>JAPJYX010000021.1:19463750-20920000 GCA_030503985.1 Himalopsyche tibetana
TAGTATACAATTAACGACAAATCATTTATATGGATGAGTAATATGATCAATTGACAATTAAAATGATATGGCTAACGGTAATTTGTGTCCTGAAAACAGTTATACGTAAAGTAGAATTAACACTCAAATTAACACTTCCATTCTTTAAATATATTCAAATGCAATTATAACATTTGCCTACCCGTGCAGCATCATGCGACTCATTATTTTTATCTAGATATCCGAAGGGACCGATCATCTTATCGCATAGGCTACACATTAAAAAGCTTTTTTCGAAAATTGTCCGAGTAAAATTTTTTCATAAAATCGATTGAGAATTAAAATACCGATTGGTAATTTTCTTTCAAAAATATAACATGATATTATCAATACAAATTCTCATGAGATTGAAAGATAATCACCAAGTGTGTAAATTATTTTTGATGTTCGGATAGATAAAAAAGTTAAATAAAATGTGTATTTACTGATAAAATCGGTAATCTAGAATTGCATAAAAATGGCATTATCAAGTTAAATATTTTTTTAAATAAATTGTCTGTATCTATTTAAAAATGATCGATCACACTTCGGAGAAATTTTTACAAAAAAAAAAAATTCATACAATATAATAATTAAAAAATATTTACTTCGTTCGGCGATGCAAGAATTTTGGATCCCGAGATATCTAGAGCAGCGTTTCTCGACTGTTAAAAATATATACATTCGGTTAGCAAAGTATTGTTTTGTAACTTCAAATCGTATTAGTATATAAATAAAACACTATTTTCATTTCATGATAAATTTTCAGTAAAAAAAACTATTCATTGTTTAGGGTGCTAATGAGGAAGACTACCCCTAAAGCGAATAAGGCATCGAAATTCACTTAATTCGTTTTATTAATAAACTGGCAGGCGCTTCGAGTCGAATATTCGTAATTGTTTAAGAGAGCGTTAACACCCGATTCTCTTTGGACAGAACACGAGCGGACACTGGAATCAATTAAACTATATACTGACGATATATACATAATTTAAGTGAAGTCGAAACCGTGTAAATTAATGCGTGTAATTGATCGTAGGCCAGTCCTACAAAGGAAAGGGAGTGGTTAGTGAGAATAAGTGAGATTAAAAAACAATCTGGACCGTGGCAATTTTAACGCTATCTACTTTCAGTGCGAAATGATACCAGTGCATCAAAGATAAGTTTAAGAGGGTGTGGAGAAACGCTGCTCTAGAATATACAATACAATTACATAATATAATGTGTTTGTAACGTTTTTTTTTTGTTTAGTTTTTATTTCTTTTAACATTGTATCAGTCTAATAATTCTCAGACATTCACGAGGCCCTTCGCCTCCGCCGGCGTAAACTCTTCCGAGCGTTCTATTACTTTGTTCTGGCGGCACGGCCACATTGCACATTAGCGTTTCGACAGATTCAGCGGTAGATCTGAAACAGAAACAAACGATACAGTTTAAAATTGTATTCATACTGATTGCGCCACCGCTTCACAAAAGTAATAGTGAGTTGTCTTTTCTATATCTTCGATGGATTAAGCAGTAACTTTGTTATTCCACTTGTTACTCGTTACAATATGTGAAACGTGTTTCGCCTATTTAAGAAGCTCAGACATAACATAGAAAGGTTTACGAATAAACTAAAAATTGATTCTAATTCTTAAGTTATAAATTACAAAATAAAAGTCAGGGTTTGTCCTTATGTGAGGGGGTAAAAACTAAAACTTTGATAGTACATACTGATTACAAACTAATTAGAAAGATTGTGTATCAACGGTAGAAGAGTTTACCAAACAATTACAATTCAGTTATAGAACGAATATGAATGCATAATTTTGCAACTGACCTGAAGAGGCGTCATCCCCGGGCGGTCGGTCAGTAATGAGAGGATGTGGGGTGGGAGTGGCGACCCACGGGGCAGGAGGAAAGACCCAGACGGGCTGACTCCGCGGAGCGTAGCCCGCATAGTAGGGTCCCGCGGCGACGTGATGGTAAGCGGCCATGGGCGGGGGATACAGCTGATACGGGGGGTTCAGGATAGTTTCGTGGTGGCGATAAGACATATCCGGGTAAGGATACTTGACCGCCGCCGGTCTGTCTGGAGGGGGGCGATGTCCGGCGGGCGACACGGATCCTGAAGGTCCAGGCGAGCAATAGGGCAAGGGGGATGATCGCAGACGCGGCGAGCGAGCCCAGCTGGGCGCTCTGCGATAGTGTTCAGACACGGGATCGGGTGAGGCGGCTCCCAGCGGTGACTCCAGTCCTGGGGGAGCGGCAGGCGGTGGCGGCGGCGGCGGCGACCGCCTCCTGGACTCCGGTTCCTCGGGCATGCTGAGTATGGAGACAATGCTGTAGCTGGAGACGGGCTTGGAAGTCCGTTCGCGCCGCGGCAGACCGTTGGTGACTGGCGGGCGGTCGGGAGCGCGAGAGGGTCCGGGCTGTGAAGGAGACACGTTGACAGTTTTCTTCTTCCCGGCCCTATCTTCCAGGCTAACCCTCTCGAGGATCCTCTTTCGGGGTGATACTGTGAAGTGTTCTCGTTTCACGGCGGCAACGGGGACCTTGGAGTCGACTGTCGTCTTCACGGGTCCCCTCTCCCGGAGGGCGTCGGCGATTTTATCGATGTCTCGTCGCTCTCGCTTCATTTTAGTCTTCTTGTAAACCCTCGGAGACGGCCTCCGGTGGTATTTAAATTTGCCAACTCGGGGGAGACGTTCGGGCTCTATGTCGGCCGCCCCGTCCGTAGTGTCCTCCGAGCGGTGCTCATCGTGAGATGCCGATCCGTTAGCGAGCCTCGGTACCGATCCGTATCTGCCAAGAAGAGGGATGCATAGATATTACACATAACTTAATTAATTCAGTCTCGAGAAGAACAAACATCAAAAATTAAGAATTCATCACACTGGAGATTGATTTTGTAATATATGCGGCGGTATGAATAAATGTACTGATATGAAAAATAGTGGGACTGACCCGTTGAGCGAATTGTTTTGCGTTTGCACAGGGGTGACGTCATGCGGGCGCCTTCTCTTCCTGCGCGCGTGCGGCGAGGTGAACACGGAAGCGGAGAGGGAAGAGGGTCGCACGTACAGCATGCACAGCTCCCGCGACACGTTGCGGCGGGGCGATGGCTGCTTCCAGCAGTGGTCGCGCTGCCACGGGGATGACTGCACTGAACTGTTGTCGTCGGATACTGCGGACGGAGAACTCTAGTCAGTCAAGAAACTCAGCTTTTCCAGAGAGTTAACAATAGATTACGAGAAGCCGCTGTCCTGTTTATTGCCCACTATTATCTTAATAAATGATAGTATTCATTACACAATCTAATAATAAAATACTCTTGAAAGAACACGATGTTTTATTTCTAGACAAATTCCTGTTCTGTTCAGGTAGGATTTTGGTGTCATGGAAAACCATATCGATGATTTACAGAGAGAATTCTACGTCCAGTTTTGCATATTTCGAGAACATCCAATTCAAACAGTTTTTTTGCATGTTCAATTATTTTACAGCATAAAAACATAATGCAGAAGACATGACGTGTATGTGAACTCAATTTCGACAAAAACTGTGCATAAAATATCTTGGCATTAAGCCATCGATATACTTTCCCTGGAGGAAGTATACCCTGTGTTATTGATTACAATAAATACATCAATAACGCTATTAGGTAATATAATATTGTAGATTGCATTTATGCGATTTCCTGACTTTCCTGACAAATACACTGTTTATTTATTGAATTAAGAATGCAATAGATTGATTTATTGGAGCCTCACTTATTGAGCGAGTGACGTTCCCAATAAACTTTGCAAATCAATTCTACGCAGGTTGACTGTGGGCGTCATGAACACCGTTTAATGCTGATTCTTAATAATATCAATAGGTTTTCTCTTTCTGATATCCGAGACGCTGGCGCAAAACATAAATTGCGACAGCATTTGTCGGCCTCACATGATATGGGGCTGACGTACCATTTTTTTTGAATGACATCAGTATCCAATGTCCCGGATTAAATTATATTACGAAAAATAAAGTTATAGAGAAGATATTATCAATTCAATAAAGGTATTTTTAAAAGAAAGTTTATTAAAACAACATTCGAAAAGGTTTACGAGAGTGGACTATTCCATTGAAATGAATACCCAGCAGGGGGTCTAACTTCCACATAAGCTGCCGATACTTCAAGAGGTTTTCAACCTTATGTTTAATTCTGATCTAACAGATTCCAGTGTCAAGGGAGAATTGTCGCCTGCTGTGGCGATCACGCAGGTCTGGGTTCGATCCTCGGTAAGATCACAGTGAATTTGAGAATTATTCAATTCAAGGTTGTGATCGAAGACTTGGTGTGTTTGTGATGTCAATTCACATTATTTCCTCTTCTCACATTCTTCTGATCCATTAATAACTGGGTGTAGCAATAGCGATTAGTCAACCACTAGTCATGTTCTAGCCTTCTTTAACTACTACTCACATTGAAAAAAAAGGGAGATTGAGAGATGAAAAACATACAAATACAAAAAAATCTGATCGTGCTTGATTGCGCCACAGTGTAAGAGAAAAACACGGGCTAAATCTTTCAAGCCCCAAGCGTTAATACGTAGGTGTTGCCAGACTGACGTCACGTTGTCTGTTCTCTATGAAGTATTTATAGGGTTATTGTTTTTTTTATGCCGGCTCAGTTTAAAATTGTTATACAAAACACAATCGAGAATATTATTGTAGGTAGACATAGCATTGTCTTATATTGACAGAAGAAAATCAAAACAAAGATATTGTATTCATTTGGGAAAGGTTAGTTACGCTTATAAATGTATTTATTTTGTTCAGCGGCCGAATTGCTGTTCATTTTTATTCAGCCATCTAAAGTTTTGGATGAAAAATGCAGGTCGGGCTTAACCCACCTAGCTCAGTACCTAGAACCGCCACTGGTAGTAGGGATAGAAGGATACGGCAGAACAAGACTCTCACTATGCCTCATTATTTTAGGATAGAAAGGGGGGGGGGGGTGGTATTGTTTTTTTTATCCATGTCCGCTCCATTCAACAGATTTTTTTCTAAGAGAACTGTTTGTAAGTCAGTCGCTCAACCTCTATTTTCAAAAGAGAGTAGTAAGGATAGAAGGATAAGGCTACGAGAGGACTAGTGGTTAACTAATCACTCTCACTACGTCCAGTTATTGAAGGGTTGGGGGGGGGGGTAATTATCATAAACAACCAAGCCTTCGAACAGAAATCGATCAATTGATCGAAAAAGTGCTGTTCATACTGGGACTCGAACTCATGATATCCAACACAGAAGCCAGCAATGCTAACCGTTGCACCATAGGACTCGACAATTTTTAGACATCACAAACAATTCTTTCAAACAGAAATCGGTTAAAAAAACGCTGTTCATACTGGATTCGAACCTATAAGGTCCATCACATCTTTATTTACAAAATAGTCTTATTAAGTGATATATGACATATGTTTGTTTTATATTTAAATGTCATTTCAGACTATTTACACTTTATTGGTCTACACATAAGAAACTTTAGGATTTACGCCAAGCGTAAATAATGTAGTTATACTCACCGCTGAGGGAGGTGGCCCTCTCCTGTCGAGCGATGTGCGAGGGGGGCATCGCAGCCTGAGCGGCCGGAACGGAAGATGTCGGGGGCCAGAAAGTCTTCTGAGGCACGGACACCCATCCTCCCCGTTCCCCCTCGCGGGCCCTCGCCAATTCCAATATAAACTTTCCATCTGAAACATGACCGCATCGTTAGCGCTTCGTTCTGGTCACCGAGCAACCGGGCGAATCGAGAAACCTCCTCAAAACAAAAGACGAACGTCGCCGAAAGAATGTTAACGATAATATATGTGAGTTTATCAGAGCATGAAACACTCGAAACTTTCTAGTCATTACAGAACATTATGAATAATAGCAAAAGGTGGCGATTTTTGAGAGCAAAGAATATAAATAAGCGTAATTATTGAATGTTCTGATGGATTGCGAGCGGTTATATTGATTAAATGACAGAAACGAAAGAAAAACATCGACGTCGCGGCCGCGAGTTTGTGGCATATCACCTTTGAAGAACTTGAGTCTTCCTCCTCCGGAAGTGGAATTATTGTGCGGAACGGGTCCTTGCGGTGAATTTTCGTCGGAGACACCTTTACTGCCGCTGTTGCCATTCATGCCATGTCTTCTGTCCACTTCCTCTGTCATTTTTGTACATGTTGTCAGAGTTGTGTTGTTTCTTTCCTGTATATGCATTTCATTTCTGACAAATCGAGAATCGTCAGCATGATGTTCTCCCGGGGCCGTTGCGGTTTCTCATCGCCCCTCCGCCGTTCGAATCCCGTCTCTCGCAGGGCGAAGGCTTAATGTTTGACACGGAGATATCGCTAAACTTCAAACACTTCATTCTTCATTTACCACCTGCGAAAAACGACTCGACTTGACGCTGAATCGAACATATTTAGAGAACACTTGGGCACAAAATTCGGTAACTTATAACATTAGCGACGAGATGTCTTCTATTCTACACATTTTATTACACCCACAACACCTATGATTGAGAAATTCCGACGCCGGATTCTTCACCACAAATCGAACCCACGACACAACTCGACATTAGTTGTTCGTTTTCTACTAGTTCATTCACACCCAGCATCCATTTTGGTTCGTTCAAATGGATTCGTTCTTTATTTGGTCTAATTTCCCGAACAGCGATTGGCTGGCCGTTTTAGTACGCTGGCAACATTCCGACACCGGCGCTCACGCACTCCGCTGATCGCTAAAATACGTGTTGTGGCGGCCATCTCGGTTTTATTTCAGTGTTTAGAATTTGTCAATTGTCCCTCCAATTTCAATTGTAAAATATCATCATGTCGGAGGTTTCGTTCAAGAGAACCTTGGCGACAGAAGATCTATCGAACGTTGAATTCGACACCAGTGAAGATGTCGAAGTTATTCCGACGTTCGATTCTATGGGGCTACGTGAAGAGCTACTTCGCGGGATATATGCTTACGGTTAATATTATCATTTATTAGACGTTTTACGATTCAATTGAACGCTATGTAACAAGAATTAGTCGCAGTATGTATTGTAACGTCAATTTACTTACTCTAGCTGTCATTTGTAAAGGGTTAAATATTTTGAGGTTATGACGAATCCTTGTGACGTTCGTGTTTATTTCAGGATTTGAGAAGCCATCTGCCATTCAGCAGCGTAGTATTCAGCCTATTGTGAAAGGTAGAGATGTCATCGCTCAAGCCCAATCCGGTACTGGTAAAACTGCCACCTTTTCAATATCCATTCTTCAGTCACTGGACACGACAGTCCGCGAAACTCAAGTATTGTGTTTGTCGCCAACGAGGGAGTTGGCAACGCAGATCCAAAAGGTGATCTTGGCTCTCGGAGATTTCATGAATGTCCAATGTCACGCTTGCATCGGAGGCACTAATCTCGGCGAAGATATCAGAAAACTTGACTATGGTCAGCATGTTGTCTCTGGTACCCCGGGGAGAGTATTCGGTTAGTATTTTCAAATATAATATTTTTAACTTCCATCCGGAAATGAAGTAGTTCCATAATTGTTACTTTCATGAACATCACAATTTAACAACTGAAATCAATTTATTTAAACGTGCATGCGTTCAGTTAACCATCTCAGCTGTTTACGATCCACTGTTGAATGAAGTTGTATCTGCTAAAATTTGTTTACCTCACGGCACTTGATATTTGATTTATGCTGAAAACATTTTTTTAATGTTTTTACTCATGTCAAATTTGTTTTCTTTTAACGGACTGTTCATATACATTATAACTAAATATCTTGCTTGTTTCTATTCTGAAAAATATTTGGCATAATTTACATAAGACATTACACTTTATAATAGAACAATAATTTTCATATTTAACACACTCAATGCGAACTTTAGTGGAGTATGCATTGTAGTATGCTGATTTTGTAATATTAATAATAATAATAATCTCGTTCGCAAATATCAGGACTGCGTACCGGTCTCCGGATAATTTATGGTACTTAGGAATAACCGTCGTCTGCATAAAGGAGCGTTTACAATGCAAGATTTTTGTAAATAAATTAATTGCATGTTAGCTTTTTGATTTATATATGTATACAAACATAAATACATAGAAAACAATAGATACATTTATCAATATTAAAAAATAGCATACAATTACTTTCATTTACGTGAGTAAAATTACATCTTTTGTAAACATATATGTAAATTGAATATAACATAATAGTAAAAAATAGGTTAAAAAATAACTTGCACTAAGCAATATTATTGTATTAAACAATACTTAGCATTTGTTGGTGATATAACCGTAAACATGGATCCAGACAAAAACCCGGTTCATTTGGATATTCCGGACAAAAAAAGAGAGGCTTTTCTCTCCTTTTTTCATTCCAACAATATTTGCACCGTCTTTTGGTTTTTCTATCTGGTTATGTTTTGCAGAAAATAGGAAGATGGACTCTTTCAATTTTTTGTTTTGGAGGGGGGCATACTAATTTTTCAATAACTTGTAGCCTGTATATAATATTTTAGTTGAATTTTGAAAATTGTACATATAATAAGAATTTAGTATCATTGTTTGAAATAAATGAATCCCTATTTTTAATAACATCTTCATGTTTTTTTTCTGCATGGGAAGTATGCATTTGATTATCGTAGCCATTCCAAGTATGCATTTGACCATCGTAGCCACTCCAGCCATGAAATTTCTGACGAAATCGTCAGAACGTCTCAACGGTCTTTCCATTTAGTTGCACATATTCCTTCTGGGGTATATTTTTTTACCACGGACTCACTTCTTTAAAAAAATATATTTGTAGCTTTTTATGTATAAAATTCTAGACAGAACACTTCAATACTCAAAGAATCTTAAAGAATGTAAAATGAAGAACAGTAAATAATGCAAATCAAAATTTGAAACTTATGTAGTAAATGTATTCTATGCGAAAGTGTAAACCAACCTTTATGTGAAAAAAACAAGAAGAAAAAACACGACTTCTGCAGGCTCGCACTACCGATTCGATATTACTTTTATTTTTTTGTTGCAATGAAATAATAATAATATCACTCCAAAGCAAATTGTGGCATGCTTGAAGAATTCGACCGACACGCTAGGCGTGTCGTTAGCACCCAACGAGTTAAATATATGGAGTATTCTACGAAGAATCGGTGTAGGGAGTATTCTTGTTCGGAAGAATCACCGAACCGCGTGACGATATAGCCATGTGGCTTTATGATTTTTTTGTTTGTTAGAAATAAAAGTATCTGTGAATTCAATATGGCCCAAAATTTAATTTTCTATTGAAAAGAAACTTGTCTTTGGAGGGTTAATTTAAACTTTTGTCAATTGACAGTGGAGGATTAATGATGTATTTAAGAAAACCAAAATAGGACACCAAAAATGTTTTATTAAATTTTCCTCTGTAGGAAACAACAGCAATAGATGTGTTCGCTTTCAAAATGTTCATAAAATAAAATACTCATACTTATTCCACAGGGAATAAAGTATACTCTGCTTCTTCGATTGATGTACATAAATGTACCAATAATATCATTTTATGAATTGAAATCATCATGTTGTTCTGTCAGGGGTGAACCTTGGCCGCCTCAAATAATAATCTCCATACAGCTCGATCCTCCACCTTCATACACCAGTCACTGACCTCCAGCATTCTGAAGTCATCGTGCATCATTCAATATTGTGTCAATAATTATTTCAGATATGATTCGTCGGCGAGTTTTGCGTACCAGATCTATCAAAATGCTGGTCCTCGACGAGGCTGATGAGATGTTAAACAAGGGTTTCAAGGAGCAGATTTACGATGTGTACAGATATTTGCCACCTGCGACACAAGTTGTTCTCATCTCTGCCACATTGCCTCATGAAATACTCGAGATGACGTCAAAATTCATGACGGATCCTATCAGAATATTGGTCAAACGGTAAGACAAAACAGCTTTATTGAGATATTGATTACGGAGTAAAAGAGTTAAATAATTCTAGAAAAAGCTGCCAGTACATGGTACCAGCACACTATAAGTAATATATTACAAAATCCCGGTTTTTACTTGGTTAGGAAGAATGTATTGACCGTTTGAGGAGTGAATAGATCTGTACTGACCTTACTGACTTTTTCCCAATGAATATATGTAATTCATACTTGACTCATATATATCGACTGTGGAAAGGAAAAAGGACATAACCCACACATGGCAAATTTAACAGGAGGTATGAAAAACGTGTTTTGATGATTTTGCAAATTATGAACTATACACAACCTTGAAGTACACGGAGACTTTTAACCACTTGCCGGTCCAATTGATTTTAACAAATGTTCCAAAAAGATCACATATTTCTTATTATGCTTAACACCAAACACATGTGTTATATTTATAAAACATGCATATTTAGTGAAAGAATTCATTGTTTTTTTTTTGTGGAATTTGTCCGGGTTTTCTTGTGGTGTACATTTTGACGACTTTCAATACGCGAGTATACTCGGGCGTGACCGGAAAGAGGTTAAACTGGCGTTTAATTGACGTAATTTAATATTAATTTAAGAAATTGTTTTCAGTCTTTTCTTGGTTTCAATGTTCAAAAACTCATCTTTTCTCAAACTTAAAAGCTAAATTTAGATACTAATTTGGCATTTGCAGCTTACATCCTTATGATAGAACGTTTATCATGTTGAATACATTGTGATTATTGAAAAAAAGCTGTTTTGAAAAAACTGCGGATTACGTCCTTTTTCCTTTCCACAGCCGATATGCTCACAGACAGACGCTATTGTGTTGAATTAAAAGTACGTCTGTACTCCTAGAAAAATGGTGCCGATATACATATACGTCCATACTCCTCTATAGGTTAAATGTAAAGGATTAATATGGATCAATTGCGTCGTTTGAATAAATTCACAAGAAAAAGAAAAAAAAATAAAGATGGCCAGTTAGTGTCCACAATCAATGAGCCGTTGCGGTGTTCATACCCAGTGACATTAAACTAATTAAAAAATAATAATAACTTAGGACAAGAGTAGTTAACATGATGAATATTTTTTCTGGTTATCTTTCTTTTACTCATGCATGTTTCGTAATTTTCTATGGATCATAAGACTCGTTTGGATATCCTGGAACCTATCCTTCTATTTTGTATGAATCTCATGCTCCAATTAACGCAGATCATTTTGGACCCTGTCCATTCTGTAAATCGAAGTTTGTGCATAGCAGTTGGTGACAATTACATGTGCAAGAATATGATTAGTTATTTGCAGATCAGGCATTTAGTAGATAATTGAATTTATGTATTAATTTTAACGGCTAATTTAACGTTATGCTAAAGCTCTGGCAAACATGTAAATACTTTTCTGATTATGACGCCCCCAACGATCAAATTAGTAACTCGATTGTGGTTATTTTTTACGAGAAATAAATTTTAGTTGGAAAAACTATCAATGAAAAATAAATTTATTGATTACCTCATATATAAATTAATAGTTGATTACTATTTTGTTTTGCTTTCCTGTAAAGTGAGCAAAAGTCTATTACTTCTCCAACCTTTAGGAAAGCAATAAAATGAAGGTGTTAACCTGAAACAAATCGTTGACATACTGGCGTTAACACAAAAATTGACTATTTTTGCAATAAATTCTGGTGCTTTGTTTTAGTGATGAGTTGACGCTGGAGGGTATAAAACAGTTCTTCGTAGCAGTAGAGCGCGAGGAGTGGAAGTTTGACACCCTGTGCGACCTGTACGACACCCTTACCATCACCCAAGCCGTCATATTTTGCAACACGAAGCGCAAGGTCGACTGGCTCACAGAGAAAATGCGCGAAGCAAACTTCACCGTCAGCTCGATGCACGGCGATATGCCACAGAAAGAGAGGGACAACATCATGAAAGAGTTCCGTTCGGCACAAAGGTAACGAAACCAATTTATGTCAGGGTTCATCTTTATCCAAAGGGCTAAAAGGTTTACTCCTTGTAAGACAACTTTTCATCTGGAAAATAAGTAGAAAATATTGAATTAGATTTAATAACTTTGTTATTCCACTTTTTGTGCTATAACTTGTGACACGTGTTTTGTCTCTTTGAGAAGCATCATCAGACTATCGTAAAGTTTACGAATTATCTAAAAAAAATTTCAAATCTCGTGTTATAAATTACAAAATAAAAGTCGGGGTTTTTCGTTTTCCACTGGACGCAGGAAGTGGATAAGATCTAACTTGGATAGTACTAATTGAAAACTATCAAGTGTGACAAAACCCAATGGAAATGAGTTCATCAACGGTGATCCACCTGTCTTATTTAAAATGATGTTTACTGATGCTTCCTTTCTATGTCTTTATTTATTTCCAAAAACTCCAAGCTATTCATTCTTAATCCTTTACTTTATGAAGTATTTTAACATTTTTATTTTTATCAAAATTGTGATAATTTTCTAACAAATGATTCGCAAACTCTGCAAAATTATGTAGCACAAAAGTGGATTAACTAAGTTATCAAATTTAATTTACCGCCGAATCTATAAAAGATAGAAAAATATTCTACAAGGACTGGACTAATGAAAAGTACCTTAAGTAATTTAAGATTTCGACTGAAGGTGCTTGGTGGAATTTCAATATTAAATTTGAATCATTCAAACTATGTACATTCTCACAGATTTTGTCACTAACGACCCGGGTTTCGCCTTTCGGCATCTTCAGGCATTCAAGATGCCGAAAGGCGAAACCCGGGTCGTTAGTGACAAAATCTGTGAGAATGTACATAGTTTGAACGATTCAAACCTAAGTAATTGTTGAAATGAATTGTCTAGCCCAGCTTGTCAATGGCCATCCCTCTAAGAAGGGCTTCAACTCTGTAAAAAGACTTGCTTTCCTTGATTATTGCAAACATGTAATTATTATCAATCACTACTTACATAACAATACAAAATTCTGATGTTGAAAAAATTTGGAATCAGAGTTGCCACAATACTTGCGTGCTTACTTATATGGTTTTTTCATTTTACTCGTATTCTATTTCACTATCTTTGTTGTGAAACTTATTTTTTATTTTCAGCCGTGTCTTAATCACAACGGATGTTTGGGCGAGAGGAATCGACGTCCAGCAAGTGTCGCTGGTCATCAACTACGACTTACCGAACAACCGTGAGCTGTACATCCACAGAATAGGCAGATCAGGTCGCTTCGGCAGGAAAGGTGTCGCCATCAACTTCGTCAAGTCAGACGACATCAGAATTCTCAGAGACATTGAACAATATTATTCCACGCAGATCGACGAGATGCCAATGAATGTTGCCGATTTGATTTAAAACATTCGATCTCGACTTATAATAACTAGGTAATTGTAACTGTATGCGAAAGGACGCGTGAATGAGGATATTGTTCCAGTAGATATGAACAATATATAATTTATCATAGTAATACTGGAGTATCTGTGCGGGGTTTATCAAGATCTTATAAATGCTTTTGCTGTTATCATGGATATGATATAAAAGAGTTATATTTCTTTGTGACTCTTCTGCATCCAAAACCATTCCTCTCAAAGATAAAGTTTAAACATTTTCATAAAAGGAAAAACATGCAATAGATATAAAAATATCTCAGGTGCATTTCCTTCAGAATTGGGCTAGTTTAAACAGATTTAAACAAATGACGAAGTTATGAGAAATATTTTCAATTCAATCCTTCTACGCCGTTAACTGTTATTATTTATAAGAATTTCAATAAAAAAAAATGTTATTTCATGTTTATGACTTTACTCTAAAATATAAAAGACTTTTTTTATCATTTTGTTAAAAAGCTAACCAAAAAACAAACAGAAAACTTGTATAAATATCAGAAACAGTGAATATTTTCCAATAAATCTTTTCTATAAATTATTGTTTTATTTATTATTTACATGTTAATGTGATTGTACTTTCCAAGTGGATTTTATTTTTAACAGCTTAACGACCGTATGTTTTTTTTATAAAATTTCACCTGGCGAAATAAAATTTTGCAAAAAATTCGCAAACATTATAATCTATATATTAAGAGTCGATAATGTCCGAAGGGTGTCCTAGAAGGATGTCCTACAGATTTCACACCTTCCAGTCTCCACTTTTTTAAATAAAATAAAATTAAACTAAATAAAATTAAACACAATGCAACAAAAATCTCACGTTGCTGGGCAACAGGCTTACAGCTAGTTTTACTAAATTCAATATAATTTGTAAGCAAATTGAGATATCTTTACAAAATTCAATTTTCTTAGCTTCCAAATACTTCGCCTATACGCATATATGTGTCCGCCGGCCAGCAACCTTTGTTTTTCAGACTCAAATACACGTCCACGGTCATTAAGCTGTTAATCATCTGTGTTTAACTCTTACGGCTCGGAGACTAGAAAAATACTTCTCAGCCGATGGGGGTCTTTTTTGACCCCAGTGGTTTCCTCATTATTAGCTTTATTCTTATGAATTTCAAAAAAAAAAATAGTCCAAGGGCTTAAAAATATCTCTTTGCATCATTCCTCATACATTTTTTTATAAAAATCTGTGGTTTTTTAATAAATAATCATAGTTTAAGTTGCGCGTAAAAAAGACGTCATGTCAGCACACATTTGAATTGACTACTAAAGAGTGTTCTCAGCGTTCCAAATTATCATACGAAGAATCGTTATCGCGGGCGCTAATCAGCTGATAAGCGTTATCGCGTATTTATATAAACTACAAAAGGTCCAAAAAACTATGATATAAGAATACCTTAATTATAAACATCGTATCACCCATATTAAAATAGATATTTACGAAAATGTTGGTATTGGGGTCGCATTTCTTGAGCTTAGAAACGGAAAAGTTAATATATACTAAATGAGTCATTTCAATAGAAAGTATTAAGATGAGAACTGCTGATAAATAAGTCACTCAAGGTACTTAGTATAAAAATAAGTTTGATAACTATGTTATTCCACTAATTTTGTTACAAATTGTGACATAAGAAGCATCCTCTATACCAGTGCTCCCCAACCTGTGGGCCGTGGCCCCTCAGGGGGTCGTAGGATTTCTTGCAGAGGCCGCGAAATTCAGTAGAAAGTACAAAAATCTATATATTTAAGTCTATCAAATCGGTGTTTCCCATATTGGGGGCTGTGGAATTTCTTAAGGGAGCCGCTGGATTGGATTGGATAGAAATTGGATTCTGGGTGAAAAGTATAGCAAATCGAGGATTTCGAATTCGTCGTTGAGCTAAAAAAAAAACGAGTTACGGAGACAATTGAGGGCCGCGGATTATTTTAGGGGACCGTGGCACGAAAAAGGTTGGGAAGCACTGCTCTATACTATAACTAAAACTAAGGTTATTTGAGCGTAAAAATATCGTATGCACCAAGTCCTATATAAACTTTTTTTAATGATTTTGATGGCAATCGATTCTATATAAGCAAGGGGATATTTGGAGTTCAGAATAATAAAAATAAAGTAAATTATTTGATTGAAAATTGACGTTTTTTCATAAATGCCAAAGTCTATGGCAGTTTGAATCATACCTGCTCAAGTCCATTTAAGCCAATCATAATGCAGCAACTGCCCGGTCACACTGTATTTTTTTATTTTACAGTGTGCGGGGAATGTCCGTTTCTCATCACTAGTGTGATTTTCATGCTAAGATGGAAGATAAAATGAAGATTGTTCAGTCACATTCGGCTAAAAACAAGACAATTTTAAAGGAGAGAGATCGAACACTCATATTTCACAAGTGCACATGTATTGTATCAAACCTGTTTTATTGTAGAAGTGGCTAATTAAAACTATATTTATACATATCTTTCTTATTAGCTCAAATAATATAAATAATTATAAATTAAAAATAGTTGTTATCTGAAATTATGTTAAGTGTGACTTGGGTGCGTATGTTTATTGACTCGCTTATTATTAAATACGAGTCGATTGGGACTAAGCCAAGGCTGCGTTTTAGAATTGACCATCCTGTTAACTTTTCTCTACAAGGCTGAGGGTTATGCTGCCTCGAGTACTCCAGCGACTCACTGTACTGTTAATTGACAAAATCAATTGATTATAATATCTTTTGAGTACACAATTTACATTCAATAGCAGTTCAAAACAAGTTCATGGTGAGGAGTAGTTTCATATTTTATTTAGGTAATTTTTATCTATTTTTCATACAACTTGACAAGATATAATATTATTTTACGGTACAAGAATATACTAGTCCAATCAGTAAGAATCTAAAATTTGAATTCTTTGTATTTCTTGGCTTGTTTGGAATCCGTTGTCTGTTGTCTCTTGCGTTTGCTCTGTAAATAGAAAATAAGATATATTCAATGAAGACCAATTATCATAAAATTTGAATGTTGTTTTAAGGGTGAGTGAAACGGTCTACAGGCGACATCTATTAATAAAAAAAAAACTGTTAAAACGACTTGTTTGCGAACATCCCAGTTGATGAGGCATTCCTTATTATACTTTTCCACTAATAGTTATATATTATAGCTTATAATACAAATTGTAAACAGAATAAGAAATATTTATCGGCAGATATATAAGTTACCTTTTGCCTGGCGACGTGTTCAGCCAACATATCTGAAAGATCTTCTTTGGCGGGCTGTTGCTGCTGCGCTCGAAGCTGCTGTTCGTAGCGGGCGGCCATCGCTTCAGCGTCCAATTCCAGCTCAGAAGGATCTAAAGCCAATTCTACTGCGCCACCGCCACTGACACCGCCTGCACCTCTGTCCGGAGCTGCATTCGCTGCCAGTCTGCGAGCAGCAGCTAGAATAAAAACACGAATTTGACTACATTGCAATCTTAAAACGATTTGGTCAATTACATACAGTCAATGGCTCTTTCACAAACCAATAAAGTCTTCAGCTATTTCTCTTGGACGAATACTTCACAGTGAAGTTTCTCAAAGAGCCTCACCTTGCGCCAATAATCGACGCTGACAAAATCAATAAACTAAATCAGAAAAAGTCAAGTTTCATACGCAATTCCTCCATACAGGTATTTCTCCCACGTGTGCAGGCCGTGAACTACAATATCGGCAAGCCAATCAATGCGTCAGTAATGCCGTAAGAAAAAGTCCACAAGGTTGGTTGCCTTTGGTGACTGAAGAAGTTAAAGTAAACTCTTCTTTTGTTTTTATTCTATCGTTACTATTTTCACAATATTTATAATGATCAGTACCAGTTTCGCTCATTGGAAGGATCAGTTGAAAATGCTTGCTTTACAAAAATGTTAACTGTCAAATCTTGGCGGAAAGGCATTATACACCCATACCTCGCCTTACGGCCTAGATACGTTCCACGAAACTTGGCCGCAAAGCGAAAAGCCGTGTAAGGAATCAATTATTCTAATACAAATTCAATGGGATCGGTTCCAATTTTTTTTAATATCATTCATAATGCATTTTATCTTTTGGCGTGTTAATCTCGAGACATTTAAAGGTGCAGCAGATTGCAAATATGTTTTAATGTCTTCTTTTTTATCGCGAATAGTGTGAATGGTAGATTTCGCAAGTCCAGTTGCCTTGCAAATTTCAACAATTTTCTCTCCAGCTTCTATACGACGTAATACTTCTAGTTTAGTTTCTAGTGTGACTGATTTTCGGCATCTCTTTTTATCAGTCTCCGAAGTCGATAATTTTTTTGATGAATGAAATTATAAAATAAGTAAAAAAAAAATTACATATTAAAAAAAAAATGTATTATACATAAATATGTACTTACGTACCAAAAATGTCCCTAATTGTTTCCAATTTTTCCAGTTAATGTGTAACAATCAGTAATAAATATGTATGTACATAAAACACTCACATCGACATCGAAAAAAAGTTTTTAAAACAAGGCCAAATAAACTTACCGATGACAGTTGGTGGTTGTGCACCTCCAGCACCCGTCATATCATAGACGTGAGTGGAAGCCATCATTCCTGCTGTTACACCTCGTCTCTCTTGCAGGACTTGGTACAGAACTGGAGTTTCACCTCTGTTGAAGATAAGTCAAAATTTAAATTTTATATATGCAAAATGAATGTTAAAATGACAAATATTAGCACAATTATTATTTTACATAACATAATTTTAGTTTAGTATCATTTACTTACCCTTCCATATCGTTTTCTATCTTCTTCTTTCTGAGTTCGATAGTTTCTGGAGTTTCGAGTCCGAGAGGAACGGATGACATCCCTGAGGGTGTCGCTAATCCTTCCCCTGGAGTTACCAGGCCGCTCACTCCTGCGCCCGATTCCCCTTCAACTATTTCTTCTTCACCCTCAGATTCTGTGATTGAAAACACAACATAAGAATGAGGAAACGTTGCAACATAATAAACATCTTGAGATTGGCTGTACACAAGGAATGAAAATCACTTACCTTCTTCAGACGATTCTCCTTCTGATTCGGATTCTAATTCACCCCACATGGTTCTATCAATTTCGGTCTCCTCAATATCCTGAAAAATTTACAAATATGACTTGAAATACATATAAGATCAAATAGAGAATAAGTTCAAAACTAGCCGAGATCAATATTGTACAATATGCGGTGAGTTGAAATTTCTCTACACTTTTACTGTTTAGGATTTAGTCCCAAGGTATGCATCGTGTACACGCTGAACCTTCAAGATAGCTCAAAACCCAGAAAGTTCATCTAGTGACATCCATCATCTTTTCACTTTATTTCACTGTAACTCTCCAGACCAGATTCTTTCCTGCTGTCCAGAATAGGTTACTTGAATGCAGGTGCTTATTCAGTTGAGTCAATTTCAGCAACATTTCAACTACTAGCGTATAAGGATACATTTACACACTTTCCATCACTCAAGTCATCTATATCTATGTATATATATTGTCGATCAATAATAATTTGAATTAACAACACGGATGCTTACATCTTGCAGATTTTGTGTGTGACCAAATACATCACCGTAAAGCGGTTTTCCGTGTTCGTCAACAGGGGGTTTGCCCCATCCGCCCGCGTGATAACCGAACGCGCACCCGTCTGGAATAGAAGCGTTGAGACCGGCAATTTTTAGATTAGGGTACGACGGTGGAGGGCCATAACGCTGCTGAGCAATCAGCCAAGGAGGTGGAACCTAAAATAGTAAATATATCGATTGTGTACAAAATAAATAATAGCAATTGACAGTATGAAGTCTTGTGAATGCAAAAAATTAAGAATACTTCTTAATATTGATGTAATAAATGAGGATTCGTTGAATTATACTTGCCTTGTGACAGTTCGGACCGACAGGCATGCCGAGAGCAGTTCTTAATTCTTCGCTCAAGTCACCAGGTTTCTTCTCTCTCAATCTCGTCTCGAATTCTTTTCCTTCGTAGTAAAGATCACCGTGTATTGTCATGCGGGGTTTTGTCTGCCATCTAAGAAAACAAAATAATGCTAAAGAAAATTTTCATATTGACTGCGAACTTGATATGACAATAATTAAGACATTTGAGGAGGAAGGAGTCACAACTTTTTCACAAAAGAAAAAAAAGCTTTTGATCGAATATGTCTGCTAAATCTTATAATAAATTCTATAGCTAAATACTTTGTTTTTTTTATTGTCACTTTTAGGGTGTTCACTGTCAATACTTGGTTGACAGTGAACACCCTGAATAAAATACTCATTTGTACTAATTCTTTCTATTATCTAAATCTCTCTACCCATTTCAAATATCTTTTATTTCCATTAATTAAAAACTTTTAAACAAAATTGGAAAACAGTAAATTTGAATCGTTCAAATTATGTACATTCACACAAGTTTTGTCATTAACAACCTGGGTTTCGCCTTTCGGCATCTTCAGGCCTTCAACTGAATGAATGAACTTGAACTGACGCTTAGTAAATGAGTGTATCGTGTTTAAATAAGAAATAAATGTATCACTAGGTTTAAAGCCATTCCATTGGTGGCGAAAAGTATTAACCCATGGGAATGCCTACAGATTTGAATGGTAGATAACTTTAAGAATTATATTTATTTTTGTTTGTCGCAGGAATTTTATGATTATATTTACTCAGATATAGGGTATAAGAGTGGGGGATTCGGCAGATATACCTGCTCATTCAAAATTGGTGCGCTTTTCAGTTGTGTTCTGTTTATATCTAAAATTTCTCGGAAAAATAATTTATGTGTGTTCGTATATTGTAATAATCACCAATTTCTGATGAAATTTACTCACTTGAAGAAAGCATCGTGAAGTTTCTGGTAATCAATATCAATCTTGCCAAGTTTAGGCCGCGCCCTTTCTCTCATTTTAGCCTTGAGCGTTTTAGTTTCCTCTTTGTCTTGAAGTGACGCCCTCATCTCCATTATGCCTGTTTTCTTTATGAAATCGGGCAGGTCAAATGCTGGTTTCTCTATACCTCTCTTGCCTTGTAAATACTGGAATAGAAAATTGTTACAATTTGTAATAATTCAATGAATATTAAATGGCATTAGTTTCCCACTGACAGCACAACACTGTCAGTGCCCTAATTAAGTCATTGTAGCTATATAATTTCTTCAAATAGAGGATAGTGTGAAGTTTCTGCAGTGTTGGTTGTATTGTAGAAAAAAGTACGTCTGTTCCTAGCACACCGGCTATAATTTTCAATTAATAATTTAATTAGTAATTGACAAGATAACTCGTCTCTGGCATGTTGAGCACAGAGAATTTGACTAGATATCTCGTCTGTGGCAGCCATTCAGTTAAAGAAGACAGAGTAATTAACTCTACACTTCCAAGGCCTCAACCAGATTTTTATGCCACGGATTTCCTTTCCTTAACTGTGAATAGATCTATACTGACCTTACTTTACTTTACCAACATTTCCTAACATGACAATTATGGAACTTTTGCTAATGAATATATGTAATTCATACTTGAAGCATCTATATTATGCTGACAGACACTCTCTTGTGTTGAATTAAAAGTACGTCCATACTCATTTACAGAAAAATAGCGCTGATCAGTTATAGGGTTCCTTAGACCTTGCAATTTCCATTGCATGATGGTTACAGCAGAGACATCAACATATAGGATTTAATAAGTTTGACATTTCCTGTAGGAACATCTGCTAACACTATTGCTTTCACATGTGGTTTACTAACTTTTGACCAATGAGGCACCATATGGTGGTCATATCCTTCGAGTAGGGAGAGGATATGCGGTAAAGAAACTTTAAAGTTTTGCTATTTACCGACCCGTAATAGGTAGAAAAACATAACTGACAATTTGTAAATTACTTAGTTCGATAAAGGAATTCCTTAAATCTGGTTAGTAAATAGTAACATATGGTCAATGACTATCCTAATATTATACTATTTTTAGTTCTCTAGATCAGCGTTCACGCGGAACAAATGATAAAAAGTCAAAACACTAAAATGCATAGGAGATAAAAAAAAGATCAGGCGGATGAGATAATAACAGATTAAAAATAACAAAGTATTTTAGTTCTACAGTTTTTAATAATTTTATTCGTTGATAGCTTTTTCGGCATGCGCCATCGTCAGAACTAGTTCTGACGATGGCGCAAGCCGAAATAGCTATCAACGAATAAAATTATTAAAAACTGTAGAACTAAAATACTTTGTTATTTTTAATCTGTTATAAATGGAGTTCTACCAAGTAAATGCCAAATCAATTAATAGGATGAGATAATGTTCTAAAAATTTTGTCACCGACGCCCTAGGCGACACTGAACAAATATTGGTTTAAAACGCAATTTACCTAATTGTGTCCCTTAACCCTTAGACCGCGGTTGACTGCTATAGCAGCCCAATCTGAACCGATCTGGATCCGAGCCGCGGTCAAAAGGTTAAGCTCTATTGGCATTTATGGGTCAATATGTCTAATGGTATAAATACCTTTCGTTTATAACACCAGTGCCGTGGCACCTGGACAGTATTACGGTGAGCTTTAAGTTGAACCAGGAGTCTAGGATCTCTAGCTGTGACATCGTACATTTCAACCACATCCGGTCGGGCTACCAGCTGCTTAAGTTCAGCTACCGACAGACGGGAGAGTTTCTTCAGTTTTCTCTTTGAAAGACGGTCTTTTTCGTCATTTGCTTTTTTCTGAGAAATAAAATAAAATTATAAGAATGGCGGCATAGGAAATGTTATTGTAAAATATCTTTGGCTCGCAAACCTTTTATTTAATTTAATTCAATGATAAAATATTATATTCTTAAAATCTGCATTATTAAGTTGTCTAGAGAGATATAGATTCTGATTTTAGCATTTAATCAAGCAACTTTGTAAATGAATAGAACTTGTTTGTAAATCAAAACATATCTAAAAAATATATAAACTATATGAAATATGCATGTCAGGAAATTCATCTATATCACCTCTTCGGTTTCCTCATCTACTTCAAACTGATCGTGGACTTTCTCAGGTTTTCGAGGGGCAGGAGCAGGTTTGGCCGGCAGAGTGTCTTCATAGTCCGGTTTCTTCTCGGACATTTTGAATATCTCAAAGATTTGATGGAACTGGCGGTACATGGGCTGCATTTCGTGGAACAGCAGATTCTCTTGAATATACCTGATGTAAAATTTTTGATGAATACGGGCAGTCGTTAACTTTTTTTACAATTTATTTTTTCTAGATTTCATATATTTAATATTTAGATCCTTTTCGATAATGTGTGTAAGCAGTTCATTTTTTTATAAGTATTTAAATATTTTTCTCTTACAAATGTGTGAACATGATGAAGAAACTGTTGTATTAATACGGACAGCTTCATAAACTAAAGGCATGGATGTCTCTGATGTTTAAAATTCCCTACCACTCATCTGATCCTGAAAAATAGGGCGTAGCGACAGCGATTAGCTGACCACTAGTCCTGTTCTATCCATCCTTCTATCCCTATTCTCATAACCAACGATATGTTGAGCAACTAAGTAATAAGCAGTTCTCGCAGGAAAACGTTTATTGAGAACATAGTTTCAAAAAAAAAAACTTTACACAGTTGAGATAGAGATGAAAGTCCAGGAAACTGCAAATTTTTCTATACACTCGGCGATTTGTTCAATATTGAAGAACAAAATTAAAATGAAGGATTATGTTCAAGACTATGGGAATATTTCTTAAACACTCGAGAACTTAAATGTCTAAAATAGGATCGAGGAGCGACAGAGTACAGTGTCCCCCAAACAAATTTGCATTGCATTTATTGAGGTATCGTTGAAGATTACAATAAATATCAGCTAGATATTATTGGTATTTTAGCGAATGGTTGAAATAAGAAAAATTTTGAAGAGGAACTCGAAGGTTAAAGATTGTCCAAAGAGATGGCGTTATAATGTTCATTAATGTAACACGAGATCAATCACTTCAGCTGTATTATGACAAATTTATTGACAAAACAACTACATTCGCTTTCGTTAACATTATGCCCATTTTTTGTTTTACATCACTCTGCTTTTGAACATTCAACATTCATAGGAATTTTCAGGAATCAATAAAGTGTGAAGGGCTGTATTTATTTTAGAATGAATATCTAATTTGTGTTTGTAAAATATGAAAATGACTAACTCTACTTCGACGTCAACTTTGGATTCTTTGTCTTTCCCTTGGTCTTTACTCTCGTCTGACTTCTTAAGCTCTTCTTCTTTCTTGTGCTCCAAGCGTTTGGCCTTAGCTTCCTTCTTTTGTTTCTTTTTACGACGATTCTTGTTTGCTCTCCCAACTCCCTGAGCAGAAAAATGTACAATATTGGTATATGAAGAGTTTTCTCAATTTATCGGGCAATTATTTTTAATGTTTAACCACATGTCATTAATTGACCTAAACTCAATCAAGTTAATTTAAGCAACTGTTAAAAATTATCCTGCGGAACGGTTTTATTGTATTCATAATGTGTTATATTATAAAAAAAATACTCTTTTGCACTAATTCAACATTTATTAGGATTAGGACTGGCTTCGCTAATCACGAGCATTTTCATCTGTACAAAATTCAACATACACCCAACTCTTTAGTTACAGTTTTGAAATAACACAGGCCATTAAAAAGAAGGACTACTTTACTTTTACGAATTTAATACGAAGAAGCTCAACAACACAGGCCGATAAAAACAAACAAAAGTCTTCATTAGATTCAAAGACATGTCAAGAGATTTTTAGCAATGGAAGCGATTTACGTCCAGTCCCCCGTACACGTGCGCGTAAGTTATCAAGTAGCTACGAATAGTATTTCATTTTTTTTTAAATAAAATATATATTTATGAATAATATTTCTTTTGTTGGTTTTACATTATTACCTTTTATTTACACGTTTTTTTATACAGCAATGCTGTTTTTTGAAATTTAGAGAACTGATGTTCAATTTTTCTATGTATTCTACCATTTTTTAGACAGTGTTTAGTGGAACGTATCTACTATGTAAAGAATAAGTGTACAACCAATTTGACTTGCAACCAATGTTCAAGAACGTGTCTCGGTCGTAAGTTGTGGACAACCTGTTATGTGGCACTATAAATTGTAAAGTGAGTGGACGTTACTTATCTGAAATTGGTTGAGTTGAGTAAGTATGCAAGAAAATACATATTTTATTCTAACTACCGATATAGGTCTTCTCAGCAGTAAAGATAGCTGTGATTATTAACATTGCATTTTGCAGTGTTTCAACCTAAGAAACTGTTACGAGGTTTTGAACATTAATGGCCGATTGTTCATAGAGAATTGAATAAGTCTCATTCCTACATAGAGCAATTAAGCAACTGATAACTTAGCCATTACTTCTTGATTCAGATAGATTATAGACAGTAAGCATATCTTACGCGTTCATAAATTCACTTATAATCTAACCCAAATGGGATTTGGTTACACTCAAAGCCTAGAGTTAAACCAGATTGTGAACATCGATGATAATTATCAATATACATGCTAGTGCAGAGGTGGGGAACCTTTTCTTCTCTAAAGGCCGCATACATTTTTCTGATTCGACATGAGGCCGCAGTAAACATTGACTAGGACGGTATTGATTAATTTTCAATCCCTTACCCTACTTTTGCTCCAGATTATCTCCAGACCTCGTTTTTTTTTTAGCTCACCGAGAAATTTGAAATCCTCAATTCGCTATACTTTTCCCCCAGATTATCTCCAAACCTCGTTTTTTTTTTAGCTCACCGAGGAATTTGAAATCCCCAATTCGCTATACTACCTCAAATTTACGAATTTACATAAATGTGCAAAATGTGCATAAAAGTGGCCAAAAGTCCGCAGGTTCCCCACATCTGTACTAGTGCAATATAACAGGTTTTATTACCTCCTGTTTGGAAGTGGTTGTTTTATTTGCAGGTTCATTTTCTTCATCGGAATCTGAGTCATCTTCCTTAGCATCGTATTCGGAACTTATGACAGGGGCTGGTGGCGGCGACAGAACTCTCGGTGCTAAACAATTGAATTTTACTATATAAGTTTATATTCTGAAAGATTTATATGATAATATGTATGTATAAAATGCACAATTTTTGAATTATAATTAAATCAGAAAGAAGCGTTGATTCTCCAACTCTGCCAAAGGACCATCAGTCTGATTCCACAGTCCTGCTAGCTATACAAGGGAGCATATAAAATTATTAGAAATGTACATACGATTTTGTTCTTCTTCGTCTACTGTTCCAACAGCTGCAGCCCTCTGATCTTTGAATGCGAGAGCTTCCTCCAAGGCCTTAGGAAGAATCACATCTGAGGGTTTTTTATTTTTTAATTCTTCAGGCTTCTCCACTTTGAGGGAGAGCAGAGATGGAAGGTTGCTGGAATTTTGAGGTCTCTGATTCTTTGGAGGACCGTCATCCATATTGCGGGGTCCGTCATCCATTGGGCCACCCCATCGAGGAGGTCCCGAGCCTCTACCCGGTGGTCCCATCATTCCTGGGGGACCCATTCCGTGGCCCATCTGATTGGGTCCAGGTCCCATTGGTGGAGGACCAGAACCTTGACCCATTGTCCCCGGAGGTCCACCCATTGGTCCCATAGTGCCCGGAGGACCCATTGAACCGGGGCCCATTGTGCCCGGTGGCCCCATAGGACCAGGTCCCATGGTCCCAGGTGGGCCCATGGGGCCAGGTCCCATTGTCCCCGGTGGTCCCATAGGGCCAGGCCCCATTGTACCAGGAGGACCCATAGGACCGGGCCCCATTGTTCCTGGGGGTCCCATAGGGCCTGAACCACTGGATCCAGGTGGTCCTGGACCCATCTGATTTCCAGAACCCATAGGTCCCATCGGTCCTGTTCCGGGAGGTCCGATTTGAGAATTTGGTCCTCCGCCATTTTGAGGCTGACCAGGCATCATCGGTCTAGGACCCATATGAGGGGGATTATCAGGAGGCGCGCCAGGTGGGAATGTCGATGGAGGCATTCCTCTCATTCCTGGCATGGGTACTCCTGGAGGGTTCACTCCTCCCCTCATCATTGGCATGTCTTGAGGCGGAGGTCCTGGTGGCAGATTTCCCCCGTGATTACTCTTGGGAAAATTTGGAGGGACACCGAACCCTGGAGGTCCCGGCAACACTGACATCATCTGCAATTGCATTTCCATTTCGTGCTCGGCCATAGTGCCATCCTGTCCCATCTCCTGTAAGGCGGAGCGCTGTCGGCGGAGCAACTCCTCTTGTCGCTGTTGCTCGATCATCGCCTGCTGTTGAGCGATGCGCACGGACATTCCATCCTGTAATATAAACACATTATTGTTGAAGGTGTTAAAACTGAAACTCGCTATCGAAATACATGGTCGGAAAAAATAATTTACTAAAGGCTCATATTTTGACTTCAAACGGTAATTACATGACGTATATTATTATTAATTGTTTACCAGACAAAATACAAGAGTTATTTCCAGTGACGGTTCTAGGTACTGGGCTAGGTGGGCTAAGCCCGACCTGCATTTTTCACCCAAAACATTAGATAGCTGAATAAAAATGAACAGCAATTCGGCCGCTGAACAAAATAAATACATTTATAAGAGTAACTAACCTTTTCCAAATGAATACAATATCTTTGTTTTGATTTTCCTCTGTCAATATAAGACAATGCTATGTCTACCTACTAGGGATTCTGAAGTCTCGGGTTTTTCAAAGTCCCGGGACACGAGACGTGATAAAGTCAAAGTCCCGGGAAGTCCCGGGACTTGGGACTTTTATTTCCCCTTCAATAAAATTATAAATTTATTAAAATTAAATATTTGTATGTATGTACTAAAAAGGGATGATAACGGTTCATGTATGGAAAAAATAACAATGAATTGGGTAAAATTATGACCGGTTACTTCACAAATCACAATACAGCTTTTATACCTTCTTTGTCCTATTGAGACATTGGTAACTTTGTAAAATAGTGAAAAACATTTGTAAATAAAACAACATCAGGTATGAACACTTAATTATAATATTTTTTAATTTGTTTTTGCTACAGTTATATTTTTAATACGATTATGAATTGATTTAAACAAATTTCTAATAACATAAATGAAGATATCTTTCTCCCAAACGTTTTTTAATATTTCGTTTCAATTAAACTATTTTTTTAGCGTTTTTTTACGCAGTTAGACGTATTTTTTTTCATGCGTACTTTAAAATGGCGGCGAAAGTATGCGTTAATTAAAAAAAATACATCTTTTGAACACATTTATTTATTAATAATAAAAATATTAAATTAATTCAATAATAAAGTCACAACCTCAAATCATACATAGTATGTATTATTTACACAAAAGTTAATATTTTATTTTTGCTTATGAAAATATGCTTTTAAAAATAATAATGAATTTAATGACGAATCAGACAGCCGATTTCTCATCTTTGTAATAAACGTTGTTGCTCTTCATCATTGTCAGTCGATGTTGCTTTAATGTTATATATAAAAAATAATCTTTGTTTCCGTTCTCCAGTTGATTTTAAAATATTAAATTCGTTTAGTTTTTAATGGAGAAATCTTTTGTTTTTTTGTAATCCAGTGACAGTTCTGCAATATTTTTCTCATCATCGATATTTTTTTCAGATACCTCGATATCTTTTTCCACGGAGAAAAGACGTTGTAGTAAATGTATTTCAAAAATATTGTTTTGGAGCATTTGTCAAAATCTTTCGTGTATTCTTTTCGAAAATCAATTAGTCTTAGCAGAACGGTTGGTAATAAAAATTTATAAGCCGCCTTGATTTATAACATAATTTTCTAGAAATAACTATTGGTTCCATTAATTCTTGGAATTCTGTGCGATTATCCCATGCTGCAAAAGTAGTTAAGCGAACACGTGTCTAAGTTGTTTTTATATTTCTGCATGTCTCTCTCTGCCCATTAAAAATGGTTGTTTTGTATTACAATATATAAATAGATGTTATTTGAAACTTCAGCAATTATAAATCCAAACAGCTGTTTCTTTTATAAGATTCCTGTTATATATGCATACTTAATTTTGTTAAAACCCCGGCCTTTAATTCTTAGCCTAAATATAATGCATTTTTTTCAAAACTGATCCCGCGGATAGACACCAATGTAACTTTAAAATTAACTTTTTAAGTCACATTAGCGATTGCTTGCATCCAATTTTTATTTGTTAGAATGGTTTTTTCAAAATTAAAAATGTACAATTTGGCTGTCTTAAGTCCCGGGACTTGGTTGTTAAATGTCCCGGGACTTAAGACAGCAAAAAACCTTAAAAGTCCCGGGACGTCTCGACACAGAATCCCTACTACCTACAATAATATTCTCGATTGTGTTTTGTATTACAATTTTAAACTGAGCCGGCATAAAAAAAACAATAACCCTATAAATACTTCATAGAGAACAGGCAATGTGACGTCAGTCTGGCAAAACCTACGTATTAACGACTCAGGAGCTGGATCTTTCAAGCCCGAGTTTTTTCTCTTACACTGGGGCGCAATCAAGTACGATTAGATTTTTTTGTATTTGTATGTACGGAAACGTCATCAAACTCACACGACTGTGCGTCAAATTATCAAGCTTCTGTCATTCGTTGGGGGCTAAATTGAATTTGCCCATGACCCACCCATACATTCAAACACAGATACCAATATCGTTGTATTATATGAAAGTGACAGGTATTGACTCTTAGTGACAGCTCTGTATTGCTGTTTGTACTTGTTATTTCACTTTGAAAGAGACGAATTTAAGGTTATTATTTTATTATTTCTTACTTACATTAGCATTGATTTTATTATATAGTAATTTATGCTTTGCAGTAGTGTCGTAGCATTTGTTTATAGATTAATGTATAAGGTGAAGTGGAAAAATACACAATTTCGTAAATAGTATACAATGCTAAACTTTCCTCTAGCCCACCCAAGATTTTAGTTCAAGAACCGCCACTGGTTGTTTAAATTTCTAGATACTTTTCTATAAATTGTTTATTATTCATTTTTAGCTAAACAAATCCATGCCAGACAGCTGTCAGAATGTTTTTATGATTATTTTTTCAAGTGATACATCATAAATATGTACAAAAAGTGACAACATCGTTTCTGTGTTATGAATTTTAGAATCAGGCCATCTTTTATCATCAAAAGGCTGACTTAAAAACTATTTTATGTCAAAATATTCAAAACTAACCTCTTCGTTTATGTCATCCATTTTGATTATAGAAAATTCAATAGGGTAATAAAAAAACCACACATAACCAATAAGAAATGGATGTTTTAGGAAGTTTCAAAAATCATTAAACGCTATAATTCAATATCAAACGATTTTTAAAATGAAAATATACCCACGACCGGTAACGATCGTAAACGCTAAATCCATAGATTAAGAACTATATTGTCTCCAAAGTATACTAGTCTATGATTGTCTCTGTTAATCACACAATCATACGTGAGTTGTTTGGCATTGTTAAACCATAGATAATATACTAGCAACTAGAGTAATTTATTGTTCACTAACACATTATAAATTTGAATCAGTAAAATGTTTTACTTTAACCATTTGAAATATGTTAAATAAATATACACTTTCTTGCACTATATATCTTGCAAAATTGTGAATAAAACAATTTTAGCTTATTCAGGTACTCAGTGGTATAGGAAAGGCTTTTGCCGCCCGGGGTGGTCCTTGAATTTGTCGCCACCAATATGTCTTCTAATTTTGTTTTTAAATCACTTCTACTATTTTTTTTAACTAGGAGTTGTAACTACAGATGGTTTATTTTTACTGTATAAATATAATTTTTTGAAAAATATAGTATGTTTAAGAAAATGCCACCCCTAAAAATGACAAAACGGTCCACCCTTACCGCGCCCTCCTTGCTACGCCACTGCAGGTACCGCCTTATTTTAAAATAAAATAATCCTTTTTATTGCTATAAATATCAAAATTTATTATTTATTCTGTAATAACATTTTGTTCGGACAATTTCAATAAGTATGTTTAATTTATTTTGTGTAAGTACTTAATTGTTATTGGTTAGGGCATCCAATCCCGGGATCCTGTTCAATTTTCTGATCCCGAAATGCTGGGATTGAGAAATTTTGAGGAAATTCTCGAAATTTACACGAAATTGGCAAATCGGAGATTTCAAATTCCTCGGTGAGCTAAAAAAAAAACGAGTTTCCGTGAGATTCCGGGAAAAAGTATAGCAAATTGAGGATTTCAAATTCCTCTGTGAGAAAATCTCAATCCCGGGATTCAAAATAAATCAATCCCGGGATTGGAAAAAGGCTCCGTGATTGGATACCCTAGTATTGGTATGTATTTTTAAATCTATGTTACTGTAGTTCAAAATTTTCTAACTATTTTTTTTAAAAAAATATTTTGATTTTGACAAGTAAACAAATTTAAAAATACAAGATATAATATCAAAAAAATAACATTCTAACGATTCTAACCTGCTCTCAGATAAAATGAATAAATATATTTTATCCAATACAACGGCAGAGAGGTATTCAAAATAGATTTCAGATCCTTATAGATATTTTAACGGGTGAACTTTTTCATGATGAGCGAAATAGGGCCTGATCTAAAAATTAAATCTGGAATTACCTATTTCAAAAGGATGTTTTATTTTTTAATAAAAAGTAACATAAAATCATTATTTTCTGCAAACCATAATTTCAGTAGAATATTAATTATATTATCACCTGCTAGTGCTGTAGTCCAGTTGGTTAGAGCTTGCTCCCCCGATCACGCAGGTCTGAGTTCGATTCCCGGTAAGATCACAGTGAATTTGAGAATTATTTAATTCAAAGTTGTAATCGAAGATTGGCTGTTTGTGATGTCAATTCACATTATTTCCTTTTCTCCCAAACTTCTGATCCTTTAATAACTGGGTTAAGCAATAGCGATTAGTCATTTACTAGCCTTATCCTTCTTTTCCTAGTACTCATTTTGAAAAATAATGAAGTTAAGTGACTGAGTAACAAACAGTTTTCGTAGAAAAATAGTTTCTGTTGAGATACCTCCATTAGGAGGTAATATGTTGCATATTGGGAGCGGACATGAATAAAAAAAAGATTATTTTCTTGTAACAATATGTTTTTTTATTTTAGATACCAGTTTATATCTCGTATTCCTACGAACCAAATTACTTGTCTTAAAATTATTAAACATGTACGTAACTACAGTCAATGTTTTAATTTTGATGAATTTTACAATTTTTTGGTACAGGTCCATTATAGCGCACCACTTTCTTTTATGGAAATAGAGCAGCTGTGACCAAAAACAATTTATCACGTTTCAAAATATAAAAGCGCGCTATTCAACTCAATTGTAATGGCGTTTTTTTAGAAATATAGATCTTTAAATTCAAATGAAACACAAAATTCATCGTATTAGCTTTACTGGAAAGATATTTTTTTGTCATTAGTGCTTATATGTGATTTCACATTTAAAGTGCAATTTGGAAGTCCATTTTCGACCAGCTGGGCCGAATGTGAGCAATAACGTGGTGAATATTGGATTCCAAGCAATCCATCGTCTCGTGTTTATCAACGTAGGCACTTCACATGTACCCACAGAAAATAATCCAAGGTTTTAATTAAATCATACGATCTTGGAGGCCAATTCACAGATCCATTACGTGAAATAATGCGCTCATCGAATGTTTGCTCAAATTCTTTCGTTACGCTTCGGTAACCAATCCCGGGATTGCGACAGTACTAGTCCCTGGATTGAGAAAATTAAATATGGAAGAGCTAAAAAAAAGGTTCTCGCGCTAGTAATTCGCGAATTTCTGGGTTCGAATCGATATGAAAAATCCCAGGATTTCAAAAACGCTGACCAAAAATTTCTTCAATCCCAAATTATTCACAATTTTATGTTGAATTTTCAATCCTAGGATCCAGCCATAAAGAGTAACACAGCTTTTTTTTCATACAAATTTGGCTTAGAATAATACAGCGATTTGGAGCAGGCTTGCCTCCTCTGCTTTTATATCAGAAGACGTTTTTGTGAAGTAAAGAAAGCTACCAGTGTGGCATTGAATAAATGTATATTTCTTCAATTATATCTCAGTAAATAAAACAAATACGGATTTAAATAACGTTATTTATTTAGAAATAATAAATATTTAATATAAAGTTGAATAATTAAAATAAACAATCACCAAATATATATTATTATTTTACACACTTATGAGAAAATGAATAGTGACATTGCTGCAATGTTTTTATTTTATAGTAATCCATGTTTTTTTAATGCAAACCAAAACATGCTATTCAAAATTCTGCACCACTAAAACTAATAGATCACATTTATTTTATTTCTGTTTTGAATATACATACAAAATTCTTAAATAAAATATCAATATTTTTTCAATTTTGAACATATCTTGATGTAAAAAAAAAACATACAGGTTCTTTTAAGTGTTGGATAGTTTTTGGTCACCAAATGAATGAAATCAAAATGAGTGATGATAATTTCTATAATTTGAAATTTCGACTGAAGGTGCTTGATGGAAATTCAACATTAATTTAGAATTATTTTCATTATGTACACTTCCATAAAAATCTTGGTCGAACACGACCTGGGTTTCGCCTGACAGTTCGAGTGCATTCGCGCACTGAGTAGTACCGGAAGATGCCGAGAGGCGAAACCCGGGTCGTGTTCAACCAAGATTTTTATGGAAGTGTACATAATGAAAATAATTTCTATATTTGATAAATGAAATGCAACTTTAAAAAGAGACATAACATAAGCAAAAGTCTTTCAATCTGCATTTCCAATAATTTTAACCACACTATTAAGGGGCATTAAATAAAAATTGTAATTGTTAAACAGTAATTTATTTGCGTTAATGCACTTTGATATGAGTTTATATATGATTATATTTTATTACTTGAATAGGGTTGAAAGAAAATTGTATCTAAATAAATAGCATTAAAAATGAAAAATCAATTATTTTCTTTAATTAGCTACCGAGCAAATACCAACATACTATCCCACAAATAAGCAGAGGTGAATTTGAACATACAAAATGAGAGTAGGAAAAACTATTGTAAAGATAATTTTGATACAATTAAAAAATATAGCTCTATTTCTTATATTTTAATAAAATTATGGGAAACAAACAAGTCTAAGGCAAGTAGAAACGAATATTATTCAATTGAAGAATCTCTTTCTACAATGAAAACCCCATGTGGTATGAAATTTATAATAAATTCATAAATTAAAAAAAACAAGGAATCGGTTTGATTTAGCATAAATATACTACAGAATTGATCATGCGTAATAACATGAATTGGACAGCCTCAGCACCATCTTTTGATTTTTTCTAGGAAAAATTAAAATAAGTTATATATAAATATAATATTTATAGTTTTAAATATTAATTTAGCTCATTCACAAAGAACACACATCGAAAAACCTGCGTTTTTTTAAAAATTGATGTACACACAGCTCGAAGATACAATATGGACAGTTTGTAATAAGTCAATGTTGGTAATTACTATTGAATTACAGTGAAAATAAACTTTAAATTAATTAATACGGACAGAATAGATTTAAAAATAACGAAGGAATGCATATTTAAGCATTTGGAGAAAATTCAAAATGGCAGAGGTGAAATCTGAGTCTTTTAATTTTGTATGAAAGTTGTGACAGTTAAAAAGAAGTTGTATCGATTTAGTGCTAAAAAAAAGTGTGTCATAGGAATTTTGTACGAATAACAATCTTTTCAGAACTAAAATGCTTTGTAAACTATTTATAAACTAAATATATTGTTTAAAAATAATAAGCGGGTATCCTTATTTTAGAAAAATATTAGATCCCTTATAAATTACAACATGACCAAAAAAATAAACACAGGATCCAGCTCTTCCCTTTCCTGAGAGATTTTTCTCCCTAGTTAGAAATTTCAACATTTTTCGGGTTGGCAAAAAACCTGGATAGTTGAATAAATAGTTATCACAAAAAATGAGAATTTTTCAAAGCGCTGCAGCAGTTTTCGCTCACACTAATTGGTAATGAAAACTTAACCTCTTTCGTTGACCTTACAACTGGATTTGGTTGATTTGGCGTAGCTAAAAATTTATGGCCTCCATGCAAACACCGCGCAAGGCCCCCCACGCAATTTGTTATACTGAGTATGTAGAAATTTGGATCCCCTTTTCGCTGCGCCCTCATGTATTGCATGATTCTGCTATATTCTGCTGGTTATGCTGCCAATTAGATAACAAAAAAACATGACCATATTTGAAACGGTAGTATTATATTTAATAATGACACTGAAAGATGATTCAAATGTCAAGCGAGTACCATTTGGTTCGTTATTTTGTCGATTACATATTTTTATTTTTCTATGTGAGTAACTTTAATCCCTTTCAGTCCATATTATCAGCTTTCTTAATCAGAAGAAAATTAACACAGACATATATTTTTATTTTTACAATAAGTGAACGAGTACCTTCTCAAATTTATGTTTGCAAAATGGAAAAGAATTGTTACTTTAACCCTCCAAGGACGAGCGTCACCATATGGTCACAGTAAACATCGTTGTCCATTGATCCCACTATTCATCCTTTTTCTACCTGAATATCGTTGCTTTTGCTCATATTTGGTTAAGAAGGGTACAGACTACAGTTAGTCATCAGCCGTGGGGACAGAAACGGCCTCCAAAAGCACATGTGATTTTTTGAATTTCCGTTTTTTTTAATTTACTTTTTGAAACTGCTAGTTATTTTTTTATAAAAACATCAAATTATTTACAGTTATTTTGCTAATATATTTGTATTGAAATTATGTTGATCTAAAGAGGTCAAATTGTAAATATTTTAAAAAAAATCACGTTTAGCTATATTTCGTTTAGAATGTTTGCGAGCCCATACGGTCACATTTGTCCTTACTACTGTCCGTACTCAATATTACACGGTAATAAAAGGATGAGCATGACCATATAGTCATGTGAAGTTTCTATAAAACGACTTGGCGTTTTTTTTTTTAAATTTTGGATAGGAATAAAAGTTATCCATGATTTCAATATGGCTTAAAAAATATTTTTTCGGAAAAAAGCTCTCGTCTCTGGAGGGTTAAAGTAATATAAGTAAGATTAAGGTCAAGTTTCAAAGTATGACAATTATTATTACAATACAAGGTTGGGTAATTTGATTTAACCCATTGTTGCCCAGTGTTCCTATATTGGAACATTTAGTATTTTTACTACCACTCCATTATGCATGACACAATAAAAGTTGAGATTGCATCATTCTCTATCAGTCTACAGATAGCAAGCGTGGGGATCGTTTCGTGTAGTATTTTTTCATGTTTGAACCTGTCGGAGTGAGCAGTGTTTTTATTACGAGCAAATTCAGGCAAAAATGAGTTAATTGAACTGCATAAACTTTTTATACAATTTGAAGTATTGACAATAGGCTAGGGCAAAAATTTCATACATAACAAAAAAGTACACAATCTGGGTACTCCTGGTTTCTATCTGCCATTAAATCTCCTCTGACTATCTGTGACCTCGGAAGGATGACCTACATAATACATCAGTATTTATTGGATATCTTTTACTGCTAACATAGATTACACAAATTACTTTTCTAGGGATGTATAAAAGGTTTTTTTTTATAGTATTGGATGAATAATCAAATGAATCCGAATATTTTCTACCTACTTGAATTGTGAATGGAGTGGTGAAAAATGATATGCTATGATAAATATACAGTCTAGAAAAGAAGAGCATAGAAGACTCATCTAACAAATTATGTTTTCCTAACATATTGAAATAAATTTCTTAGGAATCCATGTTTGATTTAGCCTCGTGTAGAAATAATTATTAAAAAAAATGAAACTGCTAAAGGAACTAATATGAAAATAATTCAATTTTGTGCCACAATAAATATTCACATCTACAAACATAAACATTGACATTAGTTCACTTGAACACTAAATACTTTTCACAAAATCCAGGGTGCTAGAGTGAGAAATGAATGTCAAACAGAGTTAGTCAGAGGTGAATGAGCATTTTATATTAGATGCATGTCTGTAGATGTGTTTAATATACTATCAATCAAATGGCAGATATATTCAAAAGTAAGAACCATAACTATGAAAAAAAATCGTGTAATGTGGAACAGCTGATTTTGTTTTCTAGCTTTCATTATCAGGGCTATAGAAGATATTGATTCTTCGGTAAAAAAATATAGCAATGGCGATGACTAAGAAGACAATTATGACATCTTTGAAGTTGTCTAATGCATCACGATCATCAGTCACGGCCACTTCGGAATGATGCGAAGTATTGTTATTGGGGGGTCTCTCTTCTTCTGCTTTTAATGCGATCTGGCTTAATACTGTTTTTTCTTCATCAGTGAGAGGCTTGGCGGCTGTCTGAGACAAAAGGGCTGCTGTCACACCGCATTGAGGGCACTCCCAGCATTTCGATTTCCTGGCGAGCGACCTTCTCTCTGCTGGAGTATATTCCAGTGATCCGATTGTGCCTTCTGCGGGCGTGGGCATGAACGCTATTAACGCCAGAAGGGCTGTTCTAATCGACCAAGAAGGTTGCCAAGTTTCCGGATGGTGACCCGAAATCGACAAACATATCTTTTTGTTGACCTCAAATCTACCGTTGGGAGTTAGCAAGATAATATGCGGAGGTTGCATGGGATACTCTTTCGGAAGAATTATTCTCCCGTGATAGACACCATTTTCGAACTCTGTGCTTTTTGGTCCTTGAACAGTAAAGTGCCACTCGAACAGATTATCTTCTAATGGCTTAGCGCAATATTCTTCCGTCGCTTCCGCCAATTCAATTGCTTCTCGCATGAGTCGTTTCACGCCAGGACACTTGGTATTATATCTATTACCTATGTCTTCCATCTTAAACGTGTGGGAAAATAAAGGGATAACTTGTATACTTGACTTAGACCTGTCAAAATCACTTCACCTTTCTACACAAATTCTATACAATTTCAATCGTCTGTGTTATCAAAATATATTAGGTACCAACAAGATTATACGATGTCGTGTTTATGGTAACCAATGAAATCATTCTACGTAATGTCATAAAAACATTTACAAAAGTTTCTAAAATTTCAGTAAAATACAAACCCATTTTCACATAAATATTCATCAAAATTCTCTGCGCACTCAATTTTAGATACGAAATAAAAAAAATGATATCTTTGCATTTAGGTAGGTAAATGGGAAAATAATTGGCAGACATAAAAAAATAAAGTGCATCCGGTAACAGTGGAAAATGATCTGCTCTGAGATATGCTCAATTTTTGATGGATATACATTATTTACTCATATAAATGTATGTATGTTTTGTTCACCGCCAAAAACAATGATCTCATCACTGTAGATTTATATTGCTTATGGTTGCTAATTATTGTTCAATTTTCATAGACTACAGAGCCAGATAATGGAGTTGATTTGATCGTTAGGTGGCGTATCGGTTTCTTCGAGGAGTAAATTTGTTGTCAAACCGAAAATGTCTAGTGAGTGAATACTTTTTTGAGAAAAGTGTATTGCGACATTTAAATGACGCCTACAAAGACATCAAAGCACGAAGTCGAAATGGTTATTCGAAATCGCAAAACCGTCATCAAAGACGGAGTTATGACAATGTCTGGAGTGGGTGATCCTAGCGTTTTTCATGCCCTTGTGGTAATATTTCTGGAGTTTTTTGCGTGGGGATTGCTAACTATGCCCATCATATCGGTTCTGAACTCTACCTTCCCCGAGCACACCTTTCTCATGAACGGACTGATAATGGGCATCAAGGGCATCCTATCGTTCCTCAGTGCGCCGTTGATCGGAGCCCTGTCCGATGTGTGGGGCCGCAAGTTCTTTCTCCTGATAACCGTGTTCTTTACCTGCTTCCCGATACCTCTCATGACTGTGAACACTTGGTGGTTTTTCGCTATGATAAGTCTTAGCGGAGTGTTTGCCGTAACGTTTTCGATCGTGTTTGCGTATGTTGCCGACGTGACCTCGGAGGCTGATCGATCTCGAGCCTACGGGCTCGTGTCCGCGACCTTTGCGGCCAGCATGGTCATCTCCCCGGCGCTGGGAGCTTACCTAATGGACGCGTACAACGAGACACTGGTGGTCGCCCTGGCGACGGCCATCGCGATCTTAGACGTATTCTTCATCCTGGTCGCTGTGCCGGAGAGCCTGCCGGAAAAAGTGCGACCGAGCTCATGGGGCGCCCCTATAAGTTGGGAGCAGGCGGATCCGTTCGCGGCATTGCGTAAAGTTGGTAAAGATCAGACTGTTTTAATGCTGTGCGTCACCGTATTCTTGTCGTACTTGCCGGAAGCTGGCCAGTACTCGTGCATATTTGTGTACCTGAAGCTTGTGATGGGCTTCGGGGTGGTCCAGGTGGCGGTATTCATAGCCACGGTCGGAATCCTGAGCATCGCCGCACAGATTATTCTCGGTTTCCTGATGAGAACCCTCGGGGCGAAGCACACAATAATGATTGGACTCCTGTTCGAAACGCTCCAGCTAATGTGGTACGGTTTCGGGAGTCAGACCTGGATGATGTGGGCCGCCGGCGTCCTGGCGTCCATTTCGTCCATCACCTACCCTGCCATCAGTGCCTTTGTCTCAATGAACAGCACTGTCGATCAACAGGGCGTCGTTCAGGGAATGGTGACAGGGATGCGCGGTTTGTGTAACGGCCTCGGACCGGCCATGTTCGGTGTGATCTTCTACTTCTTCCACGTGGACCTAAACGAAGACCACCTGGGAAACAAGATTCACCGTAACTACACGGAGGCGGAGGCTCAGTATATCCGGCTGGTTCCCGGCCCTCCGTTCGTGTTCGGCGCCCTGTTAGTGATCTGCGCCCTTCTCGTCGCCGCATTCATCCCGGAAGAACTCCCCCGTCGCCCGAGCACTGAACTGCACTACGAGGTGGAAAGAGGGAGACGAGTAGCCGGCCCGCTGTCGCCGCTCATGGCCGCTGATTCCGCCGCCCTCTAGTGCTCGCTCTCGTCTTCTCCCTCTCCCCCGCCCTCCGTTTCTCGCTCGCGCCCGTGTGCCGCTTCCGACGCTGACTCCGCGTCCATTGAAGCTTTCGACGTGTGAAGGGAAAAGTCTCCGATTTCCCTGTACGCTGACTGATTACCTGCGGCCAGCGTGATGCGGGATAATCGTACTAAACTAAGGAAGAAGTAGATCGGCGGTGCGATCGATCGATGCACTCGACCGATCAGAGTGTGGACGTGCGGAGCTGCGATCTGATCGATTAAAGACGGTCATTCGGATGTACAATGACAATCATTCGCTTTGACAGTCCTTACCTTATACGTTGACTGCTGTGTTATGCATTTATTTCCCCCCGTAGTGATAAAAATATCATAGTTTTATGGAGCAATCTCCGCGCTGCGGGTGGGTACCTATTGCCGAATTTCGCATTAAGTAGATCAAATTTATTGTTTCGCTTCCCTCTTGCCGTCTGACATCCTTCTGATCTAACGATTACAGACAAATCCTAAAGGTGTTTGAGAATAAAAATTCTCTTAGCGAATAAGTGAGTGTGCGCTGTGAATATAGGAAATAATCGATTGTGTAATTTTAACATTTATTGTATGCTCTTTATTTTTTTGTTCCTTTCAGGCAATAGTGACATCCGTAATTATCTCGCATCATTTCTCTATCGTAATCGAATGTAGTGACCGGTGTTCTTTCAAATCATTCCGCAGTGTTGGCAGAAAGTAAAATATTCCTCTTTGTTATTGTGTGTAGCTACTTAACCGTTCACCTACCATAGATTAACTTTTCACAAAACATTTCCATGTTCATACATTCCTTGAAAATGTACACACCACTGCTCTTTTGACACGAGATTATGAATGTTTTGTGCCATTGTTTAATACAGCACTTTACAACCACTTCTATGCACTACTAAATGATTAAACAGTGCTTGCTTGTAGTCTACCTTAAGAATTGGATATATCTAATTCAAGTCACGTCTTCGAAACTTCTAACCTTATTCAGATTTACCCAAACTTTTCTTTTATTTTATTAGCCAAAATATCTCTATTGAGCTAATCTACCTTCATAAGTGAGAAGACAACAGACAGCAAACAGTACAGGGTTTTCTTTCTACTAAATGATAATCTTTATTTAGGATTAAAATGTGTATATCATAGCTCTATATAAGCTCAGAACATATTGTTTGCTTTTAGCTGTCTTTCTTTTAAAAATTGGTTCACTGTGGTGATTGATTCTCAAGTCCAATCTCGTGATGTCTACACATCACGATGAGTTGTTAAACAGAGTTAAAAACAATTCAATTAATCAATTTTCCCCTTTGGAATATCTTATCGTTTCCCCATCCTTAGGTATGGCTTTCATGATAACATAAATTTAAATTTTGTCAACGAACAAATTCAGATAAATCTATGGGCAGGTGAATGGTTAACGGGTATCAGTAAATATTGTTGAAAATTCAATCAATTTTTTTAATGTCGGTGATTTAATTAATTAAAGATGCAAAATAACTGCACAAAAACATTCAGTTTTAAGCCTCTTCGATTCAGATTTTAATTTATTGTCTGTAAATATATATATAAATAATTGAATATTCTTACAAACTACCTGATAAGAATCCCTTTAGATATATCACCATATTATTATTTTGCTTCGAGCCCTGAGTATATTAACCAGGGTCATAAAAGATAAAACATTTTTTAAATTATTTCAGTGATTTTTATTGCATATGTTTTTGTTTCGCACGCTTTTTTTACAATTATTTTTACCCAATCACTCAGCATTTTTTGATAGTACGGGCATTAAAAATATAACAAGACTTATGTACAAACTTTGTTTTTTTACCTTGTCCATAGATATATTGCTGACATAACGATATTCTTTAAGCGGTACAGTAATTGTGAAAAATAATCGAGACTATCTGCAGTTGAATGTATGAATGAATATAAAGTCAAGATTAAACATTCGTAATGAATTAGCGGTATTTATTCTGAAAGTGCATGTCAAAGAGAATTAACAACAAATTTTGTCGCCTGAATTGTGTTTTGATTTTGTTGAATGGGTATATTAATTTGTGGAATGGATTCAAATTTTAATAGACATCTATCCTCCATACATTTAGCTTCATTATATTTTGATGTTGTAAATATGTGATGGATTTCGTATTCTACGACAACGTAATTCAATACAGATATGACAGATAAAAATGTAGGCATTCTCCATTTGGTATGGGATTATTTTTAATTTTAAATGTTTTAACGTGCCAGTTTTTTTAGACTTCAATTTTTTTTGTTCCAATATTTCGAGGTCGAAGTCTAGCGAGACAATATTATCTATTCGGCTTCATTTAAATTTAATTTATACACAGGTGTAAGAATGAACGCGTTATCTTGATGCGAAATGTCCGCCAAACATGTGTTTCTGTTGACTTAATTACTTCTCTGTAATTTTTAATTTTTTTATTTACAGCTGAGTTTTAGTTGAGTAAACATTTAATGATGGATTAATTAAACACAGCTCTATCTGAAAAGTAAACAGTATTATTTTTTTTTATATATTAATTTATATATGAGCAATGGATCATACGTATGATATCGTCATAGGCGATTGCTGGGTAATTATTTTTACATCGAGCGTCCAACCGTGCACATCCGATGACACTAATTTGAACATCGACAAATCTCCCCATCTGGTGATTGATAGTAATTGCTGTATTTAATATATGTATACTTTTGATCGTTATATTTTGTGATGGGTAATTCATTATTTGGGATATACAATATGAATAATTTACAAAGTCTAAATCAATCTTTGATAATTAAGATAACTAACTTCATTTGTGGAAAATCAGGTCACTTCAATGAAGCAATTAATATATGCATTATTTTTGTATACGTTCCCTATCTGTGAAATGAACACTCCTTATTCTGTAACTAATAAAACATAAACTTCAATTTCAAACATGGTTATTTTACAAAAAGTTGAAATTATAATTTTTTGCTCGTAACTTCACATTTGGCATCAGCTATCTTCATTTTTTTAACGGAGACATAGAAGAATGACTATAAATTACTTATCAAAATCCTTAAAACCAATTCTTAACCTTAAGAGGAGTATAGACATACATGTACGTAGGCGCCATTTTTCTGTAAATGAGTATGAAAGTACTTTAAACTCAATACAGGAGTGTGTCTGTATATATATGCTCTAAGTATGAATTACATATATTCATTGGGAAAAAGTCACAAAATTGTCATGTTAAGAAAGGGCAGTTGATTAAAGTAAGATCTGTATAAATCTATTCTCTCTGAAGGTTAACCTCCCCTCTCATAGTGAGAAGTTGTTCTATGAAGGTCAGTCGTCAGGATTTTTATCAAAGAATCTTGGATTAAGAATATCTGATATCCATGTCCAAAATTCATATATTACTTGAAAAAAATAGTGCATGAAGTTTTAGCTTAATTTAACTTCATCCAGTTGCGATAGCTTGCTTTCTTAGTTCTTTTTATCTCCCTTTTCCAGTAGTGTGGTAGTTATTACAAGAGGTATAATAAAATTATTAATCCAAGATTTTTTTTATTTTTACTGCAAATTGATAACATATTTAATTGAATCATAATAATTCAATATACTTTGTAAATTGTTCATAGGAAGTAGATTACGTTGATTATTTTACAAGTGTAATTACTGTTCCCTTATCTGAATCACAGGTGTCGACGGATGCATGCGGTCAGGCACTCGAACAATGTACAACCGCAGCAACATCGTGTTGGAAGTGATTCATTTCGGCACTCGCCTAAATGCTGATAATAAACCGAACCATGTCGACGGATTAAGTCATGTCCAGGGTTGACGAGATAAAAAATTTAAATTAGAATGATATTGATAAATGAATTTTTGTTGAATCTATTTCAAAATTTGATACGGTGTCTCCAGGCGAATGGTGTAATACTGATTTCGCTTTCATTTGCATTTGTTAAAAAAAGAAATCGAAAACTGGTCGACTGTTACGACCGTTTTCAACCCGTTTTTTCCTTATAATAACTTTGCCAATCGTAAAAATGCTATATGTAAACGGTGTGAATTTTAAAATCAATATATTTTTTTATTAACTTGTTTTGCAAAACTGTTTAACATAATTTTGTGGTTTTTTTTCTTGCTTCTTTTCAATGTTAGTACGGAAATATTTTGCATGTTTGAAAAAGTCGACTACAAATTTATTAAGCACTAAAGTTTTTTGGTAACCCTGTTATGTTGTTTTGAATATCAAAATAAATCTTTTCATAACATTTTTATTGAGTATGCATGCTTTATTTCACATCTACAGACATGTAATATTACATGCGCATTCATCTCTCACTCACTCAGTCTTGGGTTAGACAGAGTAGAGAGATGTTTGCTGGTAGAAAGCAATATAATAGTCACAGTCTGTAGATGTGAATGCTACTGGATATTATTAACTACCTGACAGCTACAGTGAGATAAATCAAAATTATTAGTTTCTAGATGATTGAACTAGCTTATTTTGCAGTTTATCATAAGATTTTTTGTATCTAGTTATCCTTCTTATCTCACTGATACTTTGAAGTTGCAAGGCAATATTGATAAATGTAATAGTAAGTTAAATTTAAAAAAAACAAGATCTCTATTATGTAGATTCAGCTGTCGGCGATCAATAGACAGACTTTCATTTTAATCTTACTGTCGCTTTCAGATAGGGATATGTAACCAGCTGCCTGTGTATGAATTCTATTGACTATCAAAAATAAAGCTAATGCATCACTATAAATTATCTACTTGTAATAATTAAAGTATTGCATCATACGAGGGTATACAAACAAAATTGCACGAGACTATTATTGCTGCTTTTATTTGAAAAAAAAACGGCAATCCAAAAATACGCCGCTCTAATCAATATTGACAATCAAACCATTTAAATAACAATTTCATATACCCACCCCTCCGCAAAGTTTACGTCTTCTACAATTAAATTTCAATCAAAACAAATGAGTCTCTGATATTAACAGTGGTCCTGTGTTCATTTTTTAAAAATTGATTTCAAAAACGGAATCGTCCAAACTATTATTATATCGATCACTATTCTGTCATAAGTAGAAAATAAATACCTCTAATCAAACTTGCACCGGTTTTAAGGCCTGTAATTCTTTTTTTTAAATATTGATTGTTTCGATTTTTGACCATGTCTTTATTTAAAGCAACCAATGAAGTTTTGTAAACACAAAATTATTAATGTTGAAATCTCTAAATATACCGTTTGATAGTAGCGCTGATATTATCGACTCAAATGTACCATATTGGTGATGTCTTTTTGAACTGATTAGAACAGACATTATTCCTAGTTGAAATTCAAAACTCGCTTTACAATAATCATTCTCATTACTATTAATTGTGTTCAATATGAAACTAATGACATATTTCAATAAAAAAAAAAAAACAGTAATTTTATATTCATTTTTAAAATTAAATTACCTTTACTGCTGCAATTCTATTTTTTTATCGTCATTTATGAAATTTAATGGTATTTCTATGTTGACTGTAATGTATTGCTTACCAAATAATGCATGTGTTGTACTTCAATCGTGTTTAACATAATACACATCTCAATTGAAGATTTCAGGAATTCTGATAAATGTTTCAGAGTGTTTCACTGTAAAAGTAATTTATTATTCAGTCCTATTGCTCCTAATATAAACTATGACGAGGTTAGGTATCTCTTTGTGATCGCAGGACGCAGTAGACAAGATAGTAACTGACCTTTTTTTGTTAGTAAAAATTCACTTGTCAGGTCAGTTAGCTTAGCTATGTTCAACTCCCTAGCTTCTCTACTCCGCAATCTTGTTTTACTTGAGGTTTATATCTCTTAAGTTAATATGAACCTACTTCCCTTCATTGGAACGCACAAAATTCATAAAGTAGAACAGGCAGGGAGTATCAAAGTATTCATTATTGTATCCAAGTAAGTGAAGTGTCTTAAAGTAAAGTGCAATGTTGACAGCAAATAATGGTTTTGTGTTTCACGCTTAAAAGTATTACTTTCATTGATAGTTTGTTTTTCTATCATATTGTATTTCCGATTGACATATATATGCCTATTTTTATTACCCCGTCAACTGTTTGTTGCAATAAATATAAACTAAATAGAATTGGACATATTGGCATTGAATTTATCTTTTTTATGCGTGCGATTTAATAAGCGACATGCGGAAGAATTAAAACATTTTTTCCCCCTATGCTTTTGCAAGCTATATATCATTACATATCATGCGAAAGAACTTCTACTATATGTATGTATTTTTAGTTAGATTTCGATACACTGTGGACTTATCAGTTTTTGCTTTTGGACGCCTCAGTTAAAAGTGTTTTACGTAAACTTTCATTAAACAAATTTTAAAAATGCCGCTGATGAAAATATCAGATTGTACCCCTGTATCCATAATTGTATTATTCTACGCATATGTTTTACTGCTTGGATGTGATACTTTTTTCTTGTAAAAGGATGAATGCTGTGAGACGTTTTTTTCTTTTTTTGTTAATTACGATTATTAAATAAATATACAATATATTACAATAAAATCTAATTTATACAGACATGTTTACTTACGATAATATTTTTTACCTAAGTGTTTTTGTCATACCATATTGTACGTTGTAATCTACCTCAGACCACGCAGTCCTTGAATACTTGGAAATTATTTGTCAATCGATGTTCTTTTCTTATGTAATAACAACAAATAAGATGCACCAAGGTGAGGACTAAAGTACTACCGATGTTTTTTCATTTTAAAATTTAATGCAAGAGTATAGAAAATAACAAAAGATTTTTTGTCATTTGGATATATTTTCTTCAAATGTTTGCTGTGTTACGTCTCCGAGGATCGCTGTCATTCGCCAGCTTTGGTTATTTCTGAGTCTTGCCATCAATCTGCAGTTCAGCTGGATACACCCTAAAGATAAAAGAAAGCTTCCCGGAAATAAATTATAACCTTGTCGGCTTGACATCAGATTACTCAGGCTTTAATGCACTGTCTTCCCATCCTGGTTTCAGACTCTTAGGTATCCAAGCAAATGTATCGGCAAATTCTGTTATTTCATATCTTGAGAGCCAAGTCCGTTTCTTAAGCTCGTTCTTCATGAAGTCATGTCATACTAAGTATATGACTTGAGCAGTTATTTTTTTTAGCTTAGGCTACTGTCTTTTGTCAAGATCAAAATGCAAGTGTTAGATAGACGATACTTGTTGGGAGTATAGCTGTGAGTTGTGGATTTTATATTGATTGGGCTATTCGCATTCATAATTTTCATCTTTTTGCAAAATGCCGTCTCTTCTGAAGTACACACCTGCGTATCTTGTTAGATCTATCACTCGTCGGAAGACTGCGTAGACTGGGATTGGTGTGATAGAATTGAAATATGACATTGGAAGACGCTTAGAAAAGATCTATTATTCTTTGTTCTTTTTATGTTGTATATTTGAATCCGCCTGATAAAAACAAACACGTGTTATCCGTTGTCTTAAAACCAGTTTGATAATGTTACCTACCACAATGAATAATCGACATTTCATGATAACATTCTGCCAGTGGTGTTTCCAACCTTTCTTCAAAGTGATTTATGCCGAGTAGCATCCGTATCACGATGATTTTGCTGAAAGCATTTCTTTCAGACACTGCATGACATGTGTGTAATTTACTGTGTTTACAATGCTTATTGGTATTTTTTAAACACCAGGTAATAATTATTTTTTTCCAAAACTGAGGATCAATGTATTTATTTGCATTAGTAAAATATTTCATTAAAGGAGGAATAAATATTATTGTAGAAAATAACTAAGTAACCTGTATTATTATATTGTATAAATTTAACGAATCGAATGCGATTTGTGATTGCTGATATGGTGCTATTGTTGATGTAATACTTGGCTTCTTTGTTGTGAACTCACGATTGAGGATTGCGCGTCACAACTGCCGTGACCCGGTTCCGAGTTCTCCAGCATTCCATTACGCGGAAGTCTTGTAAGATACTGGATCTGTTCAAACTGGTAAATATCGTCAGAACTCAAAACACCATCATCGATACATAGCATCAATAATTGATATTAACAAAGAATTCAAAAAATAATTTTGATAATCCGGATGATAATACAATGAGCTGGAAAGCAAATAAATAAAATAAAAATAAAAGGTTCAGAGCTACTACTATGATACTGAGCGTTATTTGTGGTGTATATTTTAATGAAATGGTTCTAGGATAGGTTAGGGTTACGTTATGTCACCGTTTCTCATGATACAGTGTAATTGCACCGTCAAATGGTCCCCTTCTGTTTTGACATTTGAATAATAATCATGTATTACTCAGTCTCCATTGGCAATGTCATGATTTTCCCCATGGGCATTATGATAACGACAACCGGATATTTTTATATTTAATTACCTCTTTGGATTACGAAAATTTAGCCAAACGAATACTAAAAATTGTGCCGACAACTTCAGGCAGATAACATCCAAATATATGATTTTAATTTGACATATTTTTTTTATCGAAAAAAAGCCTGATTTTTCAATTTTACAGAACCATATAATTTCGCTACGCCTTTGAATTTTTTTTATTAGGATGTTATCTTTCGATCGATTTCGATAATATTATGCAAGTTCCGGAATATCATTCTCATTCTTAAGATTCCTTTATTTCAAAAGTGAATGTCTAGCAGACCAAAAATGTGACAACGCAGCGAAACAATGAATTTCGATGCAGAATCTTCGACCGTGTCTCACTGTCTTCTTTACTGCTCGACTCTAATGCGCTGACTTAATGAGTTTCAGCATGCGGATCCATCTTGACTTACTCTTCATTTAACTCCACGATTTATCGATAACAAGATACGGCTAATGTAATACGAATAAAAAACATTTTCTTAAATAATATATTATTTTGCGAATAATGTTTTGACACTGGTTACCACCATTTCAAGGATGATTCTAGGTTAATTTTATTCATCATAAGCGATAATAGACAAACTACTCAATCAGTTTCACTAATAAATTTATGTAAATATTAACAATTAAATATTTTATTTTAAATGTAAATAAAAAAAAGAGACATCTGCGGTTAGTATTCCATCACTATCATGCGTAATATTGGGCTTTGAAGTGTGATAAGAGAAGGATACAAAGTTATTCATTTATTTTCTGAATTTATTATTACAAATAGGTTTTATATATCTAATTACATAAACGATAAAAACTTAAATATGAAAACAAATACATCTAACAATACTTTCAAAATTATTAAAGCATTAATTTTTTTATAAATAATAATGAGCAAAGACGTAGACCTCAAACTAAATAAATCTAAAATAAAAAATAACAGGTGTAATATTTGTAAGTCAGTGATTTTGCTCTATGAAAAGCACTCAACGCCATGTCATTGTGTCAACCCGTTCTTGATCATATTTTGATCATGTCAATGCTAATCTTCTAAATCAATATTGATTAATGTCTTATCAAATTTAAAATACACCATCACGATCGTTATTCTACGCGACACGTTTTATATTAAGAATTTTTTGTTAGGCAATTAATGTTTGTACATTATTAGTATATTAGTATTTTGTCATTGTTATTATTTAAAATTACTATTTAATTTCAAAGATATTAAGTTCGTTAACTGGCGATTGTTGAATACCAGTATTTTCCTCGGCTGTAAAAATATTGAACAATTCTGCACATGTAAAACTGAGATATCTTCATGGAATACATGTGGAACTCGTTCAATACAATTTCATTAGATAGCCGCCGTAAATCTAAACTATATTTACCGACACTTCAGTAAGTATCCATCTTCAAACCACTATCTTTTTAATATTATATTTAAAAAATCTTACATAAGTATAATCTACTCTTTCACTAAGGATTAAATTAGCCAAAAAACTTATTCACTCGCAACAAAATTAAACTGCAAGATTTCTCGATTTCATCTGCAATTCAAACCGTCGATTGGTTCTTATACCTTTCACGTAGGCTCGATTTTCATTCCTCTTCTTCTCGACCAAGGAAACTTCCTCTTCTCTCATCACGATGCTCCTGACTTGCGACTTTGTCATTCTGGTTTTAGCGGCGCTCGCCGGCAGAGCGGTCTTCTTCGTCTCACTGACACTGCCGGCCGCTGAAACATTACCGATCGGTTCTGCGCCGTTATGTTGAACTTTGTATCCGAATCTCGTGTAAGTCTGGTTCCGAATCATGGGCAAATCTTTGAAAATTCCTTTTAGCTCTTGTTTGTTTGCTGCAAAAATACGACACAATTACTGCTTATTATTCCACACCATTTTGAGCATGCAGATAATATTTCCTATTGAAACTTTTACCAGTATCAGTATTCAAATTGAATTTATGTTATAGTACAATGAAAGTATTCAAATATTATCGGCAGCGGACTGCTCGATTTTAGAAACACCGAGTCATCCATGTTAATTTAATCGGCACGGTAAATTATGATATCAAAAGCATATTTTTTTTTAATTTGCGAGACTCATAATGTGGTTCATATGATATTATAATGTGTGCAACAAGTAAGTATTTCTTAATTGATGACAATATAAATTGCTAGAAGTTTAGTCAATATTGTGTTCTTATTTATATCGGCTTTTTTGTATTTTAAAATATTAAGAATCAATTAAGGTATTGTTAAAACTTCAGTCATTTTATTTTCTTTAATCATATTATATTATTAATTTACATTTAAAAAAAGGCATTCATAGTCTATTTTATTCATCGCTTTCTGCTGTTGTTTGTTTCAAATATACATCTATTTTGCTATGTATAACTGTTTATATATATAAAAAAAAACAATTAGCAAGAAAAACTACTGAAAAGACTACAGAATATTAAGTAAACTCTCAAGAAAACTCATCGAGCACATGAAAACTGTCATTAATTATGCAGATGTATTATGTTTTTTCAGACAAATCAAATTTATACAGACAGTATTTCATTTAATAGTGTAAAAAAATAAGTTATGGATTCTTGTAGTGAGTAATTTTGCTGTATATTCCTTATGTAAACGTACCGCTTAAAAACCTTCTCATTTAAGTTGTAAATTTTAAGATTAAAATAAATAATACGCATCTTCCCCTCATTTTGTTACGTAGCATAATATATTTTAATTGAAACATCACAGTAAATTATTATTTGAACGACTGCAGATTGCCGAATTATCTTAACGGTGAGAAAGAAAGAGTGCAGATTGCATTTTGATAATTAAATCAAATCTATCACACGTTGCAAATTAGCGACGCGTCTCCGAATGATTTGAAAATGATCCTAACCGATATTGTAAATATTTCGTAAGAATAACTTGTCTTTGATAACGCTAGAGTAAAACCGTGGTGATTATATCGGAGAATGTCAATGGGGGCCCGCTTTTAACAGTTTAACGACCGTGGACGCGTATTTGAGTCTTTGAAAAACAAAGGTTGCTGGCCGGCGCACACATATATGCGTATAGGCGAAGTATCTGGAAGCTAAGAAAATTGAATTTCGTAAAGATATCTCAATTTGCTTACAAATTATATTGAATTTAGTAAAATTATGATGTTTGCGAATTTTTCGCAAAATTTTATTTCACCAAGTGAAATTTTATAAAAAAAAAAACGTGCGGTCGTTAAGCTGTTAAGATATAAAATTATAATTCTTTGACTAATTTATTTTTTATACGATAAAACATTTTTTTAGCCTTTTAATCCAAAATAGTGTAAGCTTAAATAGTTAGAAGCGTTCTGAGAGTTTCAAACGTCATCGTGTGCATAACACTTGCAGAGTGTCACTCGAGTGTTTTCAGCAATCAAAATGCACATGCGCCATACAAAAAAATACTGTACAAGGAAGCGTAGCACGGACATTTGCCCGTTAATTATTTTCACGGACCATTCAATATTGCAAACGTATGTTACGCTTTCTTAACTATTTATTAAATATATGTATTCTGTAAGATTCAAAATAATTATTGACAGTGAACGGAAAATTATTGAAGTACTTCTCCGACGTCTTAAATATAATTGCCGCTGTAATTAAGCTCCGGCCCCTTTACACACAGCCAGTGATTTAGTCGAATGACAAAAAAATACTGCGTACGCATTGATCGTTATCAAATAATTTCATTTTGTGTTTACAATTGAGCCACTGCACTGGAAATAAATGAATGAATGAAGATTAAACTTTTTCAAGAACATCAGCTTTCTCGTGGCTTATAAACAACCAATTTATGATCTTTTAGTAAATAACGCAAGAAGAATCCATATTTTTTTTAATTCAAATTAAATACAGAAATAGTAATTACACTGTAACATGTACAATTTTTCTGCGATTTCATATGACGTCATATTGTTTGAAGAAATCATTTGCTGTGTATAAAAGGACCCTTACCGTTTAACATTGCATCCGTTTTTATTGAATGATTAACTGATAATGATATGTATTTTTGTATATAAATGAATTCAGCCATGTCACATTAAATTTTATGCTTCATACTTACACAAACGCCTTGTTTGTTAACAAAAAAAAAATATACAAAAATCCCACGATTTACGTTATAAAAACTTGTAGTATGTAAGCTTCTTAGGGTGTTGTTAAAAATAGTGTGACATGCTGCATGATTTGTTGAAATGTACCAAAGTTTATTAATTAAATTATTGTAGAATTATATTATTATTACGTAAGCTAATATGTTTGCTAACACATAATATTCTTAATATTCATTGCTTTTTATTGATAAAACAGAGAAGGATTCGAAAGTTAATTTGACAAAGGTGAAGAATTCCACTGGGATTACTTATTGAATAACGTAGAAAAGTTTCGAGGAAAGGTGTGATTTAAAAAAAAAAATTAATAGGTGAGCAAACAATGAGAATATACAGTGTTAATTCTTTTTTTTTCTTTTTATATTTCTTTTTTTCGAATGATGCAATTTGTGATTTGTTGGCGGTGCAAAGAAGAGCACTTCAAAGTTTATTTATTTTTTTAGGCAGTTCTTTTTAATAGTGTAACTAATATTATCTGATTTTATAAAAATAATGTTGTTAGTGTGAACACTTGAATTTTTTTATTTAATTTAAATGTGAATGCGCGTTGATGATTTTATATTGGAAAAAGAACGAGCGAGTGAAGGCTGAAGAAGTTTAAAGCGGGTATTTTTAAACTCTTCGAATGTAACGCGGTGTCGGGATCTATGATTTTGTAAATATTGAAAAATATACTATAAAGAAAAGGTTATATTGTATTTGTGGGGTGTGATGAACTCGGCGAGAGACATCTTTTAAAGACTCACACGTAACTTAAATCCAGAGAGAATGTTGCCGTACGGCTGAATTGCGACTATGATCATACAGTAACCATTTATGTCTTAAAATATAAAACGAGTATTATTGTAATCTATTATCAATTAAGATGCAAGAAATCTCGGCATACATCGGTTACAGCAAATTTAATAACTATATTTTTAATAATTAATAATGTATAAGGAATGCATCATCAACGAGTTTGAAAGGCTACTTGAAATTGTTCGCATTTTGACGAGATTTATGGGTCTCGCTATGAGAGTCTCCGTTGTATTTAACGAGAAAGATCTTTTGAAAAGTATTTTTTGAAGAAAAGAAAAGAAATGTAATCGTAAGGATAACTAGTCTCACACTAACAAACATAAATATTGTAATGTAGGGACATCGAGCCAATTAGCTGCATCCATATTTTTATTTGTAAAATAAATATATTTCAAAAAAATAAAATGATTGTTTTTCTGCCTTGTTATTAATATATGTATGATATAAAAATATTTTTCCCACCATTCACTAAAGGAGATCGGGTCTAAATCCTAAATAAATACAAAAGTCAAATTTGAACTTTGTTAACTTCGACAATCGTCCTAGTTATCTTCAAGACCCACCCACTCTCAGTTATTTGAACCATTAGTAGTTCACTGTCCCGTGAATAATAAATTATCTGTCTTAAAATGAATTGGATCCGCGGAGCAGTGGTCAACGTCGTTGGCTCCCGTGACGGATCTCAAGGATTCAAGTCCCAGTGCGAACAACATTCTGTTCAAAGGCATGGGTGTTAGAGATGTCTAAAAATTCCCTCCAATCCAACAGGGCGTAGCGAGAGCAATTAGTACCACTAGTCCTCTCCTAGTCTCAATCCTATCTCTATTTTTTTCAAACAAGAAAGGTTGAACAACTGAGTAAGAAGTAGTTCTCGAAGAAAAACTTCCGTTTTCACTTTCATTAGGCCACATTTTGAGCGGTCATGGATTAGAAAAAATGTATTTTTTAGCATAATCATACAAAAGTAACAAAATTGAACGTTTTTAAAGGTAACTCTGATATATACACCAAATTCGTGAAAGTGCAAGACCTTTGCTTGATACGTGAATTAGCCAAATAATCTGCCATGTGATGAATGATAAAACATGGAAAAAATCTGCAATTGGGAAGTAAATCAAGCGAGTTCTACCAAATCTACTTCAAAACAAAAAACTCACTCGCGCCCTTGTGAAATATGTTGACAAAAAGCAATGCCGTTTGACAATGCGGTATCACCATTGATAGGCTGGTTCTACCCATTAGCAGAAGAAACAATTCATATACTTGATTCATCAAGAAAACGATAAAGAACATAACTTTCGACATTGTCATTTGGGGCAGGTGGTACATTCCTCATCGGAGGAGTGTTCGTAACCTATTTTATTTTTCAATGTTTATTTCAATATTTTTTTACACTGTTGCTTGGAAAATATTGACAGTGTAAAAGAGAATCGAGTGTATCCAAAAGTTACACTAAGTTTGACTTTGTGTCAAATTCAATTGTTTGTAAAATTCTAGTCATTGTTTTAGTTCCGAAAATTCAAGATGTCGTACAGACAATATGCGGGCCTCTCCACTCCTGTATACAAGTGTATAGCAACAAAAATTCTCTTCTATCTGGAAGCAATACACAACTTTGTGGATTTACTTCACGAGTGCAACTCAATAACAAATTGAAATGCTTTCAAATTTTGTATTTAATATTTCCACACGTACGCCACTAATGACCAGGTTTCACCATTTGGTGTCTTTAGTCATTCAAGTACTCTGACACTTGGTAAATAGTTATATCTATATATAGATATAATGTGGAGCATATGGCCTCCTAATGTAGGTATCTCATCAGAATTTTGTCTACGATAACTGTTTCAAAGAGAGGATAGGACTAGCGGTTAGCTAATCGCTCTTGCTACACTCTTTTTAGGATAGGATGAGTGGAGTAAAGACATCACATACATCCATGCCTTCGGACAGAAATCAATAAATTGATTGAAAAATCAATCTATAAAAACTGTCTGTATTGGGATTCGAACCCGTGACCTCCGTGTTCTAAGTCAACGTCGTTGACACTCGACCAAGCAGCCGGCAAGTTGTAAGCTACAGCTACTGAAAATCCATCAAGCATTCGAATTCTTAATAATAAATATATAATCTGTTGTAATATATTGTAATATAATATCAGTTGAAAATTTACCCTCTTCTATACTCCTATACTAAAGAATTCTATACTCCGTCCGATTCACATATTCGGCAGATAAAATTAAACTATTTCACTAAACAAAACATTTTCATGGATCCGTAGAAAAATTTACATTGAATTCGCTTTTGATGAGACAGTCGGATATTTACGATGAATGACTGCAAATGCCAAAAGAAAATATAACTCTTACCCTTGGGAGAGTTTACAGATATTGCTGGAAACAAAAGCTGTTTTGCTCTCTCTTCCTTCCTGACTTTGTTCTGGACGAGCGACTCCATCTGCTCAAACTGCTTCTTGTGAAGTGATGCGAAATCAGGCATCTTGCTACGCGAAAGGGGAGCCGCTAGTTTGGGGAGTTGAAGCTTCGCCGGAGTCGACCCGCACGTTGAATTATTAACTTTGGAACTGTATCTTGATTTTACTGTGGATGTAAAACGTTTTTTAGATTAAATAATACCCTTTATTGATACATAAAGGAAAATTTATCACTAGTGGTTTTTTAATTTCCTCCAGTTTTTAAAAATGCATCTTACTGCACCAGCCAGCAATGTTGAAAAATTTAAAGTAGATAATCATTCCACCTAGCTGCTGAAGGTCTCATATCGACTGTGGAAAGGCAAAAGACACAATAAATTTTACAGGAGGTACAAAAAACGATTTTGGATGGATTTGGATCAAAGTAAAAATATGAAAGATACACAACTTTGAAGTGCCATCGTGCACTTCAATAAACTGGTGTTTTTTCTACTTTCAACTTAAATAAAGTGAATTGTTTAAGAAAAATCTTTTTGTAAGCCTTTTTTCTTGGTCATAATTATCACAGGCCCTTATATTTTCTAACTTAACAACTAATTTGAATTGTTTGAATTTTGTACTTTTCCAGGAGTTTTGTCGCTAACGACCCGGGTTTCGCCTTTCGGCATCTTCAGGCATTCCAAGTGCACTTGGAATGCCTGAAGATGCCGAAAGGCGAAACCCAGGTCGTTAGCGAAAAAACTCATGGAAAAGTACAAAATTCAAACAATTCAAATTTGATATTGAAATTCCATCAAGCACCCTCAGTCGAAATACTTAATTAATTAACAGCTAAATTTAGATACTAATTCGACATTTGCAGCTTCATACACTTTGACTATACATAGTGATCATTGAAGAAACAAAAAACTGTGGGTTACATCCTTTTGCCTTTCTACAGTTGATAAGATAATGATATATATATGTCGTCAATATTTCAGATTTAACACAGTGAGTAAAATAAATTTATCACAGTCTGTGTACAAGACCATTTTTAGACATTAAAAAAGAGCAAATTATATTTTTTTTTATTATTATTATGGCAGGTGTGCGATCACGAGGCAGATTGGTAGCCTGTGGAGGGTCAATAAATTCAACACAAGCCGATACCGACCACAATAAAGTAATATATTTAAGTCAGTGAAACACACCTTCACTGATCGGTGTCTTTGGTTTTGACAAACGGCTTACGCTCAGATTCAAATCTTTCGCTGTCATCTTTCTTATTTTATCTTCCCTGCTGTCAGAGTCTTGAGTTATTGAACGTTTTCTAGAACCCTGTTTTACTGAAAGGTGAAAAACAAACATAGTTAATAGAAACTGAAATGAAAATGATCAAAAAACACATGAGAAGAAAGAGAAATATAACAAAAGCTCTTCTCTCTGTAAAAGATGAAAGACACCAGTCAGTCATAAAGTTTTCTACAACCAATCGATTCAAAACAATTAGGATTTGATAAACGGGGTGCATGGACACCAATTCCTTTTATGCACTTGTGACGAACACTGGTAGTACAAAACAACTAACTTATGAAAGATATACGCTTGCATATTCAGAAAGTTTGCAAAAACAACGATTAATGGAATAAAGATACTAAATCTCTGGAGTTACATGTATCTTGGTTGATATTGATGCAAGGTAAAAAAAATACCCAAAGGACTTACGAGTATTTGTTAGAAGGAAGCTGTTATTTGATCCTTTCATACTGGATTTGATGATTTTACCGGAATGTGCAGCGAATGATACCTGCCGCCGATTAGAATTGCAGAAGGCCACTCGCCCTCGACTCTTTGACGTTTGATCCGATTGTCCATTTAATGTTGAGTTTTGAGCTGACGGCTTTTCTATTGAATGAGTTTTGTTTAGTGCTTTGGAGCTTTTCAATGGCGTAGAATCGCCAGAGGTTTTTAAATCTCCAGTAGAAGATAATTTTCTCGGCGGCATCGGAGTCTGGCCAGCAGACCCCACAGACACGGCTTGGCAGATCGGTTTCAGTGGAGTTTTAATTGCCGCTAAGCTGTCCAAATTTATTGTGCTCTTGCTGCAAAATACCTTACACGGACTCGACGCAGACAAGACTTTTCTTTTAGAGCTACGATCCATGCTCATGTTTTGAGAATTGTCTGAGATATTAATAATACCTGTGTTTGAAATATTAAAACTGTTTTCTTTCACGAAAGTGCCTTGCCGTTGCATTACCGGTACGGGTACAATCGGTTGCTCGAATTCTTCGATTCCAGATATTCTTATTAACTTTTTAGACTGTAATGACTTCAAAATAACCTTTGCAGGTGGATTAGGCATTTCACTCTCAGAATTAGATGAATCGAGAGGAAGTATAGGATATGTCTCATTGAGTTGATCTGATACCTTTTGATTTAAAGTATTTTGGTGTTCTCTGTTTGCATTTTTTTTGTTGTTTACAGTCTTCGATTTGTTTGTGAGCGAAGAGTTCTTTTTATTGAGATCAATCAGAGATTCTACCACCGAGCTGAAGCTACAATCTTCTTTATCAATATTAGTGAGTAATCCGAGACTGCCGTTTGCACTGTGATATGTTGTTTCGTCCGATGCAACCGACATATTTTCATCTGATACAACACATTGATTATTTTTTCCGATCGGTGGGCTGTTTTTTTGTTTTCTGGATGTTTTTGTGGATTTTTTATTCGGTTTGGTGTTTTCATCACTCGAAACCTCCCTCTCAGAAATATGATTGTATATTATTTTACTACGTGTGCAAGGATTATTGGCGTATATCACATTTGAAGATTCGGTGGAGCCTCGCTTAGAGGGCATGTTTAAATCGACAACCTGTATTATCTGATTTTGTTTTTTTACATTTCTCTTTTTTGTTTCTTCATGATCAACGATGACAGGTAGTTTAGACGCCTTATGAGATGTGCTCGTCTCTGAATTAGACGCGGAGGCTACATCAATGATAGTTTCGCACGCGGGATCAGCTTCTTTGTTTCTCCTGTTTAATTTTCGGGTCGGCAGTGGAGCGGAAGGTAACTCGGTAGACCCCTCTTCGATTTGCATCATTTTTTTTTTCCGTTTTCCACCAATTTCAATAGGTGCGGCTTCGCTGGGAACTTCATCTTCAGAGTTAACTTTAAGCGAACGAGTAAACCTCCGAGGTTCTTCTGCAGAAGCGGAAACGAGATGGGGTTGTTTTTCATGCTTCGCAATGAAAAGTACCTTCTGTTGTACAAGTGACGGTTCATTAAATTGGTTTTCTTTATTGAAGGAATCTTTGACAGAATCGCCTTTTCGATTTCTCCTGCTCCGTTTTCCCTCTTTTTCGGTGATGGTTGTCATCATTAGAGACGTTTTGTGTGACACCGAAACATCTAAAATAGCATTAGTCAACGATGTCACTTTGCCCCCTGAAACCAAAGCGCAAATTAGGAAATGCACTTAAAGTACACTGCTACACAGTATCAACGCTGTAAATCTAAATACATACTTTTGCTGGATCTGGTTGGCATCGTTTAACAATCGACAACAATGTTTATCAAAAATAATAATTTAATGCAATGTGCCAAAACATTGGATGTTCAGTACAAACAATCACACATCCAACGTTAGGTAAAAAACGTTCGAATTTTTGAACAATTTGAATTATAAGCAAGTGTTGCAATAAAAAAAAAAATTCGATAACTCCTATACAACTTATTAAAAAATCAATGAATAAAAACCAAATTGTATTGAGTTATTATCATAGCAAATATACAAGCGATAGTGTCGCTTTCCTATTGATAAGAAGTTGGAACAAGTATTCCAGATAAATTATTGTAACACCAATGATTTTGTATAATTACGATTGGTAGCAAGTGTAGGGAGTTTCTCCGGGCAATCGTTAACAACTTTGTGCTATTGCGTACGTCAGCGGTGAAGAGAACTGTCAGATCGATCAAAATGGTAATTTTGTTTTATTTTATATTCGATAAAAATCTTAAATGAAGTATTCTCTTGATTGTCAATGTCTACCTAATGAAACCCGCATTTTTCTCGTCGTATGATACGATATTTATTGTTTTTCAGTCTTGGTACTAATTCGCTAACAATTTTTTTTCTAGATTCGGTTTATCCTTATCCAGAATCGAGCTGGTAAAACGCGACTGGCGAAATGGTATATGAATTTTGACGACGACGAAAAGCAAAAGCTCATCGAAGAAGTCCACGCTGTGGTGACAGTCAGAGATGCTAAACACACCAATTTTGTGGAAGTGAGTACAACCCATTTACGTTATTAAGTTTTTTTGCATATGAAGCATTGGATTGTTAGATTTTTAACTAATGTATTTATCAATCATAGCGTTGGGGCTATTAATACAATAACATAAGTCATGTCCTAAAACAAGGTTACTATTTGCTTGTCTATATAATGCAAAATTAGTTTAGTTTTTAAAGAGATCATCCCAGATATTATTACACCAATTGCATCTTTGGTAAATATGCATTACTACACGCTATTCTATTTTTACTTAAAAATTAACTAAATGCCGCTTATAACAATGCAGCTCTGTAGGAAATTTAATTACGAATAGGCAGTGGCGGATTACCCCATAAGTGAATGAGGCGTACGCTTGGGGCCTCCGATTGTCACGACCCTCAAAAATCACTTAGATTATCTAGCCAATATGCTTTTAGTTCAGATTTCAATATGTACACAGTAGAATCCGTTTATAACGACTTCGTCTACTGACCGTTTTTAACAATGTAGATACATAACCTCAAGTTTTTATATTGCAGTCATGACACCAAATTATAATATTTATAATCATCTCCGATATCTTTCAAAACACTAATAACCGATCGGGCTCTATTTGCTCTGGACTTCTCGAGTGCTGGTGTATATTTTCTGAACTTATCTATTTTGTGTGGGCGGTATCCTTTTTAACATTTTGTCTATCGCAATATAGCCATTCCTTCCATTTGTGTTGTTTATTCGAGTTCTGTCAATTTTACCGTTTTAATTCTGTTCATTTATCTACCATTTTGTACAATCTTTAACATGGCACATTGAATGTTTTAGCTGATGTTTTGGTTTGTTTAAACTTGGACATAATCCACGAATAGCAAATTTTACAGGCGGCACAAAAAATGTGTTTTGATGATTTTGGGCCATATGAAAATTATGAAATATACATAACCTGTTTCCTTTCCACAGTCGATATATATATATATTAGTGGTATTGGTTTAAGTAAAAATATAACGACATTGGTAATTAAAATAATGTTTATAAATTTTTTGTTTTTGTTTTAGTTCCGAAACTTCAAAATAGTCTACAGGCGGTATGCAGGGCTTTACTTCTGCATCTGCGTAGACGTCAACGACAATAATCTCTGCTATCTGGAAGCGATACACAACTTCGTGGAAGTGCTCAACGAGTACTTTCACAATGTTTGCGAACTGGACCTCGTATTTAATTTCTACAAAGTGTATACAGTCGTAGATGAAATGTTTTTGGCAGGCGAAATCAGAGAGACATCCCAGACCAAAGTTTTAAAACAGTTGTTAATGTTGAATTCCTTGGAATAGGCTTACCCTTTAGCGCATACGTTACACCCGGCCGCATTTTTGACGTTTGAAATCATGGCAATACTCAGAATTGCGGCGTTCTCACTAATCTAAATAATGTATCGTTGTAAAAATATATATGTATTTAAAATATTTAGTAATGTAAATATTATAATGCTTTCCTTTTAAGTTCATGTTTAGAAAAAAAAGCCATTTAGCCGACTGTAAATGAAGATTAAGTAACAAAAATAGATTAATATATGAGCTATCAGTAGCATATACTTCACCAAAAATCACCATGACATATATATTTACATTATCGAAATGTAAACAGCTTTTATTGTGGGGTCCCCATCCGAGTATCCGAGTAACCGCAGCCGTGAAATTGCGTAGAAGTTCCCACCTCCTGTCTTGTTTTAAATGGATTCTCCATGATTTTTTCCTAAAAATTATTCGGTAATAACCAACAACGGGCTTATTTCATAAGCGTTTTTAAGTAGTTCTTTATGAATTGACCGATGAATTTAAGTATTTTAAATCAAAAATGCATTGATACAATGAAAATTGCATATATAGTATTGATAAAAAGATTTAAGTTATATCTAAGCTCCAGAGATATCGAAATTTACAGAATCAAATGAATCGTCAACGTTTAAGAAAAGGCATGTCTAATATAATTTATATATTGCTAAATGTAAAGGCAAAACATCATGATAGTACAGGTAAAAAATTGGTTTTGATATTTTTCCCTGATTTGGTAATGTCTAGATATCGTCGTTTACACTGAGAATGTCATATGTCGAGGTAAACACCATTGTGTGATGGCATAAACTGAACGTTGTCTGTATAGAATATTAAAGACTAAACATATTTCAAGATTGAATAAAAAATAAATAGAGATATATTCACAAAGAGTTTATTATTGAAGCATTTATTACTGTTAAATAATAAATTAATGATTGACTTGATGTTTCTATTTATATGCCACTGATAGCTATTAAATATAACATAGTATAATTCATTGTCAAATACTTCATCAGTAACCTAACATCAGCTACATTGAAATATATTGTTGAATAGTTTTTCTTATAATGGAAGCTTTTATCTTAAACAGCAATATTTTTATGTACTTTTTACATTGTTTGTTTACCAAAATTATATACCTGCTGTAAAGTAATCCCTCATTATTTACGGCAACACTTATAAAAAGAATATTATTTTCATTTCAAATTAAGAAGACAATTATTAGATTGGTAATATCGATAATTATTGACGTATCAAGAAAAAACACACATATTTATCAGACAACTTCGATTTTTTGTATATTAGATAAATATTATTAAATGAGTAAGTGAAAACTATACACATCCCACCATCGAATGATTCAATTCGAAACAGTTGGTATTAATTATATAATGAGGGATACACTTCTAGGCATAAATTTATTGTATCAATGTTGGTATTAATTGAATTGCTATCATTGTTGACACTGATGGTGTTTTGTCCTAAGCGGAGTTTATGAATTTAGATTTCCACTGTATTATGGATGATTTTTAAAAATACCCTACAGTAACAAAGATATCATTTTTATTCAGTTTTTGCAGTTGGGCATGTTTGATGAATATCAACATAAATAAGAAACTTAGTGAAATCCATAATGAATGTTATATATGGTTGATTATACCAAACAACTTATTAATAAGATCACTATAAATTTTTCTGTGTTTTCATTAGAAACACATTTAATGGTATGTTATATAATACTAAAAGTAAGGCTAATTTTATATCATAATTTTCGTAATATATATATTTTTTTTATTTTCTAGTTTCTATACTGGAAATTGAAATCCTGAATATAGTTATATGCCCTTTCAAAGTCATTTAATTATCTTTTTAAGATTTGTGGGAAAATACATTATGAATATGTGCATTTTAAGTTTCGTCTTGATTTAATATTGTAGTGAAAACAAAATTGATTTGTTGTAACATTTTTAAATTCGCAATGAAACGATCGGCAATGTTTAACTATGAATGATTTTTTCAGCGTTTTTACGAAATGTAAAAATTGATTTTAAATAATTTTAATATCTTTGCAATCTCATAACGACCTTCTTTAATTTTTGTATCACAAGAGTAGTTAAACTCTCAGTTGGAAAGATTCAATTTGAGCAATATACTGATAAACAATTAATGATAGCCAGATATTAAATGTTAAAAATATATCAAGAAACAAACATTGACAGAAAATTAAATACACCCAATGTACAAGATGTCTTTATATTCGTAGCCGATAGATGGCTCCTCAATATACTCTCGTTACTCAGTTGCTCTGCCACTCTCACAAGACTGACAATCTAACTCCATTACATCAATAGTATTTATGGCAGAGCGACAGCTAACAAGCAATGTCAGGTCCGTGGCGCAGCGGTCAATTTTGTTGGTTTCCATGAAGATTCTCGCGGTCTCAAAATCCCAGTACAGACAGCATTTTTTTATTTCGATTTTGGATTGCTTTAATTTTGAAAGCATGGGTGTTTGATGTCTAAAAATTGCTTTAGCTAAAAAATGGCTGAAATGAGAGTGATTAGTTGATCACTAGTCCTTTCCTAGCCCGATCCTTCTATTCCTACTACTCTCTTTTCATACACATGTAAATATTAAACAGAAAATATCAAAATCATTTTTTCACATTCACAATTATTGAAGAGCAGAGCTTGAAAGCTGCAAGTAGTTAATTCAACCTACGTTATTCATGCCAGTTGGTAGTAAAGTATTTACCCTTGGTATTTATTCGTTGAATGTGTAAAATACATTTTATATTACTGATAGTTTATTTTTCTTGTACTATGAAAATTGAGCATAATAAGGATCGGAATCAGAATAGGTTGATCATCGATACTATGTAAATTTATCTAAATATTATTTTATCAACACTCGTGTAATATAATATGTAATTCCACACGATATCTGAGAATTGATTATACTAAATATTTATCTACAAATATGTCAACAGGCTTTTTAAGTTGATTAAGTAGACCCGTTGGATGGTCATGCTTATTCAATTACTAAAGTTTTTACTTTTATTGCGAGTTTTACAATTGATTGGTGGAATAATTTGGTAAATATTAAAATTTTCAATCAACTACGTGTAAACAATAATCAGTGTCTGTCAGTTGGTAGTGATCTAAGGCCGGGTTGATGGCTTTACACTGGCCAGTGCAATCTACTAACGTTGACTTGAAAATAATGAATTGTTTTGTCAAATATTGAATGATTCATACGGTGATAAAAAGATATTCTTAAAACAATGTTACGATTGTATTACAGGAATTATTGCATAAAACATTAAAATCTTTACATCTTCACCGGGCGCATTGTAGCAAATTTAAAAGATGGTGACATAAGTCAATTACCAGTTGCATTTGTTTTAATGTTTGAATTTTTATAAATTTTTTGTATGTTTCTTTGTGAATCAATCAGCTTGTTTTTAGTAGTATTTTATATTGCTTTCTAGTAAAAAAACGCGTACGGCGGAGTTATTAAAGCTTAACTGATATATTTATAATTAATATTGTCATTTTACACTATTTTTAGCTTATCAGAGTATCTTTCGGTATCAATTCTGTTTCAATTATAATGATTGCTAATTTATCATTGCTCGTGAGCATATATATAAATATGTGCTCTTTCAAATGGCAACAGTCAAATAGATTTATTTTTATTGCTGTGCGATGATATGACTGCTGTTATTGCGTGATTTTTTTGTTAATCAAAACACTAAAATGATCAAAAAGATTAAATTGAACATAGGTCATGTAACAATATTTTTTAGCAAAATTTAAATCAATATTAGGTATTATATGGACTGCACAATGTACCAAACTCGACAATACTTTATATTGTTTAACAAGATAATTTTATTGACCTGAATATAAAGATTTCATTTGACCGACGGCTAAATAACTATCAAAAGATCTTCTGTAGCAGCTTTGAAAATGTTGATTTAGTCACTTGACTTTTCAAAGTACGTGTTTGTATATATTCGAATACAATTTGAATCTCATCTGTAGAGTATAAAAAAGTCTTTTGGACATAGAGAAACCGATGCACTTCTCGGTGACGACATATATATCTTATCGACTCGAGGAATATATGTTGCCTGCCGCTTTTGTTTTTACCAGTGAAACCGGTGAGTTTTCAGTTCGATCACAATATTTGAAAGATCATCTTGTCTTATATTACGGTCAATAATATGATTGTTTACTTTGAAAATTCTCTTCTTGGAAGATAAGTAGTAGAATTATTTTAATATGTATCATTTTTAAATGTTTATATTTAGTTCTTGCATATTCCACTATGTATAGTTTAATATAATTATAAAATAGTATCATTGTAAAATAAAATGAAGATTTTTTGATAAATGTGTTTTAATTATAACGCGATTGACACTTCCTATTTTAGTGCTGTGCTCGTAATTACTTAAGTGATGTCGTGTCGTGTGTGTCGCTTTGGCGTACATTTCAAAGTCACAGACACCGCGACAGTCAATTAAACAAATACGAATGCCATAGTGATCGATGCAACAACATTTAGAAGAAGAGCAATCGTTTGGTTTATCATCTGTATTTAAAATTAAATCAGATGAAGGATCTTGTCATATGTTAATAAAAAACCACCTTTATGCTTAATTAATCTATCATTGAAACTTTTGAAAATACAATTGTGTAAAGAAGGATGTTGTGACATCAGTTTTATTAATTTTTCATTATCAGCCGCTGTAAAACTTTCATACTGACGGGTTGCAAGTAAGAATAATGTGACAAGCACGGTAGTGTAGCTGTCGGTGGGACAGGTCAAAATATGAAATTGAAAACTCACTCATTTAAAACCTTGAAAAATTTAAGAGTAAGAATGAAACAAAATAATCTTTAGAGGAGTATTGACGTACGTTTACGTAGGCACAAATTTTCTGTAAAGTAGTACGAATGTACTTTTGACTCGACGAAGTAGTGTCTGTGAGCATATATGAGTCATGTGGTATCAAAAGCAGAACTGTTCCATACATGATGTATGGAACAGTTCTGCTTTTGATACCAGACAACTCATTTATGCTTTAAGTATAAATTACATATATTCATTGGGAAAAGTAAGATCAGTATAGACCTGTTCACTCCTCTAAAGGTTAAGACTCGACAAAATAGGGAGAAAGATTTTATTTGAGCTATCTATGTCAGTGATTATGGAGAGGCATTGGAACTAGGTGGGATTCTGATGATCGTCGGGTACCATTAATAGGATGCTGGCATGTCATGGGAGAGCAAAGCAATTGATGGGAGACAGGTAAATATGGAGGTGACGCATGCTTCACGTAGGGAGCAAATATGATTAAATAAGATTTTATTATACATTTAGAATGAAAATAATCAATAGTAATTTTAATCAGAAAAAATATCAACAGGCTTGCTTCAAAAGTTTATCACTAGTTTTAGATCATGCTAAGTTGATATATATAATATGAGAATTGCATACTGTAGTTTGATAAATAAATAATTTATTTAAAAACTGCTGTTAGAAGATTGAATATTGTCCACGACTGTTGACATGCCTGGAACAAACAATAGTTTTGTAATCAAAAAACAAATAATCCTCAGTACAATGCAGATTTACACAAACGATGCTTAGAAAATAATACATAGCTTCAAATAATATAAAATTACACAATTAGCGGAAATATCCGTCTTATCTTGAGTAGTTTGTTTTATTAACTTGATGGCTGCCACAGACGAGATATCTCGTAAAATTTTTCGTGCTTAACACGCCAGTTACAAATTATATCGCCAATAACTAATTAAATTAGTAATTGAAAATTATAGCCGGCGTGCTAGGTAATTACGTAATTTTTTCTACGGCAGCTAAAAGGTTAATAAATCTGTGATTATTGAATTTTTATTATTTTTTGTAAATTCTTCATAGTTTACTTGACTGCTTTAAAATTATTCTATTTAAAAAAGTTATTTGTAAATAAGAGGATAAGTGTATTGAATATCTATCTATACAGCTTATAATCCACAACTCTTCAATGAAATAATATTATATATCGATCTTTGTGACTCATCCACATCTTACATAGGCGCAATTTGAGCCTTCTGTAAATAATTAAATCAAACATTTTATTATTGCTAGTTAGCTTTTCAATTTTAATTCATTACATATGTCATTGTTCTTTGTGTGTTTCATAAAAAGTAATCTTTTATCATTTTTATAAACACTCGTCCTAGCATCGAGATTATGACAGTCCAAGTTTGTATTGTTTAATTTGCCAGCGTTTGGACTCACTGACCATAAAATTATTTTAAAAAGTGTACCTCTGAAAACAACATCAGACTGACTGGCTTGAACATGGTGGACAGCTGCAATGGTCTCTGTGCACGAAGCATAATTACGATTAGAGTATTACAAGCACTCTTGTCAAATTGGCTCTCCCATTTGCATGCATATACAGTCTTGTGCACTGACAAACTCTGAAAATATTACTCAAGTGATTTTCTTATACTTTTACTTCTGCTGTTCGCTATTGCCAAAGGATCTTTTCATTTATCGGAACCGAGTTCCTGAATGAACACTATTAAGTCACTTTGTTATTGATTTACAGGTTTGTGATCAAATACAGTACAAATCGTTCAACACTAAATTATACTCTGGTACTAATAAAATTATTTTCTTTTACCTAGAAATTAATTTTGGGAACACAAAAAATTAAGTAGGTGTAAAAACATATTTTTAGATTCAAAGAGGTGCAGATCAAAAAAAGGTTAGGAGTCACTTGTATAGACTGTCAATGTAACTACGATTAAAACTTTTAGCATAATTTGTGTTATTACAATATACATTGGTTAGTTTTTATGCATACATAATTTAAAACGAAAAATATTTCAGTCCACATGGTTTTATGCTCAACGATATCCACCGTGCATAGATTTTGTGATGATTTTATTATCTCCCAAAAACTCTATCTGACTGACACAAACAATGTCACTTGAAATCTTTTAAACTCTCCCCGTGGTAATTTTCATTTTTATTTAATGGAAAATTACTTTTACTGAATAAATATTATGTGTCAGCCAAGCATTTAAATGTTTATATTGGACAAGACATGATATTTTATAGGTGATCATGTCAGTTGGTGGAAAAAATATATGTTTAAGGAATTTCTCAAACAGGTACACTACCTTTTCCAGAAGCAAGTCTCCATAATAACTTGGAATGAAGATGTGGACAATGGTTGCAATAAAAAAGAAAGCAAACTCATATGGCAACACACCAGTTTTCAGACACTAAAAATTAAAAAAATATATAACAGATATGTATGAAATCAAAAATGGCCAACTTCATTAAATGTTTATTACATTTAACTGAGAATAAAAAATCTCAATCGATAAAATAATATCTTCACAATTCATAAAAGAAACAATAATTGTTGTTTATAATTAGTAAAAAGCATCTGGCTAAGTTTCACACAAGAATCAAAAAAAATATTTTGATAATCTATACACTAAGTTCTGATGGAAACTAAAACTAATTAAAAGTAACGGGTTTTACATTCAAGTCAAATGAATATTTTGTCACTATTCTGGCAGATTAGTAAAAACAGATTAGTTGTCACTAAAAAGTATTATTAGATTAAGTGTTGCTATTTGTATGAAATAGTTTTTGGAGGTATTTATAAATCATTTTGTAACACTGGAAAAACAATGATTTTAATAAAAATAAAACATGCAGAGCATAACTGAAGACTTACGCTATATGTTTGAAACGCAGCCGCTGTCGACAAAAGTGGCGTTGATGAGAATACCGTCTCATAAACGGAGCTGGACACTTTGTTCACATCGTCGGAAAACCTGATCAATAATTACGTGTTTACTACCTGATGGCGAATTACACAACATAAAAATGGCGAATTGCTACAAAATTAAAAGTGTTATAAAAGATATAAATGTATTGAATTTTTTCTAATTTGTTCTCTCTTCTATAGCTTTACAAAAGTACAACTAGTAAAAAATACTAGTTTTCTCTCGGTAGGCAGATGCTTTCATATAGAAATAAAGAAATATTAACAATCTTCGCTCAATCCATATAAATTCAATTCAAAATATCATTTTAAGGTTTTGTGAATGATTCAATAAATTTGAATTGAATTGAGATTAATGACTAAATCATTCATTAAAAAGATGAGACAACAATAATTATCACTTTTTTACTACTTAGTTTAGACTTTAGTCAGCCATATCTCAAAACTACCGATTTCTAGTTGTATCACTATAGAACTAAGCAATCAATTTGTTCTCTATGTTGATCAAATAGCTACCATGCAGCATTTTCAGGATTCCTAATTGCATTGTTGCCTCAAAATAAAGAGTAAATTGAAATTTATTATTTTTACACTCGCCTATATATCTCTTGCAGATGTAAGATAATATTTGAGATTCGTTGTTGGGTCTCCAAAGCAGACACATCTTTACCGAAAACATTCATCAGCCTCTCATTCCCCAATTCCAGCTGTCCACAGATATGCAAGGCGAAGATAGGAATAAGAGAATCAAACCCCATGTAAAGGAACGAAGATGAAACACTCAAGAATATTTCATAAATGAAAAACAGTTCAAATAAGGGCGTCTCAAACTTATATTCGTCTAACCATGGAAGTAAGCAGTAAAATGCCATTCTTTTACTGACAATGGTCTCTGTAAAAGCTGAATAAACCATTAGAATGACTGCTGAAACCGGAAATATACTTCCCACAGCCACAACTAAAAACCCCCATATATTTTGAATAAACAAGCCGGAGAGTGCATATTTTTTTACTATGTTCAGTTCCGTTTCATGGAAATTTTCATTTGCTATTTTATAATCGTAATTTAGTCGGTCAATTAGTGAAGCTACTTCTTTCCTGTGATACCACAGATTTGATATTTTGAACAGCATTATGATCAATAGGAACAATATTGACAGTTGTCTGGTTGCATCGGAGAAATGGCCATTTTTTAAATCAATGCCTGCCGTGTATCCTAGAATCGATATAGCCATCACTTGAAGCATGTAATTGGTGACGAACCAGATTGAGGATATAATGTTTGGACATCCTGGATACACTCCATTCAGCAGCATACCCATGCATGTTTTTGTGTAGGTGTCCCTGAAACATGTCAGCTTAAAATCATGAATAGATATTTTTGGTGTGAAGATATCAAAGTATTTGATCAGTGAAAATTTTTTGTGTTTGGTTGATTCCATTTTTTTATCACAAGTTTGACGGTTAAAATTTCTTTTGATCGACTTGACTGTAAATTTATCAAAAACAGTTTTATCAGCTTTATATATTTCAGATTGAACACAACAGAATTATTACCTTGTATTTATATATCTTCACATCTAAGGATTTAAATTACTAACGTAGAAATGTGTCTTTCTTTCAGGATATAATATTTAACGACATATTTTTACTATAATTTATATGTCACATATACTTAGATTTTATGATGTCAGTGCTTCTATAAGATTGTGTCAGAGCAGTGGCTAAGAAAAAGATCTTGTACTAGAACATTAAAAAATATTATTTACTGTAAAGTCATATCAGAATAACGCACATATTTCCCATATTAGGAAAGGTTTCGTTTAGTCAAGAAGCATTTTTGACCATTGGTTTCGATAGGAATACTAGGCCCTTTTCCCAGTGATAGAATTCAGTCAGTCCCTACCGTTTCTCATGATCTCATGCCCAAAACTACGATTTCAACTCCAATTTTATTATTTATTTTTTCTTTAATCCATGTACACTCCCAATGTGGAGCATATGGCTTCCTAATAGAGGTATCTCAACAGAACTTTTTCTACAAGAACTGTTTGTTACTCAGTCACTCAACCTCTCTTTTCCGAAAGTAAATAGAAAGAAGGATAGAAAGAAAAGGCTAGGACAGGACTAGTGGTTAACTAATCGTTCTCGATATGCCTAGTTATTGAAGGATCGGAAAGGTGGCAGGGAATTTTTATACTTGAGGTCTGCGACTGGGACAGACGAGTGAAATATCAAGTGAAATGGAGAAGATGTTAGCGCGGTCAAGGCTCACCCCGGATGGTAGCACCAAGAAGAAGAAGAACCTAACATTATCCCTTCGTCCAAAATCATTGAGTACACTATTTTGAGTTGATATCGAAAGACCCGTACTATATATTTTATTCTTAAATTTATTTTAATAAGCAAACCTTCCATGTTTCTTTTTAAAGGCCTCTCCACAGACTTTCAAAAACATCATGGAATATGAATTCTAATTCCAGAACCACAGTTGAAAGCCACTGAGCAACAATAATATAATATAAAGATTAAGGTTGGGACTGTTGGAAGTTAAATGAATAATTGTAGCTTTATTAAAGAAATCCAACGAGAAAACATAAAATAACGCATTTATTGTCACTGTAATGACAAGGTAAGTGGTCCAAACATCTGGGTCTTTATTCGTTGACATCCGGTCAAATTACAAGCTGTAGATTATTAGGTATGACGTACGTGTCAAATACATAATTGAATCATAGAATTGTACACCTCTTTTAAGCGGTAAAAATAATATATTTCAAACCATGACATTGAAAAATTATATATTGCTAAGTAGTAAGCACAGTTGTGGGCTGCCAATACGCAAACAAGGGGATCACTTAACCCCAATGCAAGTAAACGGGGGAAATGTGCATGTTTGAAATATGATAGATGATCTGTCAAAATTTTGCGTAACATCTGTAAGCAATACACATACAAACATATCGACTGTGGAAAGGAAAAAGGACTTAACCCACACATATCAAATTTTACAGGAGGCGCTTAAAACGAGTTTTGATGATTTTGTGACATATACAAATTATGAATTATACACAACCCTGAAGTGCACAGAGACTTCTAAACTGGTGTTTAATTGACATAATCTAATATTAATTAAAGAAATTGTCTAGGAAAAACCTTTATTTCAGTCTTTTTTCTTGGTTTTAGTTTTTTACAAGGTCATTTTTTCAAACTAAAAAGCTAAATTTAGATACTAATTCGGCATTTGCAGCTTGCATCCTTTTGATAGAACGTGTATCAAGTTTGATACATTGTGATTATCGAAAAAAACCTGTTTTGAAGAAACTGTGGGTTAAGTCCTTTTTCCTTTCCACAGTCGATATGTATTATCTTATCAAACATCGTCATTTTTTTTATCATTGTTAGACTATCCACAAAAACGGAAACATTTCTTTCACTATGCAGCCGAAATGATTGTATTTTGCGGGAAATTTATAATGTTTCACAATACGTTTAAACCATGTACAGAAATTCCAATTTAATTTAACAAAGGGTTTCCAGCATAAGTAAATTTTAACAAGAGGCACGCGCGATCCTTTCTAGTGCACCCCTGGGTAAGCAGGGTTGTGGAGTCGAAGTCATAAAAAAAAAACCGGAGGCTCTGACTTATTTTTTAAAAATTAAATATTGAAATACAAAATGTGTGGCATTTTATCATCATTTTAGTGAATTTTAAAAATTACGCAGACTTTTTCAGAATACATAATATGATTTTGAAATCAAATTAGCGACTTTTTTCATGAACCCACATGTTCATGTCGGTTACGTATTGAAAAAATACAATTAGTTTCAATTCGGATCGGATAAAACGAAGAAATATTAAAATTTCTTTTTCGACAATACAGTGAAATCACGATGTAATACACCCCGAATTCACGATTTCTCGCTATTTGAGTGTGATTTCTGCATTTTCTGACAAACAGTACATAATAGTACAGTAATGGTATTAATACCAGCTTTTATTTTCCTTTATCTATTAAAATTACGAACATTTAAAGATAAAATTAAAGTTTTAACGTATACGATCAAACTTTCAAATATAATATATGTATTGAAACAAAAGAGTTCAAACGAAAAGCAAAACCTGGGTTGTTAGTAACAAAACGAACTGGACGAAACTTTGATTCCACTGGTTGTGTTAAAAATTGTAACATGTGTTTTGTCTCTTTGAAAATCATCTTCAGATGCTTAGAGCTTTCTTCAGATCATATTTTTTTCTCGGAAGAAACCCTTCTCTTGTGTCAGAATAACTTTTCGTTAGCTTCCATTTTTTGGTTACAAAGAGAGCCCTGTAAATATGTTTCCATCGCATCATCTATTGGTGGATACAGAGGGAAGGCCATGACGGCCATGGTCACTCCATGATAAGAATTGAGAGACAACCGTTTTGGGCATGTATTTTCAGAGAACCTGCGCTCTTGGCTAAAATATTTTCTAAATTACTCACGAGCGCTTTGTTATAGAAACAAAAACTTAACGCTTAAATGCATATCGACTGTGGAAAGGAAAAAGGACATAACCCACACATTTAAAATTTTACAAGAGGCGCTAAAAACGTGTTTTGATGATTTTGTGACAAATGCAAATTATGAATTGTACACAACCTTGAAGGGCACGGATACTTCTAAACGGGTGTTTAATTGACATAACCTAATATTAATTAAAGAAATTGTCTCGGAAAAACCTTTATTTCAGTGTTTTTTCTTGGTTTTAATTTTTAACAAGGTCATTTTTTTCAAACTTAAAAGCTAAATTTAAATACTTATTCGGCATTTTCAGCTTCCATCCTTTTGATAGAACGTGTGTCAAGTTGTATACATTGTGATTATCGAAAAAAAGCTGTTTTGGAAAATTGAGGGTTAAGTCCTTTTTCCTTTCCACAGTCGATATATAAAAGCAATATGATAAATTATTTATTTTCATTAAAATTTCTCATTTTATTATGTAGGATGTCCAAAATTAGCATATAGCCTGGCATATTATTAATATATTGAATGATCTCAATTTTCCATCGACGTTGAATATATTAATCATTATCTCATTAAATATATCAATTATCTAATTTAAACTGTAAATCGATTACATACTTAATTATGTAACCATTTTTTATATATTGTGATGCAACGGGGCAAAAGGAAAAATAATTCTTGAAGAAATTATTATTTTTAAATAATTTATCTGTCACACAATTTATAAAATAATGAAGACAATTGATAATTGAATGTATAAGAAGCCAATGATAATTATTGTGATATCTTATCTGTGTCGATCACTTTATTAATTGAATGTGCCGTGTGCAAAAAAAAAACTATTTCACATTGACAAGGTACGTATTGAGATTCTTTTTTGAATGTTAAATGATGACCCATTATAGGATTTTATTTAAATAGTTTTTCAGTTCATTAAAAACAAGAAATATGTGTTTTGGGTATGTCGTTACCAGATAACAGCAGTAAGTTAAATCAAAAATACTTACATGTTTTGAGATAATTTTTAATTTCGACTGAAGGTGCTCGATGGAATTGAATTGGCACCGTCGCGATCCCGGGATTTCAGAATCACAAATTTGTACGGGATCCCGGGATTGTAGAGTGTACTTGTAACCTTCACGAACATTTGAAATTGTACAAACTATTTTTTATGTTGCAACACTATAAGTTTGAGCTTTTTTTAATAAAATTAAAGTATAAATCACTACATGAAGTGAGATTTAATGAAACAGGTCAAATCTGAGATAAGTATACCAATTGATTGCTAAAAGCTTAACCAACATAACAAAACACTGAGATACTTTCATTTCAATTTTAATGCCTCAATTTAAAAGCAAAATCTCGCTGTTTTATTTATTGTCACCCTGCAACTACGATTACTACAAAGCATCACTGGAATAACTAAATGCGCATAATAATAAACAAAAAGTCTTTTTATTATTGTCTATCAGAAATTGTAAAAGAAATTAAATAAAACTATAGCTAAATATTTTTAAAATACGACAGAAACCTTGAAACTTCTATCATCTCAAAACAAATTTGAATTGTCTGAATGGTTTACTCTTCCATTAGTCTTGATTACACGAATGCACTTGAACTTGATAAAACCTAATCTCAATCAAACTAAGCTTGGAGGGAACGTTGATCACGGTGACATTTTGGGCAAATTGGCAGATTCCTGGGTTTTTAAATTTGGAAATGTAATAATGAAAAAATTTCGACACCAAAACTTTTCTCAATGTATACACGATTTCATGTTGAGAGCCCAATCCCGGCATACCCTAGTTACAAGCAACGTTCCCTCTAAGCCAAAGAGTTAGCTGCGCGGAAATTTCAAAGTCTGCGCGGAGGCTGCATGGAGGCTGCGCGGACCGATCAAATATTAATTGAGCAACTGTTTTGTAGTGCGCGCCAACCCGGAATGAGTGCGCGGGGGCTTCGCAACTGCTGCGCGGCCGCGCACGCGCGCAGCTTAGAGGGAACGTTGGTTACAAGTAACCAGTAAGAACTTATTTCAATATTTTTTTGTTTGTTATTAATCTGTCTTTTGGAACGTTGAAGGTTATGTCCATTTACCTTTCCACAGTAGAATGTATGTTTGTAATTTGTATAAATGTAACTGTCAAATCATCGCTTAAAAAGCCATTTTCTTAATTGAAAAATAAGATAAATAAAAGATTTCGGAAGAAATAACTCAAAAAAACCAAAAGACGTGTGCAAAAATAATGCAGGGTGGAATTCGGTTAATTGATTGAATACTGTATCGATATGGTTTTTAAATTTCACGCAACAAAGCCTTATTTTATCAATCGTAGAAATCGACGATAACCATTTATTTGGTGTCGTGTGCATTAATTTGAATTAAAAGATACAGGAGCGGAGTGAGGTATTGGGTGGTCGCTGTATGCGTACTGTTGCATTATTAATTCAATCAAGATAACATACCCACTGCTGACATGTAAATTCTATTAAAAATTCATTTTGCTGAGAAATTTGACGAGATTGCACAATCCTGATTTTTGTTGATCGTGGAATATAAATTTTACACGTTTACACTGAATGAAATTTTGCATTTTATTCTTTAAAAAGTCATGTCAGACTTACATAGGTACTTAATTTTACTTTATCTGTATGCTCATCACATTCAAATAGCTTCAAAACTTAAGTGCTGAGTATTAGATCAGGTGTAGGCAAGTCTTTTAAATGTCGGGGCACATTGGGGATGAAAATTTGGCCACGGACAAAAAAATAAATAAGTTTTTTTTTCAATTAGGAAGGTAAGTGACATACCTGGGGTAGGTGTCACCTGTTACAACCCTCACACATTTTGCAGGTAAAAATGTATGAATAGAAAATAAAATAATTTCACATTATTAGGGCCAAACGCATAAATTAGTGCCCACTATTATTTATGGAGTCGGGTCTTATGGTTATGGCTCAGCGGTTAGCGTGTTTGGCTTCCGTGCCGGATCTCACGGGATCTCAGTGTTTTTTTCGATCGGTATATCAATTTCTGTTCGAAGGTATGGGTGTTTGTGATGTCTAAAAATTCCTTCCCACTTTTCCGATCCTTCAATAATTGGGCGTAGCGAGATCGATTAGTTAACCACACTTATCCTTTCTTAGTCTTATCCTTCTATCCCTACTACTCTCTTTGGAAAAGAGAGGTTAGTCACGTTCCTAGGCTATGTGCCGCCCCAAGGCAAAGTTCAAAATATCACCCTAACTACTGCCATAAATAAAAGTCGTTTTGAAAGAAGATTTTTGCGATAAATTAGGTATTTTTTACCCATAGGTAATAATATTATTACTACTGAAAATATATTTTTCGATATTTTTGTGATTATTTGCCAGTTCTTAGGACTTGCCGCCCCTAGGCAACTGCCTACTCGCCTATGCCCACGGGACGTCCCTGTGAGCGACTGAGTAACAGACAGTTGTCGTAGAAAAAGTTCTGTTGAGATACCTCCATTAGGAGGATATAGATAAAAAAAGTATATTTAAAAAAAATGTTTGATTCTTTGGCTAATTAGTTGTGAACTGATTTTTTAAAAACAATACCATTTTTATCAATACATAGATTTTATATAGAACTAAATTTATCAAAGGGAATGACATTTATAGCACAAACAGAAATTGATTTAGGTTCGGCCGAGAAAAAAATGGGACCTTATATTGTTGAGAATGTCAAGATTATTGACTCGGCCCCGATTATGATCATTATTCAATAACGGATCTGTTCTGCTGAAATTTGCGCACGTCTCCAATGAAAAATGAATCTGTCACCGTGTGAAAATCCATACGTCAAAATAAAAAAAAGATTACAAGTAACAGACATCCATGATAAGAAGCATTACCTGAAATACATTGGCATGGTGATATTGTATTGATGTCGACTGCTAATTATATTGTATTAATTCTTTATCAAACACATGCGATATTGTTATTTTTATATTTAATCTATAACAAGGAATTCGGATTGAAAATTAACGATAAAGATAAAATGGTAACATTTCATTTAGAGTCTTACGACTGGAAAAAATAATAAAAATAAATTCGCCGAGTTTGTGAGCAGTGGCGTTATAAGGAAAGCGGCTTTTACAATTTCATCTCCGTGCGTTTAATTAAAAATTGAGCCAAAAGCGAGTGCGGAAGAACATTGTTTTGCATATCATTCTAAGGTATACAATAAATGTGTACCAAAGATAAAAGTCTATTTAAATGGTTGGATTTATTATATAGTCACGTCGGAGAAGAGTCTGGAATTGATGTTCAATTCTAAACGACAGATTGGGATAAAAAAAACATACTGATTGAACAATAATTTGGTAACTCCTTACAAACATTACATTATCTTCTGAAAATAGTGAAAGAGAGGAATGGGAGAGCAAATAAGGTTGGAAACCACTGAATTAGACAATATACTAAAATATTCTACGACCCTCTTCTTTTAATAAGCACTTGCAGTATTCATCTTTTTGTTTTCATCCATGTTCGCTCCCAATGTGAAGCATATAGTCTTTTAATTCCATCTCGACGGAAGTTTTTTTTCTACGAAAACTGTTTGTTACTCAATCGCTTAACCTCGTTTTTTTTGTACAAAGTAGTAGGGAAAAGAAGGATAAGGCTAGAGCAGGACTAATGGTTGACTAATCGCTATTGCTACACTTGGATATTAAAGAATCAGAAGGATGGGAGAGAGGAAATTATGTGAATAGACATCGCAAACACCTAGTCGTCGATCACAACGTTGAATTCAATAATTCACTGTGATCTTACCGGGAATCGAACGCAGACCTGCGTGATCGGTAGAGCAAGCTTCAATCAACTGGGCCACGGCAGGTGATTGCAAACTGATATCATAACTTAAAAAAGAGGATTTTAAATTGGATGACGTTTTGTCTTGATAACAGTTAAAAATGAAATTAATCAACCGGTTTTAACGTTTAGCAAGTAATACAAAAAGTCACGCTTATATTGGCGTTGTCTATTTGTATATTGTACCACAATTTAATATAAACATGCTAAAATAAGTGTTTACGTGACCAGTATTTTAAATAGAGAAGGGGTTCTTAACAGCTATGTAGTCCCGGGTGCATTCGAGACTGGAAAAAGAGTGACGGGCGGAAAGTGGAATAAACTTAGACTGATGCTTAGTAAATAGTTGTATCACCATGTACAGTGGCGGTTCGTGGCGTTTTTTTTTAAAACATTGTATACAATCTACGAAATTTTAAAAATTTCCACTTCACGCATGCGGCACTCTAAAGGTTTTTCTTAAAATGAAAATATATATATTTTTAGAAAAAAACTGTATTTGATAACTGTTAACAATTTTCAAACGAATTATATAAAATTAGCTTTAAATTAACAAAGAAAAATATCGCATTGCCTTTTGCACTATATACATTTTTTTAAATCCATGTCCGCTCCGAATGTGAAGGTGTGGTATCTCAACAGAAGTTTTTCTACGTGAACTGTTTGTTACTTGGTCGCTCAACCTCACTTTTTTTCAAAGTAGGGAAAGAAGGATAAGGCTAGAACATGACTAGTTGTTGACTAATCGCTATTGCTATACCCAGTTATTCAAGGATCAGAAGGATAGGAAATAATGTGAATTGACATCACAAACACCCAGTCTTCGATCGCAACTTTCAATTGAATAATTCTCAAATTCACTGTGATCTGGCCGGCAATCAAACCCAGACCTGCGTGATCGGTAGAGCAAGCTATAACCAACTGAGCCACAGCAGGGAACCATTTTAATTGTTTAATTAATACTTCTCACCAAAGACATTTTTTGCAAACGAATTCTTGCTTTGTGGCCCAAACACATCATTTTTTTCCCACACAGATATCAGCACTACCCTCATCCCTAATTAGCGAGGATAATCGAGGTAATCGATGATTATTATTCTACTGTTAACTGTATGTCGTAAAAAATAACAGATTTTCCAGCGATCAACATTTTCCAATTCTTAAAATACTACGATATTTAAAAATACCCACATTTCAAATCAGTAGGCATTCCCATGTTTATGATCTTTCAAATAACGTTTTAAAGATAATCGCATGCAATTTGAAATACCTACAGAAATTGGATGTGTTTATGTAATGGCTTCTACAATTGATTGAACGATTTGAGCGTCGTTAAAAGTAAACCAATTGTGAAATTAATACAGACAACCATCAATTGCTTTTAATATGTAGTTTATTTAATTGACTATTCACCAGGCGTCAGTTCAAGTTCATTCGTGTACTTGAATGACTAAAGGCGAAACCCGTCTCGTAAGTGAAAAATCGTGTGTAAGCAGTAGTGGGCTGCCAAAATGTTAACAAGGGTTCGGTTAACCTGAGAGTGCGGTGTTCCAGGGGTGGATTTTTTTGTCACTTTTATGGGATGATTCGAAATAATTATGAAATCAATCGCATGTAACTTGATATGCTTTTATTATTTAAAAATATACTGCTATTTAAATTTTAAAAACACTCATGATATTTTTTAGTATAAACCCGATGTTAATTAATGTATTTTACGATAAATTTTCCAAATGCAACCCCAAGTCTTTTGTTTCATAATACATATACATCATCTACTGCAATTACTATTGATCGGAGAATATTTTTTTACTTTAACAAGAGGCTCGCCGGCTATATTCAAATTTAACAAAGGGCTCGCGTGCGAGCCCCTTGTTGAGTTTTATTAATGCCGGCGAGCCCCTTGTTAACTCAAGAGAAAACAATATTCTCTTATCCAATTATTATATAATTGCCATTTATATATTATCTGCGACAGCTTCAGTATACCTAATAGTACATTTTTAATTGCATATTTTTACATATTATAAGTGTATTAAGTAACAATCGATTGGTTATTTAGGTATTGCATATAATTTCATAGGAGCGATTAGAAAATTCACCCCTTCCTCAGAACAAAGAAAATTGCTTCGAGATTAAGCGAGTCCCTTGTTAAAGTGTTGGAAGCCCACCGCTGCCTCCAGCCCACCCCTGTGTGTAAGTGTACAACATTTGATCGATTGAAGTACGACCTAACACATTCAGTCAAAATCTTAAATTACCTAACGTATTGGCAGCCCACCGCTGTCATAGTTTTTTTTTTTTTTAAATATTACTATGTACATATTATATATTCGAAATGTAACGCCTCTGAGTCTGGCCTTGTGTGAATCGAGGCAGGATATAGATGAATCTAAAATGCATCTGGGATATTATTCGTTTTTCCGATTCATTGCAAATAATAAACTGGTTTCTGTTATTCTTTTCGCAGTCCTGAATACGTAATATCATTTCACTAAGCCCATAATAAAGACTTGAAAAATGTCAACTGGTATCGGTGAACATTTAGTCCAGTGCTAGACACATTGCCTTTATTTTTAATATTGACACTAAATGCTTTTTTACGGAAAATAATGGTCCCGGATCTCACTTCTTTGTCAAGCTTTTTACTAAAGATTTTTTCTAATCCATGTCCATTCCCAATGTGGAGCATATGGCTTTTTAATGAAGGTTTCTTAACAGAAGTTTTTCTACGTGAAATGCTTGTTACTTAACTTCCCTTTATTTTAACAAATATGTCAAGGATTTGGTTTAGGTCACAGAGGAGGTATATAGATAGACCTGGTATTATTTTTTATTATAATATTAACTTATAAGTGTTGCGATATCTGTTAGATAGTATTCAAAAGAAATCATAGATGGCGAAAAACAGCTAATGGCAATGGTTTCCAAAGTTTTCAATAAAAAGGAATGCCAAAATGAATTTAAAACAATAAAAATGTTGAGAAAATATGCCGGAACGCCGTTCCACCGCGTTACATGGAAAAAAGCCCTGATGATAAGTAATACAATAGATCATTTTTAATGTATTCACTGTCAATACTTGCTGGAAAGGCATTATATTTAAAAAAAAAACAGTCAATTGTACTAATTTCACTTTTATTTTATATGATCAGGACCGGTTGATATAATTGCCGTGAGCGATATCAGTCCTGACAACCAGTGAAATAAAAATGACTATTTTTAACGTTTAAAATAAAAAAACTAGATTCTGTCAAACTTAATACCGAATTCACCGAAAATTATTTATTTTCAAAATATTTTTTTACAACCGTATGTTTTTGTGATAAAAAAAACAACACTTTTTTGTATAAATATCACGACTGGTTTCGCTGATCGTGAGCATTATCAACTAGTGCAGCGGTCGGCAAAGTGTGGTCTGCGGACCACTGGTGGTCCGCGATAAAATTTTGGTGGTCCGCAGAGAAATTTGACATTATTTTATTAACTTGGTGCATTTTTAGACGCATTTGATAATATTTATTTAAATATGTAATATTTAACACAAAAGCCCAGTTAGTGATCCGTTGGATTAAAATAGTAAATTTAGTAGTCCGTGAGTCCAAAAAGTTTGCCGACCGCTGAACTACTGAACATGTAAATCGATACAATCCTGAACTTTATTAAAAAAATGAGAATTTTGTAAGTGATTTATTTTTTATTATAATATCATTCCACCAATCATTGACAGTGAATACATGTATGTATGTGAATTTCCAATAACTATTTATTTTTCTGAACTGGAATTAAGACCCAGTATCACATGTTCCATAACTTACCACCTACTTACTCTATCGACAAATTCGACCGCGTCATGGAGGGAAGGCCATAAGGATATTTTAAATAAGCGATTGAGACGAAACTTGTTAAAAAGACATTGAATAGTATTTTTGAAGAAGGGTTTTACCAAGAACAGGATGGTATAGGGACAAACCCATGATCTCAACACTTCACACAATGACTACCCTTAATAAAAGAATTTCCCGTATATTCCTGTATTCATTGTATCATCATAATCATCATCATCAGTGTCTTTCACGTTATATGGGGAACTATGGAGCCTAGCTCTAATCTCCCTTTCATTTGAGGTAAATTATATCATATTTTTCGGTTCGGGCCCGTTTCCTATTGTTTTTTGGAAATCGTGTTATGTATATATATTTGAGAAACACTGAGGGCTTGTCCAGTTAATAGAAGTTTAGAATAGTTTACAAAGAATTAGAGATAGAAACAAATTATAAGTGGTAAAATTTTTTGGGATGGGTAGGACTTAATCAATACCTAAATCACCGAAAATAACCACTTTTTAAATGTACATATTTTATTAATATAAAATTAAATTTAATAACTTTGTTACTCCATTTGTTGTATTACATATTTTGACACGTGTTTCGCTTGTCTATGAAGCATCATCGGGCAGAACATCGCTTTTTGTTTTACGAATCAATTCAAAATTGATTCTTTGTCATAAGTTTTAGATAACAAAATAAGAGTCGGAGTTTTTAAGATGTCTAAAAAGCAATATTTTTTCAGATCATTTTTTGCAAATCATTTAATAGAAAATGATCACAATTTTAATACAAATAAATATTTTTAAATAATCCATATAATACAGTGTCTGCCAAACTGTGTGCCGCGGCACACTAGTGCCTTGCCTTAAGAAGTACGCAAAGGTGTACCGCGGAAAAAGACGCCTCAAAATTTTTCATTTTAATAATGCATATTTATTTAAATTTTTAAATAAATTTAACATCTACGTATTCAAATAAATATTTGTCACGTTCGCATAAATTTAGTAGTCGACTCGACACCAACGTTCCCTCTAAGCCGAGGGGTTAGCTGCGCTGAAATTTCAAAGACTGCGCGGACCGATCAAATATTAATTGAGCAACTGTCTTGTAGTGCGCACCAACCCGGAATGAGTGCGCGGGTGCTTCCCAACTGCTGCGCGGCCACGCACGCGCGCAGCTTAGAGGGGACGTTGCTCGACACATTTCCTTTTTTAAAGAATTTTTATTTGGTGTGCCGCGGTAATCAACAAAACAAATCTCATTCACCAGTGTGCCGCGAAGTTAAAAGTTTGGCAGACAATGATCTAATACATAATAAAGGGTTAAGAATGAATAGCTTTGAGTTTTTGGAAAGTAAAAAAAGTCATTATTAGAAATGAAACAATAAAAAATAATATAAACGTCTCACCATTGTTAAATTTTATTTCCATTAAAATTTACCGTAACTAATATAAGTAATTATTTTTCTATTTGTACTATCAATGTTTGTATCTTACCTTATACCTGACTCCAGTAAAAAAGGGAAAAAAAACCCGTCTTTTATTTCGTAATTTATAACTCAAGAATTGAATCATTTTTTTTTATTTAAGATTTCGACTGAAGGTGCTTGCTTGGTGAGGTTTCTGTATTAAATTTGAATCGTTCAAACTATGTATATTCAAACACATTTTGTCACTAACGACCCGGGTTTTGCCTTTCGCCATCTTCATGCTTTCAAGTGCAAGGATGAACTTGAACTGACCGTGTGAATGTACATAATTTGAACGATTCAAATGTAATTTCTAGTTTCTTTGTAAGCCTTGCAATGCTCTGTCTGATGATGCTTCTTAAAAAGGCATAATACGTGTCACAATTTGTAGCACAAGTGGAGTAACAACATAGTTCACTGACAATACTTGGTGGAAAGGTATTATATTAATAAAAACATAATATTTCTTTGTACTTTATTCCATTTTATTTAAAAGGTCAGGATATCAGTTGACAATGCTCGCAATGACCGAAACCGTTCCTGACCTTTTAAAGTAGAATAAAGTACAAAAGAATATTGCGTTGTTATTAACAACATAGTTATCCAATTTAATTTTAATAAAAACAAACTTTTAAAAAATCCATCGAAAATACATATATTACTTTTGGGTCAAGTACATTTAAGTGTGTAACCATGTCAATAGATTTTTCGACCCAAATAATATTTTCGCGTGTCCTACATATTATTGACAGGGGCCATGTTTATTATCAAGATAGTGAGTAAATATATTTGTACATATAAACAATATTCCGCTTGAAGGTGTCAACAACTTGACGATAACAACTTTGTTGCATTTGGAAAGCCATCGTATCATTGCATACTTTTAAAAATCGCTGACAATAGTAGCTGATAACGTCAGGATGCGGTCAATAAATTGGCCTCTTGGACTCATGAGACCAGTGCAGGAGAAGTATCAAACAAAATAAATCACATTTAATAAATAATATTGAACTGACATCTCATTGATAGAAATCTATTGCAAAGGAAACATTGGCAGATCCAGAAACTGTCCCAGGAAGGGGCCATCCAATTTGAAAATAAACATGGTACATACAAAATAGATTTTAAAATAATACTTTTTTTCCATGTCCGCTCCCAATGTGGAGCATATGGCCTCCTAATGGAGGTATCTCAAAATAAGTTTTTTTATACGAGAACCGTTTTTTTTGCTCAGTCGCTCAGCCTCACTTTTTCAAGGTGAGTAGTAGGAAAAGAAGGAAAAAGCTAGAACAGTACTAGTGGTTGACTAATCGCTATTGCTACACCCAGATATTAAAGGATCAGAAGAATGAGATGAGAGGAAATAATAGGAATTGACATCACAAACACCCTGTCTTTGATCACAACTTTGAATTGAATTATTCTCAAATTCACTGTGATCTTACCGGGAATCGGACCCAGACTTGCGTGATCAGTAGAGCAAACTCTAACCAACTGGGCCACAGCAGGCGACAAATAATATATCTATATACAAATAGTAAAAACATTATTAAGTATGTATTCTATAAAATGTAGTAAACTAAACAATTAAAGAGCCCATTTCACAATAAAGTTTTAATAAATTATAAAAATGGAAAAATAATTCTCCTAAAGGGGGGGGGGGGGGCATGGCCCTAATGGTCTCCCCCATGGATCCGCCAATGAAAGAAAAGGTATTTGGTATTAAGTTATAAACAGAGTTTCGAAGTTGGAGTCGGGAGTCATGGAGCCAAGTGTATTTTCTAAAATCGGAGTATGAGAAGTTTTACGACTCCGACCAAAAATTAAAAAGTTTTTTTGAAAATTATTAGGTTTATCGATTTCTGTACGATGCCATAGATGTTTACGATGTTTAAAAATTCCCTTCCAATCCTAAAATAACGATGAACAGTGAGAGCGATCAGCTAACCACTATACCAACTCTTGTATCTTTTTTTTTTTTTTTTGAAAAAAAGTGAGATTGAGCAACAAAGTAACAGCTATATTAGAAAATATTCTGTTGGGACACCTCCATTGGGAGAATATATGGTCCACATTGGGAGCGGACTTAGATTTTAAAACAAAAAAAGGATATTGGTGCCAAAAAGGTTGGAAACAATTGCACCAGCGCACTAACATCAGCAAGCGTTCAAGATAACGGTGTGACACAAAGAAAATCAGTTTCAACTTCCGAATATTAATAGCTATCATTTAACTAATCAGAAGATAAAAATACATATATTTCCATTCACCGCCACTGGCCAATTACATTCGGTTAACTTAAATTACGGCCGCATCTCACGTTGGCTGTCATTCGAGTCGCGAACTTTGCTCGAGAAGTTACCTGGATCAAGTCGGATAAAGGATTATTAATTTATTCCGGACATAACATCGACATCGGAAATATTATAAACTCGTGTTTATAAATTTTCGAGACATTCTAATTTGATCGCTTACAGATAACAATTTTACAAGTTTTTTCTTTGCTGAATTTAAGTGTTGTGTTTTTAGTTGAAGTTGCTTGGATAGATAGCAGAGAAAACGACAGCTAAAAGTTGAAGGTGAGTTAGTTTTTTTTTGCTTGCAAGTGTTCTAGGAATGTATTATATATTGAATTTTGTTTACTGTCGGTTCCGCAGCTTAGTACCTTGTAAACGTTTATCTGCAGGGCCTTTCAGAAAAGTTTGATGCCCAGGGGTAATGATGTATATTACAGCCATCATATTTTAACAACAAAAAAATAAAACTATACGAAACACACTATTAAATATCAATGTTTGTTTAGTCGTATTTCGTATTCAATATTTTTTACAATATTAAGCTTTTCACGATTTTTCACTCGAAATTTCAGAATACTTTCGACTTAAAAACATAAAATTCTTAATTTATTAATTCCACATTTTTAAATAAAGAGCAGATCCGTTTTGGGTTGCCAAAAAGTTTTTCAAGTGATCGTAGTCTTGATCTTTATTAAAACATCTGGAATTAGGATAAAAAAGTGTTGTATTTTTTAAAAATATAATTAAAAATTATTTATTTGTTTGTAAGAGATAATAAACATTTTGATTATTATTCAATTCAGTGCCACTTACTCATATTTTGTATTTTTATCTGTAGATTCCTTTCTTATTCTTTGTTTGTTTGCTCTAATAATTTTACTTCGTTCTGTATTAATTAACAGTTGATAATGTTTGTCGTAAGCGAAAACGGTCCTGGTCATGTAAAATAAACGCGGAATTAGTTTAAATAGATGTCTTATTATTTGAGAATAATATCATATTATGTCTATTCTCCAATAATTGACAGTGAAATAGTGATACAGAAAGTGAGTAATATTGTTTTTGAAACGCTGTCAGCTGTGTAAATAAAAATGTCTTTTGAAACCTTCCATGTTGTTGGACTTACACTTGGAAAATATTTCGTTACTGGATAGTTAAGTGAGAAAGAGTTTTAAGCTTCTTTGTAAAATAAAAAACAAAATTAAACTGCGTAAAAGCAATGGATGTTTATCAGTTATCGAGCTAAATTACAACTGAGGTTCCTGATATCGTGAGGCCTAAGTCAACATCCCCTTTTTTGTTTCCTCCCCCTCTTATAGATCCGGTTTATATGTTTTCATCTTGAATTTCAAATCGCCAAATGCTACATTTACATACGTTTGCATCCAACTACCTACATTTTACCTACCCTCTTAACAAGGTGTGGAGAACCAACCCCGTATATCCTAAAATGTAGCAATAGACTACAGTATTTTTAATGTCTATTTCATGTTCAGGTTAATAAAGAAATAAAATTATCTTGAAGCTTATTTACAAATAATGTTTGCGGTCAGGAATTTTGTAATATTATGTGGTTTCTATTCTTAGTAAAATGTTTAAAATGTTCGATACATTTGGTGGTAACTTTGTGGGAATTATTTCTAATATGAAATTAAAAAAAAATGATTTCTTTGTTTTGTCCAATGTATGTGTATGGTAGCGTAACACGTGGAATAACAAGGCTATATATAATACTTTAATTTGATATGAAACTTTATCATTTTCAAACCTGGTATTTTTTTATCGAAAAAAACTCTATTATTCAATTAGTCTAGTATTTTTGCATTGAATATCGGAATACCGATATTGCAAGATTGCAACCCTTAATTGAGAATATGTATGCAGTGATAGATGGCCAGAAATGTCAATGTAAAATGTATAAAAATAACGTGTTTTGAGAATTATGCAAAGATCATTCCTTCCAATATTATAATATATTTGTTTTAATGAGATTCAAAGAAATCTTGATCTTGCGTCAAAGCTATCAAAAATATTTTTTAACTTTTATAATAAGTTTAATATAATAGAGTTGTACCAAGTAAATACCAATTCAATCAATATCATAAAGTTTCTTTTGATTATATATATATATATATATATATATCGAACTAGATCAGTTTAAGTTAGAGAGTAGTAGAAGGTTTAGGTTAGACCAGTGATCGGCAACCTTTTGAGAGACTGGGAAACAAAACGTTTTGAAAAATAAATTTGGTTAATGGGTAAAAGTTAAAAATATTTTTCTACCATTTGTTCTTTTAAAAAATCATTTTTAGAAAATAATACATGATATATTTTCATGATATATGTGTAAATACAAAACACACATATACTTTTGATGTTGTTGCTGGCGGCTTCCTTGTCTTAAATAAGTAATTTGATAAAAAAAAAATTATCATAATTTCTTGGTGCGTAACTCAAAATTCGAAGTGAGTAATTCAATTACTCGAGGGTAGTAGGTTGCCGACCACTGGGTTAGACTATCTGCTCACTTAACTTATTTTTTTAAAAATCAAACAACAGTAATGTATCTCAACTTCAAGCAATTGCATGACAATACAATAGACGGAGCATGTTTGGGCACACCCTCGATTATACGTGTATATTATAAGTTGATATTACCTATTTATAAATTACTAGCTGTAAGCCCGTTGCCCAGCAACGTGAGATTTTTGTTGCATAGTATTTAATTTTATGTTATTTTATTTTATGGTATTTAATTTTATTTAATTTTATTTTATGTTATTTTATTTTATTTTATTTTATTTTATTTTATTTTATTCCATGTTATTTTATTTTATTTTATTTTATTTTATTTTATTTTATGTTATTTTATTTTATTTTATTTTATTTTATTTTATTTTATTTTATTTTATTTTATTTTATTTTATTTTATTTTATTTTATTTTATTTTATTTTATTTTATTTTATTTTATTTTATTTTATTTTATTTTATTTTATTTTATTTTATTTTAATTTATTTTATTTTTATAGTTAGCAGAAATTTCGTAAATTATTTAATATTTGGAATAATATTTAAGTTTGCTAACAACAATTTTTCGTAGTAGCAGAAACTTCGGAAATTACTTAATTTTTAGAATAATGTTCAAGTTTGCTGACAACTATTTTTCGTAGTAGCAGAAATTTCGTAAATTATTAATTTTTTGGAATAAAGTTTAAGTTTGCTAGCAACCATTTTTCGTAGTAGCAGAAATTTCGTAAATTATTGAATTTTTGGAATAATGTTCAAGTTTGCTAACAACCATTTTTCGTAGGAGCAGAAATTTCGTAAATTATGTAATATTTGGAATAATGTTCAAGTTTGCTAACAACCATTTTTCGTAGTAGCATAAATTTCGTAAAATATTTAATTTTTGGAATAATGTTCAAGTTTGCTAACAACCATTTTTCGTAGGAGCAGAAATTTCGTGAATTATTGAATTTTTGGAATAATGTTCAAGTTTGCTAACAACCATTTTTCGTAGTAGCATAAATTTCGTAAAATATTTAATTTTTGGAATAAAGTTTAAGTTTGCTAACAACCATTTTTCGTAGTAGCCGAAATTTCGTAAATTATTGAATTTTTGGAATAAAGTTTAAGTTTGCTAACAACCATTTTTCGTAGTAGCAGAAATTTTGTAAATTATTGAATTTTTGGAATAATGTTCAAGTTTGCTAACAACCATTTTTCGTAGGAGCAGAAATTTCGTAAATTATTTAATATTTGGAATAATGTTCAAGTTTGCTAACAACCATTTTTCGTAGTAGCATAAATTTCGTAAAATATTCAATTTTTGGAATAAAGTTTAAGTTTGCTAACAACCATTTTTCGTAGTAGCCGAAATTTCGTAAATTATTGAATTTTTGGAATAATGTTCAAGTTTGCTAACAACCATTTTTCGTAGTAGCATAAATTTCGTAAAATATTTAATTTTTGGAATAATGTTCAAGTTTGCTAACAACCATTTTTCGTAGGAGCAGAAATTTCGTGAATTATTGAATTTTTGGAATAAAAAAAAAGTTTGCTAACAACCATTTTTCGTAGTAGCATAAATTTCGTAAAATATTTAATTTTTGGAATAATTTTTAAGTTTGCTAACAACCATTTTTCGTAGTAGCATAAATTTCGTAAAATATTGAATTTTTGGAATAAAGTTTAAGTTTGCTAACAACCATTTTTCGTAGTAGCCGAAATTTCGTAAAATATTGAATTTTTGGAATAAAGTTTAAGTTTGCTAACAACCATTTTTCGTAGTAGCAGAAATTTCGTAAATTATTGAATTTTTGGAATAATGTTCAAGTTTGCTAACAACCATTTTTCGTAGGAGCAGAAATTTCGTAAAATATTCAATTTTTGGAATAAAGTTTAAGTTTGCTAACAACCATTTTTCGTAGTAGCCGAAATTTCGTAAATTATTGAATGTTTGGAATAATGTTCAAGTTTGCTAACAACCATTTTTCGTAGTAGCAGGAATTTCGTAAATTATTGAATTTTTGGAATAATGTTCAAGTTTGCTAACAACCATTTTTCGTAGGAGCAGAAATTTCGTAAAATATTTAATTTTTGGAATAATTTTTAAGTTTGCTAACAACCATTTTTCGTAGTAGCATAAATTTCGTAAAATATTCAATTTTTGGTATAAAGTTTAAGTTTGCTAACAACCATTTTTCGTAGTAGCCGAAATTTCGTAAATTATTGAATTTTTGGAATAATGTTCAAGTTTGCTAACAACCATTTTTCGTAGGAGCAGAAATTTCGTAAATTATTTAATATTTGGAATAATGTTCAAGTTTGCTAACAACCATTTTTCGTAGTAGCAGAAATTTCGTAAAATATTTAATTTTTAGAATAATGTTTAAGTTTGCTAACAACCATTTTTCGTAGTAGCATAAATTTCGTAAATTATTTAATATTTGGAATAAAGTTTAAGTTTGCTAACAACCATTTTTCGTAGTAGCCGAAATTTCGTAAATTATTGAATTTTTGGAATAATGTTCAAGTTTGCTAACAACCATTTTTCGTAGTAGCATAAATTTCGTAAAATATTTAATTTTTGGAATAATGTTCAAGTTTGCTAACAACCATTTTTCGTAGGAGCAGAAATTTCGTGAATTATTGAATTTTTAGAATAATGTTCACGTTTGCTAACAATCATTTTTCGTAGTATATATATTTTATTCAAATAATTTTTAAATACGCTAACAAATAAATTTCGTAAAAGAAGAAAAAGACCCGATGACATCAGTACGCACACATTTGTGAAAAGTGAAAAGTGATTATTATAGATTTTATTTTATTTAAAAAAGTGGAGACTGGTAGGTCAGGACACCTTACACTCAGACGGACATTATCGGCTATTAATATATAGATTAAAATGATTTTTTGTATTGGGGATAATTTGGATAGGTGTGGGGAACCTGCGGCCTTTTGGTTACCCTGGTGCAGCCTTCAGGCCAATTCTGAAATTCTATACATTTTGGATTTGAAAATTCATGGAAAACCTAAAAAAAAAAAGGTGCCACGCTGCTAATTTGGGCAATTCCGTAAATTCTTAGGATTATTGATGTCAAAATCCGCAAATTTCTGGGCATGAAATATTTTTCTGACAAAGATTCGCTGGTCAATGTTTACTGCGGCCTTATGTCGAATCAGAAAAATGAATGCGGCCCTTAGATAAGAAAAGGTTCCCCACCCCCGATTTAGATAGTCGTAGTATTTAATCATATTTTGAATATTATCTTTTTTTATTTCTCTGAAGATAAAAGTGTAATATTTTTTGAATCTTTTATCAATTGCATTAATAAATTGAACAAATTTTCTTTTTCGTTGTTTATAAAATATAGCCCAATTCCGATACCAACTATGACTGTAACAAACTATATATAGCGTATTAGTTTTTATTATAAATCATAATTGATTAATTAAAAATAATTCTTTTACGTAGATTTATTTAAAGAAGAAAAATAATATAATTTACCGTTCAGAATTCAACAAACACCTAAGAAGCCGGTTTAAGCGAATTTCATGTCATTCACAAAACGATAATCAACTTTCAAATTTTTCTATACACACAAAACAAATCTATGTCGATTTGCGGCGAAACAAATTCTAAATCCGTGTGTAGATAAAAATAAAGTCCTGGGTGATTTGTTCAATTAACTAAAGAGCATTGTTACATGACAGAGGAATAGGGGAAGATTTTCTGGATTAGGACGTGGCCTGGATTGCCGGGAAAGCAATTAAGTGATAAAATACGATTATATAAATTTTGGTATACTATATTGAAATATATCTCATATTCTTTTTACTCGGGAAAACATTTCAGTAAAAAAGATAAAATGTGCACAACACATGAGAACCAGCTTCCATTACTTAATTTGTTGAAAAGAATATATAATTCCGATATTTTAGACCAGGTTTGGGCAACCTGCGGCCTTTTGGCTACTATGGTGCGGCCTTCTGACCAATTCTATAAATCAATGTAAATTCCTGACATATTCTAACCGTTAATTCCTGTTTCCGGCCAAAGATTCCTGCGTTTGTCTCAATGTTTACTGCGGCCTTATGTCGAATCAGAAAAATTAATGCGGCCTTTAGAGAAGAAATGGTTCCCCACCCCTGTTTTAGACTATATTATTTCAACGCGTATAATAAATTGTGTTTAGTTGCGATTAGTTGACCACGAGGTTTGTCCTAGCTCTGTTCATGTATCCTTCTCTCTTTGAAAAAAGATAGTTTGGGCAACTGAGTAACAAACGGTTCTCGTAAAAAACTTCCGTTGAAATCCATTAAGGAGCCATATTCTCCATATCGGGAACGGACATGAATTAGTAAAAAGCTTTTCATGTGAATGAGTTCTTATATATTCATATATTCAAACATTTAAATTTATTTTCCATACAAAATTAGGAAGTATGATAATTTCAAAAATGGGAAACAATGCACCAATCTGGAAAAGACCAACTCAACTGTAGACAAGGTAAATTTGAAACAAGTTACACTTTTTGAATAAATCAACAAAGTCCGGTTGTGTTTTAAAACAAGTGGGCGTGCTGAGGATATTCAGCGAATAGGGTGATGTATCCTGAGAAATTGCGTGCAGTAGACATCTTCGAGTTAAGGTCGTGTTTTTTAAACCTTCTTGAACCCATCGCCTCCTTAATCGCATTCAAATTATTCAAAGTCTCTCTCAAATTTCAAAATATCCTTATCAGTATTTTAAGAAATAAGGGACAGAAGATTTAATCTGATTCCAATGTAATATGAAATTCAATACTCAATGATTTGATCTCCCACTTAGATTCCCGCCCTTACTAGCAGAACGAAAATAAGGTATTAGCATTACTTAATAGACCTCCATTATATTAAGGTCATAATATCGATTGTATTTAATTCCAAGATTTGTATAATAACGTGAAAAAATAACACATACATATATAAAAATAGATTTACATATTATATTTTTAAGCTTAAGTATGCACATATATTTAAATTAGCCATATATACTGGCTCAGAAAATATATATAATAATATAATAAATATATATAGTAACATCATACCAAACATTGAAAAATATAGTATGAAATGTAATAAATTGACTTTAGTGTTACCCGGAACGATACAAATTATGGGATTATTCAAAATATTGAACATGAGCTTAAAAAAATGGTCTCATTTTTTAAAATTTTTGGAATTCAGCAAATGCCTGGGTTTTTAAAAATATCATAAAATAAAATAAAATTAAAAATATAAGAGCTAAAAAAAGAGGTCTCACATTTTTTTAAATTTAGAAAATCGCCGAGCAAAAATTTCTAAATCTGGAACCCAGAAATTCTACATGATTCTATGGTGAATACTGCTTAGGGCACCAAATTACCTCGTGCCGGAACTGAGGGAATATACTCTATTAAAATATAAAATAACTTAGATTATTCCACGTACTGTGCTACAAACTGTGACGCGTTTCGCCTCTTTCAAAGGCATCTTCAGACAGACTGACTGTCTCTTGTGACATGTTATTTTATATTAAAATGAACTTTCACAAAGTTACCGCCGAATCCATCGAAAGGATGTACTCCACATTGGGGTATACAACATACACGTATATATGGTCTATAATGTCGTCTTTTCTTATAGCAGTTGGCACGAGATCATTTTTTTCCCATTTTGGTACGCGGATCCAGTGGTCGGTCCGCCAATGACTTCTTACACATAATTGAAAATAAGTCATGTATCCTTAACATTCAGCACGATACCGCGAATAATACTGGTCTCAGTTTTCCTTGTATTGTTAGATAATACAAATAAGTAAAATTGTTATCTTTATGACAGGTACACGAAAAAGTTGTAATTTGCACGCTTACAATGTTTAAAATCTGTAATCGTGTATGTTTATCACCGACATTTTGGCAAGGTTAAATATTATTGTATTTGTTTTGCGTAATTTCAATTCGATCAAAATTTTCCTTCACCTACGTTGTATATATTTAAATATTTCCAATCCCAATGCACATTATCTAATACTGGTGGAGAAATATAACGTATTAGTAATTTGACAAGGATCGACTTCTTAGAAGAAAAAAAATACAGTAGAACCTCGATTATCCGGACTAATTGGGGATGAAGGTATCCGGACTCCGGGTAAGAGAACATTCGGATAATCGATAAAAAGCTTAATTGACAGGAAAAGACATGTATTATACTATCTATATATTAATAGCCGATAAGGTCCGTATGTTTGGGTGAGTGTAAGGTGTCCTCGACCTACCAGTCTCCACTTTTTTAAATAAAATAAAATAAAATAATATAAAATAAAATAAAATAAAATAAAATAAAATAAAATAAAATAAAATAAAATAAAATCAAACACAATGCAACAAAAATCTCACGTTGCTGGGCAACGGGCTTACAGCTATTCTATATATTAATAGCCGATAATGTCTGTCCGACCACATTTCACACCTTCCAGTCTCCACTTTTTTGAATAAAATAAAATAAAATAAAATAAAATCAAACACAATGCAACAAAAATCTCACGTTGCTGGGCAACGGGCTTACAGCTATTCTATATATTAATAGCCGATAATGTCTGTCCGACCACATTTCAAACCTTCCAGTCTCCACTTTTTTGAATAAAATAAAATAAAATAAATTAAAATTAAATTAAATTAAATTAAATTAAATTAAATTAAACTAAATAAAATCAAACACAATGCAGCAAAAATCTCCCGTTGCTGGGCAACGGGCTTAGGTGTCCTCGACCTCCCAGTCTCCACTTTTTTAAATAAAATAAAATAAAATAAAATAAAATAAATTAAATTAAAATAAAATAAAATAAAATAAAATAAAATAAAATAAATTAAAATAAAATAAAATAAAATTAAATTAAATTAAATTAAATTAAACTAAATAAAATCAAACACAATGCAGCAAAAATCTCCCGTTGCTGGGCAACGGGCTTACAGCTAGTCAGTATAAATATTTTTTTATTTGTCTAGATTTATGTTACATATAGTTTTAGTATGAAATTATTTTTTTATATAGAAATTTAATTATTATTGTTTCTTAACGCAACTAGCTGTTCTTTTTGAAGCTGCCAAATTTCGAATACTTTTAAGACACATTAGTTATCCATTGTTAACAGTCTTTTTGGCTTCATGGTGACATATAAACACTGACATTTTTTAGAATGTGTCAATGTGTATGAAAAATATGTCTACCCTCGCAAATCTCTTGTTCGTCTTCTCGATCTTGTTCCTAGATATTTCTTTTCATCATTCCAGTTTGGAATCAAGGATCGTTCATATCTCAATTTAACCACTTGGTTACATCTTCGTTACATTCAGTACATGTTGAAATTTGTGCTTTTGCTTCGGCAATGTCTTCTATACCCATACCACTTTCTACTGTGTTACTAAAACTTACAAATGGTCTATTCAAACTTTTACTATATATTTTTTTCAAAGTTGACACATCTAAAGAGTTCTAATTCTCTGCTGCCATGTAGCTACCGCCTTTTAATTTTATTTTCTTGTGGAAGCCGATAAATGTTTATCCATTGTTTTAAGGATCTGATAAGAGTTGAATCGGAGTAAATTAATTTATGAAAGTTCTCCGTGATAACGGCCAATGAAAGAGGTAAACGTTATGATAACAATTATGATGGAGACATTTTACTTTTTAGTCATTCAAATACACATGTCAAACTCTTAGACAAATGCAATGTTAAAACGTTTAAGATGAATATGTTATCTTATATAATACATAAAAAATAATTTTGCCTTATTTTTTTAAAGTAAATATAACAGTGAGACCCCACCGACTGACATAATACATTGTTACATAATAATAATTATTGTGTGACAGTTGGAGATTTCATAATCTAAGTTCATTACTCTAAAATTATTATCTAACTAAACTACTCTTAATGAATTTAAACTTGGTCGCCATAATTAACCACAATGTTAGCTTCATTATGATCACACAATTACAGAAATAGCTAATCGTAAAATTGAGATACCTTTTTTTAATTTTTAAATTAAAGGTATAATATATTGTTACCGGTTACCACCCACGAAAGTGAAACATCACTACTACTTCAAAAGTTAAATATAATCAGACTATTAAATATATAAAAATATTATTGTCAAAAAATCAATTATGTTAGAATCGAAGTTATAGGCGCATGCGTAAGTCGTTAACAATGTCTTGACCAATTTAAAGTACGCGCGCGCGGCCGCGGAGCAGTTTGAAGACCTTCGCGCACTGATTCCGGATTGGCGCGCACTCCAATACAATTATTCAAATAATATTTTTTAAATCGAAATAAATTATTTTGAGCAATGTGGAGCATATGGTCTTCTAATGGAGGTATCTTAACATAAGTTTTTTTCTATGAGAACTGTTTGTTACACAGTCGCTCAACCTCTCTTATTCGAAGAGAGTAGAAGAGATAGAATGATAAGGCAAGGACAGGACTAGTGGTCAACTAATCGCTCTCACTACATCCAGTTATTAAAGGATCGGAAAGGGTAGGAAGGAATTTTTAAACATCACAGAGCCTTCGAACAGAAATCGATAAATCGATTGAAAAAATGCTGTCCGTACTGGGAATCGAACCCGTGAAGTCCGGCACGGAAGCCCACAACGCTAACCGCTGCGTAATAGGACCCGACAACCATAATTGACCAAAAATAAATTAAGAATTGAACATTTAGGTAATTTTACTAAAATATTTTTTTATCTATTATCAGACAAGATAATGATCTGAATGTAGTATATATTATAGGGATTAGTTGTAAGAAACGACGTGATAATAATAAGTGACCGATTATTTGTTTCGTTCTGCTTAAATGCTATTTTCTTTAACCAATCTTGGCACTTTGAAATGTGCTATTTTCATAAAATAAATTAACATAACTACATTTATTCATACGAAAAAAAATGATAGCATCTATTGACACAGATGCTTGTTTTATAAAAAAATACAAAGCATAAATACTGTGTAAATAATTTAATATTCCAGTTTCCGGTAACCAAGTCGTGTTTTTCAATTTTACGAACAATATAAACGCAGGCCCGTCTCTAGGATATTATATTAAACGCAATAATATAATACGCGTTAGCGGGGCGGCAAAAATAATAGGAAAAAATTAAACGGTCAGATTTTAAATCAATTTTTAGTCAGAATTCAAATCAACTTTTGGTCTGAATAAAATTCAATTTTTGGTCAGAATAAAAATATGAACGGTCAGAATAAAAATACTATAAAGTCAGATTTTTTAACCATTTTGGTAAAGTTAGGTTAGGATAGTTTTTTTTTAAATTTCATTTAAATTATGACTATTTTATATAAATTCTGACCATTAATTATTTATTCTGCTCTTAGTAAACTGGCCGATATATTATGACTATTTAATATAAACTCTGATCAATGTAAAATAAATTCAGAATAATGTGATAAAAATTATAACCGAAACTGTATTAAAATTCAGACCGGTTAAATACGAGCCAAAAATAATCGTGGTTGTATTTAATTAATTATTAACTTTAAATGTGTAATGAACTATAGAGCAGCATATCGCAGATCCATAGAGAAAATCCGTATTTCCTACACAACCTAGAATAGGATAAAAAGTATCACTGAAAGTGAATGAAATTATATAATCCATCAAAACTTTTCACGAAACACAACTCAAATAACACAGTTATACTCTCGATGGATTCGGCGGTAATTTTTTGGAAGTTCATTTTAATAATAAACAAGCATTTGTGAAATTAAGATTTTCTGAGGATGCCTCTGAAAGAGGTGAAACACGTTTCACAGTACGTATATCAATACGTGGAATGATCTAAGTTATTTTATATTTTATATTAACACAGATATGTTTATTGAGTTTTTTTTTTATCTTAATCTCAATTTCCGAGATAGTATTCAGTGGAGCGGCGTTTTGTGAATATATTGCGTGGGTGGCCATGACTCTACGGGTGGGTCTGTCAAAAATGCTTATCTGCTTGCAACATCTATATCTTACTCATTATGATGCACGCGATGACTTATTTGACGTTATTAGCCGAAAAATAAAATATCGAAGCTTGTACATATCATATTAATCATCTCATGTCGAAATAATATACATTTATAATAATTTTAATTTTAATTTATATGATATGCTAGCTGGTTCCCGGCAATCGTTGCAATGCCACTCAATGAAAGAAAGTGTGTGTTTATTGAAGTTCATGTTTTCTTTTTCTGTCTGTTTGACGTTTGCCGTTTGCTACGACACACGCGCCACCAAATGTAAGTTAATTCTACTATAACCTTCGCGCAAGTGCAAGCATATGTTGTCAAAATGAACTGTATGGCAGAAATACTAACATTGATTTATATATATATGACCTACTGTAAGCTAATTTTAATATGCCTATAACCTTCCCGGAAGTGCAAGCAAAAAGTTTGTCAAAGTTTTATTGTAATCGGATGAGCGGTTTAGCAGCGCATAGAGTACGAACAAACAAACATTCATTTTTATATATATTAGATTACAAATTTTGAACAGATACCGGAATTTTTATATATTATAATATATATGTCTTTGAAGTATAACCATGTAGGCAATTGGTCGACATTCATTGACGTTTGTCATATTCGGTCGCTGTGTTTACGGGCTCGAATCATTCTAGAAGAAATGTCCATTTTATTATTGTGTTGACATGTTTTCGTCGTGACTGTTTTCATAAAAATAACCGCAAGGGAGTTTTATACTTATCTATTCTGTTATCACGATATTTTTATATTACAAATTTACCGCAATTTATTATCTGATTTTAAAGCATGAAACTTCTTATGAAGAAACAATGTTTTCAACATAATAATCTACGCTGACAGCTTTATCATTAATAATTCTAAAATATAACAAAGAATGGTGATGATATTGTCTAGAACGGTTAAAGTATGGCTGGAAAAGATATATCATATCAATAAGAGTAGTGGATGCAAAGATGTTTCAATACGCATATTTTTAAAACAATATTAACACATTAAACAATTTATAAAATGAACAAATAAATCAGGACGGTAAAGCATCACCTTTAAGATAATGAAAAAATAATTTGCACCTGTTTAAAATTAAGTAACAGATTACTAACGACATCTTCTTGAAAAGTAGAGAAAAATGAGACACGTTTCTTTGACCCTAAATGGCCGATGTGTAACTCAAAAACGCCAAAAATCAAATTACGTCGTTTTGACCATATTAAGCCGATTTGAACCGTTCAAATTTGATATTGAAATTTCATCAATTACACTCTGTCTTAACTTCCATAATTAATAGAAAACCAATATTCCTTTTTACTTTATTTAAAAAAAAGTTCAGGACCGGTTTCTCTCATTTTTCAACTGATAATATAATTTAACAGTGCTTTTTATACAAAAATAAATTGAAATGAAAAGGTGTAAACAACAATTGACATTGAAAAGAATTTATTTACAGTGAGCACCCTAAAAGTGTTCTTCCATAATGTATTATTTTCTATGATATAAAACATTATCTACATATATTTTCCCTCAGAATATGCATATTGCCAATAGCTGTGTTTTATCTGTGGTGAATTGATACATGTAAGGTTGTTGTCACCTGAACAGTAACAAAAAAGGTTTTATAAATGGTTTCTCAAAGTCTTTATAAACGAGTGTTATCAACTTTTTAAGATGGTATACTATATCATAATGAAAATTTAATATTGAATAAATTATGCATAATATTGACGCCATAATGGCGTGCTTACAATTATTACGCCGGTATCGGAGACCTGTTATACAATCGAGCGTACAAAATCGAGAGGCGTTGTTTACTAAAAGAAAAACCGGTTTGCCTTGCAAAGTAATGTAATGTCGTAATTATTATTGCAATATGTTCGTTAGTCGGGTGACAGTATGTCAATTTGTTAATGCAAACGAAATGACAATACCGATCCAGTTTTGGATCGTTTAGCCCAGTGCAGTGGCGGAATTACCTATATGTACGTGAATGAGGCGCGCGCATTTTAGGGCTCTTAAAAATAGCTCATTTTATAAAACCCATATACAGTGGAAACCCCAATTACACACCCAGAATTACGCACGGACTTCGCCGCAAATCCCCCAATTGCACTGTCGCATTCCATTATCTTTGCTACGAGACGGTCGTCTGTGCGGCGCATACAGTCAAATGTTAGCTAACGTCTGTGTATTCAACACGGGCCAGGCTATACACGTATAGCCGGGTGACTGTCTGTGTTGGATTTTGGTGCGCTTTGCATTTTATCACTTAGTAACTAAATATTTCGTCCATATTATTTTTTTGCAAAACTAAAGGAAATCTTAGTTTTGCATTTTTTGCGGAAAAAAAACCAAATCCCTAATTTTGTATGAGATTCACTCACCCAATTACACTACCCCGAAGTACACTGTCCCGACTTTAGTGTAACATATTTTGCATGAAATTTTTCGACGTTTTTATGTTATCCAAAATTACAGGGCCCCCAAATTTTATTGCGCCTTAGACCTCTCGTGTGCCTAATCCACAACTGGGCCAGTATTTAAGTAAGGTCGGAGCGCCGTCCGCTTTTACACTTTTTTTTTCGTAATTGAAATAATTATTCGCTCGTATTTGGAAAAATGATTCTTCAATGAATGTTTCATACCGATATAGTTTATAGAAAAATGTTATTAGTGTCAATTTTTTACTGTTTAACACAGTGAATGGAGCAAATTATGGATGTGGAATGAGCAAAAAAAATGAATCCGCAAAATATATTTAAGTTTTCAATTTCCTTCGTCTCGGATAGAAATGAAAGTTTATATATATATAAGAGGGGGGGAGGGCGGGTTATGGTTAGTCAAAATGTGGTACTTTTTTTTTGCTACTACACCACTAGATTAGCCTTGGTCGCAAAAATGAATGGTCCAAGAGCGCTGGTTATTTTAACCTATAAAATACCTTCACACATTTTTGCACGTCCTTGCGGCACACCGTGTCACAGTAATTGTAATATTAAATTTGATAACTTTGTTATTCCACTTGCTGTGTTACAAAATGTAACACGTGTTTCGCCTCGCTGAGAAGCTTCGCAAGGTTTGGAAATAAAAAAAAATTGATTCTAAATCTTTACATTACTAAATAAAAATCGGATTTCGATTTTCTACTAGACGTAGGGAGGGATATTTCAAATATTTAAAAATAAATATAGCTTGTGAAATCAAATCAAACAAGCGAAACCCACATATTTGTTAGTAATTTATACAATACATACAGAGTAAAAACAAAATTTAACATCAGATAAAACACAGCCACCCACCACGAATGCTTTAGCAACCAAATTGTAGGCGACAGAGAAAAGGTTTATAGCCACTGTTATAGAGCAACGGTCACCAACCTTATACAATTGATCCTTACAACCACTTAACTCACCATTTTGAATCCTGCATACCAGTGGTGGTTCCTGAACTAAAATCTTGGGTGGGCTAGAGGATAGTTTAGCATTGTATACTATAAATTACTATATGTATTGACAGAGGAAAATCAACACAAAGATATTGTATTCATTTGGGAAAGGTTAGTTACGCATATAAATGTATTTATTTTGTTCAGCGGCCGAATTGCTGTTCATTTTTATTCAGCCATCAAAAGTTTTGGGTGAAAAATGCAGGTCGGGCTTAGCCCACCTAGCCCAGTACCTAGAACCGCCACTGCTGCATACCACTAATATGTCTTTTGTTTATTAACAACCGTGTGATATTTTTTATTATAAAGAATTATAATAACGTCAATTTTATCAAACCCGATAAATATGGGTGATATTTGCTGATGCATGCTTGAAATAAGTTTATGGATTCTTGGCTCCAATTACCTTACTGCAAACAAATTCGCTTACCAACGCTTGGAGACCGTTTTTCTAGTGAGAGATCATTTTATAGTGGTATAATCTTTATCTCCGTGTAATAAATAACTTTAAAAAGAAAAAAAATAATATAGGCTATTTTTTATGCATAAATTTTATAATGTTTTGCAGAGACTGTGTAGCAATTCTAAGACAAGAAACCTAGACTGGACTGATTTGAATTCAACGAAATAAATCGAGAACGAGAATGCGCGTTGTGGAATTTCTAGAAGAGTTTTTAAATATATATATTTTTGAAATTTAAAATGTCAATCACATCGTATTTCATATATTTTTTTGTTCTCTGATATACTTGAGATAAAATTGTATTATATAATATGTTGTTTGCTTAGACTTGTTTTATATTTTGGTAGCAAATTGGAGGCCCCAGGCGCAATAATTTTTGAAGGTCCTGTTTTTCGAATAACATAAAAGTGTTGTAAAACTCTTCGTAAAATAATAGTGAATATTGAAAACTGAAATTAAAATATAAGGGTTTCTATAGTTTATGCTATTTTTGAGGACCCTAAGATTTGGAGGCCCCAAGCGCGCGCCTCTTGCGCTTATGGGGTAATCCGCCACTTTACCCTACGTCTCTTTGTTATGTTCTATTTCGTGTCTTTATAAAATATTTGCTATTTAGCTCTATGACATTATAAAAATAACGGTAGTGTGAGGTGACCTGACACACCGATCAATTTTTGACAGTAATTGTAACAACCATTTCCTCAAACAGGATATGTTCAGTTGTTCATAGAGCGCTGGGAAAATAGATATACATTTAATCTGAAACACCTTTAAAAAATAGAATCACGCTGACACTTCGTCAATAAAATACATTTTTGACATTATCGTACTTATTGTAGAAGATTAATCAACATGTTTTTTTTTTAAATAATCCTTGGAGAACAACAGTCTTAGATTTTGTTAATGGGTTTTTAGTTGTTCAGAGTTTTGTAGTCGGAACTTTACGGCTCCGATTCAGAATATATTTTCGACGTGTACCAACATATCCGCAGCATTCTTACGGTATATGGGAATATGGGCTGTGCACCAAAGTTATTATTTTGGCAAACATAACATGATAGCCCCCCTCGAATGTTAAATGCAAATATATTCGACTATAATATCTTCAGCCATTGTTTCTATTTGAAGGTCACCTCTCAACTTTGAATTATAATTATAATTAACCTTGTGGTTATTTTTTGCACGATGTGTTTTAAAATACAATACAAATTTTGCGAAATTAGTAAACAGGATGAGCGAATAGTAAACATTGTTTCTGACATTTCGTCAAAGTAGGGATTCTGAAGTCTCGGGGTTTTCGAGGTCCCGGGACTCAAAGTGTGATAAAGTCAAAGTCGCGGGACATCCCGGGGCTCGAGACTTTTATTTCCCCTTTAATAAAATTATATATTTTTTAAATTAAATATTTGCATGTATATATGTATATATGGCGCTTTTTAAAGTACGCACTAATAAACATTGTTTTTTTTTAACACACTGTTTAATAATTCATATCTTTCTTATGTGCAATGCTTACGGCCTAATTTTACTAAGAAGGGATGATAACGGTGCATGTAATGAAAAAATATAAAACCCCCTTTTGAGGGTTTCTTAACCACAAGAATTGTCTTTTTCAAAATTAAAATTTACGTGTTATAAGCACATTTTTAATCAAAGTCACTATTCCCGGGACATTTGCCAAAAAAGTCCCGGGACTCAAGACAGCAAAAAACCCGACATGTCCCGGGACGTCTCGACACAGAATCCCTACATCAGAGTACAATTATTTTTTAATAAGTGAGTTTATTATTCTAAATTATGTTATATTTCAGTTCGGTTACGTGTAGATGAAGAGTCACTGATCTTGAGAATTCTTTCCACTCGGTTGCACATTCCAAAGGTTCTATCCCTGGAATGAGAATATCGATTAATAAATCGATTTATGAACATGAATATTCATGCAGGGACAACCTGAGGGTATAGGCGAGTAGGCAGTTGCCTAGGGGCGGTAAGTCCTAGGGAGCGGCAAATATTCACAGATTTTTTTAAATGATGAAATATTTTTGACACGAATTTGGCCTAGAATAAATAAGATGCCTCAATGTCTTTAAAAAAATACCAAATTAGGAATCGATACTTGTATAATGTAAGTGAATTTTAAATTTAAATTATTATTCATGATGTGTAGTAAAGGTAATAGGTATTTTTTTTATAGTTATTGAACAATAATATGGGGTTTTGGATCATATTTATTCGTGAGGATCTTTGTCCATAAGATACACATATATTATTACATACCTGAAAGCAAAACGGAATAATTGTCAAAAGATTAGTTTGAGTACGTAAGTGATTAGAGAGTTCGAATATCTATATTTGTATATGTATTCCTAGAATAATGGTAAATAATGAAATCGAATGGGCGCTATTTTAAACCTCTGCTTAGGAACGTCACTGTATTCATGGTTGTCTGTTTTGCTGCTATTTTTCTCATTTTGTCTTATTCGATTTAGATTTGCTAACTACTTTTCCACCTCTAAGCTCCTGGTTCTTGACTCTTCTCGCTCCAGCGATACAGTTTTGGCGACATAAATGTGCTCTGTACTTTGAAATCATTATTTTGTTCCAAATGAGAAGCGAAATGTTTGTCTAATAATTATTATAATAAAACATAAAATTACTAACGTGAATTTCTACACTGTTATATCAAGTGTTTATGCTAATTGTTGCCTTTTTATACTTACAAAACACGTAGGCGACAAAATAACACATTTCACAAATTTCTACATCGTTTTTTATAGTACTGTACATTTTACCTCATTAGTTTCCCGTCACAAGCGTATACGATAAGTCTGCTAATAAACTCCACCATTTACACCACCACGCTTTGCGACAACTGCCAAGATACAATTTCGAAGAAGAATTTGGCAATATGATAAAAGTACAGCTTTATTTTAAAAGTCAGGTACTGTTGAAATAAGGATGCACTTTTTGGGACAACAGTTTTCACTTTGGGTAAATGCCAAGAAATGTGCAATGCATTAATTGTGGACTTATTGCTGCACAGTTTTAACCAGGGTCGTACTTTGTTAAAGTATACAAAAATAATAAAATACGTGTACATACTTCATAAAACCTTTTGTTTTTTAAATATAAATGAGATTTCATGGTATAACCTCGAAATTATAATTCCCCGAATTTTACGTATCTCGAAAGACAACTTCCTCGACATGCAATACCTTGTTTTTCAGTTGATCGGATTTGGTTAAGCAATATATTTCAAGAAATTTAACGAGAAACGGACTTCATTGCTGAGAAGTGGTCAACATCGTTTGGTTCGGTTACGGAGGTCACAGTTCGAATCTTAGTACGGACAGTTTATATAAATAAATTTTTCAATCGATGCTATTCTAAAAATGTAACAAAGCGAGAGCGATTAGCCAACCACTAATCCTGTCCTAGCCTTTTTATTTTCCATTAAGAAACTAAGTAACGAGCAGTTATCTTAGAAACACTTATGTTGAGGTTAACTCTATTAGGAGTAAATAAGCTCCACATTGGGAGAGGAAATGGTTAAAAAATGTCACTCGCTGTAGCCGAGTATACTTCCGTCATATCTGGTAGTGCAGTCAAGGCTTTGAATCTCTTAATGCATACAGCGATATAGTTGTCTGAGATATGTCATCATTTTCTTCCGGCTTTATTTGATCCGAACTATGTAACTCACCGAACGATTCACAAGCACTAAAAATAGTTTTTTTTAAGTTTTATACTTATATACCTAACCTTTGTGAATTAATGTGTAGATTAAATTACTTACGGCCAGTTTTCGCAAAACAATTCAATTTGATAAATTCTATTATAAGTAAAGAAGCAGATATTTTAACGAAAACGGTAGGCTTACAACTAGCACTTCTTTATGTTTTGACGATGACGTGATTCAGGAAAAATACAATATTTCATAATTGTTTTAAGACTTAGAACATTTATAATGGATTTCTACCAAGAAACGCTAATTCAATAAAGTCATTAAAAATACAATTTACTTATATTAAAATGCCAAATAGACCGATATAGCATGTTAAGTTTGTAGGAAGAAGGTGTTTGCCATACAGGGAACAAATAAAAATTAAAGATGTAGAATTTATTCCCATTATAGTATAGACTTCCATTATTATACAAATCGGAAATTTGATAAGAAAACACAAGAATGACAACGAACGCTTTACGTTTGTAGAAAGAAGGGTGAGAAGTGGTAAAGGGCAAGCTAGTTTTTACCATATCGACTTTGAAAAGGAAAAAGGACGTAACACACAGTTTTTCAAAACAGATTTTTTTCGATAATCACTATGTATAGAACATGATACACGCATTATCAAAAGGTTGTAAGGCTGCAAAAGCCGAATTAGTATTTAAATTACCTTTTAAGTTTGAAAAAAGATGAGCTTGTGAAAATTGAAACCATAAAAAAGACTGAGAAATATGTTTTTCCTAAAAAAAATCTTTAATTAGTTAAAGATTATGTCAATTAGACACCATTTTAGAAGTCTTCGTGAACTTAAAGGTTGTGTATATTTCATAATTTGCATATGGCCCAAAACTATCAAAAAAGTTTTTTTGCGCCTCCTGTAAAATTTGCTATTATGGGTTACGTCCCTTTTCTTTTCCACAGTCGATATGTGCATCGTAAATACGGTCCTGTTTTATTAGCAAGAAACTCGTCAGTCGTCAACAACCGTTTCGTTTCGCAAGATGAGATAATCATCGATTCAGGAAAAACGTGACGGGAATCCCCGTGCACGCTTGACACACTCTTCCCCCACTGGACAGGTCACTCTTTATTCTTGGCAGACATATATGTCTAAATGTCGTATGTCACCACGGCCAAATTGTCGGATGCTGTTTGTTTATATAAGTGTCGAGCACCATGGAGAATACATAATTTGTTTTTAATCACTTCAAAATTTAAATCATTAGCACAACAGAGGGGGAGAGGTTAATTTTTGAGTACGGACAATGAAGTCATATGCGTGAAATTAGCTTTATCCTGCGTTTACTATTGAAATTATCAAGCATTTTTTTTATTTAACTTATACTTGCTTAAAAATAGTATATCAATCTACCTTTGTGGCTGATTTTGGTCCTACTTCGCCGGAAAAAGTTGAATAAATCTGTTCTAAAATGTATGCACAAAATATCTGCAGTTTCAAAACTCAGTAAACCATCTAGAAATAAACCCGTGTAAAACATACAGTGCCGGCGGTTATTTGTGCACCCTAGGCAATGGTTATTGGCGCGCTCCCTTTTCTAACAAATCGTCCCATTTTTTTCGAAATAATGGAAAACAAACAATTCAGGATCATGTGCTCCCAATGTGGAGCATATAGCCTCCTTACGGAGGTATCTTAACATAAGTTTTTCTACCTGAACTGTTTTTTATTATGTCGCTCAGCCCCTCTTTTTGAATCATATAGAATGCGATACATAATTACAAAAAAATAAATTCAAAAATCAAAATATAATAAAATGTATTATTATTTATAATTAAGAGATTAGTGGATGCTCAAAATCTTTGGCTACATCTGGGCACGCTTACATGAAAAGGTTCGCTACCATTGGAAAAAACAGCGCCAATTATGTTTTTTTATTATTATATAGCCATATTCTTACGATTCAAAATGTTTCAAATTCATAAAGATATTTAGCATAAATTTAATATTTTACAAAACTAAAATCATCACCAGTTTTATCTAAAAATGGGGAAGTCTTAAAAAAATATTACCCCCTCCGAAAAACAGAGATTGAGCCGAAAATTAATAGCACACTGTGGTTCGATGTTTTCGAAAAGATGCTTGTTGCCAAACAAACATTTATTATGATTGCTTTGTGAAATACAAAACAGGGTGCATTAACATTATTCTGTTGTCTACAATATAAAAAAAAACAAAATCAAAATGGCGTCAGTTTTATTTTTTACTCTTTTTCATGATGCTTCCAATTTTAAAACATCCAAACAAGGCACGGCAAACTGACAGCTCATGATTTGCTTCGTAAACATCAAATCAACACAGCTCTAACACGTTATTGAAATACATCAACAACATCTTTCATAAATGGACACGCGCCGAATCTTCCCATTGTCTTAGAAAATCTATTCTGCGAAATTCGCGATACAATTTTACGCCTACATATATGCAATTGTCAACTTTTTGCAACAGTTAACGCTGAACGACTATTTCGTGGTACATAAAAAAAAGATATTTTTTCATTGTGTCAGTTGGACACAAGTGAAAATAAATTTCGAAACGGTAAATAATTGAAACCGCAAAAATGGCAAAATATTGTTTTGCGTTTTCAAACAGCAGCAATACATTTACATTTGTGATACGTAGTTACTTAAAATGCCTCCATTTTTGGTCTGTCATCTATTTTAATAGATAACAGACCAAAATTAAATTATTGCAAACTTCTTTCTCTATGCTGCTTGTTTTTATTTAAGCTGATTGATAACGTCACATTTTAATGTGATCACTTGTTGTTTCTAGCCCTTACAAAGTATGCCAAATATAAATCAGTTTGATTCAACACAACAAATAAATATTATGCTAAGTGAAATGCAAAAGATACTCTTTCGACTACCTTTCAAAATTGATTGCACTAAACTTTGTAAACAATACTTTTTAAGATTGGTTTAACTGTACAAAACCCACATTAAATGATAACATACTGTTGACAATGAATTAAAATACGTATTTGGTCACCTTTATGGCAGAACTTAATAAGAAACAAATCTGTCAAAAACGAGTTAAGTTAAACCCACTCGGTGCAGTGATTATACCAGTTTGCCAAAAAAGCATTTATTTTTATAGGCAATTATTATCAATTCAGATTTAAGGCAGGCAATTGTACCCGTTTATTAATTTTAAACTCTTATTTGTGTCATATCGGCATTGATGTATCAATTGAAGAGCGAACATTCAAAAAGTGATTTGTCACACAAATAATACAGAGCTTGGGAAATGATGATTTGAGAGAAATCACGGTTTGCTTGAATGTGTCAAATTTATGGTTTAATTTGTGTATGAAAAAAAACTTTTTTGAACACTAATTGTGATTTCCATTCGTAGATTTTATTATGTACTATCAGAACTGGTATTAAACGGAATTTATCAAAGTATATTATGATATTCAAATTATCTATGTAACATCAACGCTAGAGGCTTTTAACCTATAAGCTGAAATTTCTCATTTGTTGTTTACTCAGAAATATCAATCTGTTACTTACAAGACTTTTAACAAAACAGTGATGATTTGATGATGGAATCATTTCAGCAGTATAATTTGATTGATAACTGTGAAAAAACCATTTTCTACAGATCTATTGACATAATTGAATACTGATAATAAAGTTTCCTTTCAAATCCATTCACGCGGAATGGATAATAATAATAACTTTACAATTATAATTATCCATCTGTCAGAGTACTAACTTACGAGTTGAAAGTAATAAAGTGAGGCGGAATTCGCTTTTACTTCTTGCTCTTTCGTCATCACCATGTCCAGAGTAAACGGCTGCTCTTGCGTTTCAGATTATGTATATACTTTACCTAGGTTTCTCCAGCGAGGCTAGTGAATTTGTAATAATACGCTCGACAGGTATTATCAACCGTGCTTATGAATACTGGTACAAGTTTTACGCCGTAAGCAGCATTAGTCTTCGACAGTGATCAATGTATTATTTTTAGTATGAATAATATAAAAGAAAGATCACAAACCAAAACACGGTTCCTTATCAATCTAGAGCAGGGTTGTCCGAAACGTGGCCCGCGGTCGTAGATGAGTAGTTTTGATTTTTACCTGCAGAAAAATGAAATACACTGAATGTCTTCCTCACAGTAGAAACGTTCCACACAATGCCATATAAAAAAGTATAATAAAATAAAAATACTTAAATACAGTCAATTCAGGATATCAAAAAGTAAAATTCATTTTTAAAAAAACTTTTGATAAATATTATTCAGACAGTAAACAAGCAATACCCAACATTTTTTCGTATGAGTCGCATGCCGGTTTTTGCTACATTAAGTGGGCCGGAGCTGATTAATAGTAACGAGCTGTAAGCGGGAAATCGGGGACAATCATACAGACGGACGGACATTTTCGACTATTAATATATAGATAGGTAAATATACCACATACTATAAATAATGTAGTGACATAACTTAAATTTAAGTAAACTAAAATACAAATGTATCCAAAATACACATTCGTTTATTTGACGTGACTCTGATTTTTTTGAGGCTCACATGAAATCTGAATGGGCCGCACGTTGAGTATCGCTGCAACAGACGAACCCTTTTAAGCACATTTGGTAAGACATCGCTTATATCAATTAATTGAGATATTAAAAAAAATCATTCATACCGATTCCAATTTTATTTTATATGATCTGGATCAGTCGATAATGCTCGTTATGTTTATCAAATGAGTGTTATATTTTTTTAATATAATACCTTTCCGCCAAGTTTTGACAATGGACTCCTTAAATAAAACTGCTTGTTATACATAACTTTACTAATTTTTTAATCGTTTAATTCTCAGTATCTGGACGGAGTGGTGTGCTGGAGGGGGCTCGAAAGGGGTTCGCGCGAACCCCTTGTTAATTTTATAGAAAAAAATATTCTCAGATCAAATAAGTATATAACTGAAATTTCTGACTTATATATTATCTACGACAATTTCAGTTTACACAGTAGTACACTTTTAGCCATTTAGACGGATAAGTTTAGGGTAAATTGCATATTGTTACATATTATAAGTGTATTAAGTAACAATCGATTGCATATCTCTCCAAAACGCCGCCTTCTCCAAAACGCCGATAATTGCTTTGATGTTAAGCGAGATCCTTATTAACGTATTGGCAACCCACCGCCGTCTAATAATAATCTGTCTGGACTGTCTTATAAGAATCCGTCCGCTGTCTGGACTATATGCATATATATATTAGTCAAATCGAATAAATAATAATATGACGTTGACAATGCCTGATTAAAAAAACAGCCACGGTCAAAATCCAACCTGTTCGGTGCAGATCGGACAATCGCTCAGTCTGTGTTGTTTCGCAGTCGAGGTCTGTCAAAAGCAGCCTTAATATTCAAACAAATCGCGAAGATATTTCGCAAATATTTTCATAGGACGTGAATCTTTTTGTTATCTATGAATAAGAAATATTTTTTTTATTTAATTTAGAGTGTGATTTCGAGTGCAGTTGTTATCAACGCCTTTGCATTGGGATTATCGTGCACCAGTTCAATGCTCCAAGAGATTGCGTAAACAAATAAAAACCTCAATTACAAGTATGTTTTATTTTGATTGCGAAATGATTTCTATTAATTTCATTTTCTTGTTATGATATCTGGGCTCAATAAGTTCTCGAAAGGACACTTTTATTATTATTTGTTTATTTGTAATGTTTACATCCCTTCCAATTTACTCCCGATTATGAAAAAGAACACTAAAAGGTACAAGGTAAAAGCTAACTGCAAGGGTTTACAAAACTTATCATATCTTTTTTTGTAACACATCTTATCCTAATAATCAAGTTTAGACAGTGGCGGATTATCGTATAAGCCAGTGTTTACTAAAATATGGTACCCTCTGGGGTACATGAATAGTTTGGTGGGGTTACGCGCTGCATCGGGCTTTGGCTGCGCCTGATGCAACAAGCAGCTTATATATTTTGATTATTATTAAAGTATATGCACTTTTTTTGACGAGGGGTACTAGGTGTTATGAAAATTATATAAAGGGTACACATATGTCAAAATTTTGGGAAACACTGCTATAATGAGGTGCGCGCTTATTACCTCCGAATTTTAGGGACCTCAAAAATAAGTTGTATAATAATATGTTAAAATTTAGTTGGAATTTTCTGTCATTTTTATGTTATCCGTAAAACACGGCCTCCAAATTTTATTGCGCCTAGGGCCTCCCATGTGCTTAATCCGCCACTACGTTTTGATTCGTAATTTAGTTAAGTTAAGCTATTTTACGGAAAGATCAAGGGTAGAATGATTGGTATATAATAGTGTTATTGGTTAGTTATTCGCTATATATGAAGGAATTAAAACATAGCACACATTTGAACACAAATCTAAGAATCGGTTAAAAAATCAATCAATGAAAATGTCCGTTCTGAGATTTGAACTAGTGAGTCCGCAAATGAAAACAGTTTTTAGACCACTCCGTTTTTTACGACTCCAACTGGTCCAAAAACGTTACGACTCCTCGGGTCCGTTACCACAGTCATGGAACAATAAAATATTAATTATTTTAGACGAAGCCAATGGTCACCGGATGGTGGAAATGTTCTTATACGTAAATTAAAATTGATACCTACTACGTAATGTTCCGCAGTCAGATAAATTGCGAAATAATTACAAACATTACAAGACATAATTGCATTTTTATTGTTGAAAACGGCGTCTAGCATAGCGGAACCATTACTAGGTTTGAAACCCGACTACAGGTGTTACAAACTTCGGATATGTTTTAACGAATACCGAATCTTTATCTTCATAATGTTGTACCCGCCATCAACCAGTTCGAATTTACAACGTGTCGTGGCACATAAGCGTTAATCCTTTCATTGGAATTTCATTGAATTGTCAAAAGCTTTAAGCCAAGTTATTTTAAATAATTATCAAAAATGTCTCAGAGGTAGTTACATGACTTAAGTGCGATGCACGCAAAGCTTTTATGATTCACTTAGTATTACATGGTGTAGGGGTGTCAATCTAAAGTTATTTGGTGGGCCAAATAAAATATTGCATATTGACGGTCTACACCAGGCGTGGGGAACCTGCGACCTTTTGGCTACTCTGGTGCGGCCTTTTGGCCAATTCTGTATTTTTTTGTAAATTCCTGAGATTTTGGATTTGAAAATTCCTGGAAGACCTAAAAAAAAAAAAAGTGCCTAGCCGCTAATTTGGGCAAATCCGCAAATTATCCGGATTTTCGATGTCTAAATCCTCGGAAGACCTATAAGTACAAAAAGGTTCCACGCTGGTAATTTTGGGAAATCCGCAAATTTCTGGGCTTGTCATGAAATTGTTTCCGGCCAAAGATTTCCGGTTTCCGGTCAATGTTTACTGCAGCCTTATGTCAAATCAGAAAAATGAATGTGGCCTTTATAAAAATAATACATTATTTATTTATGCACGCGTTTACTATTAATACGCAAGCGCATATTGAAAGAATTTATCCAAAATGTACAGAATGTGGGAAACCTTGAAAGACCCACACAAAACCTTTAATTGGGCCACGAGTTGAATGTATCTGATGTTGTCAATGTTGCCGTCCTGGCCTTTAGTAACTTTACCTTTTGAATGACCATCTCTGGACATTCTGAAAGAACATTCGAGATTGCTTAATATGTCATAAATCATATGGTATGGCGAAATTTTTCGCCGCAGCAGATTATTAAAAAAAAAATGATCTTCATATGATGATGATTATGTTTCAGTGCAATATTTCAACCCCTTCATCCGCGTTGAAAGAGTGGTCCTAAAAGAATAATTAATTAGAATATTTTGACTTATTGAGAATTATTATGGTACTGAAAACTGCCACATGTTCTGGTAACATTTAGCCGATTATCAAAAACTACGTTAATGTTTTGTAATATTTATCATATCAATAAAAACCCATAATTAAAAATCAGTTGGTATTTTTAGGTGTTGGCCTTTACCAATTTTAATGATAATTGATTATTATGACCACCTGTAATTTTAAAGGCCTTCATAATTGGAAAAAAAAACTTCCGCGAATATTTCTGGAATTTACGTAATTGGGCGTTTCAACTGTATACTGCTTTTCTTAAATTTAACAAAGGGCTCGCCAGCCTGACAAAAGTAATGAACTCGTACAATTACCAATATATATTTTATAAATAATTTCTCAGCACTGCTATATATGTCATAATATATTAGACTATTTACAGTAGGCAGTATTAGGTAATTCATCGGAAGAAATATGACATTAATTTACGGATTATAGATACAAATTTATAATTGCCGATAAGTAAAGAACTAGGTAGCGTGATACTTTTTAATTGAATGATTAATATTATGCCATACCACGTGTTGTAATTTGTTGACATAATATAAGTGTGCATACATATTATTACGATATGATATTGCGTGACGATCGAACGCTAAACATGACATACTAACTGTTTTAACGTTTTAAATATGGCGGTCACGTTTTTAATTGACAGCTCTGCGCAAGACGCATGAATTCATCAACATTTCATTCAATTTTATGTCATCGACAATATAGGTAAATTTATATTATAGTTCCGTGTAGTAATTTTATTATTAGAATAGCACATTATAGATAATTTATAGGGCTAATTATTGTCTGTGGTCGTACATAATTATCTGTAGAGCGGACAAACATTGAACTAAAACACTGTCATTCGTCTACTCATGCAGTAAATAAAAAACAACCTGCAAATATTTTATAAAACATGTGTTCACGTGGAATACACGCAAAATTATAAAATTTAATTGTTTATTAAAAATGTGTTCCCGCACAGTTTCCGCCAAATCCATTGAGAATTTGAATTATAACTGATTTTCTGGGATCTATGCATTTTAGAATGTAATGCAATTCATGCAATATTTCGAAAAAAACCATCCATCACGTACATCACTAAGGGATGCATGTATAACAATAAAAATAGTATAACGACACAATGTTGAAATATTAATAATTTTGTTTCCTGAAATATTCTTTAGAACCAGGTAAAATTTTGAAGTCAAAATTATTTCACAAGTCTCAATTTCACCATTTAATTATTGGGGTCAATGGCTGATTGAACAGTCAGAAGGCCCGGGGCGCAATTCAATTTGGAGGCCCTCTTTTTCGAATTACTAAAACTTAATTGAAAATATTATATGGGTTTAATAAAATATATATTATTTTAGGACCTTTCAGATTGGAGGCCCCAAGCGCGCGCCTCTTGCGCTTATGGGTTAATCCGCCACTGATTGGGGTCGTTTCTATCATAGAAACGATAAAACTAAATCAACTGTGGCTTCCATATCAATCAAACGAATAAGTCACGATTGCTCGTGAAAAGAAATAAGTACAAATATTATATTATGGAAATAAACATTATAACCATTCTTTAATAAATTAATAATATACAAATGCATTGTTATGAAATATAAAACAAACATTTGAAACGATAATAATTGTGTTTAAAAATAGTTGTTTGACAAATATTTACGTAATCAATTGCGCCTTATAATTTTATATATATTTTTTTAATTTGACACGTTCGTGGTAACTTTGTGGTAATGCTTTACAATTAAAAATTGTTTACCTTAAAATAACCACTTGTTTTGTAACGAAATAGGATGCATGTCTCGATTGTACGTTTGTACCACATTTACGTAAAAGTGACTCGATGACTAAATTTTTGTTTTTTTAATCCATGCCCACTCCCAATGTTAAGCAAATAGTCTTCTAATTGAGGCATCAGTTTTTCTACGAGAACTGCTTTGTTACTCAGTTGCTCAACCACTATTTTTTTCGAAGAGAGTATGGATAAAAAGATCAAGGTTAGGACAGAACTAGTTGTTAGTTAATCGCTCTCGCCACGCTTCGTTATTTTAAGATTGTAAGGGTGGTAGAGAATTTTTAGACATTATAATTTATATAACCGTACCAGTGGCGGATTAAGCACTTTGGAGGCCTCAGGCGCAATAAATTTTGGTGGCCCTGCTTTTCGAATAATATAAAAGTACTGCAAACCTCTTCATAGAATAATAATGAATATTGAAAACTGAAATTAAAATGTAAAGGTTTATATCATATATGCCATCTTTGAGGCATCCAAGATTTGGAGGCCCAAAGCGCGCGCCTCTTGCGCTGATAGGGTAATCCGCCACTATTTCGTACTAGTTATAATTTAAAAAATCTATATAATAATAACAGATCATATAGCAATAGACTTTTAAATTTTAAAAACATACATGCGGTTTGGTTCTTTAATAGTAATTACATTTTTTTTTATTATTTATAAAATTATTTTATCAAGAAATTATATGCGGCTCGACCTTTTAGATTACAATATTTCATGGTTAAAAAATACCCTCAATCCAACACTATTCCACTGGTAAAACCCTTTGTTACGCCACTGCTGTTTTCGAGTAGGTACTTTAAAATACTGTTATTAATTAACACAAGCGTTCATGCCCTTAATAAATAAATATCTATTGCAAATTTCCCAGCTGCTATTTGCAATTTATCTTTCATATGTTTCCATTCCTATATTAAAATAATTACGGGGGAAACCAAACGATTATTATTGATTATAAAAATAACAAAGAAAAATCTAGAAAATCAGTGTGCAGTGGCATGTTATGAAATTTCGCTTTAATAGTGTTATACATAAATTTAGTTTCATTATAAATTATGTCATCATTGATACTTCCTGTATCCGACTTGCAATATTCCATTGATTTAGTCTTAGTGTACACAAATATGAATTTAAAATGTGTTATGTTATTAGTTTCAACTCAAATAACCATAGTCCTGCTGACTAAAAAAACAGGATGATACACTGATCACTAATCCTTTCTCGCGAAGATACATATATTCTGAACAAGAGTGTGAACGACTGATATCGATAAACCCATTCTGTAGTAGAGATTGCAATCCTCTTATATAGGCATGCGCATTGGAAGTAAACATGGTTAGCAAAAGTCCTCGTGATATAACAATTTATTTATATTAATATCTTTAGGAGGATCCGATGAACATTTTAACTTGAAAAACGTTGTAAGACACCTTCAGCTTCCTCTTTGGTTTAATAAGAATTGAATCTAAATCAAAATAAAAAGTGTCACCAATTTCTCGTCCTCATACGTTTAACTTACCTTTTGCTACGGAGCGTCGCTGATAAGTAAGAACCTATGCCAGTCAGAAAGAAGGTTACAACAAAGTATTTTATATGATAAAAAATATCCATTGTTCATTCCCACATTCCTTATTCAATATATAACCTTGAGAAAAACCCACAGTGTATGTTTCCATGTTGTTTCTCATACATAATTAAATCGGAAAAATTACATCAGACATTATACACCTAACGCCACCCATTCATTATTCTTAGATATTAAGATTTTGTTTTAGCTAATCATGAATTATAGTCGCTATTGTAAATACGAGAAGCATTTTGACAAGCTTCAACCTTCATCGACCGGAAGATTCTTTCGAAATCGTGATGGGTATTTTTTTAATAAACAATTTTCCCGCCAATCGGTATTCCACTAATACCATCGACAATGTATTGTATCAAGTATCATTTAATTGTCCTAGTTCTGCTATTTCACAGTTATTGTACTGTAACAGATAATTTTAGACTTTTCAACATTATGAAGAAATACAAATCAAAATTTTCGGGTCCGTTGCACAGCGGTCCACTTCGGGGTTCGAGTTCAAGTATTTTATCAATTGATGTCCGAAGACATGGGTGTTTGTGATGTCTAAAAATTTCACTACAACATTCCAGTCCTAATACTGTCCTAGCCAGGAGGGGGCTCGGAGAGGGGCTCATGTGAGCCTCTTGCTAAATTTTACTAAACCGGCGAGCCTTGTTAATTTAATAGAAAACAATATTCTCTATATATTATCTACGATAGCTTCAGTATACGCAGTAATACATTTTAGATCGATAAGATTATTAAGTAACAATCGATTGCTTATTTAAGTATTGCATAGGAGTGATAAAAATGTCACTCAATCCCTAAAACACCGAAAACTGTTTTGATATCAAGCGAACCCTTGTTAACATGTTGGCAGTCCACAGCTGGTCCTAGCCTTATGTTTTTATCTCTACTCTATTTGAAAAAGTTAGGTTGAGAAACTAAGTAACAAACGGTTTTTGAAGAAGTAGCTTCTGTGATATTCCTCCATTTGCGTGCTCTGCATTTTGGAGCAAAAATGGAATAAAAAAAAACTATTTTTGCCTCGCAATTTGACATTTTATACAAATAGAAAAGATAAAAAAGAGTAAAGTCAAGAGTTGTTTATTGTAAATGATAACCGAAGAGGTTTACCGACGGTCGTATGGAGATGGCGAACCGGTTGTAGATGTCGTTAAAATTATGTCAAACAATGTCATTAATTAAAATGTCATTAAAAAATTGATAGGAATTTTAATGAACCTTCAATTCATTAGTATTGTTATTAGCAGGGGTTTTTTTAAAATATTTATATTTTAATATAGATAAAACACAATAACAAAAACAATGTCGATATTTGTACATAAATTTAAAACCGCTGTCAAACAATATACACGAGTGTTATCTTTAACAGTGTTTATTACAGTAAACACGATAACTGTTTTCAATATAAGTTTATTTTTATCAATTTCAAATACTGTAAAATGTATATTCACCTGGGTAAACTCGTTTCCATTTTTGAAAAATAATTGGTAAATAAGTGAAGGGGAAAACGCGAGGTGGGTTCCTTTTTTGTGACAGATTAAGCCCTTAGGAGGTCCTAGACGCAATCAAATTTGGAGGCTCTATTTTTCGAATTACTAAAACTGAATTTAAAATATAATATGGGTTTTATAAAATTTAAAACCCATATATATCGACCGTGGAAAGGAAAAAGGACGTAACCCTAAATTTTTCCAAAACAGCTTTTTTTCAATAATCACAATGTATACAACTCGACACATGTTCTATCAAAACGATGGAAGCTGAAAATGCCGAATTAGTATCTAAATTTAGCTTTAAATTTTGAAATAAGAAAGGCTTGTGAAAATTACAACCAGGAAAAATAACCTAAAAAAAGGTTTTCTTGAACAATTTATTAAATAAATATTAGATTAGTTTATCAGTCACCGTGCACTTCAGGGTTGTGTATATTTCATAATTTGTTCTAAGCCTAAAATCATCAAAAGACGTTTTTTGTGTTTCCTGTAAAAATTGATATGTGCGGGTAACGTCGCTTTTCCTTTCCACTGTTGATGTGTGTAAATTGAAAAAACTCAAATCCGACATTGACTTTACCTGGATTTCAACCTAGACCCACTTGCTAGCCAAGGAAAAGTTTTCAGTGACTAGTGGTTAAAATATACGTAAAACTAAAAAGCAATAATATCGCTAAACTCCTATAATGTAATGTTTTTAAAATAAATTGGTTTTCATTTCAATACTTAGACCGCCACGAGCCGTCAGTTATATTTTGCCACCCTTCTGAACGTGAAACCTGATCGAAAAATACTTATAACGGTCCTGTGACAAAACAGTGTTGGCCATCGAATACAAAAATAATAAATAAATCAATTTAGTTTAGGTGTTTCAAATAATATTTCGGTAATCGATTTAATGATCGATAAAAAAATAGAAAGTCGAGCGATTGAACAAGACTTGATAAAAAGAATTTGTTACGCCTCGAAAAATGCAAACGCGGATGCAATCTCGTTAGATTTTCGTAACACCTTTTGTTGTGTTCAATATTTCATAACCTTTTCATAGCTAGAAGGTAGATACGTGTTTATTAACACGTGCTGCATAGGACTCGAAATGTGAAATTAAACAAACCGCAATGTGCGTGAAATTAAAAGAAATAAACATATATTTCATCAATCATTTTTTGACATTAATAGCTGCAAACATATAATAAATATAAATAAGCGTCTTCCGTAGCAGATACGTAACGAGGTGGGTAATAGCCCCTGAATAAAATATCACAATAGCGAAGTAATAAAAATATTTGTACATAATGGAATCATGTACGATTTTTGTAAATGCATGAATGTAAACTAATTTTGGTAACTTGTATGGTATCCGGTGTCATAATATAATAATATTGTAATTAACTAAAAGACAGACCTGATTGAATTCAAATGAAAAAACTCAACGTAATTGTAGTATAGAGCCGCCTGTGTGGTCGAGTGGTCAACGTTGTTGGCTTCGGCTACGGGAGGCCCGGATTCAAATCCCGGTACGGACAGTTTTTATAAATTGATTTTTCAATCGATTTATGAATTTCTGTTCAAATGCATGGGTGTATGTGATGTCTTGAATTCCCCCCTCTCACCCATCCTATCCTACGAACGGGGCGTATCGAGAGCGATTAGCTTATCACTAATCCTGTCCCTAGCCCCTATCCTTCTATCCCTACTCTCTTTGGAAAAAGAGAGGTTGAGCAACTGAGTAACAAGAAGTTCTCGTAGAAACACTTCTGTTGAGATAAACTCCATTAGGAGTCCACGTGCTCCACATTGGGAGCGGACATGGTTTAAAACAAATTGTAATATTATTAATTATTGAACGAGAAACATCGAAGCTCATAATCTGACGGGATTGTTTTTTTTTCACAGATTTTTTTTTCATTCTTTCACAGACTAAAAACACGTTTAAAAACACTCACAGAACTGGAACATATATAAATCGAAATTACCATAAACTCTAAACCCAAAATAATTCAAATTATCAGATACCATCTGCTAAAATATATTTAAAAAATCGTAAATATTATATCTCTTGCTGAATTGCCGTAGATGAAAATGAATCTTTCATTTTACCGTTGTACTATTATTATTTTACTCGACATTCTTGGTTTAATATAGATGAATTTGTGTGTATTATCACAAGATAGAGCTAGAAAACGTGAATATTTCCGTATAAAACACTAAATAAACATTCGACTAAAAACTTGAAGGTTCTTGTTCGTAAGAATTACCGAACCACCAAAAACGTCCTAGATATTTACCGAACTTCATATTGTTTTTACGCGACTTAAATGTTCATGTAGTGGCAGGTGAAAGTTGTCGCTCGTTTTATAAACATAGTAAATTATATCGTCGGACGCTGCGTTAATGTGCAAATATTAAATTCTATAATATGAAGATTTTCTATTGAAGTGGATAGAGAAACCCAGTTATTGGCGTCACTCAAACTTGTAATATTTGTACAGCGGTGGAGTGTTGTCAGATAATATTTTACAATATGAGATTCCACAGAAAATACAAACGTTTACTCTATTGGCTAGTGTGTATATGTGGAGTGTATGTGTTATATGAATATTCACTAAAAAAACAAAGTGATAATTCAGAAAATGGTACTGAAAGTGAGTTTTTCTTTTGTAGTGTTGACAAAATAATAAAATATGTTTTTTACACTGACGTATGAAATTATGTTGATAAAATTTAGTGGTAAAACATTACCATCTCGCGATTTTTTTACGCAACTCAAAGAAGATTTCTGCTTAATAAGCTTATGACTATTATTCATAGATGACAGTTTGCCGATAATACAAAATATTAAATATCAAATGTATAACGATCGTCCAGTTCGTTAGTCAGACAGCTTCAAATAACCTGTTTGAAATAATAAATCTGGGCTTCGAACCGCTATTTTTTTCGTTCCGGTTTTTATTCCGGTTCAAGTAAAAAAATATATATCAGTTCGGTTCCGGTTTTCGTTGCGGCAAAAATAACAGTTTTAACGGTTTTCGGTCCAGCTCGAATCCAAAAGCCCAGTAATTAACCGATTTGCCCAAAATACTAGCGTGAACCGAAAAAAAACGATATTTTTTTCGGTTCGGTTCGGGTTTTAGGTTGAGAGTTGTGTTTTAAATAAATATGCAAATAATGAGTTGACTGACTGGAAAAATTCGATGGAACGTTGATGTCGGTAACATTATCCGGGCTATATTCACGTCCAGATAAAGCGATTCAAGTATAATCTATAGAAATGATTATTGGGCAGCTAGTAAAATTGGTTTTGTTTTTGTTGCAGACAATTTTCAAAGAAAGATGGACCACTCACACCACGTGATGCGTGAAGACCATAACCATGGCGGTGGCGGTGACGGCGGTGATGGTGGTGGCCATATGATGCACATGGTGGTAAGTGACTCATTTTTTTCTACTTTTGGCAGGATAAAATACAATAGATTACAATTATTATTGTCACAATGTTTTATGTGTGGGGTCTTTTATTTAAGTTTTTCAATTAAATTAAAATATTTTTTAATCCGATTCATTCTGTATTCTGTAACATTGATCATTCTTTACCTTCAGGGCCGAATGGTGTCTCCAAATTCACAGCACTACAGCACGCCTTGAAATGCTCTGTTTTGATGTCCATTTATATTAGCAAAAGTTTAATGATTTCATTCAAATTGTTTGATTTATAAGAAAATTTCTTGAATGATTGAAGTTTAATAATTTATAATCTTATCGTATTTGTATTAATCCAAAAAACTTTAGTGAACAAAGTGGTTTAAAAAGGTAGTAGAATTTTCGAATTTGGCACATCTAAGCACATGAATAATTATTTTTAGTAAGCTTATATCTAAGTGTAATTTAAAATGGTTAAAAATAATACTTTCGATACTTTGTTAGTAACTTATCTGTGTTACCATATGGCGCCGATAAAGCACTGGCCTGTATGTTATAACCTTAAATACAAAAATTGACAAACACTGTTCAAATTTATTTTTCGAAAAATGTCACCTGAAATGTTTTACAAAGCGAAAAATCAATTTTTATATAGTATATTAATTCAGACTTTTTGTTTTCAGTTCCACACAAGTGTTATGCAAGAAATTTTGTTCCCTGGATGGGAGACTACAAACGCTGGACAAATGGTTGGGGCCTGTGTTGTCATGTTGCTCGCCGGCATTTTGTACGAAGGGCTCAAAAGCTTTAGGGAAGCATTATTCCGTTACGGAGCACCAACCTCTCCGGCATCGAGCCAAGTCAATATCACCAAGCAGGAATGCGGCCCGGATGCAAATTGCAGTGGACAGAAGATCGTCAGGTAAATAAGAATGTGTTTTATATAAAAACATAATCCCAAAGGATTGTTTGAGTGCTATGTGGCGGCATTTAACTCCAGTTTTCTGACCTGTCAATTTGAACATGTTCACATTCACACAAATGGACGCATTTGATGTTTACGATGAATCGAAAAATCTTTATTCCATCGTGTAGTGATTTAAGTGACAGTGATGACGCATACTATTTTAGGATGATGATGAAGTTTATCAATTAAGTTTTTTCATTCTCCACTACCATTTTAAAGATTTTTTTAACAGAATTTATCTTGCTTAGGAATCAATTAGTTAATAAAATGAATTTATTTGTTTCAGGTACCCAATGTTGTCTGGAATGCATGGTATACAGACAATTCTGCACATGGTACAAATTTTCTTCTCCTATCTTCTCATGTTGGTCGTGATGACTTACAACGTTTGGCTGTGCTTAGCGCTCATCTTAGGAACAGGTTTAGGATACTTCCTTTTCGCGTGGCGAAAACAATCAGTGGTGGACACCAGTGAACATTGTCAATAGTCCAGCTGCCGTAAACAATGTACAGCTATATAAAAACCTTCACTGTAACTGCTAATTTTATTTTTATCACAATGGCGGTACAAGAATACTATCGAAACAAATTGTAAAAGATATTCCTCAAATTATTTGTTAAGACTGTGAAATATCGACCATTCAATTTGTTTCGGCTTTATTCTATTTTGTAAGATGACAAATAAATATAGAGATATTGGTAAATATGCTTTACAACATGCTACTTATTTTCTAGGCAATAATTTACATAATTTCACCAATAACAATGAAGTTCTGCTGGATTTTTTTTATAAATATATTAGAATCAGGGAAACTGATAATTTAGGATAAATACGAAAAAGTGTGAAAATGTCACTGTATAATATGTTAAATAGTTCATTCTATATAACAAAATTAAAATATTGTAACAAATTTTCCTCTTAATAAAGTTACATAAAGTATTGGTTTCCTCGATTTAAATTTTTAATTAATTGGTGTTTTCCAATTCACAACTAAAAGTTCTATAGAATTGATTTGTTTTTTGTTGCATATATTAAATTTTCACATAAGAAAAAGTGGCATTTTTCAAAGCGTATTTATCGAGATATTTTGTAGGTTAAAGAAGTATATCTCTTAAATTCCATTTTAACAGCTTTGTGTTAGTTAAAATGTCTTACAGTAACCACAACAAAAGTATAAAACATAAACATGTGTGTTCCATTTCTCTGAGAAACATCCTGACATTGATTTGTAGAATTTATACGTTAAAGTGCTTATTATTCAGTCCCAATGTTCATTAACCTTTAGAGGAGTGGATAGATCTTTACTGACCTTACTTTAAATCACTGGCTTATTTTCACATGACAATTGTGTGACTTTTTACAATGAATTTATGTAATTCATACTTGAAACATATATATGCTCACAGACAGACACTACTGTGTTGAGTTAAAAGTACGTCCATACTCCTTTACAGAAAAATGGCGCCGACGTGCATGTACGTCCATACTCCTCTAAAGGTTAAGAGTTACTTCTTTATTGGAAGATTTAATCATCAATATTGACATAATACTTCAACGTAAATGTAAATTGTGATTCCTTTTATTTAAAAAAATAACATTTATATTTTGTCTGTTTGACTACCTCAAAAACTAACACCCTTTTAAAAATAAAGATGTCATAATAAGCATCTACAAATGGAGTTTTAGAAGATATCCTTCTTTCTGGACTATTTTCCAATATGAAGATGTACACACCAGGGATGGTCAATTGGTTTGGTTTTACAATCATGGTTTTCATTTAAAAACTTTATTTAACAGTCTCTTAGAGTTTTACTTAACCATTTGATGAATTCATTTGTTTCAAAACAAATAAATGTCTAGCAAATGATTTATGATTAACGAAAAGTTCGAGTCATCGTGTCTTTGATTGCACATGCACATGCTGTGATTAAACTCAAATTAATTAAAACACTTTTAACATGAAGATTCTGCTTTTTACACAAATGAACGAAAATTATAACTTCCGTCATGATTGAACACAAATAGCTCCTCTGTTGACCTGTTGGCCCTTCCTGTTATAGATGATAGAAAGAGTATTCCTTTTTATATTGCCATTAAAGTTAAGCCTAACTATAGATTAGATTTTTTATAATAGTACATTTTTACAACTAGCTGACAATCCGTATAGCGCCATAAACATAAATAGTTTACATTAAAATATCATCGTCTACTTTGCCATAGATCTATTGGAAAAAGCCTCTTCAAATTCAAACAAATATTCCTCCCAGGCTGTCCAACATTAATGATTTGTTTATTGAATTGCAACATTTAAAAAACAACTTGTTTCATTGTTACAATAAATACAGCATAGTTTTAATCAATAATAAGATTGGCTCAATTTTATTTTACACGTAAATTGTCAATAAAAGTATATATTTTTGTTTTTACAGGTACACAGTTATTATCAATGACAATTTTGACAGTCCCATGCAATTCGCACCAGTATCAGTAACAGTTTTAAATAAAAAAGAGAATATTTTTGTACATGAAATATTGATTGGCACTGGCTCTTCTTGAATCATATTCTATGGTGCCTGTAAATATTTTTGTTATTGTAAATTGTTTAGGTAGGTAGGTTAAATTAAATGTAAATATATAAATACATTATATAATACAAATAAGATTTCCGAAATGGTTAAAACCTCATATTTTTATTCAAATATAACATTTAGTGGTTTAGCAATACTGAAACTGTTATGCTAGTGACATCTATCTATTTATTGTAATAATTGGCAGTTGAAAGTTACATGAATATAATTCTATTCATTTTTTAATCCAGCTTGTAAGAATGATGAAGGGTTTCAGAAATTTAATAAAAGAAATGATAAATAATATCGGCCTGCACAGCACACAGCTAAAAAATTAATGATATCATATTTTATGTAATAATTGTTAAACCAATTTAGGCTTTATTACTAATGGATATCACTAGCACAAAAGTGTAACTATTGCTATTCTATTCAGTTTAAAAAGAAAAACAAAAGAATATGATGTTTCAAACAGTTTCCAGTTTTCAAAAAAAATACTTCAGTTGAGTTTGTTTGGTTTTCTATTAGAATTCGTCGCTCATTTTTTTCTATTACAATATATTAATCAGTTTTTTCAAAGCTCTGTGTGATAAGGCAATGATTGTTGTGAATATCATGTTGTCAAGTTTATTCGTAGTTTGAATATAGTTATTAACTCACACAAAATATTTCCATTTTCTATCTACATCAAAATAGTCTGTGACAAATATTATCCAAATGTCTGTTGATCTTATCTGGGGAAATGTAAAACATACATTTATACTAACTGATAAAATAACTAATATACGACCTTCTAATTAGTTCCAACATATGGTTTGTTTTTACATTACACAATACATATTTATTCTATTGTCTGCAATAATAATGTTAATTAATTACAATAAGAAGATTAATATTATACTGAAAAAATATATAATTTACTTTCTTATAGTAATTTGTCTTTTAAAGCCTTTTATCTTATAAATGCTCAAATAAAATGTGTCAGTTGGGAGAAAGAAAAGAAAACTGTAAAAATTACCATAAATGAATTGAATTTTTGTTTTAAGTTGTGAGAAGGGGTTTGGATAGTTTAATGCAGATAAGGTGAATAAACCAATTTTGTTTAAATAGATCATTCACAAAATGTCACTTTTCTGGCAGAAGTTGGTGAGTAACAGATTGATAGTTCTGAGTAAGTTCTTAGCTTTTAGGATAAATCTGTTATTATCGATTTTTCATATTAGATAGATAATTATAATATCAAAATATAGATGCATTAATGCTGATCTTACACAAAAAAGAGTTTGAAATTGATAACCAGGGATAATTACGTGCCTTTAAACCAGTATTAACAGCTTAACGACCGCACGTTTTTTTTATAAAATCTCACCTGGCAAAATAAAATTTTGCGATAAATTCGCAAAAATTATAATTTTACTAAATTCACTATAATTTGTAACCAAATTGAGATATCTTTACCAAATTTAATTTTCTTAGCTTCCAGATACTTCACCTATACGCATATACGTGTCCGCCGGCCAGAAACCTTTGTTTTTCAAAGACTCAAATACGCGTCCTCGGTCGTTAAGCTGTTAATATTAATTACAAATAAATGATTTTTTGGCAAACTGGTATAACAAATGCACCAACTGAATTACTTCAGACAAAGAATTTCTTGGTATACTTAAATTTTCTTTTTCAGGTTTGTTACTTATCAACTTCTGCCAGAAAGGTGACGAAATATTTATGTAAAATGAAAAATTATTTGCCTCCCAAATGTCACGTAAGAGTATATAACAGTGAATAACTATGAGTAGTTTTTGACAATATAAACAAACATGTTGACAAGTACTACGTAAAGCATTCTAACTGAATCTTTATTGATTACTACTTCTATGTTATGATGCTTAGTAGTTTTTAATATTTTATGAAGAAAGAAAAGCTTATTTTTTAAAAACAAAACATTGACAGGTGACATATCATAATGATATTCAAATCAATTGAATACACGAAGAACGTGCTCTCTCTCGAAAATAAATTTTCAGATATGGTGCTTTACGTAGGACATATCTATTTTTAATAATGAATTTTTAATATTTAGATGCATAGAAGTTAATTAGTTTTATAAAATGCCAGAATTGATATTATAATATATAAAAATACATATTGATGTTTAGAAATTATAATAATTATTTTATACTTCAATTTTTATGGTACTTCAGATTAGTCAAGGGCGCCTATTTTTTACTGGCTATGAGTCAAAAAATCAGATTCACTTACTTACCCATGTGTATTCTAATTAAAAATTGATCATTTGTTTACATTGTGTCTATTAAGTAGCAGTAGGCATCAAACAGACTAGTACCTAACAAATTTCTTTTAGTTTGAACCATAAATTAAGTTACGTAATTATTGTATTTTAAAATATTCTGTTCTAAACATCCCGTTACAAATATAACTGACAAATTTACTTAAATATAATATATTTGTTCAATAAACATTTTTTTTAAGGAAAATTACAGCATTATTAATTATAATACTTTATTTAATTAAATTATTTCCGATTGTAATCCCTTCCTCTTTCCATTGTTGAAATTTTGCTTATATTATAATTACTAATGTATTCTCAAAAGATTTTTGCTTAATCGGTCATAGATGAGGAAAAACAATTCACCGTTAATCCTGTCTAAGCACAGGTTAATAGTATATCACGAGATATTAGCTCTCTATTTTAAAGAGTGAAAAATTATCATTTGTTTGCATCCCTAAACTAGTTTCCTACCAAGAATCACTTATTTTCCTCCCAAAAAATAAAAGAATTCTTTAGTTCTGCTGAGCCAACCTTATTTATAGTATTAGAGGTCGTACATGACCATATTTTCTATCAATGTGGAGGATATGACCGCCATACGGCTACCGAGGATTGTCCAGAATGTCGAAATTCCACAGAAAGAAGAGGATTGAGGCTCTCTGGAAACAATCGCAGTATGTGACCCGGCCAGTTCAAATGTCTCTCTATGACCACTGACATAACAGGGCGCTATCTTGCATGTCCTTTTATGTCTGAGTTCCTCATATTTTATCATCACCTTATCCCTAATATCCGATGTCAACATATATTCTTAAAGCTCAGTAAACGGAAATAGACTTTCTCAGGTACCATGATTCTCTATCATAATACAGCACTGTTAGAATGCAAGCGGTGAAGAAATTGCTTTGGATTTTAACCGTCGACAGCTGTGTCGCAAACTGTCAGCTTCGAGTTGAATGTGACACCTGCCATGCCTAAGCGATTAGTAAGCTCTTAATTTTTTGATAATGTCTTTCAGTATAACATGTTACCTGATGCTGCCGGCTTTCCCCATGAACTGTCCCACGCTGATCAGTGTCTCGTGTAGGGCGCTGGAGTCCCATCAGTCAGGTGAAGAGTTGTTTATTCAGAAATATATAAAATGAGTTGGGCGCCAAAATGAAAGAAGGATTCGTTATATTATGTTCAAATAATTTTACATAAAACTCATTCATCTACTAATTGGATTTTGGCAGTGTATGTTTTTAATTAAGTTTAGAATGTTAGAGAAGTAGATATAATGTCTATCTCTTCTAAGGTAGTATGTATAGATCAGCGGTGGCCAAGATGTCGACAGTGGTCGACCAGTAGCCATAACTTATTTCAGTAACTGTGACTGATTTCAGTATGAAATCGCCCGCAGATGTTAAAAGTTTGGCCATTCAGATTATAGATAAACTGAGCCCCTGAGAAGTGAAATGAACCAAGGAGTAGAATAGCAAAACTTTTCTATTGGACATATATAGTAATATCATGTATTTACTTGATGTTTAGGTGGATTGCATAGCATTATTGCAGAATGTATTTACTGAGCTCTCTTCACCATTATGACATTTTAAAACATATAGATATTATAATGCATCTAACTCATTTTTTCTAAAATAACCCTTGAGGCTAAGCTAAAACCATTTTAAGCAAAGTGTAATGGTGTGAAGCCAAAACAGCTAACTTTCATCAGCAGCATTCTAATAGTTCTTGTAGAATTGAGTATATTGATAGTAAAATTACATATAACCATATCTGGCTTCTGGACTTTGTTAAATATTTGACAACTTTTCTGCTGTTTGCTGTCCTTTGTAGATGATTGTTTTCACAGATTGCTGTTTGCAGTAAATCAGTGAGGTTGAATATGAACTTAGCATAAGTCGAAAATTGTAGTTGGAATAAAACACTGAATATCACAGTAAGTACACAAAATATGATTTATTTTTAAACACAAATATTTGGGTGGGAAACTATTTACAAACGTTAATAATAATTAATAAAAAATAATAAATACTTAATACATTTCTTATCTTAAACAAAATTAACTTAAATTTAACTTAAATATCACTAACAATATAAAATTTAAGATTATTATTTTAAGCTTAACATTTACTTCAACAGATGTCAGTTGTAAATTTATTACTCATCAATACAGCAATATTCAATATCAGTTTCAGGTAGGTAAGCATGATAATTAAAGACAGTTTTTTAATCCCCCTTTCTCCCATGTTGATTATTGAATTAAAAAAATACAAAATATGTACTCATTTCACCCGATGACAATATTATAATTCATGAAAAAGTTCTACTATAATAATTATTATTTTAAAGGAATTTGTTGGTCAGGATTGTCAGGAGATAATTTTTTGTGACGAAAAAAGAGAGTAAGAGAGATAAAAAATAGGAATAATCCCTTGACAACATTTATGGTTTTTTGTTTTCTGTCAGTCCCATTTAATTTTGAGTTTTTCATTTTACGCATTTTACTTAATTGAATCATATCAATAAAACTTTTCATTTTTAAATAATGATCAGTAAGCTGTTAACTTTTAACATATATTTAAAAAAATATATGCTTAAAATATGATGCATTTTAATGTTAAATCTTATATATTGATGTTTTATACAGAAGGCACATAAAAGGCATGGTTAAATTATTGTTTGCATAGTATTCTAGTGAGACACTTAGCATTGCATATTCAAAAGTTAATGTTTTCTTACAAAATATTATAATATTTGTTTATATACATCTTATTCAAATTTTGGGAACTCTATAAGATACAATATGGTGACAGGATTCCAGCATTTCAATTGAAATCCTTGTCCAGAAGGAGACATGTTACAAAACATTGATTCACAGACGAATTTTGCTCAACGGTTGCCTCACAGTTGATTTTATTAAAATCTGACACATATATATGTATAATAACACAAAATATGTAATTTAAAAAAATGCCTGCTCGGTTTCATGGAAAACCATTGTATTCTTAATGGTCCTTTGTAAACTTCAATACCAGGTTTATCAAGTGGCTTTTTGAGATCATTCACTCGGGCAGCTAACCCTCTAGAAGCGGACCTGTCTACCACTGATCTTAATTTATAATTTTTAACAAATAATCATCGCCGAAGACATTAATTAACTTAGATTCTAACGTATAGCTTAATTGCACTTATTTCTGTCCAGTTTGAGGTTTTTACACTTAAATGAATTATCATTTTTGTTTCACAATAATTCTACAGCCCGAGAGTCGCCGATCAGAGCGTCTACCTATATCATAGAGTCCCCGGCGGGGGCGGAGCACCCTGCAGATACATGTAATAGTTGTACGGAGGGTGCGGCGGGGGCGCCGGTCGAGGTGGCGGCGGCCAACAGGGAGCTCTAGGTGGCGAAGGGGGCGCCTTTCCTCCTTGGGGACCATAATACAGCGGCCCGGGATACAAAGGCGTGTAGAGATGAGCGTGAGGAGGCGGTCCACCGATACCCCCTATCTTATTCCTCAATATTCGTGATATCGAACTCACTGAAGGCACGTTGTATTTGTCGCAAACCCCGTCGGACAAAAGTCTGTCGCGGATTTCCCACGCGAAAATCCCGGGATCTTTCTGCTTCAGTTCTTTGATGTAAGACACTACTTTTGGTGTTGTCACTCTGGGCTTGGAGCCGCCTATGGCTCCCGGGAGAATGCTTCCGGTTTCGTGATAGCGCGCCAGAATCTTGGAGACGCAGCCGTGGGATACGCGCAGCTGTCTGGAGATGTCGCAGGGCCGGATGCCGAGCTGGGCCAGCTCGACTATGCGGAGGCGAACCCCGTTGGGGAGTGGGCGGCCGTTCACGAAAACGCCGCCCAGTTGGTTCACCTCGCCATACTGCTGCACCTGGCCCTCTGGAAAGAAACAGAAAGGCAAACAATTAATAAAATTAAACTAACAAAAGTAAATTAATAAATATAAGTGTAGGTGGTTTTGAATTATCTACTTATCATAAAATATATTTTCCCGGACGGAACCTTTTGGAGGGCGGCATTTGTGAATATAAAATTTCTGACATAGTACACAAAAAAAAACTATTTAGTAAACAGAATCAAGCAATTCCTTCACCTTCATTTTTTTCGTCATTTTTGCGCTGTGTTAATTGTTGACAAAACATTTTTCTTTGTAGGAAAATGTATTTGCTTATATTTTATATACTGATAATAAATAAAATATAGTTTTTTTAACAATATATAATAATAAATCTGTTATCATTGTGATCACAAGCAACTATGACACAATAGTTGATAGGAAAAAAAATCAATTTAAATTTGTTGTGTTCGTTGAATAGAAATGTAAAATTTTGTGTCTGAAAAGCCATAAATAGTTCGTAAAAGTAATCATACCATCCTGTTCGTAATTTTTCTGATTTTAAAATTCGGAACGCATCATTTAGTCTCAAAGTGACGTATGACGTGCTTCCCGCCTTTCCGTTAGGCGGCTCACCCCATAATGATTAATTAGGCGGGATACTTTTTTTGTTGGAGCGCAGACTTGATGATGTCCAACAAACGAGTTGAAAACATCAATCCCTCACGGAGGAACAGCTCCCCACGACTATTGACGAGCGGAACGTTTATAGATCGGGGCAGTGGCGGGTAGTTTTCGTTTTGTAGCGGTCCTTTGCTTGTCTTTTTGAGATTAAATATATCGATCACTTCAAATACTAAATATTAAAAATTTTCAGTACAGGTTATTTATTTTTATTTATGTATTATTGCAGTATGGTCTGACACCCACTCAATTATTCAATTCCATTTTTTAACCATGACCGTTCCAATTTATAGCATATGTCAGGGATGGCGAACCTTTTTGGGTCCGCGTGCCAAAAATCCTCAAATATTATTTCTCGAGTGTGTGACGTGCCCAAGCAGTAAAAATATAAAAAAAATGTTTTTTTAAACGATTGTAGTTTGTCTTGGGAAAAATTTGGGCATTAATTAAACGGAATAAATTGATAATTCATGGATTATTTAATCAAAATTGTATTTTTTTAATAATAAAAAATATTTTTTTTGTACTTGGAAATCGTTCGCGTGCCATCCAAATTCTCAAATGTGCCACCTCGGGCACGCGTGTCATAGGTTCGCCATCCATGGAATATGTACTATTGAAGGAGCTTATCTCGACATAAGTTTTTTTCTACGATAATTGCTTGTTACTCAGAAATAATTTCGTATTTGTTGTTTTTAAAAAAATATATGAATGAAGATAGGGGCAAAGCGGGACTAATGGTTAGCTAATTTCTCCCGATACTCCCCTGGTAAGGACCGGATAGATGGGAAAGAATTTTAATAAATCCTTAATTCATTCGAAAAAAATAATTTATGAAACTGTCTGCAATGGGAATCGAACAGAGAGTGCCGTCGCCGAAGCCAATGACGTTGACCAGTCGACTATATAAGTGCCATACGTCGACAACATTGCACACCTTTTATCAGTCAATCATACAACATTACTCTTTTGTCAATTTAAAATTTTGATTCGTATATATTTTTCTATTTTAAGAAATGAAGGGCCTTGTGCATTTCATTCATAATAACATATAAACGTCTTGCAGCGGACTTTCAATCTCAATAGTCACTCACACAATATGGCAGAGTTCAAATAACTTATTTCTTTATGTTATTTACATTCAACAACAATTAGGTGGTATGGAACATCAACATACATAATAGAGCCTATAATTGGAGCAATATATATGTTTGTATGTCATAGATATGTATTGTTTACAGTGGCGGTTCCTGAACTAAAATCTTGGGTGGGCTAGAGGAAAGTTTAGCATTGTATACTATTTACGAAGTTGTGTATTTTTCCACTTCACTTTATACATTAATCTACAAGCAAATAAACAAATATTACGACACTACTACAAAGCATAAATTACTATATAATAAAATCAATGCTAATGTAAGCAAGAAATAATAACCTTAAATTCGTCTCTTTCTAAGTGAAATAACAAGTACAAAAAGCAATACAGAGCTGTCACTGAAAGTCAATATCTGTCACTTTCATACAATACAACGATATTGGTATTTGTGTTTGAATGTATGGGTGGTCATGGGAAAATTCAATTTAGCCCCCAACGAATGACAGAAGTTTGATAATTTGACGCACAATCGTGTGAGTTTTATGACGTTTCCGTACATAAAAATACAAAAAAATCTAATCGTGCTTGATTGCGCCCCAGTGTAAGAGAAAAAACACGGGCTAGATCTTTCCAGCCCCTGACTCGTTAATCCGTAGGTGTTGCCAGACTGACGTCACGTTGCCTGTTCTCTATGAAGTATTTATAAGGTTATTGTTTTTTATGCTGGCTCAGTTTAAAATTGTAATACAAAACACAATCGAGAATATTATTGTAGATAGACATAGGATTGTCTTATATTGACAGAGGAAAATCAAAACAAAGATATTATATTCATTTGGGAAAGGTTAGTTACGCTTATAAATGTATTTATTTTGTTCAGCGGCCGAATTGCTGTTCATTTTTATTCAGCCATCTAAAGTTTTGAGTGAAAAGTGCAGGTCGGGCTTAGCCCACCTAGCCCAGTACCTAGAACTCCCACTGATTGTTTATAAACAAAGCTTAGAACATTATAGCTAAGCCATATTAATTTGAATGACGATATATTTTGCGTGGGCTTAAATGAGTTTAAACGAATACTGACTACCTTCGATATTTTTTCAAGTTACTACAATGGAGTTCTATTACATAAACTCCAATTCAATCAAGTGAAATAAAATCCACGAAAATAAACTAAAATAAAAGTACCAGCACACCACTGTATTGAGTGATGAATTTTCGCGATAAATTTCAGAGGCCTCACGAAATAAACACTTGACGTTTTGGACCAAATTCTTTTAAGCGCGGCCAATCAGCTGCATCATACATTTGTCTCTTTCTATTATCCTGGATTTGTATCCACACCGAGTGTCGCTGTCCTTCTTGGTGACTAATTAAAAGGATTCAAAGGGATTTCAAATGTAACGTCTATAGCAGGGGTTACCAACCTTTTCGGACCCTGGAGCGCAATCTGAAATATTGGTAGGGCGGCGAGCACCATCAAAATCTCAACACCCAGGAATTTACCGATTTGCCCAAAATGTCACTATGACTCGTTTTTTTTAGCTCACCGACGAATTTGAAAATCAAGTTAACGGGCGCAACGGAATCAGTCGGCGGGCACGGGGTTGGTAACCCCTGGTCTATAGAAAAGGTCAGTGACATCTAGCGGATAACTTTGAAATCAATCTAGATATTTGGCAAAATTACGATATTCGACAGTCAGTGAAAATACAATTTTATTAAATATTTACGATCCCTTGTAAATAACAATCATTCCAAGAAAAATAATAAAAACATGAACAAAAAGTATACGGGTATAATATATAGGCTATTGGGGCCCCTTAGATTCGGAGGCCCCAAGCGCCTTCATATGCTTATACATATAGTATTCCGCCACTGCTAGAGATTATAATAAATATGATATAGTATTCGCATTGTCCCGAACCCTTGCAAGACGTTCAACTTCTGCGACCATTGAACAATTGAAAATGGTTAAATTAAATTGGCCCTGCATGGCTTACTGTTAAATAGGTTATGCACTACTAGCGTATTGTCTATGAAGAATAAGAATAGATTAAATTAATATAATATAATCATATGATCAAAAGACAACTGCACATGCCGATGATCCATTCTCAAGCGATACAAGAACTATCTCAAAGCAAAACTTAAATGTTTCAGAATGATGCATCGCGTCGGCAGCGTTGTGTTCGCGAGAGGGGAATTAATTTCGTGACAGGAAAAAGATGGATGAGTTGTTTTCACAGTAACGCCTGTCCCTTTGGGTAAACACTTTGTAAGATATTCTACATCCAGAGTCCTTTGATATTTAAAAGTTTTAATTATTTGATCAACGCCAGTGTATCCCATTAAAAAATTGTTCCGAAATGCCGGGCATGTGTTTCGGCCGTTTCAAATTGCGTTCCGTTTTTAAATATATTTGTGTCAGTGTTACAATAAGTAAAAAAAAGTATCCAGACATCAGACTTTTGTCCAAATAAATTCTATTTTGATATAAAACAATCTAATTTGTGCCATAAAAAATAAACCTTTATGCTTCCACTAATTTACCTGCTGTGGCCCAGTTGATTACAGCTTGCTTTACCGATTACGCAAGTCTGGGTTCGATTCCCGGTCAGAGCACAGTGAATTTGTGAATTATTCAATCCAAAAATGTGGTCGAAGTTGTGTTAGTGATGTCAATTCATAATATTTCTTCTCCCATCATTCTGATATTTTAATAACTGGGTGTAGCAATAGCGATTAGTTAATCACTAGTCATGTTCTATAGCCTTATCCTTCTTTCCTTACTACTCACTTTGAAAAAAAAAGTGAGGTTGAGCGACTGAGTAACAAACAGTTCTCGTAGAAAAAACTTCTGTTTAGATACCTCCATTAAGAGAACCTATGCTACACATTGGGAGCGGACGTGGATTAAAAGAAATAATTTAAAATCTGTATTTATTTATTGTCTGTCATTTAAAAATATCTGCTCCATTACATCAAAAATAATTTGAAAAAAGTGGATAAACCGTCAATGCTTGTGAAAGACATAGCCGTTGAATAATTTGTTTGTTGATTGCTTTTGATTTATTTAATTATTTCATATGTTCTCACTTATTTGGAACTTAATAAAGAACATATAGATTGATTCAATTTTAATTTTTTGTGAATCAAACATTCCCGTAGTTATTAAAAACCATTCACTTCTTAAAATACATATAAATAAATTGTTTGTAACGTTAATGATTTAAAATTAAATATAATATGGCTGGGCATAGTTTTAACTGCAAGACATATTATAAAGTAATCTACACCTTGAGTATTTTGCAGTGCACACATATTTTAAGAGCTACGAAAATTTTAATTAAGCATTTAAAAAATCTCGCAGCTCATTTTTTAAATGATCATTGTGATTAATTAGATTTTTTAATAACATTACGATGCCATTCATTAAAGAAAGTCCGCTGTTTGACAGCTAAAACAACTTTATAGTAATGTTATGTCGCTTTTCTACATAATGGTTCTAAATTCAAAATGTGACATATTAAAACGTTCTAAAGTGTTTCAAACGGACGTCTGCATGTTCGGAAAAGCGATTTGTATCGCATTTGAAAATAAGATGAGCCGTTTTCTCTACAAGATAATTTTATAAAAAAAAACGATTCAAGGGTTACCAAAATGAACAAAACTAAAATAATTAATTCTTGCATTTAAAATATGATGAAAGTGTATTTATAATAAAACGAAATGTATTCTTACATACGTTATTATTGGCGAGGTTGAGACAGCGGTGGGCTGCCAATACGTTAACAAGGGGCTCGGTTAATTTCAAAGCAATTTTCGGAGTTCTGGGGAAGGAGTGAATTTTTTATCACTCCTATGCAATTATATGCAATACTTAAATAAGCAATCGATTTTTTCTTAAGTCACTTATAATATGTAACAATGTGCAATTTACCGTAAACTAGTCAATGTATTTGGCTATAAATTTACTACCGTCTATACTGAAACTGTCATAGATAATATATAAGTATGAAATTGCATTTATATACTAATTTGATCTGAGAATATTGTTTTCTCTCATCTTATTAACAAGGGGCTCGCCGACCTTATTAAAATTTATCAAAAATTTCGCGAGAACCCCCAGCAGCCCACTCCTGGGTTGAAAAAATTTGAGATGAAATAAAAAAAGTCAAACAAGGCCAAGTGTATTTGGGGACGTCAACTCGACTATATTATACAATATTGTGAGGTTAGGATGTTACTCGTTTCCAATCGAATCCAATAAAAGACAAAGCATGTTATTTTATATTCTAGGAGAATATAATAAAGATTTAACTTTTTTTTAATATTTATTTTTTTAGTAAATCCAATTTTGTAATTTCGAATTCTTAAGTCTGAACGTATCTTTGCTAACAGGGCTATTCATTTCGAACATCTTTTTTTAAATACTACTATCATTACTATTATTGTATCTTACAATAATTGTATTTATTATGGATGTATTATGTATACAATTCCCACCAAGTTTGGATTCAATCTATGGCCGTATTGAAATGATTTCAAAATAAGATTTATTATTAGTAAATCATAAAAGGTGAGTAAAAGCAAATCACCATTCGGCAAGCTTTTTATGTAAGGCTGGTAAAAACAGAAAAAAATCACAATCACCGGTGCTGAGTGACGTTCCTAGACTATGTGCCACCCCTGGACAGAGTTTAAAATAGCGCACTTACTACTTTTTTAGAGATTTTTTTGAAATCATATTACATAAAAAACTTTTAAAGTCATACGCGTATAAGTGTATTTTTTTCACTATTTCCCAATATTGTAGGAATAAATATACAAATATAGAAATTCAAATCCCGTACTCATCCATGTGCTCCCCCGTAAGCGCTTTTCTGCCCAGGACATTTCCGGTCACCTTTATCAATTTACACCAAATCTGCCACCAATAGTACCACCGTCAGTTAGTGACATATTTAAAGAAGATTTTTGCGTACTGTATACATAATCATAATATTATAACCATTGAAAAATTATGGTTGTGATAATATTTTGCTGCGCCCTACAACTTGCCGCCTCTAGGCAACTGCCTACTCGCCTATGCCCACGGAACGTCCCTACCGATGCTGGTGCAGCTATTTACAAATCAATACAATATTAATTGTATAGTATTCGAAATATGTTCCGTAGAGAGATTAGAATCACTAATTCATTAAGCCACTTAACAAAAAACCATTTTTCATAATTGTGGGGTTATAATGCAAAACGTACTATTTCCAAAACTCGAACTTTTCAGTAGAGTCATAACGAACGACACAAACAAAATAACATTTGCATAAAAATATGATATCCAATTTGAAAACGACAGCTTGTAGACATATTATATTAAAACTAATAGAACCAGTCGATTCATTAGTTTTGAATTACCCTATCGGCATACCTAACTCAATATCGCTCATTTTGGAAATAGAACGTTTCCACAATTATCAATAATATATATTTTAATTTTGTGTTGGTAGCCCTACCGAAAGCTGGACGTCTGTCAAAATGACGACGGGAAAAGCGGCAACGGTGATTTGTCGAACTATTTCATCTTCGCGAGAATTACAAGACACGTCGCGATTAACAAATGAAGAGAAGAAATCAGCTAATTTGTTTGCGTGTTCGAAAATTTCACTGAACTTACATACCGACCTGGACCTATGCAGAAATCATTTTATAAATTCAATGAAATTTTACTTTTTGCGTCATAGTGTGTTGATTTAAAATCTAACAATAATTAGGGATTTAGATAGAGGACTGCACGCAAAATATCATGTAAATAAATAGACAATAAGAGCATTTACAATTAATTATCATTACTAGCAGGAGTTACATGAAACAAGCTCATTCATATTATAGTTAGGTAAAAAAAAATATAAATAAAACTCAAATAATGACGTTATATTGAAAAAGTAATTGAGTAGTTATATGAAAATTAATTTCAAATATAACATATATAAATACCCAGGGTTATTCAAATTATTTTTGTATTTTTTGACAATGCTCATTTGTAGAATGTAATCGGCCTGTGGTTTCAACAAGCATTGTGGGTGCATAGTTTTATTTTAAATTGTAATAGTACACAATATTAATTTTACTAAGCCATAAGTCATATCCCATGATTCTTATTGATTTAATAACTGTAAATAATAATTAGCACACTTATCAAAATCTATGAAACCTATTATATTTTTGTTTAGATATGGTTGACATTTGGATTTAACGTTTGCTGCGGAAAGAAGCTTACTTCCATATTTGAATTTAATAATGTTCTTTTGTCATTTCAGTTGAAGTATACCTACGCAATTATGTTTTAAATTTCATATTATATTTTGACACTATTTCGTAGATAAAGTCGGTCCCACCAGACGTTGTGTTGCCATAAAAAAAAAGAAAAAAAAAATAATAAAAAAAAATAAATTTAATTAACTGCAGCGCTGTGTCTGCGGTCTAACTTCCAAAGAATAACTACGAGATTAATATGTTTCCTCGGTTGAAAAAAGGACATTAAAAAATGTCCCCTATTTCAAACACCGTAGCCTGCTGTAATAAGAATACAATATTTAGGATTTGTATTTTATAGCCAAAATTTTATGTGTGTGCTTAATATTTGATTTTTTTCGACGAATATAAATATATTTTAATGACTTTGTTACTAATATGCAAGATTCAACAATTTTGAGACTAAACCTCTTTCCGTAGGGTAGACAATTACATATACAGCGACGTAACTAGATTATTGCCAATCGGCACTTACTTACAAGACTGTGTAGTCGGAGTCCTGGAGTCGGACTGTTTTAACCGGAGCAGAACTTAAAAAAAGCTAATAACTTCGAGTTCTTTAAAATTAGTGTAATCAAATAGCTAGGATTAAAAATGGCGTCACTGCATCCTACTAAAGCAAAAAAAATATAATGAAATCTTTTTCAAAGATATTGAATCTGTGGTATCCGGTAAAAAAGACGACTCCGGATTTCAATAAAAAAACAGACTTCGATTTATTTTTCAAATATTTAGTTTTAACTAACATATCTGTAAGTCATCATATCATTCCAGTCGTGGGCTGCCAATTCGTTTGCAAGGAGCTCGCTTAATCTCAAAGCAATTCTCGGTATTCTGTCGAAATATTGAATTTTTTATCACTCCTATGCAATTATATGCAATACTTAAATAAACAATCGATTGTTACTTTATACACTTATAATATGTAAGATTATTAAATTTACTGTAAACTTATCAATCTAAATGGCTAAAAATGTACTACTGTGTATACTGAAGCTGTCGTAGATAATATATAAATCAGAAATTGCAGTTATATACTAATTTGATCTGAGAATATTGTTTTATATTAATTTAACAAAGGGCTCGCCAGCCTTAGCCAAATTTAGCAAGGGGCTCGAGCGAGCCTCTCCGGACCCTCTCCAGCCCACCCCTGTATCCTTCTAGTTACTAGAATAGATTCTAGTAGAATAAATTTCATTATAAAAACGAAAAATATATAATTCTGCCTCAATCCGAATTTGAATTTCGAAAAGATTCAAATTTATTCATTCTTGATTGACAGTTGTAATTTTTAGTTAAATAAGTCGAGATCGTTACGACTTTAATATATTATCAAAAACTTATATTTCCGAAGACACGTTCTTTGCCAATCGACAAAGATCAACAATACAATAAATCACAAGTCAAAATCATGTGTTCATAAAGTCAAGCAGGAGACTGTACAAAAAAACAAAACTATGTTATCCGATATCATTAGCAAACTAAATGTCACTGCTGTATATTCCCGATGACATATGACACGAGAATCTTGTATTTTATGAATTCTGTCTTTTCTAAAAAGGGGCGTGTGAAGAGGATACGATGATATTCTTTTTGACTCGCCGCTTTTGGGTAATTTTCATACTTTTTTTTGAAAGGTTGTGAGGTTATGAAAATATGATAATATGACTATCATTAGCTTCGCATGTGGCTGAAAGAAATGGTATTGCATACAACTGTGTGTAAAATCGGTAACTTGACAGTATAAACTATTCGTTCTATATTATATTATCAATCTATTTTGTAAAATACGTATTGGTGTGCTTTCACGTGTTTGCGTGTGTGATTCACGGTTTTGAAATAACACGTTCCATTCAAAATACCAAATACTATATTTTTACACGAATTATTTGGACATGTCAGTCATTTTAAGCGAATAAAGTGATTCATGTCCAGTCTTTCAGTTTTTTAATATGTTTGCACTTTACATCTTATTTATGTCCGCTCCCAATGTAAAGTATATGGCCTTCTTATGGAAGTATCTCAACTGAAGATTTTCTACGAAAACTGCTTGTTACTCAGTGGAAGGGATTTTTCAGTTACCACACAAATCCATGCCTATCACGGACTGATCGAACTGCGCCACGGATCCGATAATTCAGGTATCCACAGGGATAGGATCGTGCGAACTCCTTGTTAAATTTGACTAAGGACGGAGAGCCCCTAGCTAATTTAACAGAAAACAATATTCTCAGATCAAATGAGTACATAGCTGCAATTTCTGACGTATATTATCTAGGACAGCTTCAGTATAACACAGTAGTACATGTTTGGCCATTTACATTGATAAGTTTATAGTAAATTGCATATTGTTACACATTATAAGTGTATTGGGTAACAATCGATTGCTTATTTTAGTATTGCATATAATTGCATAGGAGTTAAATAAAAAAATCACTTCCCCAGAATACCGAGAATTACTTTGAGATTAAGAGAGCCCTTTGTTAGCGTATTGGCAGCCCACCGCTGTGTATGCATCTTACCTAGTCTTAATTGATAATTAATTAATTTTGACTTACTTTATTACTACAATTCAAAGGAGTTCTAGTAAAAAAAATCCAACTGAATCAATCAATTAACCATTTGAATGCCAAGTGGACACAGGTGTTCGGAACATATGCAAGCGAACACGGATGTCCAAGACACTTAAACAATTAAATACTTGGTATTCTAATAGAATATTTTTATGAATATGTGTAGTGCTATGTATACTGAGTCAATATAGGTTTTTAAAATATCGAATTCGAGTGTATGTTAGGCAAATACATTTTTCTCAAAAACATGCAGTATCTCTGGGACATGTTAATGATTTATTTGCGCGGTATTCAAACGGTTAAGTGAGATTCTTGCTTTTTGACATCGCACGATGTTGACCACTCTTTCTTACGTCCGACAATATTATATTTCGTTAGTAAAAAAACGTTTGGTCACATTACGGGAATAATATGCAAGACTAGGGAATAGGTATCTCGACGCTTCTGCTGGTTACTTTGAGCCACCGCGGTCCTGCTTTGAGGGGCACCGAAGCGTGGCCACATGTGCGGAGCGCGTCACGGTCGGGATGCGAACCCGAGACTCTCCTTTCCTTTCATTTTCGTCTATTTACAACTCGAGACGGACTTTATTGACAAAAAAAATGCATCGATCTATATTTAAATGACGAGCGAGCACATCGTCATGCAATCATCAAAACCACGTGAACATTTAATAAACATAAGAGTCACCGAGTAATGTCATCTTTGTGGCTAGCATTGGCGGATTCAGAAATCGTCCAAGGAGGGGGCCATTCAATTAAAAAATAAACATCATACAAAAATAATACATTAAAAAATAGATGATTTAAAAATAATACATCTATATAAAAGTAGTCAATACATAATTAATTATTTATTCTATAAAACATCGTAAACTAAACAATTTAAGATCCCATTTCACAATAAAGTTTTAATATAGTAGAAAAATTAAGAAAAAAAATCTCCTCAGGGGGGGCCATGGCCCCCATAGCCCCCCCCCTTGGATCCGCCAATGGTGGCTAGGGCTTCCAGCCCGTTTATTTCCAGTTTACTCAAAACGGTTAACCGGAGTTTTTTGAAAACATTTTTTCGGCTTAAGTATTACTTATTTAAGCCGGTTCCGTTGAGCAGTGGTCAACGTCATTTTTTTCTACTATGAAATTTTGATACTGGGGGGGGGGGCATGGAGATTTTTGAAGCGTTGAAGTGGAGCATGACACAAATAAGGTTGGGAAACACTGACCTAGCCTATGGATTTGACTAGTGACATCTAGGCATACTTTGAATCCGAAACAAAATATTTGGAAAAGGTCCTGTTTTTATGATACTTATTTTTATGCCAAACGCACATATTTCGGTATGTTCTGTATGTTGAAAAAACAAAAAAAATATGCAAATTACATCTTATATTCCGCATTTTTTCAACATTACAATGTATAATATATGGTTGTGAGTTGGTTGTGAAACAACTAGGGTTGCCAGGTGTCCCGGATTGGCCGGGATTTTCCCGGAATTTGAATCACTGTCCCGTATCCCAGATGAGTACTAAATTGTCACGGAAATTTTGAGAAAACTATTTGATTCGAGTCTCGAAGTCTCGAAAGAGCTAAAAAAAAACGAGTCACGCTGATATTTTGGGCAAATCGGTAAATTCCTGGGTTTTTGGATTCGAAAGCCAGCAAATCGGACAAATGTCTCGGATTCACTTGCGAGAAATCTGGCAACCCTGGACGCAACCCTGACTCGTGTATCTTAAAATGAAAGCCCATATTCTCGCTAAAAACAAGTGCTGAACGTAAGTATTTCTTGAGCAGCTGTAATGAGCTGATAATGGCTTTCCATTCGAATTGTTACAACAGGCCAGACGACGTTAAATGGCAGTAAATACTCCACATGCAAGAGTGACAAACTGTTCATTAATATTGCAAGCACAACAATGTCGCCATGTCGAGTTTTTACACCGTATTAAAATGAATGACGTTTGGTGCTGAGGTCAGAACAAAAAGTATGTCATATTTTTAAAAAAGGTTTTCCCAGCTGTGATCGATTGTTCGTGTTAATTTTAGTTTATTGAAATATGATTTATATTACATACATATTTTTTATATCGACTGAGGAAAGGAAAAAGGTCGTAACCCACACATAACAAATTTTACAGTAGATACAAAAAGCGTTTTTTGATGTTTTTGGGCCAAAGACTGTGTTGCGGTCTATAGCGCCTAAAATTTAGACAAATTATTTAGTTGCTTTTTTACAAACATTCGATTATACCACAGGTTACCAAACTTATTTAATCCATGGCCCCCCTTTCAGACACAAAATTACACAAGGCCCCCCTGGAAATTTACTTTATAAACTGTATACGTATATTTAAAAAAATCCTATTTACAAAACATCCTAGTTATGTTGAGCATTCATTATTATAATATTTCTATGACATTTATCCAAAAAAAAAATAACAGAGAGCCAGTGGCATCCTTAAGGAGTGACCTCTTATTTTTTTCAATAAAAAATTACTGCTCAACCAAAACGCACAAAAAGTTAATGTTAAAAAATATTAATGTATTTAATTTTTTAACGTTAAAAAAATCATTCTTTTTTGTTGTGTTTTTTTATTTAAAACGTGTGAGGTCACTGCTTTAACACGCTACTGACTCCCTGTTCATTTTCTACAGATAAATTTTATTGGAATTTAATAATAAGGGATGCTTTACTGAACTGGGATGTTTTTAAAATCCTTTTAACGTCTTGCGCTCCATTAGCCAGGATAATACCATCTGGACAACTAATAGCACGGTCCAATCTCCAGGATAATGTCTTTTGTAGTCGGTCTCTTTGAAGCTTTATTTTTGGTATTTCCCGAAATATTTCCGGGGCATAATTTTACAATAGTGCACTTAAGGGATTAAAAAATGCAATAATTTTTTTAAATATGAAAATTACAGTAGAGAGCTGCCTTATATGTTGATTTTAATAATATTTGAAGTCTTTACCTGCTTTGTATAAATAAGTTAGTTGTTTTATCTGGAAAGGCTGTATCCACATCTTGTGGGCGTTAGAGTTGTATGAAGTGTTGTGACCATCATTTTATTAAGTGAAGGAAAAAGCAATTTCAACGAAATATATTTTTGACTACCATGAATCACTTGAACAAATTTTTACAGAATATAGTGATAACGATGCGTTCAGTTGATATAAGTGCACTATATGGTGACATAGTAAATAAAAATGTTGGTCATTTTTAAATTTCTGTTATGATACTTTAGAAAGCTTCCAAAATCACAGTTATAATGATGATTTATTTTTTATTTGATAATTTTGACATCATATATATTTTAATAATAAAAATACATATTTGAGCAAAGTCAGACTATGGGTATATTAATTCGCTTTTTTCACATTTCGCTTCCTTAACGATACATATTTGTATACGTTCTGACCTGATTCATGATTACATCATGAATTGTTTTCAATTTATTTAATAATTTATCTAATCCAACTCCGGGAGCTGAATTCCACTTTGAGAAAAAAGCTTTAATTGAAGACGGGAGAAACTATTTCATGTCTAAAAATAATCAAATGCTTCTTGCTTGAAATGAAAAACGAATTGTTACCATGTAAACAAATAACGATAATATTGTAAAAAGAGCCGGCTGCGTGGTAAGTGGTCAATGTTCGGGTTTGGTTACGGAGGTCACTGGTTCGAATCCCAGTACTGACAGCTAATAAAATTTATAAGCTGTCAGCACTGGGACAATAATTAATTTTATACAATCGATTTATGGATTTCTGTTTGGAGACATAAACGTATATGATGTTTTGAATTCTTACCTATCACCTATCACATCATACAAAACGGAGTGAGAGCGATTAGCGTGAGTGTGTTCGAATAAAATACAATGAAAAGGGACATTGTATTTTTGTAAAACTTATGGCAACGTTATTTATATGAAAAACTTTCAGAAACACCGAGTATTTCTAAACATCAATATTGTTATCTATTCCAGCCTTTTGGGATGATCTTACATTGTTTCCAACATTGACTTCGAGGAAGTAATCAATATAAAACAAAATTTTAACCAATAATAGCAAACTGTAGGTACTATATTTTTTAAGAAGGACTGCTAGCATAATGCGATTGGGTAGGAATGTCGGTACGTTGTAAAATTAATTACCCCAAAGACGGGCGATGTCTGTTCTTGGACCCTCACACAATACGGTGGTCGTAAAAACGTTCATGCTAAAATATTTCTAAAGTAAATCGATAATAAAACCCCATTTTTTTCAAAATATCGCCTTAAATAATACAAGAATGGTTTATTTTACAATCCGTGATAGCTTAGTGAATATTTTAGCTCAAATTAGTGGAATTTAATTACGTTTTCGAAGAAAATTATACCAAATATGATACGCGTTATTATGGTCACCATTGGAGCTACACAGATTGTCTCAAAAATACGTTTGACTTTTTGTTTAAAACCGTACTCAATTTGCTGGTAATACGAGTAAAATCTGGACCCAGAGTAGACTATTGGTATTGAGTAAATCTAGTGAGAGTGCAGAGCTGAATTTTATCAATTATACAAATGTTTGTAAATAAGTCACTTCGTAATTAAACTTAATTATAGGTGCCGCTGTAGACCGCTACACTCACCCTTGATACAAACAAACATAATTATTTGACATTTTATCAAAATAATTGCCAGTGCGTTAAATATTTTCAATATTTTAAGTAAGCGGCAATAATATTTTCGATGGATTTGGCGGATGGATAGAAAGGAAAAAGACCGTAAGCCACAGTTTTATAAAAAAAAACAGCTTTTTTCGATAAACACAATGTATACGCCTTGATACATATTCTGTCTAAAGGATGTAAGCTGGAAATGCCAAATTAGTTTAAAAAATAGCTTTAAAGCTTAAAAAAGAATGGAATGTGGAAATTGCAATCAGGAAAAAATATGAAATTGATACCAAATAAAGTTAATTAAAAACGAGCTTATCGGTCTCCGTGCACTTTAAGGTTGTGTATATTTCATAATTTGCCTTTGGCTAACACTCAACCTAAAATAATATTTTTTTGAAGCCGTGATTAAGGCATGAGAATGTTGATGAGCGAAACCAGCCTTTTTCATATTGCTTAAACTAAGAAATAATTTTATTAAAAAATAAAAATTATTAATTATTTAATGCCCGTATATCTCGCTTTTCTTACGAATTGTTTGTTCTTTTAAAAAAAACCCAGAAGTAATGCCAAACGAGAGATAAACTTTTGATACACATACAAAGTTGATAGGCTATCATGTAAGTTAAAACGATAACGGACTGGTTTGTGTGAATCAATGGACAATAACTAAGCTAGAATTTTGTTGCACAATGTTCTTTCTCTCTTGCTATCACAGTCTGTCGTTCTTTCGTGTCAACTCCACAATATGAACGCTGATGGTTCCTTGAATTTTCAGACAGAAATATTTGGCGATGCTGCTGAAAAAACTGTTGAAAAAAGATTGGAGCATTGTATAGTACATGGTTTCTCAAACTATGTTACGCGGAACACTGGTGTTCCGTGGGACCTAAATAAGTATTCCGCGAAAATTGGGAATGGTTATATACGATGCAACACATCTAAACATCTTCGAATTCATATTCAAAATCGAGTTATGTGAAATCTCCACTGATGTTTAAAACATCAAATATCTATGTATAGGTGGAGATTTTAAATCAATAAGAGCTTTGTGTACTCATATGTTTATGTAAAATGTCTTAAAAAAAATTAATTAATACATAATAAGTGATATATTTTTAATATGTATTATGAATTACCCTAATTAAAAAATAAGCTGTGTTCCGGTAATATTTCCAGATTTGCAAAGTGTTTTATTGCACAATAAGTTTGGGAAATCCTGGTATAGTACTTCAACATGGGTTAAAAATAATTACAGTTGTGGATTGGAAGGTTTTCACGGGTACAAGTGAACTTGATTTTTTGTTTTGCTGAAAATATAACAAAATACATATTTCATGTATATTTTAAATTTGTTATCACAACCATCCGTGCATATAATATTTTATTTTATTTCAAAAATAAAATATTTTTATCAAACAGAGTTCTATGAGGAGCTACACTGTAAGTGCAAATCATCTTCAGAAAGTTCATTTAAATCTAAGCACTTCTACATAATCAAAAGAGATTAGGGTATCTAATCTCGGATCCTTTTTGTAATCCCGGAAACTATGGATTTTAAACATTCACCATAAAATTGTATAAAAATTCGGGATTGATTTTTTTTGCCAGAAATTTACTTATTTCCCAAAAAGAAACGACGCTAGACCTTTTTTTTATTTAGCTTTCCAATTTGAAAAACCTAGGAATTGCGGAATTGTCAAAATGACTTTTATATTTTTTTTACTAAATTTCCTGAATTCCAAAATCCCGGAAATTCGAGATCCCGGGATTGGAGGCCCTACAGTAGAGGTCCACATTTTAACCATTTTGCGTGTGATAATTTTTGTGAATAAATGCTAATATCAGAAATTATTTAGTTTTTGAAGATAAATTACTACAATACAAATAAATAACAATATGTTGAGTGTATTATATTACATTATTACAAATATCGATCGAAACCGGGTTCACCCCTAGTTATCGCTTTAAAAGTTTTAGGTAGTAAAGATCAAAACTTGGTGTAATGACATATGCATATTCAAAAAATAAAACACTCTGTTGTACTAATCCCACATTTATTTAAACGATTAGGACCGGTGTTCACGACGAGAATTTTCAACTGACGTTGAAGGTCATTTGAAGATGCTCGTCATGAGCGAAACCTGTCCTGATTATACTAAATAAATGTGGACATAAATTGACCTATAGAAATGAATGAAACATTTGTTTAGCCCAGTCGTGGGGAACCTGCGGCCTACTCTGGTGCGGCCTTTTGACTGTTCTGAGAATTCTGAAAATTTTTGTAAATTCGTGAATTCCTGAGATTTTGAATGTCAAAATCTTCGAAAGACCTAAAAGAAGGTCCCACGCTGGTAATTTTGGGAAATTCGCAAAATTCTGGGATATACAAATTGGCATGAAATTGTTTCTGGCCAAAGATTCCCTACTCAATTCCTTGTCAATGTTTTTCTGCGGCCTTATGTTGAATCAGATAAATGAATGTGGCCTTTAGAGAGAGAAAGGTTCCCCACCCCCGGTAAAGCATATAAAACGGTAAAATTAAAAATCAAAATGCTAAAATTGATCAAAATACATACCAAGAAGGTCTTGATTTATGTCATTAAAAAGAACATTTCTCTTTTACTTTGTATATTTTTATCGGTCCCTTGATAAACGATATTTTGAGGCGCAAATTCAATTATGCAATTTATATTTACTACTTACAGCTAAAAATAAATGTTTATTATGATTGGGCGCTATTTTTTATGAATTGTGAAGTTATGATAAAATACTATTTTCACCAGACCAGCGATTGCTAACCGACCATGGTCGAATGCGTCTCGTGACAAGTCGGAGATTGTACCACACGTATTATTTCACCCACATTATCACTATCAGAAACGTATACAAATAATTGTGTATTTTTTTCTCTATTCGAAATTAGTATCTGAAAATTTATTGAAATCGCGAAGCTCGAAACCAACAGTCAATATATTATTTGTTACTGTTTAATCGGATGGAAAATGTACCCTTTCTGAGCGAAATTATTCCTAGTAGGTATACGCAGGGGTGGCCCCTTGTTAATTTTTACTAGGGCCGGCGAGCCCCTTGTTAATTTAAGAAAAAACAATATTCTCAGATTAAATAATTATATAGCTGCAATTAATTAGTACATGACTTACTCACTGGCGTAAGCTGTAATGTCAGATATTTTTTCTTATATAAAATTAATTAAATTAATTAAATTAATTAAATTAGTTATATATTATCTACGACAGCTTCAGAAGTACATTTTTAGTCATTTACATTGATAATTTTACGGTAAATTGAATATTGTTACATATTATAAGTGTATTAAGTAACAATTGATTGCTTATTTAAGTATTGCATATTAGTGATAACAAAATTCACTCCTTCCCCAGAACACAGAGAATTGCTTTGAAATTAAGCCAGCCCCTTGTTAGCGCATTGGCAGCCCACCACTGATGGAATCCCATTGTTATTAGCAGGATTAATAAATTGTCGGGTATAAAAGAAGTGGTGTGTTTTTTTGTTGCCATTTTATCTACAATTATAGACAAAAACAAAGTTTCTATCACCAAAACAGTATGTACCCTCGTCCAAGCGATTAGACAGGATATTACCGACTTCAACTGTCCGAAAAATACCTCTGCAGCGGACCGGTGGCGTCGGAAATGGTGCCGGTAGTTGTTAATTGGGCGCGCCTGCCACGAGGTTCGGTTGCGCGCAATTTGACATTTTGCCGGAACCATCAAGATTTTCGCCAATCTCTTGCCAGATTTATCGGCCAGCCAAAGTTCAGCTCGTTGAAATAATCGCATAATTAGCTGCTTAATTATTACGTCTTCGTCTTCCAAGGCGTCCAGATGATAATTCTATCGCGCAAAGTAGAGTTAACGTATCTGGATAAGCATAACACTAAAAGTATTCAGAATTGGGTAAATCTTCCTCAAGAGATTCTGTAGTACACGAATTCTCCTCTTATTCCTGTTAAATAAACGTAACTCTTAGGATGTTCACTGTCAATACTTAGTGGAAAGGCATTATATTATTAAAGACACATTATTCCTTTGTACTTTATTTCACTTTATTTAAAAAAAAGTCAGGACCGGTTTCGCTCATTGCGAACAATCAGTTGACAATGCTCGCAATGATCGAAACCTGTCCTGACCAGTGGTGTGGCGGTAAATAAATAGGTACAAGGTCGGTCATTGATTTCTTCCCTATTTTTTTTTTATATCCGTCCGAAGTTAGAAAACGTCAAGTTTTAACAATTCAATGAATAAAAAAACCATTTCGAATATATGTATTAATTGAAAATTGAGTGACAAGTCAAAAAGGTGGCAGGGCGCCTTCCTCATTTTCAGTTGCAAGGTCGTCGACCTGGCCCCACTACACCACTGATCCTGACCTTTTAAATAAAGTGGAATAAAGTAAAAAGCAATATTGTGTTTTTATTTAAATAAATGTATTATATTTATTTCAGAAATATTTAATATTTTTCATTATACTACAAGTTGAATATATACCCAGCGGTAAGCTGCCAATAGGTTAAAAAGGGCTAGCTTAATCTCAAAGCAATTATCGGTGTTCTGGAGAAGGAGTGAATTTGTTTATCACTTCTATGCAATTTTATACAATACTTAAATAAGCAATCAATTGTGGGTTAATACACTTATAATATGTAACAATATGCAATTTACCGTAAACTTATGAATCTAAATGGCTAAAAATGTACTACTGTGTTATACTGAAGCTGTCGTAGATAACACATAAGTCAGAAATTGCAGTTATATACTAATTTGATCTAAGAATATTGTTTTCTCTTAAATTAACAAGGGGCTCGCCGGCCTTAGCCAAATTTAGCAAGAAACTCGCATGAGCCCTCTCCAGCCCACCCCAGGAATTCATTATCCCCAAAATGAGCCCGCACACTTTTTTTTATCCCCGCACAAAGCTGCACATAGAAATATTGTAAAAATAGGTTTGTTTCATCAAATTTTTAAATTTGCGCACATTTTTTTATTTTGCTGAAAATTTACTAGTCACAGAAGTTGATGGTCCACACACACAATAGAAAAATTAGAGGGAACGTTGCCCAGGATCTATGTTAACATACGGTAATCGTATACCCTCTGCGACATTTTTGACTACAGCTCTGTACAATTGTGAAAATGATATTTCAAAAACCCACCAACCATTTACCCGCAAAATTAATCAACATGCAGTTTTATTGTGTTTTTTCTCCCCTTGCATACGCTGACAGTTTCGCGACGGATGCAATGTTATGCGCTTTCCCAGAACAGCGGGGGCGTGGTCGGATTTTATCCATTTTTTAGCTACACCGTTTCCTTCCGACGGCGGTTGCGCAGTATTTTCCAAGAACTCCACGACAGAAAGATTTTTGGGAAAAAAAAACGTCGATATGCTGAGCTGAAAGCTGACGGTCTTAATACAAAGCATGTGTAAGTTTTTGTGACTTATATTTAAATTTTTATTGATAAAAATACATTTAAAAGCCAAGACCGGTTTCTATATGTTTCTATATTACAAACTAGTGCTTGAAATTTTCATTTTACAAATTGGAAAAACTTTTAAGTCAATATTATAAATATATAATATATATATATATATCGACTGTGGAAAGGAAAAAGGACCCAGTTTTTTCAAAACAGGTTTTTTTCGATAATCACAATGTTTCAAATTTGATAAACGTTATATCAAAAGGATGCAAGCTGCAAATGCCCAATGAGTATCTAAATTTACCTTTTGTAGTTTTAAGTTTGAAAAAGATGATTGTGTACAAAATTAAAACCAAGAAAAGAGACTGAAAGAAAAGTTTTTCCTAGACAATTTCTTTAATTAATATTAGATTATGTCAATTAAACACCAGTTTAGAAGTCTCCGTGCACTTCAAGGTTGTGTATACATCATAGTTTGCATATGGCCCAAAATCATCAAAGCACGTTTTTTGCGCCTCCTGTAAAATTTGGTATGTGTGGGTTACGTCCTTTTTCTTTTCCACAGTCGATATACAGTCGAACTCGGCTATTACGATCACAGAAATAGCGAGATCTTGGATGTAATGAGGAAACATTCGTCGACATTTAAGTTTATGGTTTTCTCCATACATTTATTCACTTTTTTAACGAGCTGATTCCCGTTCAGTGGCATGGATATATGTGATGTTTAAAATTCCCACTCACGGATCCGAACCGAAAAAACGGGCCGTAACGTGAGTGTTTAGATTATCACTAGCCTTGTCACCATAGCGCCCTGCCCTATTCTTCTTTTGAGCGGTTGCACAACTGATTAACAAGCGATTCTCGTAGAACAGCTTATGTTAAGTTAAGCTCCATTTAGAGTCCACAACACTCTCTATAGTGAGCAGAGATGGATACAAAAAAAAAATATTGCTTAACATAAACAGAATTAATCGGTATGAGAATTATTTTTTTGTGTTTATCGTTTACGAAATAATTACTTAAATGTTGGTGAATAAGGAACAAGGGTTGTAAGTGGTGGTTTTAAATAATGATGTTGATTTATCTAATAATATGTACAAGTTTTCACGCTTGTTTCCGCAGTCGTCAAGAAATGCAACAGGGGGTTGCAACCCTCGCCGTGTCAAAGGGGAGTCCTGCGGCCTTCGTGTCAGATGCCACCATTAATGGCAATTAAATTTAAAATATTGCCATTCTTCAAAAAATATTTTTGTTCCCGTCTTTCTTTTTTGATAAATGGAGTCCTAAAGTATTAGATATAAGATGCCGAGAAAGATTTGTACGGTCCTTCGTAAAATAAAACGTCAGTTGTCGTCAATGCGGAAGGTACATAGACATATTAAATTCCCAAAATACAGTGTACAAAAAGCAGCATCCCAATCTTAAATACTATTTTGCAAATACTAACTATTTTTTTAAGCGCTATAATAAGTACATTTAGTTATATTGTAATTATTTTCGTTAATATTTCTTTATACTACTTCCACTTTTATTTAGCAAGATAAGGACCGGTTTCACTCATGACGAGCATTGTCAAAATGATTTTTTTTATCCATGTTCGCTCCCAATGTGGAGCAAATGGCCTCCTAATGGAGGTATCTCAACAGATTTTTTTTCTACGAGAACTATTTGTTACTCAGTCGCTCAACCTCACCTTTTCAATGCTTGTAGTAGGGAAAGTAGGATAAGGCTAAGATAGAACTAGTGGTTGACTAATCGCTATTGCTATACCCAGAGCCGGCGCTACCCTACAGGCGAAATAGGCAATCGCCTAGGGCGCAAATCATTAAGGGGCGCATAAATTGAGTAATCAAATATTTTTTTTATTCAATAACAAATAATAGTTTATACTTGTATCTATTCGTTATCATTATGTATCGAATTCTATATACTTCGTTGAGCCACTGACTAACAAACAGTTTTTCGAGATACCTACATAAGGAGGCCATATTATTCACATTGAGAGCAGACATGCATATAAAAAAAATATTCCACAGTTCGTTAAAAAGAGGGCGCGCCAAATAACCTCGCGCCGATACTGGCTACACCCAGTTATTAAAGGATCAGAAGGATTGGAGGAGAGGAAATAATCTGAATTGATATCACAAACACCCATTCTTCGATCACAACTTTGAATTGAATAATTCTCAAATTCACTGTGATCTGACCGGGAATCGAACCCAGACCTGCGTGATTGGTAGAGCAAGCTCTAACCAACTCGGCCACAGTAGGCGACTATAAAAAAAATAGTTTTTTTTATAATAACACTGCTAAATTTTATTTCTTATCAGTTGATAATGCTCGTTGATAATAATAGTGGAAGTAGTACTAAGGAATATGGTGTTTTTTTAATTATTATATTGCCTTTCTATCATGTATTGACCGTGAAAACCTTAAAAATGAAGTGGAAGTTAATTTATAATATAAAATTAAATTTGATACCTTTGTTGTTCTACTCACTGTAATCTGGAATGATGTATTCGTAAGCCTTGTGTTGTTCTGTCTGATGATGCTTCTCAAAGAGGCAAAACAAGTTTTTGTTACTTAGTAAGGAAAGAAAGTATATGGTTAGGACAGGACTAGTGGTTATCTAATTGCTCTTGCTACACCACGTTATTTAAGGATAGGAAGGGTGGGAGGAAATTTTAAGACATCACTAAATTAAATCATGAAACAAGTGTATTTATCATTACAGGAACCATTGTATATTTTTTAACCGTTTGAATACCGAGAAAATAAATCATTAATATGTTCCAGAGATACTGCGTGTTTTTGAATAATTTTGCCTAATATACACTCGAAGTCGATATTTTAATAACCTATATTGACTCAGTATAGATAGCACTACACATATTCATCAAAATATTTTTTATATTCTATAAGAATACCAAGTATTTAATTTAAGTGTCTTGAACATCCGTGTTCGCTTGCATATGTTCCGGAGACCTGTGTCCGCTTTGTATTCAAGTGGTTAAATAAAATTATTTTACGAGCATGCGGAATTCGAAGTTGTGAAGTCCGAAAGGTTGACGAGTGTTGATTTAAATAATACTTAATTGTTTTGTTGTTCTGCCAAATACTCATCTTCTTATCTTTTATATTTGGTTTTTTTTTGGTTTCTTTGCAATTAGCGAACCGAACAAAATATACTGGTTACGAAAAATGATAAGGAGAAAAAAAAACATTATTTATTGCCGTTTATTTTTAGAAGTCGTCATTTCCTATTGATATTATAATCTTTTCTTATTAATTAAAATATTTGCTACACGCGCAAGCAACATCCTTGAAAAGAAAGATCAATGGTCAATTGGATAAATGAGTCCCTGGGAAGTGGAGTGAGCCAAGTGGTATTTAATGAAAAAAATAGTTAGATGCATAATAATATTCTATATAGCCTATAAGCAGTGCTTTTTTTTAAAAAACTAAAAGTTACCGGAACTCACTTCTTGTCGAGCATTTTATTTAAGATTTTTTTCTAATCCATGTCCGTTCTCAATGTGTAGCATATGAGTTACTGTTGGAGGTATTTTAACAGATGTTTCAAACGCAGTAGATCTGTGTTTATCGTCTCTTTTTCGGCTTAAAAATCAAAAATTAATAAAGCAAAATCGAATATTGATTTGAAACACTACAAATGCCTAGATAAAAAGTGTCGGAACGCCGTTTCACCGCGTTACATTGCGAAAAAAAGCATTGCTTGAAAGTATCGTAACAGTGAAGTGAGCTTAATTATTTTTCAATCATTTTATTTGAACATAATATGTACATATACCACCAGATCATCTTAAGTCAGCATAGCATGTAGAATATCATTTGCAAAAATGATTAAAATATAATAAATGTGATCGCGGTCAGCTGAAAGCTTTGTGAGGGTAAACATTCAGAAAGAAGAATCACTGTCGGTTAATTTTTTTTTAATGTGTACAATTATTTAAATTATTAATAGTAAATAACTGCTTGGACTCTTTATGTCTAGATAACACTTACTCTCCTTTCCCTTCAAGTACAAATATTAGAAAAACTGCGATACTATTATAGTACCTAAACTTAGCGGTGGGCTGCCAATGCCTTAACAAGGGGCTCGCTTCATCTCAAAGCAATTGTTGGTGTTCTGGGTAAGGAGGGATTTTTTTATTACTCCTATGCAATTATATGCACAACTTAAATAAGCTATCGATTATTACTTAATACACTCATAATATGTAGCAATAATCAATTAACCGTAAACTTATCAATCTAAATCAGTGGTTTCCAACCTTTATGTAACTGCGCCTCCCTTGGAAGAAAAAAATATTTTCGCGCCTCCCCATCTTTTATTTCATATACTAAAAAGGACACGTTATAAAGAGTAAATAAATATTTTGGACCGTTCGCGCCTCCCTTTGCAATAGTCCACGCCTCCCAGGTTGGAAATCGCTGATCTAAATGGTTAAAAATGTACTACTGTCTATACTGAAGCTGTCGTAGATAGTATATAAGTCAAAAATTGTAGTTATATACATATTTGATTTGAGAATATTGTTTTCTTTTAAATGAACAAGGGACTCTACGGTCTTAGTAAAATTTAGCAAGGGGCTCGCGCGAGTCCCCTCCATCCCATCCCTGCCTATACTGTCAGTTGAATTTTAATGATTCCTGTAAATTCAAGCGCAAATTCCTATCGTTCAGAAGTCAGCAGATGAGCTAATTTGGGGTGAAAGTTTAGGTCGCCTCTGAAATATTTACTGATACAAAGTATTTATTAATTAAGTCAACTGAAACGAGGTGAAGAGTACGCGTCACGTGGTCAGGACACGTGTCACTTGCACATGTTTACGATCTATATATAGATTATCAATATATGTTATCGGTATAATAATCATCGACATTTGACTCGACAAGATCTGCGCTTTTTTAAAAATAATATATTTACTTCAATTGACGTAAAGAGAATCTCAATCCTGGTTGATATAAATTGATTATTCTAAACGATGTTGCACTACGATGATAGAGGATAAAAAAGTTTTTAGTTTTGCGTTCAAAGAATGGTTAACATTAAAAAATGTATTTGCCGTGACAGCTAGGCTTTCCCATTTCGGGATCACGTCCAATTTTGTGATCCCGAAATTCCGGAATTGGTACGGTCGCGATCCCGGTTTAAGCAAATCCCGTAAATTTATAGGATTTTGGATTTGGAAGAGCTAAAAAAAAACGAGTCACGCTGGTATTTTGGGCTTTTTGATAGATTCCTGGGTTTTGAGATTTTTTATTTTCCTGGAAGAGCTAAAAAATCTAGCCACGCTGACATTTTGGGCAAATCGGCAAATTCCTGGGTTTTTGAAATTGGAAATGAAATAATGAAAAATTCCGATATCATAATCATTCATTGAAAATTAGTCAATCCTGAAATTCCGGGATCATAAAAAGGCTCCGGGATTAGATACCCTACTGACAGCATCTATTGTAGAGCTTCAAATCCCGGGGTCCCACCATAGAAAAATTAATGATTGTTACTGAATTTTGTATACAATTATGAAAAAAATAGCTGTCTCTGTGTACGCCTGCTAGAGAATATTATATAAGAAATAGTAAGACTACAATTAATTTATTTTGCATGTATGGTAGGTATTATACAAAAATATTTATACAACTGAGGTACATAGACTGCTTAACAAATAATTTATGCTAGTAAATTGGAAAGAATTTAAATTTTAACCTTCGGGTTCCTATGAGGTACATCCGCATTTTAAATTTCTTCTTATTTCAAGCATTCGATTAATACCAATAATATTTAGCTGTTATTTATTGTAGTCTACAATGATGCCTCAAACAATGCAATGCAAATATTAATCAAATTTGTCTGCGGTCACTTTGTCCCCATCGCTCCTCGATTCTATTTTCGACGTTTCGGTGTTCGATTGTTAAACTAGATTTTTTTATTATGTTATAGTGAACTACGAAATCCCGGGATCGATAAATTTGTCGGGATCACGGAATTTGACGCCCTAGTTCAAACGATATCTTTTTTTGATAGCTTCATATTATCAACAATTAAATTTCTTAGATAATCGCATTTCTTTTTACAAGATTGGTTAAATTTTCGAGAGGAAAACAAAAGCATGTCGTAAAAGTGTAATTGATATTTGCATGTGTGGGCATGTAGGGGGCTCGGAGAAGCTCGCTTGTTAATTTAAACGAAAACAATATTCTCAGATCAAATTAGTAAATAACTACAATTTCTGACTTATATATTATCTACAACAGGTTAAATATACACAGTAGTACATTTTTATCCATTTAGATTGATAATATTGCGGTAAATTGCATATTATTACATATTATGAATGTATTGAGTAACAATCGATTGCTTATTTTAGTATTGCATATAATTGCATAGGAGTGATATAAAAAATTCACTCCTTCCCCAGAATACCGACAATTACTTTGAGATTAAGAGAGCCATTTGTTGACGTATTGGCAGCCCACCGCTGGTTTTAATTACCATCACGCTCAGCCACACTTTTTCTAAGAACTTGTTTTTGTCAGAATCTCGAATATTATGTATTTAAAGAGAGAGAGAGAGGAAGAAAGAACGTATCTGATAAGACGGGGCAATTTTTTTGTATCCTTATCGATTTCATCGAGTGTCGTCTCATTAATTAACCGAGCGAGAAAATGACTACTCGGTGCAACAATGTGCAGAGCTAATTAGTTTTAGTAGCCGTTATCACGGCGTGTAATGGTTATTGCGTATAATCGATATGATTTATTTGATATTGCAGGGCCGCATTGACACACCGTGGACAAGCTGAAGGCGTCAAATTTGTCGGGTGGCTTGCTTTGTACAAATAAACATGTGATAAAACAGAGATCTGTTATTAATATATTATATGAACCATTGAAAAGTGAAGTGGGCTATGTATCAAAATGAGTATTTTTGTACAATAACGTTTTTACTTACTGGATTAAATTTTTTATTTCACAATATTGCAGTGTGTATTTACAAAGATAACTTCACTTTTATTTTAATTTAAGACATGTCGAATATTATAACGCATCGAAATCATTTTTTTCCTAAAATATCACATGGCGCACTTCACATTTCTACATTGAATTTTATTTTGTTCACTGATCGTTATTGTTTTTTTTAAACATGCTCAATCACAATATGATAACCAATGAATTCTGCTTTTTCATGAATCGGTTGAAGTGACATTTACTAGTAGAACACAATTATGATAAAGTAAAAATATAAAAGTATTTATTTCACACATATATTTATAAGACAAAGTCGATGGCATCAACTCGAGGACAAATAACATTCCGTACACTCATCCCAAGATATCAATTTCGTGATTTTAATAATCTTACTGTAATTTACTTGTCGGGATTTGCACTCTAAATAAACTCCTCGGTTTGCTATAGGTGTTACTACTAGACCACAGATATATTATCGATTAGTCGTGTGAAATACAAAATCGTGTAAATAAAAACAATATGCTAAATTAAAAAAAAAAACCAATACAGTAAAATACACCACACTACTGATTAGTTAAGAAACGTCGCGTGTTATGCGAGTATCCTGATTGAAGTGAACAAAATGGGTCGAAAAAAGCCTGGATTCACGCCTGGCAATAAATAAATTATTGTAAATTTGTTTGTTGATCCATGCTTCTGCGGTGCATGTCATTATAATGTGGCGATAAAATAAATAAATGCAGTAGAGACACGTTTTCAGGTCCGATTTATTATTGCTGTTTTAAAATATTTACCCATTATATGTATGCATCGTTTATCAATCATTCACAAATATCGTTAAATACAAATTACAATCAATATGCATTCATATTACGATGGTTAATGCTAATATTTGTGTCAAATTCAGAACGAAAGTTTGCACTAAAGACTTGATGACACCATGGGCAAAATGATCTCGCCCGTTTTGACGATACTTGACTACGATATTGAACCCAAAACTAGAAGATACTTTTTGATGAACAGATTCTTCCGCACACTGATAATTTCTGTTTTTATTCATGGGGGAAGCAACGTTCCCTCTAATTTTTCTATTGTGTGTGCGGACCATCAACTTCTGTGAGTAGTAAATTTTCAGCAAAATAAAAAGTGTGCGCAAATGTAAAAAATTGGTAAAACAAACATATTTTTACAATATTTCTATGTGCAGCCTTGTGCGGGGATGGAAAATTGTGTGCGGGCACATTGGGGGGAAGAGGTTCGGCTTGAACATTGTTAAATAAAGCATAATAATTATAATTATCGATAATCGTCGATTAATAAGTCGATTCTTTTGCTGAGCGAAATAAAAAAAATGTATTAGAATGAAGAAGTCGAAGTACCTACATATAATATACAGTCGTGAGCTCGGAAGGGCTCATGCGATCCCCTTGATAAATTTTAATAAGGCCGGCGAGCCCTTTTTAATTTAAGAGAAAACAATATTCTCTGATCAAATTAGTATGTAACTGGAATTTTTGACTAATATATATTATCTACGACAGCTTCAGTATACCCAGTGGTACATTTTTAGCCATTTAGATTGATAAGTTTATGGTAAATTGGATATTGTTACATATTATAAGTGTATTAAGTAACAATCGATTGCTTATTTAAGTATTGTATATAATTAAGAGTCTTAAAAAAATCACTCCTTCACCAGAATACCGATAATTGCTTTGAGGTTAAGCGAGCCCCTTGTAAACGTATTTCTAGCTCACCGATGCCTATACACTTGATAAAACGATTGTATAGAGCATAGGTTCCCAACCTTTTTCGGGTGGCGACCCCTTTTTATAAAAGCCGTGACTAGGCGACCCCCCGAAGAATTTGAAATCCTCGATTTGCTATACTTTTTCCCCGGATTGTCCCCGAAACTCTTTTTTTTTAACTCACCGGGTAAAGTTGGCGACCCCCTTGAGGGTCGCGACCCCCAGGTTGGGAACCCGTGGTATAGAGGAAGGTAGCTAGAGCAATGAATTAGCCATTTGTCCTATGCTAGTCTTAATCTTCTATCTATACTGCCTTCATAAAAAGAAAGGTTCGACGCTGACACACGTTTCTCGTAGAAAATTGTATGTTTATTGAGAAAGACATAATTCTGTTTGATTCTTTTATTTTTATAAAGTTATATCTACCGATAATGCAAGAGATTTATCAGTCATAATTAGTGTTGCATAATGATGTATTGCAAGAAAATATTAATTAAAATTCGCTTATCAGCTGTGTTTTAGAAAGTAAAGTTCAATGGTATATATTTATTGGTATAAGGAAAAAACAGGAAAAAAGTCAATGACGCGTGAAAACAAGTTTGTCTCATGATCAATTTTTTCGATAAATAAAACATGGTTATTGTTTACTATTTTCCGTCAATCGTTTTCTGCAAACATTTTGTTTCCTTTGTACCACGTAGGTCAGGCATGGGCAAACCGGGCGAGCTTTAATCGTATTTTTCTTACGTAAATAAAATGGCTATTTATCTCATTTGTGGGAGGTACACTGCCTTAGGCCATTGTCTGCCAAACGTTTTTTACTTCATGGCACACTGATGAATGAGACTTGTTCCGCGACACACTGAATAAAAATGCTTATAAAAGTAAATGTAGACAATGTGTCGCGTTGACCACTATGTACTAACGTGGCAAATGTTTATTTGAATATGTAGATCTTGAATTTATTTAAAATCAAAGAAAATTTAAATGAATAGGCATTATTTTAAATTAACATTTCTTAACCTTCTTCCTCCGAGGCACACCTGAGACTTCTTGCGGCACACAGTTTGGCAGACACTGCCTTAGGGAGCATTGATTCGAACCCGTGAGATTTGGCACAGAAGCCAACAACGCTAGCCGCTGCGCCATATACCCAGCAAAGACTGCAGTACTACAAGAATATTCGGAAGATAAAATAGTCTTTATGACAGTAGCTTTTCGGGGCATTCATGACTGTTTATGACGCACTTCCACGGGTGCTCGGGGTCACGCATCTGACAGTCGGGGTACGCTCAAGCGAGGGACGTAGTGAGGGGGGAGGGGCATTAGGCTATCGTTGGCGACCCCGCGCCCATCGTGAACCGAGTCGCAATTAATAATTGGCGGCCTCTGTTCAGCTTTCTTCACACGAGGCACGCCGGAAGATAAGGACCGCACTAGGAAACGTCGATAATGTAATCTCATTCAATAACTCGAGAACGACCGCCGCAATATTTTGTGATGCGTTTTTTTCTCGAGTTAATTAAAAAAAACAAAATATAGTATCTGGTGTTTTTTTTTTTTGAATTTTCAGTTTAAATATTTAGTTGTCGCCTGCTGTGGCCTAGATCTACCGACCACACAAGTTTCCTTGTACAATATGACTTTCTAATATGCAATTAATTTACAATTTTCACTGTATGAAAACTTTTGACTGTTCCTATAGTCAGCCTTTTAGCTTAAACATGAATAATAGTGTTGACGTATTGACGTGTTAAAGTATTAGCAGCCCACCACTGGACAGTATGACTACTGGAACAATCGCCCAATACATTTTAAAAATACGTACATCTTTACGTATTTTAGATGAGCTTAACGTTTGATTTTACTGAGGTAGGTAGGGTACATAAATAATATCTGTTGCACCAAGAGGTGAGCGGCATATGCGACTGCAAGAATTTGACAAACAAAATGAAGTAAGTCTTAAACAGAAGTGCTCCTCAAACACTCGTTGGTAATTCGATAAAGTAGAATCCATTAGCAGGTGTTTGGCGGGGGCTTCTCTCGGGCGCTCGACCCTACAACAACAGGGAGTCGAAGGCGAGGCGACTCTCGTCAATATTTGCGGAAGGACAAGTCAGTTTTGAAGACTTGGATTCCATAAAGCTACCATAGACAAAAGTTGAGACTTGTAGTTGCCATTCCCGTAGAAAAGTATTCCTGACAGTTCATCGGATTAACTTTCCAAAAAATCTACATACATTGATTTTTGATTCGTTTTGTGGATTATTATCTAAAGCAGTGCTTCGCAACATTTTTATTCATGCAGCACACCAATGTTTTTCGAATGCTTACATACATACATGCACACATAAAATTATTACATTGGGTTGTGCCTTTCAATCAGCGATGGGCTGCCAATACATTGACAATGGGCTCGCTTTTTTTATCACTCCTAAGCAATTATATGTAATACTTAAAAATGCAATCGATTTTTACTTAATACACTTGTAATATGTAACAATATGCAATTTAAAGTAAATTTATCAATCTAAATGGCTAAAAAATGTACTACTGTGTATACTGAAGCTGTCGTAGATAATGTATGCCAGAAATTGCAGTTATGTACTGATTTGATCTGAAAATATTGTTTTCTCTTAAATTAACAAGGGACTCGCCGGCCTTAGTAAATTGTAACAAGGGTATCGCGCGAGTTCTTCCGAGCCCCCTCCAGCCCACCCCTGCTTTCAATTGATAAATACACATGGTAATATAATTGCAGTCGATCTTGGTTATTACGAAGAAGATGGGACCGACTGAATTTTCTAATTATATATTACGTGTGTAATTAATACAACAATGTATTACTTTTTCACCATGAGTTGACAGTAGACCAGGGTTTCTCAACGGTGGGCCCTGTGGCCACAAATATTTACTTCTGGACAGCCACAGCACAGCTTAGGGGGGCCACTGGAAAGTTTTCCGAAATACCTAAATTTCAGCGATTTTGGATTCGAAATTCTGGGAAGAGCTAAAAAAAATTGTAAAATTGGGAAATCCGCAAATTTCAATTATTATGGGAAGACAAAACAATGGTATGAGGGCCACAGAAAAATAAAGACACTCAAAAGGGGGCACGGGCCCAAAAGGATTGGGAAACACTGCAGTAGACACCTTGGAAGTTAAAAAATAAAATAAGCGCTTTTATGATTAGTGTTCATTTGTGCATTTTGCTGACCAAACAATAAATAAGTTGATGAGAAAATAATCAGATATGACAAACACATTAATGGTTGTTATCCTTTGTTAAGGTTTTTTATTAACCACCCTGTGAATCAAATCCAATAATTCTAGGGTTTCTGTTGCGGAAGCATTAGAGACATGTTTATTTATTTTTATTTGTTTGATTTCGTGTCCCTATTTGTAAAGGAATTGGGTGTCACCTTTATTTAAAGTATGTACGTATGGACTTGACTGCTTAAGTCCGTAGACTGTGGAGGGTTGGTAAATAGTATTCCCGTAGGAATAAGTCGAGTAATAGCTATAACTTCACTTATTTAAATGCGAAGTGCCTGGTTAGATATAAATGTCATTGTTTCAACGCTGCTGATTTATGGTAGTGAATCATGACACCTGACGAACACTGCAGTGCACTAAGCTTTAATTAAGTAAAGATGTTTGGATCGGATATTGTGAGTGTTTATGAGAATTGGAAGATAAGCATACGGATCAGGTTACTGCTTTTTACGTCATTCATCATAGGAAAATATTAAAATTGGTTAGGTCGAAGGGTGGGCTAAATAGGTTCGCTCAAACTCCTTGCTGAATTAAGTAAAAAACAATATTCTCATATCAAATCAGTACCTAACTACAATTTCTGAATTTTCATCGGTTTGCTGCAAGAAGTCACTAATTGCCAATTTGTTATAGTGCTAAGACAGGACCAGTGTTGAGTTAACCACACTATCTACGTCCTATTTTTAAGGATTGTATGAGTTGGATGCAGCGGTGGGCTGCCAATACTTTAAAAAAGGGGCTCGCTTAATCTCAAAACCATTCTCGGTGTTCTGGGGAAGGAATGAATTTTTTATCACTCCTATGCAATTATATGCAATACTTAAATAAGCAATCGATTGTTACGTAATGCTCTTGTAATATGTAACAATATACAATTTACCGTAATATTATCAATCTAAACGGTTAAAAATGCACTACTGTGTATACTGAAGCTGTCGTAGATAATATATAAGTCAGAAATTGCAGTTGTATACTAATTTGATCTGAAACAAATGTTTTCTTTTAAATTAACAAGGGGCTCGCAGGCGTTATTGAAATCTAGCAAGGGGCTCGCTTGAGCCCCTCTGAGCCCCCTGAGTTTCAGACAATATAATTTCGAACAGAAATCTATAATCGATTCAAAGATTTAAAAAAAAATGATAGTACTTAGATTCGAACCTGTGTCCACCGTAACCACTCGTGACCACCAACAATGTTACCCACTGCACCGCGGACCCGACTCATGATAAACAGTTTATTTTTATTGTATTTTTATTTATGGTTAAGCTACAATTTAAAAGTATTTTCGCAAGATAAACCAAATGGTAGTAACGACACTGTCGTTACATGAATTAAGATGAACTTGGTGAGGCTTTATCGGCGTTAAAAGCTGAAAGCTCTTTCTCTCATTGACTGAGGCTTCGAACAGAGGCATTGTTTGCAGTCGCAGCTAAAACAAATGTTGTTTAAACACAGCCTTCAAACTTTTTGACAGATCTGTCAAAGCTCTCCCGCAAATATTATAAATTGTATTTATTTACAGAGATAAATACCCTGCTATGTTTTCAAACACGTACAAAAAAATGTTAAATGTTTCTTTTATAATCCGTAATATAAATATTATAAGTAACTAGCCGAGGCGTAGCTGTGACCTTTTGGCTACTCTAGTGCGGCCTTCTGGCCAATTCTGTAAATTTTTGTAAATTTGTAAATTCCTGACATGTTCTGACCGTAAATTCCTGTTTCCGGCCCAAGATTCCCTAGTCAATGTTTACTGCGGCCTTATGTCGAATCAGAAAAATGTATGCGGCCTTTAGAGAAGAAAAGGTTCCCCATCCCTGAACTAGCTGGTTTCCGGCAGGCGTTGCAATGTCACTCAAAGAAAGAAAGTGTTTGTATTTAATTGTGTTTTCTTTTTCTGTCGTTTGACGTTTAACGGTTAACGTTTGATATTTTTTAATATGCAAACCAAAACTCTATTTTGTATATCGAATATGACAAATTATGCCGCGCATTTATTGGATTGGTCCGCGCAGCCTTTGAATTTTCCGCGCGGCTAACCTCCCGTCTTAGGGAGAACGTTGGTCCTGTCTTAGCCATATTATTCTATCCTTAATCCCTTTGGGAATAATAGAGGTTGAGCAACTGAGCAACGAGTAGCTCTCGTAGATACACTTCTGTTGAGATAAACTCAACTTGAAAATTAAAAGCTATATAAATATATAAAAACAAAAATAAAGAGCATCAAAATATGAATTCGTTTATGCGATGAAACTCTACAACCAAATAAGGTACGCGCGGGTTATAACCACTACACCAAAGAGTTGAAAAGCCCTTATTTAGGCAAATCAGTACCGGAGGCGCAAGAACCTTTGACGGTAGCTGCACACTTAGTGTCCCCAAACACGAAACATGGCCCCCGTACAAACATTGCCCAACACAAATAATGTGAAATTATGCTAACAATGTCAGCGTTCATATACGAACGGGGACAAAAACTCATCGGGCTTTTAAAATTATTACAAATAATAATAATATGTGAGCATTGATTTTGGGACTGGCTCAATCAACATTTCAAAACCTACATAGCACACAGAACTATCGGTGGAAAGGTAAATTCTGATTAAGTGGGATAGATTCGTGCACTTTTAAATGTGGCACGTATTGAATACTAATACAAAAGTAAAATAATTATTATACTTTTACTAAAACCATTAAACAATATTGCTGATATATTATATTAACCCTTAAATGTATGATGTATAAAAAGGCAACACTAAGAATACACAAAAAACTATAGAATAGACTAATACACAATGAAACTAAATACTTAACCGCTTGAATACCGCGCAAATAAATCATTAATATGTCCCAGAGATACTGCGTGTTTTTGAGAAAAATATTTTTGCCTAATATACACTCGAATTCAATATTTTAAAAACCTATATTGACTCAGTATAGATAACACTAAACATATTCATCAAAATATTGCTTACATTCTATTAGAATACCAAGTATTTGATTTTTTAAATGTCTTGGACATTCGTGTTCGCTTGCATATGTTCCGGACACCGGTGTCTGCTTGGTATTCAAGTGGTTAATGATATTCTGATGAATCATGCTTTTTTTATTGTGAAATTTGTATTAAAAAAACAGTCGAAAATCAATGGCCGCTAAAACTCTAATTTACTCTGTTCAAATGAAGATTATAATGATTTCGCACGTGTAGACAATACATCTATTGAAGCAATATGAAGAGTAAATATGTATTTCCCCATTGGATATAAGAATAAAAGGTAAAATCGATTTCCGTTGTGCGAAAAAGCCAAAACAAAAGATTGTACTTTTGACACAAACAATTTACATTGAAAAGAGTTTACAGATTACAGTAGAAATAATCAATAAGTGACTCTACAATAACACAAATTAAAGTGTTTAACACCTCTAACATGTAATTGAAATTAAAATTACATTATTGACGGAAACAGAGTCTTGCTACCAGCACCTTTTTTGTGGATGTTACAGTACAGTTCTCAGCCGACGATGACAAAAATTACGGCAAAGAGTCCTGTCACAAATCGAGTGCTGAATGTCGTATACAAAAAAAATATAGGCATTATTCTTTGATGGTGGGTTATGTTTTTTTACTCCGATCTACCCGTATCCCACATTGCAGTGAAAGCGGTAACGCGACCTTTTAAACATGATTTAATACGATTTGTAAAGAAAATATGCCGCGCTCATAAATTTAAAACGAAAAAAGCGGTCCATGAAAAAAATGCCTGTGGAAATACGAGAAGGCGAACATGAACGGAGAGTGACAGCGCGATACTGCAGCGCAGCGGCGGAGAAAAACGGAAGCTTTTTGATTTACGTGATGAAAGATGACATTATTTTGTTTGGTTACACCGGGAATTCTGTTACAAAAACATATTTTGAGATATTATATTTGAACTTGATTTGTTACTTTACGGAGTTATTATACAATGATATTTTTTGCGGTACTTCGCTGTTTAACGGCAGGTAGTGAAAACTGTCCATTTGACGCATTTGAAATGTCTTATTCTGTTGTCCGCAAGCAGAACTTGAACTGACCCGTTTTCAGAAGGACGGCATCTTACTATACTGAGTCAACTAACCTTTTCTTTTCGAAGAGAGTAAGGGATAGAACGATATCGTCGGTAATTTTCTACAACCTCATATCTCAAAATGTACAAGTTTTCAGGAGACACATACGTGTATTTTATACTATCGCTTCATATCGCCATTAATACCTTCGAGGATGTTAGTAATGAATTGAGCAGGGACGTTTCAATCCATGCCATCTTCTCCTTCTCGGTGAACATAGCACATGAAGATTAACCATATTATTTTTTTGCCATCGTTTTTGTATTAGATTTAAAAAAGCATGAAATATATATATATTTTGTATACAAGTTAAAGAAATACGTGTGTATTGAAATTCTGAATTCATTAAATCAAAAAACTCAAAACTGAAGATTGAGTTGAGATTTCCGACGATATGGCCAAGACAGGACTAATGTTTAGCCAATGGGTCGGAGGGAATTTCAGACTTGCACGCAGCGGTGGGCTGCCAATACGTTAAAAAGGGGCTCGCCTAATATCAAAGCAATTCTCGGTGTTCTGGGAAAGGAGTGAATTTTTTTATCACTCCTATGCAATTATATGCAATACTTAAATAAGCAATCGATTGTTACGTAATGCTCTTGTAATATGTAACAATATTCAATTTACCGTAAACTCAGCAATGTAAATGGCTAAAAATGTACTACTGTGTATACTGAAGCTGTCGTGGATAATATACAAGTCAGAGATTGCAGTTATGTACTATTTGATCTGAGAATATTGTTTTCTCTTAAATTAACAATGGGCTCGCCGGCCTTAGTAAAATCTAACAAGAGGCTCGCTCGAGCCCCTCCGAGCCCCCTCCAGCCCACCCCTGGAATAGAAATTGAAAAATCAATTTAAATGTAATGAATAATAATTAAAAACTTTTTTTAACATTATGGATAAAATCTGACCTAAGCTACAAAAGGTGATTTGTTACAGACACTGACATAAATTGAAGTCCTTCCATCCCTACAAAGAAGGGTCCTTACGTGAGGTTATATTATATAGAACTACTTTTTTACGTTGATGACAAATCGTTAATATGTTTGCGTGTTAAATAAAAATGAGAACCATTTAGCGACGGGAAACTAAATGAAACACATTTTTTAACGAATGCTTTTATTTTATGTTTACAGTTGTAATTAACAAATCGGTCTTTCTTCTTCAAATGCCAGATTATTAATATTTTTCAAAACACAGTATTTACAATACAATGGTATTCTCGTAAGAAACAAATGAATAATATTCTACTGTAATATAAATATAACAAACAACCCGTTGAACAAACAAACACACAATTAAAATTAATTGACATTTGTTTTAATATCTTGAGTCAATTGCAATGGCATAACCACCATACAGCGGGGCATATGCAACGTATAGGGCCCTTGAGGCTTAAGGGGGGGGGAGGCGAATTTATGTCCACATTTAAATTTTCAATAGAAAATTTATACTATTATAAAAAATGAATGATCCCTGAATGAAGTCTCTGCGAAACGAGTAAATGGCGAGGTCCTTTTTCGTCTGTACGTGCTAAATAAACGTGACAGTATTTGTTTTATTATCGCCAGCTAAAAAATCTTAAAAATAAACGTATAAACCCAACAGTTCAACAGCTGGGAATTCAAAACTTTGATAACCCTTTGATAACTTTTGCATATGGGCCCAGATCTTCAATGGCTATGATGATAAGCGGATGAACAGCAATGTAAGAATTATCATAAATTATTGTTAAGTGTTTAAAATATGATTATTTTTGGTTACTCATATTTTGTTAATTAATTAAATTATCGAATACGAAATATACGGAATTTACGCAATAATATTGAATCTATTTTTATTTACAGTAAAATTAGTTTTGTGTAAATACAAGGAATTGTTTTATCGTAAACGTCAAGAGCACAGTCAAGAGCTGACCTCTGAAGAGGAGCTTATAGAGTTGCATTTTTTTTCACAGCAAGAAGTTATAGAGGAGAGTTTGTTAGTGGCGGAGGAGGAAGTAGCAGAGTAATAATCTTCTGGCACAATAAGAGAAATGCTGAAAGCATGGGAAACTGTTGCATCGTAGATTGAGAAGCATCACTCTAATAAGGAGGTGGAAAATAATACATTATTGTGAATGTTGCGAGATGCAAGATGTTTTTTTGTCATGAGCGAAATGAAAAATTACGCACTTGCTGAATTAGTCCATTCAACACTTATAGGCATTGTATTGATCAACTAATGAGATCTTGCAACTGGCTTCTCATACAATTTTTACACGACAATTTTGATGACAGTTAAACTCATACACAATACAAAAACGCAAATCGAAGATTGGCCGGATTTCCTCTATATAAATGGAACACGTTTTTTTCTAATTTGGTCCATCTGAATATCTTATATTTTTTGTAAAAAATGTAAATTTGTCTTATAGAAGGCCGCGATTATTTCGATGAAAAATTTCACAATGTAGCTAAAAACAACACCATAATTTACTCTTTTTTTGCGAACTTGATCATTGAAATGAATCACATATTAATATCAACGCTATGTTTATATTGTATGTGCGGACCATCAACTTCTGTGAGTAGTAAATTTTCAGCTGAATAAAAAATGTGCGCAAATATGTAGGAATATACTCACTGATATGACAATTGACTACATGATTACTCAAATGTGGAAGATTTGGTGAGTTTACTAAAAGTATTAAAGCAAAAATAAAATTTGGTGAAATAAATTTCTTTTTACAATAAATATTTTTGTGTGTGGCCTGTGCGGGGATGAAAAAATGTGTGCGGGCACACGCGCACACATTAGCGGAAACTTTGATTATTATTATGAAGATCGCTGATAAATTATGCTTATATGCTTTAAAACATGCTTCTCTTTTTCTACCTGAAAATGAGCTAAGTGCCGCTAATAACAATGCAGCTCTGTATGAAATTAATAACTCGGGAAATCCGATAATTCATATGCAATACGAATAGAGCACAGTATGAAAAAACTAACAAAACATGTCAAATAGAAATTATTAGAAAAATGATAACGATTTTTCGTAAAAATATTTCGTGATTCGGATAATTTGTAGGTTTCTTCAATTTCAACGTTAAGTTTTTCGACATATTTGTATTCGCAATTAGTTGCATTGTTATAAGCAAGATTTAGTGAATATTTTAGGAGAAAAAGAGTAGCATGTTGTTTGGCATATTTACCAATAATATAAACAGAATCAAGGACTATAGTGTACATATAATATACAATTATTTACCCGTATCCATCCTGTACGACTCCAGCTTGGATGATGTGAAGAAATCCAGCCTTATTGATAACGGAAATACACAAACAAAAATTAACAACAAGGTGACACTTTTTTTCGGATCTTCATTCGTTCAGGCATTGTGAAACATTTGTATTAATTTACAATCGAAAAATAATAAGAAAATTCAAATCAGATTGGTTCAAGATTTTTTATTTTTATTATTCTTAGAACAAATTAATGGAAAAATTCACAATTTAACAACACTAATAATTACAGTTTTTTATTAATTTAAAAACGACTCGTAATTAGTAGTAAAGGTAATAATCACTGCTTAAAACTCGTGTGGAAAATTTAAATCGAGTCCATTGACTTTTCACAATCGATGTTGTAAAAGCGGGAAAAAGGCATTCAACCCCCACTAATTTGTTTACTCCCGACCGCGGCAGGGGAACGACTGGCAATATCCGCTCCACGCTTCAGATACGTTGCGCTTTTTTCCTTTTCCATATCAATTCCGCCCGAAACGGTTCTGTCTCATTGGCTGCCGAGACAGTCGAGTGACCGCGAAAGACGGAGCCGGTGCTATCTTGCGTTTCATCTGCGAACACCCAATTCTTGCCCTCCGACCAATCGCAGTGTCATAATTCAAATTAATTCTAAGGAATTTTCCTCCGCGCCGTGGTGTTCGAAGAAGGAGCTGATTTTGCGGTGAGATAAAGTATTTTGTTTTGAAACGTATGGAAATGAACGATTTACTTCGATGGATTTTCTTCTGCTTGGCACACGCGATGAAAGTTTAATGGGCTAAAAAAAAATTAAAAGTCCACATCTGCGTTGACGTGTCATCGATTTATGTTCTGTATAATGGTCTTCTATTTAAAAATATTAACGTCAAAGTCAAATCATGGCCGGTTTTCACAGGTAAAATAAATGATTAATGATGTATTTTCCTAATGAAAATTAACGGCATTATCGACGATGCATGGTAATATATATACAAACTATTAAAAATATTATGTAAATACACGTTGAAAGCTACAAATTTCCAAGAAGCGTAACAATATAATAGACTCAACTGCTTTTTACACGATTTTGATATAACAAATATTAAATATTTACACGAATTATTTGTTCTAACACAATTAATCACCAGACACAAAAATAAACACAGAAGCGAATATCCTGATAACAAGACATTTAACACTAAAAGTCGTTAATAACAAACAAAAGAATTCATTAGATCCTTACACATTAGACGTGTCAGACATTCCTAGCGATGAAAGGGGCTTATGTCCAGTCCCGCATAACAGTCCCCGTGTTCATTGTCAATATTTGGTGGATATAGTCGGGTCTATGGCACAGAACGTCGTTGGCTTCCATGCCTGGCCTCACGAGTTCGAATTCCATTTAATCATTTTTCAATCGATTTTTCGATTTCTGTTCGAAGGATGATTGTTTAATTGCGATGTCTAAAAAAATCCTTAAATAACGGGATGTAGCGAGAGTGATTAGCCAACCACTAGTCCGGTTCTGCTTTATCCTTTCTATTTCTACTAACTCTCTTCGAAAAAAGGTTGAGCGACTAAGTAACAAACAATTCTCATAGAAAAAACTCCTGTTGAGTTGAGCATATGCTCCACATTAGGAACGGATATGAATTTTAAAAAGTAGTAACTTTCAAATTATTATCTATAAATTCTTAAGATATTTCTATTTGGTAAATACAGTTTGTTACACCCTTATTTCACTGAATCAATACTTTAAATTTATTTTATCAGTAATGGGCGAAACCGGCTTCGATCCTAGTAAATAAATGTTGAATAATTTCGAGCGAGTATTTTTTTTATTTATTTAAATTATTGAAATCGTTATAATTGCATACAGACACACATGTTTGCAATATAAATCAGGTTTTATTTTTAGAAAACAAAAATTTCGAATATTTCAGTATGATAAAAAAATATTTTTTAGCAAATCATTATTATGATACCTAGGTATAAATTATGGGATGCTTTAAGCATTTTAGGAAAGATTAACATCTTGCATACTTGGCGCTTATCCATTTTTTTTTTTATTTATTTGTATTAAAATTTCCTGAATTAAAATGAATTTTTACCTACCTATTTTATCAAGATGATCTAGATCAGGGGCTCACAAAGTGTGTCCCGTGTGACTTTGTGATGTGTCCCGCGAGATTGATGTAAATGTTATGTATACACAACATCAACCTCCGTGCTATGTTGATTATCTATGACATAACTTGTAACAATAAACCTTTCAACGGACAAAACCAGTATTCAATTCTTTTCTCATCAGTTACAATCGATAGTTCAAATCGAAACGTCTAACTGCTTAGTAGAAACTCCTCAATACTCTCTTCTGATATTATTTTGATTTAATAAGATTTAAGTGATTTATAATAAAGTGTATAAACTATGTTATAGAATAAAGTTGAAACAACATTGTATTAAAAATAAGTGTTTTAGTAAAAAATAATCCATAACATAAAATCTACATACCAATATTTTTTCTTGATACAGAATTTTTAAAAATACTATAAAATATATGTACTTGGAAAAGAATGAATGATCCGAAATTTTGATATTTGTTATTTTGTTAAACAATCTTATCAAATAGCTTCTTTATTTGGAAGTACCTATATTTGCTAAAAAACATCTACAATGAACATAATAAACAAAAATTAAGATCAAGATTAACAGTCGACATTGCATCTGTTTTGCAAACTAACACTACAAAATTGCAGGATTTTGTTTCAAACCAACAATTGCATAAATCGTATGGTGAAAAAATCAAATACTATTTTTTAATATATTTAAAAAAGAGGAATAATAATCTATTGTTTAGTTAACAACAGGGCTGTGGAGTCGTGTAAAAAAAAGACGACTCCGAATTCAAAGAGTTTTTTCCGATCATTTCATTTTAACTTAGATAAATGTATACCATCAGATAATCTTTAGTCAGCCTAGCATGAAGTGGCAACACTATGGACTAGTGTGGTGATGTGTAGCCCCATTATATATATATATTTTTTAATTGGTCTGAGACGGATAGTTTTTCCGACTCCGATTCAGAGTCTGGACCAAACCCCCCTAACATATACGAAAATATTTTCAAAAAAGGGTTTCCCGACAAATATTTTTCATTTAAAAATTGTTTGTGAACCCCTGATCTAGAATCTAGTAATATGAGTGTGTGTATTGCTATTGCCCATAATTCATAAAAGACATTTCTGCGTTTTTAAATGAATTATCTGTAGATATACTATATAGGAAAAAGATCATTTAATGGACCATAGATTACGCAAGTTCACAATAGACATAAATAATAATAAAAAACTTCAGTAAATATAAATATTGATTCGGTGCAATTAACTTCAGGAGTTTCGAATCCATGGTCCCCAATACCGAAAAGGACAAACGTCTAATAACGTTGACTAATCTTCTACAGCCACTTAACCATCGTTAGGCTGCCAATACGTTAACAATGAACTCGCTTAATCTCAAAGCAATTCTCAATGTTCTGGGGAAGGGGTGATTTGTTTATCACTCATATAAAATTTTATGCAATATTTAAATAAGCAATCGATTGTTACTTAATACACTTATAATATGTAACAATATGCAATTTACCGTAAACTTATTAATGTAAATTGCTAAAAATGTACTACTGTGGATACTAGAGCTGTCGTAGATAATATATAAGTCGGAATTGGAGTTGTATACCATTTTGATCTGAGAATATTGTTTTCGCTTAAATTAACAAAAGGCTCGCCGTCTTTAGTAAAATTTAACAAGGGACTCACGAGAGCCCCTCGGAGTCCCCTCCAGCCCACGCCTGCGATAAGCCATAATAAAAATTAACATTGAACAAGTTTAGAAGAAATAATTTTGTCATTAAATCATTTTTAATTAATCGTGTATATAATTGTTATTTGTGTATGCTAGTTACTTTACTGCTGCGTGCATTACTTCGCAACGCATTAAAATGAAGCCTTGTTAACAAACATAACATATGTACCCAACACTAGTTAACAATGGAAACAATCTTATCGCATATCGTAAATTCCGACTTGCAATATTGAAGTGGTCGGTGCGGTGCGACCATCGCAATATCATCATGACTTTTCAAATATACTTCGGGTTGTGAGCTATTCAATTCAGCGGCCATTTTATCGCTTTTTGTGGGGCGAAACGCGCGCTCTGAAATGCCGGGAATGGCAATAAAAACAACATTAAACGGAAACAATTTAAACCGCGCAGAAGCATACGGTTATGCTTTGATATATGATATTATTGAAATTTGAAATACCTCTATTAGGTTATTAAATTGTCTTTGATATTAACGACTTAAGATGCTTTTTAAAAATAATAATTGCAATCCATAGACTTACTATTCTTCTTAGCGCTACAGTCTGGGCCCTGGGGTGATCCTTGGTCGTCTCAATCAATCTCTTTCACTCCACTCTGCCTTCCTGCGCCACTCGCAGATCCTGTGACACCACTGAAACAGGGCATACGAGATAAACTCGATGAGATTTTTTGTAAGTCACTCGAGATCAACTCGAGGAGAGTTGACATCACAAACACCCACGTCTTATATCTCAAATTGAAATTGAAAGAAATCTAAATTTTACATTGGCTTAACTGGGAATCGGCCTAGAACCGCCTCACTGGGAGAACCAAAGTCTTATCAACTAACATATCGACTGTGTAAAGGAAAAAGAACGTAACCCACCGTTTTTTCAAAACAGGTTTTGATAATCACAATGTATCAAACTTGATACACATTCTATCAAAAGGATGTAAGCAGCAAATGTCGAATTAGTATCTAAATTTTGATCACTTTTAGGGTGTTCACTGTCAATACTTGGTGGAAAGGCATTATATTAATAAAAACACAATAATCCTTTGTACTTCATTCCACTTTATTTAATATGTCAGGACCGGTTTCGCTCATTGCGAGCAATGACAGTTGACAATGCTCGCAATGAGCGAAACCGGTCCTGACATATTACATAAAGTGGAATGAAGTACAAAGGATTATTGTGTTTTTATTAATCTAAATTTTGCTTAAAATAAGTTATCTAATGTTTGAAAAAAGATAAGCTTATGAAATTTAAAACCAAGAAAAAAGACTGAAAAAAAAGTTTTTTCTAGACAATTTCTTTAATTAATATTAGATTATTTCAATTAAACACCAGTTTAGAAGTCTACGTGCACCTCAAGGTTGTGTATAATTCATAATTTGTATATGGCCCAAAATCATCAAAACACGTTTTTTGTGCCTCATGTAAAATTTACTTTGTGTGTGTTACGTCCTTTTTCCTTTCCACAGTCGATATATCACAGCGAGTGACTAAATATCATCAAACGAAGGCCAAAAAGAGCTTTTCAATTAAACCCATACCCAAAAAAAGTTCCAACGCGTGAATTCAAATTAAGACATTTATTATCCCGAAAATAATTGGAGAATGGAAAAGAAATTCTTCAGAAATTGTATATAAAAATTGAAAAAGTAAATATAATAGGGGGGGGGTCTAGGTCAACCAATATAAGCAGCTCCCCTGCACTTATTAATTTAGCACTACAGCACTGCGTATATTATCAATGAATTTATTTGTTTTCCAGAACGAGCAAAGTATTAAATTGCATTATATCAGATATTTAAATGCGTTTAATACACATTTCATTAAATAACTAATAGATAAGAACGAAAATAATAAAATAAAGCATGCGATATTAAATTGAAACCTGGTTTTGGTTGCGCTGTAAAAATAGTCGTAAACATTTTTCTTATTAGCAGGGGTGGAATAAGGTAAATTTTATTTAAATGACCGGTATTTTTTTTAGATACCTTTTTATATAAGCTTCTATTTAATCCATGACCGCTCTCAACGTTGAGCATACGTACTTTTCATCACCAGTGGGCTGCCAATATTTTAACAAGGGGCTCGCTTAATCTCAAAGCAATTTTCGGTGTTCTGAGGAAGGAGTGAATATTTTTATAACTCTCATGCAATTATATGCAATACTTATACAACATTAAAGGCAGCTCTCTACTGTAATTTGTATATTTTAAAATTTTATAGCATTTTTTAATCCCTTATGTGCACTATTGCAAAATTAAACCCCCGAAATATTTCGGGAAATACAAAAAATAAAATAGGGTAAAAATAGCAATGTATTTAGCTAAATGATTATTTAGCCTATTATAATGGAGTTCTACTAAGTAAATGCCAAATCAATAAATAAACCAAAAATAAAGCTCCAAAGAGACCGACTAGCAATGACGGTATAGCGGCTATGCGAGCAGACTAGAGGCTGTCCCGATGGCAGTATGCTGGCTAACGGAGCGCAAGAAATTAAAGGATCGGAAGGGTTGGGGAAGGGGGGGGGGGTTAATTTTTAGACATCACAAACACCCATGCCAACAGAAATCGATGAATCGATCGAAAAATACTGTTCGAGCTGGGACTCGAACTCGACATGGAAACCAACAACGCTAACCGCTGAGCTATAAGACTCGACAACATTTTACATCTTAGTCTAATAATATATGTATGTACATATATACAAACATATTTTATTAATAAAAACACAATATTCCTTTGTACTTTATTCCACTTTATTTAAAAAGTCGGGACCTGTTTTTCTCATTGCGAGCATTGTCAACTGATAAGAAATATATATAAACAGTGAAAATTATATTTATTATTAGTTGACAAGGTTCGCAATGAGCGAAACCGGTCCTGACCTTTGAAATAAAGTGGAATAAAGCACAAAGGAATATTGTGTTTTTATTAATATAATGCCTTTCCACCAAGTATTGACAGTGAGCTAGTGAGCACCTTAAAAGTAAACATATGCTATGATTCAATATTATTCAGTCGAATGGTTTCCTTTTTTGTTTTCTTTGCGTTGCCCATGGTACGCACTCGATTTGGTCCTGTTTATAAAATTAATGTAGTGGAATGGTCTTGATTTAAAATAAAAGCCACGCCCATTGAACCGTGGCGCGCCAAATCGGGGTGGCCATATTGCGGTGGGGCGTGACATAAACCATCACACGTAGACATCTCGTAGACGGTGGGAAAAGCTTCAATCGGAAATTGCCCTTCGTCATAAATTTAATTTTATTTGTTGGAGGTCTACCTAATTTTAATGTTATTATTTTAATTAGGTATTATTATTGAAACAATATTATACATTTCTGCGATACAAATCGCGCTGTTGAAAAAATATTGACGTATAAAAAGTCTAATCGAGCTGTCAGATTTTTGATTGGGTTTCAAGGTCAAATCATTACGTTATTGAATGTTGCTAGTGCTCAAACACGTTTTCCCCGTAGAACTTTTGTGTTTGTTCACTGTCAATACGTTGTGGAAAGGAATTATATTTTAATATCAGTTTAAAATGCTCGCGATGACCATACCCGGTCCCGGTCAAATTAAACAGACGTGTAATTAGTATGAAATAGTCATTAATAAATATGTATTTTTTTCTTTTTCATTTAATATAAATTTTATATATGTATCTTCTATTTATTTATAAGCCGTGTCTTCTACCAGTGTAGAATAAATAAACTTCTAATGGAGTTTTTCTCAACAGATTTTTTCTACGAGAAATGCTTGTTGACAAGTTGCCCAACTATACAGTGTGCCTGGCTTATTTTTAAAGAAATCAAAGGATAAATATTAATTTTGGATTGATCGCGCTTCCCTTTGCAATAGTCCACGCCTCCCAGGTGGGAAATCGCTGGTCTACGCCAACATTTTAATTAATATTGCAAAATATTGCATAAAATTTGGCCGATTTATTTTAGTGTTTTCTGGAACGATAGCAGATATGTGATTATTCAATGAAGTAAGTTTGAATTTACGTGATTATTTATAATTAATTACATTAACATCTTGTAAGAGTCTTAGCAACGGCTATACATTGACATTTGTATGGACATTCAGGATATCATTGGCTTGATTATGTCTAATAATGTCTAGTACTTCTCAATAACTTCGAACCTTTACTATAAATATGTAAACAGGTGCTGGATTAAAATTTACTAGCTGTAAGCCCGTTGCCCAGCAACGTGAGATTTATGTTGCATTTTTAAGTAGTCAGAAAATTTACTGGCGTGAAAAATAAATTACAAACCTATTTATTGAATAAGCCAGAAATTCTGATAGTAAAAGAAATATATCTCGGGGCATATATCGACAGCCCTGCCCTGCAGTATTTAAATTGTAAATTATTTAATTTTTGGAATAATGTTTAAGTTTGCTAACAACCATTTTTCGTAGTAGCAGGAATTTCGTAAATTATTGAATTTTTGGAATAATGTTTAAATTTGCTAACAACCATTTTTCGTAGTAGCAGAAATTTCCTAAATTACTTAATTTTTGGAATAATGTTTAAGTTTGCTAACAACCATTTTTCGTAGAAGCAGAAATTTCGTAAATTATTGATTTTTTAGAATAATGTTTAAGTTTGCTAACAACCATTTTTCGTAGTAGCAGAAATTTCGTAAATTATTGAAATTATTGAATTTTTGGAATAATGTTTAAATTTGCTAACAACCATTTTTCGTAGTAGCAGAAATTTCGTAAATTATTGATTTTTTGGAATAATGTTTAAGTTTGCTAACAACCATTTTTCGTAGTAGCAGAAATTTCGTAAATTATTGAATTTTTGGAATAAAGTTTATGTTTGCTAACAACCATTTTTCGTAGTGGCAGAAATTACGTAAATTATTTAATTGTTGGAATAATGATTAAGTTTGCTAACAACCATTTTTCGTAGAAGCAGAAATTTCGTAAATTATTGATTTTTTAGAATAATGTTTAAGTTTGCTAACAACCATTTTTCGTAGTAGCAGAAATTTCGTAAATTATTGAAATTATTGAATTTTTGGAATAATGTTTAAATTTGCTAACAACCATTTTTCGTAGTAGCAGAAATTTCGTAAATTATTGATTTTTTGGAATAATGTTTAAGTTTGCTAACAACCATTTTTCGTAGTAGCAGAAATTTCGTAAATTATTGAATTTTTGGAATAAAGTTTATGTTTGCTAACAACCATTTTTCGTAGTGGCAGAAATTACGTAAATTATTTAATTGTTGGAATAATGATTAAGTTTGCTAACAACCATTTTTCGTAGTAGCAGAAATTTCGTAAATTATTTAATTTTTGGAATAATGTTAAAGTTTGCTAACAATCATCTTTCGTAGTAGCAGAAATTTTGTAAATTACTTAATTTTTGGAATAATGTTTAAGTTTGCCAACAATTATTTTTCGGATTTTAAATTATTTAACAATTATTTCCAATAAAAATCAAAAGATCAAATCCAATTTTTCAATAAAAAATCAGTTGCACATTTTGTCCAAGTGTATGAAAAAAGCAAAATATTATTCTATGATATATCCATATCATAATTTGAATATTCTTAATGTATTAAAGAATTCTAACAGATTTTCAAGGTCAGACGTGAAAAGATTCATCATTATGATTCAATTGATCAAATCCGCTCCAAAAAATATTAGTCTCACATCGACTCACACGATCAAACGATTCATTTCGATAGCCTTATAATCATAGTTTGCAATAGTCGAATTAAAGTCTTTGATTATTCGAATATTATGATGTATGGTGATACAATACTTTAGCTCTACACCAAGAAATATCAAATTTTCAAACGTGGCGATATCAGAACATTCACGCCCGGTTTAAAATAAGCCGCTCCCATTGGATAGAACAACATTTCAAAAATGTGCTGTTCAGAATAAATCGAAATCATTGGTCTGTACCTTACTGCGGACGTTTTACAGACGGACCTTATCGGCTATTAATGTTAAGATGCCATTCGATTCATTTACGATATGATCCAAATTAAAGGTAAATTATGTAGGTATACATTTTTATATTTAAATAAGTAAGTATATCGATTTTTAATACGTTGATGGTAGATCCCGATGAGACGAAATCGTTTTCAATTAATGAAAATATACGATAGTATCGCGTGATTTTACTTTGATTCGCAAACAGGTGCGAGGGGTGCAGATACTGTGAGAGTAAAATACCATGTTCTCTCTCTCGCAAAGTGCAATGAAGAGATGCATTAAAAATGCAGCGAACACTTGAAACCGAATTGCATCTTATCATGCGATGCATAATTATTTTTATCTCAGATAAAAATGAGTAATTAAATTTGATATTCTCACTAAAGAGGAAAGATATATTTTCTAAAATAATATCATAATTAATTTAAAAAATATTTGCTATTCATTTTATATTAACAAATAAAATAGTCAAATTATTTTTAATTTGATAGAATGGTTGCTGAATTAATTTACGATCGTTTGAAAAATGGTACTAATCATTGCAGTGATTGACAACGTTGAAGATAATATGTAATATGCCTGTTAGAAGATCCTCCACCAACTTGACCAGCAATTTGGAATCCCTTTCACCAAACAAAAAACTCAGTTGTCTTAAATTAAGGACTTTAAAACGATTTCTTCTTTTTAGATAGTTAAATGCAATCAAGTAAAAATATAGATAAGAAATACTGCGCTACTAGCCTTTTTCTCATTTTATATTATTAAGTGTAAAGTACAATAGAAAATTTAAATTAACTTTGATTATTCCACGTATTGTGTAACTAACTGTGACACGTGTTTCGCCTCTTTCAGAGGCATCTTCAGACTTACTATCGCAAAGTTTGCTTAAGTAATGTAAAGTACAAGTTTATAAATTATTAATATAAGATTAAATTTGATTGTTACTTCACTTGCTGTACTAACAATAGTGACACGTGTTTCGCCTCTTTAAGAAGCATTATCAGACAGAACGTCGTATGTTTACGAATAAACTGAGTTTATTCATAACCATTCGTAGGATAAGGCCTGATGTTGAACGCAAGCGGAGTAATAAAAATTGACACATTTAATCCAATATGTAAAAATGAATGTTTGTTTATTCGTATTTTATGCGTTGTTACACCGCTCATCAGATTGAAATAAAACTTTGACAAACTTTTTGCTTGCATTTGCGGGAAGGTTATAGGCATAGTAAAATTAACTTACAGTAAATTTTATATATACAGTTCATTTTGACAACGTATGCTTGCACTTGCGCGAAGGTTATAGTACAATTAACTTACAAGTTTTTCGTATCATAGACAATCGGCAGCAAACGTCAAATTTCAAACAGACAAAAAAGAAAACAAGCACTTCAATAAACACAATTAAAACACTTCTTACCTTGAATGGCATTGCATCGCTTGCCAGGAACCGGCTAGTATCAAATGAAATAAACTCAAAGATGGTCTTATTACTTATTAGGTTGTTCAATGTCAATACTTGTTGGAAAGACATTATATTAATGAAAACACAATATTCCTTTGTACGTCATTCCAATTTATTTAATAGGTCAGGACCGGTTTCGCTCATTGCTAGCATTGCTAACTGATGTTGTCAACTCAGTTGACAATGCTCGCAATGGGCGAAACCGGTCCCAACCTGTTAAATAAAGTGGAATAAAGTACAAAGGAATATTGTGTTTTCATTAATGGTCTTATTTAACAGACTTAATTGATTTTAAAGTAAAAACAATATTAAAAAGTAACGAGTTAACACTTTGCACTCTCACTAGATTTACTCAATACTAATAGTCTACTCTGGGTCCAGATTTTACTCGTATTACCAGCAAATTGAGTACGGTTTTAAACAAAAAGTCAAACGTATTTTTGAGACAATCTGTGTAGCTCCAATGGTGACCATAATAACGCGTATCATATTTGGTATAATTTTCTTCGAAAACGTAATTAAATTCCACTAATTTGAGCTAAAATATTCACTAAGCTATCACGGATTGTAAAATAAACCATTCTTGTATTATTTAAGGCGATATTTTGAAAAAAATGGGGTTTTATTATCGATTTACTTTAGAAATATTTTAGCATGAACGTTTTTACGACCACCGTATTGTGTGAGGGTCCAAGAACAGACATCGCCCGTCTTTGGGGTAATTAATTTTACAACGTACCGACATTCCTACCCAATCGCACTATGCTAGCAGTCCTTCTTAAAAAATATAGTACCTACAGTTTGCTATTATTGGTTAAAATTTTGTTTTATATTGATTACTTCCTCGAAGTCAATGTTGGAAACAATGTAAGATCATCCCAAAAGGCTGGAATAGATAACAATATTGATGTTTAGAAATACTCGGTGTTTCTGAAAGTTTTTCATATAAATAACGTTGCCATAAGTTTTACAAAAATACAATGTCCCTTTTCATTGTATTTTATTCGAACACACTCACGCTAATCGCTCTCACTCCGTTTTGTATGATGTGATAGGTGATAGGTAAGAATTCAAAACATCATATACGTTTATGTCTCCAAACAGAAATCCATAAATCGATTGTATAAAATTAATTATTGTCCCAGTGCTGACAGCTTATAAATTTTATTAGCTGTCAGTACTGGGATTCGAACAGTGACCTCCGTAACCAAACCCTTACCACGCAGCCGGCTCTTTTTACAATATTATCGTTATTTGTTTACATGGTAACAATTCGTTTTTCATTTCAAGCAAGAAGCATTTGATTATTTTTTAGACATGAAATAGTTTCTCCCGTCTTCAATTAAAGCTTTTTTCTCAAAGTGGAATTCAGCTCCCGGAGTTGGATTAGATAAATTATTAAATAAATTGAAAACAATTCATGATGTAATCATGAATCAGGTCAGAACGTATACAAATATGTATCGTTAAGGAAGCGAAATGTGAAAAAAGCGAATTAATATACCCATAGTCTGACTTTGCTCAAATATGTATTTTTATTATTAAAATATATATGATGTCAAAATTATCAAATAAAAAATAAATCATCATTATAACTGTGATTTTGGAAGCTTTCTAAAGTATCATAACAGAAATTTAAAAATGACCAACATTTTTATTTACTATGTCGTGTATATAGTGCACTTATATCAACTGAACGCATCGTTATCACTATATTCTGTAAAAATTTGTTCAAGTGATTCATGGTAGTCAAAAATATATTTCGTTGAAATTGCTTTTTCCTTCACTTAATAAAATGATGGTCACAACACTTCATACAACTCTAACGCCCACAAGATGTGGATACAGCCTTTCCAGATAAAACAACTAACTTATTTATACAAAGCAGGTAAAGACTTCAAATATTATTAAAATCAACATATAAGGCAGCTCTCTACTGTAATTTTCATATTTAAAAAAAATATTGCATTTTTTAATCCCTTAAGTGCACTATTGTAAAATTATGCCCCGGAAATATTTCGGGAAATACCAAAAATAAAGCTTCAAAGAGACCGACTACAAAAGACATTATCCTGGAGATTGGACCGTGCTATTAGTTGTCCAGATGGTATTATCCTGGCTAATGGAGCGCAAGACGTTAAAGTGCTATAACTGTGAAGTCAAATCAAATGAAACCTTTTGTGGTTGTTTAAAAGACTTATGCAAGAGTTTTTTTGCTATGAAAAGCCATATTACAATATTTGCACATGTTCCGAAACTTACTCCTCTTTTTCCTTGGTGCACACATGACAGGTTCAATTGGGCTTATTTATTTTTTTCTGCTGCTGTTAATAACACAATATTTTTAGAAATAATTTTTGACATCCTTTTTTACAGAATATCTAAATTTAAAATTGAAAATTAACTCGGTGACTGCACCATCATGTGATCTTCGGACGCATCAAATCAGTAACAATTTTTAGTAAAATTAATCAACTGATTTAGAATGATATGAATTAGAGTCTTTTTAAAAAAATGTTTCTAAATACCACAATTATGGTTCTATTTAAAAACGTAGCGCATCGCATGCAAACACGGTTCCGGGACTGAACGCTCGGCTAGCTTATCACGCGAAAACACGGCCCCGGGATCCAACGTCTTAATAGAGTATGTAAATATAGAAGGATTGGCAAATACAGTAGTTATCTATTCGCTCTCGCTAAGCCCTGTTTTTGTGTATCAAATCCATGAATCGTCTGGAAAATCAATTTATAAATGTATTTGCGCTGAATTAACGGAACAATCAAAACTGACTTTGTTGACCACTCGACCAAAAGTACGTCAGTACAGTTTAATTTTGTTGCGTAGGTGATTCCGTTTTCAATGTCTCAGAAAATTAAAATATAAAAGCAAAGGAAAGCTAAAAATAAATGCCTGTCACCAGCAGTTGTGATTAATTGCCCTTTTTATCATTTATCATATTCAGAGAGTTGAATAAATCGCTTTAAGTTTTGTAGGCAAAGATTATCAAAGATGTCTATCACGATGTGTTTTAACAGTTTTTATTTCTGATGGGTGGGTTGAAGGTTAAAAATAAGTCTCCATCTAAGCCCTTCATCAATCCACTACGACCAAGTGCTGTCTCAGGCAAGTATCTCCTCTCGGATATAATGTAAGACGTACACAAGATTTAGTACCGGATATAAATCTCATTTCAATACCAATTGTTTATTACACATTTTGATTTGTATAAATAACACCGTTAAATTGTATTTTTTATCAGTTTATAATGCTCGTCATGAGAAATATTGGTTCTAATCTTGCTAAAATAAAAGTGGAATTAGTGCAATTGAGTTTTTTTTAATATAATGCCTTTCCACCAAGTATGCACAGTGAACACCCTAAAAGTTATTATCATTTAGTATCATTTAAAATTATTATAAGTTAAAAATAGTTAAGGAAGCATGATTTATAAAAAATATTGCCATTAACTATTTCGTCAACATATAATCGGTGGAGCTAATAGCACATAACGTTTTTTGTTGTAATGCCACACGTGTCAATGAAGATTATGACCGATTTCACTCATTGCTAGGCGAGTATTAACATCAACTGATGAACAATAATTCAAAATTGGGTTATTGATATAAAATTGTGTGTGGTTTATAACAAACAATATAAAAAAATCATGCAAGAAGTATGTCAAGAATAAATAAATAACCAATCATACAAATTATATATATTTACGATGCATGTCCAGTGCGCCATAAAAGTCCACGCATATAATCAAGTAGCAATGAATATCATTATTTTTTCCTGAATAAAATACGTACTATAAATTCTATTTTGGCTAATTTCCTTATTGGGTCTTCACTATTTACTTTTTTAAAAATGAATTCCTATTTTTTTTATCCATCTCCGCTTCAAATGTGAAGTATATGGCCTTCTAATGGAGATATCTCACCATAAATTTTCTACAATAACTATTTGTTCCACAAACTCTATTTTTCCAAAGGGGGTAGTAGAGATAGAAGATAGAAGGATAAAGCTAGGACAGGACTTTTGGTTAACTGATAACTCTCGTCTCTCGTTACACCCAGTTCGGATCGGAAAGTTTGGAGGGTTCTATACCAAATTGTTATTATTTTTTCAAATAACATGATTTTTTTAATTAAGGGAACCAATATTCCATGTTGCCATGAATTCTATCACTTTTTACAGGGGTTTATATAGAATACCGTATCTATCGTGTAAAAAGGTGTTGAGTATATTATGTTAATAATTAAAAGTTATTTAGGTATTCGACAAAGATAATCAATCATTTAAATTGCAATTTGATAATGAATATCGGAAGTAAAGCGATAGGAAATCATCAGTCTAGTCATTCATATATTGAAAAATTGACAGCGATATTGTTGAACCATGTGGAAATACTGTTCGTTCCCTCAAAAACGAAGCGGAATTGTCAGCCATAAAGGTAATTAGATGCGCATCCTTAGTTGGGAACCCGAACATAAATCAGAAATGCGAAACTATTTACCATACCGACAGCAATAACTGAATGCATTCTGTATTTAAATTCAAAAGAAAAACACACAGCCACACAGTGCGCTGTTTCTTATAAGATACTTTTTTTAGGACGTTCTTGGTGGAAAGGCATTATATTTAAAAAAAAAAATACTCATTTGTACTAATTCCCACTTTTATTTAATCTAAGTCTAAAATATTACTCCCTCCTTCTCACCGATGCTAAAAACGGGATATAGCGAGATCGATATGCTACCCACTAGTCTTGCTATATATATTACCTTTCTATTACTATTCTTTTGGAAAAATAAAGGGTGAGAAACTAAGTAACAAGTAGTTGAGAGAAATCTCCATAAGAAGGCCATATACTCTACATTGGCAGCAGCGGTGGGCTGCCAATAAGCCAACAAGGGGCTCGCTTAATTTCAAAGCAATTATCGGTGTTCTGGAGAAGGATTGAATGTTTTTATCACTCATGAAATTATATGCAATAATTAAATAATCAATCGATTGATACTTAATACACTTATATTATGTAACAATATGCAATATACCGTAAAGTTGTTAATGACTAAAATGTACTACTGTGTATACTGAAGCTGTCGTAGATAGTATATAAGTCAGAAATTGTAGTTATATACTAATTCGATCTGAGAATATTTTGTTGTCTTAATTTAATAAGGAGCTCGCGCGAGCTCTTCCGAGCCCCCTCCACCCCACTCCTGGTAATGGTATAATTTCTACCGTATCTCTTGATTTTTTCGTTATTTAAAAATCACCGAATAAGTATGTAAAAAAACTTATCTTTCTAGAGATGGAAAGGGTGGTTACGAATTCAAGTGGTCGAAATGTAAAACTCGCGTCTGAATAAAGTCAGTCATCATGAATCCCTTGTCTATCTTGACCAGGGTTGCCAGGCGTCCATATTTGAGCGAGACTGTCCCGAGTTCAATCGACAAATCCCGAGTCCCGCATTGCAAGTCCCTCTATAATCCCAACGTATAAAAGTCTTCGAAATAGTGAATATCTCGATCTGTGTTTTTAGAAATCTGGCAACCCTGATCTTGACCCATCTAAGCATTTAAATTCGACTTATAATTCATACTTAGCGGTCATTTCAATATATAATTCGAATATTTAGGATGAACAAAAACGTTTATTTAATCACTTTTGAAGTGTTATACTGTACACACCGGGGTGGAAATAAAATAAATAATAAACCACTCGTATGTGCTTATCCTACAATTATTTATTATGATCAGTACCGGTTTTGCTAATCACGAGTATTCATCACTCAGTTGAAAGGAACCGTGACGAGAGAAAGCAGCCCTGATACTCCTATTCTAATAAATAATTGTGATATAAGTCCAACAGAGTGTTTTATTATTTGTTATGTTATTAGTTGTATTATTCATTTTTTTATTTAGGCCCGGATGTTTGTTATGTTTGAAAATTCTCTCTCAAGATTCCAAATCTAAAATAACAAGGCATGTCGAGATCGATTAGCCAACCACTAATCTTCTCCTAACCTATCCTTTTTAATAAAATATAAAATAGCTTAGATTATTCCACTATTGTGCTACAAACTGTGACACGTGTTTCGCCTCTTTCAGAGTCATCCTCAGACAAACTACTTTCACAGATGCTTGCTTAAGTACGAATGATTTTAATTTTACTATTCTGATATATTATAATAAAAATCAAATAAAATTGGGAGGCAAAGAGGGGATGATAGAGAAACAAACAAATTACAGTGATGGTATTTACATTAAGAAATGATTAACTAATGAGTTGCATCAATAAGGACGGGCTAATCCGTTGGAAAATAAATTCAACAGTGGCGAACCACCTGTTTTACTCAAGATATAACAATATATCTTTATTGTTAATACTTTTATTTGTTTCTAAAAATTCTAAGCTATTCATTTTTAAACCCTTTTTTAAAAGCTATCCTTTTTATTCATACTCTTTTCTAAAAGAAAAATTGGGCAACTGAGTAACAAACAGTTCTTGTAGAAAAGCTTGAGAAAACTTTATAAGGAGGCAATATGCTAAACATTGGTAGCAAACATGGATTAAAACATATACATTTATATGATATTCAAGAAGCTTCGATAGTTTTAAATCACTGATCGGAAAAGAAAATGAGTTGCTTTGTCTCAAAGCGGCATCCTTTTAGAAATAGATATAACTACCTACGGCAAGGCGGCGCTCTTAAATAAAGAAACTAATTTGTAATTAAAGCGAAAACACGTGGCCGCTGAGACGGCGGCTCAAACTTTTGACGGCTGCATTCAGACATATTTGTCAAACGATGACATGTCAGAAAAAAAAACAAACGAGGGCGGGAAATTGTTCCATTCTTTTTGAATTTTGATTTCCGCGAACTGTTTGTCCGCAAACGCATAGATAATGGCAGATTTACAGCACAAAACATGCACAGATAAAACATTTTTTTCTTTAGACAAATATTATTTTCTTCTATACATTATTAATCTGAGGGTTTACTTTCAAGTAATGGTGGGTGGCATTCAAAAAGTTTTAGTGATTTATAAATATACATCCAGCCAGCGTTGGGCTGCCAATACGTTAAAAAGGGGCTCGCTTAATCTTAAAGTAATTATCGGTGTTCTGGGGAATGAGTGAATATGTTTATCACTCATATGTAATTAGCAATATATTTTTACTTAATACACTTATTATATGTAACAATATGCAATTTACCGTAAACTTATCAAGGTAAATAGCTGAAAATGCACTATTATGTATACTGAAGCTGTCGTAGGTAATATGTAAGTCAGAAACTGGAGTTATATACTAATTTGATATGAGAATATTGCTTTATGTTGAGTTAACAAGGGGCTCGCCGGCCTTAGTGAAATTCAACAAGAGGCTCGAGCGAGCCCCTTTGGAACCCCCTCCAGCCCACTCCTGCATATAATGTATGGTTAAAACAATAGAAAATGGTAGCTGACAATGCAATTACGTTCCTATTTTTAAATAGAATAATGTACAATATAATACAAACGAAAAATAGGACTTTTTAACTATGTCCAATCAATTTTAATTTAGGTATGTCTAATTCTGAATAATGACGTAACGGCGAAGTTGCCCACGCGATTCCCGGTCATACACAGTTTGGTTTTATAGAGCAAGACTTGTTAATTTTCTCTGCCAATGAAAATGCCACCTCTGTGATTTTGTTAATTTTTATCCGACGAAATGATCTCGTATCTAAGGACAAATCACGAAATTCGTAATGCCACGTAATATTTAATGAGCTGTGAGGATATAAATACACAACGCTGAATTAGCCGGCATATAAAAATAATAATCGTAGCGTTTGACGTAAACAATTGAAATTTGGATTGACACGCCGGAAAAATATTCAGTTGCTGAATAATATGTTTTTTTTAAAGGCAAATGATAGTATCTATACTGTTACTTTATTTAAAGTAAAGAAGAAATTATTAATACAAACGATCGTATCTAATCTTTTTTGTCTTTAATTAAACTAAAGAAGACATAATTGATCTGACCTTTTAACTTGCTGTAATTATTTTCTTAGTTTTTCAAACGGCTGACTTTTTGTCACTTTATTTTTTATTTCTTCAAAGTAGGGGATAGCGACATCTTTACTGATTAAGAGTACGTTCGATTTTTTTGTTTCGTATGATCAGAAGGGTTGGAACCATGTACGCCAGGACATCACCTTTTTTTGCACCGCCCTCCTTTACTAGCTGATAATTTTTCGAGTTTTGATTTTTTTTTTAATTCTATGTATTCTTAAAATTTAAATAAACGCATTATAAAAAAAGTGGACGGTAAAATTGTTCTTGGTTTTTTTACAGAGCTCGAAAAAACACCCGAAATTCGTGCCTCTAGACTAGAATACCCCCTTAAACAATCTAGCAAGTCTAATCTCGAATTTTTTTATTCAAAAATTTTAAGGAACTTATTCTCGAGTTGTCTCAACATATAGCCCCTAGTTAATAATAAGAAAGAAGCTTTCTATTTAGTGATATATACATACATACTTATAATAAAAATATTGTCAATCATTCAAATATGTCGTTGATTAAATTTACCAAGCTAGAATTAAAAAAACGCCCCAGTCGATAACAGCTAAATAAATGTTAAAAAAATAAATACCTTCTTTGTAAATATATTTATTTCAAAAATACATATTATTAATTTAACCGTTAAGTGGAGCTCTGTTAAATTAAGGAAACACGATATGGTAGATATATATTTCTCTTAGTGTGTTAACTGTCCATTATTGGTGGACAAGAGGTATATTTAAAATTAAAACACAACTTTACTAATTTGAACTGTCCTAAAGATCAGGACTGTTTTCGCGAGAATCAACATAGCTTTTTATTTACATTTTTTAAACATAAGTTCAGTAGATAAGATGACTTCGATAAGATTTTCAAAAAAGGATATGGCAATTTATTTTTAAAATAGCATAGGAATGTGTACACCGCTTAATGTATATGTATGTTATTAAAAAAAAAACATTTTTGTACTGGTTCTACTTCAACAGAATACTTTTAGTTAATAATGCTCGCAGTCTTGATCTATAATAAATATTGTGAACACCCAAATAGGGATTATTGTGTCTTTTCGGGATATTGAACTCGAACCCGAAGCCGGACAACCGGGTAAAACACAAAACAGTTCGGATAAATAAAAATACAATAATATGTTAAACCTAATTCTATTATTATTAAATATTAGCTCTTATTTCTTTGAGAATTTCTTGACAATTTCAATGACAGATAAGACGCAATTTGTGATATATTTTATTTTTTATCCGATGACGTATTTTCTGCGATGCTTGCAACCCTTCCTGCCATATCTTAGACGAGCGATTGTTTGACAGTCAGTAATTACAATTTCATTCTTATATATTTAAAGACAGGTCGACCGATTGAATTTCAATTAATTATTCTAACGTTAAGCGACATAGATTTGTCAGTGTCGTTATCATTAAGAACTGCTTAATATTATATATATTAGAGTGTCAGACGTCGTCAAAATGATCAAGATATTTTTAATTAAGTACAATACAGTAACATCGAGAAGGCTGACTATTCTGAAGTCTGAATGAGAACGGAAAGATGGTAGGTCGAGGATTCAGTGGGTGGATGGAGTCTAAAAGACGTCTAAAGTTCTCTGTTTCACAAACTGGTTGCATAGGGACCGCAGCTAGTGGCGGATTACATCGAAAGCGCGCTTGGAGCCTCCAATTATTATAGGTCTTGTATTATATAACCCAAGTGATTTTTTAATCCATGCCTGAACCTTATTTGGTGCATATGGTTTTCTAATGGAGGTATTTCAACAGTGGCTTTTTTACAAGAACTTATGGTTACTCAGTTGCTCAAACTATCTCTTTTTTTTCCTGAAGTGTAACTCCATGAAAACGCAGATTGCCTACAGCGGCTGCAGTGCATTTGTAAAAGGGTCCAAATTATGTTTCCTCTCTTCAAAAACTAGTGTATCTATTTTTTGATTTGTAATATAAAGGTTTACATTGAAATCACAGTTCAGATCTTGTAGGTCTAAATTTAGTTCCGACAGTTCTCAGAAAGCGTAACACATCAAGACAACATCCGAAAATCAAAAGTTTTCAAAGCAGAATAAAAATATTTTTTTGCGAATATTGATTTCAAACATTAAAAATTTCTTGTAAAAAGGTGCCGGAACGCCGTTCCACCGCGTTGCATGGGGGAAAAAAGCACTGTGTAACCCATACACTTTTAGTTCAGATTTTATTTTATATCATGAGTTTTTAATATTTTTATAGCAGTATATTTTTACATAATAAAAGCTTATTATGTAATTGATTTCCGAATTATTGCGAAACATCCTATAAGAATGATAAAATAGTCCACCCCCTATCTGGAACACCGCGAATATCCACGGTTAACCGAGCCCCTTGTTCTTATTAAGTAACATTTAATTGATTTCATAATTATTGCGGAACATCCTATAAGAGTGATAAAATAATCTAACCGTTATCTGGAACACCGCGAATATCTCTCAAGTTAACCGAGCCCTTTGTTAACATTTTGACAGCCCACCGCTGGGTCTGCCCAAATTTGGGCTGGTCGTTTGCTAATCACTTTTAATACGCCCTGCTATCAAAATCAGATTGAGTACAATTTTGAAAACAATACTGATTTATTACATTACATGTTTCTTTTTGAAATCCAAGGGAATATAATTATTTAAATAAGAACACAATATTCCTTCGTACTTTATTCCACTTTATTTAATAGTTCAGGACCGATTTCGCTCATTGAGAGCATTGTCAACTGACAAATAAAGTACAAAGGATTATTGTGTTTTTTTCTTAATTTTGAAGTATATCTAATATAAGTGTCTTTCTTGACTGTGTGGCTTTATGAGATTACAGATAAATGAAAGTGGCTTTAGGGTCTCCATTCATGATCATTCCGAAATTCAAAAACGTCGGGTAATAAACCGATTAAATGTGACATAAATCGTTTGGGTGATGGCAGGATTTTTAAAGCCCATTGACGAGAGAAACCCATCATTCAAACGCGTAACCAAATAAAAACACTCTTAATAAGTAAACTGCCGTAGTCTGCATTTTGGCTAATTTTAGTTATGAATGAAGCTTAAACAATTTTATGTTTTCCATCGTCGGAGAAAACTGCGGTTTTATTTGAAATATATTTCACGAGACATCCAAAACTTCATTATAGTTTTAAATACAATGACTAGAAATTGCAAATTAACACTCCAGTAACAACAATATCCGGAATAAGTACAAAAGTGTTCCATTGATTGTTTCAAAATGTCATGATTATTATTTCCAATTGCAAACAAACAGCAATGATGACCTCGGAAATACAAATTATATTAAATTCGCAGAAATCTTTGGAAAAATACATTCTTGTTACTAAATCCTCCGAAATTCTACTAAAAAAACTAAATGTTACGAAATTCATGCATTTGAGCTCCCGTTTCATTTGAAATCGATATTGATATACATAATTAAACATTATGTTACAGATTTCTGTTTTTATGATTTTATTTAAGTCAAATGTGAAACTACTCTGATCGATGAGGTATATAATTTTTTGTTCAATGAAAAATTAAGAAATATTACATACGGCAGTCGACCTAAATATTAGCAAAAATGCAGCAAGCATCTAATTATATGTCAAGGTCAACACACTTTGGTGACTTGGTGAATAGGCGCCATCGATTTTACTTCCAGGGGTGTTCTTAAATAAAATTGGTTATTTTAAATATTTAGAAATATATGTGTCGAGTCAAATTTGTTTTAATATTTTTTATAGACAAAAAATCTTTTTATTTTAAGACTATTTATCTAGCTTGTAGTGTAAATGCGCTGTATTTGTTTTTGCGAAGTAGCACATAAGACATTATTATTGGTTTATATTATGTATGAGTTTAATAAATACCCTAAAAAATGATTAATCTCTCTTTTGTTCTTATTCTACGCTTAATTTATCACAATCAGAACTGGTTTCAACATTTCACCACGAGCATTTTCAACTGAAAAAAATATATACCATATTCCTGGTCTTGATGACAATAAATTAATTGTATAAAAAAATAATTGTTCTATTATTTTTCAATATAATTGAGACATTGAACACTTAAAAATTCATAATTACTCAATGTATCGTTTTTTGAAATATGTATTTGTTTTTCAGTTTACATATTTATATGTAAGTACGAAATATGAAAATTTCACATTCCAAGAACTTCATCCGTCCCTGGATAATATTATTTTTTTGCAAACTCGTAAACATACATTTTTATTATACTGACTAATTCACTTTGACTAATTTATTACCATAAGCTGTGAACAATGTCGAAGTACAAAACAAAAATAAGTAAGTATATTTTTAACCCTTTGAGGAGTATTGCCGCTTCGTACGGACAAATATTTTAGTGCTTAATGCTTATTGATATTCTCTTGCTTTTAATTGAATTGTCATTATTTTTTCACATATAGGTAAAAAAACATTTGTATCTGTGAATTTTGACGATCTCGTTATTTTTATTATTTGTTGCAAATGAACAAAACAAATTTGTAAAAAGGTCAATACATATTTGTACAAAATCGGTAGCCGTATTAAGCAAAAAAAGATCTAGGCCCAAATTGAAAGTAATAGGTTCTTGAAAATTGTTGAAAAATAATAATATGTTTGTATATTTACATATTTGATTTTGCATTGTAAAATTATAAAAGAAGTATTTACCACCTGAAATATTATTCCATATTCTTACCAGACTGACCAATGAACAATTTGTTTTATATATTTTTGTGTGTATCAATGGTAAATGAATCAAAAAATACAAAAAATCCTAATTTAGTAAAAATAAACTTACTACCCAAAGGGTTAAAATCAAAAGGATAAAGAGATATCTGCCGATTCTGAAGCAATGTTAATAATTTCTTTATTTGATAGGTAATAATGAAAATGTTTTATATATTTATGGGGAATTTTTACATGCGGAATCTATGGATATAAAATTACATATTTTTTAAGAGTTGATCAACTGATTAACAAAATGTCGTAGAAAAAAAATGTTAAAATAAACTTCATTACGAGTCTACATAATCGTACAGAGATTTTGCTAAGACAGAACTACCGGTAAGCTAATCGCTCTCCTTGTACGTTGCTTTATAGATCGGATAGGGGATGAAATTTTAGATATCGAAAAATATTTCTCTTATGTACTAATTTTACATTATTTGAATAACGATTGTGACCGGCTTCGTTTATCGCAGACGTTATAAACTGATAACAATATAAATCAATACTGTAACACAATATAATGTTCAGTATTATTTTAAGATTAACTAACTGTTGAACCTTCAAATGATTGAGAGATTGTATCTTTTTGCATAATATATACGTCCAATTCTGATGGAATAGATTTACTAGAACTTGATTATAGAGTACTAGAATTGCATAATTAATATTGTTTTATAATGTACTTGCAATGCAAACTACTTATTATTGGATTTGAATTAAAAAATATATACATATACGATATATGTGATATACCTACATTTCCAGTTGAACTTCCAACCTATTGGATATCCTTTCGTTCCGCAAATGTTTGCAAAGATGTTATGTTTTGTTTTGAAATTTAAACATTTTTACTGTTGTTTATGGGGTCATTAAGTTTGAATGTTGCAATTTAGTGCATTTATGTGACAGTTTGCCCGTTTGAATATCAGGTAATCACTCGGCAGCGAACATAATTCACTCGATTTTGACTTAAATGGTCTTGATTTATAGCATGAGCTGAACTTTTAATGGGAAAATTTGATTTTTCGCGCTCGTCAGTGTCCAGGCTTAAGATTACTCACCCACAAGTCTAGCACTAAATCGCCAGTAAGAAATGTTCTTAACCTTATAGTTGCCATAGAACAACAATTGACATTGAAAAAAAATTACCAATTACATTATAAGCGATTCTAAAATAACACAAAATTTCAATGTCAATTGTTGTTAAAACCTTTTCTTTTAAATTTATTTTTGTATAAATAGCAGCGTCGGTTCGTGACCTAAAATCTTGGGTGGGCTAGAGAAAAGTTTAGCATTGTATACTATTTACAAAATTGTGCATGTTTCCACTTCACATTATACATTAATCTAAATTCTACAAGCAAATCAACAAATACTACGACACTACTGGAAAGCATAAATTATTATATAATAAAATCAAAGCTAATGTAAGTATGAAATAATAGAATATTAAAAACTGGACCTCAAATTCGTCTCCTTCAAAGTGAACTACCGTGTTTTGTTTCATACAATACAACTTGTCTCTGAATACAACGAACTCCAACGTTTATTTTTTAACGAAGAGAGGTTGGTATGAGCGATTTTGTATATTTGCTGGGCTGGATTGAATTAGCCCATGTGACGTAATGACTGCAGGCTGAATGCCGAGGCGCAATCGTTAACGATAAGATGACGTTTCCGTATGAACAATGGTTATAAAATACATACTTTTTCTAATCGTGCTTGATTGCGCACCAGTGTAAAAAGAGTGTTTCAAAAAAGGATTTGTTTTAGCTCAGTCTAATTTAAAAATACTCCAAGGCTCTATTATTATTATTAACACGTAGGTATCGCCAGACTGACGTCACGTTGCCTGTTCTGTATGAAGTATGTATAGGGCCATTGCTTTTTTTATACCGGCTAGGCTTAAAATCGTAATAAAATACACAATCGAGAGTATTATTGTAGGTAGACATAGCATTGTCTTATATTGACAAAGGAAAATCAAAACAAATATATTGTATAAATTTGGGAAAGGTTAGTTACGTTTATAAATGTATTTATTTTGTTCAGCGGCCGAATTGCTGTTCATTTTTATTCAGCCATCTTATGTTTTTTTTCTACACATTGTGGGTAGAACCACGTAGAACCAGTACGTTGAACCGCCACTGATAAATAACATTGTTAAATTATATTTCTTATCAGTTGACAATGCTCGCAATGAGCGAAAACGGTCCTGACCTATTAAATAAAGTGGAATAAATTACAAAGGAATATTGTGTTTTCATTAATATAATGCCTTTCCACCAAGTATTGACAGTGAATACAACAATTATTATTGAAATGGAAATAACCCGTCGATTTTCGTAAATATTGCAGGCGCAAGTTGCGAGCATCTTAATGCTACTATTCTTGTCGTCGTGTGTTGTCTTGAAACGGGCTATTTGCGGTATTGCAGCGTCGGATTGTGTTGGTTTTCATTCCTCGCTTGAACGGTCCGCCGCCGCCGAGGATCGCCGCCTGATTCGAGACGACGGTCCTCCGCACCAGCAAAATAGACGCCCGAAAGCGATCTTGGCATTTCGTCTCGCAGATGCTGGTGGTGCTGCTACTCCAGCGTAACTGCAAATTCAATCTATGCCGATGCGTAATTTAATGAGATTAAAAATTGGCACGGCTCGCTTCAGAGTCGAGTGCCAAGACATTGCTCCTTTGCCGGCTTGCTGTGGAGTTTGGGCGTGTGGGTATCCAAGTTAAATGCACTTGGCCCCTAGACGGTTCGTTGAACTATTTTAATCTCCACATTTTCACCTAGATATATCATATCGTTGGAGCTTACTCAGTTGACTTCCTTATCATTTTTTTCTATTGCTTTTAATATTAAATTGTACTATTTTTTATTTCTTCTATGTATTCTTTAAATTAATAATTGTTCAACCTTGTGCAATGTTAATTAAACAAATTAATAAGTAAATAAACATTTGTAAAAGCCTAAAGGATATTTTATATGTATTAAAAATGTAAAGTTTCGCATGTTTTTTTATGGTATTATATCGACTGTGGAAAGGAAAAAGGACGTAACCCGCATATAACAAATTTTACAGGAGACACGAAAAACGTTTTTTGATGATTTTGGGTCATAGGAAAGTTATGAAATATACACAACCATAGTGCATAGAGACTGATTAACTGATTCTGAATTGAATTCATCTAATATTAATTTTTCAAAAACAACTTTTTTTAAAGACTTTTTCCTGATCGCAATTTTAACAAGTTCATCTTTTTTCAAACTTAAAAGCTAAATTTGGATACTTATTCGACATTTGCAGCTTACTTCCTTTTATAGAACGTGTATCAAGTTGTATAGCCCTCTCAAATTGAGGATTTATAATATAAACGATAAAACCATTGGAAGATCATTAAAAATCTTGGATTTCTTTCATCAATTTAATTTAAAAGGAGAACAGAAAACTTACAAAGCATAGACAAATTACATAGACAAAAGAGCGTCATTTTCATCAATCAAGCTTGACAGTTTAGCGCACACGTCCCTGGAAATCAAGCGTGACAAATTCTTTTACAAACCTACACACATTTTCTTACTTTTATCTAATGTAAACACATTGTTTTAATTATTTTATTACTAACGTAACAATGAATTATGTATCACTGTCGACAATAAAATAAGATAATTTATCAACCACAAAAAATTATACCTAGGTGACCGACTGGTAAATTATAAACACAATAACATTACACAGAGAATAAAAATAATTTATGACAATGGCAACACTATTTTATTTTATTCTATATTTAACTTAAAATGAAATGAATCATTTTGTTTAGACCATGAATCAGCAGTATATAGTACATGCTAGGCAGGGGTGAAGGGGGCTTTGAGGGGCTCGCGCGACCCCCTTGTTACATTGTATAACTATATATAGTAATATTCGATAGCTTTTATAATTATTGCGTATAAAGAAAACAAATCACCTCTTCCGCGGATCACCGCGAATAGTTTTGAGATTAAGCGAGCCCTTTGTAAATGTATTGGCAGCCCACAGCTGCAAGGTGTATTAGAAATTAAAAGAGTAATATATGTTATATCGAGATTGACTGATTGACTACCCTCGATCTATAGTTAAAATAGGTGATCACATTTTAGAATCATACAGGTATTGCAATGTATTACTTTTCAATCAGATTTTGTTTTCGGTTTACCTGATTTTCGCCCTTGCGAAGAAACATTTAATTTATTCGTTTTGGTTTTTATTAACAACAAATCCTCGTTTAGTTTAGGGCTTAGATTTGTAATGAAGATAAGATAACTGCAAGTTGTGGACGAGATAGTTATAATAAAAATTTCGTCGTCAACGCAAAAAAACCTCCCATATGTCAAAAACTTTATTATTCAGGATACTTAAAACCATGAAAGTGGAGTCGGGTAAAAATAAAACGACTCCGACTTCAGCTTTAAATTGAAAACCGACTCCAACTACAAATTGATTATTCCAATCGTTTCCGTTTGATTTACATATCTGTGTAGTGTGTACTATCAGATCATTTCAGTCACTATGTTAGAATAATAACAGTACATTTCACTAATCAATATAATAAGGAATGCACTGATAATTTTTCAATATCTTTAAATTATTTTGCTTCGATTTGTCTAACTCCGACTTCTCCTCCGGGAAAAACATTCGATTTCACGACTCTCGGCTCCAACTACACAGCACTGCTAAAAACTGAATTTTTAGAGTTTAAGGATTGTTTTTAAAGTATCAAAACATATGCTTTGAAGTTTCTCCTTGTTCACTATTTCAACTATACGCAGTGGAGTAGTGGTAAATAAAAAGGTGCCAGGTCGGTATTTGATTTCTTCATTTTTTTTTTGTTTTTTTTACACCCGTCTGAAGCTAAAAAACCACAAGTAAATTTTTTCTAGAAAGAAGGGTGCTATTTCTTCACGTTACTTTTATTTTTGTAAAATCCGTCGGATAGATCAATTTTGATGTAGTGCTTTTAAATTTTATGAAGAGTATTTTGAATATATGTATGTACTTGAAAAATAAGTTACAAGTTCAAAAAGTGGCAGGGCGGCGCCCTGGCTCATTTTCAGGTGCCAGGTTGCCGACCTGTCCCGACCTGGCCCCACTACACCACTGACTATACGTCTGCCTCGTCTTGAATATAACTGCAAATTCAAATTTAAAGTTTAAACAAATAATCATAACATTTTTACTATGATGTGGTCATAATATTGTAAGATGCAAAAAAATATTTTTAATTAAATAACACTAATTCCTATCATATGACAGATTTTACTTATATATATCGACTGTGGAAAGGAAAAAGGACGTAACTTACACTTTTACAGGAGGCGCAAAAAACCTGTTTTGATGATTTTGGGCCATATGCAAATTATGAATTATACACAACCTTGAACCGCACGGAGACTTCTAAACTGGTGTTTAATCGACACAATCTAATATTAATTAAAGAAATTGTCTAGGAAGAACCTTTATTTCAGTCTTTTTTTTTGGTTTTAATTTTTTACAAAGTCATCTTTTTCAAACTTAAAAGCTAAATTTAGATACTAAATCGGCATTTCCAGCATGCATTCTTTTGATAGAACATGTATTAACAGCGGCGGGTTAAGAACTTTGGAGGCCCCAGGCGCAATAAATTTTGGAGGCCCTGCTTTTCAAATAACATAAAAGTGCTACAAACCTCTTTGTAGAATAATAATGAATATTGAAAACTGAAATTAAAATGTAAGGTTTCATACAATATATGCTATCTTGAGGCCCCAAAGATTTGGAGGCCCTAAGCGTGCGCCTCTTGCGCTTATGGGATAATTCGCCACTGTGTATTAAGTTTGATAAATTGTGATTATCGAAAAAAGCTGTTTTGAAAAAACTGTGGGATACGTCGTTTTTCCTTTCCACAGTCGATATATATGATTATACTTTATCATTAGTTGAATTTCTCGGCAATGTCGTTTGCTATTTAACTATTTTTTTTCTAATTGATTAAATGGTAATTATTTTCTCGATGACGACGATATATTCGTTGTGATACTGTCTCGTCATAATAAATATATTATGCAAAATTGGAATTGCTTGTTGCAGCATAATATGGCGTCCAAGGAATCCCTCTGAAGTGAAATTTTGCGCGATTTTATCTCGGTCTAATTAAATTAGTCGGGTTGGGAGAGTGGCGAGTCGGTTAATTCAATTAAAACGAGTTAAATGGATCGGCATTTGAGACTGTTTACTTTCAAACGTCGCCATTACTTTCCCGTTGTGACTTAACTCTTAACAAAGTCAAACCGGCGTGAAATTAAAATTTCGCTTTGAACGAGGCGAGCGAGCGGATGGACGGCAGCGCCAGAAAACAGTGCAGCGAGAAAATTTGAAAGGTTCATAATCAAAACGTCAGTTGACATCAACCAATAGAACAATACATATTATTATCGTTTTTCACTTTTAGGGTGTTCACTGCCAATACTTGGTGGAAAGGCATTATATTAATAAAAAACACAATATTTCTTTGTACTTATTCCCACTTTTATTTACCAAGACCAGAACCGATTTCGATCATGGCGATATATTATCAACTGATAAGAAATATAATTTAACAGTGTTATTTATTTATACAAAACAAATTGAAATGAAAAGGTGTAATAAACAATTGGCACTCAAAAGAATTTACAAATAACAGAACAAATTATGAATAAGTGACTCTGAGCTAACACAAATTAAAATGTTTGACACCTCTACCATTTAATTATAAAGATCACTAAAGAGTAATAAAACCAAAGTTTTAAAACTAAAATAAAAGTGGAAAGTAGTACAAAGGAATATTATGGTTTTCTTACATTATGCTATGGTACTTTTTGTTTCTTATTATTTATATTATTAATACTACAATTAAATTTAAGAGAGAGTTTAAAAAGATACGTTAAATACACACTGTTAATTTAAACGAAATAATAAAGAAATTAAAACATACTTCAAAGATTTCAAATGCCATAATAATGATGATATGCGATTAAATTAAAAATAGTTCATTGCTCATTATTGTTGATGGATTGTGCGATTACAAGATATAAATTATTTGTATTATTGTATTGTATTATATTTCATTTAATTTACGATGCACCCTTTCACATGTTTTGTTTCAGCATCCTCTTAGTTCCTTAAGGCTTTCAAGTGTAGGGATGAAATTTAATATGCCGACAAGGCGTACACCCGGTCGTTCGTGATATAGCACTTGGGAGTGTTTTAAATTTGAACGATAAAAATTCCACTTTCAGTCGAAATTTAAAATTATAATTAATTATTTTTTTGTAGGTAAAATGGTTCTCCATAACTGGAAAAAAAATGCAGTGATGCTAATTTAAGATTTCGTATGCTACACACTGAAAGCGGATAGACCATGTATATTGTTGAAATATATTTTATCGTTTTCTCTAGATAGAAAAGTACATATGTAATTTATTTGCAGTTATGGCAAATAATTAATAACGTACAACATTGTTGCGAGTCGATTGTGTTGTGTTTTACATATGTGTGGTCTGGGCGTCAGGCTGCGATCATCTGTCATAAACTGGCAGCCATTTCTGGATCTCCTAAAGAGACTTTCAGCATTAGATAAGCGGACGGATGGAGCAGCGAGGAGCCGAATCACATCCATAAAGTTGGCCATGAAATGTTAGGTCAAATGGACCGAGCCCCATAACAATCTATTTGCATCTTGCTGGGACTGCTTTGGGTGGTATAGTGCAGCGGTTGTCAACAAGAAGTACGCGAATCACTGATTGTCTGTCAGAATATTTTAGTATAATTTGACGAATTAATAAACTTATTACAGACACGTAGCAGCAAATATAAATAAAAAAAATAGTAATATTCAACATGTGTTATTATCAAAATCACAGTAGTGTAACTTTTACGATAGTTATTTTTAATATGTTTGTAATGTTTAAAGAATAAATCTTGAAAGTGGTCCCAGTAATACGAAAGGTTGGCGGCGCCTGGTATAGTGTTGGTGAGTAGGTACAATAATATTACATACTATAATTCCATCATGTGTAGATTATATTTTTCATTACAACGTATTTATAAGTGAATTGGTCAAAGCAGTGGTGGGGAATTTTTTTATTTGATTAAACTTAGCTGTCAAGATTACATTATTTGAATTGATGAAAAGGTGCGTTAGAATATTTTAATACACTATTAAATAGATAAAACAACTAACTTATTTATACAGAGCAGGTCAAGACGTCAAATATTATTAAAACCAACATTTAACTTTTCCGTTTCTAAGCTCAAGAAATGCGACCCCAATACCAACATTTTCATAAATATCTATTTTAATATGGGTGATACAATGTTTATAATTAACGTCTTGCGCTCCATTAGCCAGGATAATACCATCTGGACAACTAATAGCACGGTCCAATCTCCAGGATAATGTCTTTTGTAGTCGGTCTCTTTGAAGCTTTATTTTTGGTATTTCCCGAAATATTTCCGGGGCATAATTTTACAATAGTGCACTTAAGGGATTAAAAAATGCAATAATTTTTTTAAATATGAAAATTACAGTAGAGAGCTGCCTTATATGTTGATTTTAATAATATTTGAAGTCTTTACCTGCTTTGTATAAATAAGTTAGTTGTTTTATCTGGAAAGGCTGTATCCACATCTTGTGGGCGTTAGAGTTGTATGAAGTGTTGTGACCATCATTTTATTATGTGAAGGAAAAAGCAATTTCAACGAAATATATTTTTGACTACCATGAATCACTTGAACAAATTTTTACAGAATATAGTGATAACGATGCGTTCAGTTGATATAAGTGCACTATATGGTGACATAGTAAATAAAAATGTTGGTCATTTTTAAATTTCTGTTATGATACTTTAGAAAGCTTCCAAAATCACAGTTATAATGATGATTTATTTTTTATTTGATAATTTTGACATCATATATATTTTAATAATAAAAATACATATTTGAGCAAAGTCAGACTATGGGTATATTAATTCGCTTTTTTCACATTTCGCTTCCTTAACGATACATATTTGTATACGTTCTGACCTGATTCATGATTACATCATGAATTGTTTTCAATTTATTTAATAATTTATCTAATCCAACTCCGGGAGCTGAATTCCACTTTGAGAAAAAAGCTTTAATTGAAGACGGGAGAAACTATTTCATGTCTAAAAAATAATCAAATGCTTCTTGCTTGAAATGAAAAACGAATTGTTACCATGTAAACAAATAACGATAATATTGTAAAAAGAGCCGGCTGCGTGGTAAGTGATCAATGTTCGGGTTTGGTTACGGAGGTCACTGTTCGAATCCCAGTACTGACAGCTAATAAAATTTATAAGCTGTCAGCACTGGGACAATAATTAATTTTATACAATCGATTTATGGATTTCTGTTTGGAGACATAAACGTATATGATGTTTTGAATTCTTACCTATCACCTATCACATCATACAAAACGGAGTGAGAGCGATTAGCGTGAGTGTGTTCGAATAAAATACAATGAAAAGGGACATTGTATTTTTGTAAAACTTATGGCAACGTTATTTATATGAAAAACTTTCAGAAACACCGAGTATTTCTAAACATCAATATTGTTATCTATTCCAGCCTTTTGGGATGATCTTACATTGTTTCCAACATTGACTTCGAGGAAGTAATCAATATAAAACAAAATTTTAACCAATAATAGCAAACTGTAGGTACTATATTTTTTAAGAAGGACTGCTAGCATAGTGCGATTGGGTAGGAATGTCGGTACGTTGTAAAATTAATTACCCCAAAGACGGGCGATGTCTGTTCTTGGACCCTCACACAATACGGTGGTCGTAAAAACGTTCATGCTAAAATATTTCTAAAGTAAATCGATAATAAAACCCCATTTTTTTCAAAATATCGCCTTAAATAATACAAGAATGGTTTATTTTACAATCCGTGATAGCTTAGTGAATATTTTAGCTCAAATTAGTGGAATTTAATTACGTTTTCGAAGAAAATTATACCAAATATGATACGCGTTATTATGGTCACCATTGGAGCTACACAGATTGTCTCAAAAATACGTTTGACTTTTTGTTTAAAACCGTACTCAATTTGCTGGTAATACGAGTAAAATCTGGACCCAGAGTAGACTATTAGTATTGAGTAAATCTAGTGAGAGTGCAAAGTGTTAAGGTATTCTTATATCATAGTTTTTTGGACCTTTTGTAGTTTATATAAATACGCGATAACGCTTATCAGCTGATTAGCGCCCGCGATAACGATTGTTCGTATGATAATTTGGAACGCTGAGACACTCTTCAGTAGTCAATTCATATGTGTGCTGACATGACGTCTTTTTTACGCGCAACTTAAAATATGATTATTTATTAAAAAAACCACAGATTTTTATAAAAAAAATTATGAGGAAAGATGCAGAGAGATATTTTAAAGCCCGTAGACTATTTTTTTTTTTGAAATTCATAAGAATAAGGCCAATAATGAGGAAACCACTGGGGTCAAAAAAGACCCCCATCGCCTGCTAAGTATTTTTCTAGTCTCCGAGCCGCGAGAGTTTTAATTAAGGTAGCTCGCTACTCTAATTTATATATTTTAAAATTTTATAGCATATTTTAATCCCTTATTGCAAAATTAAACTCCGGAAATATTTTCGGAAAATACCAAATATAAAGCTTCAAAGAGACCACCAATGACGCTATAGTGGCTCTGCGAGTATGCTAGAGGTTGCCCTTGATGGCAGTGTACTGGCTATCGGAGCGCAAGACGTTACGTTTTATTTATTGTATTCAATTTAATTTTGTGTAATTTTATAAAATAAAAAAAGGTTTATATTTTAACGATGTAGTTAAAATATCATCAGTAATTTATGTATTTTAATTGTAACTTGTATCCGCATCATAAAAATAATCAACTACCATTTTTGCGTCAAGTCGACCATAAATATCTCCGAAGGAAGATGGTTTATAAAAATCAAATGAACAACACATAAGAAAATTAGTTAATGTTAGACGGCGTCCGTAAAATGTTTTTAGAGTTGGAACGACAAATAAGCCGAAAATAAATCCGTCATTTATGTCGAAATGTAAACCGCGTTTTATGTTGGCAAAACGATTTATGTTTGTTGACCCTTGTGTGAGCTGACATTAATGAAAGAAAATAAATTCTGTAGCGTAACTAGGGATTGCAATACCGGACGCATATATCAATACCGGTATTATAGCGGTAACGGTATGTAGAGGCATTATCGCTCCTAATATGTATGGAGCATTCGGGCTTATAATGGAACATCTCGAGAGAAATTGTCTGAGATAACTGTTTATTATTCATTTTTTTATGCAGTAACAGCATTCATAACAAGTTATCCAGCGGTGGGCTGCCATAACGTCAACAAGAGGCTCGCTTAATCTCAAAGCAATCATCGGTGATCTGGCGAAGGAGTGAATTTTTGTATCACTTCTACGCAATTATATGCAATAGTTAAATAAGCAATCGACTCTTAATTAAACAATTAAAACAGTTATAATATTTAACAATATGCAATTTACCGTAAACTTATCAAAGAAAATGGCTAAAAATGTACTACTGTGTATACTGAAGCTGTCGTAGATAATATATTAAACATATATTGCAGTTATGTACTAATTTGGTATGAGAATATGGTTGTCTCTTAAATTAACAAGGAGATCGATGGCATTAGTACAATTTAACAAGGGGCTCGCGCGAGCCCCCTCCAGCCCACCCCTGAAGTTATCCCAATCCTCTGATTGCGGAGCAAGTGCATTTTTTAAAATGTGTTATGATAAATTAAACAGTTTATATCGACTGTGGAAAGGAAAAAGGATGTAATCCACACATATCAAATTTTACAGGAGGCGCAAAAAACGTGTTTTGATGATTTTGGGGCATATGCAAATTATGAATTATACACAACCTTGAAGCGCACGGAGATTTCTAAACTGTTTAATTGACATTGAAGAATTTGTCTAGGAAAAACCTTTATTTCAGTCTCTTTTCTTGGTATTAATTTTGTACACGATCATATTTTTCATCAACTTTAAAGCTAAATTTAGATACTAAATCGGCATTTGCAGCTTGCATCTTTTTGATAGAATGTGTATCAAGTTTAAAACATTCTGATTATCAAAAAAACTATGGGTTACGTCCTTTTTCCTTTCCACAGTCGATATGTTTAAAAGATCTAGTAAATATTTTGTCGGAAATCTCCGGTGACTGCAAAGAAAGATTCATTTAATAATAGTGAGTGAAGTAAAACACGTGTTTAATTAATTAGTGGGGCTCTTTCAAGATGTCGCGACCCGCCACAAAAATTCGCGCGTAAAAAAGAAAATGGAAAGCAAAAGCCATCTCCTAAGCAATTTCACGTCGACGGAGTACTCAAAGTGAGTTATTTATGCCAAAATGCTTGCGACCAGACAATATTTTACACCACTCGCGTACTCGCAGTGAGTAATCACATGATAATAATTTCATTACATATCATTCTTGCTTAAAAGTAATTATGGAAAATATGTTTTTTAAGTTAGCGGTATTTTCATTTCTTTAGAGTGTATTGAGTACTACGACATGACAGATCGATGTAATAACAAACAAAAATTATTTTTTAAAAATACTCAGTATTTAGTTTTCAATTTTTCGCCGTTAATCAAGCCTGTCCTTAATCCACTTACTTACCCCGTAAAGCGGTGGGCTGTCACTACTTTAACAAGGGGCTCGCTGAACTTCAAAGCAATTCGCGGTACTCGAGGTAAAGAGCGAGTTTTTTTTTTATCAGTATTAGGTATATAATTATTAAAGCAATCTAATGTTACTAAATATAATATAAATAACTAAAAAAAATGAATCTTTAAAACTCTTTTTTAGATTTTTTAGAGATTAAAAAAAGACACGTCTAATTTTGCTAATCACTTAATTTCGGAAGGACTCGTGTTCAATCAGAAACAAGGAATAAAAATGTTACACCCAAATACGGACAGTCATAAGCTCTTTTTCCAAGAAATTTTAGAAATCAATAGAGCACAGCTGCAAAGTCTTCCGATTTTAAATGAAATATTAAACTTTCCCGCATCTCCACTTCTATACCCTATATAATCATAAAACCTTTGCCGACAAACAAATAATATAATTCTTGAAACTACTTACTACTCAAATCTGTTGGCATTCCCATGAGCTTATCCTTTTCGCCAGCAATGGCTTTGGACTCAGTGATGCATTTATTTCTTATATAAACACGAAACTTTCATTTACTAAACGTCAGTTCAAGTTCATCCGTGCACTTGAATGCATGAAGATGCCGAAAGGCGAAACCCGGGTCGTTAATGACAAAATCTGTGAGAATGTACATAGTTTGAGCGATTCAAATTTCTTTAAAACTTGTTCTTCGGATCGGCCCAGTGACATTCCTAGGTCTAAATATTTAAATCTTTATTTGGTTATGTTATTTCAAATTTTGTCAAAAAATAATAGTGTTATTTTCATATTTTTACAATGCCATCTTTGGCCGAAAGCCGATACAATTTAATAAACGACTGTTTTACCGACATCGATATTATGCCTACCGCACTGACAGCAATTGTTATGTGTAAGTATAAGTAAGTATATTGTCTATGATTATATCTGTTAGATGTGTTTCTTAATACTAGCAACACTGAACATCGATAAATTAAATTCATTATACGAAAAGCAAATTCCCAACCTTGCTTCGTTTGACAGCAAATGTTTTGTTATTTGTATAAAATAAATGTTAAAAAAATAAACTATGGGTACTGAGGTATACTCCTCTGTGGGCTCTTTCATAACACAGTTGGAAAACGCAAAAGTGAGCCTTCAGAAAATAGATGAACGTATAAAAAAGGTCGTCCAAACAACGGGCCGTTATCAAAATGATAGGTTAGTATTCAATCGCCAATCCTATTTTGTAATCGTGTTAGTAGGCGAATGGGTTTGAACAATTGTCTTAATTGATTGTTAACTTCTAGAAATCCCGAGCGAGGAGTCCAGAACTCGCCGTCGAACTATCCTATCAGAGGCGGATCGCGAATAGGTAGACAGAATTTTTACCAGGACCAGCCGAATAATCGAAGTTTTGATGATGATAGACAGAATAGGAAAAGAACGCAAGAGACCAAAACTGTATTTAGCAGGTAATTGTTGACTGAATTATTTTTGAATGCAAAATATACCCCAATACATATTATATTAAAAAAGGAAATAATTATTTTACATCAAATGCTTTACCGTATACGGTTCTAATCCAATGTCATTAATTCACATATGACAAAAAATTTAATAGTATTTAAAAAGTTATATTACCTATTATTTTATTACATATTTCAGACTTTCAACGCGTCCGGGTGGTGAAAGTGACGGCGAAGATGAAAAGATTTCTAAAAAGCCTCGAATATCATCTCAGGTTATCCGAGACATGCCCACTAAACAGCAAGTCTTAAAAGCGCAAACCGGTGATGAAGTATCGAAAGCTCGCAACCGAAGAATGTTTGGTTCCTTGCTTGGAACACTACAGAAATTCAAACAGGAAGAGATAGTTCTAAAAAATAAAGAAGACAAGAAGGCTCAGGTCGAAAAGAAAATCGAAGAACAGGCAAATCAGGAACGAGAAAATCAAAAAAAAGAGAGGCAAAATCTATTTGCGGAGAGAGAAATGAAGAAGGCAACAATCAAAGCTCTGGAGGCGAAGATGTATCGGATGCAGGAGTACGAGAAGTGGGAGATTTCACAGAAACCTCTGCTAAATTTCATTCAAACTAAGACCAAGCCTCAAATATTCTGGCATCCCAAGAAGGTGAATGACAAGGCTCAGGAAAAACTTCTCGCCAGTAGAAAAAAAATAGAAAGTAAGTTCAGTTTACAAAAATAGTATATATTAAAAGAGTAAGATGAAATGCACCAAAATATGGTAGATATGTTGATGCTTTGGTTTTCTATGCGGTTAATAACGTTATCACTTACAACAGTGCTTCCCAAACTTTTTTATGCCACGGCTACCTAAGTCTGAAAAAATAATCAAAATCTTTATTTGGCATTAATTATTATGTACATGTTTATTTTTTATCACAAAAAATAGGAACTTATGAACAAATCATAAAATTAAATTTAAAAAACTACATACATTAAAACCCTCATTTACACTAAAGTTGGTACAGTGTAATTGGGAGTAGTGTAATTGGGGGAGTGAATTTCATACAAAATTAAGGATTTGGTTTTTTCCGCGAAAAATGCAAAACTAAGATTTCCCTTAGTTTTGCAAAAAAAAAATATGGATGAAATATTTAGTTACTAAGTGATAAAATACAAAGTGCGCCAAAATCCAACACATTGACAGTTGCCCGGCTATGCGTGTATAGCCTGGCACGTGTTGAATACGCAGACGCTAGCCAACATTTGACTGTATGCACCGCACAGACGACTGTCTCGTAGCAACGACAATGGAATGCGACAGTGCAATTGGGGGATTTGCGGCAAATATTTCAAGCCAGCGATTGGGGGTTCCACTGTATATATATAAAAATTACAAAAACAATTTAATGAGATGAATGAACGTGTGCTTATTTTTTTATTAAAAGTAATCACGAAAATGGTTTTTCACACAAGTCTGTAGTCACAAAAGGAATACGGATTACCAAGGCTTGCTTATAGTCTTATCAAAATTTCTAAAATACTTTTCAGAAATTTGGTTTCTATCAAATTAACTGAAAATTTTTGTCGACCTTCGCAGAAAATCTACAGACCCTCACTGATCCACGGCCCTTAGTTTGGGAAGCGCTGTCTTATAACACTCTTTTTCGTTGGTCTTCCAACAAGCAGTAAATTATAAGTTAACATTAACAGCTAATTAAGCAAATAATTGAGAATTGATATCATTGTAAGGGCGGTATTGGTGTTAAATATGCATCTCAAATAGTTTATTATCGCCAAGCTTTGATTAAAGCTTAAATGCCAGTACAGACAGTTTCATAAATTGTTTTTTTATTTGATTTATGCATACGTATTCAAAGGCATGGATGTCTGGTGCCTAAAATTCTCTCTCACTCATTCGATCCTAAAAACGAGGCAGGGTGTAGCGAGAGAGATTAGCTAACTCAATTCCTACCTTGGGTAAAATTATGCCAAATTCATTTTGTATTGTTTTGTATTTTTCAGAAGTTATTGAGAAAAAGCAAGAGGATCTTAAGACTGAATTAGAATCCATCGAACAAAGGTTTCTTCGCAATGTGAAACTGCCTCCAGGCACTCGGTCACTGATGACGGATTTATCCTCCGATAACTTGGAGAATGCTGAAAATGATCAGCCTGATAATTATGCTGCCTCTGAAGACGAGGAAGACGATGATTCAGATGACGAGAGATCCGTGATCAACTCCACGATCCGAGTCAAGCAGGAGATGGAAGAGTCGGATAGAATTAAGATAAAGGCAAATTTGTCAATAAAACAGGAAGGGAAGGATAAAATTAAACTGGTGTTGAAAGTTGAAAATGGAGACAAATCAGCCGCAGACCGAAAAGCCCCCCGTGAAGATGATAGTTCGTCAGATGGCGTGGACACGGAGACCAATAAAAGTAAGTCTAACAGATACTGAATTCACAATAATATATTCTATATTTAATTTTAAATTTGTTTACATTGTCACATCATTCAATGACATTTTATGTTTTCTTTGGCTCCAAATAAACAGATCAATAATGACAACTCTTTGATAATGGTCTATGTATATAAAAAAATATACGTGAAAAATAATCGTTGAATTAAAATTGATACTGTTTTTTATTCTACCATTTAATGGTATAGTGCAGTGCTTTCCAACCTGGGGTCCGCAGGCTTTTCGCGGGGGTCTGCGAAAATTTTCATTCTTTCAAAATTCTTTGTGATAAAATATGAATATGTGAAATAAAAAAATTTCGAGGGTCCGCAGATTATTGTTTTCGAATTTAGGGGTCCGTGTGTTTTTTGGGAAGCACTGGTCTAGTGGAATAATAACCATCTAGAAAAGGGGTGGGCAAACTTTTGATCACTACGATCAACTTTTTTTTCAATTATAGACGGCGGTCTACCAACATCGTATGTGTTGGATCAGTGCTTCCAAAATTGAGGGCCGCCGCAGAACATGTTTTTTATTGAGGGGGGCCGCAGATCATTTTTTTCAGATTCAAATTGTCATGGTATGAAATTTTTTGGGAAGCACTGTGATAGATGATCATTAGAAAAATACGTGTGGGATGGGCATCAGAGATGTGTACATATCGACAGGCAGGCAATTGAATAGTAAGATCTGATCTAGAAGAATAATAGAGTTTTTATTGTTAATTTAATATTAAAAGTTATCGCTAAATCGGTCAAAAATGGGAAACAGATCACTCAGATGTGAATCAAACGTAAGAGTTGGTTACCATCTTCAATTCGTTCATCCGAGTCATATCACTGAGTAAAGAAAACAAATGAGTAGCGATTTATTCTTATCGGACTCTCCATGAGTCGGTCTTATTCACTACAAAGATAAGGTAGTTTGGATTCATCTGTTTGCATGTCTAATATATTCATTTGTTGTAGCTGCAGATTTTAAAGAACAGCCGATGGATGAAAGCTGCGAGCCACCTCCTGATCTAGACGCCACTCAGGATGACCCTGGCGGCGATGAAACTGAGCCGCCTTCAGTGGTAAACAAGTCGGCAACTATTGTAAATCCTGATGAAGAAATGTCAAAACAAGTTGACGACAAGTGATGACGCCCTAAAATCCTGATCGACACGCACTGTTTGTAAAATATGTCCATCGATTCAAAAAGGTGTAAATAGTATGCTTTTCATGAATATTAGTACACATTTTAAATCAATCAATACAAGAATTTGATTGATTTTGCGTTGGTACACTTTTTTTTTGTCAAAAACTGTTTTAGAATAGGTTTTTTAAAACAAATTGTATTTTACAAACACTCATAGTTTCAGTTGAATTTGATTAAGAATTTAGAATTCAAGAATGAAAATTTTCAGTTTTTTTTTATGTGTATTTTCATTATTACACCTACGCTTTTGTTATATGCAGGGAGAAATAATTTTCTATACCGATTGCTATAACTGCATATAAAGCTATATAAAAAGTATCATGCCCGAGGAAGTTTATATTGGGTCCGATTTTTCTAAGAGTGTTTTCTACAAGATGTATTTTTCTCGAATTCTAGATTCCTGTATTGTTTTTTTTTTTAATTTACCACGTACGCTTTCTACTTGGAGCATATCGTCAGAAATTTTCTACAAAATCGTGTCTCAAAAAGTACAAGTTTTAAGACTTATAAATGTACTTTATTCTAGCGCGATCGCTATCTCTTTTTATCACCATAAAACACCAATGGAATGTTTTTACTTTCAATATCTATGAGGAAGTTAATAAGCAACGTTTATTCTGCCAACGTTTTTTGTATTAAGTCAAATAAAGCATTAAATATATATTTTTTATTTTTTTGGGATACCAGTTTAATGAATATGTGTCAATATTCTGAATTTATTACATCAAAAAACTCAACACTGACCAAAGTTGAGATACGTTGCTTGTAGAAAATTAACGAAGATATGTCCTCTTAATGGAGGCATTACAACAGAAGTTGTTCTACAAAAACTGTTTGTTATTCGGTCTCTTTTTTTTTTAAGAGAATATAGATAGAAAGATGTTGCTAGGACAAGAGTTGTAGTTAGCAAATTGCTTTCGGGATCTCCCATTGTAGGATCAGATGGGACAGAAATTTTACATCTTAAACATTCACACCTTCAAATCTTGTAAAAATCAACTTATTTAAGTTATGATCCGAACCAGTGGACTGATAGTCAGAAAATCGTAACCGGCAATTTAAAAATTTTACAGGTTTTTTAAAAATCCACTTGAATACCAAGCGGACACAGGTGTCTGGAACATATGCAAGCAAATACGGATGTCCAAGACATTTAAAAAATCAAATACTTGGTATTCTAATAGGATATAAGCAATATTTAGATGAATATGTGAGTCAATATAGGTTACTAAAATATCGAATTCGAGTGTGTATTAGGCAAAATTATTTTTCTAAAAAACACGCAGTATCTCTGGGACATATTAATGATTTATTTGTGCGGTATTCAAAAGGTTAAGTTCGAAAAAGGAATTCCTTAAGTGCTGTCAGTAAATACATAGTAATATATGGTCAATGCTATCCTGATGTTATAATAGAATTGTCTGACTACTTTCAGTTCTCTAAATCAGCGTTTCTCAAACGGGGTCCACGTGGAACAAACGATAACAAGTCAAAACGCTAAAATGCACACGCCCTAAAAATGATCAGGCGAATGAGATAACGCTCTAAAAATGTTGACACTGACACTTTAGGCAATATTGAACAATTGTTGGCTTAACAGCTTAACGACCGCACGTTTTTTTTAATAAAATTTCACCTGGCGAAATAAAATTTTGCGAAAAATTATAATTTTACTAAATTCACTATAATTTGTAAGCAAATTGAGATATCTTTACAAAATTTAATTTTCTTAGCTTCCAGATACTTCGCCTATACGCATATATGTGTCCGCCGGCCAGCAACCTTTGTTTTTCAATGACTGAAATACGCGTCCACGGTCGTTAAGCTGTTAAGACGCAATTTACTGAATTGCGTCGCTTGAGTTTTTTTGCCGATTATGGATTGATATGCTATAGCTGATGTGTTTCTTGGAAACAACGGATACATGAATTTGTGAATATTTTTATTACTATGACATTTTTGTAAATATTTGAAATTCTCTAAAAAGAAGAAAACAGTTTTTTTTTGACTAGTTGAAGAAGTACTATGCCAATTCAATCAATTGTAAGGTTTAATAATTAATAGATAGGTAAATGTTATTAACACTTTAAGCCTAAGAGCGCCGATCTACCGCCGCAAATCATGTTGAAAGAAAAACAGGCTAATAGGGTGGAGCTATTATTGTTTATCTGTATAAATTACATAAATAGTCTTAGTTTAATTCAATCAAAACAAAATTGATAATTGAGTTCTATTAAGGAAACGTCAATGACAACTATTCAATTTGATAAAACCTATGTCGTAAATAACTGTGCCTTTAGCCGGATATTTCATTTAACATTAAAATAACGAGCATTTTGCTTTTGTAGTTGTTTTTTGTGAAATAAAATTATTGTAAAATTTGTATTCCTATGCATAGTTATATGACTAAGTTAAGTAATTATAAATTATTAATACAATATAACTTTTCACATGTCTTATTATTGAAATAACAAACGTCATCGAAAAAACTAAAAACTCTTTTTATTTCTTTATTTTTTTGTTTCCAAATTTAGCAGGCAAGAAAGCTTAGGCAATTAGAAAAGACCCTCGTGTGCCTGACAATTATTCCTAGTATTTTAATAACTTAACACAACTTATAAGAGGTGAAATAAAGAACTTAAGTGTCTTGTCTTGTTCATTAGGAGTGAATGATTACTTGTTAAACAATGGAGGCATTTGAAATTTTGTCATATTTGTAAAATACTGCTACTTTTACAAAATTAATCATATTAACTTATTCAGTAGTTATTTGATTGCTTGGAATTATAATTATTTAATAAAAAGGTTGAGCATGTGTGGAATTATTCAAACTAGATACATATTATCACTTCCATTTTTAACAAAGTTAATATTTTAATGCATATTTAGCAGTAGAGTAAAACCCCCATTTATACTAAAGTCAGAACCGTGTAATTGGAGGAGTGAATCTCATACAAAATTAGGGATTTGGTTTTTTCCGCAAAAAATGCAAAACTAAGATTTCCCTTAGTTTTGCAAAAAAAAAAAATATGGACAAAATATTTAGTTACTAAGTGATAAAATGCAAAGCGCGCCAAAATCCAACACATAGACAATCGCCTGGCTACGCGTGTATAGCCTGGTAAGTGTTGAATACACAGACACTAGCCAACATTTGAATGTATGCACCGCACAGATGACCGTGTCATAGCAATGACAATGGAATCCGACCGTTCAATTGGGGGATTTGCGGCGAATATTTCAAGCCAGCGCGTAATTCGGGGTAGTGTAATTGGGGGTTCCACTGTATACAAAGTACACAAGCAAAGAACAGTTTCTAAACAGAAATTATTGTTTAACGCCAATGCTAAGCATTTGTTAAATTGAGATAACTGTTTAATTCTTTCTGTGATATTCACTTATATTAAAGTGAATTTAAAAAATTGTTGCCATTTTAGACTGAAACATTCCCTAAAATCTTCCCCTGCTACAGTAACTGGAGAACAAGTCTTCGCTGTTAGTAGAGTTTACCTAAATGTAATAAAATACTAATAAAAACACAATATTTCTTTGTACATTGTCAACTGATGCTTGACAATGCTCGTAATGAGCGAAACCGGTCCTGACCTAATTAATAAAGTGGAATGAAGTACAAAGAAATATTGTGTTTTTATTAATATAATGCCTTTCCACCAAGTGAACACAGTGAACACCCTAAAAGTGAGTAATAAAATACCCTGAAAAAGTAACACAATGAAAGAATAAAAATAATAAAACATTTTTAGTACTTTTTCCACATAAAATTTATTAGATCAGGACCGGTTTCGCTCATCGCGAGCATTATCAACTGATAAGAAAAATACATAAACAGTGATATTTATACAAAATTAAATTGAAATAAAAAGGTGTAAGCAACTATTAACAATTTAAAGGATTAGCAAATTACTAAATTTAAATTGTTAATAGTTGCTTACACCTTTTTATTTCAATTTAATTTTGTATAAATATCACTGTTTATGTATTTTTCTTATCAGTTGATAATGCTCGCGATGAGCGAAACCGGTCCTGATCTAATAAATTTTATGTGGAAAAAGTACTAAAAATGTTTTATTATTTTTATTATAATGCCATTCCACCAAGTATTGACAGTGAACACCTTAAAAGTGACAATGAAAGAACATGGTGTTAACCCAGTCTCTCAAACATTTAGACGAGAGTCGTCAACTTTTTTATACCTACCGCCCACTTTTGATTATTTTTTATGGTGAAATTTCCTTACTGTCAACCAACATGGCAGTAACTGAATCCAGTGTAAGGGTGACCTAAATTTTATATAAATTTTCTAAATCCGTGTCGGAAAAATCTGTAATCCTAACCTTCGACTAATAAAAATAGAATGGTTGGGAAAATTTTCAAAATGGTGATGGCGAATTCTAAATCCTCTGGGAATGAACTAAGGTCTCCTCTATGGGTGATTTTCAAACTATTTCCCTGCTTCGTCATAAATCATAACATGTAGATCATTGAAACCACAATTAAAAACACCCAACTAATGGAAAGGGAGGTATGGACCAGGTTTACAGTCTTATCTTCTTACTACTGGTTGCCGGTTATAAGTTGGCTGTTCAGTGAGGAGCATTTTTTTCATCCGTCATGCAAATCCCGGCTTTATTGGTTGAAATTATACTCAGCGTAACAGGCCGCACATTGCGACGTATTCATTTCAAAGCACTCGAGTATTATATTTATTTTTGCAGTATTGACAATATAAAATCTTATATTTATTTACAAGTTAACACTAATTTGACAGCTACTGGCTCTGGATTGATTGACCAAGTTCTGAATTCGAACAGCAGCCATGATATAAAAGTGAATCTCTACCTTTCATTCAATAAGAGATGTTTTGAAGGCTTTTGTTTTCATACTTACAAAGGAATATTGTGTGTTTTCTTAATTTTAAAGTATATCTAATAAAAGTTTCTTTTTTTTTTTTTTTTTAATTTAAGATTTCGACTGAAGGTGCTTGGTGGAATTTCAATATTAAATTTGAATCGCTCAAACTATGTACATTCTCACAAGTTTTGTCACTAACGACCCGGGTTTCGCCTTTCGGCATCTTCAGGCATTCAAGTGCACGGATGAACTTGAACTGACGCTTAGCAAATGAAAGTTTCGTGTTTATATAAGATATAAATGCATCACTGAGTCCAAAGCCATTGCTGGCGAAAAGGATGAGCCCATGAGAAGTTTCTTTCTTGAATGTGGCCTTCTGAGATAACAGATAAATGTAAGTGGCTTTCCTACACACAAAGATTACTCACCCACAGTCTAGCACTAAATTGCCTGTAAGAAATGTTCTTAACCTTTTAGTTGCTGTAGAAAAAAGCACGTAATTACCTAGCATACCGGCTATAATTGGATTAGTTATTGACGTGAGCAAAATTTTACGAGATATCTCGTCTGTGGCAGCCATCGAGTTAATATCAATAATAATTGCAACTTTTCATTTCATAAAGCAATGTTTCAAAAAAATCAAATACAAATGACTTATTCCAAAGCATATTTATTGGTTTTTGTGCTTTTTTGCAACAATTTTTTAATATTTTCCTACGCTGGAGAGACAGCAAGCTCTCCCTCTCAGTAGAATACAAGCAATGCAAAAAGGCATTTGGTTTTAATCGTCTACAGCTGTGTCCCAGACAGCCATTCCTAGGCCATTGGCCAACCCCTTTTTTATGCTACTGTCTTCCGGGACATGTATCTGAAGCTGTCAACCCTCTCGATGGTCTGTCCCTCGCTGGTCTCGCTCCTATCTGAATAGACAGATTTGATTACACATCACAATAAATATAATAATGTAATGCATTTCCATCAAGAATTGACAGTGAACATCTTAAGATAGATTACCGCATGGAGTCTGCCACATTTGATTTAAAATCTGTAAATGAATTAAATAAAAAATTTTCCACTAGTATGTGTGTACATATTTTCCCCCTTGTAATATTTATGCATATCACACGAAATTCTTTTGATGATTTCCTCAGAACCAAAATATACAAAGTTGTCAAACATATCAAACTTTCATACACCAATGTCTAATTTCGATTAGATTTCCTAGGTGGTGAAACAGGCATATATTGTTTAACTCTTAAAGCCATCGAGAAGTTTGCTTTTGAGACACTTCTAATCTGCGACGGATTAAGTAATAGGTAGGCCCCAGGCCCAATACGATTTGGGGGTCTTGTTTTTCAGATAACAGGGTTTCATGTAAATACAATATAAGCATTATTGAGGCCTCCAAGTGCGCGTCTCCTGCACTCATGGGGTAATCCACCGCTGCATATACACATTACATTTTCTATGTTATTGGGTAAAACCACATAAAATCGATGGATAAGAAAACACTGGTCGGTAGAGGACATGTTAGTTATTTTAAAGGAATGGAATATTGTGATTTCGGGGAGGATTGTAAATAAAACAAAATTCACAATTATCTAAGTTCATTTTAAATACACGTAGGATTACATATAATTTTTTATATCTATTTTAGATATATATATTTATAATATATATATATATTCGTATATAACATACACGCAGTGGTCTAGAAATAATTGTGACAAAATTCATTTGTTTTGACTTTTAAAAAGATCTTTAACACACCACTTACACATTCACAAAATGGATCTCTCCGTAGACAAAAAGACTCATCGACACGCTGATCGGCGACGGGCCGTCCGCGTGACCGCGTACGTTCCCTCAACGCGCTCGACCGTTACGAAAAGCTGACATTGTTTAAATTTATTACACCGTAAATCAAAAAAAAAACATTGTATACTCTTTGGCTGAATAATTAGTAGACATAGTGAAACTTTACATAAACAAATCTAAGCGTTACAAAACATCCCGACTGTGGCGAGTAACACTATTACGGATGCCTGCGTGAAATAAACGTTTACGTGATATCACAATAAATTAACAATTGTGCATTCGTCAGGATCACCTTTTTTTTCTTTCAAAAAATACATCAATTCCAGCTCACAATTTTTCTATACAATTTTATATTTACTTCGTAATTATAAGCTTTGCAAGCTAGTGTCGCGTTTTCTTTATAAAAATTAACATAGACATACTGTTTCATTTAGCGGCTGTTGCGCCGACGTACAGGGAAAAAGAGATAGTGAAAATAAGCGACAAAACGTTCGACTCATTGTGACTTAAATACGAATACAAATTTGAAATATATGAATCAAACGAGTGATAATTTTTTAAATGTAAAAACAAGTGCATCGTACTTTGCAATAGTTACAATAAATAATTTATCTATTGCACATAATTTTGTCGGTTTAGTAAATGTTGCCGATTGTTTTGAAGATATTCTGTCGCTAAATATCTTTCGAATCGGTGTCCGTGAATATATTTTCAAATAAAACAACGAAGAAAGTGTCGTTTTTTTTGGAGTGAGCCGAGTTTATTGTTGTATAGAGATTATAGTATTTAATATATTTACCCAAAAAGTCAGATCAAAACAACTGAAGCCTCTAAAACCGTTCTCTGTATAGACCTTTTGTTATGTATAATTTTGTCCATCAAATCTATCAAATTATTATAAATCCACAAATTGAACCTTACGACAACTCCCATCAGTGAAAAGGATTAAAAATGTCAGTGTCAAAATATTTTGAGCAATGAAAATTAATTCAAAGCTATCAAGGAATATACAGTTACAAGATTTCCTAGCGAATTGCCGGTCCACCGATTTATAATAACCTGACTATGCTCTAAGAAATGTGCGATTAGGATCGAGAGTGAACATATTTTTTTACTAAATTATCTGCTGAATTTATGTGAATCGGTTGATAGGTTATACTGCATTTTTGGGTAATCAATTACGTGAAACTACCTCTTGTAATTTGGTTCTCGTACTTCAAAATAATTGACACAATATTGATGTTTCAATTCGGACATAACTTACATTATAATAAGGATGTGAAATAAGATACATTGTTATACATGAAATGCAACAGCACGGCGTTTGGCACAAAGTTTCAATGTTCAACAAATTTTATATTATTCAATATATATACGGTATTAATTACAAAATATGTGTGTGTTCATAAAATATCTGTATCGTGATCAATTAATTTGTCAAATCTGTTTTCTAAGTATCACATCTGAGCTAGTAAACGTTTGGATTGCTGTACAGATAAACATAAAATATAATAACTTTAATATGCTACTCTGCGTCATCTTCAGACAACTCTCAGGTTTACATTATTTTAACTGTTTAGTCTAATAATCAAAACACGCGGATAGATATCTGTAATATTTTTTCATTAGTTTCTCGATGTGTAAAGTAAAAATGATCGGGCGCACAGAATGCAACAACAAAACTCGAGCGATTTACAGTATGCACGTTGATCGAACAATTCCTTACGAATACAAAAATGCAATCCGATAATTTAAAATCTGAATTGCCGAAACTATGTTTTGCGAACCTATGAACAAACATTCAGCTCGAGTGATTTCGTTAAAAGGTAAAAGGTACACTGATGACAATTGTCTACTGAAATAAAAGGAACCGTTGAATAGGCTAAAAATTTATATATGTTATTAAACGATATGCTGGATAGATATTTCCAATCAAATTAAATTTGGTTTCACTAATATTCCTTTACATTGTAAAATAAAATAAAAAAAAACTTTAAGGCGACTCAAGTAACAAAAACAACAGTTTGTTAAGGTTTTTTTGTGCGATTTTTTTGCCTATTTTTATACAAGATTTAGATAATAATATATATATTATTTTTGCACATTCATTAAGCAGCTAATTAATAGTTTTCAGTCTGCATGCGATTGTGAACACAAATACATACATCGAAAGTCTCTCTAAATAGTTGAAGACAAAACCATAAATTTCATAAAAAAAAACATAAGGAGCGGGCTCAACTTCGCTTCAGCTTCAACGGGCACTTCAATCCGATGCAGATTTTTTCAAACGAATCGTAAAAATCGAATTTTGAAGGAAAACCCTCGGTAAATTTTTAAAAACGATTACCATATTAAATAATTGCGAAGAGAAAGAATTCGGTTCTGATCACTCGATTACTGTGCCGAGCGCAGATATGGTAACAAAAAATGTCTGCCAAATATTTAATATTTTAACGATTAGAAGTTTTTGAATCCGACAGCATAAAATTATTATCTTAGCCGTATTGTTAGTTTCCATGAGTGGTAGAATATTTACTGCCAATTCTTTTTCAATTTTAAGCAGAGTGCACGGAATACGGAATCAATTTTTTGTTTTTAGATAAAATTTAAATTTATTTAAAACTCAAAATACCCGAATTTGTCAGATACCATTAAACAGGGCATTATAACAAGGTGACAATTCTCACTAGCATTTTTTTAAGCATACTGATATTAGAATATAATGGAATCGGGAGTCTATTGAACATTCTACGTTCCGTTACAAATAAGGCATTGATCAAATAGTAAACTCGCCACTATTACAATTGTATTCTATTTTATTTTTATTTTAATCTACTCTGAAAATGGAACCATGGCAATAGATTAAAAACTCCCGTCACTCTGTTGAAATTTTCTTTACCCTTCACTCAGACATTTTGAAAGTTTGACATTGTCAAAAAAAAGAAACATCGAACGAACCGGCTGAGAAAATAATTATTCAAGTACGACACGTCTCAGCGTACGTGCGAACTAGGGCGATGAAGCGCCAGGGTTACCCTTTAGAACGAAAACAAATCTCTATATTACAACGGATCTAACAATATTCCGTCATGTAAAAGCTATCATCTGCAAAGACAACGAACAAATCGAGAGCTCCAAACGAGACCGTTGAGAGTCAATGACTAGGTAGGCCAATTGACAGACGAGCTCGACAGTCGGACGCGAACGGCTGGACGCCTCCGACGAGAAGATGCCGGCCGCGCAATTTCTGCATCAGTAAAGGCCATAATTATATTAGACTTCACAATCCCACGTAGTAGACGATATATATATATATATCTGATACATTCACACGACACATACACGCACGCCTGGAGACCGGCTACGCACGAGCGCCCATCAGACGGCAATAATTTTTATTCATTATTACAATCTTTATAAATGCAGAATTTAGTACAACAATAAAACGAAACGTCATTACAACAAGTCACACATATAGGATTAGGAATAATAGCTATTCTCCAATAAAAACAAATAAATATAACCGATTAACACGGGCAACGATGAAATAGGATCTCACAAAACTGCAACGAAACGACAATATTCAAGTGTTTACCACTGTTTTGGTAGAACATCGCTCAATCTGGTTATATTTCCTAATATAAATTGGTTGTCGGAGTTGATTTTACTTACAATGTTGCCCTAAGACACTATAACTTTTATAAAGTATTTGCACATTAAAAGGGGTTTACTATTTTTTGTCTTTTTCTTGTCAAATATTACATCAACAATTGGACCGTACGGTAAGCTTGTTTTTTTTTTTGTTTTGTTTTTGCATTTAGTCGGAACTCTGTCAAAGATTTTATAATTACACAATGATCTGTTAGCGACTTTTTCACAGAATTCAATGTTTTCAAAACTAACAACATTAATTCTGAATATTATAATACAATATTTTTTAGTAGATCGACACTCGTCTGATATTTAAAAGCGGGACAATCTTTAGACGGTGGTATTTTAGTTTGCTTTCCGGAAGGAGTAGAATGTTATAAAGAGTGATTGAAAAATCATATTTAGTTATGTAAACATATTTCGGTTAAAAGAAACACTACTTTATATTCTGGATAATAGTGCTCGGTTTTGATGTAAAGTTTAGCTACTCTGATCAATGTTCAAATACACAAAATAGCACAAGAACAATATTCAGAATCTTTTGTTCTACATACTTAATCCGATAAGCAAAGTTCACTATATAAATTGTTGCCTTCGATTTAGCGAGAGAACGTTCCTAAAATTTATAATTTTATCAGATATCAAAGAAGCCATAGTCAAATGAGATTAGGATAATATTATGTGCCCAAATAATCAGAATTGTAACAGATAAAAAAAAATTAAATATCGAGTATACACCTAAGCGTATTGCAAATGGTGGATTTTTAATATTAATATGGCAGGCATTGGCGTTGGGTTTGTACTAAGACGTAATATTAAACACACCAGAGAGATGACGGCAATCTTTATAGTTATCAATTTACACTATGTAATCCTTTCCGGGGCCCGACTGACTACAGAATTGCACTAATTGAAAATATTTTTTAAATTATGTTACCTGATTGTTAACATCAGCGGCGGTCGGTCCGTGTATGTTGGAAATGCTGCGCATCCTAAAAATAAATAGTATTTTCATACCGTGTAAAATTTGAATTTCCAGTAGTTTTTTATTGTTTATGTGACAATATTTATTTGATATTTTAAATGCTTTAAAAATTCGCATCATCCCCTTTATCCACCGACGGTTGAATATGAACCGGGCGACAAGTGTAAACTGCGTGCGGATCGAATTTCAAAAAGTGAATCTGTCGTTTTTTGGGTAGCATCCCCCGGTTGAAAAGTCACTGACCGCCACCAAATATTCTGTGTAGATTTTTTTTTTAACAAAAAGCACTTTTCACTATGTACCAATATTGTAATTAAAACTCTTTCTATAAATATGAGATGGGCTAGGAAAAGATTAACAAATAATACTGAGGAAAATGTTTTTAACACACTGGTAATAATACAAAGCAGTAATTTTAATTATTAATTATTAATTTCAAAATTAGAACACGGGTATAAATAATAATACCAACTTTATTGTATTATTTCGAAATTAGTTTCGAACAATTTCAATAGGTGGTTTTTTTTTTAAAGATATGCTGGTGTCGATATCGATTAAGAGACGGAACAGATATCGTTTTGAACCGAAACAATTATATTTTGCCGTCATCCATTATCTAGGCGTGTTTAACATTTTTTTCGTATGCAACCATTATTGCAAGATACTATTCCACCCAAGCCTGAATAGTTTCCGCTACGCAATAATTATTATAACACGAAAATCAGCATTCAATATTATTACACTAATATGTATAATTTCAATAATAATTGTATCTGAAACATCAACATTTCTTTATATTATTATATATATATATATATTTATATATATATATATATATATGTATTTATCCATACTTTTACTAATTAATTAATCTTAACTAACAATATTATGTATGTATTTGGTTAACTTATGATTTTAATGTTACATTTTTCACCTAAAACATTACAAATTACAATTTTTTTTAAGATATAAGCACATTTTTTCATTATATAATATTATTATATACCTCAATGCAAAAAAACAAGCTTCTCTGTGTTAATTCCATAACATTTATAATAATTTAATTAAAGGAGTATATTTTTTATATGACTAATCGACAATTTTTTTTCTACGCACACTAGTTCTGTCTCGAGACATTTAAAAAAAACAGCAACGCTAAAGACAAAACCGCAGCTGGCTTATAGAAGATTATTAAATGGGGCCGTCGTGATACGCAAACACGAAACATTTGTACGGTTTAATTTAACTGTCAGCATGCAGTTTAGGAAATAGCACTATAAACTTGTACAGTGACCCTCTATTAATATTCTTTTATAAAAAGGATCTTTCAGCGAAATGTACACTCAACGTTCGCAGGCGTAGCCCCGTAAACGGTGAGTCAGCATTCGGCAGTGGCGTAAAAAATATGCGAATCAGTTGCCGGCGTCGACTGCTCGACTTTCCGTACGTTCAAACTGGAATTTCGGCGCGGTAATTAATGTGTTCTGAACAGACTTCTGATTAAGCTACGTATTAAAATTTTTACATTTTACACTATAATTATAGAGTGACGACAAATAAAATGTACGCTGCTGTGTGAATAAGGTAGTTTATTACGCTCGCAAAACTTTCTCGCCCCCGACGGATCAACCGAATCAAATATTCACTCACGTTCTGCGTTGTGCAAACACTAAACGTCTATAAGCCGAAAGAACGTGCAAAGCAAAGTATACATTAACAAATACGCTAAATATACAGTAGTGAAATAATTACACCGAATCGACTAAGCATATCGAAAATCGAGAGCATTAATTAGAAAAACAAAGTAAATTATTATGGCACTCGGCAAATAACAAATCTTTAGAAGAGGCGGCGGGCGCGGTAGATGAGATTTTCTCTCGATACCGGCACGTTTTTAATGAATAAAGACGGAAAACAATCTGTTGTAAAATTAAGCATGCATTCAAAACAATATTATAATCTTTGGTTTAGACATTTTAAAAATCAATTCCAATTCGAAATTAACAACACTCGATATACAAATTGATAACATTTCAAAGAAGTTTATAAATTTTTAACATGGCATCTGATGTTTGTATACTTTAAGCGGTATCAATTCTGAAATTTTTGACAATTTCATTGAGAAAACACAGTTGCGAACCTTGTGCAGCTCTCTTCGTATACGGTCAAACATGACATGGCCACTTAACACTAAAGTAAGCTACATAAAGATTCATTTGAAAAAAAAATTGAATGCCCATCATCAGTCAGGCAAGCTAAGAACGAAAGCCAACTGTCCAAAAACAGTGAGATTCTGTAGATATTTTTGCATTTGATAAAAATCTTGTTTTTACAATATTGTCAGTTGAGAAATGTAGGATATATTATGTAAATATAGGATGGCTATTAACAAAAATGTTTTCTTTCATGATCAGAAGTGTAATACATTATTGGATCTATAAAACTACAAATGACAAATAAAAATAACTATAAAAACAATAACGAGACTGTTATCACAGTGAGCACACATAATACACGCAAGAAAAAAATCACCGCGATGAGATGAGATCACCGAATATGTTAATAGCAAAAATAAAAAGAAGCAAATGAAACAGCGACGAGAACAAATAATTCTCTGGAAACGCGAGCCCTGAACAATTACCAACTTAAAAGATAAAAGCGTAATACTATTATGCAGTCCACGATCGAAAATACCACCGGCATTTCCGCAACGGCCGTTTGCATATTTGACTAGAGGATTTTATCGGCGTGTTTCATATTACGCGCCGCATAATAATTTGAAAGATTTATCATGTCATTAGTGTAGGAAAAGAATGTTAATGTAATTTATTAAAATATTAAAACAACCGCAGAAAAACACAACAGTTTCCTTGTAAAGAAACGACAAAGAATAGTTTTATGACACTGCGGAACGTTGACGGAACTGCAGAAGACACATCTGATGTTAACAGTCAATGCTTAAATGCCAATCTCTCCACTGTGGATGCCTCACCAGCGTGATATTACTATAAATCGAATTGAAAAAAAATATGTTTAACCTCACTAAACATTTCTTCACACGACAAACAGTTCCACCTGTTTTTATGACAAGAAATGATTGGTTAATTTTAAAATCTGTCATATGAAATATGTGAGATAAGATTCTTTAATATACGAGTGATTCTTTGTATCCTTTTTTAACCCCTTTCATCAAATTTTATATTAGACATGAGATTCAAAAGCTTTTGTGTGTTTTTTTCCTATCGGCAGAGGTATTATTCGATTTGGTGCCGTTTCAAGTTTTTATTGTCAAAGACCACACCCATAAGTAAGCTTTTTTTGACTCGTTCAGAGAAACAAATCATGTTAATGAAAGACACACTGATGACAAGATATGTTTCTTTCTATTGACAATACATACATATTAAATGCGAGTGAACATAACAGTGAAGAGGTTAACAAATTTTTTCTACATCATCTGCCGATTGAAAATAAAAGAATTAGTTGCGGCAAGAAATGATCACTTTGCAAGTGCAACGTCCACCGTCATTCAAAAATAATACAGTATCGGTAAAAGTAATGCAATAGAATTATTAATAGAGCCTATTCATAGACAAGTGTTTAAAACATATATTCAAGACTTAAAATAAATCATCAAGCGCTGATAGTAACTAAATATCTACGATTAATTTATCTATTTGTGTGACAAATAACTGATGCGAATTGCACTCACCTCTCGGCACCGTAAAGTAAATTTTTCTAACAATAAAATATAACGTAAGAAAATGAAAATTTTGGGACAATCTTTATATATTTACAGCGAACTCTTTTGATAGGCGGGCAAGTTTGAAACTCGATTCGACGGATCAAACAAATATTACTACATTCTAGATCATCAATTTATGATCTAGAAATCTTCACTTCTTTCCGTAAAACGATACGACAAATAGAAGCGAACGTCGTAATAGAGTGCAGGCAAGAAAGACCAACGAAAACGCATACAAAGCGACTATGATACAATATGACACAGGTGTTTGTACAACAATCTACGAAACTAAAATATTCAATCGCGACGAGCGACGGAAAAAAACAAACAATATTTATTGATAATAAAAGTGCGTCATCTGAAACCCTATCGTACGTCTACGCGCGGTAAATTCATAACGCGATTTCTCCAAGTAATATTATTTTCATTATTTTTTTATACTTCCTAAATAAGTGGTATTTTCTTTTATTTTAAAAAAATAATTTGAAGTACATTTCGGTATTAGCGGTTTCAATTATTACAGTCGGCGATTAGCCTGAATGATCTATTTCAAAGGCGGGCTATTGCAGCGCGCGGGACAATAAACATTATTGACTAAACCGGGCTCCGGCAACATCGCATCTATTTAAGATTGCATTAATTACAACTGTATTTTTAACTATATCATTTTGTACTATCAAGCGTCTTTACTCTATATCTCTAACGCTTAACGTGATTTAGATATTTAAATTATGCTAGACGTAGAGCTATTCAAAATATCAAAGACATTTCCTGTACTTAATGCTACATTATGAAAAAAGAAAATTTCAAAAAATATATATGCACCATCGAAAACAAGTATAATATACTGAGATTCTACAGAGTGTGATAAATAGTATACGATGAAATTAAAAACTAAGTACATTTTAAACAAAAGAAGTCACATTGTACTGTCAATTGGCATTTCTACCCGTAAATATATTTATTCAATAACAGATATGAAATCGCAATAACCCAATATGTTAAATTCAAACATTTGAGTGACTTTTGTTATGAATGATTGTTTACATAATTGACAGCTGTGTCTTGGCAGCCATTTTGAACACGTCTGACATTTTTGTCAGGTGAAATAACAAAATGGCTGGCAGCAAATCAGCCAATGTCAATAGATCTTTCATAGATATCATAGTAATAAGCAGTTTAAGTAATCAATAATTTTATTGTGGTAACATATCTGATACTTAAATAAATCAATACACACCAAGATTGTCAAATATAGTAATAGAAACAAAACCAACTTAGTCAATAATATTTACCATCACTAATAATTATTACATTATTTGAAAACATGATGATAATTCTAGCTTTTGAACCGACAGACTTTTAATGATGAGAATATTTTCATCTCGAAAGTAGTCTACGGAAGGAAAGGTTTATATATTTTTGAGATTAAAGAATCAACCGTGCGGGTACTAATCAATCGGCACCTTGAACAAAATGGCATACAAGGTGATGATCACGAATCCGGCTGAAACAAATAATCGCGGAGTCTGTCAGTTTCACCGCTAGACGTCTCTCGCGCGACACTAACAGAAGGTGCACGGTTGGATTTATTACGGGCCGGAAACTGTCAGTGGCTCGGCCACATTGTGCGTGGATTGATATACATCGGAACGGAATGACCGCCGTTCCCCGACGAGTAGCTCGCATATATTCATTATATCATATTATTTATTATCATTACGTACAAATTAAAATGAAACGGTGTCGCCCGACGCAACGACTGAATCGTATTTCGTTCGCGGCAATACCATTTTATTTCTATAACACCCATTATACAATAATTTGGTATAGGAAGCTTCTAATTTGTGATATTTATCACGATCATTGACCGAGTTCCACCATTCATATCGGACGATTAGAACCGTACCCCGCAGTCGGCATTGCTCTCTGAAAAGAAAAACACTGCAATAATGTCGAGTCACACTTCCGCACCGGATTTTAAGTTAAACTCGAGACATTTAGTAGATTTATTTTGACATGCGAGACAGAATCTCATTGTTAGTGCAGGATTTTAGATTAAAAAAAAATAATAGTGAATGTATGATTTAGTTACATCAATTGAGTTGGTGAAATCGATTGACGCGAAGCGAGCTCATTCCTGTAGTCCTATTTAACGACACACGCGTATCAATATATGGGGTGGAACTCTTCAACGATGCGTAGGTTTATTACATTACTTGACTAATAATAAGATACTTATTCATATGCGAGACAACGACGCACGTTCAATATCCGCATGGTGATATATAGGGACTGAAAACATCTTACATGCTAATTACTTTTACTTTGATACCACTTTTACATCGTCCATTAAAGAATCCTCAAAGATTACTAATAATTTGTTAATTAATTTTACATTCCTCATTCATCCGATCGGCCCTCGGCGGCCGGGCGGAAGCGCCCCTGCTCCGCCGGCGACTTTTTTTAATCACTACATTATGGGGTTATAGTTTATCCATATTTACATTAATGGATTCTTATTTGACTAGTAAAATCAATTTAAAAATAAACAGTAGTACAATGCGTTCAAAACTTCATGATACTATAACGAGAAATAAATACTGAACAAAAATATAATACACATTTTACACGAAATAAATAAAATTCTTAACTAACAATCACAATAATTATTAATATACAAAATAATTTAAAGAACAACTCATACATGGTTGACAAATGGAAAAGTGTTCTTAGAAAAATCTTTTTACAGCACTCTGTCCGAGCGGGAATATAGCACATGAACAAATTATACTTTAGTTTTGAGATAAGTATACGTGACGAAAATCAAGTTGTAAAAAAAGCACTTTTAGAATAAAACCCTTCCCTGCAGTTGGCAAATACACGTATGCGCCAAAAACCAATAACTGCACAAAAATAACAAGTAAACATTACTTATCAAATATTCAATAAGAGACAAACTTTTAGCACATCTTCATAACGTAATAGAAACATTAAAAATTTGATGTAAAAGATAACCAAAATGTTGAATTTACTGTCTGAATAGCATTACCATATTCTTATGTAAAGTCCATATTCAATTTGAAACATTGCGGCGAAAGCCTTAACGCAGGGTACAGGTTTATAAAAGTACCGAGAGAATACTAACCGATTATAAAAGAGGAAATACATCATAACAAAATAAAGCACAGAATTTGGTAAAACCCAAATAAAACATGGCTATATCAGTCAAGCCTTGTCTCACTTTGACTGTGATTGTCGTAAGCTGACAACAAGCTCGAATTGAACATTAACTCGGTTACGATATGGCACTAGCAGTTTCCCGCTCAGACTGAAAATAAACAAATAAATAATAATAAACGTAATCGTGTAAAATAAAAAAGATCTTTGTTGAGACGGTGCGGGCATATAACACGTAATGTAAACACATAGTTAAGATCTGATTGAAAACAATGTAAAGTTAATTATAATTTGAGATGCTATCGTTAGAAGGGAGTGGTTTTGGCTTAGGCCTGCGGCGTCTTGTCGGGGGTTCCCCGAGGGGGGCAGAAGTCTTTGTTAACAAACGAGAAGCCCTTGAATTCCTCCTGTAAGAGAGCAAAATTGAAAAAAATCGTCAGTCATGAAAACATTTCAAAAAATATAACACCGTCAAAGTCATTCGCATTCTCAAACATCTGCACTGCTGAATTCAGCACAAAAAAATAGAACAGTAAAAGTTAATGCAACACTCGTGGGTAGGTATGCTTCCTATTATAGTTTGGAGTGGAATTCGGATATCTTATGCAAGAATAAAACGATCAACTATTAACCAATCTTCCAAAATGTATTCTTCAAAAGTCGACTCATTCTAAATCATTGATAAGTGATGGTCTTCCAGAGTGAAAGGCCTCACCGTGTGCACAACTCATTTGCTGTGTTGGTTTATCAATTTACGTCACATGGACAATCTTCATCTATTTAATTATTGTTGTTTCCGAGTTTTAATTCAGCATGGTAATGGTAGCCGTATGCGACAACATGAATCATTTATGAAGCATGACACTTTATTTATATTAGGATGATTGAGTGGAAAAAACATTCATTTTCTGTTGTAATTTAAACCGACCTGATTGATACAGCGCAGCACATCAGCTGAGACGGGCGTCAGCACCGGATCTTCCTTCGTGAACTCCGTATCGAAGTTCAGCGCGTCTTTCTTGTTTTTCTGTAAATTTACGGATTCGTTCGTCAAAAAACAGTACCTATTCACAACTAAGAAAGCAAATGTGTGAACAACACAACCCAATAGGGAATGGTGAAACTTTTGTCTATCTTGGTTTTCTTGTAAACAGAGACATTGAGATGACAGAAAATCAACAATAAAATTATGTTACGTATGTCACTCTAAGTCACGCCTTCCCTCTAACCCAAATATGAGCATACAAATCAGGTTTGAATATATTAAGTGAAAATATTCTCCACCTCACCTATAGACAAGTAAAAGTTGACAAAAAATTGAGGCATATCATGTTTTATCTAGTTCTATGCTATATATGGAGATTGTAGCACAGTCTATTCAATGAGGATTGCAGATTTGTTTTGACTAGATCATGTACATTGTATGTACGACAATACAAGAGATTTCTGGCAATCCAATAGCACGCAGAAGTGGACAGAAGTGGAGGCTGGGATCCAGAGTAGTCACGCTCCCGATGATGATAAATTTTCATTCAGAAACTTGAAGTCTTGAAGCGCCTTGTTATAAATAAAACGCCAATGAATAAAAGTTGTCTTACGATTTTTGGTTTGAACGGTGGGCGGACACGTCTCAATTCCAAATTTTCCCATTCCATGTCTTTGAAGAAGGCGTGAGCTCGAATATTAGCTTCGCCCTGCGCTGGATTGCCACCCTGACCTCCGCCGCAACCCAAACGACGGGCCGGATTCTTCGTCATGAAGCCTGCAAAAAAAAATATAGTAGTTACTCAAACCAAAACAAACCCTGGAGCCTTAAGTAAATTATGCTGAAATATCACATTGAATATTTCAAAGTGGCTATATACTAGTCAGTAATATTGCAATGGTATAAGAAAAACGTCTGAATGATTTTCGACGGCGGTCGGAATAGACTCTTGACACAGAGATAATGTTGAATCCCACAAGAATTTTTGGCAACAGTTAACGTCTCGCTAGGGCATTTCACAAAAGATAAGATTGAATAATTCCTCGAAAGTAGATATCTCACTTTTAAGGTATTCACTGTCAATACTTGGTGGAATGGCATTATAATAAAAGTAATAAAACATTTTTAGTACTTTTTCCATATAAAATTTATTAGATCAGGACCGGTTTTGCTCATGATGAGCATTGTCAACTGATAAGAAAAACAATAAAACAGTGATATTTATACAAAAGTTAAGTGATAAAAACAAGGTATGACAAACAATTGGTATTACAACCTAGCAAAAGAATTGAAGCAAAATAAACTATAAATAAAAAGTTGAAGACCACTTAGCAATGAAAATGATTACAACAAAAACCAATTAGGTATGAATTATCATTAACAATGTAAAAACCAACAATTAGTGTATATAATAAATAAATCTTAATGTCTGTCAACCAAATTTGGTTTATTTATAGTTTATTTTCCTTGTATTTTGCTTCAATTCTTTTGCTAGGTTGTAATACCAATTGTTTGTCATACCTTGTTTTTATCACTTAACTTGTGTATAAATATCACTGTTTTATTGTTTTTCTTATCAGTTGACAATGCTCATCATGACCGAAACCGGTCCTGATCTAATAAATTTTATGTGGAAAAAGTACTAAAAATGTTTTATTATTTTTATTGTAGATATCTCAGTTATCTTCCTATCGGGGGATAGTATGGCACGATAAATTAACAATTTATCATCGACTTAAGTACAAACAAACCTTTGAGTATAGAGACAGCTTCCTTGGAAAGCCAGACGGGATAGAGGACATCGTCGTGGAGGATCGACTCGAACAGATCGTCTTCATTGTCGGCCTCGAAGGGGGGTTGGCCCGCCATCATTTCATACATCAGTACACCTAGAGCCCACCAGTCCACCGATGGGCCGTATTCCAATTCTTGTAAGATCTGACAACAGAAAGACAGATGCGTGAGGTGTACATTTCATCAAACGGCCTTCAAAAGAATAGTTGGAAATTTGCCTCAGATGATTTTCATATTGACGAACCACGTCGTTAATTAGTCCCTAGACAGACACGTGCTCACTATACATACATCTTTACACAATTTAATATTATTGTCGCTTGCTATTGGTAGTAGAGTAATATACTATAGAGGCACATAATTTATGCTTTATTATCAGATTTCACCTTGTCATAATCCTCAAAAAACTGAGTAAATATGTACCGAAAAAAAACGGGATAAATGTTGATATAAAATAATAATTGCCATCTTTGTCATTCCACTGGTCAGTTTACAAGGGGTGACACGCCTGTTTGAGAGTAATAATCAACCATTGATTATTCTTCACTTATAATGAGTGGGATTTTTTCGTTCAACCACACTCAGAGAGAGATTAGACACTTGACAATAACAGTACTAATTAGATTAACGTTAACTATGAGGTTAGCATATAAGTATAAAAATTATGATCAAACAAACCTCAGGTGCTATATAATCTGGAGTTCCGCAGAAAGTAGTTGTCGTAATACCATCTATGAATAATAAAATAAAAGAATTGGTTATTCAGAAAACATGTGATCGGGTATCTGTTGATGTTTCAAAGAATAAAGCTACGCGCAATACATTGAATGGCTTGTAAAAAGAAAACAATTTTGTTTGTATAAATCCCACAGTATTATCCAATGATAAGCAAAGCTCACTGAGAGTCTATGATAAAAATCGTGGAAACTACAAAAAATTGTTCTATTTTTTAAAACATAAATCCACAATAATAAGTTGGTTGCTTCATCTTTAAATAATGTTTAAGCCGTCCTTATTTCCGTCAATTAGGGTTATTGCAATTTAAAAAGATATTATTTGAACAGTTTTTAGGTTTTCAAACTGCTGCGCGGCCGCAGCTTAGAGGGGCCATTGTCCACGATATGTTGGTGGAACTTATCTCGCGTGAACAAAGATTCACTTTTGAACAGTACGATGCCTTGCTTGCTCATTCCAAAGTCAGCTTGTTAGCAATGGCCCTCATTATCTGACAGGCTTTTTATAAATGTCATTAAAGTTTGAACGTTTAATGCACGGCACGTTGGTATGACTCAGCCCTTGTGGTACTGCCGTACAGTAAACTAACGAAAGGCAAATTTACCCATGATGCCTTCCTTGCACATTCCAAAGTCAGCTAGTTTGCAATGGCCCTCGTTATCCAACAGGATATTGTCGAGTTTCAGATCTCGGTAAATGACTCCGTGTCGATGCAAGAATTGGAGTGCCAGCGTTACTTCGGCTGCATAAAATCTGAAAGGAAAACACAATCGAATTATCATCTTTAGTATTAACTTCACTCTTCAGCTGCTGCAGTGCAACGGAAAACTAAATAAGTTTATGTCAGGTCCGTAGTGCAACGGTCAAGTCATTGGCTTCCGTGTGCATCTTACGGGTTCGAATAGCGGATCCACGGACGTTTGTGATGTCTAAAAATTTTCTCTTCCACCTTACAAATCTTTACATAATAGTACCTAACGAGAGCGATTAGCTAACAACTAGTCCTGACATAAACCTATTCTATTTATCACTACTCTCTTCGAAAGAGAGAGGTTGAGCAATTGAATAACAAAGATTTTAATTAGAAAACCTTCCGTCGAAATACCTCTATTAGGAGGTGACATGCCCCAAATTCGAAATGAAGAAAAAATATAGAGATCTTCCTCATATATTCATTGAAAAGTTCTACACTAACATTTAAGTCATGACAGATCACTAATGCCTAACTTACTAACAAACTGGGATCAAAATTCGATATCATGTTTAGACTTTTCAACGTAACGTCTTTGAGATTTTATAAATAATTTTTTTTTTCTTAAATCATGTTTGCTTCGAATGAAACATTTTAATAGAAGATATTTTAACCCAGTCAGTCATTGGGCAGACGTAATAAATAAAGTGGTATCTCACCTAGCTCGGGGCTCGTCGAATTTCCTCGCCCTCTGAATCTGGAACATGAGATCGCCCCCGTTGACGTACTCCATCACGAAGAAAAGTCGGTCTCTGGTTTGGAAGCAAGAGTGCAACGCGGTAAGGAAAGGATGGCGGGCGGCTAATGCCAGGATTCGTTTTTCAGTCATCGTGCAGTCCACGTCGTCATCTTGGATAATCACATCTTTCTTCAGCACCTTCACCGCGTAAACCTGTAAAAAGTACCGTTAAGTGTTTTATAAAAATATTGTTATCGATTGAAACATTAAAAACTATTTGAATGGATAATTAAATTGCGCGGGCAGTCAAGCGTTTGCTGTTTATTCAAGAGTAGATTAAATTCTCACCTCGTCAGTATTTTTTTTCTCAGCCAGCATAACTTTTCCGAAGGATCCCTTGCCGAGCACCTTGATGAAGTGGAAGTCATCCAATCCGAATTTGTTCGCTCTGCCCGAGTCACTTCGTTCCAGGGCAAACTCCCCTGTTGCTATGCCAAAATCGACATTTATAATATCTTTTAAAAGAAACCAATTCACTTGGACAAAAAAATATGTTTCACTTATAAAAGTATTATAAAAATGAAACTATGTTGTAAGTGTTGATTTAAGTTTTTCAGTGATAAAATAATTTTGATAAATCGTTACTCATAAGCAGTGGCGGCATGTGGTTAAAATATTTAGAGGGGCTGTGGTAGATTAAAAAAAAAAACCATACATTTCGCTCATAGTTTATTAAGATTATCAAAAGTTCTAAAAATATTAATTGTAATCATATTTTATGTCATGATAAAATCCATCAGTCTATTTTTATTATTTGAAAATAGGTCGATCAATTTTTAGTTATATTTCAGTATTTTGCTTAACATATCTCTATCGAACATCGATAGCGTTGACAAACTCATTTTTTTTCATTTTATACCGATCTGAATTAAAATCTCGAATATATTTTTTATTATGGCTAGTTCTCGATTTAGCTACTATGCTATCTGGAGGACACCTCTTTGTTTGATCTTCAGTTTTCTTCAAGAAACAACATTGGAAATTCCTAGATTTTACTTCTGTCCCAGTCAAGTCATGATTCCATTTCTAAAATAGGAGTAAATATCGTCATTTAATAAAAATATGCAGTTTAGACACACAGAATAACAGAGTGGAAACACTTATTAAAACGAGAGGTGTCTAAAGCAAGTAAAGATGTGATGTGATCATATGACCAAAGATGAAAGACATCCGATAAGAGCGAGATTCCCACACCCCGCGACAGCATTCTATAAACGAACTGGAACACACTCTGACAAAATTGTATACCAGGGTCTCTCCTCCGAGACATCATTGTACACTGGGGAGCGTATTACGCTCTAAATGAAATTACAATTGTATTTATATTTTACATATAAAATTAAATTTGTCCTCATTTTGCTTGGGCGTACTGCAGCTCGGCAGTGTATATGGACAAGCCGCCACTGCTTATAAAGACACTTAAGTGCTCATATATTCCAATATTAAGGCATCTAGTTGTCAAATCAATGTATTCATTTGAGTAATTTTGACACAGCTAATAATTACTTAATGATTAACGTATACTTTTCATCCGGTGACAATTTCCTATTTCCAAAGTCAGATACATATTTTGTTGACAAATATAGGCCGAGATAGACAGCGAGCGGTAAGCATTCGCTCAAAAGATGAATTGATTATAGAAAATTACCCTTGTCATCTTTCTTATCGCCGTCCTTTGGATCGTGTTCGACTGAAGCACCTTCACCGCCTTCGCCGGCACCTTGATTCAAATACTGCAATGAAAATATTTGAGATTTTATAAAAAGATATCTTCACAGCTTTTGCTAGCAGAACACATTGCATCGTTACTGCTAGTGTCATTGTGACAAGCTACAGAAGGTAAGACATGAAATACCCTTCCAGTTTGTTGCTAAGTTAATCAAGATATGGGAAATGCAAGAAGCTTTATTGATAGTGACATCTATACTAGAATAATAAATAACAAAGCAGTCAAAAATGATTTTAGTATACAAAGAGATTTTTTGATATCAATTCTTTGTCTAGAATAACTCAGTTTGCCAAAAAAAGTATTTATTTGTATAGGTAATTATTATAATGTCTATCAATTTTAAATCCTTATTTGTGTTAGACCAGCATTAATGCATCTATATTTTGATATTAAAATTATATATGTCTATCGATGCTCGAGGCTTTATCGTAAAAGTTGAAATTTTTCATTTGCTGTTCACTCAGAACTATCAATCTGTTTGTTAGTTACCAACTTCTGCCAGAACAGTGAAGATTTATTGATAGAATGTAGCCACGATAATGTCGGCAAAGTCGCAGTTCTTTCTATTATTACTAATCTATATATTAATAGCCGATAAGGTCCGTACAGTTGATTGTAAGGTGTCCTCAACCTTCCAGTCTCCACTTTTTTAAATAAAATAAAATAATATAAAAAAAAAAAATTAAAAAAAATTAATAAAAAAAAAAATCTATATATTAATAGCCGATAAGGTCCGTCCGTTTGTCCATATGAGTGGGTGTAAGGTGTCCTCGACCTTCCAGTCTCCACTTTTTTAAATAAAATAAAATAATATAAAATAAAATAAAATTAAACTAAATAAAATTAAACACAATGCAACAAAAATCTCACGTTGCTGGGCAACGGGTTTACAGCTAGTATAACTAATTCTTCAACTGCATATTGTATAGATCAGATCAACGCAAACATCATTCAAGTAAATGGATTTTTTTTCATGAATTAATTTCAAAATTCAAACATGAATAAATTGTAATTACATCGTCATTTTGTAATTTTTTTTACTACTCTCAAATCGAGCTTGGTTAAATTCAAAACAGTAAACAAATTATCTTGATCAAATGATGTACCTTCGATCGACGCGGTGTCTGCTTATCAGGTGATATTCCCATGACGCTGAGAATCTCCGCCATCTGTTTGGTGTTGATGCCGCAATTGTTCGCAACGTTTTTCTGGCATCTTTTGTGCACATTCATCGAACATACTGAAAGATTACATAACGAAATTTGAATTGAAAATATTATTCGATAGTTGTTTTTCAAAACTAAAGGTTAATTGGATTACATTTGACTTTTACATCTACCTCGTCACGATAACAGACAAATGAATTGACAATATATAATGTAATGTTTGCACATGTTTTCGAAGGCCATCTCTGATGGAGTAAAATTATGCAGATCATAAACATGTACCCGCTGGAATCAGGACCGAGGTTTATTATAAAATTTGTTACCTGAAGTGCACATTTTTTTGCACAAACCCCTACAAAATCATTTACTAATTATAATATAATACAGGTTATAAATAGTATTGTTTAAAATAATGTTTGGTTGATCGTCATTATTCGCCTGGACACAGTTCGTAGTCCTCCACTTGGCATGGCGGTGCCGATTTTAAATAAAGACCATAACACCTTCATTGATTACAATATAATTATAATGTTTGATACTATTGGGTCTGAGAAATAAAACTGAGAAATAAATACTGAGAAAATCTTAACTGTTGACAACACTATAAGAACCAGTATTTACCATAGAGAAATAAAATTCATGACAAATAACAAAAAGTTTTAACGCATCTTTCTTCAGAAGGATAATGAAGTGGATATTCCAAAGTACAGATAATAATTCAGAATATTATCTTTCAATAACACTAAGTGAAAAGTTTTCAACATACGTATGCGCCAAATAAACGGGAAAGGATTGCGTATCAAACCGTAGCACACAAAAATATTACGCAACACAACGGCAGTATCGAGGATTATCTCGGAGCATACCTTCACATTGTAGGCCTTGTTTAATGAGTCCGTAGAGCAAACTTCCGCAGTGATCGCAGAACGTGAAGCGTTTGTACGAGTGGACGACAAAACGATGCGGGATGTTTACATTGAAGCGCTGGCCGGTTGTAGATGTCTGCGACGTCTGCAATCAACACCCAGTACATGAGATTATGTAATTCTATTTTGCAAATTCACTATCCAGCATTTTAACAGTACAACGAAGGACTGAAAATGCATCTGAAGCCTTACCTAGTTCGTGTCTATGTCAATTGAAGATAGTATAACATACCATTAATAAATTTGAAATATATATAGCGTGTCTAATCTCAATGGGTGCGTAATCCAAAAGATTTTTTTCTACCAGAACTGCTTGCTGAATAAGTCTCTCAATCTTATTTGGAGGGAGTAAGGATAGAAAGATGGGGTTAGGACAGGACTAGCGGTTGGCTAATCGCTCTAGCTACGCCCTGTTTTGAGAATCGGATGGATGGGAGGATCACCATTGAATACAAAATCAATTTATGAGGGTACATACAGGGATTTGAACCTGCGGGCACCATAACCGAAGACAACGATATTGACCACTCAGGTTGCAATTAGGCATCACTCTTCAGACAGATATCAATAAACAAGTAGAAAAGTTAAAAAACAAATAAATCATAAAAATAGTGCCGTTTTACAGACACCTCAGATTCTGAAGTTGAAAGATTGAGAGATTGAAAAGAAAGGAAGATATTTCTTAGGCTGCACAAGTGGAGTGATCTTGCAGCGAGGGCATTGGAGATGTTACAATGATGAACATAACAGCTAAAAGTTACCGAAACCGGCATCGCAGCCCAGCTGAGTCAATGGCATTGGTATCAACAACAAAAAAAAAATATAGATGATATGCGGTTGTATCAAAATCTTAATAACAATTAAAGAGAAATTGATTTGTTTTGTAGAATATAATAAACAATTACCTCGTCTTTCATCCCAGGACATTTTGTGACGACAGACGCGTGACACCTCTTGTGGACGACGCACGTGCAAACTGCCGATGGAGATCATGATCATTAGCAACCAATAAATAATAATACTTTTCGCTTATGACAGACACTACAACAAAACGATCTAGCATTAATTCTACACCCAATTCCGTGTGTAAATTCACCAGATTTCAAAAAGCAAAAATAACCACTAAAGTAGTTATGAATTCTTCCCGTTAGGATGAAAGAGAGAAATCTCGTCATTCTCTTCTTTAAAGGAAATCCCAAAAACAGGCTTTTTCAATCATTGATAAAAAAAAGTGTTACATTACATTACTAAGCTATCTTTGCATAGCTTAAATCTAATTGTCACTCAAAGCAGGAGTCATCAAACGTAGAATGAGTTTTTTAAAATCATTGGTGGGGCAGACGAAATATATTCTTGTTGAAATTGGAAGTATATTTAAGTATTATTACTACGCTATAACACTTTTTGTGGTTGTCAATGGAGTAAACACTTTTACGCACAAGTATTGTGTCCGCTGCAATGACGTTAATATATAATTTTTAACAAAATATGACTTAAGGACTTTTACACAACAGTCACAGAATTTTCATTTAATGTTGAAAAATTATTTCTACGGCTGAATTCGTAGAAAATACGAAATATTCATTTTGAAATCTGGTAAATTGAAACACGCTTATGGTACACTGGTCCTACCTTACTTATTACAACCCTTATGTTGAATAAATTTATGATAGATAATTCAAAAAATTACATCTAACGTCAAGCACCCCGTACATGTGAAATTACAATAGTTAAACTCCCTTTTATGCATGCTGTTAGCCAATATTTGATTATTAACCAGATCGAATTATTAATTTACTGGAAAAGAACGAGAAAACAAACCATTTTACAATCGTGACATGCGTTTATACGAGACCCATAATTATTATGTAATTAACGAATGAAGATTGCTAGTGTATCAAAATGTATGGTGAAATGATTAGTAATATTCCATTGTAAAGAAGCACCTTATAGTTAATTATACACTAGAGGAAACGTATTGCAATCAACTTGTCACTATATTTGTCCTGGCCGACGCTTGAAGATGTACAAACTCTGTAAACGGTTAACTTTGGGCACGCACGTATGGTCCTTTAATGAATAGATTCAAAAAAATCTTTATAAAATGCACAAGTCACAAAAAGAGCATATTGAAAAGCCAAGGACCCGATTGGAAACTTTAAGATTTACAAGTTACAGTATACCATGAAAATTTAAAGTTCATATTAGATATGAAGAGTTTCTTTTCGTTTAAGTTGTTTACATTGTCAAACAGTTTAAAAATGAATGAATAAAACACTTTTTTTTACTAATTTTATGCATTCAAAAAAAGTGATCGGTTGATCAACAGTGTTTTATTTCTTAAAATTAGGCATTACACCTCAAGTGGTTGACAGGTTATTTACTTCCTTTTGGAAACATTCTCCTGGACAGGTTCCGGAACCTGTTGCCTAGTGACTGAATCTAAATAATAAATTTTTCATTAATTTATAAAATAATGTAATATTGATATATGTTAATCGAATGCAAACTGATTAGATTACAGAAAAATCAATACGAGCCACCTACTGTTGAGCTAAGAATCTACAGAATCTAAGAAGAAAGATGATGACAACTTGTACTGTAGTATTTTTTACAAAATTGAGTTTCTTTGAAGTAATCAATTGAAACAATCAATTAATCTAGAACAATTTTACATTTCATGTTTTGCTGTCTTTTTGTGACGGTAGAATACCACGAGAGTTAGCGAAGCAAACTGTCCATGCGAGCATATCCTTCTATGGTTGGGCGATGACAATTTTACAAATCGCACATTCTTAAGTTGCGTAGTTTTTGCGTATTACACATCATTGCCGAGACAAATTTACATAGGAAAATTGTAAAAATTATAAACATTTTAGTAGATGTACAAGCTGATTGCAGTAGGAGTCAAATCGAATTGTTTTTATTGATCAGGGAGAGACCGCTGTTATATATTCTAGAATATTTCAAATCCATCATCAGTCTGGGTAATTTAGTATGGATTATTATTTATCAATGCAATTGATATGAAAAAAACTAGATAGATAATAGCAGCAATAAAAGATAGACTGTAAATTCAACAATAGCTTTTTTTAACCGTTTGATTAACAAAAGTGCAGTAAAAACAAACTGCGATTGAGATTAATGTTCATTTGCTAACTATTTTACTTGTCAAGCAGAATATAATTCAAATTATCTGCTTTTTTGTTGAATTCAAATTATTTTGCGAATCGGCTCCAAGTTATTGAAATATATCTTGTCCCGAGATATGCTTTCAGGTGACAGCAGATTTTCAAACTATTCCTGAGGATCTGATCAGCGTGTACTTTGAGTACTTTACTGTAACACGTTTACAATCCGGAACAATAGGCCAGCGGCAAAGCTGGATGAGCTTGGCAGCAAAATAACCATACCGGGTTATGAATCGGATGAAATTCAAAGAGGCTGTTTACAAATAAATCGATCAATTGACACGTCAGACGGCCGCCGTGTAAATGTAACATTTCTAATAAGCGCGAGACTAGGCTTCCCCGTGATCAATCGGATAATCTAATAGAACAGAGATGTTGAAGAGTTCTACACTGTTTGAAGGTTGTATAAAGAGTACTCATAGGCTACATACCTTGGCACTGATACCCTTGCTTGCCCAATCCCCTGAAACCAGAAAAAAATGAAAGCCCCAGGTCATTTCCTGATGCGTCACCAGTAAATTACATGCCAGCGAGACCCGCTTACTTACTTCCACACAGACAGGACCGACTATAAACCCAACGGTAACTAAATTATTCATTATAGCATTTTATAATTGAATTGATATTTCTGAATTCTAAGTTAACGGTGGACACTTCGTCTATCATTCCTCAAATATTTATTTTCTCTTCGGAATCTTTTACATTAATCGTATTGTGAAATTTAGGTCATTCTTGAAGGAACAAAAAGAATGGCGGATGCTCTGTGAGCACTGTAACCCAAATTTTTGCGACTTGGCTAACTTAAACTGGAAAGGGATAAAATATTGGTGAAATCATTGCCATTAGATCAGCGATTTCCAAACTGGGAGGCGCGCCTCCCTGGGGAGGCGTGAGCTATTGCAAAGGGAGGCGCGAAAAGTCCAAAATATTTATTTCCCCTTTAAAACGTGTCTTTATTACTATATGAAATATAGGATGGGGAGGCGCGATAATCTTTTTTTCTTCAAAGGGAGGCGCAGTAACATATAGGTTGGAAGCCACTGCATTAGATACAAATTTATGTCTGAATATCTAACTACGAGCTTTGTGTTGCAGATTAGATACGACACACATAGAAGGTGAATCTTTAACGAGTCAAAACGAGAAGTGAATGATGATTGATAGATCGAGGCTCCACGGCATTTAAAATGCTTTTAAAATACAAAAAGAGAACCTCTCGATAACATGAACATACAAAAATATGAAACTGACAAATATTCAAGAGGTTTACGAAACACGCTATTATGTCCACATTAGGTTTATAGACAATAGTGCGATATGGAAGACCATTTAAAATATAAATAAAACATATGGGTGCAATTAGGTACACAAAAAAAAAAACTAAAAGAAAATGTTAAGAACAAAAAGCTGCAAATGGATTAAAAATAATGCCAAAAAAACACATAAAAGTAACAGATTAAAAAAAGGAGTATCAATTATCCCTAAAAAAATAAATAAAATCAGTCATGCATTAATTTTTACTAAATAAATGAAATATTCTGAAGTACTCAAAACTATAAACTAAAAAGCGAAAAAAATTAAAGTTAAAAAGGATTGCACTAAAATAATAAAGACTTAAAAAAAATAAAAAACAAAAAAAAAATATGAATATCGGCTAAATTATTATTATAGTTAATCGATAATGTTATTCATATAAACCGTGGGTGGCCAAACTTTTGACCTCTGTGGGCGACTTCATACTGAAATCAGTCATAGCGGTGTACTAATACCGTATGCGCCAAGTTAAGTAATTCAAAGCACAATATAATGTGTATGAAACAGAAACAAAATGGATAAATAATAAAAGACACACTAAATTCTTGCATCAATGCGTCAGGTGGGCGACTAGGGATGGCTGAGCTGTTGGCCAGTCGACCGCGGTCACCGAATGAACTTATGTTTTGAAAACATTACACTGTCTTTGGTCCAATGATTTTCTTTCGCAGTGCATCCACAAAAACAACGTCAGTAAATAATCATAGACTAATTTATCGCTGCAATGGGAGAGATTATATTGATTCAATTGTATAAGTGATTAATTTGTTTAGAAAAATTGCACATAATTTTATGTATCAATTTTACAATTGTATCAAATGATAAATTATCGCGAGTAATTTAAGCTCATTAAACCGACCCTGTTTATTTGATAAAATTGTAAAATCAACACAAAAAATGTTTTATTTTCATTAGCCTTTCCACAGACTCGACAGTTAGCACCATAAAAGTATTAATCATTATTTTGCGAGTAGCATGTTATTGCGTCCAGTATTTCGAGTGGTTTTTTTTTTGCAATAGCTGGCCAAAAGGGCACTTTTCGGCATACACAACTTCATAAATAGATTTATGGATCATATTGTTATGTATTGGTCTCAAAGATATATTATTCCAACGCCTGCTTGTAATCTGGCGCGAGATCCTCGCTTGCGTGTTGAATACTGTATTAACGTCGGCCTCTATAAGGCAGTCTAATAGAAGCAGTGTTTGTGTCAGGTTTAGATATGGAAAATGAGGTTTAACCTTTTGACCGCGGCTCGGATCCAGATCGGTTCAGATTGGGCTGCTATAGCAGTCAACCGCGGTCTAAGGGTTAAAGTGAATGGCTAGCCCAATTTTTATATAGTATTAGCAATTTAAAACAAAAGATTAAGATGGGAAAACTAACTACGTATATTTTTACATCTATCACAAACAAAACCTTGTTTTTGTAGATACACGCCTAGATAATAAATACTTGATATAAAAAATAACATAAAACGTTACCTTGAATATCTTAATAGTAAGCATTATTGTCATTTTACAGGTGTACTAAAAATATAAGACGTTGCATTGATTTAAATTTTCTCCATTGTAATGATTGAATATGCAAGGAAACAATTGCGTGTGAAACCGTGTTCACATTCGGACTACGCACCATATAAATTCCCTGCAGTGAGAGCAGAAGGTGGGCTGACGGAGGAAGGTGGCCATGAACTTGTGACCGTTGACCTGATGCACTCTCCGCCGCATGGCCCCCCGCCGTCGGTTGAAGCCGGCTCTCTCCTTGAACTCCCGTCCGGCCCCTCCGCTGCCCTTTTCACCGCCGCCGCCTCCCGTTCCCCCCTTTCCTTCGCCGCCCCCTCCACCCCCGCAGCTGCCGCCCGTCGACACCGAGCTCACGCTCGACGCCTGCGACGTCTCGGCTGGAATCATCGAAGAAACTTTTGATTCGATGGGACACAAATAAATATTAATTATTTTCGTTTCGAATGTTATTTGATTTTGGTTTATAATATTAAGGTATTTAGGCATGCGCTTATAATTAAAACCCTCACAGAGCTGATATATCAGTGCAAACTGAATTAAATGAATGAATGTGACAACCTCGACAAACAACAAATGGTGAATTTAAAATAAATCAAAGCAATAAGAGAAACCAATTATAAAAACTAAGCGTTTTTTCGCTTTTCTACAAAATGACCAAAAGTGAGTCTTTGTTCATTGGAAGTGATCGTTCTAAAAGAGTTTCGAGATTGTTCGATCTAAAAAACAATTAAAGACCAAACATTAAAAATCTATGTAATTTTATTTCACAATACACGAAAGTTTGGGCTGATACATTGGCTTTGAGAGGCTTTATAGCGGTCTCGGTACCCTGATAGACCGGCACTCTGTAGCTAATATAACTTTTGATATCTATCAATTCTTCTATACAAACAGATTTATTCATATATTAGCTTATAAAGCATCAAATAATATGACGTAACAAAGTTGCACCAGAACATAAATTTATACAGTAAAGAATGTTTTATTACCTTGCGAGTTCCATTTCAGATCTATGCGAACGTGCAATCTTCCTTGCGGTTCTAAGTCCACCTGAAAAAACAAAGAATAAAAATCATACAAACCACAAAAACATCAATGGTAGAGGAAAAATATTTTAATTATACTGTGCCCACTTCATTCTGTAACGCCACGTAGTTGTTTCTCAGCGCTTTACTGTAAATATTTTCACGTTTCAAATAGTTCATAGTAATGGGGGCTTGAAAGTACATTTCGGTTTTGCAAAACTTTCGGTCGGAAAAACGAATACAAAATGTCACGCGTGTGTGAAATACAGTACTTATTTCAAACAAATGACTGACGACTTGTTATCTCTACTATTTACAGATAGTAAAAGCATTTATAAGGCCTGCGTTAGAAAATCCTCGCTAGCTGTTTTTTGGATTTATTATATGGAAACAATGTTTTACTACAAAACAAACAGTGCTCAAAATATGTTACATCCAGTGGTGTGCTGCTAAAATTTTATCAACCGGCTCGCACCTTGGTCAGCGATTTTGGGATTTTCAAATAATTTCATGTTGGTTTAAAAAAAAAACCCGGAAATTTCCAGATTTCCCAAAATTACCAGCACAGGTGTTTTTTTTTAGCTCTTCCAAAAATTTTCGGATCCAAAATTACAGGAATATACAGATATACTAATAACCGTGATGGGTCTTATTTGTCTATCATCTGCTGTCATCGACATCTGAGACATGATTTAAGGAACCGGCTCGACAGACACGGTGCGAACCCATAGCAGTATACCACTGGTTACATTCGCTGTAGGGAGAAATTGACAAAACGAGTCCTTTGACAGAAAAAAATAGCCAATTATTCACATCATATAAAATGGAAGAGTTTTCTAATTATATTCCTAGAGTACATCTGATTTATATCAATATTACATTAATATTTTTGAAACGCCCCCGTCGAGTGAGACGACTATGGGCTCATAAAAATTCTAAAATGAAACAATGTCAACAATCTTCTATAAGACATCAGTAACAGTGATTCCGATTGAGAGCTTTACAGTGATGGTCGGGCAGAAGATAAGAGAAGATGGATATAAGTCCAAGAGTATTTCCCCCACCTACAATCTTTATATATTTGGTATTCTTTAGAGGTTTGTTTTTCGAATTGGCAATTTTTTTTTTCGTGTGGCACAAAATTCACAGGCTATTATCGAGACGCTGTTACATGCTTTATGGGCTGGTCGAATCATTGGTCCGGTCACAACATTATAAGAGTCGATGGAAAGAGCTAGATCATTGAAATTTTCATTCCCCAATTGAATGACATTAGAGCTGTGGTTTCAACAAGACGGCGCAACATGCCACATAGCGTGCGCCGCAATTGGAAGAAGTGTAGCTCATTCGAAAAACAAAAATGTTTGTCACGAGCGAAGCCGGTCCAGATCATATTAAATAACTGTGGAATTAGTACAATATAAAACCAGTGAAGATCATGGAACTGAAATGATAGGGGAAAGTCAGGAGAATATAGCAATTCTCAATAACGAAGAAAGTGAGTAATCCATTACGGGTTAAAATTCAGAGTTTTCTGTGAAGAAACACTTCGTAAAACTTCAAAATAAAGCAATATAAGTAGCAATGAAGTTAATTTTGTACACTACAAGGCGTGCTAATAATACATTTACGATGGAATTAGTTTTTATGATATTTTCATAATGTAAACATGAATAGAATTTTTATAAATCCCGGAAATACTATTAACAGGGAATGCCTGTCAAAAAATTTAAACATTGTTTTTATTATAGCGTCATAAAATCATTCTGGATACAGTTAAACCTTTTTTTAAATTGAGTGGTGTTCAATTTTATATTTGACTATATCATAAACAAAACTCGTGCACTCAATACTGATATGGATTCACACTTTACGATGGATAATCATCACTTTCTAACAATCAATTCAAATAACAGCTAAAAAAAATATTTCGTGATATAATAGGTAAGAGTATGCAGTAGGTAGTAAGCTTTAGGTAGTAAGAGTTAAGCTAACTTTGCCACATTATGGCATTGTCAAAGTAATCGTAAAACTCTTTATAAATATACTAATCAAATTGGATTTTACCAACATTATGCTGATAAAATTTTTATAATAATTTATTTCTAAGGAAAAATTATTAGGTATACTAGGATAACACTATCCTAAGTACAATTTTATACATTTCTACATAATAGATCTAAGAAAATAATTATTTTTTCCTCGTGACATGATTTAATTTTTAAACAATGCGGAATTTAAAGGGTTAAAAATATACAGTTATCTACAGAAGATCGACAGCAAAAAATTTATAATTCATCTTGTTAGAGGTTGGCAATTATGCCGACAATCAGTCCTTCGTAAGGTAAGAGCTTTGCCCTACCGATCAGGGAGGTCTGGATTCAATTCCCGGTAAGGTCAATGTCAAATTGAGATTTTTTTCAATATAAATTTGAGACCTAAGATGTGGGTGTTTGTGATGACAATTCTTCTCGAGCCGATCTTGGGTGACTGTTTAACATCAAAATATTTGGTGCATTTTACTGAATTTTTAACTGCGGAAACTTGTGGTCTTTTGGTTATAGGATAGATGTAGTGCTGTAGTTGCTAACATCGCAGGGTGTACAGTATCCCACTGTTCGTATAATATTGTAAGTCTTATAATATATTCCCATAATTCACTTAACTGTAATGTGGATGAAAAAAAGGAAAGTGACCTAAAACATATTTTTTTGTTAACATGTCCGCTCTCAATGGACTCCAAATAGAGCATATCACATGAGCTGTTTTAAAAAAACTGCTAGTTACTCAGTCACTCAACCTCCCTTTTATGGCGACAGTAATGACGGAAGAATAAGAGATAAAACAGGATAAGCTGTTAGCTAATTGTTTTAACTATGCCGTGTTCTTTGAGTGGATTGATGGGAAAGAATTTCACATCTATAAATTGATTGAGAAATCAATTTTTGGAAGTGTCCATACTGGGATTCGAATCCATAAATACCGCAACTGAAGAGCAAGACGTTGACCACTCGGGTACAGCCCTCGCAAATTTGATTTAGTTAACATGGAATAATAATGCATAGTTAAGTGAGCTTACAAAATGGTCATTAGATATAATACCTGTGTAACTAAATAAATTACTATTTTTTTTACCCTCGCTCAATGGAGTTCTACCAATCAACCATCAATGCCATCAGTAAATTTAAAGTTATTTTTTTATATTTAATTCCATTGGATTCAAATGAAACATTGACATCCTTAAATTCTTTTCACTGCGAGCCATTATCAAACATGAATTTTGAAATACTGGTTTCATATATCGAGATAAATCAAAGTTCAAAATGTTAACATCACGACAAGAATAAAATGTACACATCTGCAGCAATCATTCAGTGTTTTTAGATAAGGACCAACAAATGTTGATAATGGTGTTTGAACAACATTATAATACTTTTTTTACAGTTTTCAATGACTCAGTTGTACGATTTCAGTCGACATTCAACAAAATATTAGAGGTAAAGTTTTTAAATTGTTGTGAAATCACAGTGAAAAGAGTGCTTATTATACCTAATATCGATTCAGTGTTTTTTCAAAGTAATAGTGCAAAGTAAGAATTAATACAGCAATAGTTTGAAATGTTTTCCCATAATTAACTAACCTTTTTATTTTTAGTGTGAAAAAAATATGGCATAAGTTCGGTTACAAATAGATTATTTGATTTTTCCTCAACTTCGCAAATATAGGTGACAAAATTATAAATAAATGTATTTAAATAAGATAACTGTAATATTGTCACACGTTACGTAAATATACCTCTTTAAAAATTACTAGTAACGTTTGACCGCTTGACAAGATTTCGCATCATAAGGTAAAAATAACACTAGATTACCAAAATAACTTTGTTATTTTTACAATAAAGTTCTACCAAAATGTCAATGTAATAAACATCTAGCCAAATATTATTATTGTTATGAATGGAGGCCTCATCACCATTTATGATTTATAATTTATTTCAGCAGTTTTGATTTGTTAATTATCTTTGTAATGTTTTCGAGATTAAACCGTCTTTCTACGGCAACACTACATTACGTTTCTTCAGCCTTCAATGTAGTTTTACTTGATTTTATCAAAACATGAATTTGAAATCATCAATGCTGGCAATGCATCAATTCTATAGTAGATATACAATATAATCATTATCTTGGAACCGGACAGTTCTATACGGAAAAGACTGCTCAGAAAAGACTGCTCATGAAACTGAGTCATAAAATGGTAGAAATATTAGAAATGTTGCATTTTGCACTATTTTCATTTAAATAATTGATAAATCAAAGACTGGGTTATGTCGCCTGTTGCGTTAGGTCCTATTTTGATAGTCACATTAAAAAATCCAACTAAAGTATAAATTATATAAGTAGTTTTCTGTGCACAGTTTTTTTGCTACTTAATGAATTTCAAAATCGGAGGAGGTGAACTTATTTCTGCGATTAAGCTGAAAAACTTCAGTCTCATTCGGAGACAGCAATATTCTATATGGTCTGTGTAAGCTTACCCAGAAGTCCGGCGCCTCCTTATCCCTGTGCATGAGGTCTTCGAAGGGGATATTGCAGTTGGCGACAAAGTCATCGGGGGGGATGGCAGCATCGTGGAAAACGGTGAGTCCCAAGCTAATCAAACGATTTTCCAATTAGAAATCTTATTCTCGAGCGGAGTTCATTGATGGCTTTATTATTTGGCGCGGAGCCAATTTGATAATGTCTGTGGCTATTGTTAAGTAATCAACCGGTCGCTTGAACCATTCCTGCGACCGATTGAGAAATGCTAGATTCAAGATCAGCTTGTAGGTAACGGAATATGTTTAAAAGGAAAATAATAACATGTTTGAATCGCCTTCTGGACATTTGCATGTAAATCTCAACAAACACAACGCAGAATCACTAAATAATGGATATACAAAATAGATTTCTACATTGACTGAATTGCTTTTTTTTTAATCAATATTCACTCAAATCAAATATGGTGCAAATATTGAGAGTAAAAGAAACAGGGTAGGCCTTTGAGCTTAAATTTAATGTTTTTACTATTTCAGGTGAGCTGGGACGTTGATAGAATAGCACTAGATGTATATATATCAATGATAAAATCATTATGAATATCAATAGTAAGACACAGTAAAAAAATAGTTGGTCGTTGGCTGTCGTCTGTGGCCGATGTGACAGAAAATCCACTACAAACGCTCATGCACAATGAATAAAATTCCCTTCAAAATGAAAATTATGCCCAACAAGAGATACTGAGTACAATACGATGTTAGATATAAATAGTAATGCATAAATAATGCATACCGACCGATTAAAAATGAATGAAATAATTACATTAAACAAAAAACAAAAGTGCACATATTTATTTCCTAATAAAGGATTTTGGATCAATTGTTTTTATGTATATACTTTGATAATATTCAATACTTTCACTAACCCAAAGCACCGAGGCTCGATTTAATTTAAAAAATAAACATAATTTAAATTTCTGTTCCTGGTATTTTTATAGATTTTAAAACAACGGATATATTAGGTATTTATGTTCAGGTACATTATAAATCACTGTTAACCCTTAGACCGCGGTTGACTGCTATAGCAGCCCAATCTGAACCGATCTGGATCCGAGCCGCGGTCAAAAGGTTAAAGTGATCACTGAAAGGCATTCATTATATTAAAAAAATTAAACTCTCTTTTGTATAAATTACATATTTATTTATATATATGATCACGACTTGTTTCGACCATGACAAGCATCGAGTTATCAGTTAAAAATACTCGTCACAAGTGAGACAGAGTCTGATCATATTAAATAAATGTGGAATTACTACAAGTGGTATATTTTTGGAATACTCAATAAATGAATATTTAACGATTTTTATGGATGATAGCCCATTCCACAGATTCGTGAAATTGATACTGATGTGCTCAATGGATTATTAACTAAAGCATGCTAAAACAAAAATAATGGATTAGTACATGGGGTGGGGAACCTTTCTCTCTAAAGGCCACATTCATTTATCCAATCCAACATAAGGCAAACAATGACAGGGAATTGACTAGGGTATCTTTGGCCATAAACAATTTCATGAAAATTTGAAAAGCCAGCGTGGGACCTTTTTTTAGGTCTTCCAAGTATTTTGACATCCAAAATCTAAGGAATTCACAAAAATTTGCAGGATTGTAAGAACGGTCAAAAGGCCGCAGGTTCCCCACGATTGGATTAGTAAATTAGCAATACAAGTACATTATTGGGGTACTAGATTATAGGAGTGAAACAAATAATGATAATTGACATGAATAATTTTCAATTTTAAATCAAGTTATGTTACCCAATGGTGTGCCAGTAAAAAAAACCTTCTGTCAACCACTGTGTTCATTTGTTTTCGAATATAGTATTAAAAGGTGGGCTTATAAAATATGGGTAATTATTAAATTAAAATTTTAGCAGCAAATACTCCTTAAAATTGATTCCTTAATGAATACTTGTATTAATATTAAAGGGTGTAAGTATCTGTGATGTCACCTAGCTTTCTTATTCCATATGATTAATCTAAATAAAATAAATATTGTTTTTTAACGTCACTTCTATCATATTGCCATGAAATATGGCAGTTGAGCGAAAGATCAGTAGTGTTTATAAAAATACCTGCAGTTAAAATACTATTATTTAAATCCATGAGGGAATCAAAATAAAAAGGAATTACTCCTTATTTAGGAGTTATAAATATATTTAGGGTCATTCTGTGTGCTAGTAATTATATTAGGGTTTGGCACTGTTTAATTTTCTAATGTTTCAAATTGTGTACATTCTACGGGAAGGAAATATTTGATAATTATTATTATAATTGTTTTCCTTGAAATAATGTCAGATCAATATTATTGATAAAGGAACAGTTTTGAGCTTGTGTACACTTTCGTCGCTGGTAGAATATGATTATGTGAACGGAAATAATGTAAACATAGATTTATTTGAGTAAATAATAAATACAATTATGAATTAGATTACAAACCTCGTAACATTATGGACGTCATGTACGAAATACTCGTTCCAAACGGGGTCGAATGTTTTAGGCTTAGTTGACGATCTATCCAAATGATGGTCATCAGCGTCGATTGATACGTACGGGTCTATCGGCTGATCATCTAAAAATGAATCGTAAACAAGATCCTTCGATGAGCAATTACGTTAAAACAGATTTAGAATAGTGTATATTTACAAAATACCAACGTTAAATATGTCCAGACAAAATATGTCGAACTTCAAAGGGATAAATTGGATTTGACGCACGGAACGAGACGAAATTAGCACTGGAACAATTATCCTCAAACAGTTTAAGGCTGGAATGAGATATTATTGCAATATATAGTGCCCCTTTGATTACCTGGCTTGCCAAACGTCATGTTGTGCCGTTTTTGAAAATCCGTCGGCCTAAGGCCCGTAGCTTCGCACACTTTAACACGAACCGTGCCGCTGAACATTATTATATCAGCCTTACACTACTTTTTTACTAATAATTACACCCCGCACGGTCACTTTGTGCCGATTTTCGGGCCCAAAATCATTGGGAAATTATAAAAAATGAAAGAAAACTTAAATCGACTCCATGACAGCCATGAAGATCGGCCATGGGTTCCACTGATTCGCGACAGAATCCATACGACCTACAAAATCTATTTATATTTCCACTCAACCAATGACGTTATGGAGAAAATCGGAAAATGGTATCTGCCTGGAAAATTTTAATTGTGCAAAAGAAATAATTAGGGAAAATATTGAATTTTAAAGATTTTATTCGCAATAAGATTTTGAATTAAAAAATAATTGATACTAAATTAATAGATATATTGATTTGTAAACATATTTACAAAATTTTGTTGATAAATTGATTGAAATACAATATGGCCGACTAAAATTTTAAAAGAAGTTTACAATGAGAAGAAGAAAACAATGAGAGTGCCGCTATCAAATATTAATTTTGTACACCTATATAACGGATTTGTAGAATATATATTTTTTATAAAAATTTGTAGAAACTTAAAATGATATATTAAGTTTTTACTAATGAAGTGATAGGTACAAGAAACCTCTAATAATAATATTTTGGTTACTTCAAAATAGAGATACCTACCTATGACGAATAAGAAAAATAGAAAATTTATTATCTAAATACTGGCAATTACCTAACTTAACTGTCAAAGTGTCAAAATCTTTAGCATGGTGAGGGCGATTTGTTATTGATATATTTTATGATCTCAGGTGGAATATGGGATTTCTGACAGTTTTGAAGAAGATGCGACAGAAGGAAAAAGAAATGCGGATTCTTATGCTGTATCCTTTTCAAAATTACCGATTTACATCTCTCACCAAATTTATGCCGATGCGTCACGTAGTTGCCGCTTTGTTATTACCTTATTTTTATCCATTTCACCGAATGTAAACTACCATCATCATTGACCAAATATACCAATTATAATTAAACTTTTCGTTCACTGGCTGACATCGATTCTGAAATAATTTCTCATAGAATCAAGGAATATTATTTAATTCATCATACAAATTAGATACCTTTTACCACCTTTTATTTGTTCAGTAATTAATATTCTAGGTAAAACACTCTTTAATTCTCTAAAGACCATTTGTTCGTTTGAATGAAGAACTAATCCTTTCAGCCGTTCAATAAAAATAAAACCTACCTAAACGATTAACCAAACCTATTAGGTCCTTGCGAGATATAGAGTTGCCAGATTTTTCTTTACGGGTTTGTTTTCAATATCAGTCATGTTTAAATATACAATGGGCACTTAAATTTCAATCAAATATTAAAATAATCACTTCTCCACTAACATCTGTTGTGTGCAAATATCTGAAATTTATATTTTTTCAAGTGAAAAGTTCAGTGCAAGTGAAGTTGTTTTCGAGATATTTGCATTTATAGGCTTAAGTGTAAGTTTGGCATCTGACAGCCGATATTGAGCGCAAGCTTTTCTATCCGACATGAAGTATTATTGCTATATGTTCACATGACACCCAGTGCTGTTACCATTTCTCGAGACTGAGTGATATTAGTTATTCAGAAATGAACAAAGTCACTATGAATTATACTATTTGTTTAACTTCTGTGTTTCTTATTAAAATTAATTATTATAAACATAACTTTTCAATATTCTACCATGGATAAAGACAAAACGTTGTATGGTAATTAGAAATAAACATCAGAAAACATATTCTACATGAATTGAAAACACAGTTAAACTTTTTAAATATGACAGATTAACCCATCATAACTGAAAGTGTTAACAATAATATAGGAATTCTGAAAGGATTTTTTGAATTTATTTAGAAAATTTAAGCCGAAATACATTAATATACAAGGCCAAGTGAAGTGTCTATAAATGGATGAAAAATCTAGTATGTTTTAAAACAAATGTGTCAACGGGATGCGGCTTAGTGCATCTCAAATCATTGGCTGGCATAAATTAAAACTGCCACTGCTGTGTGATAACGTGCTAAAAAATCAGAAAATTGTTGATCAGCTGTGCATGAATACCAATAACTTAATGTTTCAACTATTTTAAAATTTTGCTTGGGCTGTATTGAGTTTTTAACGCACTAATACTACAATAATTTTATTCCAATATAGTTGCATAACAGAAAGTCTTGCATGTTGGTCTCACTAATATTTCTTCCACAAAAAACCAGTAAAACGAAAAACATTTCTCCATCATTTCTAAAATTTTATTTTTACACTTGATAGAATGTTTGTATAAACTACGTCTCCTTTCCCATTCATTCTGTTTGAGTAGGAGCAATGCTCCCTCTAAGACAAGAGGTTAGCTGCGCTGAAATTTCAAAGGCTGCACAGGCCAATCAAATATTAATTGAATAGTTGTCTTGGAGTGCGTGGGGGCTTTCAAACTACTGTGCTCCCGCGGCTTAGAGGGAACGTTGAGTAGGAGTCTACCAAATCACTTTTTAGTGATATATTTTCACTTTGTCCTCAGTTCAATTATTATTATTATCTATTGTATGTATATTTTTTGCATTATTAAGTCCTTAACCAATATTAAACAGCGGCTTGGACAATGCAGGGAAGACGACAATTCTTAAACGATTCAACGGCGAAGAAATCGACACCATATCACCGACTCTCGGCTTCAATATCAAAACACTGGAACACAAAGGCTATAAATTGAATATTTGGGATGTGGGCGGACAGAAGTCTCTGCGCTCTTACTGGAAAAACTATTTCGAATGCACCGACGGTTTGATCTGGGTCGTGGATAGTGCCGATAAGAGGAGATTAAACGATTGCAAAAATGAACTGTACGTTTTGCTGAAAGAGGAAAGGCTCGCCAGCGCTACGTTGCTTGTATTTGCGAATAAACAAGATTTACCTGGGGCCCTGTCTGCACAGGAAATTAAAGAGGTGAGTAATAATTGTTTTTCACATTAGTAACTGATACCTCGAGCTATCATTATCCAATGTATAAGGTAAGAGCACCCATCACCGTCACTACACCAACTACCGCCACCATAAGAATGTTCTCGAAATAACAAGAAAATCGTTAAAATCTTCTCAACAAAATATATTGAACAGTAAACACGAATGCATAGTGATCACGTCTCATTTGTTGTTTTATAGCTAACTGTATTTATTCTATCGGAAATATCAGTTTTCTGGATGAGCTCGGAGGTACGATTGTAATTTGGCCTTTCGTTAAACACTTTGTTAAGAAATAGCTAATTTTTATTTTTCGATTTAAAACAAAATTCATTGAATATATATGAAAGTTAAGTTTAGTTTATAATAAATTACATATTTAGAACACTCTAAAGTAAGTATAAATCCATAATTAATATAAATTAAGTGATAAAAATAGAAAATATTGCGTGGCGGTGATTGGACCCATTAATTATTATATGGGAACCAAATACCGCCACCCCTGGCGGTAATAGAGTTTGAAAACATTGAATTTTTAAATGTAAATTATAAGTATTTAATAAATTTTTCAAATATTAAAGTGAATAACCCAATTCATATTTGTGTTGGTCCAATCACCGTCACTTCTACTGTACATTTCTGATCCCGTAAAAGCATCAGCAAAAATCTAGTAGCGGTAATAGGGCATTGGCCATGGCGGTGATAGGCTTCACATAAACATATATGAAAATGCAAATTTAAGCTAAATAAACTTAAATATTGCAATATTTTTCACATAATTTATAAAGAAAATGATTAAATAAGCATAATTTGTTTCAAAAATACCAATGCCGTAATAATGTAATTGATAAAATACAGCTTTAATTTAAGTGGCGGTAAAAGGAACAATAATCTGTGATTGGGTCATTATTTTACCTTAATTTTCAGATATTAAAAAATTATGAAATATGGTTGGCACAAAAAAATGTTTATACTCAGCTGAAACATTGGATACTGCACTGAAAGAATTAAAAAAGGGGAGTTCCGTACTGGCAATAAGTAAAAAATATAGTATACCACATTGCGTGATAAGATAAGTGGTAAGTATAGGGAAGGAGCTAAGCCAGGACCTTCCAAAATTTTGTCATGTCAAGAAGAAGCGCTGCTTGTGAAGTGGACACAAAAGTTGGCAAGTTTGGGATTTCCAATAACGAAGCCTCAGTTACAGGACTCTGTCGCAGAACTCACCAAAACTCTAAGCAGAGAAAATCCATTTACTGATGGAAGACCTGGAAAGAAATGGTTTAGCTGTTTTTTAAAAAGACACCCGTAATTGGTGCAAAGAGTTTCACAGAACCTTCGAAATCAAAAATTGGACAAAGACATTAAAGAAATGGATATAGCTGAGAGACGGCTGAAAAGAAAATTAAGATTCGACGAAAAGGCAGCGAAACTACAGAATTCGGCAAAAGTGGCTAAAGTACACAAAGAAATTATGGCATCATTTGATACTGGCAATTATGTTGTTGTGACCTATGAAGGCGAATTGTTTCCTGGTCTTGTTCTAGGTATCAATACAACCGATAATGAAGTGCAAGTTAAAACCATGACAATGGCAGGGTCAAACTGGAAGTGGCCTGCGATCGACGATATTTTAAATTACCCTGTTGCAGATATTGTAAAAATTTCTACGCCGACGTTGACTAATACTAGGGGCTTTTATTACGTCCCAGAAGTGGTATCTTTAAAAAAAAAGTAATACTTAACCTACTTGCCTTATTTCATCATAGTATGTACTTATATAAGTAGCTCTTATTTGTATGAATGCCAATGAAGGTGCAATTTTTTATTTACAAGAATGTGATTTTGATTTTTTTTTTGTATTAGGAATGTGATTTTTTTTAAAATCAATAATTTAAGTGCATACCTAGGTATAATAGGAAACATTTAAACATAGGTACATAAATAAAATGAATTTAATTCAAACAAACATCTTTAAATGTGTTTAAAATGGCTTTAAATTCATATGGCGGTAGTTGGTCCCTACATTGGCGGTAATAGGATACAAAAAAAAATGGGTGGCGGTAATAGGGAACCATTCTCACTATATCTTTATACTTAAATAGGCGATATATAACAGTATAGAATTAAACAAGAAGTTTATGTTTTCGTTAAGAAATACACAAAATTTCTTAAATCGAGCTACTAATGTGGCGGTAGATGGTGTCCTTACCTTATTCATATTGAAATTTTATGTGTGCTCATTTCAGTCTTGTTTCTTTTAATACAATTTCAAAATTCTCTTACTTTTCTGTCTTTTTTGTATCCATTCCTGAAGCATATACCCAATATGGCATGGTTCACAATGATATCTTTGACAAATATAAATGTGATGCGGTGACTGTGTTGCAATCATTCGAAGTGATTGAACAAAGATTTTTCTTGTTTTCAGAAATTGAGAGAGTGCCAATTCTGTATAAAGGAAATAAAGCTATGTCAAATATGAAACAAATTTAACATCACACTTTTAAATGAATCTTCACACTCCACTCCGCTTTTGGTTCATACAACACTGCGACTGTACTATACGACATTCTTTATACTGAAGTGGTTGATGTTCAGACCTAACCTAAAATAGTTTTCCAAAACCCTCATTTACACTAAAGTCGGGACCGTGTAATTTGGAGAAGTGTTATTGGGGGAGTGAATCTCACACAAAATAAGTGATTTTGTTTTTTCCGCGAAAAATGCAAAACTAAGATTTTCCTTAGTTTTGCAAAAAAAATAAATATGGATGAAATATTTAGTTACTAAGTGATAAAATGCAAACCGCACCAAAATCCAACACACAGACAGTCGCCCGGCTATGCGTTTATAGCCTGGCATGTGTTGAATACAGAGACGCTAGCCAAAATTTGACTTTATGCACTGCACAGACGACCGTCTCGTAGCAACGACAATGGAATGCTACCGTTCAATTGGGGGATTCGTGGCGAATATTTCAAGTCTGCGCGTAATTCGGGGTAGTGTAATTGGGGGTTCCACTGTACTGTAAATAACATAGTATTAGTGTTATATTATGTATGGCGGATATGGTGATAAATCTCACGTAATGTTCATGGTATCCCGATATTGACCAACGATATATTATATGATATTATTTTTCATCAAAATTATGCATACATCTTTCAAACATGAACATGTATTAACCGCCCAAGGTTTGCTGTCCCTCGTCTATTGAACAAAAGCAATGAATACCTTTCAGGATTTTAGTATTAACTTTTCCGGTTCTAAGCTCAAGAAATGTGACCCCAATACCCACATTTTCTTTAATATCTATTTTAGTATGGGTGATACAATGTTTACAATTAAGATATTCTTATATCATAGTTTTTTGGACCTTTTGTAGTTTATATAAATATGTGATAATGCGATAACGCGATAAGGCGATAAGCGCCCGCGATAACGATCATTCGTAAAATAGCTGGGCTAAGTTCGTCAGTTGTAATTTCATATGTGTGCTGGGATGACGTCTTTTTTACACGCAACATAAAATATGATTATTTATTAAAAAACCACAGATTTTTATAAAAAAATGTATGAGGAATGATGCAGAGAGATATTTTAAAGCCCTTAGACTATTTTTTTTTTTAATTCATAAGAATAAGGCCAATAATGAGGAAACCACTGGGGTCCCTAAACGACCCCCATTGGCAGAGAAGTATTTTTCTAGTGTCCAAGCCGTGAGAGTTAAGTTAGCCGTAACAAGATTTTATTACATCCGAATTATTGACACAATCAAACCACACTACCCCTAGTATTTGAAGTAGGAATCTTTTGTATCGTGCCGCAATTCACTACTGTAAAACAGCCTCGTCGTAATGAAAGCGTTCCAGTCAATTAATATTGATTTAATTGCAGGTTTTGGACTTGGATTCGATCAAATCTCATCACTGGCAGATCTTGTACTGCTCCGCTGTGACCGGGCAGAATCTCTTAGAAGGCATCGACTGGCTACTGGATGATATCGCAGCTAGAATATTTACCCTAGAATAGAAAATAGACTACCGTCGCTTATATAATACTACTAATTTAAAGAAGACATTCGATAAATCATTCTGCTTATTTTAAGAAGTGTGATACTCACATAAAGTATGTGTAATGTAAAAGATACGTGTCAAGTCCTGCTTTTATCATATACAATTAAAAAATTAAAAAAACAATCGGTGAAAGATTATCCGATTGTAGATATTTTACCAAAATACATTTATTCATAAAAAATTCCAGTCATTCGCCGTTCCAACATAGACTGTAAGGTACATGTGATAAAATTGTATGTAAAACGTTTTATAATTTATTTGATTTTCTATTAAAAATGTAACAAAACTAATTATAATTTTTTCTTTGTCGCAACTTTTTTCTTCTTTGCTTTAAGATTTTTACGTTTACGCTTCTCGGGCTTTTCATCACCCAACAATTGAATGTCTGGCCATAATCTTTTTGCTACTTCGGCCATGGCTAAAAGCATTGACGACATTAAAACACTTATTCACAAAACAACAAATATAATTCAGTCACAAGTTCATTGCTATTTCATTAAATTTTGGTTGGTCTCGAAATCGATCTCCTAGGGACATCAATACTCAGATATTTGATTAGATCGATGTAAAAGTAATCAACAAAATTGAATACCATCTATATTGATGCGTTCCTTTTTTAAAGTAAACTCTGTGCAAATTTCAGCTATCAAATCGCTACCAAAGGGAAAACGATTTTTTTCAATAAGGCTATTAAATTCCTGTATTGTGAGAGGCTTTTCAAGTGTCGATTGGATTTGCAAAACGAATTTTCTGTTGAAAAACAAAAATTTAGTTTGCACATAAAACATTTTTTATTTTTGTTACGAGTCAACCTGGTCATAATAATGCTGTTTATTTCAAGCAGGGCTGTGAAGTCGGGAGTTTTTGTTGAAGGCGGCGTCGGGTTGGAAAAATTGGAGAAAATAATTTAATAATATTGAAAAAATATCAGTCTATTCATCATATTGATTGGTGAAATGAACTAGAATTTTTCTAGTGGCTAGAATAATGTGATGGTATTACAGAGATGTTAAACGGAAATTATTAAAAAAAAACAATTCATAGTCAGAGTTGGAGTCAATTTTTAGATTAAAGCCGGAGTCTAGTCTTTATCTTTTTACCTGACTCCACAGCCCTGATTTCAAGTAATAAATAAATATTTGGAATTTTTAAATAGTTCAAAATTTAAATGCAATAATATATTATTATTTTGAAATAATTAACTAGAAGCTTTTACATCCAATTTGGGCCACACCTCTTTTGACGTTGATTCCAGGACAGGAATCAAACAGAAATGGTTTTTACAGAAACTATAATACATAAAAAAAGGGAGAAAAAGTGGGAGATATGGCCACATGTCATGACATGACAACATCTTACAGATTCACTGAACACATCCTATAGAACTGCGGTGGTCAAAAGTTACTATAGAACCTTAAGGACCACTAAATTTATAATTTTAAATACCGTGGACCACCTATAAGATTTTTTAAAATGTTAAATATATTTAGAAATATTTGTCAAATAAATCATATATTGCAAATTGTTCATTAAATAAAACCACAATTGTAACCAAATTATTAAAGCTCAATAATAAATAGTTTATTAATTTTAATGCTGTTACCCGAAGTGCTTCTTAGCTCTCTTCCTTTTTTGCGATAAGTAATTCGCTCTTCTAAAAAGTAGTTCTTGAAAATCTGGACCAGCTATTTTGTAATTTCCTATAATTCGTCCATAAATAACTAAACAATTGGGATGCTGTTTATGGAGTCTCTTCAGAACCTTGATGCGTAACAAACAGAATCAAAAATATGAATAGAATGTTACAACCAATCACAACTCAAAAATTAGTAATATGTGCATTGGTGCTTTAATGTGAAGATGAAAATAATTTCATTGAATTGCTTGATAGTATTTCTTTTTCCCAGGAATACTCTTCGACTAGAATGTGGCTACTACACCACTCACGAAATCATACGGGAATCTATTTGTGAAGTTATTATAAATACATGCTGCTCTGTGATACAGTAGGTTCATTCAAGCAAACAGATAAACAATGTAAAATAGTAACATTATTGATTAGAGAAAGATATTATTCTTACTTTTACAAAGTCCTGCGTTACACAGGTGTGACCCAAGTCAAGCATGCTAAAATCTAGGTTGGATTTTCTGATGTTTGTCAAAATAACGACAGTATCCGAAGATAATAAATTGTTATTGGCCATTTTCACAACCGCTATTGATGTAGCTTTAAGAAATCCTACAGACATATTACATAGAGCAAGACTGTCTAGCCTGAAATATGATAATAAATATAGAAGTCGTCAGTAAATGTTTTATTTTTAAACTTGTCAAAAGATGGTGTAAATGAAAAGAAAATCCATGATTATGTTTAAGAACAAACGTGCACCTAAAATTTGTGAGAGCTTCACTTAGCCATCATAGTGTTCCAGCATAAGTTCAAACATAAGCAATATTCAATAATAACATTCTGTGGATATTTTGAAATATTTGAAATGGTTTTATTTCACACGAAATCGATTGGTAAAATAAATTATACTGAAGTGACAATGAATTTTACTGTCTGTTCTTCCAACTATCATACTGAAAGAAGATGGTGACTATCCATATGATGTATTCGGTGTAATTAAAGAACGATACGGTGTCCTGCAAGGAACCAATTATACTAGAGTGTAACAGAAGATCGTTTCGGCTGTGGGATTGTTTTTGTTTTGTTTTGTTTAGGGATTGCGTATATCTGTATAAGAAAACTGTAAATATAACTCAATTCTAACCTGTTATTGCTAATATCCAATTCTTGCAGAACATTGTTTAACGCTAGTAGTTTTCTCAATTGAATGCCGATTGCATTTCCCATCAGACCATTCCACGACAGATTGAGATGAACAATGGACGTGTTTTTGATCAATGTTTTCAATAGAGGAATCATACCTGATATTTTTGATAAAAATATCACACCATGCCATATTACTTTTAGGGAAAATATATATCATTACAAATATTAAATTCATAACTGTGCTATTTCACTTGTTGAACTAAGTATGACTAGCTGTAAGCCCGTTGCCCAGCAACGGGAGATTTTTGCTGCATTGTGTTTGATTTTATTTAGTTTAATTTATTTTATTTTAATTCATTTTATTTAATTTAATTTAATTTAATTTTAATTTATTTTAATTTATTTTATTCAATTTAATTTAATTTAATTTTATTTTAATTTATTTCAATTTATTTCAATTTATTTTATTTTATTTTATTTTATTTTATTTTAATTTATTTCAATTTATTTTATTTTATTTTATTTTATTTTATTTTAATTTATTTATTTTATTTTGTTTTATTTTATTTTATTTTATTTTATTTTAATTTATTTCAGTTTATTTTATTTTATTTTATTTTATTTTAATTTATTTTATTTTATTTTATTTTATTTTATTTTATTTTAATTTATTTTATTTTATTTTATTTTAATTTATTTCAGTTTATTTTATTTTATTTTATTTTATTTTATTTTATTTTATTTTATTTTAATTTATTTTATTTTATTTTATTTTATTTTATTTTATTTTAATTTATTTCAATTTATTTTATTTTATTTTATTTTATTTTATTTTATTTTATTTTATTTTATTTTAATTTATTTTATTTTATTTTATTTTATTTTATTTTATTTTATTTTATTTTATTTTATTTTATTTTAATTTATTTTATTTTAATTTATTTTATTTTATTTTATTTTAATTTAATTTATTTTATTTTATTTCATTTCATTTCATTATCTATTAATTTGAAAATGTACGCAAACAAAATACATTTCGTAGAAGAAGAAGATGTCTCGAGGACATCATCAGTACGCACACATTTGTGAAAAGTGAAAAGCGAGTGATTATTTTATCGACTTTTAATATATAAATTTAGTATGAATAAAAAAGTGGAGACTGGAAGGTGTGAAATGGACGCTCACTTCAAACAGACACTCACCCACTCAGACATACGGACCTTATCGGCTATTAATATATAGATATGTATAGTGCTTCACTCTATCTGTACTGTGTAACTAGGTTCCATGAATAAACAAAACAGATCGTGATAAAACAGAACATGAGAACATAGACAATTCAGAACACATTAAATTTTTAGTTGAATGATACCTGTTTCTTCTTAACTATTTATTGGAAAAATATTATAGATTAATTGAATATCATACAGGTAATAATTTCAGAACATTATGTTATAACGTGCGCTTTACTTCATCAGTCAATGGCGACTATTATAATCGTCGAATATAAGTGTATTTACGACAATTTCAGATTGAAAGTGTTATTGATATGCACGATTGCTGTTTTATTTATTGTATCTAATACGATATAGAGATTAACTAATTGATTGTAAAACATATCTATACTAGTGTTTTCTAAGAATATACATTACGATGATCTGTACATGTCATCATTACTTAAGACATCATTCCTCATTCCAAGACTGCAAGAGTTTTCAAGAGTTTTGTGATGTTCTGTTTTATCCGGTTACCGTGTAACTTATATCACATTATATCCAATCACCTTAGTCTTAAAAGCGTGACGTTAAATATAATATTATATATTGAGTAGGTTAGAAGCAAAGTTTAAAAATAAAATCTATGGATGCAGAATTAAAGAGCTAAACATTCTTCAGCTTATGAGCTGATATTTTAGTAGAAAATCAGTTTTTATTCCATATAAAATTGTTTATTTGAAATTCACTTTAGAAACAAATTCAGCTTCTTCACTCCAGACATTTCATCGAATACGAAAATTCACATGACAAAAGTTTTGCTTGATACATTTGATGTATTCATTGCGAGTCACAATATTCTACTGTAAGGTACATAAATTAAATTAATCAGTAATGCTTTATTGCAGTTTTTCTCAAAATGGCTCTCTTTATGTTTGTATCCTCATCTGAATTAACTTAGGGGGGTATTTCTAACACATGCTTTTTTGTTCAATTAACATTCAAAATTCTCTAGAGTATAATAAAGTTCCAAAAACATATTTCCTACAGTATGCAGACGTACTAACCGTCCTCGGAATATATATGATTCCACGATAAATCAAGATCGGTTATAGTTTCATTGTGCTTTAGAGCTAATGCCAGAATTTGTCCAGATATTACTGTCAGCTTATTGTGGCTGAGGTCGTATCTGAAATTAGCACAAACAATAAATTCAATAATTCGTTTAGCAACGCAAATACGATACAGATAGCTGCTTTATGATTTTGGATGTAAACGGTTATTCAAGGGAACCTGATTCATCATAATTTTACAGCTTCTAAAAAATGAATAGTGAATGCAAGAGGATAATTAATTCGGTAATTTTTATATTATATCTATCAATAAATAGTTGAATCGGCTTTTTGCGCCAGCTTGAATCGTGAGAAGAATTTCCTGAAGCTTAAATACCTCTTTATTGAACATTCTGCTATCGCCGGAGCTAAGATGTCCAAACCGACGTCTCCTAGTTCGTTGTATGATAGTGTGAGCTCCTTGAGACTCTTTGTTTTCAATAATCCTTCAACTAAACGCCGTGCTCCTTGTGGTCCAATCCTGGCATAAAGGAATGAATAAAAGACAAGTTTTCAACAACCTACGTTCCTCTCTCAATATTGAGCATGTGAATTCTCACAGAACGTTGACAGAAGGCATTCTTGCAAGCAGCACTTGTTATTAAGTGGCTCACGATCTCTTTTCATACAGCATAAAGAGAGAAGGAACTTGTCAATCGCTTTGAGCCCTATTTTTGACGTAATAGTGCGTAGAGTAGCATTGGTTGAAAACATCACTAACAGCCACATTCACAGATATAAGTTTATAATGTTGATTGAAACATCGGCAACCGTGTTTTATGCATTAAGGATTTAAAACTCTGTCAATAATAACTCTGAGACTTGATTTTTTGCTGTAGAAAACATAGGTTATCAATATATGGATCAATATTTAAATAGATGGCGGTAACTTTGTGGCAGTTCATTTTAATGTAGAATAAAATAACTTAGATTATTCCACGTATTGTGCTACAAACTGTGACACGTGTTTCGACTCTTTCAGAGGCATCTTCGTACTTAAGCAAGCATTTGCGAAAGTAGTCTGTCCGAAGATACCTCTGAAAGAGCGGAAACACGTGTCACATAGGTTATCATTTGGACATTGCTGTCTTTTTGAATTTTGTATTATATATTTTATAAGGCTGTGGAGTTGGAGTCGAATCTGTGAATTTGGGCTGTTTTAACTGGAACCGAACTCAATAAAAACTAACAACTTCGAGTTCTTTTAAAAAAAAATGTTTATTCAAATCGCTAGGGTCAAAAGTGGCGCCACTGTATGCCACAATGCCTAAAAAAATTAATAAAAGTCGTGTTTTAAGCTAAGGTCAGAGACTAAGTTGGAGTCGGAGTCGTTTTATTTTTCAACGACTCCACAGCCGTGATTTTTTCATCTACGACAATTAAAATTAATTTCAATGAATACTATCAAAGAAAACTTAAGATTACGACTGAAGGCGCTTGGTGGAATTTCAATATTAATCATACAAATTATGTACATTCACACAAGTTTTGTCACTAACGACCCTGGTTTCGCCTTTTGGCATCTTCAGGCGTTCAAGTGCACGGATGAACTTGAACTGACGCTTAGTAAATGAGTGCATCGTGTTTAAATAAGGAATAAATGTATCAAGTTCATCCGTGCACTTGAACGCATGAAGGCTTAAAACCATTGCTGGCGAAAAGGATTAACCCAAAGGATTAACCCATGGGAATACCTACAGATTTGAATGGTCACTAGTGACAAAACTTGTGTGAATGTACATAAATTGAACGATTCAAATTTAAAGAAAACTTAGTTGCTAGTATACTAATAAATTACTGTAAACAACTTTTGCCTAAGTGTGATATTATTAATATATTACCTGCACCCTGCCAAATGAAGACATCTCAATACACTGTTGTGTAAAATAAGGCCACCAAGATGAAAACATGCGTCCGTTGTAAGCCAATTGTAACTCAAGTCAAAGCTTTCCACGCATTTATTGTCCATTAATACCTCGCACATGGCTTTCATTCCTTTAGAACTAAATCCGCAATACTGTTTGCAAGATGTTTATCATTAAATGACAAATTATAGTCAATGAAATTAAAAACTGTCTATGTCTAGGTTTGTAATCGTAAACTTTGCAGAGGGTAAGCCGTAACACACTGTGTGTAATATTGTATACCCTATATATCGATGGCTTAGGTCCGTAGAGCTGCAACTGGTAATTGCTAGTTTTGAGATATGGCTGACCAAAGTTTTAATACATTTAAACTGAGTTGTAAAAAAATGATAATTATTATTTGTCTGTCTTTTAAATGAATCATTTAGTCACTTATCTCAATTCTATTAAAATTTATTGAAGCATTGACAACACCATAAAATGATATTTAGAGTTGTATTTATAAGTAACCGAGAAAAGATTATATTTCCATATGCCTATCGAGAGAAAACTTGTAATTTTTCTAGTTGTAATTTTGTGGAGCTATAGAAGAGACCGCCGCCTGTGTGGTCGAGTGGTCAACGGTGTTGGCTTCGGCTACAGAGGGCCCGGGTTCAAATCCCGGTACAGACAGTTTTATAAAATTGATTTTTCAATCGATTTATGAATTTCTGTTCAAAGGCATGGATGTATGTGATGTTTTGAATTCCCCTCTCTCACCCATCCTATCCTATAAACGGGGCGTATCGAGAGCGATTAGCTTACCACTAATCCCGTCCTAGCCCTATCCTTCTATCCCTACTCTCTTTGGAAAAAGAGAGGTTGAGCAACTGAGTAACAAGCAGTTCTCGTAGAAACACTTCTGTTGAGATAAACTCCATTAGGAGTCCATATGCTCCACATTGGGAGCGGACATGGTTTAAAAAAAATAAATAGAAGAGATGTATTCGAATGTAATGGGTAATATAATTCAAAACATCAAATTTTTGACTTATAGTTCTATGGAACTAGGCCAGTGGAGGGGAACCTGCTGCCTCTTGGTTACTCTAATGCGGCCTTTTGCCTTGATGAAAATATTCACTAATCAAAAAACTATACGCAAGTGTTTGGAAAAAGAGCGTGATCAACCCATTATGTGTTCGACAGTCAAAAAAAAGGGGGGGTTGTCAACGTTTTCTTTACTGCAACCTTATGTTGAATCAGATAAATAAGTGTTTACCAAAGTGTGGTACGCGAAGCGTTTGATGGGGGTACATGAGGGAAACTGCATGGAAGCTGAAGCACAAACAAAGAATTTCTTTGACAAGGGGTACTCGGTGTTATGTAATTTTTAAAAGGGGTACAGATATGTCGAATGTTTGGGAAACACTGAAATAAATGAATGTGGCCTTTAGAAATAAAAAGGTTCCCCACCCTTGAACTAGGCAATCAAATTATTACGAGCATCCTTATATTTTATACCCTCAAGGTGTAACTGAAACAATGATACTTAGATGACATAAGGGACAATTAAAGATGTTTTCAATAATAATTTTAGAAAGAACATTTTTTTTTTGGCTGATAGGATAATATTTTGACCACACCAGAGGGCTTACGCTATTTCTATGAATATGAAACAAAGGATATAAAGCATATACCTATCTGTACTTTCCTCTTCAACACTGCCTATATGAAGGATATGCAAAAAGTAATGAATAAAGTGACCTCTACAATTTGAATTTTGTTATTAGGGGCGGCTCTTACCTTGAGATCGATAGTTTTTTGTTTTAAGTTTTTATAGAACAGAGTTATCGGACTTGTATTCGTGGAGTAGCATATTTTTAAATACTCTTCATCGTCATCATTAATAGTATTTGATTTTTCTAAAAATTAAAATATTTAATATAGTGGTATATTGTGCAAATATGTAATGGTAATCTATACAGATTTCAGGTATTTAACATGTCCGTCTCCATTATGGAGTGTATGGTCATCTAATGGAGCTTATCTTTCTCCTATGGATGTTATGATAAGGTTAAGAGAGGACTAAGTTGGGTCCCTGGCGTTGTGGTAAAAATCGTTGGCTTCCGAGACGGATCTCACGGGTTCCAGTCCTAGTACGAACAGCATTTTTTCAATTGTATGCTATGATTTTATGCTTTGTACAATTGCTGCTTTGACAATTGTATGCTACAATTTGTCGATTTTGGTTCGATGGCATGGTTTTGTAGTCTAAAAATTCCTTTCTTACCCTTCTAATCCTAAATAACAGGGTGTAGTGGGTGCGATTAGTTAACCGCTAGTTCTGTTATACCCCTATCTTTATATCCTTGCTCTCTTCGAAAAATAGAGTTTGGGCAACTGAGTGATTAGCAGTTCTAGTAGAAAAACTTCCATTGTTATATCTCCAATAGGAGGCCATATGCTCCACATTGAGAGAAGACACGATAAAGAAGACATGGGTTAAAAAAAAGATATATGACAGGTCTAGCGCACTGGCTATGGGCGGGAGGGAATTTAAGACATCATATGCATCCATGCTTTCGACCATAAATTAGTATGCCTGAAACTCTCCACACGCAACTGGTGTACATCACAACTGATGCAACAACATTGACTATTCAGGTACATGACCACTAAAAGAATATCAGTTTGTTGATTTATGAATCGATGTTTGCCATGTTTTCATTTCTTTCTCACCAATCTGATTTAAAAAATACAGAATAGTATATCATATCATCTCAAGAAAAGAAAAGTTGAGTGACTTAAAAACAGCTGCAACTCATAAAAATAGATTCTGTTGAAATACTAAAAAAGAAGTCCACATTTACAAAGTGGGCGGACAAGAACATACTGTAATTTTTTGATATTGTTGTTTATCTTTAACTTTGATGATCTATTTTAGAGAATACCTTCATCAAATAGTTCCTGTCTTATTCCTGGATCCTTGACGGGTGGGTAGTTGTAGTATGGGTGATTGAATATTTCACTATTCGAGACTGCTATGTAATTTGTACATAATTCACTACTTGTATCTCCTTGTACAGATCCTACTGAACTACTGATCTGCGATATGGAATGTGAGGATGTAAAACTAAATTGGTTAACTGATTTGTTAGCATTCAGAAAGTTATGAAAGGTTGATGAAGCACTTTCTAAATACAAATCAATTTTATTGGTATCCATTTTATGCACAACATTTATTTAAATTTTGTTTCTGTTGTTTTACATTTCATTTGTCAAATAAAGAAAAAGTCGAAAAAGGAACATTATAGAAATAAATCAATCTTTTAAATATCAGTAAAGCTTAAAAGAGGTCTCGGGGAGATTCTGAATTCATAATAATGTCACATGAAAAAGGAGGGAATAAAAAACTTCATAAAATATATTGTACTTCTTTTATTTTTAATTTCATCCTACAATAAAAAAATATTCTTTTGCATTGTAAGTACTGAGTACATTAAATTGTTGTTTTACAGCTATTGTCACATTTATTTAAAGACGAATCAACCATATTATTATCATGAGTATTTTATTACAAAATCGTTTCTATAAAAATTCAGTAGAAAAATAATACATCATCATTCATTATTAACTTGTGACAATCATGACCACTACTTCTCTACTATAAAAATATTCCATAAATGTATTTTATTTTATTTACATATTTACAAAATATCAAAATTCAATTTATTTTCCCTACGCTTACACGATTGGCAAGACTTTAGTCATATAATTACTATTGGCAATGAATTCTAATAGGCCTCAATCGAACATAGTTTTTATAAATTATATCAAAATCCTAACACTGAAGCACGGAAACCGTAGCAAATAAAAATACAAATCATATTTCTAAATAATAAATTATTAGTACGCAAATGAGAGCCTTACAAAAGAAATACTACACACATTACCTATAAATTGAGACCAAAAAAATGTGAAACAATATCGCTTTTTTTAATCATAATTTGACAGAAAGTTGTTTTAAGCTTGTTTGTTAATGGTTTCAAGTCTATGGATAATATAAAAAAATAACAATAATATTCATGCTAATACATAACATTAACAAAGTTGAATTTAGAAGTATCATCTGTCAGATTTTTATTATACCGTCAAAATACTTTGAATCATAATTGCTTAGATGTCACAAAACTTGTTTTTAAAAAAAAAATTTTGAGATTTTATCAGAGGAAAATCATACAACAATGAGAAAAATTGATTTGTTTATTTAATAGACAGTAGGATGGTCAATAGTCAATAGTTTAGCTTTAGCACCATATATAAAAACTACAAGATGTCCCAACTGAGTTTATTATTGAATTTAAAAATTTACAGTGTAGACGAGAATATATTTTGATTATTGCACTGTACATACTTAATTCCGATCTGTTTGAATTAAATAAGGCTACAAATTTTGTATATATTACGTTGGTTATTTATATAAGATTTTTTTTTATATATTGGTTCACATTTATTTACTTAAAACTAGTCATAATATTGTATTACAAGATAAGCCCAACAAGAAATACTTAGACGATTAAAGTTTAGAGGAAGAGGTAGACAAAGGAATGATTAGACTGTTTTAAGCATTTTACAACAGTTTTCATTATAATTGTTCAAGAAATAAATGCTGAACAAATTATAAGTAAATATATTTGTTTATAGTTTTAAGAACGAAATTATGATATTACACATGCTCAGAAAATTTAAGGGAAATAAATACTAAGATCAAAGTCTTTTTGCGGAGATTCGACATTTTGGTTAAGATAATATTTATACGTGAAAGAATAGTTTTAATAATTATCTATTTAAACGTAATTAATACTCTACATTGATTATTTTCAGTTGATTTCATTGATAATTATAGTCAGATGTTTGGTATGATTGGTTTTAAAGTGAGAATTTGGAATATCAAATAATGGAGTAACAGACAAGGAATGTACTCAACCCCTTATGACACAAGGGTGTGCCATTTAGTTATGACCCACACACTAAAAGCACACCAGTGGGCGCAAATGTTTCCATCATTAAGGTTAATTAGTTGTGGAATGAAAATTTTGAAATTAGATGATGTCAATGAAGTAAAAACTATTGACAATGCTTTTAAAAGACAAATAGTATTGCATACAAAAGCTTAAGTAGCCATCATTTTTGGTACACTTGACTACTCTGACAGAAACGTTTAATTTGTGTTAAGATGTGGAGTGTACCATTTGTGAATAGTATAATATGATCTTTTAATTTTGTTCTAAAATTCTTAAACGTTGTAATAAATTGTTTGTAACAACTGTAATTAAGAATAAGTAAAAACTGAGATGCTATGAGTTAAGGTAATTTTACATGGGAATGTATTTTTTTCAAAACTGTACATTTAAATGCATAAGTGAAGTAAGCAAACAATATGTTTTGTCTTTTTTGTATTTATAAATTTGCTAGTGTGCAAGACATAATTATAAATATCAATCATAGCTGTTAAAGGGTTAACAATACGAAATAGAAAGAATGAAAATATAATATCTCAGGGCAGTTAAGTGTGTTGAACAAAAATAGTGTTCATTTAGAAAATATATGCTGCCCGTGATTATCAATATTTTTTTATAGTATTGCAGCGCACTGCAGACTTTACATTGTATAATATTAATAATAACTAAGTTACGAATTAAATAAGTGTTGGAAACACTAAAATATAATAAACTATAAAATCTGTATAGTACATAAAGTTATAAAAATATCTATTGAATTTCATTTCGTTAACTTAGTATCACACACTTCACATAGTTTGTTTTTTAATGTCACTCTTTACAAAAATAATAAAAATCGCTTCCTAAATTAAATTTACATCATGTTTCATACATATTATTGTTGTTTATTATTATTTTTTCTTAACAACTAATTTATAGTTTCATTTGTCTCAGATTGACGAACTTAATATGTAAAACTTAAAGAAAATCATATGTAAATTGCATGCTTAAATTATTTATACAAAATAGATAGCCAGCTTTTTAAGTTTATTCAAACCATTGAGTTGCTTTATTGTTTTGCGTTCTTAGACCGCACAAGAAGCCGGTATATTAGTTTTGATCTAGTGAGCGATACACCGTGCAGATACTATTACATCATCTTAGTGTGAATAATCATAAACTTCAAGGAATAAGACATAACAATAAAATAATCAATCAAAATTAGAGATGGATTGTGGATTCCCACAAAGCAGGAAGAGATGGTGATAGAAACTCGTTCACCTCTATAAGATAGCACCTCAATGATTCAAACTGAAGCCATGATATAATGAAAAAAAACATTTCGTTGTATAATAGTTCCCAATATAAGCAGAACTCGATAAATGCGGCAACCCCAACATTGTGGCAACTTAATATTTTCAACATACATCAAAAAAAAATATCTTTACAGTAGCAGTGATTGTAAAAGATTGACAACAAAATTGAATGATTAATATTTTTATCGATATAACTGTATTGTTGATTTATAATAACACAGATTTATTATTGGAATGAGTAATAGATAATATTTTAATATCCAATTTATTTTGAACACATTATTTAAAATTATACAATTTGACACTCGGTAATAATTATTATGAAGGTTTTTGTTCTCATTTTTAATGAGTCATTGATAAAGTTTATTAACAATAGACAAAACAAACACATATTACAAAAATATTTAGATCGGCTGTGTCCAACAAATTTAATATTTAATTTAGATTTGATTTGAAACGTATGGTTATGTTACAAACAGAAGCTGTTAGTTACCCATAAAATATTTCAAGATGTCAACTTTATTGATGGAGATAGAGCTGCTAATTTGCATATAATACAAATAGATTGCATTGTTAGACAATTTTTCGCATTCAACCAATTACTGAATGAAATAACATATAACATGTTTGAGAAATTAAAGAAAATATTGAATGATAATGGAATATTAGGCAACATATTTGCAAAGGTAAGGAGAACATCAGCATGATTGGTAATAAAAAGAAAGATAAAATTCCATAAAACAAAAGCAGAAGAATATGGTGAAAATTATTATTGAGATACTTGTTAAATGCACTAAATTTTTGAACAAATATCTAAGAAGTAAAAAGGCTTCAATCTTAAATACAGCTGATTAAAATATTTAATGTAAAAAAAATACAAACAGAATCAATTCCAATACAAATAAAGTTTGAGTATAAATGAAAAAAAATATTGTAGTTAGCTAATACAATACACAAATTTGTCTTGATCATGGAAGTTATAAATCTATAATAATAAATATTACAAAGAATAGTGATAGTATTTTAAATGGAATGATATTAGGAGTATATTAATAAAGACAGTGGGTACGTTATTTCAATACAAACGTCTTTTGGATTTTTTCAATTATAAATATAACTTGAGATTAGAAACAGGCAGAAAGTTACATCTTTATAACAATATTATATTAACCTTTTCGCTTCCCATTCCATATATATACCGAATCAAAAGATGTACCCCACACGCCCACTAAGTATACACAAGCAAAATCACTTTCTTATTAACTAAAGATTAATAAAATTTGGCAACTGGGTAAGGAAAAGGTTAAAGATATGTAAAAGTTGTACTAGGAAATACTGTGATAATAATTTGAGATTATATTGTGATCGAATGAATAGGAGTTTTGTATTATATATAAGAAAATACCTGCTACAATGTAGGTTCATTGATAATATTACTTGAAAAATTTTAACGGTGACATTTTATCAATTCTACATTTCAACTGATTAAATTATAATATATTGATAAATTATGTTGAATACGCACAAACAAGTGTTTTATTTTTTTAATCAAAAGGTTATTACGAAAATGTGATTGTGATATAATCACATTATTGTGATTATCATAGGTATATCAATGTGACTTTAATACAATCAATTAGACATAATAGATTTTAATATAATATAAGATACCAAAACAGTGATCAAAACATACAAATGTTTCATATCGGGTGATGTCGGTTTTCAAATATCACTTTTCAATTGAAACAATGATTTTAAAATTATTAAGGCATAGTTAATACAGTTTAAACTGTAATGTTAAGCACAGTTATGTTATCTAAATTTTAGCAAGTGTAAAACATAGAATAATATAAATTTATTTTGCTGGTGTGAAACTTTTCCTGTTTTATAATAATAATAGGTGGTGGTGGCGGCAGTGTTCCCTGTCAACATTTACATAACACTCTCTTTATTCCCAGATCATGCGAAATCACAGTGCTGTGCTGTGAGTTACATACAGATAAATCAAAACAAATACACATATATCGACTGTGGAAAAGAAAAAGGACGTAACCCACAGTTTTTTCAAAACAGGTTTTTTTCGATAATCACAATGTATCAAACTTGATACACGTTCTATCAAATGGATGCAAGCTGCAAATGTCAAATTAGTATCTAACTTTAGCTTTTAAGTTTGAAAAAGATGACCTTGTAAAAAATTTAAACAAATAAAAAATACTAAAATAAAGGTTTTTCCTAAACAACTTCTTTAATTAATATTAGATTATGTCAATTAAACACCAGTTTAGAAGTCTCCGTGCACTTCAAGGTTGTGTATAATTTATAATTTGTCACAAAATCATCAAAATATGTTTTTAGCGCCTACTGTAAAATTTTCTATGTGTGGGTTACGTCCTTTTTCCTTTCCACAGTTGATATTGTAATTTAAATTGTAAATATTACTTGTTCCCACTGTAGAAAATACATAAATTATGAAGCTATTGATAACATTTCCAATATGGACATTCTTTTCTTCCACTAGTTAGACTCGACAGTTAAAAAAACTATTGAATTTGAATAAATTAAAAAAACAAAATGGCTAAACCTGTTAAATATGATAAGTGTGCTTAACAGTGCAGTAAATGTAATTTATTCAATAAATTGGTCATTTTAATAGTAATTATACTAATTTAATGTGCAGGTAAATAATACCTGACCAAACATTTTTTTTACATCTATTCGAATTTCATAAACATTTACTAAATTACTTATGACTTGAATTATGACAAAAAGTCAATACATACGATTAATTCATGGGATATCCAGGAATGTTTTACATCCATAATAAACAAATTTGAATTAAGTCAATGATTGTATGATAAATTTATTGTCAGGGAACTCCCTTAGTGATTGAATTTAATATAAATTATCGATAAAATATATTATTAAATCTGTCACTAAAAGAAATTGTCGGCTGTCTCATGGAATAGCATATCAATTTAAAATAGTACATTAAAAAAAACAATTTTAACAGTCACAAATAATATTTATAAGATCGTGGATTTTAAATTAGTGAGAAAACGTGTATGAGGTGACTTGATTTAGTGCATTGTGTCTAAATTTCTAAAACTCTATTACGATCACAGAACGTATGCTGTCGTTAATTTTCTACAGTCACATGTCAGTTTTGAGTTTTTTGATTTAATGAATTCAGAATATAAATACACACATATCCAAATTTGAATCGTTCAAATCATGTACATTCACACAAATTGTGTCACTAACGACCCGGATTTCACCTTTTGGCATCTTCTGGCTTTCAAGTGCACGGATGAACTTGAACTGACGCTTAGTAAATGAATACTTCGTGTTTATATAAGAAATAAATGTATCATTGAGCTTAACTCTTAGAAGTCCTATGTCGAGCTGGACTCGACATTACAGATTTGGTAATGTTTTTTTATTTACTGATTTTTTTACCAATTACCAATACGCATTGTGCGCAAGATAAATTTTGCTATACTGAAACATTCAAAATGTTTTTTATTATAATTATACGATAATAAATTAATTAAAGATGAATTAATGTGAAAACATATTTCAATTAAAGACTGCAAAGGGTTAAAGCTGTTGCTGGCGAAAAGGATTGGCCAGGAACGAGGGATAAACATGTTGCACCCAAATGCGGACGCTCATAAACTCTTTTCCAGGAAATTTAGATAAGTTTTCGCCAGCAATGGCTTTAAACTCAATGATACATTTATTTATTATATAAACACGAAACATTCATTCAATAAGCGCCAGTTCAAGTTCATCTGTGTACTTGGACGCCTGAAGATGCCGAAAGGCGAAACCCGGATTGTTAGTGACAAAATTTGTGTGAATGTACATGATTTGAACGATTCAAAATTGGATATGTGTGTATTTATATTCTGAATTCATTAAATCAAAAAACTCAAAACTGACATGTGACTGTAGAAAATTAGCGACAGTATAAGTTCTCTGATCGAATATTGAAATTCCATCAAGCACCTATCCATCAAGTGGTATGTCAAAATATATCTTATTTCATGGTTTATTTAATCTAATACAAAAACGTTGGCAACAACATAATTTGGAAAATAATATGGTCATGTGCTACGTTTAGCATGAAGGAGAGAGCGGCATGGGTGGATACATCTTTGCTTCCTGAGTCTAATTAACTTCATCACAGATATTGAGGACAAACTCATTCAAGAGGTGTTTTATAGTTGTAGAGTAGAATTACATATCTTCAGTGAAATTCTTGACGATATGTCTAAAAAGATAACTTTACAAGTGACCAAAAACTATGAATAAATAGTATGTGCGCTCATAGCTAGAAGGTTACGTGAAATGAGCGAACAAAGTACTATTTTTAAGCGGAGTGTTATTCCAAGAGGCAGTTTACAATAGGGAAATACCTTAAGTTTACTTAAGTCAGACCATTGAATACATATATGTGTCAAAAAAGAATATCAAATAACAATTAAACTAAGACGGTGAGTACTTCCGCTGGAGAACTCCCTCCCCCTCGATCGTTTCCATTCGATGGCATAACGTTCATATTAATCACTCTTTTACCAAAGTCTTTGTGCGACGTGACATCGTCGAACACACCCGCCGTGTTGTTTTTAACATCGGGGTTCTGGGCCTTGTAAAGCAGGATCTGCGACCCCCGATGCCCTCTCGTTCCCGAAGGACTGGAGAGTACCAGACTCTCGGATGAAGCCCCGGCTTCCGACACCGGCCTCTGCTGTTTTCCGCCCGTATCTGTCGATACTTGGGGTCCAGCGCTGCCTCCTTTCAGACAGCTCACACTGCCGTTCAACGAGTTGGTCACACTGTCTTCCTTCAACGGATTTGCATACCTAATAAATAAATAATTCATTCATTAGTCAAAAAACATAATTGATAGAAGAGACACGAGTCTGTTTCATATTAAATTAGTATCTAACTTCACAAGTAACGAACAGGATTGTTTCGATCGATTTCTGTTCGAAGGCATGGGTGTTTGTGATGTCTAAAATTCCTTTACACCCTTCCAATCCTTAATAACTGGGCGCAGCAAGAGCGATTAGTTAACCACTAGTCCTCACCTAGTCTTATCCTTCTATTTCTACTACTCTCTTTGACAAAAAACATACCACGAATATATAACGTAGTTAGTTAGCTATTTACCTTCTGAAGTTCTCTTCGTTTTGTAGATTATTAGATTTTTCATCGTCATGATGCCTGTGACAGGGATCAGCCGATGTCGGAAGTGGGAGATTACTTAGAGAGCTAGCCAGTCTTCTCTGCCTGAGGAAGTAGACTGCAACGCCTCCGGCGGCAGCGACCGCTGCGACCGCAACACAGACGAGAGCGATTAAATAACCACTGTCTCCGGACGGACGCCCTTCGGAACCTGATAATGCTCCTCCGCCGCTGATGACAGCGGTTTCCACTTTCACTTCGATGACTGCTGATGCCAGAGCCGATGCTCCGTCTCGTTTTCGAGTGACTTGCTCTCCTAACACGCGAACTCCTTCAGCTATTGAGCCATCCTCTTCGTCTGATAGCGAAGACTGAAAATTTAAAAAAAAGCGTATTAATGTTTATGTTAAAGTATGTCAGATAAGCATATGGCTATTTTAAATTTGTACTGGCTTATATTGTATATCTCAACTACATATTTAAGGCAGAAATAACACTTGAAAAGACTAGTGAAAGTCAATTCCTAACTTTATAAAACCTGCTTTTATTCAAAGAGTTGTTAGGTTAGGTTAAGTTAGCTCAGTTAAAGTTAGGTTAGGTTAGGTTACGCATCCATGCTTTGCCTTTAAACATATATTTTGTTTATTTCTGTTATTATTTACTACCTCAAACGAAAAAAAAAAGTTTAATTGTTTCATAGATGGATTTGGAGGTTAAGTACTTTGTGGAAATTCATTTTCAATATAAAACCAAAATTGATAACGTTATTACTCCAATTGTTGTATCACAATAATGTGTAATAAAACATTTATCAATATTAATTTTACAACAATTCTAATTATTTAATCGAAATTCGTTCAGTACTCACCAAAGTTACTTCAATAGTGTCATTAGTATCTCTTTTGAGATCGCAGAGCAGTACTAGGGCCGGCGGCGGTTTGGCATCAGGCAATACAAGAAGTCGAGCGTGCGCAGAAGCCAGCAGTCCTCGGAGAGTTCGGCAAACTCCTTCCGCACTGCTGCCAACGTTCAGAGCGGAGTGAGCCAGCACCAGTGAAACTCGAGCGCATCTGTTTGATAAGGCCGCCTGAGAACAAAATACATAGTTAATTGTTGCCTACGTGGAGAAAACAGAGTAATTAATTAAAAGTTAAATAATCACACCGACCATGTATATTATATAAGTGAAATGAGCTACGATACCTGGTCAATTGAAGTTTTTCAAATATATTTAAAAAATCATGAATGATGAGGACTGATGTCCTAAGATCCATACCATTCTTAAAAAGAGATTGGCATTTCTCAATATGAAGCATATTATGCGGTTTTATATTTTATGAGAACATTTATTTCAACTTGTAATTTTAACCTGTTTTTCTTTCAAAAAATAAAACCTAATAAATATGTACTTTTGGACATATATTAATAGTAAATCACAAACATTTACCATATAAATACATGATGGGTCATTTCTGCCACCATTTATCCAAAAATGTTTCAAAAATGGAAATTACCGCCACGTTACAGAACGATATCAAGTTTAAATATCACTATGATTCCAAGGGATATCACTATACGCATGATATTTTTAAATTACCAAATACGTTTCTTGTGGCCATTAAAGCGCGTTTCAAGTACTGCGTGTAAACAAGCACATTTTGTATGGCCGGCCCGGCCCTATGAGCACGAAATTGTATGGCGCTTTAACACGTCCGTGGCAGAAAACCAGAAGACCTTGTATTTTTTATTATTGTAAAGAAATATCTAGATTTTATTTAATAACATACCTGATTTGGCCAACAATTCGGTGGAGCAGGCAGCGGCGGTGGTGCAACTCTCCGAGCTTCCACCAATCTGCATTCTCCCATTGGTTCGCAAGGGCCTCGAAGACAGGCGTTCTCTCCAACTGGCACACACACCTATTGCAAATTGTTACATGTTAAATTATCTTAAGATGAAAAGTTACGTTTCTTGAATTTAAATTACCATGTTTTGTGGTGATGATATTATAAAGACAACAAGATGAGCTCAAGGAAGGACGATTTTGAGAATTATCACTAATTCAATAACCACAAATATGTATCACCGAGTGTCGACTTTGATACAAAAGAATATATTTTTAGTTCAGTTGTTTATTTACTGACCTTAAAAATTGATTGATCAAACAAATTGTCAGTTAAAATTCAAAATATGCTAGTTAGTTTATTTCTAAAGATGAATGATCTTAACAGTTTTCATATTTAAAAATAAATATCGTCATGTCATGATTGTATCCTCATAATGGAGTAATCGCCATTTTTAAATTCGATGCTACTGTTATATTTTTAAGGCAAATTTTTATGGCTTCCTCAAAAGACCTCTTTAGTAGTTTTGTAAAAAAGATGAATGTCCAAACTAAAAACATAGTACAGATAACTATTAAAACTATGAAGCGTTGATTAAATATCATAAAATGTTTACCTGATTCGTTTTACAGATACTCGACTGTCCTTCCATGCAGTCTGGCAATCCACACCAGATTCGGGTGCAAATTGCCCTCCCCGAGACACAGGCGCACGTGTTGCACTGCCACTGCCACGTGGAATTAGGAGGGTGGTATTGACCTCTCCATAAACAGGAGCCACCCACTTCAGCGCCGACAGAACCGCCCACAGGTCCTCCTACAGACCATTCGTCTGAGTCTACCACTGAAGAAAAAAAAAGAAAATGATGTACATAGTCTAAACAAGTCATTTTAATTGATTATAGTAAATTATTGTCTTCCTAAATATCTTACTTTGTTCACAGGCACTTCCTTCTCTCCCCGGCGGACAAAGGCATTGATATCTCGCAATTCCATCGAGGCATGTAGCGCCTCTGCCGCAAGGGGATGATGCACACTCATTGACGTTTATGCGACAGTCAGGGCCAGAGAATCCAGCTGCACACTCGCAGAGAAACCAATTAACACCGTCTACGCATTTTCCTCCATTGTAGCAAGGCTGAAATAGATAAGATTAGATTAATGTTACTGTATGTTAACAAACGATGGTGCATCCATCTTTCGTGATTGAGATAAGTTATCAAATCAAATTACTGCTGCAATTCTAACTGCTGATATTGTAATTAAAAGTATATGCGATGATTGCTGTATATTTAACTTTGAATTTTTATCCGTGAATAAAGATTGTTAATTACCTGGGAAACACATTCGTTGATATCATTCTCACAGTGGTTTCCTTCAAAGCCTTCCTTGCAAATACATGAATAGTAGTCTCCCGTATTGACACATGTTGCACCGTTCATACAAGGACTTGACCTGTAATAGTAAAAATAGTATTACAATAAAAATAATCATCTATACATTAATAGCCGATAAGGTTTGTTTGTTGGCCGAGTGTTGGCTGATTGATTGTATGTCTGCAATTTCCCCTTTTTTTCGATGACATAGAAAAATCCTCCGTTGAGGGCAACAGGCTTACAGCAAGCTTCTTTTAATGATTATATATTTCATAATAATAAAAATAAAGAATGTTACCTGCAAGCTGGCATCTTGGCAATATGGCACGCGGTTCCTCCCCACTGAGGTGGGCATCGGCACGCAAACGTGCTACCGAGGTCCTGACACGTGCCGCCATTTCTACAAGTTGCATAGTCACAGTGGGAATCTTTCAGGTTGCAGGTTTTGCCTGGAAGTAACAAAAGCATTATTTACTGATAAATATAATATAAGACTCTAAGGCTTAAATCAAATGAGGAAATATTGTTTTTTTAAGATGTAATAAGCGTTATATTGTATGGAGCTACGGATTAGATGTTACTCTAGGGGCATTAATACCTTTCCATCCATCACGACAGACACACGAGAAGTCTGCCACGCCATCGGAGCATGTTCCATTATTTTTACATGGGTTTGGGGCGCATTCATCCATATCTGAAGTAAAAGAAGAAAAAAGTAAATATTTCGACAGGACTAGATATAAAAATCGTATTGCCAACAATGTGAACTAAGTATTATATCATTTTCATTAGGTTTCATTATTTTAAATACACAAAAAGCATACGGTCTCATAAAAAACAATAACAGAAAATTATAGGCTCTTCTAGCAGTAGTACATTAAAGCGAAAAGAGTACTTATGGCAAAAAAATAAATTCTGAGCAGTAAGTAGTACTTAAATATTTTTATAAAATTCTATTAATTGCTTCAATCAATTCTATCAATTACTGGCAGAAGTTGGTAAGTAAACATCTGATAGACTTGACTAAACAGAAAATGTTTCTCCTACAGCAGACATGCACAACCTTTATCTTCTAACAGTCCGCATAAAAACTAATTGTGATGGGTTTGGGCCGCAAAGAATTTGCGATCTTAGTCTTTGTTAATTTTGAACCAATTCTTAATTAATATAAACTTCATTTTAAACAAAAATATTTTCGCTTTTGATGACTGAGTATTCTATGAAGCGGGCAAATATTCAAATAGGATTCTTTTTACCTGTAAAGTATTATTTAATCAATTGAAATACATTTTGATTTTATAATTGTGATGGAAACTTACTTATGTTGCAAATATCGCCTTGCCACCCTTCCCTGCATATGCACTGGAACGAATTGATCTTGTCAACGCAGGTTCCTCCATTTTGGCAAGGATTGTATTTGCAGTCGTTGATATCTGAAAATAAAAACAAATTATAAACCATTGCTTAAAAATTAGATAAAACATACACAATTAGTATACATTGTTAGCCTTTTGGATGCTCTAGAAAATAGTATGTTTGTACCTAACACGTTGGCTATAATTTGAAATTATTAATTTAACTAGTTATTGACGAGGTAACTCGTCACTGGCGTGTTGAACACCAACAATTTGACGAGATATCTCGTCTGTGGCAGCCAACCAGTTAAAAAATAATAGATTCATATGAAATGTAGCGGATTTTCAATCCATGAAAAAGTGACATCTATGATCAAAAAATTGTGTGAGAAGTAATAAACAAAAATTTGATTGAGAAAATATCGCAAATGTTTATCATTGACATTCGTCGATGACAAAAATAAACAATATTGCGAAGGTGTGTTTGTACATCATTCAAAACAAGTTTCTATAATAGCTTTTGTACTTGGAAGTAAATTAAAGGATTTAAAAAGATTTATCGTGTCCTTTACTGTTTTAATATTTCGTAAGTATAATATTTAAAAGTTAATCATGATAATATAATGTTAATTAAAAGACTATTGAAGTCGTAATAAGAAGGTGTGATCGATACATTATCGGTGTAATAAGCTAATTAGCTAAGCTAAAAATACAGTATCATAACTACTTTATAATATGCAAAAATACGCACAAATCAATACTTAATATTTCTTCTTTTTTTTATTTTCACTCAAATCTTACAATGATTTCTTACGAAGAGTTCAGAAAATATAAACCTTATGATAGTATTGAATTATCTATGAAATTATATAATATTTCGTGTCCTTTTAAAGATGATTCAAATTGCTTGCGAATCGCCCCCTCCCAATATAAGAGTTAAAAAGTGTTCGGATTTCCTATTTCAACAAAATGAGGTCCTGACAGAATATAGTTTAAATTGTATAATAGACAATAATTATATAACAACGAGACGATTTACCTACCTAAAAATACCTCCAATAATTATTATCAATCGAATTACATCTGGTGTTCGTAATAATGATACTCAAATCAAAAGAGCTTAGAGTATCTTCTGATTTCGAAGAAAAGTATTATGTGCAAGATTTTTTTATTATTTTACTTTGTGGCTTATGAATTGCTCCCAAGCGGAAGTTATTAAAATGGGTACCAGGTAAAAAATATGAATGGTCGTTAAAGTAATTATTTGCGCCGTAAATCAAACGATTAGTGTTGCAAGTAAGCGGGTCCGTTACGATGGCGATGTATTAAAAAAACTGTAACTGGCAAGATTTTTTTTTTAATTTTCTTACTTTCGTGGCAGTATTTTCCGGCAAATCCTGGATCACACGCGCACTGGAAACCTCCAGCGGGTCGGGCTGCACACCTCCCGTGCTCCCCACAACCCCCGGCACAGGCTTCTGTACCTAGAAAAGGGATACAAATTAAATAAAATACACAAATACACCCAATCCCTTTTTTACGCGATTTATTTGTGCGCGATTTTGAATTTACGCGATTTTTTTGGATGGCACCGTTACGTTTTTTTACACATATTTTTACGCGGTTTTGGAACCGATTTATCAAATTATATGAAAATTAAGTTTTCGTACGCGCCACTTTTTGGAACCAATGTATCGCGTAAAAAAAGTTTTTTTATCCATGTCCGCTCCGTGGAGCATATGGCCTACTAATGGAGGTATTTCAACAGAAGTTTTTTCTACGAAAACTGTTTGTTACTCAGTCGCTCAACCTCACTTTTTTCAAAGTTTAGTAGTTGGGAAAGAAGAATAAGGGTAGAACAGAATTAATTAATCGGTATTGCTGTACCCATTTATTAAAAAATCAGAAGAATGGGAGGAGAGGACACAATGTAAATTGACATCACAAACACCCAGTCTTCGATCACAACTTTGAATTGAATAATTCTCAAATTCACTGTGATCTCACCAGGAATCGAACCCAGACCTGCGTGATCGCCTGCTGTAAGTTGCGTTTTGACGTAATTTCGTAGATACAATTCAATGTTGCCAAATACCGCAATAGTCAATAATAGAACATTTATATTATAAAGACCAAGCAGATAGCCGCCGACACCAAAGATGGCGTGCATTGCGCAAGTAAAATAAAAATATAAGTATCGCCTCCTCTAAAGGGTTTAGGTACATGACGAAATGAGAGGAATTAAAAGATGGCGGGGTGAACAACCTTGGAGGTTATTTATCTGCAGCTATTTCCCGCGCAGCGTGACGTCTGCAGCCAAAATCGCGGCAACGTGACTCCATACATTACCCGCCGAAGACATCGCACCTACATAACATGAATCACATGCACCTAAATTTTACGTCATACGGGTGCCATTAATGAAATTGAGCGAAAGATGAAAGTTGCTTTCAGAAATAATAGGCATAGAAACAGTTCAAATTATTTCAAAACGACAAGAATGTTGGTTTGACAGAATGAAATCGGAAAGAGTTCCTTTTTCAAAACGAAAGTTGTAGAGATTTATCGAACGGCATTTGTTTTAATTAAAAGCAAAAGAATATTGTTTTTACGAATGAGTTAATTATGGTTTTAAAATTAAAATATTGCTTGAATTATATCGTATATTACTTTTCTCAACATAGTATTCAATGAATCCTGAAAACGCATGCTTTCTTTAAAAGAATGACGGTCAGTTTTCTGACTAATTTTATTTCCGATTCCACAGCCGTGATTTGATCCCACCTTAGTGGGTAGTTAAAAAAACGGCTACGACTCCAAATTGACTTTATCAATCATTTCCGTTCAACTTCAATTATATTCATACTATCAGATCATCCAAGTAAACTGAATAATTCTAGTACATAGTCATTACTTCACCAATCAATATGATGAATAGACTGATAATTTAAAAAAAAATGGGCCGGAGTGGTTTTTTCCGACACCAACCCGACTCAATCGCTCTAGTACAAAACGATTCTTTATTCTTTTCTGTGGCGTTACCCAGCCCCTAACTGACTTTCGAGAGGAGATACAATATGACCCATGAGTCGCACTCTTCTACCAGAAAATATTTTTTATTGAGCCTTTTGATTAATTTTTTCATAACTTAAACACATCTAATTTATTATTTGAATTGTGAGATTTTTATTACAACACCAATAAATAGTCATATATAATAATATTGAAAGCTAAATTTTCTTGAATGTTATCGTTTTTTATTAAGTAGTAAAATTTCTTGCCGTTTTTGTATTTTTGAAATCCGCTATGGAACAGCTCTGGTATGGTGTGACCAGCGGTGAATACAATTATTCCCAATACAGGATAATATTTTATTTGTGGTAATTTGTAATACGTCAATGGCATTACACGAGGGTGCTTAGTGTTTTGCGTGAAAGCCTCGCGCCAGTGCAGTTGTGATTCGAAAACGGCGGGTGGCTGACATTCGAGAATTCCAATCTGAACGATACCAACCATTAAATTATTATGGCCTAATGATAAATGTGAAAACGCGATTCGTCGCCGACCCTAAATATTACACGCATATTTAAAAAGTATTCATATGATTTCGTATACAACCTGCATTACAAACTTCCCCGAATAAAAGGATTTAAAGAAAACGACTATGGAAACGAATAATAATATTACAATGGCCGATAAGTTGTACATTATTACTACTAAACCAGTAAAAAATGCCTGAACGTGGTCGAGCCAGGGACGTGTCTAGTGGCTGGCGAATAGAACGATCACCCTGGGCGCCGAGACGTTGGAGGAGTATAAGGGCGCCAAAATGATACGAGGATTTTTTTATATAAAATCTACCCTTTGCCCTAGGCTCCAAATGGCCTCGCTACGGCTCGGGTCGAGCGGTCAACGTCAATGGTCTCGGTTTTGGTGTTCACGAGTTTGAATCCCAGTACTTACAGACAGTTTAATGAATTCTACGAATGTATGGATGTTTGAGATGTCCTAAATTTCCTTCCACACATTCAAATGTAAAAGTGGGGCGTTGCGTTAAACTAACCACTAGTTCTGTCTTAACTCTTTCTATTTTATACTAAAAACTCCATAGAAATCCATATGCTCCATATTGGGAGCGGAAATGATTAAAAATATAATAAATACGTACAATATTAGCAGCAGCCCAGAATACTTAATAATGAAACTAAAAACTAGAAAGAGTCGTGGTCCATTAATTTATTTGTCGTGGTTTTAAAACAGTAATAAATTCAATGCTCATTTGACGATCTATGACAGATTTATATTTTAAAATTGTTTAAATCTGCGGCGTCAAAAGTCGTCAAGTCTTTGTCAATTGTTCCCGGGAATTGTATTTGCCGTGGTAGATGGTGAAGGGAATTGTGATGATGTCATGAAGTTTATCACAATATATGTATATTATTTTACGAGAACTGCTTATTACTCGGTTGCTGTGATAGTCATTTTTAGGATCGGATAAGTGGTGGGAAGAAATTTTAGAAATCACAGACCTCCATCTACCTTCGAACAGAAATACATACATCGATTGAAAAGTCTGTCGATCACGTAACCTGCAAATTATTTGATTTACGAAAACTCAATTATAACCAAAAAAAAACTGGAGAGTCAAGTAAACTATAAGCAGTGGTGGGCTGGAGGGGGCTCGGAGGGACTCGCGCCAGCCCCTTGTTGATTTAAGGGAAAACAATATTCTCAGATCATATTAGTATATAACTGCAATTTCTGACTCATATATATTAACTGCGATAGTTTATTATAAGTTTATTAAATAACAATCGGTTGCTTATTTAAGTATTGCATGTAATTGCTTAAGAGTGATAGAAAATTCACTCCTTTAGCAGTACACCGAGAATTGCTTTAAGTTTAGGCGAGCCCTTGTTAAAGTTTTGACAGCCTTTAGAATTTAAAAGAATATAATATGACAATCGAATTGCCAATTCTCAGAAAAAAGCAATGTAACGTCTTTCAATAGCTAACAAAATGACCGTTGCGTGTAATTTGAGGAGAATCAACGCAATTATTTGTAAAGCAGTAAAAAACGAAACACTGCGGACACGAATTATCTGCATTTATTTTGTCTCTTAAAATTATACACCTGAAAATCCCTTCTCATGCAAATGGCGTCCGTTTTAAATCAGCGTGTGAAATAATTGGCACTACTGCAAGTACGTGACAGGAGCATGCGCACTGAAACTAGCAACTGTTTGACAGATTTGCGAGGCATTTTTCATCTCGTTTTCTTTATCGCGACCAATTTGTATTGGCATTACGTGTAAGTATGAATATTAGTTGATTAATCACTGCTATATTGCTGGGTATTTATTATAAAACGGACACGACAACATTGTCGGACATTATTTTAAATATAATTTAATATAAGGTACACTGAAATCGCATTTTTTTGTGATTGTAGGTACGAAAATAAATCGTGGGTTACATTGTGATTCAATAAAAGAATCGACTCTTTCCATTTATTGAGTCTAGAGTCATTCAAATGTTCAATGATTCGGACATAGATAAAGAGTCAGTAGAGATAAAGGAATCACTATTTACCTTCGCAGGGTGGAGAATCACACGGCGCTCTGGGATGAGAACAATTTCTTCCTCGCCATCCTGCAGGACAGTGGCAATAGTAGTCACCCTGTGTGTTGAAACAAGCGGCTGCGTTCTCGCATGGGCTCGGGGTGCAGTGGTCTCGGTCGTCCTGAAAACATTGTTATGATAAATAAAGGATATATTGAAAACCAACAGGTTTCGGATTGCACTTGTGAGCACAACCGTCAGGACGCCAATGGGAATGCTCTGAGATGAAAACCGAACGAGCAGAGCTGTTTGCTGTGGTCCGCCCTCATATGGGCCCAATAGGCCACGCTGACCTGAGCTAAATCAAGACCAATTTTGAGGCATTCGATAAGTTTGCACCATCATAAAGGGAACGGGATATTCTAGATTCATCTTTAAATTCAACGCGGAGCTTAAATTCAATGTTGTCTATAACCACAACCATTTTTTCAATAAATATTTAATTAAATTGAAAAATATTCTTTCAATACAGAAAATAAACAGCAAAAATTATATTGCGTCAAGCAAGATATAACGCTTAAAAGTGTTTTTTTTGCGTAGTTAAAGGTTGTGTAAATGCAAATAAAACTGCATATGTCTTATCGAGTAATATACGACATTTGTGGCATATTTTTCTTAATGATACGTTTATCATTAAACTGTATACAAAAAAAAAACGCTTTATATGTATACGATTTGTTCAACAATATCATAAATTATAATGAAGGATTGTAATTAATCTTTTATCAGACCCGGATCTGCCATTAAAAAAATCAGTTTTCCGATTTTGCGTTTCATTAAAATCTCGCGTCTTCATTGTTTTGCACAATCTTATTTATGTGTTAAAATATACATAAATAACTAATTTGTTAGTGAATTCCATTTATAGATTACCATGTGTTCAAAAAATATAGATTAGGCAAATCCTAATCATTCTATCGTTTCAAATTTAAAATATATTGTAGGTCTTATTCTTATTAACCATGGTGACACACCGTTTGGCATTACAACCAGTCGTCAAAACATGATTATTTTTTTATAAATTTGCTTTACATTTGGATTGGATATGGCAATACACGACCGAGAAACTCAAAGGTCCTTTTTATACTTCTATTCAACTGTTGACAAATTTGTCTTGTACAGTTTTCTAGCTTGACAGGTAAGTAAAGCGTTAATAAAATCGTTAGTGCAAATTAAAACGTCGTTGTGAAGTGAACGCAACCATTTTCTATGTTCGATATGGTTGCGTTTAGAAAAAATAAAAATCGAAACAAAGTTATTGGATGCAGCTTTAGTCGATATAGGTAAATATAGCATTATTTAGATCAGGCGTGGGGAACCTGCGGCCTTTTGGCTACCCTGGTGCGGCCTTCTGGCCAATTCTAAAATTATGCACATTTTGAATTTAAAAATTCTTGAAAGACCTAAAAAAAAAAAAGGTCCCACGCTGCTAATTTGGGGAAATCCGTGAATTCTTGGGATTTTTTATGTCAAAATCCTTGAAAGGCATAAAAAAAAGGTCATACGTTGATAATTTTGAGAAATCCGCAAGTTTCTGGGTTTTAGAAATTGGTATGAACTTTTTTCCGGCCAAAGATTCTCTCTAGACAATGTTTACTGCGGCCTTATGTCGAATCAGAAAAATGAATGCGGCCTTTAGAGAAGAAAAGGTTCCCCACCTCTAGTGTTGATGATATAATTTTCCGACAGAAAATAAGGTGATAAATTAATATATTTGGCAAAATATTATAGTGCCAAATATGCGCAAATGGTGATAGATTCATAAGTGCCAATTTGCCTCTGCAAGATGTGTGCAAAAGCAAAAAATATTAACGGTGGCAAGTGCAGTAACAAAAACTCCCGACTCGAATAGAGTTGTAAAGTTGCAACAATGCCGCCGACAACGCCGCTCATTTGAATAACCATAAACAATACCAACGAGGAACTGTGGGCGGGAAATGATTTGAACGCCGAAGGGCTTTTCTTAGTACGGCTACCTTACTTTTATTCAGTGGCTTGCTGGGTATGAAAATAATATAAACAATGACACATAATAAACAAACGATATTACGCCTTTTGCTGACGACAAATGGTCGAGTCTTTTTCTTGTAACGTTTTCATTAATGGGCGATTTGTAAAAATATAAAACTTTACACTTCCCAAAGAGCTTAATTATTATTGAAATCAAACAATTAAGTGAGAATACGTTGCCATGACATGATTGTTGGGCTATAATGCAAAACGTACTATTTCCAAAATGAGCGATATTGAGTTAGGTATGCAGATAAGATAATTCAAGCCTAAGTAATTGACTGGTCCTATTATTTTTAATATAAAATGTCTAAAACACTGTAGTTTTCAAATTGGAAATCATGTTTTTGTACAAAGGTTTTTTTTTGTGTTATTCGTTATAGTATTTGACTCTACTGAAAAGTTCGAGTTTTGGAAATAGTACGTTTTGCATTTTAACCCCACAATTTTCATTTCAACAGTTGGGCCTAAAGGTGTTCATAAGATTTTTTTTACTATTTTATCTTTCAGAAAAAAAATATGTCAGAAGCTGATTCTAAAGACTATTATTGTCTTTGGAAATTTCACATAAAGTACATTCATTTCGGGTACATAATAAAAAAAGAAAAATAATACTTTTTTCATGTCCGCTACCAATATGAAACATATAGACTCCTAATAGAGTTTATCTCAACAGAAGTGTTTCTACGAGAACTGCTTGTTACTCAGTTGCTCAACCTCTCTTTTTCCAAAGAGAGTAGGAATATAAGGATAAGGCTAAGACAGGACTAGGAGTAAGCTAATCGCTCTCGATACGCCCCGTTCATAAGATACGATGGGTGGGAGAGGGGAATTCAAGACATCACATACATCCATGCCTTCGAACAGAAATTCATTGAAAATCAATTTATAAAACTGTCCGTACTGGGATTCGAACCCGTGACCTCCGTAACCGAAGCCGACGACGTCGACCACTCGAACACACAGGCGGAAAAAAATAAATAATATTAATTAATTCGATTGGCTCAACAATTATTGTGTATAATTGTATAACAGTGTAAAAAATATACCCCTTCCTTGGAGCACCGCGAATAGTTTTCAAATGAAGCGAGCCCCTTGTTAACGTATTGCCGGCCTATTACTGATTAGAGGGCGTTGTTATTGAAGGGTGACGGTATAGTATTACTTCCAGTAGCCAACTACGCTACTGTATGAAGCGCAATCGTCAGCTGGTGGTGGAAAAAAAACCACCATTACAAAACGTAAAGTAGGTAAATGGCAACGATGTTGTAAACGACAGGGCGTAAAGTGGGTTTATTGCTGAATAGATGCTTTAACATCTTTGTAATTGTTGGCCATCTCGCATGGCCAATACTAAAACTGACATTAATGCCAATGAAGAAAACAAAAGCCAATCGAAAGGTGTCCATCTTTGTTTCGAGGCCAGGCTGCAATTTTCATGACATTGTGATGTGTTATAAACATTGCCCGCAAACAAAGTATGACGATTTCAACATAAGTTAATTTGCCGTATATTTTAAAAATGAAATATAATGGAATTATTAACTAATATTTTTCGCTGAAATCGATTGTGAATTGTAATCATTAAAAAAAAAATACAGTAGTACTGTATTAGAATTACGTTTTATTTACATAAATACAATGTGTTTTACCAATAGTTGACAGACCATAGCCTGCTGTAGTCTAATTGGTAAGAGCTCGCTGTACCGACCAGGCGGGTCTGGGTTTGATTCCCGGTAAAGTCAATGTAAATTTAGGTTTTTCAACTTAAATTTGAGACTTAAGACGTGGCTGTTTGTAAAGTTAATTCATCTTTCATCGAATTTTTCTCGTATCATTTTTCGACTAAAAAATATTTAGTGCATTGGCTGTAAATATAATATTAAAAACACCTTAATATTGAGTAATTTTAAATTTGAATCGTTCAAATTATGTACATTCACACAGATCTGTGTGAATGTACATAATTTGAACGATTCAAATTTAATATTGAAATTCCTCCAAGCACGTTCAGTCGAAATATTAAATTAGAGTGATTTTAAGTTTTACAACATATTACATACGTCAATAAGACGGTTAACAACTAAAAAATCATAGCTTAGAAATAATTATGTAATATAACAAAAGTTAATTCTAATTTTTCAAGATTTTAGTAAATTAAAAATCGTATTGTATTTATATTTTTGATATTGTAAACGTTTTTTTTTGTAATACATATAAGAGTTTTCGGAGTATTTTCGTAGTTGTAAAAGTTTGGATCTGAAAAATAATAATCGCTATCATTCTGAATCAACCATAGATTACTACTTGTTAGTTAAAAGTAAGCCAAAAATATTACAATTCAAATGGTATGTAATACCTCTATGCATTATTTTATTTTATCCTATTAAAATCCTCGCGAATAATGTATCGATTGCTAACAGTAAAATTACAATCGCAAATTTATTATCCGCCTGATAGCTGATGTGTAGAAAGATAGCCTTACAGAGAGAAATAGTATCCAGCCAGGAGTCAACCATCTTTTAGATAATTGTAAATACCGTATTTCCTCGATAATAAGATGTATGTTTTTCCCTTTTTTGGCGTGTCTGAATTCTGCAAACGTTTTGTATTTTACTGTCATTGGATGCCTTAATATTGGTATTTAAAGAAATTGTATCCAGGGCTTAAATTTATTTTTTATATATATATACAACGGATGGGTGTGATTACGGGAACAATATTTAAACAAAAATCAATAGTTTTATTTAAATATTTTTATCCAAAAACAGTTAGTACTTTTGAAATGCACCCAGTCATTAGGGACAGTGGCGGATTACCCCATAAGCGCAAGAGGCGCGCGCTTGGGGTCTCTAAATCTTAGGTACCACAAAAATAGCATAAACTATATAAAACCTTAGATTTTATTTTCAGTTTTCAATATTCATTATTGTCATACAAAGAGTTTTGCAACACTTTTATGTCATTCGAAAAACAGGGCCTCTAAAATTTATTGCGTCTGGGGCCTCCAAAGTGCTTAATCCGCCACTGATTATGGACATAAAGCATGATTTTCATACAGTATATAAAGTGGTAACAATTATAATCATGAAATTTACAATAGAAAGACCAATTAAACTACTTAACGCTATAATGACGTGGAATGTTTTTTTTTAAACTGCCGAAAAACAATGTCCGCCTAAAATCCAGCTTGTTTTAGCAATTAGTGTAAATACTAGATCTATTTAAATAATTATGTACTTTACCAATGGGTGTAAGAATAAAAGGTAAAATCGATTTATGTTTTGCGAAAAAGCCAAAACAAAAATTTGTGCTTTTCGTAGTAATCAATGCATTCAAGGGCTAAGCGAGGCCCTGATAACGTATTAGCTGCCCACTGCTGTTAACAGGAATAAACTTTTCTGCTCATGGTACTGAGTACTACTCAGTGAGTAGTAGGGATTCTGAAGTCTCGGGGTTTTCAAAGTCCCGGGACTCAAGACTTTTATTTCCCATTCAATAAAATTATAATTTTATTAAAATAAAATACTTGCATGTATGTATGTATTTATGTATTACATACACTCGGTGTCTTTTGAAAGTATGCACCAGTAAAAATCGCGTTTTTTTTATACATTGGTATCTTTGTGAAATAATGAAAAAAACATTTGCACATATGTAAAACAACATCAGGTATGAACATTTAATTTTAATATTTTGTAATTTGCGTTTACTACAGTTATATTACAATATATTAACACATGTTATTTGAAACTTCTACGAAATTATAAATCCCAAACATCTGTTTTTTCATCAGATTCCTTTTATATATGCATACTTAATTTTGTTGAAACCCCGGGTAAGTGTTACCTCCCAACCATGTCATGTTCGTTTTTCTTGGAGCTCCCCTCTTATATCGGCTTTCATTCAATACACATCAGTCCTTTTGAGGGTTTCTTGACCACAAGAATTGTTTTTTTTCAAAATTAAAATTTACATGTTATTAGCACATTATAAATCACAGTCACGATTCCCGGGACATTTTAAGACAGCAAAAAACCCGAAAGTCCCTGGACGTCTCGACACAGAATCCCTAGTGAGTATTGATTACATGGAAACGATGTTGTGTAAAAAAAGCCTAGTGTATTTTGATCAACTGTTGATTCGCAGGCAGACAGTTGCCGACGCAAGTACCACAACGCTTTTCCTAGTGGCTGACACGTTTCATTGTGGCCAACTATTAGGAGTGCTGACAGAGGAATAATGGATGTAAATACAAATCCGGCGGTAATAATTGGACGCGAAGTGTTTGCATCTATACTCGTGAGGTTGGTACACTTCACGCAGGGGGCGGGGCCATGACAGATAGATCAGATCTGCAAGGCGCGCTGAGTACCACGGTTTCACAACATCCAGGGGTAAACCAGGCGATGTCGTAAAAGGAAAATGAATCAAAAATAAAAAGTAAAATTTCAACTAAATGACATTGTTCATTCAAAGTAAATATTTTACTTAACTCAACTATTTTGCGGGTCGTAAAGCAGAAAAATCTCTGCACATCTTGAATTTTGAAGCAGAAGTGTATTTTCAGTAAAACGATCAGTGCTGTGAAGTCGGAGCTGTGGAGTCACGGTATTTTGGTCGGAGTCGGAGTCGTGAAAAATGAGCGGTTCGATTTTTTTTTGAAAAATATATTTAATGATGTGTTTTCAAACAAAATAGTTTTAATGCTCGGCTGACTACAGATGATCTGATGGAATACATATTGACTGTGGAAAGGAAAAAGGACGTAAGCCACACATTTTTTTATTGACTTTACCAAATATTAAATTAATATATTTTTAAAGAAAAACTTTTTTTAAAGTCTTTTTTCCTGATCGCAATTTTCACAGGCGCATCTTTTTTCAAACTTAGAAGATAAATTTGGATACTAATTTGGCATTTCCAGCTTACATCTATTTGATAGAATGTGTATCAAGTTGTAAACATTGTGATTATCGAAAAAAAACTTTGAAAGAAGTTTGAAAAAAGTTTTGAAAAAACGGTGGGTTGCGTCCTTTTTCCTTTCCAAAGTCGATACATGTGTTTAAGTTAAAATGCAATTATTAAAAAAAAACTTTCTTTACACGACTCCACAGCCCTGAAAACTACATTTTCACTATTTTTATATATTTTATAAATTTACATACTTACTCTCTTCAAATCTAGAGATTGAGCGACTAAGTAACGAACAGTTCTCGTAAAGACAACATCTGTTGAGGTGTTTATAAGTATTATGAGTCTATATAATCCACACCGGGACCAAACTCGTCATAGTACGATTACAATAAAAATGGTATACTTACATTGACAATATTAAATTTGACAACTTCCTAAAACAAAATAAAGTGTTTTTTAATAAAAAAAACCCTGCTGATTAAAGCGAACACAAAAACTGACATTTGAAAAAAAACCGGTTTCCGATCAATTAACCACTAGTCCTGTTCTAGCCTTATCGTTCTTTCCCTACTACTCACTTTGAAAAAGAACTGAGTAAGAAACGGTTTTCGTAGATAAAAAAACTTCTGTTAAGATACCACCATTAAGAAGCCATATGCTAAAAAATACAAGATTTTATTCGTAACCATGTCGGTTTTGAATTAAATAATAATAAATCAATATTAATTATATTACTTAAAAACGTGTTACCAAATTGAAAAGAGCTGACTTTCGAATGTCGCAGATTTAATTAAAACCTCGGTTTTTCAAAACCGGTTTTCGAAAACCGACAAGCCCTGGTTCTTACGATCTGTTATCGGAACGCGAAACTTGCGTTTATTAATCGCGCATGTTCTACTTTATCGACGGCACGTTGTACTAACATCCATAATCGAGCAACTTTGCTATTATTTATTGTTGAATAAATGCAATAAATTACTCGAGCTGTACATTGCAGAAGCGGTTACTCATATATAACTTTATTTGAGTAGCATTTTGTGGGAATAAAAACAAAGTAACAAAACACAACAACAACACAAACGTAATATCATTTGAATCGAATTAAATGTATAAAAAAATGAATGCACGGAATCCATTTCGCCTGTCCGAAAATAACAGTTAACCATTTTATTCCATTATCACGATCTGCCTCACTTTTATGTTTTGGAAGCACTAAAATAAACATTTTTGATGTTTAAGCTACATATATTATTTGTTAATGTGGGACTCATAAATCAATCAAAGACGGAAAACCGTTGTTTCGGAAATTGCTGCTATTGAAAATAAATAAAATGTAATGTATTTTTTGTTGTTGCAATAATTGATTAAGTATTTAAAGATCTTATATTGCATGATGACTTATCTGAGATTAGCGGTGGGCTGCCAATACTTTGATAAGTTGATCGCTTTATTTCAGTGTTATTTGTGGTATTTTCACTCAAATATATATATATATATATTTAATCCATTTCCACTCTCAAATGTCGAGCATATGATTCCCTAATTGAGACATACAACAAGAGAATTTTCTAGGAGAACTGCTTGTTACTCAGTATCTCAAAGTTTATTTTTCCAAGAGTGCAGCATCGGTGGGCTGAGAATACGTTAACAAGGGTCTCGCTTAATCTTGATGCAGTGCTCGGTGTTCTGGGGAGGGATTGAATCTTTGTTATCACTCCTATGCAATTCTATCCAATACGTAAATAAGCAATCGATTGTTACTTAATACACTTATAATATGTAACAACATGCAATTTACCGTAAACTTATCAATCAAAATTGCTAAAAATGTACTACTGTGTATACTGAAGCTATCGTAGATAATATATAAATCAGAAATTGCAGTTATGTACTAATTTTATCTAAGAGTATTGTTTTCTCTTAATTTAACAAGGGGCTTGCCGGCCTTAGTAAAAATTAACAACGAGCTCGCGCGAGTCACTTCGAGCTACCTCCAGTCCACTCCTGGAGTGTGGGGATAAATAGATAAAAGTCAGGATAGGACAAGTAGTTAACTAATCGTTTTCGAGGATTGGAAGGGTCAAAATAAAAGCCAACTCGGCTACGGCGATAGATTAATGTGACTTATATCTTTAAATATATTATGATTCGCTTTGCAAGCGGATATAATGTAATATACCCATACAGTAGGTGGCCCGGCAATTGGTATCGTGAAAACATGAAGGTGCTTGAATTATCCGAAAATATCTTCACTATGGGGGGGCTCGGGCCCCCGCAGAGTCGACAAATTAATTGGAGGCATTGTCTTATTACCTTTGGGAGTTTCCAGAGGTTAAAACGAGAGTACACATTTTTCAAACCTGCAGGATCCATAATATTTTAAGGAATTTGTAATATTTCACGTTTTAAATATAAATCATTAGGCGCTATTATTTGTCGGGCATTAGTTCTATAGATTATTGAACAAGAAGGAATGTTGTTTTCGAAGAAGTGGTCATTCAAAAAGGATTTAATAAATCAGATACATATATGAGGTTAAAAGGCCCTATTTTTATTTCATTAACATTTTAATATGATGTTAAAATATGTAATGAAGGGTGGGCTGAAAGGGGCTCGCGCGAGCCCCTTGTTAAATTTTACTAAGGTCACTGAGCCCCTTGTTAATTAAAGAGAAAACAATATTCTCAGATCAAATTAGTATATAACTGCAATTTCTGACTCTGATATAATCTACGACATCTTCAGTATAAACAGTAGTACATTTTTAGCCATTTGGATTGATATGTTTACTGTGAACTGTATATTCTTACATATTATAAGTGTATTAAGTAAAAATCGATTTCTTATTTAAATATTCCATAAAATTGCATATGAGTGATATAAAAATTCATTTCTTCCCCAGCACACCGAGAATTGATTTTAGATTGAGCGAGCCCCTTGTTAACGTATTGGCAGCCCACCGCTGATGTAATGTAAGGCATATAACTTTATTAAATTCAACGAGAGAGAATTATTCATAAAAGTAAAGAAATATACACGTTCTGAAACGGTATTGACGAAATATCAGAATATAAATATGAACTAAAAATATAATCAAACGGTTTGTTTTTAAATGTCATTAAATTGGCATTGCTTTTTTCGAACTCTTCGAACCGGGCGATTTAAAAAATAGAACTCGAAAAATTCGAACGCTGCACTTTTGAACCTAACCATTGTCATATAGCCATAAACAATTTATTAAAAAAAAAACTACTTGTAAAAAGTATCCGTTACGTTATAGCTGAGAAGGAATCGTTTATTGTCTGTACAATTGGACTTATCGAATTGGAGAGATCGGTATTTGGGCCCCGCCGACATTTCGATCGACATTTTGTTTATATTGATATGGGTTAACAACAATGGCGGCCGTGCGGACGACACACACAAATGAATAATAACAATATTAAGTTTGATTTGTATTAATGGTGTGCCGATGAAAACGTCAACTTCTGGTATGATAGTGATATATATTGTGTCTATGCGACATACTTTGGTGTCTTATTCAGGAAAGAAAAATAAATCATTTATAAACTTCAATGAAACATTAAATAATATAAAATGATAATGTGATAAATAAATGTTGCGATAAAATGATACTGTCTGTTTTATTGACAAGAAAAAACGAGATTTTTATTGTTATGACCTTTTTAAATAAAGTGGAAATAAAGTAGAAAGGAATATTGTGTTTTTTGTTAATAGTAATACTGAAAACAATCTGCCTCTTCCCTTCAAAACCGCGAATAGCTCTAGGATTAAGCAGACCTATACTGAAGAGCAACAAAATAATTTAGAATTCTCATGGGGGTGAGCAAAATTCTTGTGTATCTAGTAATTTTCTAACTAAGGCCGTCAAAACCCTAGAAGCAATCTGCCGATACCGTTTGCGCCGGCATGGTAAATATTTATTAAACATTGGAGGTTTTTCACAGGGAGATAAATCTTTATGGTCTTTAATGTCCGTCGAGTGTATCTTCGTCCGGGTGGGAGAGAGTAGAACACGGCGCAACGGCATCCAGCCGGCAGGTTTTGAGGAAGTCTTCGTCGACGGCCACAATGGGCTGGCGGTATCAAGGCAGCAGATATGCCGAGAGATAGCAGACTCTGTTTATAATTGAACAACAGAGAACTGATACAACAGAGTCGATAGGAGAAACACGAGGGAGGTTCAATAAACAAGTGATAAAAAAAAAACTTTTTTTTTTATATTTTCATGACAACATGATTCGCATTTTAACTGGATGGCTGCCACAGACGAGATACCTCGTCAAATTTTTCGTGCTTAACACGCCAGAGACGAGTTATCTCGCCAACAATTAATTAAATTTATAATTGAAAATTATAGCCGGCGTGCTAGGTACAAACGCACTTTTTTCTACGACAGCCAAAAGGCTGAAAAATGAAAACATATCTCCGTTAAAAACATTAATTTACCACTCAAACAAAACTAACCACTAATCTATATTATAGCTATTATGTTCTGGGCTTGATTTATTTATGTAAATTCAAACAGTTTACTGCAAATATACTAAGCACACATTTATTCGATCAGGCCATCGTTCTTCATTTGAGAAACTGTTCCTGTAATTAACGTTTGGTAATATAAGTAAAAACTATCAGCATTGATTTATTCTCATAACGCGATATAGTAAAATTACAGTAAGTTGTGTTTTATTTGTATTGATATAACGAATTGTTGCCAAGAATTAACGTTTAATGTGTTAAAACAAATTTATTTACTTTTATAGCCACAAAAATGTTTGAAAGAGTGTTTGGAAGTCATTCTAAGCCAACAGAGTGATACATGTATTACTAACATGCATACCTGGGTTATGAAAAATACTCGTGTCTCAATTTCGCAGTATGATTAGAACCAGTTTTGCGCAGCGTGTAATCTTTTTTGTACATCCAGCAGAAAAATAGTTATTCACCAAGCAAACTCTGTCTTGATCATAAACTTAAATTTACAAACGTGTGTTTATTTAAGCCCACTTTTAATTAACAGCTCGTTTTAATAGAATATCTTAAATTCTTTTAAATAATTGGCAGGATTGTCTTAAGAGTAATATTCAAATGATAAGTACATGTAATAATAAAATGTGTGCTTTATATTAGCAATAAATAATGCGAAATGAAACTGAAGGTGCTCAAATGTGAACCCCCCTTGCTAAATTACGATACCGCAGAGTAGATAATCACCCGGAGAACATGAAAACCATAAAGAGCGAACATAGACAAGACATGATTGGGGGGTGGGCAGGGGATCATAATTAGCGGATCATGTACTTGTTATTTGTCAACATCGTCAGCTCGCGGAGCTGCCATAGACCGCGAGAGATCGCATCCGATAACCATAGACATCCCGAACGAGCGGTATAGTTATAAAAATAATAAAAAAATATATCGATTGTCTATGACGGCAGAGCTGGTTAACTTGTTTGGTATGAAGACTATCATTATTGAAGAATGATGAGCAATAGGGTTGCCTTGCCTCAATTACTAATATCATAATTTAGTGAATTTGAATGTTGATAATGTAAATCATAGAAACGTGGTTAAACAATATTCTACTTTGAATGTAATAGTTTGGCTATTGTAATAATCTTTTTATTTTTGTAAAGTTTAGTGCAGGGTCTTCCAACCTTATTTTTTCTATTACCTCAATTCAATATTGTTCAGAATATAATTAGCACCTACCCAAGACAGTCTACATGGTGTTGAAATTCATTTTAAATGTATTCAGATATATTTTTAACAAACTAATTTGACTGGAAAACTGAAGCATCTTTAAATTAAGAAGAAATCAGTAGTTTCTGTTCAAAAACAAGAATCCAACAACTCTCTCATCTGGAACTCTCAGCTTCCCCAGGAAAGAATTTTCCACCGGTAGAAACGCCGGGTTTAGTGAGATGAACTTTTAAAATGTGTCGTATACACTTTACTTTATATACTTGTTTCCACATTATGCAACAGTCTCAAAGCATAATATGATCTTTTATCATATGCAGTGGCGGCCGGTGACAACAATATTAGTTAAGGCAAAGAAAGGTTCACTTATTTATGTAAGAAAATAATATTAATCTATCCGCCGATTCTTAAATTACAAAAACTTCTTCGTTGCCGCATTCATTCTTAAAGTTTTTATTGTCAGAATTTGATTATCAACCGATTCGAAACGTCTGGTGAGGACCAACATCTTGATCAGGGAGTTTAATGGTTTCACGATTTATGTTCGGCAGCCCTGAAATATTGGAAGCTCGACTTTGACGTTCGAATTAGTCGAGATACTTCGATGACGGTTTTTCTGTTGTCGTTTTTTTTTTGTTTTGCCTTTCATTTGTTTCAAGATGGCGGACCCGGAGACCTGCCATGAGCCGGCTCCGGCCGTGATCCGTTGACCTCTCGATCTCTTCGCTCGCCAAACAATACAATGCCGAGGAAAAGTTGGTACAGCGCCGTGACGGCCGATAGTCGGCTATTTTGATCGGGCAGTCATCTCCAATCAAGGGCTGCTATAACACCTCACATGCCATGATCACACATATTGAATACAATATTATTTTTTCTAAGCGTAATCCACCACCAACGAGGAAATTAATTATCAATTCCAGCGGAGTATTTAATGGTAAAATATTAAAAAATATTTTTAATCGTTCAAATTATGTACATGAACACAAGTTTTGTCCTTAACGATCCGGGTTTCGCCTTTCGGTATCTTCAGGCGTCCAAGTGCACGGATGAACTTGAACTAAGGCTTATTAAATGAGTGTATCGTGTTTAAATAAGAAATAAATGTGTCACTAGGTTTAAAGCCATTGCTGGCGAAAATGATAAACCCATGGGAATGCCTACAGATTTGATTGGTGGACAATTTTAAGAATTACATTTATTTTGTCGGAGAATTTTTTATGATTCTATTTACTCAGATATAGGGTATGAGAGTGGGGAGCTCGGCAGATATACCTGGTCATTCAAAATTGTCTTTGTCTTCCTTTTATGAAGTAAAAGAACATATTGATACAGGACTAGTAATGTACGAAAAAATATACTTCCGATATGTTGGTGGCCCGTAAAGAACCAAGTAAAAAAAAGTGTAAACAAGCAATTATTTTAAGAAGACACTGCCTGATGATTAGAAGTAATTACCTGATTTTTACTAAACTAATACTACTTTCATTCTCAATTATTTTAGTAATATATGAGAAGAAAAAATATCGTTAGTCAATACTAACACATAATAATAATATTAAATTTGAATCGTTCAAACTATGTACATTCTCACAGATTTTGTCACTAACTGTCACTGTTAGTGACAAAATCTGTGAGAATGTACATAGTTTGAACGATTCAAATTTAATATTGAAATTCCACCAAGCACCTTCAGTCGAAATATATATAAAAAACGTTATCATCACAGAATCTATCGAAAAAATAAGATAAAAACATACTTAATATATTTACTAATTATTAGGAGTTATGAAATCTCTACCGCAAAACGAGATTTATTATAATCTTGCAACACATTTCAACCAAAGATTGGTTGTACAGGATTGCAAATATATTTAAAATATTTCTGCGAAAAATTGTTGATAATGCCTGTCATGGAAACGGTACACTTTTAATAAATTCTAAAAATATATTGCCAGTTCAAAAAATAATGCAATAAACAAATAACAAGGACAATTACTTAGCCACGACTAAAAATATCACCGCTAATAGCACCAATAAATTAACCGTATTACGAAATTTTATAATACCTAATAAGATTAAATTAAGATAAAATTTGAAGACTAATGAGTTTTTTTTTGTAGTCACACGGTAAAAATTTCACATCAATTAAAATAACATGCCATTTGATGGAAGCGTGATTTTATTTTACCCATCCGCGATCTGACATAATATTATTTAGGTAAGTTTTGTCGGTCGGTGTTGTCGTAAATTAATAAACGTAACGACGTCACATTTAATGACGTTTATTGTTTATGGAATCGGAATGGAATTCTAAATTCAAAAAAAATAGTGTTGGGACATTTCATTTGCACAATATATAAAAGTACTACAGATTCATACTTTAGTTATTAATGATGCTAGTTTAATTATTGAGGATTCGATTCGTGATTCATTCATTTCCGATGAATATCCAATTTGTATAATATTACATTATAGTTTCATTCCCCTTTCACTTGATTTGTTGATTAATAAACCAATATGTCACAATATAAAATCATTATTTTTTCGGTTAAAACATGATTTTACAAGTATATTTACAGAATTAATCAGCATATTTTTTATGGTAACTGAAATGAAAACTAGTTTTTGCATAACTGTGTAGTATATATGTATAAAGAAGTTAATAGTTTTTACGAGAAACGGTTTTTGAAAACAAATAACAAAATTATATTGAATAATTTAATCATTCCTAAATAAGCCGAGGTAGAAGAAGTGTACGTCTTCAGGATTCTCAGTTTCTAATGATTACAGGTTACTTTAAGATTTCGACTGAAGGTGCTTCGTGGAATTTCAATATTAAATTTGAATCGTTCAAATTATGTACATTCAGACAGATTGTCACTAACGACCCGGGTTTCGCCTTTCTGCATCTTCAGGCATTCAAGTGCATGGATGAACTTGAACTGACAGTTCAAGTCCGATTCAAATTTGCATATATACCAGTTTTTATGCTGTATTAAGTTCACAGCTCGTTTCAAACGAAGTAAGAACCATAAATCAGTCATTTTTTTTTACACACGTATATTTGATTGTAATCTATTATATTTTAGAAGTCGGTATTACCAGTGTTCGACTGCATAAGCAATATTATTTTGGGAAATATTTTGGTTCTTTTAATAAATAATCCAGTATATTTTTTAGACTGAGAATTCAATTTACAAATTTTATCTTTAATACGGAAAGTTTGTTGAACATTGATATACTTCTACGGGCGAAAGACATTCTTTGAGTCTTTTCATTGCATTACTGCATACAAATTAATACAATTTAATGGTAGCGTAATTGGCCATCGTTAAGATTTTTTAGTAAACTAAAACAAATGAACACCTGACGATGACTACAAACAAATTGATATAATAATTCAACATTTAACCATCTGCGAGAATCCACATATAATGAGTCGAATCCAATTGATTTTCTGCGAGCTATTTATCAAGTATTGATCAATATAACGGCGATTAATATATTTAAATTAAATTGGCTCCGCGAGCGGTTTCGCAAATCATCCGGCAGAATGATTCCAAACAATGGCCTCTTCATCCGCTTAGTGTAAATTACACCCATTATTATCGAACGCAGTTGACGAATCAGTGAGGCAATGATTGCTTGGACTGAATCGATTCTTTCGAAACGGATTCGATGCGGATACTTGTAAAATCACTCAAGTAGATAATCAATGGTTATAAAATTAAAGCACTACTTTTATGTAATAGTTTCACATATTTTATTGAAAATCACGACCGGTTTCGCTCATCAGGAACAGTATCATCTTATTAAAAAATGATTAAAAGTGAAAATATGTTGAGGTACATTTTTTCAATTTTAAAAGTAAAATTATTTTAAGACTCCAAAGAAAAATAGAATCTTGTTAACATCATTGCCATTTTGATCACTGTTCTTGGATAAACATTTTTTTTAAAAAAATATTCATTCTATGCCTTTTGGCACCTTCATGTTTCTCTGTCTCCCGCCAATTGCTTTGCTTCCTTCTATGACATGCCAGCATCCCTCAGATCCGCCGAGTACATACTATGGACAGTACCCGACGAACGTCTGGGGCGCCGGAATCCCACCGGTCGAAAGAAGAGTTAGGCAGGATTGAGGCTTTCCGGAGGCATCCGCAGCGCGTGACCCAGCCTGTTCCAACGCCTCTCCATAACCACTGACGTGACGGGGCGCTGTCCTGTACATTCTCTTAATCTCCGAATTCGTCACAAAATCAAACCACCTCAGCCCCATTATTCGATACAAGCATCTGTATTGTATTATAATTATGTCAAATATATTTTATCGCAGTATTGTTTTGATCTTATAAATTGTTTATGCCGTGTTACACTATCAAACAAGGACAACATAGATATATATCACACAGTTCGATATTCAAAAAAAATCTGACATTTCAACCAAGATGGCGGTCGACTTCAGCGAAAAAGCCAACGCCAGTAAGTATTATTTCTTGAAAGAAAACTTTTGCCGCTCGAAATAATAAATAAATAATTGACGCGGGCTCAATGCATAATTATTATTGCGATTCGCGGATCGGAAAGTAATTACCCAGACAGCCGCGGCCATAAATTTAATGGGTCATGGCGAAATTGTTGTTGTTACGCCAAATGTTTTCCGAAACGAGATTCCTCTATCGGGGTGCAGTTTCCCACGATTAGTTCTTTTTGGTCCGCGAGAATATTAGATTACGGAGTTTATGATTATAAAATTACTGTCGACATTCTATATTTAATATTATAATGATCATTGACTAACATTATGATCTAAAACTTTTACTTGTCTTAAATTAGAAATAGTTCGTATCGATTTCACCGAATAGCCATCAATTTGTAATTATATAGATGATATAAAAGCATTTTTTTAGTGAGCGTATCGGAAAAAATAAACGTTTTTTTTCATGTATAAAAAAGCACAACTTCAATATTAATTATTTATATAATTTCAAAAGAAACAATTTAAAAGTATAAACTATGATATCTGAAGATAAATTTGGAGAACATTTTAGAGATGATATTTTTTAATTAAATAACTATTCATTAAAGCCTATATTTTGTTTTAATTTGGTCCGCAAATTACCGACATATGTTTTTGTAATATCGTTCCACCTCGAGTAACTTTTTTATTAATCTAGCTCAGTGATTCACAACCTATTCAGCAGTATGGCCAATTAATCCATTTTACGATTGTTCACAGGTTGCAAAGGTTACAAATTTTGCGAATTATGCCCTCTACCGAGTCTAGACATACATAGTTTTTTTTTAATGTAATAACTGCATTCCCGATACTTAAATTCTAATATTTTGTGGATTATGTGTTTATATTCATTCAACAAATAAAAGTAATTTTTTCCAAAATGACTTACAGCGTTGGAGTTCTAGAAGTAATACTAAATTGGATGTCAAGACAACAATAACCTTAGTGTAACACATATTTTTCGCTTTTGTATATATTATATTAACTAGAGTTGATATCATAAATCAATATATTAACAGTCGATAATTTCCGTCCGTCCGTATGATTGTTCCAGATTTCAAATATTCTAAAAATTAAATTATTCACAATTTAAATACTGCAAGGGAGTCGATATATGTCCCGAGATCTATTTCTTCTTCTACGAAATATATTTTTTAGCAAACTTAAACATTTCAAATATTCTAAAAATGATATTATTTACAATTTAAATACTGCAGGGGTGTCGATATATGTCCCGAGGTAAATTTCTTTTTCTACGAAATATATTTGTTAGCAAACTTAAACATTTCAATTATTCTAAAAATTATATTATTTACAATTTATTTTTCACGCCGGTAAATTTTCTGACTACTTAAAAATGCAACAAAAATCCCCCCCGTTAAGGTCAACGGGCTTACAGCTAGTATTATTAAATACTGATTTATTCTAACTGGCAAATATCAGAAACTATCATTTAGTCTGTAGGCTGATGGTTGTACTTAACTTAACTTAACTAGCTCATTATTTAAATAACTTGCGATTTTTTGTAAAAGTAAATATTGTTTATGGTATGTTTTAAAACGAACAATGAATGAAATATAGCATTACTATATCGCCATTCGCAATACTCATAATGATTGATAGCGCATCGAAACTGTTTCTCGGATAGACGAATAATTGTACTGAAATTGAATGCATTTTTGATTGAATGAGAAGTGCATTAAGTGGCGTTGCAACAGAATAATTTGTAAATATTCTTCTTGCCGCGCTCGTGAGATTTAATAGCTGCTGCCATCTTGTGAGAAATCTATTAAGTAATAATTATTATTCACTCTATTTCGCTAAAATTTCATGGTGGGTTGTTTACTAACACGATGTAAGTACATTTTTACTAATCAAAACTTACATTGTTATTAAATAATTGTAAAGATTAATGGATGGCTTTATCAAATACTGCAACGCAAACGTTTTTGATAAGCAAACATAAAAATGACTTTCGTTTTTCAACGTTAGTTTGACTAAAAAATGCAAGAAACAGCAACTAATACAGCAACGTATATGATCTTCGAATGATTGCTACGAGTGTCTCAGGAGAAATTATAAAAAAACTTGGTTGTTGTTTGTCAGGTCCGTAGCGCAGCGGTCAACGTCGTTGACTTCCGTGATGCATTTCAGTATGAACAACATTTTTTAAATTGATTTTCTCAATACTACTCATGAAAAGTTGCTACGAATGTCTCTGGAGAAATTACGCAAAACTTGGTTGCTATGCACTTAATTTAAATTGTTAGTTTCAAAGATTTTGTAACTTTAGATTGAGTACTTCCTGTACGTATTCATGTAACAAAAAAAAATAATCATTAAATAATTCCACTTAACACGCAAAAATTTGTTCAATCATATTACTGAACTGACGATGCTGTGAAACTGAAATAGATTTCAAGAATATTCGAGAATTCTCAAAGGAAAACATTTTTATAGTGGAGTTTAACAGAGTGAATGGCAACTCAATAAGCGGTATTAACCCTTCCCTTACTATACAAAAAAAGCACGCGCTCCTGAGCTGCGTATCCATTACACACCAGGCAAACGGGAGTGAATCATGACAATTATATAACACTACTACAATATTTCTTTTGTTGTATTAGTCAATGCGTAAATGTATAAGAGAGGAATACCTGAATTTTAGGTCGAGTATTTATTATATATTCAGAGAAATGTAAATGATTAGAAGGTATGTGTACTATTTACACATCATAATTAAGAAAGGGTTAAACAATAAATGACTAACCTCGCATTGATATCCCGTGAATCCCACGGGACATATGCAGCGATACGCGTTTACTTGATCGACGCACTCCCCGCCATTTAGACAAGGGCTGGATGCGCAATCGTCGATGTCCGTGGCACAGTCCCGTCCTGCAAAAAAAACAATACGATGAGATCAATTGATTGTATTATTATTTCATGGAATCCATTTCATACGATCATAGCTGGTAATCTGAAAATGCTTACTACGAGTGAAGCTTGTCTTGGTCATTTAAAAAACATATGTATTTTTTTAAACAGAAAAAATATTAATGTCGACTGTGGAAAGGAAAAATGACGTAATCCACACGTTTCAAATTTTACATAAGGCGCAAAAAACGTGTTTTGATTATTTTGGGCCATATGCAAATTATTAATTATACACATCCTTAAAGTGCACGGAGACTTCTAAACTGGAGTTTAATTGACATAATCTAATATTAATTAGAGAAATTTTCTAGGAAAAACTTTTATTTCAGTCTTTTTTCTTGGTTTGAATTTTTTACAATATATTTTTTTTCAAAATTAAAAGCTAAATTTAGATACTAATTCGGCATTTGCAGCTTGCATCCTTTTGGTAGAACGTATATCAAGTTTGATACATTGTGAATATCGAAAAAAAGCTGTTTGGAAAAAACTGTGAGTTACGTCCTTTTTCCTTTCCACAGTTGATATAAACACAATATTCCTTTGTACTTTGTAATATAAGAAATATCTAATCGGGAATCGAACACATATCTGCCTGGTCGGTAGTAATTTATTATCAACTAGAGCACAGCAGGTGAAATTAACAAAGTGAGGCATAAAAAGCTTTTCATTGAAGTAATATTTTCATTCTTTTAAAGCTGTTTTCGCTCGCTCCGTCATCGTTAGAAATAAATTTGGAATAAATAGAAAAATATAAAAAATATTATACCTGTATAACCTGGCTGACAAGCGCAGTGATAATCGTTGACCAGATCGATGCAGGTCGCGTCATGAAGGCATTGCCCAACGCAGTCGTTGATGTTTCTGTCGCAGTCCCGCCCTGACCAGCCTCTTCTGCACCGACACTGGTACCCTCCGGCCAGATTTACGCACGACACTGCGTTTATACATGGTTCTGAAACGCACTCGTCAACGTCTGAAACAGAAATAATATAATTATTATATTATACATTGACTTAATTCACGAATTAATAAATCTACACATATATAGGAAATCGAATGATAAAATACAACTGAAAATCAGCTTTGCTGCTTGTTCATTATCATGGAAAATTACCAGGGCCAGCGCCACCATATAGGCAAAATAGGCAATCGCCTAGAGCGCAAACCATTAGGGGGCGCAGAAATTGAGTATTAAAATTATTTTTTATGTACTCTGATAATAATAAGCAATAGTGCGTCGTATTTCATTTTGATGTTTGTGTTTGTTCGTTGTTGTTATGTATCGCATTGTATATGATTCGAAAAAAAAGGGTTGAGCGACTGAGCAACAGTTTACGTAGAACAACTTCTGTTGAGATAACTCTATCAGGAAACCATATGCTCAGTAGTGTAGTGGGGCCAGGTCGGGCCAGGTCATCGACCTGGCTCCTGAAAATGATCCAGGGCGCCGCCCAGTCATCTTTGTGACTTGTAACTTAATTTTCAAGTACATACAAACATTAAAAAAACAAAAAAAAAATAGGGATGAAATCAATGACCGATCTAGTACCTATTTATTTACTACTTCACCACTGCATATGCTATACATTAGAAGCGGACAAAGATATATTTATATATAAAATATATTTCTTATGATCCCGAATTGTCTTTTTCATTATTTCTAAAATAAAATCGGAAGATTTGTTTAAAAAAAGGGCGTGCTAATAACCGTTGCCTAGAGCGCAAAATAACCTCGCGCCAGTACTGTATATGACGTCAAAATAAAATATTGGCCAAACAATTGTTTGAGCATTTAATGTGAAGAGATTTTTAGCTTGTAGACTATTATATATAATCTCGTATAATGATGATTATATGATATACTAATAAATTGTAACACTCCAGTTCGACAAACTTAATTAAAAAATCCAGTTACATTTTACACACGCCAACATGGCGAGTGATTATCAAGAATGGATATAGTATAAAAAAATAATAAATCTGGTGTGAACCTATCGCTGTAATTAGAAACAAAATAAACCGATTAATTGTTAATTGTCCAATAAAACGTTTGATCGACTTTATACTCTGCACCAGTAGTCGGCAACATTTTTCAATTGAGACAGCGACATTAATTTTTGAATAAAAATAAGCAGTGTATAAACTAATTTTAAGAATTTATTAGTGAACAGCTGCCGAAAAGATAAAGATAATAAATACAGATAAAAAGGATGTCATTGTACATAAGTAAAACGATGAGAAACTTAAGCAATGTGTATTCATTATTTTGATGTAAGTGAAAATTTAAAATTGTTTTGAGATTACTTATCTGAAAGTAAAAGTTTGACAATCAATTCTCACATGGTTAAATGCTTCTAAAACTTGGTTTAAAATGATGACTGATTGAAATCGATTAATATTTATATATTATATATTGCATAAAATTATCTGAAACGTTTTTGCTCCCTTTAAATTAATTTTCAGTGTGATGAAAAAAGACACGACGAATAGTTATAAGTGTTGCGTTTATGTTTATTTTAAATTAACTATTTTTTGTAACCATGTTCGCTCTCAATGTGTAGCATATGGGCTCCCAATGTAAATTATCACAGCATGCGAAGAGAGTAGGAATAGTAGAACTAGTGGTTATAACACCATGTAATGATTGAATTGGCATTTACTTGGTAGAACTCCATTGTAATATGGTAAAAAATATCAAAGTATTAAGTTCTACATTTTTTGTAAAATTAGTTTAAAGCTGTTTCGGCGTAAACCATCATCAGAAATATGATTAAAACTCCTCCTACGATGCTAAAAAATACTTTCGATACGTTGCCGACCATAGGGAAAAAAACATGTTTTAACACTTACCGCCCTTTAATGGACGGTAAAAGCCCAAGACGTACATTTATAAAATACATGATTTTCACTTGGTTCTCTAAGGGCCAGCAACACATCGGAAGTATTTTTAGCACCGTAGGGGGAAGTTTCAAAAGAGCTTCTTAGAGGCATATTTAATGAATGTCATACTAAATTTTAATATAAATTAAAATTTTAGACAAAATAAAAAGATGGATTGTATATCTCTTCTAAAACAGTATATATAGCAGAGTAAATGCAGGTTTAAACGTAGTTCTGATGATCGCGTATGCCGAAATAGCTATAAACTTTGTTTATGAAAAATTGTGTAACTTAATGCTTTGATACTTTGAACCATTTTATATAATCACTCTAGCTACATTTCATTTTTAGGATCGTGAGTGACCTACACCGGCCGAAGCCAACGACGTCGATCACTCGACCACAGAAAATTTATAAATAGCTATACAGTATTAATAATTATCTGCTTGGCGAAATTATGAAGTTAGAAAAAGTTTTCCAACAACTGATCAGCGACTTTTAATCGTTCAATCATATAATTTGCGGTGCCGTTAAAATTTTGGCACTCTTAATTACAACCGGTTAGTTCAACGGCACATTTTATCACTCGGCTCACTAAAACCGGCGAATGATTGATTGCATGACATTTGTGGTGACCCTTAAATAATCGCGTGATCGGTTTTTTTTATTACCAGCGCTTAATCCAGTTAACATATTCAAATCGAATAACTATTAAGTCAATTAATAATATAATTAGGCTCGAGTCTCTTGAATTTAAACGATTCGAGACGTAGCAATCAATGTTGGTTAAACTCCCAATTGCTTTATCCGTCACTGTTTACTGATTTTATAATATTTGTCGAGCTCATCGCGCTTTGGTGTAATACTGTTTATATTGTTATAATTTAGAATTTCGACTGAAGGTGTTTGATGGAATTTCAAATTCAAATTTGAATTGTCTCAATGCTGCACTCTTCCATTAATTAACCCTTCAAGGACGAGCGTCACCATATGGTCACAGTAAACACCGTTGTCTATTGATCCCACTATTCATCCTTTTTCTACCTGAATATCGTTGCTTTCGCTCATATTTGGTTAAGAAGGGTACAGACTACAGTTAGTCATCAGCCGTGGGGACAGAAACGGCCTCCAAAAGTACATGTGATTTTTTGAATTTCCGTTTTTTTTAATTTACTTTTTGAAACTGTTTAAAAATATTTTTTTTATCGAAAAAAAGCTCTCGTATCTGGAGGGTTAAGAATTACATATAATTGAATAGGAGTGATAAAAAAATTCACTCCTTCCCCAGGACACCGAGAATTGCTTTGAGATTAAGCGAGCCCTTTGTTAACGTATTGGCAGCCCACCGCTGGTTTGAGGTGTCTTTATTAAATTTAAAAGCGGCTATTTTTTTGTGACATGTTCGCAGTCACTACACTGCAATCTATAAATGCCAGATTTGTTTTTATAATGTCACTAATATATTGCCTTTTTCATTTTACAATAAAATACAAACAACAAAACTTTGTTTCGTCGAAAATTTACAGTAAACACTATTAATTAAAGATGAATTAAAAACCACTAAAACATGCATACACATTCCATGATTTGATTTAAAACACGTGCAACATAATTACCAAACATTCTTTATCGAGTAATCAAAATGACAGATGCATCATTCTGGTCCAGAAATGCGTTATAAATATTTAATATGTCAGTTTCCATTTAAGGTGGTCAGCAATCACACCAGCTCGAAAACGGTGAGACTTACCCCACAGGCACTCTTCGTACCCCTCCCTTACAGGTTCTTTTTGCACTTATTCTGAGGTCTAGGGTTTGCAATTTACTTTCATATTTCAATTACCGGTAAACGGTAATTATTTCTCGCAATAACGGTTAACCGGTAACTGACCGGTAAATAAAAAATATTATTTATTAATTTTGTCACTACTTTAAACTATAAACTGGGTCCTTGATTTAAATGGAAGTAATTAAAAATAATCCTGAGTTGAATAATGCCATATAAATACATGCATATTGTCAGTTTGCTGCAAAAAGTCTAGTTTCTACCGTCAACCAGTATTATCCAATGATATACTTTTATAATTATTATGTAATCAGCGGTGGGCTGCCAATAGGTTAACATTGGCTCGATTTATATCAAAGCAATTCTCGGTGTTCTGGGAAAGCAGAGGGGGTTTTTTTTTATCACTCCGATAGAATTATATGCAATAATTAAATAAGCAATCGATTGTAACTCAATACACTAATAATATATAGCAATACACAATTTACTTTAAACTTATCAATGTAAATGGCCGAAAATGTACTGCTGTGTATACTGAAGCTGTCCTAGATAATATATGTCAGAATTTGCAGTTATGTACTCATTTGATCTGAGAATATTGTTTTCTGTTAAATCAACAAGAAGCTCGCCGGCGGCCCTGGTAAAATTTAACAAGGGGCTCGAGCGAGTTCCTCTGAGCCTCCTCCAGCCCACCCCTGATTATGTTGTATTGCAAGCACATACCGGAATAAAAGACATAACTGACAAACTGATGTTATTCTTACGAAATGCATTTTAATGAATTCTTGCATCAAACCGACGCTACATTTACTTTGTGTTTTTACTGAGATGTGAAAAAGAGTAATTGAATAATCACTTATTTGCTATGGCCATCATAGCTATGCACAAGGAAAATTAATAATGTTAACTTCGTATCATTGATGTATTTAATATTTTAATTAATTGTAACAATACAAACTTTGGATACTATTTTTTGTAATTATCTGAATTTAAAATAAACCAATTGAACAAAAATAACAACATACAAACAATGATGAATACATGATAACTAAATAAACGAGATCTTATTATATCCCTTTAATATATATGCAGAGTGTAATCGTTTTAGTTATAAAGGCAAATTATACCAATACTATGACCAGTAACGATTATAATGAGTGATTAAATATTGCTAGAGTTGAAAAACAAAAATCCACAATCCGAATGCATATCTGCATTAATCTTTTGTCATAATATGCTTGTATGTGATCATTATTCGCGATAAAATATTTGTCAGTAATTCCCGGTAAATTTTCCGGTAATATTGTAGTTATGCAAGCCCTATTGAGGCCGCCCTCGTTGCATATATTTCGATTCGAGATTTATTACAAACACTGCTTTAAAAGGATACAATAAAGTCGTTCGATCGGCAATGAACGCAGAATTATTGCTTTATTAATCTAAATGTGTTGTTATTGTATTCTTACCGAATTGGCAAAGGTCTCCTTCCCAGGCTGGAGGACAGGAACACTGAAAGGCGTTCTCCAAGTCGACGCACGTCCCTCCATTTTGACAAGGTGCCGACGCGCATTCGTCAATATCTGAAACAAAACAAAAGGAAAACATTAACATAACGTTACGTGATAGATACAAATATTCCGAACAAGAGGTAAAAAAGATATGCAATTCAAATTTTGTCCCAGTCTGGTGAGAGAAATGGGAATTAAAACCATAGATAAACTTGCATCATCGCTTTATCTAATTTTAAATGCATACCTACATCAGTTTTTTTGAAAATCGAATTCATTCCTATTAAATGATTCGCCAGACTTGAGCGGTTCACGAATTAAAAAATAAATAATATAAATATACATACTGTAGATAATAGTGTGGAAAATAGTTAAGGGCTGTGTCTAATCATATTTGGTACAAGATATATCGCAATTGCTTAAATTGTAGATACGGCAAATGTGTTTAACACGAAAGTGTATTTATGTACCCACTAGAAGTAAGTTATAAAACAGATTTTTTTAAATAATAGGGTAGAAATATTTATGCGTTGATAGCTATTTCAGCTTTTACCATCTTGTAATTCTGACGATGGCGAAAGCCGAAACAGCTATTTTTGAATCATGTATAATTTTTTTTTTGAAAATGTACATTGAAATTTTGGTGTAAGAAGCACTGTTGATAATGCTTTTTATTAGAATTTCAGATATTTAAGTTTCATCAATTTTGTTATAGTAATTTGAAATGTAGGAAGAACTATAAAACATTTAATTTCATTTGAGACAATAGACGATTGAAAAAAATAAATTATTAATTTGCATCAATCCAATCAACAATAATCATTATTTCCCAATGTTGCCCCGATTGGAAAAAAATATTCGCCACAATTTATTGAACGAGCAATTTGAATTAAGAATGGAGTCGAAAGATTCTTGTGGTATCTCGTTTAGTGACAGTTCTAAATCAAGATGGTGCAAGCGTTCGCCTTAAATTCCAGCAGGTTATTCTCAGATTCGAGCCCGAGACGTGTCAGGCACCTGCAAACCAGCTCGGATACTTAATCAATCCGATACAAGCGCCTGAAAAACGGACGGTGTCAAACTGACATTCAGCTTGGACATTTTCTTCTTTTTCTTTGCCAGTATATTACGTCACTTTTAAGCGGCTTAAATTTATATAATACTAATGAAATAAACACTACTTAAATTGGATTATAAACGATTTACAAACATAATTAAAGAACTTTGTGATTGATTTAAAATCGTTCATTGTTAATCCGCATTAGAATGCCATTAAAAGGTTTTTTTTTTTAAATAAATAATATAAATATTAATCACCTGTATTCATCTGGTCAGTCCGTATATTATATAAAATCAGTAAGGGGTTTCAAAATTGACATTTATTAATAAATTTGCATAATTCGACTGTGGAAAGGAAAAACTACGTAACCCACAGTATTTTTTCGATAATCACAATGTAACCAACTTGATACACGTTCCATCAAAAGGATGTAAGCTGCAAATGCCGAATTAGTATCTAAATGTAGCTTTTAAGTTTGAAAAGGATGAGCTTGTGAAAATTTAAACCAAGAAAAAAGACTGAAAAAATGGTTTTTTCTAGATAATTTCTTTAATTAATATTAGATTATGTCAATTAAATACCAGCTTAGAAGTCTACGTGCACTTCAAGGTTGTGTATATTTCATAATTTGCATATGGCCGAAAATCTTTAAAACACGTTTTCTGTGCCTCTTGTAAAATTTTCTATGCGTGGGTTACGTCCTTTTTCCTTTCCACAGTCGTTATAATAAGTCAACATCACTAAAAAATCTTGAAGCGTTAGGTTTTCTTTTTATACATATTGAAAAGTTGTTAAAGATTCTTTTAACCCCCTTCGGTTTCTTTTGACGAATAGTTTTCTTATAGATGTCCGCTCCCTAAAGGAATCTTATCGACTTTTAATAATGTTTATTATATCATATTTTTTTGTACGAGAATTACAACTTTCACAAGCTCATCTTTTTTCAAACATAATTAAAAGCTAAATTTAGATACTAATTCGGCATTTGCAGCTTACATCTTTTTGATAGAACGTGTATGTAAGATACATTGTGATTATCGTAAAAAGCTGTTTTGAAAAAACTGTGGGTTACGTCCTTTTTCCTTTCCCCAGTCGATATAAATACGATGCGTATTCCACTTCTATAATGAACTTATTATATAAATAATGGCAAGGATCGCTGTTGATGTAGCGAGGCAAAAAACAGTTGAAGATTTCGTCCGAAACAAAATAAACCATTCGAATAAAGAACGTTGCGCAGAAGAAAGTGCGCAGAGATACATGTTAGTGTTGCCCTCGTAAAAAAAAACAATCCCCGGGCGTTATTTAATCTTAATTATTTCGAATCCGGTATTAAAAAAACCAGTTCATAAAAACGCGCCAAAACCAATACGCGTACGGACAATAAATGTTGTAATTAGCAATGCGTCTGCCAAGGTAAAGTGTGCTTTTGTATGTTCCGAAGGCGTGGCGGAAGCTGCGATTTTGCCGTGGGTTTCTATAACTTTTATGGCCTTTTAAAAGGGGTTCGTGGTACAATTTTGAAGCGATTAAGGTGTACACCCACCTGAGTTGATAGAGTTTAAGGTCTCGTTTGCCGAGTCTCCGGTGGCGGGGGATACACAGCATTATATAGCTGCTTAAAGTGCTCTGCCGTGATGATTATTCTTTTATTTTTTTTAGTTCATTTTTAAATGTTGCAGTTGTCGTCAAAATAAGTTCTCACAAATGTTTTCGTTGAACTATTAAGATCAACTTTCAACTAAAAGACAACAATTTGAACTTCATTGTAGGAAAGATACGATAACTAACAGACAGAGATATAAAGCAATTGATTTGTGGGTACAAAACAGTGACATCTATTAGTGGTGGAGGGCAAGGAGTTGTATTCACCCCTCATACAGTTGGGAAATCAATATATGTATATATACAGAAATTTCAAAAAGTATATGCCATAGAGATAGTATAAAATATTTTTTTTTACAAATACAGTTTCTGGTGATTATATATTACCCACATATAGCAAATTTTACAGGAGGCACAAAAAACGTATTTCGATAATTTCGGACCATATGCAAATTATGAAATATACACAACCTTGAAGAGCACCGCGACTTCTAAGCTGGTGTTTAATTGACATAATCTAATATTAATTAAAGAAATTCTACAGGAAAATACTTTCTTCAGGCTTTTTCCTTGATTTATTTTTTTACAAGCTCTTTTCAAAATGAATAGCTAAATTTAGATACTAATTCGGCATTTGCAGCTTTCATTCTGATGACCGAAAGTTAGACGCCTTATAATATTCTACATGTCTTGATGTATCATAAACGTGAAGTGATTTCAGTAAATGTAAACTACAATAGTGTAACACCGAGTAAATAGTGATTGTGCTTAAATTATCATTTAACTTCACTACTCGATGTTTAAATTCGTAAATTAATATTTTGATTGAATCTGATTGTTCTGGTGTGAACTAAACATAACTCAAATATGAAAACTCACGCAAACTTTTAAGAGCTAGTTAAGTATCAAAGTTACTGAGAACGGTGTGCAACTGCAACATATTACATTATAAACAATCGGGCAATTAAAATGTGAATTATAATCGTCGAAACTATAAATCAAACGCATTTCAAGTCACGACGGAATTCGGTTCAAATGTTTTTATTATTTACGGGTTCTAACAACAGGCGTTTGTTGAAATTATTATTTCAATAACTTACTTAGAATGAAATTACCATTTAAGAAAGACAAGAATCACGGTCAAGCTCATGTGAGACCAATAAAATAAAAACTATGTATAATGTATCGCGTTAATTCAATTATTTTTCGTATAAAATAAATAAAATATGCGAAATCGTATATGTATTTGAAATGAGATGAAAGAATGGTTTTAATTTTGTAATTGGAATCACATTTATTAATTTCTAAAGAGTTTAACGTTATTTGAATAATCTGTAGTTTAATTTGATATGATCAGTAAACAAATATTTAAAAACGATTTACTCAAAATTTGTGTTTGGCGATGTCAAAATACTCAACTATTTTTACGCGACTTTGAAATAACACGGTCTACTAAAATAAAAGAATACTATTTTTTCACAAAACACAGAAGTGGATAAATCAAAAGCAAAAGGGTTCATTATATCCCGTAACATCAGACGTGTCAGAAATTTCTAGCGATGCAAGCGATTTATGTTCAGTCCCTCATAAAATTCAGCATATACATATAATCAACTAGCGATGAAGAGCATTATTTTTTTTTTAAATTGTAATACATATTATGAATAATTTAGAATAGTGTACAAAATTAAAATGAAAATAATTCCAAATTATTATTAAATTTCCATCAAGCACCTTCTGTCGAAATTTTAAATTATATTATGAATAATATTTTGTTTAATTTACTTATTCTTAATTATACTCTTTTTACATGAATTTCTATATATTTTTGAATTCAAGGAAACAATCTTCATTTGTCTATGAATTATATTACTTTTTTGCACGGTTTTTTGTAGAACTTATCTACCGAGTTATAAAAGAATTACGTGTAAAAATGAAATCAGTGGGTTGTTAAAAGCTTTCAAAACTTTTGCAGGAATCCGATACAAATGAATAACAAAATATCTTTAATTTTATAACTGTATTGTAATTGTAAGATATGAAGCAAATTGTGCTTGTAAAAAATATTGTTATAATCAAAAAACAGGTTTAAGCGTGCACAAAAAAGAATAACCATTAATGGTTATGTTATAGAATAGAAATACGGATTACTCAATACAAATTTGACGTAGTTTATCATTTGAATATTTATCAGTTCAAAAATAGAGTCGAGACCTTATAACCTTCATAATTATATCAATTAACAATCACTAAACAATTCTCGTAATTGATATTTAATTGACATTTGTTTTGCATCCACAATGATTAATCCGAATGTTATCAGTGCAAATATTCGAGTGTTTTTTTAATGTGTCGTAAAACATACTTATTTAAATAATTAAAATCAAACTATAAATCTTTTCAATTCTTATTATTAATGCATACCATTCGGCACTCAATTAGTGTACTGCCGATTGCTAAATTATATAACAAAACAAGTTACAGGGGCGCTTAAAGGTTTTATAAAATTTTAACGAGGAGTATTATCAACTGATTATTATTTGATAATTCTTGTCAAAAGAGAAACCGGTCCTGACCATATAAAATGAAAGTTTGATTATTTCAAATGCGTGCTTTTTTTTTTTTTGATTATACCTTTTCTCTAAGTATTGACAGTGAACACGTAAAAAGAAGAAGTGTTTGTCTTCACATAAAAAATACACAAGTAAAAATTTGCAAATAGAAAAGAACTACAATACAATTTTAGAATATTTAAAGGTCAAAGGGTACATCGTTTTCTGATATTTATTATTCATACAAAACAATCGATACAAATCTTCCAGTTGCAAATAATGATAACAGAGGGCCAACAGTACTGCATACTAACGAATATGATATACGTTTTGTAATGAACGAAATATATATAAATATTTGTAATACGTAACATCATAAAATATTTATTTTAAAAAGATCTCCGAGTGCATGAGATTGTTTGAATTCTCGTGAAATTCACTTGTACCAAAAACAAACACACGATTTACCTATGGGAATCGCCTCAAAGTAGGAGCTCAATGGTTTAACAATATCATAAATATTTTAAATGACTAAGATAGTTAAAATGGCTGCCAGCGTTCTATTCTCACGGCTGTCAAACTTAAAAAGAAATAAATTTGACATTCAAGTATGTGTTCTACATTTGAAATTTGGTATTTGGCGGATTGGTATTTTGATATTTTTTCCGGAACCGCTGGAAGATCGTTCTCTTTTAGTTAATGAAGTGGCCGGTGTTCGGAGAATAGGCCGGCAATTCGCTCGCTTACCTATGTCACTTAGCAATTTAACACCGTTGTCAGTTGCCATAACTTAATAAGAGTAATTTGACCGCAAAATAAATATTATTAGTTTTGTGGTCACAACCTATTGCAGATGTCGTATTAAATAAATTAGTGATAAATTATCACTTCTATTCTACATGTGTTCTATCATAATTTTAGGCAGAAGCTGTCAATCCAATTTCCCAAATTCATATAAGAGAAATCACGAAAAAAAACATTGTTGTATTTTGGAGCAACATGAAATAATTTAATTTACATGTTGCGTTTCCAAGGATCTAAAACTAGAATTTTTGAAATACTCATGATTTTTAGATTTACATATATATATATATACAAATCTGTGTCTAAGGAAATTTGTTGTACGTGTAGACTTCAAACGTTTAAATTGGCGATTTTTGATTGAATTGGTATTTACTTGATAGAACTCCATTGTTATACGGTAAAAAATATCAAAGTATTCAATTTTACAAAAAAATACTTTCAGTTGATAGGTATTTCGGTGTATGCCTACATCAGAACTATGAGATATACAGTTATCGTATAATATTAAATTGACATTTATACAATGATAAGTTAAAATTTTAAATGTATGCAACACTGGAACATCACTCCATGGCCACTCTCTATAATTATAATAAACTATTTTTGAGATATTCTACCATAAATAGAAAATATAAAACCATAGATAATAATGAGAATATAGATAGTATTAAGAGTTGGTGCAGGACTGTCGCTTCTTAATAAAACTAATAATAAATTATTGATTATGATAACGCGTATTATCAAACCGGGTTGCCTTTTGTAATAATTTAGCTTTTTAATGAGTTTAAACTTGTCAATAAATTGCGATTAGCTATCGAAAGTCCATAATTAAAAGGAAACGATATGTAAATTTTGCAAAGAAGACTTTAATACAAGATTTTAGTTTAGTGCGTTCGAAATTTGAATATTAATGAAAACGAAAAGGGATGCCATGATGTAACGCGAACATTTGATGTAATATTAAATGGGGATTTCTCTATTGTATATACACTAATTTACTAATAAATCAATCAAAAAGACTTAAAAATATGTATTATTCGACTATATTGTATACATATTCATTCATCAAATTTATGATTAACAATATAATAATTAAAGCATATCATATTTTGTCGGGTCCTATGGCGCAGCGGATAGCGTAGTTGGCTTCCATGCCGGATCTCACGGGTTCGAGTCCCAGTACGAACAGCATTTGTTCGATTGATTTCTTTTTGAAGACATGGGTGATTGTGATGTCGAAAAAATCCCTTCCAAACTCCCGATCCTTAAATAACTGGGCTTAGCGAGAGTGATTGGTTAACCACTAGTTTTATACTAGCCTTATCCTTCTATCCCTACTGCTCTTTTTGAAAAACGAGAAGTAACAAAAGCGACTGAGTAACAAAAAGTTCTCGTAGAAAAAGTCTGTTGAGATACCTCCATAAGGAGGCTGTATTCTTCACATTGTGAGCAGACATGGATAAAAAAATCATTTAAAATTTTAGATACAAATATGAACAATGAACGACGATTGTCAAATACCATGAAGGTAAATGAAAACAGGCCTTTTAACGTAGATATCTCTGGAAATGCCATCGAAAATAGATGACTGAAGAGAAAGAAGGCGAGTAAAGCTTCACTGTCCGCAGTTAAGAAATTTGACCGATACAAATTATGACATTACAAACAATGAAGACGTCGCTTGAAAAATAATTATTGTGGGGAATTTTCCCAACCTGGCAGCCCTCAGAGATCGCCGCTCAATTAAGCATTCGAGGTTGCTGGGAAAATTTTATGCAGTCGGCCAAACTTTTGAATATAATTCGATAATAATATGTCGGATAAGTTGGGGCCGTGTGCATTTTTTATCATATTAAAATTTGTCCGCGTCCTGAATTATAATTTCGTTAACCGTTTTGTGCGCCGTCATTGTTTGTAATTGATAATTGGTAGGACTACCTGCCTCCCGTGTGTGTAGTCCTAACCTAACTTTTGACGTGCACCGACTAAATTGACGCCATATTGGTTTGATATAGAGATGAATCAGAAATAATGTTGACATGAAGAAAAATATATTAGTCATTTAATAAATATAATCATGACTTACTTTTGTTGCGAAATGATTTAAATTGATGTCATATTTTTTACATGGGGTTACACGATTAATTTGAATGAATAATACAAAAATTGTACTTCTTTATTGAAAAAAAAACATTTTTTCCTGTTGATCAAAAGATTTTTTGTAGTAGCATAATAAATATATTATATACGTATGTACAGGGGGAGGCTAGAGGATGCTCGGAGGGGCTCGCGCGAGCCCCTTATTAATTTAAGAGAAAATAATATTCTCAAATCAAATTAGTACATAACTGCAATTTTACTTATGTTCTAAATTGCTGAAATAAGATTTAAATTAAAATGCCACAGAATAATTAAATTAAAATTTTGTATTTATTATTATTTTTACATAACTTTTGTAGTGCTGTATAACAAAATATCCATACATTATGGTATATACATAGTTTATCTATATCAGAGGTTCACAAAGTTTGTCCCGCGAGATTTAAGTTTAATCTACACATTATTTTTTTCTTTACACGTAATATTAAAAATTACCTTTAAAGTAAAATATCATCTGGCAATAATAAATGGTCTGAAATTTTGATATTTATTAGACATTCTGATCAAATAGCTTCTTTATTCGGAAGTACCTAAATATATTTGCGAATAAAACATTTTCTTCAAAAATTATTTAAATCAAACATTAGATTAAAATTTACAGACAACCATAGCACCAATAGATTGCAGGATTTAGTTTCAAACGAACAATTGCATTCATCAGATGATAAAAAAAATGTATTTTTTATCCATGTCCGCTCCCAATATGTAGCATATGGTCTCCTAATGGAGGTGTCTCAACAGAAGTTTTTTTTCTACGAGATCTGTTTGTTACTCAGTCGCTCAACCTCACTTTTTTTGTGAGTTTTAGGTAAAGAAGGATAAGGCTAGAACAGGACTAGTGGTTAACTAATCGCTATTGCTACGTTCAGTTATTAAAAGATCAGAAATATGTGAAGAGAGGACACAATGTGAATTGACATCACAAACACTCAGTCTATAATTCTCAAATTCTCTGTGATCTTAACGGGAATCGAACCCAGACCTGCGTGATCGGTAGAGCAAAGTCTAACCAACAGGGCCTCAGCAGGGGACATGTATATTAAGTCGAAATAATCAATATTCATAATGAAGTGTTTTTTTTTATTTTTTGTCTAACGTTTTCTATAAACAGAAAATATTTACAAAAAAAGGTGGCCCGCGAAATTTTTTTGATTTCAATATTGTCTATTTGAGGAAAATGTTTGTGAATTCCTGATCTATACCATCACGATGACAAACAGTTTATCTGTGGTGTTTGGAATAACATATTTCATTTTTGAATCATTTTAACGCTTCGGTGAAAAGGGATGTGCTTTTTTTAATAAAAGGGTATATATTGAGGGCTTTTGTCTTCTTTTGTTGAGAGACAGTTACAGGTTATTAACAATTACTGACAAAAGTGGTGGAGCTGTAAAAAGACGACTTTTTTATTTATCCATACGGAAGTTATTTGTTTGACCCGTTCACCGCAGTAAATCTGCATTCAAAACTTATTTTTAACACGAGTTTGAAATAACGCGGTATTCTAAAAATGGCATGTACTGTATTTTTACACGATTTTCAGATACAAATAGCAAAAAATTCAACAAAAAAATAAACAAAAGACTTCGTTAGATTCTTATACATTAGACGTGTAAGACATTTCTAGCGACGAAAGCAATTTATGTCCAGTCTCTCATGAAAGTCCTCATATATAATCGAGTAACAATGAATAGTATAGATTCGGCGGTATACTTGTGGAAGTTAATTTTAATATAAAATAATACTTAATGAAATTGTTATTCTACTTTTTGTGTAACAATATGAGACGCGTGTTTCGCTTAATTGAAAATCATAATCACACATAATTTCCGACATTTATGTCTGATAATTATAATAAGTTATCAAATTCAATTTTATATAAATAGTATTATTTTTTCTTAATTAAAACACATAGAATGAATAATTTTCTATGTTATTACTGGTTGTGTCTTCATTATTACCTTTTTTACGCATTCTCTTCTTAAAAAACATAGTTTTTTTATTCAGGAAATCAATTTTTTATTATTTCTATCACTTCTTAACACGGTTTTTTGTGGAAAGTATCAAACGTGTATAAAAAGATGCCAAGTGTTTTACGAACGTAGAAAAAAATAATGAATCTTTTAAAAAATCGTCAAAAATGATAGTAATACTATTTGCATACGATGAAAAGCTTCCCTATTCTCTTATTTATAAATGTCTGAATTGCATCTTTCCGTTGTGATACTTCAAGCAAGCCACATTTCCATGTGCATTATTGGCTATCATTCATCTATGAGTGACTTATGGCATGTCTTCACGCGAATGAACAAGCCGAGAAGTGAACTTAGTCTGTTTTAAATGGCTTTACTTTGCAATAGATCACTAATGTATTGAACAATACATGTTCATTTAAACGCATTTGAATCACATAAAGAATGTTCTACAGTTATTGGATTTTATATATATATATATATATATTTTTTTTAACCATGCCCGCTCCCAATGTGGAGCATATGGACTCCTAATGGAGTTTATCTCAACAGAAGTGTTTCTACGAGAACTGTTTGTTACTCAGTTGCTCAACCTCTCTTTTTCCAAAGAAAGTATATAGGATAGAAAGATAGGTCTAGGACAGGATTAGTGGTAAGCTAATCGCTCTCGATACGCCCCGTTCATAGGATAGGATGGGTGAGAGGGGGGAATTCAAGACATCACATACATCCATGCCTTTGAACAGAAATTCATAAATCGATTGAAAAATCATTTTTATAAAACTGTCCGTACCGGGATTTGAACCCGGGCCCTCCGTAGCCGAAGCCAACAAACGTTGACCACTCGGCCACACAGGCGGCAATTATATATATATATTTTACCTTTCGAATTTAGTAGCAGATTACTTAATACATTCATTTACATATTCTGTACTATTTTTCGAGACAGAAAATGACGAAACTGATATTATATAAGAGATTAAAATATGATTCTCGATATTATAACTATTAAAAACTAAAACACTCGTCGAAAATAGGAGCGAGGAGCTATGGGGTACAAAGCAGGGCATCCAATCCTGAAATCCCGAGATTCCATAGAACTAATTCCAGGATTTCGGAATTGAGTAAATATGAGAACGTTACGCAAAGGCTAAAGAAAAAAGTCACATTTTTTTTCATTCTGGCAATTCTGCAAATTCTAGTTTTTTCTCGCAAAAGGTCTCACGTCATTTCATTTTGGGAGTTCCGTAAATCACTGTGTTTTTGGATTCGAAAATTCTGGGAAGAGCTAAAAAAAAAAGATCTCGGATCATTCCATTAAGGGGGTTCTGTAAATTCCAGGATTTCAAAATCGACGAGCTAAAATTTATCAGAATTTATATACGATTTTATGACGAATCATCATTGCAAAAATTGTTAATTACAAAATCCCGGGATTACAATAAGGGTCTGGGATCGGATGCCCCATTACAAAGTGACCCCAGACAAATTTACGTAATATTTGCATTGCATTAATTAATATCACCTAGATATTATTGGTATTTAGCGAATGGTAGAAAAAAGAAAAAAAATGAAATGCGAATGTACACCACGGAAACACGAAGGTTAATTATTATAAACGTATGTATTAAATCACTAGATAATCTTCGAAATTTGAATTATAATCCACAATATTCATTGCTGTACGTATTCTAGAATAGTATCGCATTATGAAATATACATACGAAATACGAGAGTGTGGTACCTTATAGGTTAAGAGCAGTAAGTCAGAGCGCTAGGCGTCGGAAATATCGCTGGGTAACATACATTAGGGCATGTTACAGATGCGGCCGGCAAGAATTATTGTCCAGACAGGAATATAAATATGTAATTTCATGTCGACAGTCGGAAAATGTTACGAATCGGATGCAGAATATGGCGTGTAAGTACCACGAACGCGGTGCGATGCAAAGTCTGTACGAGTGTTTGGATCTCACTGTAACGCGAGCATACTGTACGCGGCCTGGAGAATGGATGCTGAGTGCAATAGATTCAGGAGTTGCCAAGCGATAGACGATTTGTTGTTTACCATACTATAAAAGAACATAGCAGAATTATCCAAAATTTTAGTATCATTTAAAATTTCGACTGAAGGTGCCTGAATAATTTCAATATTAAATTATTCTCGGTCAAATTATGTACATGCACACAAGTTTTGTCACAAACGACCAAATACGGACGCCTATAAACTATATTTCCAAGAAATTTTAGAGATAAACAGAGCACAATTGAAAATCGCACCGATTTTGAATGACCAGGTAAATCTGCCAAATTTCCCACTCTTATACCCTCTTATACGTGAGTAAATATAATCATAAAATTTCTCTGATAAACGAAAATAAATATAGTTCTTAAAATTATCCACCATTCAAATCTGTAGGCATTCCCATGGGTTAATCTGCCAGCAATGGCTTTAAACATAGTGATACATTTATTTCATTCAATACATTCATTTACTAAGCGTCAGCTAAAGTTCAACCGTGCACTTGAACGCTCGAAGATGCTGAAAAGCGAAACCCGGGTCGTTAGTGACAATACTTGTGTGAATGTACATAATTCGAACGATTCAAATTTTATTTTATAAACTTGGCGAATACGATAAAAAGTGAAAGAGAAATGACATCACAGTCGAGAATTCCTTGTCATTCAAAGGTGTTTTCAAAAATGTTTCATTGCTTTACGAGAATAACTTCAAGCGTCTAGTTCAGTAGAGGGGAACCTGCGGTCTCTTGGCTACTCTGATGCGGCCTTTTGACTTGATCAAAATATAAACTTTGATCAAAAAATTATACGCAAGCGTTTGGAAAAAGAGCGTAATCAACTCATTATATGTTCGAAATTTTTCTTCTACCTAATAGTTCTAGGTAAAAGATTTCTACCATAGTCTCCGGGGTTTTGAAGATTCACTTTGATGGTTGTACTACTGACAATAGGATGGGTTGTATCTTCTTGAAATCATTGAATTCTACGCATTTTTAATGCTGATTTCTTGGTTTTGTACTCCTGTAGTTGATCTCGTTTGTTGAACATTGTTGACTGTTAAAAAGACGACATTTCAAGACATGACGGTGGATGCTGCTTTTCCCTGCGAGATTGTAGAAAATTGAAATAGCGCTGGGCCAGATGCCCAGCACCAGATAACCGACGTCATTTTCTTCGGCAGGATCGCTTCCTCGTTGGTACTTTGATTTGTTAACGTTGATATCAAAATATGTAATATTAGGGGCGCGTGGATTCGTTGCAATATTGCGCAAAAGTCCTCAATCAAGCATTCAAACGTTCAGATTACAAGCATTCGTAAACAGTAAAATTGAATTCTATAAAATATCAAAAAGGAAATGTAACATATTAGGAAAGAGATGCCGTTTTCTAAATGATAGAGTTTATTGACACCATTTGACTGAATCTAAAATTTTGATTTATTATTTTCATTAATTTGCAAAATTAAAAAAAAATATGAGCCCATTAGAGATGAAGTAAGCCAAGTGGTATTTTAGAAAAAAAAATTAGATGCGTTAGATCATATTCTACACGTTGCAATAATGTTATCCCGGTAAGATAAAAATATGCAATCCACCAAAACATCAAATAAAGACGTAATTGTAGTTAAAAGTCCATGAATTTTTTTTTAACATTTTACTAGTTGGCTCAATTCAACTCTCGAGGGCCCATATTATACATTATAATTAAGATTTCTTAAATATGATTATTTTAGATCACAGATTAATTACGATGCCACCAGGCACGCTAAGCTCCCTACCCCTGGAACGATTAAAAAATCTTTACGGCTCCCTCATAAATATGCAGATGATTTTTTAAATTAATCTTCCGGGTATGTAAAAAAAACAAATACTTTGAATTCACAATTTTTATAAATTGTGTATCCAGTAGGTCATGTATGAGTTCAAATGGCGTTAAATAGAATATAAAAAATTAAAACTTGCTCCTCCAATTTCAAGAATGACAACATGTATTTGAGTTTTCAATGTGATAATTTTGCATAAAGTACTGTTTACAGTACAAAGAATCAGCATTGCAGATACTGCCATGTTACTTGTCGTGTGGACAGTGCATGGTCGCTTGCATGCAATGCGAGAAATCTCAAAACTTGCTTTCAATTTATGTTGCGTTTAGAATAACAATGATACACTGCGTCGGTTTCCTTCTTTCGCTAAAACACACACCGTCCAACAAAAGCACTCGTAAATTTTATAATACGCTGAAATTGCTTTCTAACCATAAACTATCATACTGTACAAGCGTGTGATTCTCAAATAAAGTAGTAAAATAGAACTGATAAAAGAACAATGCTGTATTAATTTAGTCAATTCGAACATTCTACATGTCAAAAGATTGTAATGTTCGAATTTCAAATTTGTCCATGAAGAATAAATTCAGTGTGACCAAGTTATTGATCAAAATATCCCGATGTAAATTATTGTTGATGGCATACCTATTTTTATATTTAAAAGTTAAAATCGATTGTAATCAATATAATAAAAATAAATAAAGTAAACATAAGTAAATTCACGACCCTATTCAATTTAAATACTATTTATAATAATCGACAGTGTTTTATTTAACTTAAATTTAAAAGTTTAATCATATACGCATTCGAATATTACAATGTTTTCTCAACTTAAATGTATTTTTTGTAAAGATATTATTGGCCGATTTAATAATGTTAGATGTAAATATTAAGAATTAAAAAATGAAAGCATTGGCGTCCTTAGGTAGTAAATTCAGTAGAATTTAATCAAAAGTTGAGAGAAAAAAGGTCTGATAAAATCTGACAATAATAAATCCGTGTGAAATAAACAGTTTTAAGCATTTTTGTACAAGACTATTATTAATAATGATTTATAGTAAAATCATAATTTAAGATTATCTATCTTTAATAGAAATGCTACTAGAAGTTATTTTCATAAGAAATAATTTTGCCCTTGTTCAAGGTTGCAACATTCCAATTTGTTTAAATAAAAAATAAATATTTATTAAAATACCGTAACGGTCGCCCATATCTTTTAATTCACGTTTTAATAAAAAAATCTAGTAATTATAGAATATTATTATAAATTCTTGAGATTTTCATGCAAAATTTTAAAGAGTTAAGTAAATATACCAATCAAAAACGGTTTTTACGGAATATGTTATAACATAAACCATCCACCGAAAGTTAAATAAAAAAGTATTAAATACAGCATTAAAATCCTGCGCACGCCAATGATGCAAATGGATTCGTTAGCCGAGTCGTAAATATGTCCGTAATAGTTGATAGCGTAAAATAAATTCGTTTAATAGAAACACTGTAAGCGGCTAAAAGAAGCTAACTCTATATAGCGTTTAACCTGCGTATCAAAAAATCTTCATACATTCTTAGTCTAAATTGTGCAACTGTCGTGTTTGAAGATTTTTTAAGAAAAAAATAATATTAATATTTTTACTATTTTTTTGATAGTATATTATTTATTATATTGTATTGTTTAATGCAGCGACTTCCAACCTGGGAGGCGTGGACTATTGCAAAGGGAGGCGCGAACAGTCCAAACAATATTTATTCACCCTTTAAAGCGTGTCTTTATTACTATATGAAATAAAGGATGGGGAGGCGCGAAAATATGTTTTTCTTCAAAGGAAGGCGTAGTAACATAAAGGTTGGAAACCACTGGTTTAAAAGGAAAAATTCAAACGAATAATTAAATGCAAAAGTACTTGGGCTTTAAATTGATTTAACTTGATGAAAAAAAACTAAGATTTAACCTCTTCCCGGTCACGCCCGAGTATACTCAGGCATTGAATGTTGTCAAAACGGACACGATATAACTCGGGAAAATTCCATAAAAAAAAACAATGAAATTTTTCACTAAATATGCATGTTTTATAAATATAACACTTGTGTTTAATATTCGAGCATAATAAAAAAAAAATGTGATCCTTTTTGGAACATTCGTATAAATCAATTGGACCGGTAAGTGGTTTTAAGGAAACTATTATATTAATCCTAAAATTTGTTATGGTTATTGGTATTCCAAAAACAGGACATACAAGGAACGATTAGCGTCTTACTTGAACTTATAACATTGCTAACGTCATATCTGTGTAGTCTACGAAGAGAAAAGCTGATCGACGGACTCACAGCAGCTTATCTTAAAATAACTACTTAACTACTAGCTAAAAATATATATGCTCCATTACTATTAAGTCTCTGAATGTCGAGCTAATGCGGTTAACAAAGCACAAATGTAGATTTTTTATATATTTAAATATATACACACTTTTCTGAATATAAGGAAATAGAAAAATGATATTCACATACATGTTTATTCATCATCTAAAATATGTCGTGCGGCAATTAACATTTTTTTTACAATAATTATGAATAGGATCTAATGATATTGTCGAAATAACATATTGTGATTTGTAGGACTGGGTAAAAATCGACTAAAATTGTCCATGTTAGTGTCATACAAATTTATTCTAAACTGTTGTGCGTTCACCAGGCGACAAAATAATAACAAGAAATGGGTGATAAAAAAAATCATCGTCATTGTGCGGCTTTTAACGCGCATGCGCAAGGATTTAGTGTTTTTAGTCGTCATGTTTGAAAACTGTCTTTATGAATCCAAAAATTAAATATAATAAATACACAGTTGAAGTAAATTCAGGGACGTCCCGAGGGCATAGGCGAGTAGGCTTCTGCATAGGGGCGGCAAATGATCACAGATTTTTTTAAATGACTAAACATTTTTGACACGAATTTGGTTTCAAATACATATCGACTAGGGCATCCGATCCCGGAATCCCGTTCAATTGTATGATCCCGAAATTCTAGGATTGATACGGCTGCGATCCCGGGATTTCGGGATTGAGAAATTTTGAGCAAATCCCGAAAATTAACACGAAATTTGCAAATCGAGAATTTCATATTCCTCGGTGAGCTAAAAAAAAACGAGCTTTTGTGACAATCGGGAAAAAAGTATACCAAATTGAGGTTTTGAAATTCCTCGGTGAGCTGAAAAAAAACGAAGTTCTGTGATAATCTGGGAAAAAGTATATCAAATCGAGGATTTCAAACTCCTCGGTGAGCTTAAAAAAAAAACGATGTTCTGTGATAATCCGGGAAAAAGTATACCAAATTGAGGTTTTCAAATTCCTCGGTGAGCTAAAAAAAAAGAAGAGGTTTGGAGATAATCCGGGGAAAAGGTATAGCGAATTGAGAATTTCAAATTCCTCGGTGAGAAAATCCCAATCCCGGGATTGGAAAAAGGCTTCGGGATTGGATACCCTAATATCGACTGTGGAAAGGAAAAAGAACGTAACCCTCAATTTTCCAAAACAGCTTTTTTTCGACAATCACAATGTATAAAACTTGACACACATTCTATCAAAAGGATGGAAGCTGAAAATGCCAAATAAGTATCTAAATTTAGCTTTTAAGTTTGAAAAAAATGACCTTCAAAAAGGTTAACGATAGCTTAAATTAGAAATAAAATAAGTAGCTATAGTATTAAAACTATCGATGGTTAAAAAAACATAGCGATCTAATGAACAGGTTTTGATTTTGAAGACCTGCTTTGTTATTCTGTGTTGTATGCAACGGAATGTCTTTCTCAATAATTGTTATCAAATAAGCTTGTCTCATTCATACTCAGTTTACTTACAAAAAATCAACTTCTCGTTCAAATGAATGGGTTTATCTCTTTTTTACACGCTAATCGGAAAGAGAGGGCATATTTGAGTGAGATGGTTTATTGCGGTATTATGATCAATTTTAGGGGAATCAGGTGTTATTAGAACCACGTAAATTATACGATTTCGTTTGGTAATAGTGCATTCAAAAATAAATCCCATATTGAAACGTCAGCAGTGAATGAAAATCAGAAGGATTAGGGATTTTTCTTGTCATCGCCAACGATGTATGGTTGGTTAGATGCATTTTTTTATATCATTGTTAAGATTTAAGGATTTAGAATAAATTTTGATACAAGGTACATTGGCATACAAAACAGTTTTTTTAAGTATGCATGAATAGCATATCGACTGTGGAAAGGAAAAAAGACGTAACCTACACATATTAAATTTTACAGGAGGCGCAAAAAACGTGTTTTGATGATTTTGGGCTATATGCAAATTATGAATTATACACAACCTTGAAGTTCACGGAGGCAGAATTCCAAGCTGGTGTTAAATTAATTGACATTATTTAACATTAATTAAAAAATTATCGAGGGAAAACCTTTATTTCAGTCTTTTTGATTGCTTTCAATTTTCACAACCCCATCTTTTTTCAAACTTAATAGTTAAATTTAGATACTAATTCGGAATTTACAGCTTACATCCTTTTGATAGAACGTGTATCAAGTTGGATACATTGTAATTATCGAAAAAAGCTGTTTTTAAAAAACTGTGGGTAACGTCGTTTTTCCTTTCCACAGTCGATATACAAAATAAATTCGTATGTTTTTTTAAAATTAGTATTTTTATTACTAAGTATTTCAAAACTTTGACTTAAAAATGTGGTGGCGATAGTTGACCAAATATACATATATGCTTTTAAAAATTAGCAGCTACATAGCCAAACGAATACGTATCAAAATAGTTGCTGGCTGTTATATCTTGGGCCATTGCTCCTGAGACTCTCCCTGTCATCACGTTTTATGAAACTCAAAGATGGTTTGTGTATTTTGACAGGCCAACTGGTAGAGTTATGAAGATTAGCTAGATAATTCTAAGTACAGTATGTCTTATAAAACAACAAAAATGTATGTTGGTGTTTTGTTTGGTATTTTGATATTCAAAATTTAACTTACTACTTTGTTTTATACACTATACTTTGACAGTTAATGAGTACGTAATAGTTGATTACTGAAATGTGTGTCCAACAGCGAAAAATCCATGAAAATAATAAAAAAAGTAAGTCTCAAAATATGTGCAAGGCTTGGCAAGGCAACTTGGACGATTGCGTCTAAGACTCTCCCAGCAACGAAAAATGCAAATAAATTAATTTAATGTTTGCCACTCTACACATACTAATGTTTAAAATAAGACAACAATTAACATTTAATCTTAGTTTTTTCTGCCAGGCATACAGTGGTTAAAGCAGTTGGGCGTAATTCCTATTTGGTTGTATCATCTACGGGTTTGAATCCCTGTATGGAAAATTTCATAAAATCAATTGATCAAATTATGAGTTGTGTTCAAAGACACGGATATATGATATGCTTACATTTCCACTCCCCCATAAAATCATAAAAAAATGGAAAGCGATTAGCTGAATACCGGTCCTTTTAGAGCGTTCACTGTCAATACTTGATGGAAATGCATTATATTAAAAGACACTTTTTTTATACCACTTTTATTTAATAATATCAGAACAGGTTTCGCTCATGACGAGCATTATCATTTGATAATGCTCGCTAAAAGTGGAATCAGTACAAATGAGTTTATTTTATTATTTGAATACCAGTTATTACCAAAAGTATCATTCTAGTCAAGCCCTATACAAAAAGAGAGTTCGTTTGATTAACTATCAGTGAGTAGTCGTAAAAACAGCTACTGTTAAGATGACGTATAATAAGTTAGTATTTCTTAATTGGGTTTGAATTGTTATTTATTTAGAGCGTCTTAGTTTTTAAGGAATTGTGACCTCAAACACACGAATGCTTTTCCTTTTTTATAAATACCGTTGAAATAATATTTATAAATATGCATCAAAATAAAATAACGTACCTCTGAACTTGTCACGGCAAGAAAAATCTTGAGATGTTGTTTAACTGGAAAATGGGCTACGTAGAATTCTCACTTCAAACAAGACGATAATGACTCTCAAAATGTTTTTAGCTACACAGATCGATGTCTCGCGCTTAGTTAAAATGTAGATTCGATATATTTGCTTAGCAGGAAAAACAAATCATTGATATTAATTTGCCTTTTGCCAACGCATATTAACCACTTGAATACCAAGCGGACAAAGGTGTCTGGAACATATGCAAGCGAAAAAGGATGACCAAGACATTTAAAAAATCAAATACTTGGTATTCTAATAGAATATAAGCAATATTTTGATGTATATGTGTAGTGATATCTATAGTTAAAATAGTTTTTTAAAATATCGAATTCGAGTGTATATTAGGCAAAATTATTTTTCATAAAAACACGCAGTGTCTCTAGGACATGTTAATGATTAGTTGCGCGGTATTCAACCGGTTAACGAATGATATTTCTAAAGCTGTTTCAGCTTGATCGGTCAAATCGAATCTTAAAAAATGAACGAAGTCACACAAACTGAACTCTTATACAATCATTTACTTAATTACTTCAAGAAGTTCAAGAATTACTTCATAGTTCCATCTATACTGAGTCAATATAGATTTTTAAAATATCGAATTCGAGTGTATATTACTCAAAAACACGCAGTATCTCTGGGAAATTTTAATGATTTATTTGCGCGGTTCGAAATATTTTGTGTCAGAAATGTTATATGTACGGGAATTTCTGGGTATGGATTTATTGTACGGAAAAATCGTATTAAAAATAGTGTGCGGAAGAATCCGTTTAATTGGGATATCAATAAAAGGGTGTTTTCATACTAGGATTTGAACCATTATCTTGCAAATCATTAGATAGATCTCCTGCTTGATTACGGTGTATGTATATCAATGTCGCGCTTTATGAATATTCGTATTTGGGAAGTCATAAAAGATTAAATGCTTGGTTAAAACATCGGTCTTGCACGGTGGTAGTAGGAGAGCCAGCTTGTACACATCCAAAAAATAAAATACGCAAAAAACTACGTAAGACCTCGCAAGGAAGATAAAGCGTATGTAGGAAAACTGCAATATTATTATTTTAAGGTCATCTCAGTTTGATGTTTTCTGGAATATTTGATCGTAGCTATTTTTATTCAAATATTCTTTTGGGCAACTGCCCGCTGCCTCTTGCTTATTTGCCGAGTTGTTTTCAAACAAAACAAAAATCACTTAGAACCAATGTTTGCCGATGACCCTCTCTTCCACTCCACTGTACAAATGTAAAAAAAAACCAGACACTTTAAATAATATTCAGGCGCTCTGCATATAGAACAATTAAAAATAGGAAGTCAATGTAATTATTGATTGAATTGGTATTTACTTGGCAGAGCTCCATTGTAATAATTTTTAATTTAAAGAATCATCATAATGAAAATCAGTTGCTCAACCTTTCTCTTTTTTCAAAGAGAGTACGGATAAAATGACAGGGCTAGGACAGGACTAGTGGTCAATTCATCGCTCTCGCTTTGAAGGGTGGAATGATTTTTTTAGATATCACAGACACATATGCATTCAAACAGAAATTGATTGAAGAAAATGCTGTTCGTACTGGGAATTGAATCTATGAGATCCGTCATGAAAGTCTCGTCGTCTTCTGAGTGACCACTGATCAACGTATGTTAAAGGATTGAAAAGTGTCAACGAAATGCTACGACGAATTAAAGCAAAAAAAATATATTGATTTCAAACATTAAAAATGACAAGAAAAAAGGTGCCGGAGCGCCGTTCCGAATAATTGTTTGAAAGAGAATATAATTATCTATGATTTAAATACGGCGTTGAATTAAAATAGTGACAGCTTTAATATTTCAATTGTGCCTCTCGGTTTATAAGGCCTGTCTTATAAGAAATGTCCTCGATTTGACAATCAAGACTGAGGTCCTTCCACCACGGTCGAGGGGTGGTCAAGTGGTTCCCGGTTTGACTCTCAAGCAGGGGTACGACTTTTTAAATTGATTTAGAATGACTTTAGAAATATTTAAACGACGTTGTTTTGTTACCCATTGCACTTGATAATGTTGAGAATTGGACAAAGCAACGATATTTCGTTGTCTTTTCACGACTGGCTTATGTTTGAAATTAGTCTTATTTTAGAAATAAACTCTTTGAATGTTGAATGTTGTTCTTTTGTCAGCTTCCAATGTGGAGTATGTAACCTCCTAATGGAGGTATCTCAACGGATTTTTTTTTCTACGAGAACTGTTTCTTAGTGAGTCGCACAACCTCTCTTTTCACAAAGAGAGTGGTAGGGATATAAGGATATTACAAGTAGTTTCCTAATTGCTTTCGCTACGCCCTGATTATTAGAATTGGAATAGTGGGAGGGGATTTTTAGGCATTAAAAACACCCATGCCTTCGAATAGAAATCGATAAATATACGAAGGTTTACCTGCTAATTTGAAGAATTTGTTAAGACTTCGTTATTAAAATTTTAAATAAGATAGGCAAATCACGAGTGTTGAATTTATTTCAATTGCAATTTGCTATATCTAATGTACGTTTTTTTATTATATAGAACTATCAATGATTGTATTCCCTTATTTTACCTCTTTTAAGCCCCTTGTCGCCTGCTGTGGCTCAGTTGGTTAGAGCTTGCTATACCGATCACGCAGGTCTGGGTTCGATTCCCGGTAAGATCACATTGAATTTGAGAATTATTCAATTCAAAGTTGTGATCGAAGACTGGGTGTTTGTGATGTCAATTCACATTATTTCCTCTCCTCCCATCCTTCTGATCCTTTAATAACTGGGTGTAGCAATAGCGATTAGTCAACCACTAGTTCTGTTCTAGCCTTATCCTTCTTTCCCTACTCACTTTGAAAAAAAGTGAGGTTGAGCAACTGAGTAACAAAAAGTTCTCGTAGAAAAACTTTTTTTGAAGTACCTCCATTGGGAGGCCATATGCTCCACATTAGGAGCGGACTTGGATAAAAAAGCACAAAAATCCGACTTTTAGTTTGTAATTTACACTTACTTTTAATTATCTTTTTTAGTTTGTTCGTAAAACTTGCAATGTTTTGTCGATGATGATTCTCAAAGTGGAATAACAAAGTTATTTTATATTTTAATAAGAACTCATATAAAGTTACCACCGAATGAATCTTACATATTGAATAACACACACTAATTATACTATTTTTTAACTGTAGAGATCAGTAATATACAGTTATTGACGTCGACTTTGAATAATATAATATATATATTTATTATAATATGATATTATATTTGTGTACATATAATAATCAGAAAGCATAAACTAAGCTTATGTGCTTTTATATTTGTAAGAAGTAAGTAAGTATGACATTGTTTGCGACGAACAAGCAGTTGATTGCCCAATGAAAGGGTTTGTTCAGGTGTTGCCCTTCTCCCCTCGCTTATTTCATCTTGTTCCGACAATGCCTTTCTAAGCCGAAGATTCTCATTTTTGAATAACTGAAAAGTTTTTATTACATCTTGTTATGTACTTCTGTGATACTCAAATTACTAAATTTTAAATTGAATATAGCTAATAATTTGATTTAATTAAACAGTGTAGGACGAGACTTCTATACAATTATACGCAATACTTAAATAAGCAATTAATTGTTACTTAATACACTAATAATATGCAACAATATGCATTTTACCGTAAACTTATCAATCTAAATGGCTAAAAAAGTACTATTGTGTACACTGAAGCTGTCGTAGATAATATACAAGTCAGAAAATGCAGTTATATATTAACTTGATCTGAGAAAATTGTATTCTCTTAAATTAACAAGGGCTCGCCGGGCTTAGCAAAATTTAACAAAGGGCTCGAGCGAGCCCCTCCGAGCCCCCTCCAGCCCACCCCTGCATCTAGTATAATATAAGATAAAGTATATTCTTCCCGTAAAAAATGATTGTTAAAAAAAACGAGAAAGTTTGACAACAACAATGGTTTAGTTTTAACGACCGTATATCGTATTTTTGTTTGTCGAGTCCACACGCGCTGCGTACCTACTAACTTGTTGTTTGCATACCAAAGGCCCAGGTTCGACTCCGAGAGAGACATCTTCGACTGCAGACAGCGTACTTAAATCTCTAAAAACTCAACTATTACTCTTTTACTTGAACGTGTTCGATGCAGGGCTGTAAATGTTTTTCGAAATTGATTTTTACAAAACTAGACTGATTATTTGACATGAGGAGTCTAAAAACAAATACCGTTGAGTCCACGTTTCATTTATTTTTTATTTACAAGTAAAATAATAAAATTTCATTGCCACCTGTGTGGTCGTGTGGTCAATGTCGTTGGCTACCGCTATGGAGGTCACGGGTTCGAATCCCAGTACGGGCAGTTTTATAAATTGATTTTTCAATCGATTTATGAATTTCTGTTCAAAGGCATGGATGTATGTGATGTCTTGAATTCCCCCCTCTCACCCTATTCTATGAACGAGGCGTATCGAGAGCGATTAGTTAACCACTAGTCCTTTCCTAGCCTTTCTCTTCTATTCCTACTCTCTTTGGAAAAAGAGAGGTTGAGAAACTGAGTAAAAAGCAGTTTTCGTAGAAACACTTCTGTTGAGATAAACTCCATTAGGAGTACATATGCTCCACATTGGGAGCGGACATTGAAAAAAAAAAAACTTTATTCTCAAACTTTGCTGATAACTAATATTGCTAAGTGAACTTATTGGTTTTATAATTAAACAACCACTGTGACGAAAAGAATGCTTTTTTTTGATTCTCATTATATTTAAATTATTGGATGACGATAATCAAATATATGTGCAATAAAAAAGAATAAGTATATAAACACAAACTATCAAGAAAAATACAATATTCCATTGTGCTTATTTCCATTTTTTTTACCAAGATCAGGACCGGTTGGTAAATAAAAGTGGAAATAAGTAGAAAGGAATATTGTGCATTTTTTTAATATGATGCCTTTCCACCAAGTATTGGTCTCCCGATTCCGACGCTGACTCCGCAGCCCTGCCCTGGCTTGACGCGACAAGATAACGGAAAACACACGTATGATTTTTTTTCAAATGTAAAAAATGAAAAGTGTGCTATCAAAACATCATTATTCATTTTATTTAAGTAAAACGTTTTCTTTATGTTTGTTTGCTTCGTATTTTAATAAGGTACCGCCTAGGTGCAGCGGCAAAGATGTACTATACCGTAAATAAAAATTGATGGCTTATTTACAACACAGGTTGTGCAGCGGTGGACTGCCAATACGTTAACAAGGGGGCTCGCTTAATCAATTCTCTTAAGCAATTCTCGATGTTCTGGGGAAGGAGTGATATTTTGTATCACTCCTATGCAATTATATTCAATCGATTGTTACTACTAGGGTATCCAATCCCGGAGCCTTTTTCCAATCCCGGGATTTCGGGATTGATTAATTTTCAATCCCGGGATCCCTGGATTGGGATTTGCTCACCGAGGAATTTGAAATCTTCAATTTGCTATACTTTTTCCCCGGATTATCTCCAAACCTCGTTTTCTTTTTTAGCTCACCGAGGAATTTGAAATTCTCGATTTGGTATACTTTTTCCTAGATTGTCACAGAACCTCGTTTTTTTTTAGCTCACCGAGGAATCTGAAATTGTCGATTTGCCAATTTCGGGATTCGCTCAAAATTTCTCAATCCCGAAATCCCAGGATCGCAGCCGTATCAATCCCAGGATTTTGGGATCAGGAAATTGAACGGGATCCCGGGATTGGATGCCCTAGTTACTACTAACACTTATAATATACAAGAATATGCAATTTACCGTAAACTTAACTACGTGTATCCTGAAACTGTCGTAGATAATACATAAGCCAGAAATTGTAGTTATATTCTAATTTGATCTGAGAATATTGTTTTATATAAAATTTAAAAGGGGCTCGCCGGCCTTCGTCGATTTTAACAAGGGGCTTGCGCGAGCCCCCTCCGACCCACCTCTGAGATTGTGTTACACAAATTGTGACAGGTGTTTCGCCTCTTTACAAAGCATCTTCAGACAAACTATCGTATCGGTTATTTATGTCACAAATATTTTTTTATGATAATTATTAGCTTACAAATTATAAAATGAAAGATGAAGTTTCATATTAATATCTAGAGTACTTTATCCGATCAAAAAGTAAAATAATTTACCGTTAAAATTAAAAACAAGCAATTAAATAATTCCACTTACTTATTTCACACGTGTCACCAGCCCATCCAGGGGCGCACTTGCAGCAAAACCCCTGCGGCGTTCTCCGGCATCTGCCGCCATGTCTGCATGGTGCTGGGGCGCAAGGATTTTCGACGACTTCGCAGTTGGCTCCAGAGAATCCTTCGGCGCATGAGCAGCGATACTGGTCAGGTGCTGTGTTCTCGCAGGTACCTCCATTGTTGCATGGTTCGTGGGTTCCGCAGTAGTTCAAATCTGTAATAAAAATAAATATTCAATCAAATTCGATGACTAAAAATACAAAGTACTTATAACATATTCAAAAAAGGTTTGAACCTATCATAAAAAAATGTTTGAGCATTTTTGAACTTATTTTGAATCGTGAATAATGTTCATGATTCATATTTACTTAAAGTAGAGAAAATAATAATATTAAATAAAGAAAAGGAGACGAGTTTTTAAGCATTACATAGATGCGTCTTAGCACAAAACTATAATTTAAGATTTCTACACTCACTTTTTGTCACTAACGACTCGGGTTTTGCCTTTCAGCATCTTTAGGCGTTCAAACGTACAGGTGAACATAATCTTAACGTTTGGTAAATACGTGTTTATATGATAAAATAAGATTTTTTTTAATCACTAAGTTAAAAGCTGTTTTTACGGTAAATTCGTCGATGTTATCCTATTTATTTATTAAGTATTATCAAATTTATAACCTTATTCAAAGGAAAAAGTTATGTTTGCACGAAAGAATTTAACAGCAACAACTGATACGTTCATATATTATTTTCACATATTCAAGAGATAAAAAAAATCCGAAACTGTATAACATACGGCAATAAAACTCGAAGAACTGATTTAAAAAAGGAATATTCTCATTTTTATTTCTCATACTATTATATAATGAAAAAAGAAAGCTTAATATATTTACAAATTTTGAGCAAATATTTCCCACTAGGGTAGAAGTTATAATGATTTAAACAAGACCGGAATTTTATCAAATACTTTGGGAATATTTACCCCGTTGCGAATGTGTTAGTGACGTTCAATTAGTTAGGAAAGTAATCACATAAAAAAAAACATCTTTGTATGTTGTTGAAATCACATGTGATTATCGTTAAAAGATTAAAAAATGGGAATGCCAACTGATTTAAATGATAAATCATTTTAAGAACTGTATTATTTTGCCTTTGATGATTTTCGACAACCTATATGTGACACGGTTTCTCAACATTTTAGGAGTCGACACTTCCCACATGAATCGAATTCTTTTTTAACCTTTTTACCAGAAAGTTTTCTCTTGTTAAATTTGGTTTGGACGTAAATTTTGAATATTTACATTTCAGTGAAATCCTGTTTTCGCGTGCCCGGAATTTTCCGCTATTTGCGTATTTTGTTTTGAAATCCTGGTATATTTTAGTTCTTTTAGAAAACTGGGTGTATTCCTAAAAAATCCTTTAAGATAACTACTTAATTACGTTTAGATCTTCTGGTTTATTCAATAAATAGGTTTTCGATTGTTTTTTAACACTACTAAATTTTATGATTATTTAAAAATAAAACAAAAATAACCCCCACCACGTTGAGAGCAACAAGTTTACAGCTAGTAATTATTATTTACAATTATAAATTAGTGGAATGAGACAGTGGAAACGAAAAGGGAGTCGCCGGTCATTGATTATATTGTGCTTATTACAAGCAAAATAATATACAATCTTGAACGATGTCATTATTTTTCCTATTGTGATACCAAACGCAAGACGTAGAGCTCGAATCTTTCTCGCCATATAGACTCGTTTATAAAAGCTTTGTATTAAAATTCCGACCGCGTCCTCTCGCGTCGGCCGTCCCAAATGGACATTATCACATTTCTGAAAAGCTAAACGATGCTCCGGGGGCCGTGGGTGGCAACTTAATGACATCTTTTACATATTCTTTCAATCATCACACCACGAGATTACAACGCCGAGGATTTACGAGAGAAAAAGCGGACACTCCGTACGCGTGTGCCACTGTTAAGAAAAATACACGTGATTTAGCAGTTTCATATTCCGCGTAATGTATTCCATTATTTCGTTTTCAACAACGGAAGTCAACTAAAAAAGTGTATATTGTTATTACTGATTATTTGTTGGTAAATGGACATGTGCTGTGGATCCCCTTTAGGCAGCGGTGGGCTGGCAATACGCTAACAAGGAGCTCGCTTAATCTCAAAGCAATTCTCGGTGTTCTGGGTAAGCAGTGAATTTATTTATCACTCTTTTGCAATGGTGTACATAAGCAATCGATTGTTACTCAAAAAACTTTTGATTTGTAACGGCTAAAAATGTACTACTGTGTATACTGAAGCTGTCGATGATAAAATTTAACAAGGTGCTCGTGCAAGCCTCTTTGAGCCCATCACTGCCTTTAGGAGCTTCAAGTCTACCAGTCTCAGCCACTGATGACCGTCCGTAGGATGTACTAAGTAGAGCTACAAGAAGCTGGGAAGGCCAAGAAAGAAGCACAGAGAATGACGTGATATATAGCATATTGAAGTAACCATGTAGCGGCTATATGCTTCGAATAGGAAACGGATATGCATAGCAAAAAATAGTGCTAGCCTGTCGTGTCTGTAGCGTAGTTATCAACGTCGTTGGCTTCCTTGAAAAATCTCACGGGTTCTACTCCTAGTACGAACAGTATTTCTTAATTGACTACTGTTTAAAGCAGGGGTCACTAAACTTTTTGAGAAGCGGGCCGGATTGAACTTTTTAAAAACTAAGGGGGCCGGACGACAAATAAATTCTTATTGGAGCCCAATCAGAATACTATTTCATTTTTTGTGGTTACATAATAATTAGAATGTAAACAAATGTTTGCCCTTCTTAGAATTTCAATAAATGAGAATATTGGAGAAATTTTTGAGTGAACGAAAATCTGGTCGTCTCGCCTCCAATTTCTATCCAACTTCCTTCACTTTGAGTTTCCTACCAGATAGTCTATGCAAAAATCCAGAACTTTTCACGGGCCGGATGAAAATCTTTGGCGGGCCGTAGTTTGGTGACTGCTGGTTTAAAGGGATGGGTGTTTTTTATTCAAGTCATCGCTTAAAACAGCAATATTAAAATTAAGAATTAACTCAGAAAATTCTTTTTAAAACATATTATATCTGTATCAACGTACATAAAATCCATTATAACTAAAATGATTATCACGTCCGCGTAATGGAAAATGAAATAAATTGATACCAGACGCTGGTTTTTTTTTTCAAACGAATCAATCGCGATGTTATTTATTACGTCACGAGGGATCGGTGTTAGGTGTTTGCTTCTCGTAGCCAAATCACGTACACACCAACTTATCTGCCTGTCTTAGAGATCTGCCTATTACTTACGGGTCTGCCTGTAGTCGCGTCTGACTTCATCCAACCGTGAAATTGCATAAACGTTGAGATTGCTGGAGGGCAGGGTCAGAGCAGTGCTTTATACTGCTGTTAAATTATTTTCGAACTATTTTTCTACCTATATTTACCTTAAAAACTACGTCTAGGGATACCAGTTTCTTCACTATTAATATAATTTCACGCATATATTCTTATAAAGACAGTGCATGGAGAAAAAAAAATAAGAAAAACTCCTAATGCATACTGATTGGGTGTTTTGTTTAGTAAACACAAGTATTCAATTATTATCATTCATTGTTTGTCATATTACCACATTAAGCTTGAAAAAAATATTTTGACTTGTTTGACATCTAACTAATTTCCTCACACCCTTTCAACCCTTAAATAACGGAGTAATCCTTAACTAGTTAACCACTAGTCCTGTTCTTGCTCTATTCTTCTATCTATAATACTGTATTAAAAAAAGAGAGGTTGGGCAACTGAGTAACAAAGAGTTTCCGTAGAAAAGAACTTCTATTAAAATACTTCCAATAGTAGACCATATTTTTCTCTATATTGAAAGTGGACATGGATTAAAAAAATGTAAATATTATGCTTTTAAATATTTGAAGTAAAAAGAATTGCTAACCTAATAAGTCGTAGTTGTGACTCATATATTCTGGAGCTCTGGGGCAATCAATCATTGTCCAAGTGACAGCTGCGGCCCTGGTCAAGAATACCTCCGGTAGATTGGAGTTCTTTAACTCTAATGCGATAAATTGGTACCAAATGGTGACTAAGTGGTTTAGGAAGAAGCCTGCTGTACATTAAACTTTTTATTTTGCGTTTTTTTTATGTGAGTAGACAATAAAAAGGCAAGGTAACTATTCTTGTACAAGTCTACGCGTGAAATTGAATTAAAATCATTTTAATAAAACTTACAGAGAATAAATAAATACTCCGTTTAGTGCAAAGGTTCAAAATTTTCCATCCTGAGGGTGTCAGAAGGGTAGAAGAATCAAATTTTAATCCTATAAAATGACTTATTTTAACATTTTTAGGATACAACTTTGTATCCGAGAGAAGTAAGTATAAATAGGCTATTATTTGGAAACCCGGCTTGTTTTAAATTAGGTGAAAGAAGAATGTTATTTAGTAAATCAAAATACATCGGATAACGTTTATGACACTAGTACCTAATTGGTGTTTACGCTGACAACATATAAATATTATACACGCATATGATTGAAATTGCATGTAAAAAAACTTTTTTTTTTGAATTGCGACTCTTTGTGTTATGTGACCGCTACAGATACTTCATGTCTTATTGTGATGGGTATGTTTGTAAGCATTTAAAAATACATATTCTCTGATGTAACGAGTAATGCTTATAACGATCAAATTTAGTCGGTCCCATCTTCTTCGTAATAAACAAGTTCGACTGTATATATATATTTTTAATACTTTTGTTATTGAAAAAAATATAATTATTAATTAAAATATTAACTTAACAATATTAATTATAATATCATATTATCTATGAGGCCATTCTCAATGCTACCGATTTGACCGACATAATATATGTGTATTGCAAGACGTAATTATTATATCATCAGTTTGCATTGATATCGGTCTGCAAAGATAGTATTGCAACACTTGAAATGACTCAAATTATTTATGGTCCATAAATCAGCGGCATGTTTTATTACGGTTATTAGTATCAGGTACTTTCCCATTAGCTAGTATCGTGTAACAAAGAGATTTATCGGTGAGAATGTATAATGGGATAGCTAGTTATTTGCGCACAAAGAAAATCGGGTTATTTCAGTGCTAACTGGATAAATGTGAAGAAAAGACACAATATTCCTTTGTACTTTATTCCACTTTATTTATAAAAGGTCGGTTTCGCTCATGGCGAGCATTGTCGTCTGATATGATATATAATTTAACAGTGCTATTTATACAAAAACAAATTAAAATGAAAAGGTGCAAACAATTGTCATTTTTTTTTACAAGTTACAGTAGAAGTGACTCTATAATTACACAAAATTAAAACGTCTAACACCTCATACATATAATTTATAAAATCTTTAAAGAATAATAAAGATGAAGTGGTGACTAATGGTAATTAAAAACATATATAATTACGGAAATTTTAACAAAGTGACGTTACATTACTAAAGCTAATAATTTAACTGCTTTAAGCCAGTTTTGCCCGAATTCGCCAGTAAATGATGCAAATAAAAAAAACACTGCTTACTCCGACAGGTTCAAACCTGAAAAAATACTACGCGAAACGATACCCACGCTTGCTAGCTGTAGACTGATTGAGACCGATGCAAAACTTTTATTGCGTCGTGCATAATGCAGTGGAAGTAAAAATACTAAATGTTCCAACATCGGAACACTGGGCAAAAATGGCTTAAAGACAATTTATTGAGCTGAATAAATAGTGCTACAAATGAGAAGTTGTTAACTCAATGGCTGCCACAGACGAGATATCTCGTATAATTTGTCGTGCTCAATACGCCAGAGTCAATAACTCATAATATTAATAATTGAAAATTATAGCCGGCGTGCTAAGTAATTACGTACGGCGGTTAAAAGGTTAAAAAATTTAAGAGGTTCTGGATATTTATAATTCGTTATAGTATCCATTACTTTTTGCGGTGAATTTAGAAAGTAAGCTGATGTTATAATTATATCACCATTCGAAAATGTCATAATTCGCTGTTTTTTGTTTTGGTTCCGGGGATCTCCGTAGAAAAGATACCAACCAGGTCGTAATAGTTCTCGGTGCAAGATTTCGTTACGTTGATGCCGCACCCGAGACACCTGTGGAGGCATCGCCCACATTTTGACGAACCGAAAACTAGGTATTCGGAAAAGCAATGCATATACGAAGAAGCCAGATGTCTTATGATGTACAGCGTACATACTAACAACAGAATCTTAGAACAATCACGGTCTGAATTAAAGACATGCGAGATAACTTGCGCTATAGGAGGTTCAGTTAATATCTTTCATATTGTATTTACTTTATCGCTAAAAATTGAATATACTACCGACTAACCGCAGAATTTATGCTATTTTCTACCATGAAAACCAAATTATTGGAGTTAAACAAAATTCAATGAAGTAAAAAGAGTGTTACTATGAAAAAAATGAAAAATGTTCTCGCAAGTTACTCAAATCATAGAAAAAAATATAATAGCTCTGTTCTTCTGCGTACTTCTGACGGTTTTCAAACTGTTTTAGAATAAGAATAGAATCGAAAGCTTGTAGATGTAGAACAGTTACAATCAGTGGCGGCCGGCCAAAGTTGCATTGGATCAATGCACCCTTTGTATATGCAGATGCGGTTATATTTCATGAAATAATATTCAAACATAACATTTGTACTATTCCTTCATTTTAAATTATTCATGTATTTATTGTCTTTATGTAGTATTGTAATGACTTATTGTAAACACCGTGTGTTTATGAAGTGTCTGTTTATTTATTTTTGCAAGTAATGCCTGTCCGGGTTTAAATGCGATCCCAGACGAATTGTATTGACGGAGATCGAAAGTGTAATGTTGTAGTAACACTGCAAGCTGGACGATCACTCGGCGGTCTTCAAGCCAACGTGCCAGCGGTTCCAAACATTACAACACCCAAAGACGCGCAAAAATATCAACACACAAAAAGGGATCTCAATTCATAAAAACTCTTATATAAAATAAAATAATTTTTATTTTATGCATACGACAGTGCACTCTACAAATATCGAAGGATTTATTCCAGCGGTGGGCTGTCAATACGTTAACAGGAGGTTTTGTTTAATCTCCAAGCACCTCTCTGTTTTCTGGGGAAGGAGTGGATTTTTTTATCACTCCTATGTAATTATATGCAATACTTAAATAAGTAATCGATTGTTACTTAATACACATATATTATGTAACAATATGCAATTAACCGTAAACTTATCAATTTAAATGGTTAAAAATGTACGACTATGTATACTGAAGCTGTCTAAGTTGTGTAAGTCAGAAACTGCAGTTACATACTAATTTGATCTGAGAATATTGTTTTCTATTAAATTAACAAAGGGCTCGCCGGCTTTAGTAAAATTTAACAAAGACCTCGGGCGAGCTCTTCCAGCCCACCCCTAATTTATTTTGTAACATTCCTACACAAAAAATAATAACAAATAACGTTTTTACGCTGCGAAATACACCCTGTTATAATATCGTGAAGTAGTAGAGAGAAGGGGTTAATACAACGCTGAGTTTCACCAAGAAATCAAATACAAACGAATATTCGAATATGTTAAGATATTTTTCGACGTTCGAATATTCGAAAGTTGAATAAATTGTTCGAACATTATTTTATAGTTTTCGGAGAAAGAACTGTAAATTAAATGTGTGCTAAATACAAATTCTATCTGCTTATGATATAGTTAAATCTTGGCACAGTCATTCGGTGTATTTATTCACAAGTCGACACAACCGAAAATTTAACCGATCGGCCATTTGGTGGCTAAAAATGTTAACTTAATTTTTAAAAATGCGGCGTTGTTCGAATATCGAAGTTATTTTTTAAATTCTAGAGAATTTGATTTTTTGTACAATCAAGTTCATCAACTTTTGAGTTGCTGTTCGAGGAGTGAAAGTAAGGTATTTTCAGTTTTTATATGGATTGAATGCCTGGATTGTGACAATTTAACAAAATAATAATTCCAAGATATGACTGTATCAGAAATTGATAAGAGGATAGTCACAGTTGGACGTACAGACATATTTATAATTTATAAGCTTATGTGGTTGAATAATCGAATGTCTCCGCTGAACGAAGTTCGAAAAATAAGCACACTTGGCAAGCACTGGCAAAAAATAAATAAAAACCTTTCTCTTTTCAAGGGAGCGTGAACGGTCGAAATGGATGACCAAAAAAAAACACCCAGATACTATTATACTCAATTGATTTGAATTAATGTTACGGCAATTAGAACAATTTATCGGTTGAAGGTTATATGTACGAAAAAAAAATACAACAGTTTCTCTTTCATAATAATGATCGCACTTGTTTTATGAATAATGTGTTACGGTCAAATACCAAATCGGACATTTCATACACGTCGAGATAATTATTGATAACTGTTAATGCATATTTAAACAAATGGTACCGCTTGTATTATACAGCGATTTATTTTAGATTGATTGGTTCGAAATTGGCGTGGTAAAAAAATATTACAAATAAGCCATGGATAAAAAATAAATAAATTCAAACGATTAATTAGTCTTTCGATAGCTGTTTTTTAATTGCCACACCATTAGTAAAATTTTAAGACAAAACACATGCAATATTCATTGTATATTTTAAAAGTATTAATGTCCATATATATGCATTAAAAAGTGATGATTTCATATAATGAGATGAAAAATAGTATTTTAGTTTAAAATATAGCTATTTCGGGTTATGCCTTCATCAGGACTAACGTTATGTTTAAAATAAAATTAATTTAGCTACATATATATACTAGTTTAGAAGAGATACGCAATATGTACATTTTTTCATCCACTCTAACATTCTAATTCTATGTTTATTCGATTGACTTTAGCGTTTCTCGGAACGATTGCAAATATAAGATTATTTTAAACTAAATATTTTAAATATTATGTGATTATTTATTATAGGTTACATAAGCGTCTTGTAAGGGTTTTAGCAAAGGTGATTGCTTTATATTTGTTTGGTCATTAAAGATGTCATTGGCTTAATTATGTTTATTGAATTCATGTTGTCATAGTGTATTTACTACTAAGATAGAAACAGATAGGTGCTGAAATAAAATGTATGATGATGTCAATTGCTGTATTTTTAAAACAAAGATCTGTTTAATTTTTGACATTGAAGTGTAAAACAGAAGACACTAGTAGAGTGCGAAAACACCTGTTTGTTTCAGGTTATGTGACAGACGGTTCGTGGCGTGTGAGATTGTTAGATTTTAGCGCTATCCACCCATTTAGTTTTAGTTTTAAAAAGCGCCAAAGACGACTCGGACACAGGCGCAGAAATCCTGGAGCCAGCCCTGGTGACAGTCATACATTTTTCGGTTATCTTAAAGAATAGCGTCGTGAAGGATTTGACGTTTAATCGGAATTGCCGCCAACACAGAAATCATTCGTGAATTACTTGTTTTAATTAATTATACAAATCTAAGAAGCGTTATGATCTTTGATTACTGTCAGAATAAATTTAAAAAATACATTTATATTCAATCGTACCGATTTCGCCGCGAAATCTTTAATATTGGAAGCTATGTGTAACTACTTATACATCTTAGTTAAGATACGATTGAATATACATTTATTTTTTTCATTTATTCTGACAGTAATCAAAGATCACAACGCTTCTTAGATTTGTAAAATTAATTAAAAAAAATTATTCACGAACGATTTCTGTGTTGGCGGCAATTTCGATTAAACATCAATTGCTTCACGACGCTATTCTTTAAGATAACCCATTTTTCTCCGAATTCATTAGTCATTAAAAAAAATCATGATACAAAAATGTTCATTCGGACATTTGAAACATTGACTGTGTAATAAAATCACTACAGACGCCTTTACAGTTTAACTACTCGGCGAAGGTGATTCATTATTATTATAACACTTACAGGAAGTTAGTTTTCAACAAAGATTTTCTATTGAACAAAAACGAGTTTGCTTTTAAAACATCAGCTCATAAGCTTCAGAACATAAAGCTCTATAATTATTCATTCATATATTAAAGAGTCATTTTATTCTAGCAAGTTATCTTTGTTTCTGCTGACCCCGTCAAAAATAATAAAACTCTTTGTAGAAAATATAGTGACCTATCATTAATTAACTAACCGTAATTCAAGCATAAACAGTTGTCGATAACAATAAATTCACAAGGTTATAATGGATTCCAATCAACAAATAAATATTATAGATCATTTGAAATAAAGGTTACATTTAAAAATATATCACGAGAGTTGAATCGAAAGATCAATGATTTTTTTTGTTTGATTTTCCATTGAAAATAACATAGTAATTTGTATAAGAAATTGTTTATACAATAGAATAAGCAAAGTTTTATTAAAATAGTGTAACCGGATACGTTTAAATAAAATTGAATACAATGATTAAGCACAGCATTGTAGCGAATTTATTTATTAAAGAATGAGTAACAAATATGTAATGCAGTTTCTGACAGTGCATTTAATTGGTAATAATAGGAAACAATGTTTTATATTAAAATACGTTACAGCTTACAGCAGTGTAATAAACATTAACGTCTGTGTAAAAATGTATAAAAGCCATTAATTTATATTAATATAAAAAAGTTTCCGACATGTTCTTTGTCATTAATTAATGCTGTTGAATTAGTGGCAAATATATCTAAAAGTTTCTCGAAGATTAAGAAACTTTTTTTAACTTACATATATTGTAACAGATTAAAAATATCAAAGTATTTTAGTTCTACAATTTTTACAATTTTTTATGCGTTGATAGCTATTTCGGTTTTCGCCATCGTCAGAACTATGTTTAAACTTATATTTTGCTCAGCTATATATACTGGCTCTGAAGAGATACACAATGCATCAAGTTATTCATACCGAATTAATTTATCAAAAATGATACAGATGTCATTTTTTAGCGATATGAACGTTTGATATATATCACAGCAAATTACTTTTTACATAAAAGATCTAAATTGATTTGCATTATTGATAAAAAAAAACAGAGATTAACAGAATCGATCAGAGACTACAACCGAACATAATGCTAAATAACACAATACGATGATTTATTCGCGTGCTATACAATATCTATAATAGCGTTAGTTTTTTAATACATTTGCACAAGTGTTTTTTTACTATTGTGTTGATCTATTTTTATTGAACCGAGGCTCGACAGATGCACCCTTCAGCCACAACATGCACCGCCTAATGTAACCGATGTATCATTTTTTTATCAATTAACAAAGCCTCTAGCGCTATTATATGGATGGCGTAGATTTGTAGGGATGCACTGCGCGGAAAGGGGTGATTACGTAGGAGTCTCCAAGGGGTTGTTTAATACAGTTTATGATTTGACGATAATAATGTTTTGATTGTATCTATTGAAAGTTTTAAATGTAATAGAGTTTGTTAACCTTTACCACTGTTTTGTTTATGTGGTACATATTTCCATCACTATAACTACTATCTACTACTACTATAGTTTTCGATATAAAAGCTTTAACTCTTCTTCTCATGAGCTTCAACTAACAGAAGTCAGATTTGTATATTCGTAAACTTTTAAAATCTTACTTTAAACTACTTCTTCGAGTTGAAGAGATTTTAAGCTGATTTCGTCTTCGGTGAACATTTTTATTGTTAAATTTTGGCTGCCATTCTTTCTATCAACTTTTTAACGTTAAATAATTTCGGACTCATTATATGAAGCTCGAGTGAAAACTGCACATGTTATTATATAATTTCATTTGTACAAATTCTTTGAGAATAATGAGATAATGATATCATCAAATTGTTATACATAAATGATTATAAGCAGTGGTGTAGTGATAAACAAATAGGTACCAGGTCAGTCATTGATTTCTTGCCTATTTTTTTTTATATCCGTCCGAAGTCCGTTAAAAAATAAAAGTTTTTAAAAAAACGCGCATTAACTTTTAAGAAAACTGTAATTACTGTATGTACTTAAAAAATAGGTTACAAGTCAAAAAGATGGCAGGGCGGAGCCCTGGATCATTTTCAGGTGCCAGGTCGCCGACCTGGCCCCACTTCACCACTGATTATAAGATATACCGCATGGTCTTTGTAAGTAACCGTATATTGTGCTTTGAAAACAGATGCATGTGCCAAAAACTAGGAGTGCGGTGGTTAGACTTTGTCAGGAACACAGACAAAACAGTCCTTTATCACGTCCAAAGTGAAGAAACGAAGAAAAAGACGAAAAGCCTGAATTCTGCCTGTCTCTTTTACCAACCGGATTGATACCACCATCGTTGAATCCCACTGATTACTATCCATATAATTCACTCGGCGGAGATAGATGGAGGAAGACGCTATGACATGGAAGGAAGCAACAAGATTGGCAAGGGACAGATAATCTTGGAGAAACCATGTGGTGGCTATATGCTCCGGCTAAGGAGTGAACCAGTAAGTTATTCGACAAAACTAGCTACTGAAAGCTAAAATCAAAACAATGAAAGTGTAGCCTAAGCTAAAGTGTAAGCTTTTGGCTTAAAACGACGATTCTTGAAATATTAAGACAAATTTTAAGCCAGTTTTCTTCATTAGGTTATAAATTAGAATATTAAAGCTTTCATACGAAAAAAAACGAATTATCATTTATTGATTTTATGAAATATTCAAGTTTTAAAATTTCTATTCTTTGATACTCTGCCTTACATTCCACGTCTTTTAATATGAACTAAATATATAAGTACTTAAATATTGTGAGGATGTAATTACAATTTCTAGCATTTCCGATATAAGTTATCATTCATACCATACCGCTGAGTACCACCCCTCCAGGCACGTTGATGTGTCGAACAGGGGTGTTTTGTAGCACCCTCCAGTTAATTTATGCCACATTGTTGTATTAATACTGGCCAAAACGCCGCAATGATCCGATCATCGAACGGCAGATGTACTCAAACAGATGTACAGGTTTTAATTATTATTTTATTATGCTTAATTTGAATAGAAACATTTATTAGTAAGTTATTTATATGTTTTTAAATTGTGACTCTAAATATCTAATCTCTATCGATTTTTTTTTGCAAAATTACGAATAACTAAAAACAATCAAAGATTTCAAATAATTGATAAGTAAATTTATTTTTGAGTGCCTTAGATACAAAACCTACTTAACTCCAAAAACCAAAAATGTTGACAAAGTGCAAAAAACTGCTGTGGACTTTATGGATTTGAGTATGTTTTGACACTAAACACATTTTTGTAAATGCGTTTTCTCTGTAGAAGAGAGAAGGTTTAGAGAATATAATTTAAGATTTCGACTGAAGGTGCTTGGTGGAATTTCAATATTAAATTTGAATCGTTCAAACTATGTACATTCTCACAAATTTTGTCACTAACGACCCGGGTTTCGCCTTTCGGCATCTTCAGGCATTCAAGTGCACGGATGAACTTGAACTGACGCTTAGCAAATAAAAGTTTCGTGCTTATATAAGATACAAATGCATCACCGAGTCCAAAGCCATTGCTGGCGAAAAGGATGAGCTCATGGGAATTCCAACAGATTTGTGTAGTGTAGTAAAAAAAAAAAAAAAAAAATGTTACACCCAAATACGGACAGTCATAAGCTCTTTTTCCAAGAAATTTTAGAAATCAATAAAGCACAGTTGCAAAGTCTTCCGATTTTAAACGAAATAACAAATTTTCCCACATCTCCTCTTCTATACCCTATATAACCATAAAATCATATAATCATAAAACCTTTGCCGACAAACAGATTATATAATTCTTGAAACTGCTCACTACACAAATCTGTTGGAATTCCCATGAGCTCATCCTTTTCGCCAGCAATGGCTTTGGACTCGGTGATGCATTTGTATCTTATATAAGCACGAAACTTTTATTTGCTAAGCGTCAGTTCAAGTTCATCCGTGCACTTGAATGCCTGAAGATGCCGAAAGGCGAAACCCGGGTCGTTAGTGACAAAATTTGTGAGAATGTACATAGTTTGAACGATTCAAATTTAGGTTTAGAGAAGTTTTGAAATCGGAAATGTATTGATTGTGTAGATATTGAAATACAGAACAAGTTAGCATCAATATTTGAAAACAATCGAAAATGGTCTTTAGGTAGGTTTTGCAATTGAAGACCTCATTTATCAAGAATTAAAAATTGATTGTAAGTCAGTGAAATGTTAACAAAACGGAAAGACACACGAGTTAAAAGTGAATCGCTTACTCTAAGCTACATTTTCAGAATCGAAATGAAGCTGGGATGATATGTATGAAATTTTTAGTGATGGTATTTGTGAACTGTTTGATAAGTTTTTCTATTGTATTTCTTGATTTTTTATGTTAAATTTGATGTACTGTGTATTTTTATTTTATATTTTGTCTTATTATATTTTTCAAGTGCATGGCGAATTGGCGTCAAGTGTTTTGTCATGTACTGTAATTTTAATTTTTAACAATAAATAAATAAATAAATGTATGAACAAATAAAAGTATCCATTAGATTATCCGACCCCATTCGGTTACGTCATCTGACCAAAATACTTTACCTTAAATAAAAATATCAAAAGTTGAACATATGATTATTCGGCATGCTTTTACAACCCCTGGCCATTGTAATGTTTAAACGCGGAACATTGCTGTGTGAAGGGTAGATTTCTCAATCGAATAAAAGGTAGACAGATTCTACTGTTTGCGAATTTATCTAGGTTAGTAGCTTAACTATCCCTTTGTTATAAATACCCACGAGGACCATAAATAATTGAGAGCTTTTTTAAGCCATACTCTCTGAAAACCTGTTCAAAATTCAATACATGTAAATGAATATTGATCACTATGAGATTTAGGTTGTAATATATCAGATTATTGTTATATTAAATTATGCCAACAGCTCATAAGATAATTATATGATCGGTATTAAGTTATAAATAAAAAAAGAATCTCAGGTTTTATCTTTTTCTACTGGATTGATAAACAATTTTAATAAAAATAAAAATATCGAAATAATCTATCTAGTAAATAATAACACTTATAAATAAATAGCTTTGGCAAATTAATATATTTGTTTAAAAAAAGGTTACATTAGTTAATAAGATAGTCACATCACCATAATTAGATATCAACAAAACCAATTTGCGTATTTTTTTATTTATAAACAATATATGTAAGCCCAAAATTAACAGTTTTTTGCTATTTGTATTTCTTTTCGTCGGTATCTTAAAAAAACGGATTTCACCGTAATAATATTGAATAAACAAATGTATTCAAACTAAATAATGATTTCGACAAAAATCAAACTGTCGCTTCCCGTTGATGTAGATAATAAAATAAATAGTCTATCTTTTATTCATTTATAACCAGTGCTCTTAACTTTAGTTTTTAATTCTAATTTATAAATAAGTAAATGAGTTCCTAATGGATTAAGATGTCTTAACGTAAGTTTTTTTTAACAAGAACTGCTTGTTTCTAAGAGTTGATAGAGATAGAAGTATATAGATAAAACAGAACAGTGGTTAAATAATCACTGTTGCTTTTCCCCGACAATTTTGGATTGAATGGTGTTAGGATGTTTTATAGATATGAAAAACACCCATGGCTTTGAACATACGTAGATAAATCAATTAAATACATTGCTGTTCGTACTGGGACTCTTGGAATCTATGAAATCAGCCGTGGAAGACTTTTTATTTTCTGTGCGAACACCGATAATTTATTCTAAAGATAGTAAAAATATAATTTCGATAATATTGATTTGAAACAATAAAAAATGCCGGAACGTCGTTCCACCGCGTTACATGAGACAAAAGCACCGTTGATAACTATAAATCTGACAGATTTTGATATAGGATAACGGGTGGCGCAATGTTATTATTAAAATATGAAGTCTGGGGTGAACATTATTTTTTTCTCCTTAGGGATTTGAGCTTTTTTACGAGTGTCAACCATGTGTTGTTATATTAATGCAAAATTGCGCAGAATTCTATTTATTTTGATTATAATATGAATTAGAATTAAGCAGACTTAAGTCCTAATTTATAAAACTCTATAAATAACAAGTTTTCTATTTGAAATAAGCCGTTAAAGAATTGAATTATTATTGGAACTTCAAAGTCTCGCGATTGAAAAACAAGTTGAATTGTATGTACACATGCTAACCATTATATTACATATAAGACTGATAGTAAGGGTGGGGATTCTATTGTGTCGGAAAATCGTATATATTTAAATAAAATCTAAAACGGCCAATCAGATGAAACTTTATTGAAATAGTTTTAAAAGCAATACAAAAAAGAGGATTTCGTCAAAAGCCGTACATAAAGAAGCAAAAGGTAAATATGTTATTTAATGATGACAAATACTCAAAAATATTGTCTTCAATCGATATTTTTTGCACAAAGTAAATTTTTTCATCAATGTTGCCATGTTTATTATATTTAAAAAAGTTTTCAAATTAAAGCGCCATTTATGAAGATATCGACAACGGTATTAGCAGCCGACAAGTTATTAGTAATTAAAAAAGCAATATGTAGATTAATTTTCGTAAAATTTCCAACTAAATCATGCTAACGTGTGATTATACATTTAGATTATAATCGGTAATTAATTAATACAGTGGAGTTTGGTTTTTTTATTTGCATACAAAAGATTACTTAAAATAAATTTCGCACGAAAAAACTCGGCGATGGTGTTGCAGCACAAAATAACAGATAATTATTTTTTGTATTATATTTTACGGTAACCCGACGTTATTGATATTAATTGGATTATATTAATATTTAAAATATTTGAACTTTGGATGAGTTTGAAAACAAAAGAATAGTGCAGGCGAAGTGAATTATATTTGAAATAGTGAGTGATTAAAAACACCGTTTCAACTAGAGAGTTATTAATGTAAGCAGAGGTGGGCTGGAGTGGGCTCAAAACGGCTCGCGCGAGCCCCTTGATAAATTTTACTTAGGCCGGCGAGCCCCTTTTTAAATAAAGAGACAACAATATTATTAGATCAAATTAGTTTATATCTGATAATATTGTTTTCTCTTAAATTAACAAGAGGATCGCCGGCCTTATTAAAATTTAACAAGGAGCTCGTGATATATAAAGTATAAAATTTAAAATTAGAAAAGACGTATATGTTATATTTTTGCGTTATTAGATCATGTCATGTTTGATTATATAATATACGAAGTGAGTAGCACAAGGTCTTAAGCAATGGGTCATCCTGTAATTATCTACTATCACTTTATTTCAATGCAAACTGACAAGTACCGCAGTAAGTTAAATTAAGAACAAATATTGAACGAGTGTTGCTAGTAGTGACTCTGTGACTGTAATTTTAATGTGATTATTTTACTTTACCTCTAAAATGATTTTATAATTTTAAAATCCAAATAAGTTGATGTTTTATACAGGTCAAAAGAACTATAATAAAAAATGCATTACTTTCCTGCTCGCGTTTTTCATTAGAATTAAAAAGAAAAACGGATGACTGGTAAGTCATTATTATATTAAAACACGTTTCAATAGCAAGTCGTAAACTTTAATGTCTGAATATTAATTATATTCATCATAATAAATAATTTAAAAGCTCGCGATGAAGCTTAAAGATTCGTAAAAGAATGCTATTAATCGCCACCACTGGTCGGATGAGGGTTATTAAGAAAATATAATGGTTATAATAATAAATAATGTGAAAATCGATGAAAAATATTTAAATGGATAAATACGCAACTTTCCGTGATAGCAATGTTTTATTAGAATTTTATTTATTGTAAAAAACGTTGAATCATAATTATAAGCTGGATCTTTGGAGATAAAAATTGTTATAAGTAAAGTCACAATAAGAACAAATTTACTTTATTTGCAAAAATACTTCTCATTAAAGATGTATATTTTATAAAAACTGTAATATCTCAAATTCACAAAAATATAGTCACACGCAATTGTTATTCAAAATGAAAATCATATGACATACTTGATGGCTTATATTTATTACATTATAATGAACATAATCTGGGTGACAATAAATAAAAATAAAATCAATTCTCATTACCTAATTAGCGGTCATGTAGAATCGATACATAAACTTGTTCAAAGGATGGTGAAATGTTTGTTATATGTAAGTAAATTAAGTGTATCGACAGAGCTATCTTGCCGATATTACAATCATCACGAAAAAACCATTAATTTAGCAACGTGGATGCGAACCGGTCACCGATGGATTCAACAAGCGTGATTTATTCAACATCGTTATTAAAACACTGTCCTATCGTGTCTCCGCTAATTAAGTCAATTAACAATAAATTGCCTTTAAAGAAAATCGAGATCAAAGGCCGATTAACTTAATTGATTCGTATATTCAAATGCAGAATGGAATCGATTAATTATTTTGTGCCCATATATTAAATCGTGGCAAAAAACGGTAAGTTGTATTTAATGCATAATTGCTTTGCTTAAAACATGGTTAATATTATGTATTTTTTTTGCATTCTATTATTAACTTTTAAACAGTAGAAAAAGCAATGTTTTTACATAAACATAATTCATTTAAACCAATAATTTAATGTTTAATATTGCAATCGTTGTATATGTTTTTTTTGTACCTAGATTTAATTTAATATCTATCAAAACACACTTGTTAACCGTTGGTAAGTGTTGTAAAAAATCTGTGAAATATTTAGAACACAAAGTCGTGTCAGAAATACATGATAAAGTTAAGACGGGAATTTTTGAATGGATTTTACTAAAATATTACTAAAATTTTCATTTCACCAAAAAGCGATCTTTTTTACGTAACGTTTTTTCCTAGAACGAGGTGATTGATATCTTTGATATTATATTCTATAAACATTGTGATTATTATGTAATTTAAATTGTATTAAAAAAAAAATTGTATGACATGGCATATGTCATCAATTATATCAGTGACTCTTGTATTATCAGGGGATATAATTTTGAATTCAGAATCAATTAATTTACCGCCAAAATATTAATAATCAGTAATTAACAACAATCTCGAAATATAAAAAAAAACAGTCGGTATTTCATAATCGAACAGGAAACTGCCAAATAGATGATCAATTAAAAATAAATGGTTTGAATTATGTTCACATGTGTGCATTTTCTCAGTATTGCTTATTTATCTTAAGTATTAAGAGACGTTTAATTATAATCATTAGAGAAGTATCATTTGACAAATTAAAATATATTTCAATCAGCCAAAATGATCGTTGTATCAATTTATAAACACTGAAAGAAAACCTATTGATATATAAAATAAGTGGCTTAAAAAATTAACAGCATATAATCAATAGCAGTTTATCGCCATGTCAATTGATCGCATTAATAATATATAGCCTACAAATGACCGCTAGCATATACGAGCTGTATGTCCTATCTGGTGGTGGATGATGAGACAAGACTTACCTTGGTCACAGAGTATTCCTCCCCAATTGGTGTCGCATATGCACTGCCACGAAGATCCGTTGCAGTAACCGTGCTTGCATCCGGGGTAAGGTTGACATTGGTCGCAAAACTCCCCTCGCCACCCGGGGCGGCATCTGTAAAAAACAAATAGGTATTATATTTAATATGCAACGAACAAAGTATTGCAATTTTAACTGTGATAGCAAATCGACTTTGTTCTGTTTTAATCCTAGTCAAATCCTGTGCAGTAATTATTATATTATACTAGCAGGTTCCCGCCAAGCGTTGCAATGTCACTCAAAGAAAGAAAGTGTTTATGTGTTAATTGTGTTTATAGAAGTGCATGTTTTCTTTTTGTCTGTTTGACTTTTGCTGCCGATTTTCTATGGTACGACACACGCGCTACCTGCTGTAAGTTAATTGAACTATAACCTTCGCGCAAGTGCAAGCATACGTTGTCAAAATGAACTGTATGGCAGACATACAAACATCGACTTTTATATATAAGACCTACTGTAAATTAATTTTATTATGCTTATAACCTTCTCGGAAGTGCAAGCAAAAAGTTTGTCAAAGTTTTATTGCAATCGGATGAGCGGCAAGGCAGCGCATAAATTACGAACAGACAAACATTCATTTTTATGTATTAGATTTACTATTGACTCAATATCGTTAATTCTGAAATAAGGATTTTAATATTTGTTATTCAAATATTATTTTATTCGTTCACTGTCATAGTATTATAGAACATCAGCAATAATGTTGAAAATCGTTTCCTAGCATTATCTCCTTCTTCTTATTTGTGCTTCAGTCCAGGTCCAGTTTCAATTAATATCCTCCACTCCATTCGATCCTCTTACGCGAGTCACTGACTTTCAGCACTCGCAGGTCCTACGATTCCCGAGGTCGTGATCTTCCAACGCTTTGTCATCCCTCTTGGGTAGTATATTTGGAAAATTTTGTAGATTTACATTCAACTATACGTGATATATGCCCGGTCTAACGTAAGCGTTATGTTTCTTTGCTCTGTGCCACAATAACACAGTTAAAGTGCTAGCTAGTGTCCAAAAAGTCTGTTGGTAAACTGAAGCATAGGTTTTTTTGACAACGATGGCACGTTGCAGAAGCTGATGTATTAGTTTTTGCAAGACCAGCGTATGATAATCTTGTTTAAAAGCAGGAAACCTGCGGCTTTTTGGCTACCCTGGTGCGGCCGTCTGGCTAATTCTGAAATTCTTGGGATTTTTGATGTCAAAATCAAAAAATTAATGTGGAAGACCTAAAAAAAAGAGGTCCTACGCTGATAATTTTGGGAAATCCGCAAATTTCTGGGCTTTAGAAATTGGAATGAATTTTTTTCCGGTCAAATAATCTCTAGTCAATGTTTACTGCAGCCTTATGTTGAATTAGAAAAAAATGAATGCGGCCTATAGAGAAGAAAAGGTTCCCCACCCATGATCTAGTTTATCAAACCTGAAGGGATTGTGCCAAATTTGAATTGAAGTTATACCAATCACCTTCAGTCGAAAAGATCGAGAACTCGATGTTATTTCGCAACGACCTTCCCATCAAGGATTGATGGTAAACAACATTCCAATGTCCCATGTGAATTGATCACATTTCCTTTGCATATATTTTTTTTTGTTATTTTTCCTAGTACATTGAATTGAAGTGAAATTCTACGAATCATTGTCACCGTAAATTCGTAAGGATCTGCCCCCAGAATGACAATGAACGATTCTGTTAATTTCACTCTTTATCGACTTGACGGATCTCGTTCAAGGTATTTACCTCGTTTCCTCCGAGCGCCAACTACCTATTTGCATATTGCAAGTATATGAGCAATATATATAGTTTCCAAAGTTAGTTAGTTGCCAAATTTCAAGAAATTCTAAATAATAAATATATGATATTTTTTCGTCTGCACGTTTACTTGTATTTTGGCTTATTGTTCAATAATAATAATTGGTAGGATGATGCGACACTAATGAAATTTAAAATAATGAGAAGTAAAATACCCAACAAATGTGGTGAAGCCGGCAACCGATTCTGAGTGTGGTATGATATAGTATGAATTTAAACACGTGTCAAGAAAACGTCATTTAAAATTATATCCTTTTTGGAATTATGTCCTTTTTCAATATCTATAAATTATATAAAAGTGTAAATTAAATACGCATGCTAATTTTAAAAACGCACTAAAACACCAATATTAGTAATATTTATGATTCGTATGAAATCTTTCTAGTGAAAAGTATGCGGCTCTGCATTGGTCCATCTTTTTTTTACCGATCCACATGTGTAAAAAGGTCGGAGAACACTATTATAGTGTATTTATCCAAAATGAATAACACATAATTATAACAAAACACAGCACATAAAAAATCTACGGATCGATTTGATAGAATTTAAGTAATATCAGTATTTATGATGTAATTGTTACGTTTGCTCCCAACAGATCCCGTGCTTTAACAATTAAACTTTTGCAGAAACAACGCGTGGTTAGTTAAAGCTTTCAAACTCATAAAGTTAACTGCGTTATCGTATTAATCAAAAACCTAAAGTTTTAAGCTTTAACGAGTATTACTACTAAAACGGGAAAAAGGCACCCTTATCTTGTTAAGATTTAATAACAACTATAAATGACTATTTATTCACACAACCCGACACTTAAAATATTATATGTTCGTCCTCTGTGATTAGTTCATGTGGTTAGACTTGATTAATAAAAGATTCAAATTGATATTGACGGCTCAGTCGATGAATGAGCGTGAAAAAAAAACTTTTATTATTTGCTTGCATTATTTTGATTCCAGACATTAGCCATATATTGCAGTAATTAAATCAATACAGCTAAAAGGCAGTCGTTGCACCGTCAGTGGTAGGAAAGATTAGTATGACAAGGGGGATTTGAAGGATAAGTAGATTAATGCAAAATTTATATAAAATTCAAAATGACTTGGATCATTCCACGTATTGTGCCTCTAACAGTAAAACGTGCTTCAAAATAGCATATCGACTGTGGAAAAAAAATGACGTAGCACACACATATATCTTAACATTAATAGCCGATAAGGTCCGTCTGTAAGGACGTCCGCAGTAAGGCACAGACCAATGATTTCGATTTATTCTGAACAGCACATTTTTGAAATGTTGTTCTATCCAATGGGAGCGGCTTATTTTAAACCGGGCGTGAATGTTCTGATATCGCCACGTTTGAAAATTTGATATTTCTTGGTGTAGAGCTAAAGTATTGTATCACCATACATCATAATATTCGAATAATCAAAGACTTTAATTCGACTATTGCAAACTATGATTATAGGGCTATCGAAATGAATCGTCTGATCGTGTGAGTCGATGTGAGACTAATATTTTTTGGAGCGGATTTGATCAATTGAATCATAATGATGAATCTTTTCACGTCTGACCTTGAAAATCTGTTAGAATTCTTTAATCTATATATTAATAGCCGATAAAATAAGTTTTCACTTTTCACTTTTTACTTTTTACTTTTTACTTTTCACAAATGTGTGCGTACTGATGTCCTCGAGCGTATTTTAAAATTAGTTTGATAAAATATATATACTACAAAAAATGGTTGTTAGCAAAGTTGAACATTATTCCAAATATTAAATAATTTACGAAATTTCTGCTCCTACGAAAAATGGTTGTTAGCAAATTTGAACATTATTCCAAAAATTCAATAATTTACGAAATTTCTGCTACTACGAAAAATGGTTGTTAGCAAACTTAAACATTTCAATTATTCTAAAAAATACATTATTTACAATTAAATAGTGCAGGGGTGTCGATATATGTCCCGTGATCTATTTCTTCTTCTACGAAATATATTTGTTTGCCAACTTAAATATTTCAATTATTCTAAAAAATATATTATTTCCAATTAAATAGTGCAGGGGTGTTGATATATGTCCCGAGATCTATTTCTTCTTCTACGAAATATGTTTGTTAGCAAATTTAAACATTTCAATTATTCTAAAAATTACATTATTTACAATTAAAATACTGCAGGGGTGTCGATATTTGTCCCGTGATCTATTTCTTCTTCTACGAAATATATTTGTTAGCCAACTTAAATATTTCAATTATTCTAAAAAATATATTATTTCCAATTAAATACTGCAGGGGTGTTGATATATGTCCCGAAATCTATTTCTTCTTTTACGAAATATGTTTGTGAGCAAATTTAAACATTTCAATTAGTCTAAAAATAACATTATTTACAATTAAAATACTACAGGGGTGTCGATATATGTCCCGTAATCTATTTCTTCTTCTACGAAATATGTTTGTTAGCAAACTTAAACATTTCGATTATTATAAAAATTATATTATTTCCAATTAAATAGTGCAGGGGTGTTGATTTATGTCCCGAAATCTATTTCTTCTTCTACGAAATATGTTTGTTAGCAAACTTAAACATTTCAATTATTCTAAAAATTATATTATTTCCAATTAAATAGTGCAGGGGTGTTGATATATGTCCCGAGATCTATTTCTTCTTCTACGAAATATATTTGTTAGCAAACTTAAACATTTTAATTATTCTAAAAATTATATTATTTCCAATTAAATACTGCAGGGGTGTTGATATATGTCCCGAAATCTATTTCTTCTTCTACGAAATATGTTTGTTAGCAAATTTAAACATTTCAATTAGTCTAAAAATAACATTATTTACAATTAAAATACTACAGGGGTGTCGATATATGTCCCGTAATCTATTTCTTCTTCTACGAAATGTGTTTGTTAGCAAACTTAAACATTTTAATTATTCTAAAAATTATATTATTTCCAATTAAATACTGCAGGGGTGTTGATATATGTCCCGAAATCTATTTCTTCTTCTACGAAATATGTTTGTTAGCAAATTTAAACATTTCAATTAGTCTAAAAATAACATTATTTACAATTAAAATACTACAGGGGTGTCGATATATGTCCCGAAATCTATTTCTTCTTCTACGAAATATGTTTGTTAGCAAACTTAAACATTTCAATTATTCTAAAAATTATATTATTTCCAATTAAATAGTGCAGGGGTGTTGATATATGTCCCGAGATCTATTTCTTCTTCTACGAAATATATTTGTTAGCAAACTTAAACATTTTAATTATTCTAAAAATTATATTATTTCCAATTAAATAGTGCAGGGGTGTTGATATATGTCCCGAGATCTATTTCTTCTTCTACGAAATATATTTGTTAGCAAACTTAAACATTTTAATTATTCTAAAAATTATATTATTTCCAATTAAATACTGCAGGGGTGTTGATATATGTCCCAAAATCTATTTCTTCTTCTACGAAATATGTTTGTTAGCAAATTTAAACATTTCAATTAGTCTAAAAATAACATTATTTACAATTAAAATACTACAGGGGTGTCGATATATGTCCCGTAATCTATTTCTTCTTCTACGAAATGTGTTTGTTAGCAAACTTAAACATTTCGATTATTATAAAAATTATATTATTTCCAATTAAATAGTGCAGGGGTGTTGATTTATGTCCCGAAATCTATTTCTTCTTCTACGAAATATGTTTGTTAGCAAACTTAAACATTTCAATTATTCTAAAAATTATATTATTTACAATTAAAATACTACAGGGGTGTCGATATATGTCCCGTAATCTATTTCTTCTTCTACGAAATGTGTTTGTTAGCAAACTTAAACATTTCGATTATTATAAAAAATATATTATTTCTAATTAAATAGTGCAGGGGTGTTGATATATGTCCCGAGATCTATTTCTTCTTCTACGAAATATGTTTGTTAGCAAACTTAAACATTTCGATTATTATAAAAATTATATTATTTCCAATTAAATAGTGCAGGGGTGTTGATATATGTCCCGTAATCTATTTCTTCTTCTACGAAATATGTTTGTTAGCAAACTTAAACATTTCAATTATTCTAAAAATTATATTATTTCCAATTAAATAGTGCAGGGGTGTCGATATATGTCCCGTGATCTATTTCTTCTTCTACGAAATATGTTTGTTAGCAAACTTAAACATTTCAATTATTCTAAAAATTATATTATTTACAATTAAAATACTACAGGGGTGTCGATATATGTCCCGTAATCTATTTCTTCTTCTACGAAATGTGTTTGTTAGCAAACTTAAACATTTCGATTATTATAAAAATTATATTATTTCTAATTAAATAGTGCAGGGGTGTTGATATATGTCCCGAGATCTATTTCTTCTTCTACGAAATATGTTTGTTAGCAAACTTAAACATTTCGATTATTATAAAAATTATATTATTTCCAATTAAATAGTGCAGGGGTGTTGATTTATGTCCCGAAATCTATTTCTTCTTCTACGAAATATGTTTGTTAGCAAACTTAAACATTTCAATTATTCTAAAAATTATATTATTTCCAATTAAATAGTGCAGGGGTGTTGATATATGTCCCGAGATCTATTTCTTCTTCTACGAAATATATTTGTTAGCAAACTTAAACATTTTAATTATTCTAAAAATTATATTATTTCCAATTAAATACTGCAGGGGTGTTGATATATGTCCCGAAATCTATTTCTTCTTCTACGAAATATGTTTGTTAGAAAATTTAACATTTCAATTATTCTAAAAATTACATTATTTACAATTAAAATACTACAGGGGTGTCGATATATGTCCCGTAATCTATTTCTTCTTCTACGAAATATGTTTGTTAGCAAACTTAAACATTTCGATTATTATAAAAATTATATTATTTCCAATTAAATAGTGCAGGGGTGTTGATATATGTCCCGAGATCTATTTCTTCTTCTACGAAATATGTTTGTTAGCAAACTTAAACATTTCGATTATTATAAAAATTATATTATTTCCAATTAAATAGTGCAGGGGTGTTGATTTATGTCCCGAAATCTATTTCTTCTTCTACGAAATATGTTTGTTAGCAAACTTAAACATTTCAATTATTCTAAAAATTATATTATTTCCAATTAAATAGTGCAGGGGTGTTGATATATGTCCCGAGATCTATTTCTTCTTCTACGAAATATATTTGTTAGCAAACTTAAACATTTTAATTATTCTAAAAATTATATTATTTCCAATTAAATACTGCAGGGGTGTTGATATATGTCCCAAAATCTATTTCTTCTTCTACGAAATATGTTTGTTAGCAAATTTAAACATTTCAATTAGTCTAAAAATAACATTATTTACAATTAAAAAACTGCAGGGCTGTCGATATATGCGCCGAGGTCGATTTATGGTACTTTGAAAAATGATTGTTAGCAAACTTGAACATTATTCCAAATATTAAACAATTTACGAAATTTCTGCTCCTACGAAAAATGGTTGTTAGCAAACTTAAGCATAATTCCAAAAATTAAATAATTTACGAAATTTCGGCTACTACAAAAAATGGTTGTTAGCAAACTTGAACATTATTCCAAATATTAAACAATTTACGAAATTTCTGCTCCTACGAAAAATGGTTGTTAGCAAACTTAAGCATAATTCCAAAAATTAAATAATTTACGAAATTCCGGCTCCTACGAAAAATGGTTGTTAGCAAACTTGAACATTATTCCAAATATTAAACAATTTACGACATTTCTGCTCCTACGAAAAATGGTTGTTAGGAAACTTAAGCATAATTCCAAAAATTAAATAATTTACGAAATTTCGGCTACTACAAAAAATGGTTGTTAGCAAACTTGAACATTATTCCAAATATTAAATAATTTACGAAATTTCTGCTCCTACGAAAAATGGTTGTTAACAAACTTGAACATTATTCCAAATATTAAATAATTTACGAAATTTCTGCTAACTATAAAAATAAAATAAATAAAATAAAATAAAATAAAATAAAATAAAATAAAATAAAATAAAATAAAATAAAATAAAATAAAATAAAATAAAATAAAATAAAATAAAATAAAATAAAATAAAATAAAATAAAATAAAATAAATTAAAATAAAATAAAATAAAATAAAATAATATAAAATAAAATAAAATAAAATAAAATAAAATAAAATAAAATAAAATAAAATTAAATTAAATTAAATTAAATAAAATAAAATAAAATAAAATAAAATAAAATAAAATTAAATAAAATTAAATAAAATAAAATTAAATTAAATTAAATAATATAAAATAAAATTAAATTAAATAAAATAGAATAAAATTAAATAAAATTAAACACAATGCAACGAAAATCTCACGTTGCTGGGCAACGGGCTTACAGCTAGTTTTTTTTAATACAAAAGTTTTCAAGGTTTCTTCAGATACTTCAAGTGGTAAACAAACGTAATATTACACTAAAAAGTAAAAGAATCTGTGTAAATGAAATTAATATGACTCGTAATTTATTTTTAAGTGAGTTTCATTTATTGTGAGAATTTTTTAATTTTGTTCACGATGTTATACCCCAAGAATAAATCCCCTCGAATAAAAGTCATTAATACCAACAGCAATTTGAATGAAACTCGACGTATAACTAGGTAGGAATAAATAAAGCACTGCTTACTGTTACGGAAATGTTTTATTAGGAATTTACAATCATTAAAGTTTTTATCACACACAATAATTAACAAATATTTTTTTAAATTATTACAATACAATTAATAGCCAGCTTGCAAAAACGATTTTATAAAAGTTACGAAATCTTTAGCTAAGTCCGCGCGCGGCAGAAAACAAAATTAAATTTAAATGTCGTCCAAATGGAAAAAGATCAGTTCTTTCATCTCGACGTCGGGCTTACCGATAGGCCATTTTATGAATCGTGTATCGCACCAACCCAAAGAAAAATCACAAGTGAGGTTAAAACTACCGCCGAAAATTATTCCCGGCAGCTGGCAATATTGCCATACGTCACGTCCTGATGACGTTCTAAAAAGCAAAGACGAAAAAAACGAAGATCTCTTCGGATATCGAAAAACTAAAACAGTGCTGCCATGGTCATAAACAATCAAACAATCGATATTACTGGTGAAAAAATACATGATGAAAAAAATTAAACTCAATTAATTTAACTAAAAAAATTGAATGTCTGCCAGTTGTCATCACAAAAGGGGTAGTAGGAGCTTATGCTTATAAATTATGTCGTATCAAAATATGCTTCTTCATTGGTATTTTGTTTGATATTTTTAAGTCGTATTTATTGCAATACCCCATGTACGAAAACCAATCACGACTCCACTGGTGATTATTTACACGAGCTGTTTTAATTGGCACATATAAAGTGATTTGATTATTGGCAATCAAATATTTCAGAGATTATCATCGATGGTATACGTTTGATGTTTTATTGATTTAATCATGTATATGCGATCATTAAAGATGGTTTATTTACAATTAGGCACTCAATTAAATGTTTAATGATTTGTTGCAAATGAGAACAATTAAAAAGTTCAGCTTAGAATATTAAAAAAATAATTGAGTAAAAAATAACGGAAATGATTACTTGGTTAATGAGTTTTTAAGTTTAAAAAAATACACCGCTTAAATTTCTTTATTTTTATTTCTACGCACGCATTAAATAAAGCAAATTAAAAAATGTATTATTAAAAAATATGACTCTGTTTGCTGTGCTCTCAATTTTTTCAATTTCTCTGTAGGTACTGAAAGTTTGGTGATTTGATTTTTAATCGATATATAGGTAAATTTTCTGTTCCTAGGAATTATTGTTTGAAATTGTTTTCCGCTCACCTGATAGAGAACGATTAGCTGATACCTAGTTAAATGTGTGAGGTAAAAATAGCAACGTATTTAGTTCTACAGTACAGTAAAAACTATAGAGCTAAATATGTTGCTATTTTTACCCTATTATAATGGAGTTCTACAAAGTCAATACATTTAATAAAGTGTTAGTTAATGTTAATCACATTCTTTTTATTATTATTCTATTAGAAAGATTGAGCAAAAAAATATCAATCAGTTCTTGTAGAATATCATCTTTTAAGATAACTTACATTTTAAGTAAATTGGTTGCACATTAGCGGACATACTGTTTTGATAGTTATCAAATAATTTTATTTGATTTCAAAAGTAAAATGTATCAGAGGCACATAAGTTTCGTAGGGTAAAAAAAAATAGCCAGTACGATAGTAAAATGAATTATCATTTTTGGTACAGAAATAAAATTATTAGGAGCACAGAAATAACATAGGAGAATTCTATATTTTGAATTGTGAGAACATTATAAATTTGTGCAAATGTAGTTAAGTATTAGGCACACATAAATGTCATTCATATAACTCTCGTCTCTGGAGAGTTAAGTGAAATGCGTGATTCAAGAATGCTTATTTCTTATTTATTGCCGTTAACTGTTTCATCACAGATACGTATTTTTAATAACGCAACAAGGAAGTATGGAGAACTGCGCAGGTTTCTGAATTAATTACGCGACTCCGCCATTATTCTCATTGTGAGAATCGATCCACCCTAAATGGATATATCTCGATAAAATTGAATTGAATCAAGAGCCAAGCGCCAATAGACGTGGATATTTATCGCCGCGTTAGATAGTGGGACGGCTCGATCTATTATTTTTGTTTTATGGCCGACGGAAATTTTCACAAACTGTTTTAGTTGGAGCGGACGTGCGTGGCAATTTTCTAGGCCGTGGGTGCGCTCTGTTTGCCTGATACTTTTTTTTTCACATTTGTTCTCACATTCCGCTGTAACAAATTTATTATATTTTAAAATTGTGCGCTTTTTAAGTAATAATACAGACGCTCATAAACTATTTTTCCAGACAATTTTAGAGAAAGCAGAGCACAACTGAAAAGCGCACCGATTTTGAATGAGCAGGTAAATCTGCCAAATTCCCCACTTAAACCCTATATGCAGGTGTGGGCTTGGATGGGATCATGCGAGCCCCTTGTTTAATTTAAGAGAAAACAATATTCTCAGGTCAAATTAGTACATAACTGCAATTTCTGACTTATATATATTATCTACGACAGCTTCCAGTATACACAGTAGTACATTTCTAGCCATTTACATTGTGTTGGTAAACTGCATATTGTTGCATATAATAAGTGTATTAAGTGACAATCGTTTGCCTATTAAAATATAACATGTAATTGTATATGAGTGATAAATTGCTTTGAGATTAAGCGAGCCCCTTGTCAACGTATTGGCAGCCTACCGCTGCCTATATGTGAGTAAATATAATCAACAAAAATAAATATAATTCTAAAAAATATCCACTATTCAAATCTGTAGGCATTCCCATGGGTTAATCCACGGGTTCCCAACCTGGGGGTCGCGAAAGGTTTCCTGGAGGTCGCTAACTTTTTACGATTTTGGATTTGAACAGCAAAAAAAGTTTCGGAGACAATCTGGAGAAAAAATATAGCAAATTCCTCGGTGGGCTAAAAAAAAGAAGAGTTTCGGAGAAAATCCGGGTAAAAAGTATAGCAAATCGAAGATTTAAAATTCCTCGGGGGGGGGGGGGTCGCCTAGTCACATGGCTTTTATTAAAAGGGGTCGCCACCCGAAAAAGGCTGGGAACCTATGGGTTAATCCTTTTCGCCAGCAATGGCTTTAAACTAAGTGATACATTTATTTATTATGTTAACACGATACATTCATTTACTAAGCGTCTGCTTACAACGCATGAAGATGCCGAATGGCAACACCCGGGTCGTTAGTGACAAAACTTGTGTGAATTTACATAGTTTGAACGATTCAAATTTTGTATATTTTTTAAATTATACTCATGTTAATACGCAGTAAAATTAATATATATTTTTTTAAATAAATCGGTGTAGAGACGAATGAAAATATATTAACGACCTAAGGACACGTCATTAGGACTATGTGTAGGTCCTTGCATACAAAATAAAATCAATATTATCAAAATAATTTCTCACGATAGATCGCTGCATAAATAGTTGTTATTATTCAACTCGCGTCCGTGTCCGAGTACCGGGCATGAATGGGGGAACGTTAGAAGGTTTTGCAATTAACTTCCTTCGATCGTGATTTATAATAAACAATCCACTCACAGTAATTAACAATATTATACGAGCGCATAGGCAGTTGTAGACGCCATTTATTTACGACTTAATGCCTTTGTGAAAGTAAATGACATCTAAACTAAAGGTGGATTGAAACGTTTAAATTGAACGAGGTGAGTTATAATATTGAGGAAGTATGCCATTCGTTACGTTAATTCTATCATTCCACTGAAAGATTTGCCAATTTATCGCAAAATAATTTGCGTACTGTGTTGATTTGGAGAAATCATCAGTTTTCAACGAATTCCAATCAGAGTTTGCCAGTCATCTAATAGACAACGAACATAATTTTAATCAGAATATTAACGTAGAAATAGTCCATCGAGTAAATAAAAACGGTTTGAAAATGAAAATTTTTGAATTTTTAGGAATAAATAAAAGTATTAACAATGAAGAAATATTTTTAAATAATATCTTGAATAAAACAGGTGGTTTGCCATTGTTAAATTTATTTTCCAACGGTTTAACCCGTCCTAATTGCCACTTGTTCAACGCTTGCGTTCTGCCGGTATTGATTTACGGTTGCGAATCATGGCACCCGACGAAGACTCAGAAAAACCGTATACTGAGCTTTGAGAACAGATGCTTGCGTCGGATAATGGAGGTGAGATGGTTTGATTTTGTGAGGAATTTAGAGATAAGGGAGCGTACAAGACAGCGTCCTGTCGCGTCAGTGGTTATGGAGAGACGTTGGAACTGGCTGGGTCACGTGCTGCGAATGCCTCCGGAAAGCCTCAATCCTGCCTGCTTCTTTTTTAGACCGGTGGGATTCCGGCGTCCCGGACGTCCGTCGGGTACTATCCATAGGATGTACTCGGCGGAACTGAGGGATGCTGGCATGTCATGAGAGAAAGCAAAGCAATTGGCGGGAGACAGGGAAACATGGAGGTGCTCCACATAGGAAGCGAACATGGCCAAAGAAGAAGAATTGATGCAACTCATTAGTTAATAATTTCTTAATGTAAACGTCGTTTGTACAACCATTATCGTTTGATTGTTTTTCTATCTTCCCCTCCTGGCCTTCCATTTTTATTTTATTTTTATTATAATATATCAGAATACTAAAACTAAAATCATTCGTACTTAAGCAAGCATTTGTGAAAGTAAGAAAGTCTGAGGATGCCGCTGAAAGAGGCTAAACACGTGTCACAGTTTGTAGCACAATACGTGTAATAATATAATCTATTTTGTATTAAAATGAACTTCCATAAAGTTACCGCCGAATCTATCGAAAGTGAACGAGGTGAGTTATAATACTGAGGAAATATACCATTCGTTACGTAAATTCTATCACTACACCAAATGTTTTGAAAGTTTATCGCACAACATTCCAGATGAAAGAAAAAGAATAATGACTATCGAACTGATGCAGAGGGGCATATTTTACGGTAACGTAATTGTGGGGTTATAATGCAAAACGTTTCAAAAACTCGAACTTTTCAGTGGAGTCAAATACTATAACGAATAACACAAAAAAAAAATAACATTTGCATAAAAATATGATTTCCATTTTGAAAACGACAGTGTATTAGACATTTTATATTAAAACTAACAAGATCAGCCGATTACTTAAGCTTGAATTACCCATCTGCATACCTAACTCAATATCGCTCATTTTGGAAATAGTACGTTTTGCATTATAAGCCCACAATTGAAAAATTCCATGTCTCAAAAGCTAAGTTATTTGCGTGCTGTTTTGATTTGAAGGAATTATTATTTTTCAATGAATTCCAATTATATTTAACGTTGGGCACGTGTTTATGCTTTACTTGATCAAAATTTTAACGTGAAAATTAACGGAAAATTCTCATGAATTTATCGAGTGCAAGTACAAATGCAAATTTTACAGGTGGTACAAAAAGGTAAAAAAAGAGCACGAAGATTAAAGAAACTGGTGTTTTAATACTTTCGATGGTTTCGGCGGTAACTTTGTGGTAGTTCATTTTAATAGAAAATTTAAATTAACTTTGCTTATTCCATGTATTGTGTTACTAACTGTGACACGTGTTTCGCCTCTTTCAGAGGCATCTTCAGACTTACTATCGCAAAGTTTCTGTTTGTTTTATTTCGATTCTACACCCCCCTCCTTGCTCCTCTTAAAAGGAAAAAAACCCAAACCTCCATTTTGTAATTTTATAATTTGAAAATGTTAGAATCAATCTTGCTTGATTACTTAAGCAAACTTTGCGATAGTAAGTCTGAAGATGCCTCTGAAAGAGGCGAAACACGTGTCACTTATATTAATGTTTCTACCTGTCTGCCTTTTATGAGTTCGTTTGTTATTTCTTTCATTGTTTTTTTAAGCTAATTAATAATATTCAAAGACAAATAATACTCAAAGTGACCGTATACAAAAATGATAATAGTGTAAACTCTTATATTCAAAACTGTAATGGCGCGATGACTGTCGGATTTTTTTTATGAATTTCCTCGGCTGTTAAAAATTTAATGCGCTTAAGGGCCCGTAAAATTATTTAACGTAATATAAAAATTGCCGTCGACAAGAATGCGACGCGATAACGCGATTGTTGGCCGTTTGCGGAGAATTAATAACAGCCATAAACATCGATATTTAAATGTCAAAATGGCGACGTTCGGTGCTTACCGAGAAGAGAGTTTCGCGCGTGCCTCACATTCAAATTCGAATTTAGAACGCTGGACGTTCGTACTGAGATACAATCCACAGTACATAAATGAACAAGCATGTTGACGTTTTAGCCCGTAAACTGTGTTTCTAATAAGCTCTTAAATGGGAATTGATGAAATAGAAGCTATAGAATGAATTAAATTGAATTGAAAAATAGTACAACAAAACTTTAGACATCTGACATTATAATTTATGAAAAGATTACACTTTAAATTAAGTTTTATTAATCTTAAGCCTATGATTTTTCAAGTTAAAGTTAACTCTTATTTGTATTATTATTATATTTTTTTTACCACTTCCGATTTTTTTAAATGCAGTATTTCGTGGAACGCATCTACCGCATAAAAAGAGGATTGACTGTAGTTGGGTATTCAAATCCTTGATTAAGATCAATAAAGACGTATCCCAAAAAGCCTTAACTACTCCTCTACTTAACCAGCAGTGTAATAATATTAAATCAATAGTAAAATGAAACAAGTAGACTTTGATGTTCGTTCGAAGCTTTTAATTGAATTTAAAGCTTTTTAAAAAAGGCACACTAAAAATAGCAGTTGTTGTAACTTCATAATATCGACTGTGGAAAGGAAAAAGGACGTAACCCGCAGTGTTTTTTCGATAATCACAATGTATCAAACTTGATACACGTTCTATCAAAAGGATGCAAGCTGCAAATGCCGAGTTTAGCGTTTAAGCTTGAAAAAGATGAGCTTGTAAAATATTGAAACAAAAAAAAAGACTGAAATAAAGGTTTTTACTAGAAAACTACTTTAATTATTATTAGATTATGTCAATTAAACACCAGATTAGAAGTCTGCGTGAACTTCAAGGTTGTGTGTAATTCATAATGTATGTTTTTTTGGTCTTAAGTACGCTTGAATATGGATCCATCATTTGGAGCCCATATGAAAGTTCATACAAGCTGCAATTGGAGAGAGTCCATAAGAAATTTCTAAGATATTATTATTTCAAAAAATTTAAATTCTTCTCCTTTGATAATTCCTTAAAGGAATGCTACCCCACTAAATTTCTTTTAGGATCTTTAAAGAACGAAGATCCTTTTCAAGTATAAAGCATTTTTCTCTTCTCCTTCGGTGCCAAGTTAATAATACTGAAATTCTCATGACCATTAATTTACATGCCCCCAATTTATTCTTACGTGGGCGAAACTATGAGCAAAAACTTTTATTTCTAAAAACTTATACCTCGCTTAGGAGGTATGAGTCACCAGTTCCAAGGGCCGTTCGATTGATCAACACATTGCCTAGAGAAATGGACATTTTTAGTGACAGTATTTGTGAACTGTTAAATTTTACTATTTTGTATGTTGATTTTGATGTATTATGTAGTTTTATTTTTGTCTCATTATATTTGTCAAGTACATGGCGAATTGGCGTCAGCTGTTATGTCATGTACTGTATTTTTAATTTTTAACAATAAATAAATAAATAATTTTAACAATAAAATTTGCAAATGGCCCAAAATCATCAAAACACGTTTTTTGCGCCTCCTGTAAAATTTGATATGTGTGGGTTACGTCGTTTTTCCTTTCCACAGTCGATATGTATGTAGTTGATATATATTTATGAACATTCTGCGGTGAGGAATAACATATTATAAATATAACAGTTATTCCATCATTTACGATCAGTAAAATTATTTTACAGTCAAACTGAGATAGCTTTTCAATCTTCTATGCTATATTGATTCAGTTACTGATGTTTTACGACTAGAGCAATACTATTAAATATATATATTTATTATAAACATCTTCCACTGCTGGATTAAGAACTAACCAACAGTCATTAGTAAAATAAAAATTCACGCTAGTATAACTGATATATTTGTTATTAAATAAAACAGATTTTGTATTATTAACGTTTCCAATTTTGAACGAATACACAGTCAGATAATTTGTTTAATTTCTTTTTACTCGATTTATCGATTCTTATTCCAATGCGTACATGTTTGTGATGTCTTAATATCCCTCCCACTATTTTATACTAAAAAAAGAACATTTTAATTTTGTGTTATTTTAGAATCACTTTAATGTAATTGGCAATTTCTTTTCAATGTTGTGTATAACTTTTCAATTTTGTATAAATAGCATTGTTAAATTATATTTCTTATCAGTTGACAATGCTCGCAATGAGCGAAACCGGTCCTGACATATTAAATAAAGTGGAATGAAGTACAAAGGATTATTGTTTTTATTAATATAATGCCTTTCCACCAAGTATTATTGAACACCCTAAAAGTGATAAAAAAAATATATATAATAAAAAAGAGCGATTAACTAACCACTGGTTCTGTACTAGCCTTACCCTTTCTATTCCTACTATCTTTGAAAAAAAAGAGGTTTAACAATTGACTCAAAAGTAACACAGTTCTCGTATTTTTTTCTGTTGAAATACCTTTTTTAGAAGGTCATATATTTTATATTGAGGACAGACATGGATTAAAAAATATATTCAATAATCAAAATTAATTTTATTATTGATATAAAGTTGTATATATATTATGTTGTCGCCTGCTGTAGCCCAGTTGTTTAGAGCTTGCTCTACCGATCACGCAGGTCCGGGTTCGATTCCCAGTAAGATCACAGTGAATTTGAGATTTATTCAATTCAAAGTTGTGATCAAAGACTGGGTGTTTGTGATGTAAATTGCACATTATTTTCTCTCCTCTCATTCTTCTGTTCCTATAATAACTGGGTGTAGCGATAGCGATTAGTCAACCACTAGTCTTGTTCTAGCCTTATCCTTCTTTCTCTACTACTCACTTTAAAAAAAAGTAAGGTTGAGCGACTGAGTAACAAACAGTTCTCGTAGAAAAAAACTTCTCTTAATAATTATGTAAAAATACATTTCTCCGTGAACCACGAATAAAATAGCGTGTGAAAAAAGTAAAAAATTAATGCAACATAGCATGATAAAAAAATACTTTAACAGGAGCGCATAAAAACATTTTAAAAAGAGAGACACTGTTTATTTATTAGAAAGTCACACAAAAATGTACCGACATCTCTTGCTGGATTCCTGGTAAGATAATTTTCATTTACTCGAGTAAATACAAAGAGGAAAATGTTAGCGGGCATTCCAGTTATTCGAATCGCACCTGTAAATTAACATGTTCTCCTGGTATTTAATTCCACTCATTTATCAGGGGGACAGAAAACATGCAAAGCAATTGAGGTAGAATTTTTGTGATATTTAAGATGTTGGTTCATTTACTATTGAATACCTATTCGAATTAAGTTTCATCATGGTAAAAATGTGCTACATACAAAATTTTATCAATTAACAAGTCTGATTATTAAAATCCACAATAGATGTCGCAAAATAATCTTTGTGGCGTTTTTTAAATACATATTTTGAGGTTATATAACCTGGTACGCGTTGATTTACGAATTTTCCACATATCATTGCTATTAATTAAATGAAAATGTTAACAAAGTCATAAACACTAGTACAGTTTACTCCAGGGCAACAGCGATCGTAAACACACATCGTCAAAACTCTAAATGCTTTAATAACAATTTATATCAAGGTTTAAAAAATAAGAATCATTAAAATACTGTCAGCTAAGCGGAAACCTTTTTTTTTTATTATAGATGCCGAATATTTGAAATATATTACTTTAAAAGAAATTAAAAAAAAATTACATTATAGCTAACGAAAATACGTCTAATATTTTGAAGTTGAAAGATCATACGAGATATACTCGATGAGAATTTTTGTAAGTCACATGAGATTAACTCAAGATGAATTCACGAACACGAACACCCGTGTCTTAGATCTCAAATTAAAATTGAAAAAAAAACCAATTTCACATTGCACTTACCGGGAATTGAACCCAGACCCACCTGATCGGTAGAGAAAGCTCTAGCCAATTAGACCAGGCCTGGAGAACCTACGGCCTTTTAGCTACTCTGGTGCGACCTTCTGGCCAATACTCTAATTCTGTAAATTTAGAAATTGGCATGAAATTGTTTCCGGTCAAAAATTCAAAAATTCCGGTTAAAGTCTTGATGATTTTTTCTGGTTATTCTTTCTCACTTTCATTTGTGCGAAATAGCGAATTGTGCTAAAGTAGAATGTGCGAAAGTAGAGGTCCGCCTTTATACTTTAAGTATTCCGATTCTATTTGTTTTTAAAAACAAAAGAATGGTGTATGAATTATGCCATTATCGTAACGACTGTATACCGCTGCGTTCAGCTATACTCAATTATATATTTAAACTGAGATAATTTAAAATCACTTGACCAAAATGTCACGGCCCCTGCTCGCCTGTCGCGGACGTCAAAAGACAATGAGATACTTTTTTTTAATATCCCATATCGAAAGAGTTAAAACGAATTGTTGCCAGATCGAAGCTTTAATGTGACTCGAATTAACGATTAAATCTGGACGGCCACGTATAATTGTCGATAAACGGCCTTAAATGCGCAATAATTCAGTGTTGCCAGGCACACAAAGGAATTAATTACAATACTACGGGCAGATCGATACAAATCCAGCGGCGCGACGTAATAACACCGAATTTACGTTATTTTGAACTAGTATTATAGAATAAAATAACTTATTCCACGTATTGAGTAAAGTTATTTTAAATTAAAATGAACTTGCACAAAGTTACCGCCGAATCCATCGAAAGTGAATAACACGATGCGTTGTGTATCTCTTCAGAGCCAGTATATATAGCTGAGCAAAAAACATAGTTCTGACCATGGCAAAAGTCGAAATAGCTATCAACTAATAAATATTAAAAAAACTGTAGAACTAAATACGTTGCTATTTTTACCCTATTATAATGGAGTTCTACCAAGTAAATGCCAAGTCAATAAATCCACCGAAAGTATTATAGTTTTTACTGCAGTCAAAGTCAGCCATATTGACAAAAATGGAAATGGGTTATGACGAGATATTTTTCTTATTAAAATAAGATCTCTGAAAACAATGACGGTATTCTCCAGAATAATGCTCGTTATAATGATATAATATAACAAAATACAATAGTATCGCCTCAGTTCACTACATCAATATTTGTTGTGTGAAAAATGGACTATGTGAAAAAGGGGTGCTAATTAGACATTATAAAAGAGTCACTTTTACTCGAATTTAATAAGTTGGGTAAATTGCTTTTTACAACTTATGTGGATTCGTTCATTTGAGTCACACAACTGCGAATTGAAGCTTAGTTCTTATTGAATCATTATTACTTTGGCTAGTACTGACAAAGCACGCTTGCAATTCAATTCTAATTCGATTCTCCGCAAATCATTTATTTTTTCGCTTTTTGATAACAAGTAAACGAGTGATTCTAGTTTCCTACAAAATAATATGAAGTGATCTTAGGATTGTTCGTTAACTAAGAACAGCCTTTGTAGTAAGTTGTGTAAAAGCTATATTATTTATGCATTAACGACTGCCACTGTGTTGGAATACATAAAATAAAGCTAGAGGAAGCGAAGGGGCAGGCCAGCCAACCTGTTGCACGTTTAATTGAATTTTTAGTGCAGAATTATTCCGGGAATGTTCATTCCGACAACAACAACACTTGTGTAAAATACTATTTGAGAACTCCCTAACTGTTTTACAACAAAATTCTGGACGTGTTTTTGTTATTTTACCGCTTCAGTATGCCGAGAGATTATGCGAACTTTTTTACCCGAAAACAAGAAACCAACAAAATAAAATAAACACAACGATTTATTTTCCACAGTTTTAAAATAATGCCTGTTCAAGCTGTATGCGCTCAATAAAAAGACGGATGAAGTTAAAAACGTTTCTGAAACGTAAATAATATGAAGGTGCTTGATGCAACTTTAATATCAAATTTGAATTATTCTGATTCTGTACGATATCTTTCGATAACGATCCGAGTTTTGCCATTCGGTATTTTATGGTTTTATCAAGTGCACGAATGCATTTGAACTGAGTTTATGGAAGTGTACAGAATTAAAATAATTCAAATTAGTAAATATAAATCTGTATGTATATGTTTTTTTTTGTATACGTTTGATATTTGCTGATATAATAGACAATGTTCTAAAATATTTATTATAGACAATAAATACATGAAGAATTTAAGATGAGTGAATGGTTTAAATGTTATGTTTGAATATTATTTCATGAAATATAACCGCCCCCTGCATATACAAGGGGTGCATTGATCCAATGCCACATTGACCGGCCGCGACTGTATGCAATACTTAAATAATCAATCGAATTTTACTTAATACACCTATAAAATGTAACAATATGCAATTTATCGAAAAACTTATCAATATAAATGACTAAAAATATACTACTGTGTATACTTAAGCTGTCGTATATGTTATAAAAGCCAGAAATTGCAATCATATACTGATTTGATCTGAGAATATTGTTTTATTTTATATTAACATGGGGCTCGCCAGTTTTAGTCAAGTTTAACAGGGGGCTCGCGCGAGCCCCCTCTAGCCTACCCTTGCATAGTACTGAGTAGTAAGTACACGCAAGAGATGTAGCACCGTGTAAAAAGTGTTCAGTGTATACATTTTTTAAACATTCAGCTTCACACAAAATCTTATAATTCTTGTAGAAGAGAATACATACATTAATATGTTTTTACTTACTATAATGAAGCTCTAGTAAATCAATCATCAGATAGTTTTAAATAATTTAATGTTTACTCACTCGCATTGCCCCGATGTATCACACTTCCCGTGTACAGGGTGGCAGCCAGGTTTGCAGACAGCTGTAAAGATAAAGAAAAATAATTATTATCAAATCTAATTAGCTCCAATTAACATATTATTTATGGCAAACAGGTTTTGCTAAAGCTATAATAATAACTGCAATATTTTATGGTTTAAGACAGCGAATTCCAAATTAAAATAGCCGGGGGTGTTTATTTTGATGACTTCTTAATTGGATATTAAATTGTGCTTCTGCATTCGGTGACTGAATGACTGACTGACTGCACACGTTGCAGTGATAACTTAGTTATATTTAAGTGATTAAGTACTGGGTTTGGATCCTTGGTTGTAATACTGGCGTTTTTTAACAGATATTTTAGTATAAATTTGAATTTTAAGGACCGTGATTTTTTGTGATGTTTTCAGCATTTTTAACAAATCTCATTAATGCTGAAAATATGATGTCGACTGTGAAAAGGAAAAAGGACGCAACCCACACATATCAAACTTTACAGGAGGCGCAAAAAACGTGTTCTGATGATTTTGGGCCATATGCAAATTATGAATTATACACAACCTTGAAGTGCACGAAGATTTCTAAGCTGGTGTTTAATAATCATAATCTAATATCAATTATAGAAATTGCCTAGGAAAACTTTTATTTATGCCTTTTTTCTTGGTTTTAATTTTTTACAAGGTCATCTTTTCCTAACTTAAAAGTTAATTGAGACAAAATTACTAAATACTAAATTACTAAATTTTGTTTAAAGTTTATGTACTAATTCGGCATTTAAAGCTTGGATTCTTTTGATAGAACGTGTATCAAGTTTGATACATTGTGATTATCGAAAAAAAAGCTGTTCTGAAAAAACTGTGGGTTACGTCCTTTTTCCTTTCCACAGTCAGTATAATTATAATATATAAAACAGTTATCTATTCAGAAGGTGTATTGAATGATTTATTTACTGGATTATAAACACACAAATAAGAGTGACGAATTAAAATTGTGAATTTATTTTTATGCTTCAGGAAGTAGACAACTAGATAAGCTATATTGATATGAGTGTATTAATTACATCAAAAAGCTTATTTTAAAATTCTTATTTTAAAAATATCCGCTCCCAATGCGGAGCATATGGCTTTCTAATGAAGGTATATCAAAATAAGTTTTTCTACTGTTTGTTACTGAGTTTGCTCAACATCTATTTTTCAAAGAGAGAAGTAGGTATAGAAGGGTAAGGCTAGTACAAGACTAGTGATTAACTAATCGCTCTCGCTATGCCCAGTTATTCATGGATCGGAAAGGGCGGGAGGGAATTTTTATACTTCACAAACACCCATGCCTTCGAACAGAAATCGAAATCGATCGAAAAAAAATGCTGTTCGTATGCTGTATGCGTAATGCTGGGACTCGAGCCCGTACGATCCGGCAAGGAAGCTCACAACGTTAACCGCTGCGCCATAGGACCTGACAAAAAAGTTTGGTATATTTTAATTTTGAAAATTTTATTCGATATTGTAAAAGGAAAAATGCTGTTTTTTAAAATATGTTTAGTATTTATTTACAAGTTTTATTTAAAACCTTAAAATAAATCGACTTTAATGAAGTTAACTTATATGAATTTAGTACCTGTTTGAAAATAAACATTAATGAAGATTTATCTTACTCAACAAGCTTAAAGGTGTTATTTTGCTACTGCAAAATAATTAAAATGCTCATTATTACGGCGGCATAATAACTACTTGGAATTTTTAATAATGGGGACATTTAATGAAAAATGCAAGAACATATTTATATGTATAATACATTAAAAATACAATAATCTTTTACGATCTTTCGAATACACTATTTATAATTAACAATTAACAGGAAGCTATGAAGCATAAATAATTTATTTGGCATAAACATTAAATATAAGAAATTTGAATTGGTATTTTATGTGTACCTAAATATATAGGTGTACCGGAATTAAGTGTCGTTTTTTTAATGAAACAATCTGATACGATAAAAACATTTATTTGTCAAAAATTAGTCGATCATATAATTTTCATCGTTGGATATAAACTCTCTCCACCTATCTGGCAATTTTTCAATCCCTCTGTTATAAAAATCACTGGGGATTGAATTAAAATATTCGGATATGCCCATTTTGAACTCTTTATAACTGGCATATTTTTTTTATAAAAACAATGTTGCATCGATCTGAATAGGTGATAATCGGACGGAGCAATGTCTGGCCAATATGGTGGATGTCTGATAGTCTTCCATCCCAGGTCCTTGATTTTTTGTTTGGTGTGAGGCCGTGCATTGTCTTACGGCACCCATCTTCCCTGTCTCCAAGTCTTGCCGATTTTTTTAAAGTTTCCTGTACATTTGACCATGCGTATCCGAGTTTATTTGTCAGTTCCTGAATCGTGAACGTTGGATTTTGTTCAATTTTTTTTTTTTAAATCAAAATTACCGGATTTGAATTGTTTGATACACATTTGAGATTAACGAATGTCTTAAATATTCCCCAGTGTACCAAAAATATTTTTTGTAGCACTTGTTACGTTCTCTTTTTTCAAAAAATGGTACAAGATTGGTTTTTCGAACAAACACTTCATTTGGTATAAAGCCCTCCATTGTAAATATGGCTACTATTTTTTTTATTAAATCATCACAATACACATCAGGTATGTATGGCTAACGATACAAATTCAAATATGTCGTGAAAGACTCCCTGGCGAAGCACAAACTAACCATTGAAGATTGAGAACAAAAAATACGACACTTAATAAGAAATGAATTTAATTGTTATTTCATGGGGTAATATAATGGTTTTTAAGAATATAACTGAAGGAAATGGTAAGTTATGATACCAATAGAATATAAGCTCTTTGTCTGATAACTAAATATTTTGTGATAATAAGAATCGTGTATTTATGAATGACCAATAATCAAGGACTACGTGTCGAGATAATTTGAGAATAAATTCCCGGGAAATCGACGCTTTTTGTCAGTATCGGCTCTCGGGACATTTGAAAAAAGAAGATTTTTGACTCTGAATTTTATTCGTTCAATACAAATATAGTTTGAGCATCTTTATACCTTGAGAACCTTTGTAAAATTTGGAAAGCAATACAAAATGTAAGTAACTTTTAAAATCTTCCATTTGTTTAATAAAATAAAATACTACAGTATTACGTCTTAATGAAAATTGTACGACTCTTTTCACGGGACATGAAAAAAACCGAGACTTGAGAATCCCTACTGTTAATATATGTTTTTTTTTTATATATTATATAAAATATATGGAAAACGTACGAGATGTGTCATTACGGTTAACGATTAAGGTGTATCGTATTGTTTAAATGATTTTGTTATTATGTTTTGATTTCTTGTCCTTTTGTAATCAACAAAGCTATGATTTTAATCTCAAGAATTTTCCCCGACGTCATGCGCCTTGTTTGATTTTAATTACAACTATCAGGCTATCAGAAGCGATCGAGAGGTAACCTCCTCCTGGAAATCAATTTACATCTCGTCCCGATCGAAGTAGATTGGACGAATGTTTTCATGTAGGACGTATCAGGCGGGCAGCGGTGACAGGAGCTAGGTGGGTCGGGTGTCGCGAGCGTCAGTGCGGTAATTGCCTGTCGTGTTGCATGCGGTAAACCACGCTTGGGAAACGACAGCTCATGTCATCCGGTACCGCCTTCTGCCAGCCTTGTATGCAGAACACGAGATAACGAAGATTTGTATGGGAGCCGGTGTTCAGTTTTGGAAACTAGGAGACATTATCTTTTATTTTCTCAGTATTTTCTATTACCATTGTACCACGGAAGAAGTATTTCATTTTTTTTACTATAAAAATTCTCGGAAGAATCAATTTATATAATTAATAAAAATAAATGTTATATATTAATTCTATCGTAAATATATATATATATACATCATTTTCCTGACTGAAAAATGAATGAGTATGCTTATTCAGGACTTCAGAAAAGTTCTTTAAAAAAAGTATCCAGAAATATGATTATTGCGCGAAACTGCAAAACCGCAGCGCATGTGTAAAGTTATTTGAATATGTATCAGTTATTTAATTTATATAACCCGGTTCACTGTATTGTTGGCAACATCTCAGTTGCTTGATGCATTGCTAATAAAACAATTTTAAATAATTTTCTTGGACGATTTCCTTTAATGATCTCGAATACCTTCATCTTTCTAAAAGCGTAAGCATTATATTTTAATCCATGTCCGCTACCAATGTGGATCATATGGCCTCCAAATAGAGGCAGCTCAACATAGTTTTCACTTCAGTCACTCAACCTCTCTTTTCAAAAATAGTAGTGGGATAAAAAAAAATGCTAGGACAGGACCAGTGGTTAACTAATCGATTTCGCTACGCCCAGTTAGTTATTAAGGATCGGAAATAGTAGAAGGGAAATCACAAACACCCATACCTTCGAACAGAAATCGATAAATCGATCGAAAAATGCTGTTCGTACTGGGACTCAAAGCCGTGGTATCCAGCTCGGAAGCACACAACGTTAACCGCTGTGCCATAGGACCCGCCAATTCTCTCGTTTTCTATATTATATCTGATATTTAAGGATTGTGGAATGAAGTAAGAAGTAGATGACATTTTTAAGCGCTTCCAAATCAGTGGGACATTGTGCAAACCAGGAGAGTAGCAAATCAACGGCGGCCCTCGCGGCCCGGCCGGGGTAATGAGTCGCCAGGCTTACGCTACGGTCACGATCCCGCCAAACAAATGCGGAATTAATTTAAATTAAAGCGATACGCCGGCACGTAAATATTTACCTCCTCGCTGGCATGCACTCCCGATCACGCCGGAAGGTTTCGATTCTTGGATACCCATGTAAGCTGTTGAACGCCTGATTTATTTACGAAATCTTGGCGCCCTCTAGTTTCATAGTGAATACATAGATAGATTATTTTTACTGTTTTTTTTACTTGAATACGTTTTTAAAATTGCTTCCATATGGAGGCAATCCAAGAAAACGAATTTTAGCAAAATCGGGGGATACAGTTTGGTGTTGCAGCTTTATATCCATAATCGTTATCCAAAATTCAATTGCACCACTGGATAGCTAAAGAATCAAAAAAATTATTGCGCTACTTAAAGACTGTGATACATTTCGCAGGGTGGAGGGGGAAGCGCCTCCATTTTGAGATGATTTTGCTGCGTATCGAGATTTCTATTTACTATAACTTTTGACTCAGAGAAGTTACGATGTTCGTCTAAGTTTCGATCATTAGCTCTCAATAAAATCTATCGATTATAGATAAAACATTAGTGTAATATTGCGACGGTGACTATAATAAGGTGTTATAAATATATAAAATATTATATATATAATATATTTATAATTATAAATATTATAAATATAAAAAAATATATAATGTCGGGCTATACGCGTCAAAAAGCCAAATCGAAATACAGAGATCGTATACGGTTGAAAAGGGCTTCTCAAGAGCAATCGAATGGTACCATTAAAACACCATGTGAACGAGTCAAGCAGTGCTGGGAACGTAAAAATGAGGCGTAATATCACCTATTACGAGACGTATTTACGTACAACACACGGCCATGTCCATGACACAGCCACACCTCATTTTTTTTTTTTGATAAAGACTTGAAAAAAATACTGGTGTGAAGTGTAGCGAGAGCGATTACCTAACCATAAATCCTTTCTTAGATCCATCCTGTCTACCCCTACTCACTTTGGAAACAATAGAGGTTGAAAAATTGAAGTAAAAAGCAGTTCTCGTAGAAAAACTTATCTTAAAATTCTCCGCTAGAAAGCCATATTTGGAACATATCGTGAGCGGACGTGGATTAAAAAATAATAATATATTTACGTTGAATATACATTCAAACAATTTTAATAGATAGCGGTTTTTTTTTATATATATTTTACTTTCGTATTTTAATAGACATGACGTAATTATTAATATGTCATTTGCTTCTACACACTGAATTAAAAATAATAATTGTGCATATATTAAAATTAAATGATGATAATTGATACCAATGTCAGATGGATTTAAACATCACTTTTGGGGTGTTCACTGTAAATACTTGGTGGGAAGGCATTATAATAAAAAAATGAAGTATATATGTGTTTCGCTCATGACAAACATTGTCAACTGGTATCTCTCGTCATAAATCTTAATCGGCCCTGATCTTAATAATTAAAAGTGGGAATTAGTACAAATGTATGTAGGATCATTTTTTAAAGATTTAAGCATGTCTATTGTCATTTGAATTTTTTAAAACCGAATATGGCATTGTGTATTAATGCTTCATTTATTAGAAAATGTATCAAACATCTCATGTAAGACTTGTTGACATTTAAATACTTTTCTCCGTGAGCGACTAATATAATGTAGCGATCTGGCTCTCCTAGATTTATGGGTTGTAAACCCTTTTTTTTGTAAATAGGAAGGTTAATTATTCAAAACCTAAAAAAATGTAATTCTAGAAGAGAGAATGTACGCAAGTATTTAACAAATTCAATGCACTATAGCCTTCTTACACGGACTTACCCATCATAAAGCGCACTAAAATTCGGAGGCCTTATTTTCCGGATATCTTAAAAACGTCAGAAAGTTCCATGTAAAATAATAAATAAATAATAACTAAACGTATATGGGTTACATAATATAAGCTATTTTGTGGCCCCTAAAATTTGGAGGCCCCAAGCGCGCGCCTCTTGCGCTTATACGATAATCCGCCACTGACTGACCATGTTTTCATTAGTACTTTAATGCGCCTAATGGACGGATCATTCAATATTCGTGCGGCTCAGAGCGTCGATCGCACAAAGATACTGCGGACAGCCCCAAGATCAGATCCGTGTGCTCTGAAATGATCCCAACAGAATAGATTTCACGGTCGGGTTGGCGTGTTTTTCGAAACCGGGTTGGGAGGTCGCGGCACGTCTGTAATCCAGCCCAATCTCCGTAACGAGGGGTCTTGTTGGCGTATCTTTATTGATGATGATGTAGTCATATATTTTACATTGATTTATTTGTGATTTTGTCATATGCAAATGTATACAATGTAAACATACTTTCGATGAACGATATAAAGTTATAGAATACTTGTTATCCACCCTTTATAGTGAGAAAATTTGAACAAATTATCGTTCTAACTATTTCAACTAACTAATCATGTAAATATTCATAATCAAACAATTGATTTAAGCCCAAATGGACGGATGCCGTAACAGTGAAACCATGAAGAAATGCATGCATTATTCATTCCACGGAATAAAGATAACACTCTCCACCCAATGATGAATACGTGACAGAAAGTGGGACTACACCTAATCATGTATTAATCCTATTTTTATATGCTCAAACTCTCCTGTATTCAACACTTGAACCAATAGTAAAGTACATTTAATTTTTAAAAAAATGTGAATTCGCTACCCTAAAGCAACAGTGAGATAAGTCGAACGTATTAGTTTTGAGATACTTGATCTTTAAAGTTCGTGTTGTACTTTTAAAATAGCAAATTATGGTTAAATTTAGTTTCTTTAACAGCTTATGATTAATGCTATTATCTGTATCTAATTATTTTACTAATCTCGCTGATGATTTGAAGTTACAGGGCAATATCAATAATTGTAAGTGTAAGATTTTTCTACTAAATGGGAAATTTTATAACTAAATTAAAATATTTCAGTTTCATTATAAAGGTTTACATATCAGCAATCGATTTGCATATTCATCTTAAACTTTTTAATTTATAAGTGCGTAAAAAATGTTGAAGTTGAAAGATCATACGAGAATTTACTTCACAAACTAAAAATCAAATACAAAAAAAAAATCCAATCTCACATTGACCTTACCGGGAATCAAACCCAGACCCACCTGGTCGGTAGAGCAAGCTCTAACCAACTAGACCACAGCGGGCGACGTTTTTCACTTTATCTCACTATTGCTTTATGGTAGCGATTTGCAAAACAACCAAAGCTACATTTTTGTTATGGCACATACGATAAGAATGACATATTTATGTTCCTACTCCTAAAACTAACATAATAAATTATAAATAACCTTTTTCGCAGGTTTCTCCTCTCCACCCTGGCAGACACTCCTTATCTCCACCAGCCCCACATCCATAGTGACCGAAAGCATCGTTTCTTGGTCTGCAGAACTTCGTGCAGGTAGCGTTATAGTAGTTAAGGTGGCAGCGGACTCGAACCCTGTACGCTATTCGTGCTCCTCCACTGTCTGAACCGGCTCTCCATTCCAAGGTATGCCACTCTGATGATGGGACGATGATACCGGAGTATGACGCTTCTTCGATTAGATGACTGGCTTCTGCAAAAATAAAAAGTGGTATGAATACAAAGGATATAATCAATGAGTAGTAAGAACATTGCTTGGAGTGAGTTTGTGGTGAAAAATTGCTGTAGAAACTTACAAAGTAATTGATTACTTCGTAGCGTGATGAAACAAGATGATGATTTGAGTAGGAGTAAAAGGATTGTGCTGCAGCAGGACTTTTTTTGGAGTTTCAAGAGTTTTTTTGTTGTTGTACGATACGACGAAAGATATTTAAACATTATTTACCTACATAAACTCAAATATAAATACATAAATATATTGAATTTGAATCGTTCAAATTGTGTTCATTCACGCAAATTTTGTTACTAACGGGTTTCGCCTTTCAGCATCGTCAGGATTTTAAGTGCACGCATGAACTTGAACTGACGTTCAGTAAATAAATGCATCGTGTTTATATAATAAATAAATGTATCACTAAGCTTAAAGCCATTGCTGGCGAAATGAATTAACCCATAGGAATGTCGACAGATTTGAATGGTGAGTAATTTTAAGAACTATATTAACACTGTTTTCTGGAAAAAAAATATGATTATATTAACTCATATATATGATACAAAAGTCCGGAATCTGCCAAATTACACTACCTCTTTTTTACAAGAACATAGAAGGATATATCAAGGACAGGACTAGTGGTTAACTAATCGCTCTCATAAGCCTAGTAAATTAAGGATTTGAAGGGGATATATATTGAACCTTGCGATAGTCTACGATGCTCCTGAAAGACGTGTCACAATTTGTAACACTAGTTTAGTGGAGTAATACAATTATCAAATAAAATTGTAAATTAAATAAATTTAAATAAGCTGCTGATAAGAAAATTGATCACTTAAATACAAGCCCAGGATTTATTATATATTAAGTTAAAATAAATAAAGTGTTTTAACTTTATAATTATATTTAAAAATAATTCAAAACATCTTTTTAATGGATATTTTATAAAAAATCTTTGCAAAACATTGATTTTTAGACGATTTTAAATAGTCTATTTTATACGATATTAGAATATGCAAATGCATTTACATATGTTCAAGTTTATGGTGCCGATTTGAATAGCGGATACATTTAAATTAACGATTACTGTTTCACGACAATAAGATGATAAAATACAGCTTAATAATTACACATTAGAGTGTGTGAACGTTCCTTACTATACGGCGTGGAAATAATAATATTATTTAATGATGATATGCTTTTTTTTATCGAGAGTGGTAAGGATTAATAATCGCTTCGCTTGCTAAAGAATACAAACATAAATAAAGAGAAAATGGCCAAACTATTTTACATAAAATACAATTGTGATCGTGAGTTAACTATAAGTTTTACGTTTGTCACTTTTTCATCTAAATTGAATCATGAATTCGGCGGTAGCTTTGTAGAATATGTAAAATTAAATTTGATAACTTTGTTACTCTACTTGTTGGCTAACAGATTAAGACACGTGCTTCGTCTATGTAAGAAAAAACCATGACCTTTTAAATATTTTCCATGAATAATATAAATCCATGTCCGTTCCCATTTTGGAGCATATGGTCTCCTAATGGAGGTACTCAGTCGATAAACCTCTCTTTTCAAAAAGAAGTAGGAGAGAAAGAAGGGTAAAGCTAGAACTAAACTAGTGATTAACTAATCACCCTCGTTACGCTCAATTGTGTAAGGATTTTAAAGAAGGGAGGGAATTTTTAGACATCACTGACTGTTGTTGGAAAAAATACTGTTTGTACTGGGACTTGAACCAGTGAGATTCGGCACGGAAGCCAACAACGCTAACCGCTGCGCCATAGGACCCGACTCGACAGAATTAACGTATATTTTCGAAGAAATTCAAAGTAATTAGAATATTTAAAGACTTTAGAATTTCGAATGAAGGTGCTTGATGGAATTTCAATTTCAAATTTGAATTGTCTGAATGATGTACTCTTCCACTAATCTTGTCGTTAACGACCCGGGTATCTCCTTTCGGCATCTTCAGGTTTTTTCAAGTGCACGAATGCGCACGATTAATGGAAGAGTACAGCATTCAGACAATTCAATTTGAATTAGAATATTAGTAAAAATAAATAAACTGTGAACGGAATTATATTCAGTTTGATGATAACGTGAGACTGAAATAGATATATTCTAGAATTCCTGGACAACTTTTTTAGTTTATAACAAAATTCTACAAGGTACCTAATTCATACTTAAGCAAGCATTCATCATTCGTACTTAAGCAAGTATTTGCGAAAGTAGTTGTCTGAAGATGCCTCTGAAAGAGGCGAAACACGTGTCACAGTTTGTAGCACAATACGTGGAATAATCTAAGTTATTTTATTTTATATTTTCTACAAGGTAGTTGCCAATTCAATCAATACATTAATTCAATTTTAAATATTAAGAATAAGTTGAAATATTTTTTGCGTTGATAAAATTTTTGTAAAACAAACTTGTCAATTGCTAAAATTCGTATTTTTTAAATAATAATCAAAAATAATAAAAATGTTTATAATCCTGGAATCAAAATCTATGTAAAGTACAGCATATGAAGGGCCAAACAGTCACTTAGTATGCATTAAATTATTAAATATGCGCAATGCACTCGATATACAATAATTATTATGCCAGACATGTTTAAAATGTAATAAAACGGAGCTTAAATAATAACAGCGCGATCTTGTGGCTTGCCGGTGCGTTGATGTCTCTGTGTTCGATTTCCCGGGAGTGGAAAACGATTTGTAAAGCTTACTGTAGAGCGAGCTTAATCTGTGACGTCATAATACAATAAGGTTGTTTCACAATAAGCTTATGATGTGTAAATCACAGTGAAAAGTGCGATGCGGTGACAGAGATGGAGTTATTTAAATTTACGATATATCTCAGTGGCGTTTGTTACTTTTGTGAAGGAGGTAAATATACAATTTAAAAACTGCAACAATTTTAACACAAGAAAAATAAATAATCGTACATTTTTTTTGTAATGTAGCGAAGAAAGTTAAATACAAAATATCGTAAAATTTGCAAAAGATATTTATTAGTCACCGTTGCTAAAACCTTTACAAGATGCTAATGTAATAAATCACTTAACTTTAAACTGATTTGTTTTGAAAAATCCCATATTTGTTATCGTGCCAATAAACACTAAATTCATTCAATGTATTAAATATTTTATGTACTATTTGAATTTGCAATATAAATAAGGATGTTAGAGTGTATGAAGGTACGTATTGTGTATCTCTTCTATGCCAACATATATTGCTATTATGCAGCTAAGTAAATATAAGTTTAAACATAATTCTGACGAAGGTATAAGCCGAAATAGCTATGATAAAGTAATTTTTGTAGAACTAAAATACTAACATGCTGGCAATCGATTACTAGCACAGTTCTAAAATTCAATTAATTATGAAGAAATATTACGGAAATCATAATTGAACTATAAATTGTATATTCGATCAATTGATGTGGCGGTCAACTGCTAGCTATAAATTACTGACTGTAAATTGTTGGCGATGAATTGGGTTCTGTAAATTCTTCAGATTCCATGTCAATAACTGTGATATTGATTGATTTGGCACTTAAATGGTAGAACTTCATTGTAATAAGATCAAAAATAGCAAACTACTTAGTTGTATATTTTTTTTAATATACATAATTAGGTTAAAGCTATTTTGGCGTATGCCGTTCTGGTTCTGATTTTGTCATACGCCAAAAAAGCTTTAAACTAATCATATTTAAAAAAATGTAGAACTAAATACATTGCTATTTTTAATCTTAATAAGTGTAATAGTGCGCTGTTAAAAACTCATTTGAATTTTATATCAACTATATACAGCGTTTTTCAAATCGAATTATGTGAAGCCATAGGGTTCCATGGCTTAAAACTACAAGATGTCCATTAATTAATAAATTGAAATTACGTACTTTCAATGAATCATCGTTTGTTTTCTCTACCAAATCAATTAAAACAAATTTAAGAATAAAGTATTTACTGATACGCCAATGAATATATATTAGCTTGGGACAGTATTTAAAATTAATGACAGCATATTTATTACGTTGACTGGCGATATTTCAAATTTTTGCAGTATTTATTTATTATAAAAAACATTACCGATTTGTTTACGGGAATGTCTTACTGATCCGTTGATGTATAACGGCAGTGCGTGTTGATTGTAACGGCCAACGGGTATTGATTACTGCCTCTGGTATAACGAAAAAATATATATTTTGAAATGTAGCACTGTAGACCATTGAATATATATCGACTGTGGAAAGGGAAAAGGACGTAACCCACACAAATCAAATTTTACAGAAGGCACAACAAACGTGTTTTAATGATTTTGGGCCAAAGTCAAAATATGAAATATACACAAGCTTTGAAGTGCACTGAGATTTCTAAACTTGACAATGCTCGCAATGAGCGAAACCGGTTCTGACTTAAATAAAGTGGAATAAAGTACAAAGGAGTATTGTGTTTTTATTAATTGAAGAAATTGTCTAGGAAGAACTATTTTTTCTGACAGTTTTCTTGGTTTCAATTTTTACAAGCTTATCTTTTTTTAATCTTAAAAGCTAAGTTTAGATTACTTATTCGGAATTTGCAGCTTACATATTTTTGATAGAATGTGTATCAAGTTCTTATACATTGTGGTTATCGAAAAAAATCTGTTTTGAAAAAGTCGATATATTATATATGTAAGAGAATAGTAAGTTAAATACATTTTTTTCATGTCATATAACAGAGTGATGACTCTTTTCTAGACTGCTTATAATAAGGGTTGCATCTAAAATGTTATGTTTGTATAAAATGTAATACAGTATAAATTCGTTTGCTAGTGGTAATTTGTTCTTGTTCATCTTTCCTCAACGCCCCCGAAGAGTAAGGATAATAAACTGCCTGTTTACATAATTGCCTACTCACATAATACAATGAAACTCATTAAAATCAAAATTATGTTACTAATAATTAAACTTTTATTTTTGTATATTAACTATACAAACTGTTCACTACGCGTCAGTTTAAGTACATTCGTGCACTTTAAATGCCTGAAGATGCCGAAAGGCAAAAACCAAGTCTTAAGCGACAAAAATCATGTAAAAGTACAAAATTCAATTAACAATTAAAATTTAACATACTTTTGAAAGGACGCGTATTAAGTTGGTTAAAGTTTTTTTTATTTAAAACTGTGGATTATATCCTTTTCTCTTTCTACAGTCGAATTATTAACATAAAAAAGCTATATTTTCAAGTAGTCTTCAGCTACTGAACGGCCAGTTTCGAATCGCTGACTAAGATGATATAATAAAAGCCAAGACGGCGATATTTTTTCAACAACATTTGGTACTTTTGATTATATCAGTTGATATTTAATGCCGATACGTAAGTAGACAAATAAAGCAATAAATTAACGTATAATAAATGCTTCAAATAAAAACTTTGATTTTTATCTCCATGACGAATTGCATTATTAATAAATTGGACAGTAAAGTGTTAAGGTAATTTGAATGTTAAAAATAAATGATTGAATTTGAATCGTTCAAATTATGTACATTCACACAGAGTTTGTCACTAACAACCCGGGTTTTGCCTTTCGGCATCTTCAGGCGTTCAAGTGCACGGATGAACTTGAACTGACGCTTAGCAAATGAATATTTCGTGTTTATATAAGAATAAATGTGTCATTGAGTTTAAAGCTATTGCTGGCAAAAAGGATAAGCCCACGGGAGTGCCCACAGATTTGAATGGTGAGTAGTTTTAAGAATTGTATTTATTTTGTTTGTCAGAAAAGGTTTTACGATTATATTTATTTATTAGGGTATAAAAGTGGAGAGCCAGGCATGTGTAACATTTCATTAAAAATGAAGACACCAAATGGTGTAACCCGGGTCGTTAGTGACAAAATCTGTGTGAATGTACATAATTTGAACGATTCAAATTTAATATTGAAATTCCACCAAGCAACTTCAGTCAAAAACTTAAATTATAAATGATTGATTTAAATAATACATGTTATTAAAGAGTTCAAATAATATTTACCTGGGTCTGTCGAATTGTAGTCATCCAAAGCTTGTAAGATTAGTGTAAAGGATCTCTGTAAGAAAAAGAAAAAAGAATATTAGAAATATATATTTAATATTATATATTACATGTGTACATACAAATTTTTGTTATAATTATATTTTATTTAATTACTAGCCGGCTCCCGGCAAGCGTTGCAATACCACTCAAAGAAAGAAAGAGTTTTAATTGTGTTTATTGAAGTGCATGTTTTATTTTTGTTTGTTTGACGTTTGCTGCCAATTGTCTATGGTACGACACACGCGCCACCTACTGTAAGTTAATTGTACTATAACCTTCGCGTTCTTCTTCTATGTTGTCAAAATGATCTGTATGGCAGACATATAAAAATTGATTTTTATATAAAATACCTACTGTTAGTTTATTTTACTATGCCTATGACCTTTCCGGAAGTGCAAAAAAAAGTTTGTCAAAGTTTAATTGCAATCGGATGAGCGGTGTGGCAACGCATAAAATACAAACAACGAACATTCATTTTCATATATTAGATTTATTGAAGTAGCAAAGATAGCTTTCAACTACTTATTGCATTGGATTCTTGAAGTAATTAAGCAAATGATTGTATAAGAGTTCAGTTTGTGTGACTTCGTTCATTTTTTAAGATTCGATTTGACCGGTCAAGCTGAAACAGCTTTAGAAATATCATTCGTTAACCAGTTGAATACCGCGATGATAATAATGAACTAATCATTAATATGTCCTAGAGACACTGCGTGTTTTTATGAAAAATAATTTTGCCTAATATACACGCGAATTCGATATTTTAAAAACCTATTTTAACTCAGTATAGATATCACTACACATATACATTAAAATATTGCTTATATTCTATTAGAATACCAAGTATTTGATTTTTTGTGTTCGCTTGCATATGTTTCGGACACCTGTGTTCGCTTGGTATTCAAGTCATTATTAATGTTGTCATTAATGGCCACGATTTGCATTTGATATTTCTTGCACAATATGTAATATTTAAACACCCGCTGATCAACAACAAGCAATAAAATCAAGAGCAAAGGGCAGGCATACTTCTCGGTAATGTCTCTCAAACTATTCTCTTCCTTTGATGATGATAAAAAAGAAGTCATTCTCAAAGATCGATACAAAATTACACTGCTGTCGCAAACAATGGCCAAATAATAAACAATAGAGCGGCCAGTATCACAACAAGATTGCAGATAATAACAAACTGTGTGTACTGGCTGGTGTTTGTACACAGGCGTGTTATCAGATTCGATATCTCGAGCGGCGGCAGGATTATCTCTAAGTGATAACATCGCGACTCCATTGCCGTCAATAAGCTTGCATAGGCCATTGTTGCGGGCAATTGTGTACGGGCAACAAGCAACGGAAGGTTCCTAAATGTTTTTAAATGATATGCACTCTTTTGTACTATTTTTTGTTGTTGTATTAAAAAAAATATTTGACATTACAGCTTACGCCAATGCTTCAAATATTTTGAAGTTAAAAAATCATACGAGATATACTCGATGACAATTTTTGCAAGTCACATAAGATTAACTCAAGAAGAATTAACTTCACAAACACCCACGTCTCAGATCTCAATTTTGACATTGACCTTACCGGGAATCAAACCCAGACTCACCTGTTTGGTAGAGCAAGCTCTAACTAACTAGACCACAGCGGGTGACATCGCACATTTAATTGTTAAAATCAAGATAAAGTTTTTTTTTATTACAGTAAAACCTCTATTTACACTAAAGTTGGGACTGGAGTAGTGTAATTGGAGGAGTGAATCTCATACAAAATTAAGGATTTTTTTTTTCGCGAAAAATGCAAAACTCAGATTTCCCTTAGTTTTGCAAAAAAATAAATATGGACGAAATATTTAGTTACTAAGTGATAAAGCGCGCCAAAATCCAACACATAGACAGTCGCCCGGCTATGCGTGTATACCCTGGCACGTGTTGAATACACAGACGTTAACCAACATTTGACTGTATGCACCGCACAGACGGCCGTCTCGTAGAACCGACAATGGAATGCGTCCGTTGAATTGGGGGATTTGCGGCGAATATTTCAAGCCAGCGCGTAGTTTGTAGTGTAATTGGGGGTACTGTACTAGCATGTTACACATATGAAAATATATATGAGGAGCGAAGGATAAAAAAAATACCAGTTTTACATTTACCTGAACAGTAGAAAACACACTTTTCTTATAAAACAACTTGGACAGTTTTGATTATAAGGGTATATTTGACCCTTATTCCTTTAGTGATTATCGACGTAACGGTACGTTCAAGTATTTTATCATTTATTCTATTATCTATCGCCATTCTCATATTTGTTATTTCTTCTAACATGGATACTAAGCAAACCCAACAGTGATTTTTAGCCGCCACATTATTTTTACTATGTGTTGTGAATGAATGTAAGATTTTTTTAAAAAAGGTTAACATTTGCTATAGTCTTAATAAAAGCACAATAATTCTTTGTACTTCATTCCACTTTATTTAATATGTCAGGACCGGTTTCGCTCATTGCGAGCATTGTCAACTGATAAGAAATATAATTTAACAATGCTATTTATACAAAATTGAAAAGTTATACACAACAATTGGCATTGAAAAGAAATTGCCAATTACATTAAAGTGATTCTAAAATAACACAAAATTAAAATGTTCAACACATCTAACATGTAATTAAAAAGTCATCCCAGATTAATAAATTCAGAATGGCGATTGAAAGTTATTACAAACATAATTAAAATTTGGGAAATTTTTGGCAAAGTGATAAAATGCTACATTAATAAAGTGAATATGCTTAATGATAGTTTTATGTTTTCCCCGCTTCCAAGTAGTTGGTGTGTTCATAAATTAAAGTTAAACTTTAAACTTTACAAAGGATTATTGTGTTTTTATTAATATAATGCCTTTCCACCAAGTATTGACAGTGAACACCCTAAAATTGATTTGTTATAGTCATATCAAATTATCAAAAGTTGAATTGTTTAGCAAAGGATATGGTAAAAAAAATATTGGTTCAATCTTGTCATAAATAATTAAATTACTGCAAAGCACAGTTTGAGGGTCTGCTAAGGGTTACTTCCGCTATTTATCGTTTGTCTTATACGGCACTATTGTAGTGAGGTTGTTTTCGTCCGTGTTTAGCCGGTGTTCACCGTTTGGCGGGAAAAGTGACGTTTTCGCGCGCGATTGGCGCCATTTCGAAATGGGAACGCCGATTAGAGGCGGCCATCTTGGGTCAAATGTAATGGCGTGGCATCTTACACAAATTACTGAACCCCTGAGAAGGTTATAAATGATATAACTATGTGTGAAAATTCTCGATGGAATAACGTTAAGTGTACTTACCACGAGAGAGCAATAAATTGTGAAGGATAGTCATAAAAAATCTATAAAACTTCTAAGCAGTAACAATATTCTTTATTAGTTTGCTACAAAACATTAATTTCATAATCCTAGGCACTATAATATATACTGTTTGGTTCATGATTCTGCAAATGATTTATCGCAAACTTCTTTGGTTTGTAAAATGAAGACAATTGGCCACCCTACGCAAGATTGTATTTTACATCCTTAGTTATAGTCGGTAGTCGAGTGGTCAACGTCGTAGGCTTCGGAGACGTAAGTAACGTGTTCAAATACCAGTACGTACCGTATTTTTTTAAATATCAATTAAAGATTTTGACTGAAGGTGCTTGGTTGAATTTAAATCATTCAAATTTCGTACATTCACACATGTTTACTCCTGAAGATGCTAAAAGACGAAATCAGGAAAAAAATATGCATTTGTACTAATTCTCATTTTTATTTATTAAGATAAGGACTGGTTTCGCTCACGACGAGCATTATTAACTGATCGCTGATATACATATTGTTATATTCGAGTTGATTTGGTCGTAACATTTTAATGGATATGGCGTCAACTTTGTGTGAGTTTATTTTTAATATGAAATTAAAATTGATAGCTTAGTGATATTTCACAAGCGTAGTTTATTCGGTTTGAGGATGATCCACAAAGAGAGGAAACACGTGTCAGGTTTTGCTACGAAACCTGCGGAATACCAGTTAGTTATCAATTTTAATTTTATATTGGTCATTGCAAATTTTGTATTTCTTCATCTACTTGAAAAAATTTAGTATGTATATAAGATTTTTTTTAAATCCATGTCCGCTCCCAATGTGGAGCGTATGGCCTCCTAATAGAGGTATCGCGACAGAAATTGTTTCTACGAGAACTGTTTGTTACTCAGTCGCACAATCACAAGTCACTTTTTTTAAAGTGAGTAGTAGGGAAAGAAGGATAAAGCTAGAACAGGACTAGTGGTTGGCTAATCGCTATTGCTTCACCCAGTTATTAAAATGTCAGAAGGATGAGAGGAGAGGAAATAATGTGAATTGAAATCACAAACACCCAGTCTTCGATCACAACTTTGAGTTGAATAATTTTCAAATTCACTGTGATCTTACCGGGAATCGAACCCAGACCTGCGTGATCGGTAGAGCAAGCTCTAACCAACTGGGCCACAGCAGGCGACATACGAAATTTTCATCGTTTTAAATGATAAATTAATTGTTTCTTGATGTAATAGTTTGCTTTGCTAAGAGGTCTTCAACTTTTTATTCATAGTTTATTTTTCTTGGATTGTGCTTCAATTTTTTTCTTATTTGTAATACCAATTGTTTGTCATACCTTGTTATTCTTATTAACTTTTGTAATAATATCACTGTTTCATTGTATTTCTTATCAGTTGACAATGCTCACCATGAGCGAAACTGGTCCTGATCCAATAAATTTTATGTGGAAAAAGTACTAAAAATGTTTTATTATTTTTATTATAATGCCATTGCACCAAGTATTGACAGTAAATACCTTAAAAGTGATAAATTTTTCGTAAGACTTAATCAAAAAGTTGCTTATCCAACGGTCTAATAAAATTCACAGACGAACGACCTCCTGGATCCAAAACCTGTTATTAATACAGAAAAAAAATAAAAACAGTGTTCCAAGTGGTATCTAATTATTGTAGTTGATTATATCGCAGCGTAACCAAGAGATGTGCAGTTCGTTGACATAAAACAATTGCTTATAAACTAGTAAAAAACTAGCTCGTGAGCTGAACAAGCCAACGAAAAGAAGTAAAAAAAAAACTGTACTAGACGATAAGTTACTTATATGACGATTTGTTTTTGAATCGCGTTCGTACATACAATGAGAGTTTTTTTGAAGGAATAGAGCTCACGACTTTCTAAGTATTGCATATCAAAAAAACTATATAAAACTATAAAATAACAATTGTACAAATACAAAAGTTTTTTCAAATGAAATATAAAAAGCATTTTTCTCTTCTCCTTCGGGGCCGAGTTAATAATCCTGAAATTCTCATGACTATTGATTTACATGATCCCAATTTATTCTTACGTGGGTGAAACTATGAGCAAAAACTTTTATTTCAAAAACTTATACATCGCTTAGGAGGTATGAGTCACCAGTTCCAAGGGCTGTTCGATTGATCAACGCATTGCCTAGAGAAGTGGAAATTTTTAGTATTTGTGAACCGTTCGTTAAATTTTTCTATTATATTTCTTGATTTTTTATGATGATTTTGATGTATTATGTAGTTTTATTTTATATTTTGTCTTATTATATTTTTCAAGTACATGGCAAATTGGCGTCAGCTGTCATGTAGCTGTTATGTCATGTACTGTAATTTTAATTTAATAAAATCAATAGTTTTAAATGTTTTCGATAAACTTGACAGTATTTTTCTTTTAACCTTTTAGCTGCCGTAGATAATTAATAGTAATTACCTAGCGCGCCGGCTATAATTTTCAACTATTAAGTCAATCAGTTATTGACGAGATAACTCATCCCTAGCGTGTTGAGCGCGAATTTTTTTACGAGATATCTCGTCTGTGGCAGCCATCGAGTTAAAAGACTTCAAAATATGGAGAAAAAAATGATTGGTTCAGTACAGGGGTGGGGAACCGTTTCATTTCAAAAATCCACAATCATTTATCTGATTCAATATAAGAAAGAAAGTAAAGAAAACGTTGACACCGCCGTTCCTTTTTTTTCGACTGTCGAACATATAATGGGTTGATTACGCTCTTTTATAATTTAGCAGAGCAGAGATGTTTCTTATCAGTCAACAATGCTCGCAATGAACGAAGCCGGTCCAGACCTTTTAAATAAAGTGGAATAAAGTACAAAGTAATATTGTGTTTTTATTAATACAATGCCTTTCCACCAAGTGTTGACAGTGAACACCTCAAAAGTGAGTATATATAGAATCTAATCCGCGATCGTATGGACACCCGATGAGTTCCGTACACCGTTTCACGTATGCATGACTCCACGAATAGTCCTCGTAATGTCTGATCTTCGGCGAGGCACATGCGTCGTGAATTCCGGAACATTACTCGCGTCACGATCGGAATCGAACCCGGGACCGTGAGTGACGAGGCGATCACGTGCGCCGCTCAGCCGCGAACGTCTTGGGAGCCGCTCTCGACTGCTTCATGTCAATGTCTCATGACGAATCCACGTTGAATTTGCATAACCGTTGACTAATAAATGTATCACATTTTGACACGCGAAAGTATTAAAATTAAAAAAAAGCTTTTATTCCTTCTATTGTATATAACTTAAAATAATATTTTTGCACAAAATATTTTCCAGGATTTTTTATAAATTAATATGACACAGTTAAATAGTTTACCAATTTTAAGCGAGCAGGTAAATCTGCCGAATTCCCCCATCTTGTAAGTAAATATTATTATAAATTTTCTAGCCCATAAAAAAAATATAATTATTGAAATTACTCACCATTCAAATCTGTAGGCATTCCCATGAGTTAATCCACTTCGTCAAACAATGACTTGAACGCTTGAAGATGCCGAAAGGCGAAACCCGGGTCGTTAGTGTCAAAACTTGCGTGAATGTACATAATTTAAACTATTCAAATTGTATTCTTTCGATAAATTAATACATAAGTAAAGTTAGTTAAAGACTTGTAATTGATCTATCGAGAAACATAAATTGATAGCATAGATATTTTTTTTACATTAAAAAATCATGTAGATTAGTCAGAATTGTGTATTTTTCTCTCGCTCTTTCGAATCAATAAATTTATTTGTATCAATGCTAGTAAAACTTTAAACGCCTTTAACTTACCTTAAAATTGATAATATTTTAATTCAAATTAAAATATATTTCAGATGCAAACTGCGTGAAATAAAAACGTAAAAGTGCATTTGAATCGTTCAAATTATGTACATTCACACAAGTTTTGTCACTAACAACCCAGGTTTCACCTTTTGGCATATTCAGGCGTTCAAGTGCACGGATGAACTTGAACTGACGCTTAGTAAATGAATGTTTCGCGTTTATACAAAAAATAAATGTATCATTGAGTTTAAAGCCATTGCTGGCGAAAAAGATTAACACATGGAAATTTGCCTACAGATCTGAATGGTGAGTAGTTTTTAGAAATATATTTATTTTTGTTTGTTGGAGAAATTTTATGATTATATTTACTCACATATAGAGTAAGCGAGTGGGGAATTTGGCATATTTAACTGCTCATTCAAAACCGGTGCGCTTTCAAGTAAATGTGCATGTCAAATGTACGTAAACGAAACGAAACTTACGTAAATTTTCTTTATTTTATTCAATGATGATATTTATTGTAATGTTACATTTTTTTGCAATAATCTTTATGAGCTGCAAGTTTTCCAGTTCGTGTAAAATCTTTTCGCAAACATATTCCCCTGATACTTACAACACCGAACAGGGGTACAGCTATAATAAATACAGTACAGGTAACAAAAACAGCGCTCAAACATTTTCCAGATCGAACCGCTGATACGGCGAGCTCTCTCGAACAATGTTCCAAGCGGGCACACCGTCGCAAAAGTTCCCACCCAAACAGCGAAAGTTTTGCATAGAATCGCCGAGGGAAACTTCTACAAAGAACGCTTTCCAATTCTATACCGCATTGTAAGTTTCGCGCGATGCTGCTATCGCAATATGAGTTAAACTCGGCGAGGTTTTATATATATGTACACTGCAAGGTGGATTCTGCATAGCGTAATATACCTTTTCGCCTGTGATTATCTCCTGATTAAGTATTTGGTGTAAGTATGAAATAGTGGGTGTGCGAGATATCGATAGCCTTACATCGTATTATATTTATTAACAAACAAACATGCATGCCTTGTGTTATTTCTGATAGCCTGGTAGTTGCTGGATGAGCTTTCGATTAAAATTATCTAAGACTGAAAATTTATTTATTTTATTTATCGATTTTGACAGCTAACACGTTCGGTTAGGTTAGGTTACGCTATGAAACTGTGCAAACTGTTTATGTCCAAAAGGAAATGTTTTGTAATACATATTATAAACGAAATAATGTACTGTAAAATAATTCTGAAGATCTAATCCTGTTCGCCAGCAATGGCTTTAAACTTAATGATACATTTATTTCTTATATAAACATAAAACATTCATTTACTAAGCGTCCGTTCAAGTTCATCCGTGCATTTGAACGCATGAGGATGCCGAAAGGCGAAACTCGGGTCGTTAGTGACGAAACTTGTGTGAATGAACATAAATTGAACGATTCAAATTTCACCAAGCACTCTTCTTAAATTATATTTTAAAAAAAATAGTTATAAAGATGTTCTGAAGAAAAGCGGATATTTTAATTGACACTATATGAAGTCGGGTCCTGTGGCACTGTGATGAGCGTTATAGGCTTCTGTGTTGGATCTCATGGGTTCGAGTCCCATTACGAACAGCATTTTTTCAATCGATCTGTCGATTTCTGTTCGAAAGCATGGGTGTTTGTGATGTCGTTTCTCCTCAAGATAATCTCAGATCATTATAAATATTTGATACATTACCAGTTATATTATTTTTTTATTTATTATCAATATTAAATAAACAGATTACAGAATATTTATTTGAATAGATATCTGGCATTTGAGTTTATTTTTTGAACTTATGCATACTGACAAAATTGTAATAATTATTGACAAAAATAAATGTAATTACTCACTAAATACAGACTTAGAATATTCGAAAGGGAAAAAATTAAATGGTCAGAATTTAAATCAATTTTTGGTCAGAATAAAAATATCATACGGTCAGAATATTTTAAAACCATTTTGGTTAGGTTATTTTTAATTTTATTTAAATTATGACTATTTACACTGACCGATATATTATGACCATTTAATATAAATTCTGTCCGGAAAAATACGAGCCTATTCGAAATAACGTTAATTTTATACAAAGTTATATTCCTCTAAGTACAGTCAGTTTAAATATATGTTTACACTGATAGAAGGAAAGATATTTACTAACAGCTAATAATTATTGCGTGTATATCAGCGAAGGCTTATCTTATATCGTTATAATTCCACGCACGCACGCTGCATGCCGTTGAGATGACATAATTTTTCAATCCCGGGACTAAAACCCCGGACACTTTAGTTTTAAATAAATTAAACTATGTTGTAGGTATGTGGTTATTAATGTTAGCAAACCTGTTATACGAGAGGATCGACGCAGCGCCGAGGATGCGAGTAGGGCTGAAGAGCAATTGGCAAGATTGCAGTAATCATCAGGGTGTAATGGGTGTTGTAGAACAGTGTTTTCCAACATTTTTTATAATACAATTCTTGACTTGTCAGAATTTATATTGCATTGGTCAGAATTAATATTAAATGGTCATAATATATCGGTCAGAATAAATTGTCATAGTTTCAATAAATTAAAAAAAAACCTAACCTAACTACAATTGTTATAATTTTGTATGTTTTTACCATGTCCGCTCCTAATGTGGAGCATATGGACTCCTAATGGAGTTTATCTCAACAGAAGTGTTTCTACGAAAACTGTTTGTTACAGGACTAGTGGTTAGCTAAACACCCTCGATACGCCCCCTTTAAAGGATAGGATGGGTGAGAGGGAGGAGTTCAAGACAACACATACATCCATGCCTTCGAACAGAAGTTTATAAATTGATTGAAAAATCAATTTATAAAACTGTCCATACTGAGATTCGAACCCGTGACCTCTGTAACTGCAGTCAACGATGTTGACCACTCGACCGCACAGGCGGCGTATAAAATATTCTGACCGTATAATATTTTTATTCTGACCAAAAATTTCATTTAAATTCTGACCATTTAATTTGTTCCCCTTGTTAATTTGCAATTGAATAGAGTCATATTGACTCCCAATACAAATGCCTAGGAAAACCCAATATGGCATTTTGAAAAACATGTCTAAAATGTTGAATACACATTTTTTTTTACATTGTAGATACGTTCCACAAAAACAGTGTAAAAAGAAATATAATTTATGTACAAATAAAAGATTGGTTTCCTGAATTAAGAAAAACAATGTTATTTGAAAAAAAAACAATATTTTGGTATACAAAATCGTGTACAAAAAGGTAATAGAAAAATAGAAAGATTACACAAAATATTATTTATAATAGGTCTTATAATTTAGAAAAAATAATACTATTCATCGCTACTTGATCATATACGGAGACTTTTATGAGAGACTAGACATAAATCGCTTTCAACGCTAGAAACGTCTAATATGTAAGAATCTAATGAAGCCCTATTTCACTGTCTTGTGTTGTTGAATTTCTTGTAATTAAAAAATCATTTATCCGCTTTTGTGTCAAAAAATCGTGTTAGGTCAAATGATTCGTGTAGAAATAAAGTATTTGATTCACTCTTTTTCGGGGTTTTTGAACATGGTTTTTTTGGAACGTATCTATCGCGTAAATAAAGAGTTGAGCGTATAATGAAATTTGACAAAAGAACACACAAAGCTTTATTTCTTAATAAATAAACAAAAAGCTCTCGCCCTTAGCTTGGTAAGGTTTTTTTAACTGATGCATCAGTTGATTTATTTTTCAGGCTTACTGGCAATTTGGCTGACTTTTTTCAATGAAGGATGACGCACTTTTTATTATTATTAAATTGTGATGTTATCACTTTGGACAGCGGCCATTATCAAATTATAAACACGAAATTGATTTGGCCAAAAATCGTTAACAACATAACGAGTGTTGAAAAAACAGTTTAAGAATAATTGATTGAACACTTTTTAATAAATTTAATCTATACAATGTTGGAATGTGAGGCTTAGCGGTTGAAATAATCATGTGTTATGTTGGCGAAGGAATTGAAGCAGTATCCGTTGCTAAAGCGCAATATATCGACTCAATCAGCATGTTCAAGATTTGATATTTTTAAAGGTAAGATACAGGATTACGATTGATGGAAATCACGTAAAAGTTTCAAAGTCATTACATAGCAGTAGTAATTAGTTAATTAGATAAAATCTATTAATATGTTAAAAAATACAGAAGTAATAAAAAATCATCGCCTTTATTAGTATAATCTTGATCCTTTTTCATTTCATTAATCGAGTGTAATGCAGTGTAAATCGTCGTTGGCTTTCGTAACAGGCTCACGTGTTAAAATCCCAGTATAAACAGATTTTTTTATCGATTTATAGATATTTTTTCGAAAGCATGGGTTTTTGTGATGTCTAAAGCTTGATTCTCACCATTCCAATCGAAACTAACTGGAAGCAGCGAAAAAAAGAGAGTCGAGCAACTAAATGGCAAGCATTTTTCGTAGAAAAACATCTTTTGAGATACATTAATTGGGTGGTCATGTCTTAATCATCGACAGCAGACATGGATAAAAAATAAATATAAATTGATATTAGAATTTTAAGCTAGATTAAGTATTGTATGTCAAATCTCGTTTACATGATTTTTATTTCGTTAAAAAAGTCAGACCATAGGAAAAAATCGACGTCTGACAGAAAAATGAATAATGTGAAAAAATATTTTAAGTATTTTAATTCTACAAATATTATTTTATAAATATTGACTGTGGAAAGGATCGAGCTTGATACACGTTCTATCAAAAGAATGTAAGCTGCAAATGCCGAATTAGTATCTAAATTTAGCTTTTAAGTTTGAAAAAAGATGGCCTATTAAAATAGAAACCAAGAAAAAAGACTGAAAAAAGGTTTTTTCCTTGTCAATTTCTTTAATTAATATTAGATTATGACAATTAAACACTAGTTTAGAAGTCGCTGTGCACTTCAAGGTTGTGTATATTTCATAATTTGCATATGGACCAAAATCATTAAAACACGTTTTTTGTGCCTCCTGTAAAATTTGTTATGTGTGGGTTACGTCCTTTTTCCTTTCCACAGTCGATATGTATATAGTTGATAGCTATTTCGGCGTATGTTTTCATCAGAACTATGTTTAAACTTACATTAACTCTTAGCTTAGAAGAGGTACACAGTATATAGTGTCATCCACTCTAACATCATAATTTATATTACAAATTGCAGTATTATGTAAAGAAAAATGTATACTAAAATTGAAATCGATCATGTGATTCAAATTTAAATCACGTTGATCGATGAGACCTCAATTATGGGTATATTTATGATTAAAAAGTGAGTGACAAATTGGAAGCTATTTCATTCTAAATATGCTATTCTGATTTATATTATACAAATGAAATAGTTTAAAATATTTAAATTATAATGATTATTTAATGGGGCGACAGTTTAAATCCCAAAATGTTGAACGTAATGCATTTTAATAAATAAAAATGGGGTCGTTTGATAGAAGTTACTACTAGGAGCACATAACGTCGACTTCTTTCTTAGAATCGACAATAATTTCCATAATTGGCACGTACACAGCAATCAAACATGATTCTGTAACTAAAATTATATAGCGCCGGTCTGACGGGCGGACGCCGATCTTCAAAAGGCCACCAATAATTGAGTGATAGCGGGATGCATACAACAAGTTCGTTCATATAGGGATACCTCGAAACGTTTATGCTAGCCTGATACATTTTGGTAACAATTTTTGATGGTGATTTTTCTTTTACAATTAAAACTTTTAAATTGAAATCTCTTTTTTTTGTATCTAAAGTTATTTATTATTCGTACGGAATAAAAAAAAATCTCAGTATTCATCATAAACTGGTCCGGTGTCGCAAACGAAGATGGTCATTTTCATTTTTTTTTTATAAAGATTTTCATGATACAAGATAAAAGCGATGTGAATTTTATGAGTCACTCGAAATCAACTCGATGAGAAAAGACAACACAAATACTTATGTCTAAAATATAAAATTTTATTTAGAAAAAAATTATAGTTTTTATGATGATTTTACTGGAACCTGACTAGCCGGATCTCTAGGGAAAAACTATCACTAACTCAACCAGGGGTGGGGAACCTTTTCATTTATAATCTGATTCAAAATTAGGCCACAGTAAAGAAAACGTTGACACCATCCCCATAAACTAAATATTTTTAATTAAAAAAAATCTTTTTAAAAAAAGTCAAAAGGCCGCATCAGAGTAACCAAGAGGCCGCAGGTTCCCCACCACTGAACTATACCATAGAAACTATGACATAAATAATCGAGTACGGACTGAATAGTATTGTTTTTTTTTATTATTTTAAAAGATATGATTGATATACAACGTGTAATTATAATTAAATTTAAACTTAAAATTTATGGTAGCCTAATACATACTTAAACTTCGCCGTGAGTCCATGTGCACTAAATTGGTAATCGTCAAGGTGTAGAAAATACATCATAATGACAATTCTTGATTTTTGTATTTTTTTTACCTTTCAAAAGACATAAATAATAACAAATAAAAGTATTGCCTAAAAATGGATGAAAATTAGTTTTTTGCTGATTTACAATAATGTATTTGTCACAATTCAAAATGAAATGAAAAAAACTTCTCTCAACCCCATTTAAAAAAGGGTAGTCTCAAAATATGAGAAAATATTTTAGAAACACCGTGTTGTATTTAAATAACAATGTGGTCGAGGGTTGCACAATTAATGGTCGAAATAATTTAATTATATTGAATCCACGGTTTGATTCCTATCTATACATTTAATGATGATAATTTTCGAGCTACCTGTGTATTGAAAAGGGTTTTTTCTTGATAATTCACCGAAACTAATATGAAAAGTATTGGGAGCACTGAGGCGGGATATGAACTCATTGTGTTGAAACCAACAGCAGAAACTGAATAAATATGAATTATGCATAAACACTACTTGGCAAAAAAGCGTGTACAATTATATCGATAAAATTAGTAGTTACTTAGTGTAAATCTCAACTTTTTTTAGACGTTTTACGCTATTTTGAAATAACACGGTCAACTAAAAATGAAAAATACTATACTTTCGATGGTTTCGGCGGTAACTTTGTGGAAGTTCATTTTAATAGAAATTTTAATTAACTTTGATTATTCTACGTATTGTGTTACTAATTGTGACACGTGTTTCGCCTCTTTCAGAGGCATCTTCAGACTTACTATCGCAAAGTTTGCTTAAGTAATGAAGCAAGATTGATTCTAACATTTTAAATTATAAAATTACAAAATGGAGGTTTGGGTTTTTTCCTTTTAAGAGGAGCAAGGAGGGGGGTGTAGGATAGTAAGTCTGAAGATGCCTCTGAAAGAGGCGAAACACGTGTCACAATTAGTAACACAATACGTGGAATAATCAAAGTTAATTAAAATTTCTATTAAAATACTATATTTGTTGTACACGAATTTATACGAACACGATTCCTAAACCAAAAAAAAAAACAGAAGCGGGTAAAAGATTTCCTAATAACACGAAATTTAAAAAGTGCAGTGAATGTCAGGAATGAATGTGAATATTGGAATACTGTTTTTTATTAATAGAATAATTAAGTAATTACTTTTAAGAAAATAATTTAAAAAACCTCCTTTTGTAAAATTTATAAATTGTCGGTTACAATTTTTTGTCTATTACGTTTCAATATTAACTTATTAAGTTATGGTCTTGGATTATAAAACGATTTTTTATTACTGAAGCACATTGCACAAAATGACGGTCCCAAAAAATGCTACAGAGTGACTTAAGACAATGATGGATTCGCTCTACTTTGACCCCTGGTATCAGGAACACAGAACTTCTGTCAGATAACATTTTAGTTACTCAAGGAGGGCACATTCTAAGAAAACATTTCAATGTATGTATTATTTTATGCTAGTCGCATCGGATTGACGGAAAGGCGAGAATTGATAAGATCAATTTCTTTGATAGTGCCTGCTGATGGGTAGATGGAATCGTGACGATAATATAATATTATTCCGTACTCCCTGCCACATATCTTCACTGTTTTTCAATCAACCCACCATACAACTGTCAGTTTTCAACAAACACTTTGTAAGTCATTAGGATGTGCCAGTTTGGTTCACTTGTTAAGTGATTGCACGTTTTATGCATAATGTTAAATATTAGTAACTAATTACCTTAAAGTATATAATTATGTTAATTTTCGAGCGTAAAGAGAGCGATAAGCTAACAAGTAGCTCAATTTTAATATCTTTAACTTTAACAGTTTAGTTAACAAAACTTAAAGATCTCGTAATATTCCATCAGAAGTGTAGAAAATCAGATAATTCAACTCAAAAAATGTGTGATTCAAATATGTTCGATGAATTCAGCGTTAACTTTGGGATAACTCATTTCAAATATAAAAGTATTGATAGCGAACATCTTGCATGTTTAAGTTAAAAATAAATAGCATTACGATAGTTTGACTGAAGATGATCCTTAAAGTGGCGGAACACGTGCTAAAATTTTTGTTACAAAACCAGTGGAATAATTATGTTATCAATTTTAATATTATATTAACAATATTTTTTTTTGTAAGAAATAAACCGAAGAAGAGAGTTTTTGGAATTGTACGCCTGCTTAAGTTATTTATTTTTTCTGAACTGACGTTTATTAAATGACTATTTTACTAAACTATAATTTACTTAACGTGAGTTCAAGTTCATCCGTGCACTTGAATGCCTGAAGATGCCGAAAGGCGAAAGCCGGGTCGTTAGTGACAAAATCTGTGAGAATGTACATAGTTTGAACGATGCAAATTTAATATTGAAATTCCACCAAGCACCTTCAGTCGAAATCTTAAAATGTAACATATAATTAAAATATCATCAAATATTAATAAATTTTAAGTGATGACTGATGGTAATTAATTTCACAATTTGACTGTCAGTTCAAGTTCATCCGTGCACTTGAACGCCTGAAGATTCCGAAAGGAGAAATCCGTTTCGTTAGTGACAAAACTTGTGTGAATGTACATAATTTTAACGATTCAAATTTAATAAAAAAAAACACTTCAATCTCATTAAAAGTAATAAATTATATAATTTATTGCCTAATTGAATTAATTAATTACAAGTGCGAAATACTTGTTTGTTAAACCTGAGAAGTAAAAAAAAAATTGACGAGATCTAAGTAGCAATAAAATTTAACGAGCTGTCGATTTGTATTTGTAATCATTAAAATATACATTACGTTCAATTATTTAGATTTATTTTATATTGTATATAATTAAATAGTAGCGCGTGTTACTTCTGACTCGTAGGATACATTGAATAAGATACGGCCGGCGATCAGGGAAACATATCTGCCCTTAGGATAAACTCTCAGCTGTATTGAAACATTAAAACTGTTTTCATTCTATCTGCGATCTAATCTAGATACGGCGAAATGAAACGAGACGAGTGCCCAAGGGCTGCAATGCGTCTTCACTAGCCGAGCGACATGGCCGATTGATTTAATGGCAGCATAATAAACGGGTCGGACTATTATATTGGGGCTGATTGATATAAAATGATCGGACGATTTGTTTGATCAGTATGATTTAGTGATGTGTAAAAAAAAACACCCGTGTCGATTTATGGGCGCCTAATACAGAATATTTCACGCTGCACGCTTTCTGTTGTCCTGATGCTTTTTTATACGATTATGTGAAATAATTTAAGATATCGACTTGGTGGAATTTCAATATAAAATTTGAATCGTTCAAATTATGTACGTGCACACAAGTTTTGTCACTAACGACCCGGGTCAGTTCAAGTTCATCCGTGCACTTGAAAATTTCTTCGACAAACAAAAATAAATATAATTCTTGAAACTATCCAAAATTCAAATATGTAGGCATTCCCATGGGTTAATACTTTTCGCCAACAATGGCTTTAAGCCAAGTGATACATTTATTTCTTATTTAAACACGATACACTCATCCGTGCACTTGAAAGCCTGAATATGCTGAAAGGCGAAACTCGGGTCGTTTGTGACAAAACTTGTTGGATTTTACATAATTTGAACTATTCAAATTTGATTATGTGAAAATTCAAAAGTTTTTATTATTTAAAAACAAAATAAAATATGTTGTAAGTATTTCGTAGCCGTCGCCTGGTGTGGCCCAGTTGGTAAGAGCTTGCTCTACCGATCACGCAGGTCTGGGTTCGATTCCCGGTAAGATCTCAGTGAATTTGAGAATTATTCAATTAAAAGTTGTGATCGAAGACTGGGTGTCTGGGTGATGTCACTTCACAATATTTCCTCTCCTCCCATCCTTCGTATCCTTCAATAACTGGGTATAGCAACAGCAATTAGATAACCACTAGTCGTGTTCTAGCCATATCCTTCTTTCTCTACTAATGACTTTTAAAAAAAAGTGAGGTTGAGTGACTGAGTAGCAAACAGTTCTCGTAGAAAAAATTCTTTTGAGATACCTCCATTGGAAGGCCATGTGCACCACATTGAAAGCGGTCATGGATAAAGAAATAATTACTTTTGATGTGTTACCAGCTTTAAAGGTAAAGAATCAAATTAATTAAAAAAAAAAAATTTGTACGAAATCGAAATTTTCGCAATGATCTGGACCAGTGTCGTCGGTTAGTAAGGAAAAACTGCTTGTGACAAGCGTAACCTGTGCTTGTGGAATTGGTAAAAAAATGTGTTTCGCATTCACTGGACAATTGTATTGTACTAAATATCTTGCTGTGACAATAAAGTGTAATTTTGAAACGTTCAAATTATGTACACTCACACAGATTTTGTCACTAACTACCTGGGTTTCGCCTTTCCGCATCTTCAGGCGTTCAGTGCAAGGATGAACTGATGAACTGACAGTTCGGATTCATCCGTGCACTTGAACGCCTGAAGATACCGAAAGACTAAACCCGGATCGTTAGTGACAAAATCTGTGTGAATATAATTTGAACGATTCAAATTTAATATTGAAATTCTACCAAGCACCTTCAGTCGAAATCTTAAATGAAGTGTAAATTTAATTAATATAAATATTATAAAGAATAAAATTGTTTTTATATTTTTAATTAAAGCGTTCAAATTTTGTATGCTTCTATGGTGTATCATTTAAACATTTTCAGACATTTAATAGGACGTATGAAATCGAACAGAAAGTTTGTATCATACATAATGTATGAAGAACTAACTACACCTATTAATGTTGATTTGAATTTATTTCAATAAATTCTGTGTCAAATACTTGGTTGAACTCTATTATAATTACTCGTTTTTTTAACTTTAGATACCTAAGCCTGTAACACACCATCGTCAGATCTACGTGATAGTAAATGTAACGAAATTTGTATAACATTAATTGCACTAATTTGCTTTATTCATTAAAATATAAATATTGCATTCGCTTCAATAACGATTTATAAATGAATAAAATACTGTATTATTATTATTTAATGAACCAGCGCATAGCTTTAGTCTCTGAGGTAAAATAAATAAAATTAATGAACTGCTTTTTGTCTAATGCAGGTAATTGGAAGCATGCGCGGCAACCAAATCATAAGCTTGTAAATACATGAAATATATAAAGCTGGTTATATAATTTTGACTAAATTCGGAACGAATCATCATTTTAAATTATTATAATTATACTTAATCGAAAGTGAAGAAATACTGTAAGTTAATAGTTGAGTTTTATTTTCTAAATTGTTGATTTTAGCAATAAATGGTAGTTAAAAAATACTTTCAATTTCACTTAATGATTTATTTAATTGATTCATCCATTCTTAAAAATTGCAAGACTTAAACAAATTTAACGAAAAAATGACTGATGAAATAGTTTTACGCTGTTAGGACTTTTAAATTTTACTTGGTATATAGAAAGTTATATTGGAAAATTTAAGTTTTTGTTTGGGCGGAATTTCAGCATTGGATTTAAATCGTTTAAACTTTGTACATTTCTACATGGTTTGTCACTAACGGCTGACATTTCCCAATCACAATCCCGGGTCGTTAGTGAAAAAACATATGGGAATGTCCACAATTTTAACGATTAAAATTAATTTTGTAAAATCGATTCCGTGTCGTATTGCTCTTAAGCACTTCTTATTTAAACCATATTAAGTCTTTTCAAATTAAATCTGACACTAAAAACTGATATGTGTAGCAATAGCGATTAGCCAACCACTATTCCTGTTCTAACCTTATCCTTCTTTCCCTACTACTCACTTTGAAAAAAGTGAGGTTGAGCGACTGAGTAACAGACAGTTCTTGTGGAAAAAATCTGTTGAGATACCTCCATTAAGAGGCCATATGCTCCACATTGAGAGCGGACATGGATTAAAAAAAATACATTCATATATTTAACACAAACGTTATATTTATTTAAACGTGATTCAGAGTAAAGAATGAGTTTGAATTTATCTCGGGCGAAGCCGGGTAATAAATAGTTAGTTTAATTGCAAAACAGATATTCATTACATTACGAGTCAAATTAAAGACCATTGGGGGTACGTACAGACTTCATTATTAATCTGCGTAAATTATGGAAGCTATTATAATTAATTATTATGAAAATAAAATCAAAATGTCGGCGCAATACTCCTGGCTCCATACAAAGAGCAACCGCTGGCTGTTTGATTGAGCGGTAGCAATCTATCATTGTCTCCTGATAGGTCGCCGTAGATCACTTTGTATTTATCGATACATCCAATATGTCCGCGCGCATGCGTGATGGACATACTCGCTCGAATATTTCGGCTAATGAATTGATATCGCGTTTGTACTTATGTGACCCTAATACAATTTATGCTCGATACGTTTTCACATTCTATTAAAAAATATCCATAACCATTATGTAATCATTCTGCAAGTCTGATATTATACAAACAAACATTGAATATCGAACTTCAGCAATAAGGATTTGTAAATCCGTTTATATTTATGTGACCCTAATACAAATTAATATATTCGTATATTTTAAGACCCTTTTAAGACAATTTGTGAACGAAGAATCCTCAAACTTTTGATGGATTCGGCGGTAACTTTGTGGAAGTTCATTTTAATATAAAATAAAATAACTTAGATTATTCCACGTACTGTGCTACAAACTGTGACACGTTCTTCGTCTTTTTCAAAGGCATCTTCGGACAGACTACTTTCGCAATACATTTATTTATGCATTTTGGCTTCCGCTGTATTTGTGTTTTAATTCGCAATTTTAATATTTAACAAAATAGCAATTGAAATCTAATAATGACGTAGACTCGGTAATATTTTCGACAAGTTCAAATAATATTTAAACAAATATTACATTGTGTCTGGTGTCAGTGGAATTTGAAATATATCCACGCCGCATTGGCTGTGTAAAGTAACAGGCCAAACCAAGATGCTATCTGCCGGTAAAAAAGCATTCATTACAAAAAGCGAGACTTAAAACAAACGTCATACCTGGTACAGCATCATGCAATCACGTACGTTCGATTTCTGTTAATGATTACTATATACTCGGAGATCTTTATGCCAGATAAAAAGATGGGGTGACCTCACACTGGTCAAGACTTCGGATTCATTGTTTGACTAATGACATAGCGTGGGACTACAATGGAAATATAATAGCCGAGTTTGTTTTGACTAAATGATAAGTTAATATTGCTCAGCGAATAATCTATCATCGGCTTAACCGTTTGAATACCGCGCAAATAAATCATTAATATGTCCCAGAGATACTGCGTGTTGTTGAGAAAAATATTTTTGCCTAATATACACTCGAATTAGATATTTTAAAAACCTTAATTGACTACGTATAGATGGGCACTACACATATTCATCAAATTATTGCTTATAGTCTATTAGAATACCAAGTATTTGATTTTTTAAATGTCTTGGACATCCGTGTTTGCTTGCATATGTTCCGGACACCTGTGTGCACTTGGTATTCAAGTGGTTGAACTCCATAAGTCTTTTGTTAAATTTTTTACAACGAATTGTGTTCAGTTTCTTTTGGACAATAAATACGCTATGAAACATTGCAAAAAAGTACACATCGAGCAAAAACATTTTATTGATGAATTTATGCTGTATGAATAGTTTAATATATATAAAAAGTCAACTGACAGATAATAAATTATATGTCTACCGTTTTTTGCAGAGTTGAAATGAAATTTATCTTAATTTTATTTTATTTATAATACTAGCCGGTTTCAAAGAAAGTGTTTTAATTGTGTTTATTGAAGTGCATGTTTTCTTTTTCTGTCTGTTTGACGTTTGCTGCCGATTGTCTACGGTACGACACATGCGCCACTTACTGTAGGTTAATTGTACTATAACCATCACGCAAGTGCAAGTATTCGTTGTCAAAATGAACTGTATGGTAGACATACAAACATTGATTTTTATATATAAAACTTACTGTAAGCTAATTTTACTATGCATATAACCTTTCCGGAACACTAAATAGTGTTTTCTACATAAAATAACAATATTTGATCCACAAAAATGTGATTTTACTTTAAAGATCAATAGAAAAGTTTCACTCTTTTGCTACTTGGCTCACTTCACTTTTCAAGGGGTCATATATTGTCAATATACTTTAACACAATTTTTCGAACCCATTATAAGTTTATAATATTATTTTCACGTTAATATTTGTACTTTGTAAGAACGTAAAATAAACTTGTTTTCTTGTGCTGTTTTTGTGTTTATAGTTCCACTTGGCAGATAACACGATACAGCAATTGTGTGGTTATAATGCAAAACGTACTCTTTCCAAAAATCTTTAGTTGAGTCAAATACTAGAACGAATAACACAAACAAAATAACATTTGTCTAAAAATATGATTTGCAATTTGAAAACGACAGTGTTTTAGACATTTTATATTTAAACTAATAGGACCAGTCGATTTCTAATGCTTGAATTACAATATCTGAATACCTAACTCAATATCGCTCATTTTGGAAATAGTACGTTTTGCATTATAGCCCCACAATTTTCTCTGTGATCTTATTACAGTTCGATATTATGTTATATTTTTTAGATCAATAGTATCATGCAAAATTATCAAGTCTTTATTATAGAATAGTTAATTATAGGCTATACCGTTTGAGCGTAGATTGTTAGACATTGGTCGATTATGAAGCAAATAGGATGAGAACCCCATTAACGGTTGGGCGTATATAAACCTTATGCTGCCTTTTATCAAAACATCAATAATTACCTGCTTAATTACTATAAACGCAGGTTATAATGAGGCATTACAAAAATTATCCGCCATTAAGACCGTGCCTTCAAAATACGATCGACTTAATTTTAACGGATTGTAATCAGTTGATTAAAAACATTATATTCCGCTTAAAGTTAAATTATGGTCACACACGTTGGAGTCGAGTGATCGATACTAGCATCGTTTAATTCGGCGGAGAGTTGTTTTTCGTGTACAGTGGGATATCAAACAATTCATCGAGGAATTTATTCGTAGTTCGGACATATTAACCACTTGAATACCAAGCGGACACAGCTGTCCGGAACATATACAAGTGAACACGGATGTCCAAGACATTTAAAAAAATAAATACTTGGTATTCTAATAGAATATAAGCAATATTTTGATGAATATGTGTAGTTCCATCTGTATTAAGTCAATATAGGTTTTTAAATATCGAATTCGAGTGTATATTAGGCAAAATTATTTTTCTCGAAAACACGCAGTATACCTGAGCATATTAATGATTTACTGAATATGTGTAGTGCTATATATACTGACTCAGTATAGATAGCACTACACATATTCACTGTCGCCCGATGTGGTCTAATTGGTTAGAGCTTGCTCTACCGATCAGGCGGGTCTGGGTTCAATTCCCGGTAAGGTCAATGTCAAATTGAATTTTTTTCAATTTTAATTTGAGATCTAAGACATTGGTGTTTGTGATGTCAATTCTCCTTGAGTTAATCTCACGTGACTTTCAAAAATTCTCATCGAGTATATCTCGTATGATCTTTCAACTTAAAAATATTTGACGCATTGGCGTAAGCTGAATGTCAAATATTTTTTTAAATTTAAAAAATAAAATATTGGTTTTAAAAATATCGAATTCGAGTGTATATTAGGCAAAGATATTTTTCTCAAAAACACGTAGTATCTCTGGGACATATTAATGATTTATTTGCGCGGTATTTAAAAAAACAACAGGCAAATTATAGCAGGGAATAAATAGATTCCCTGTAGCTTATTTGAAATTAATGAAAGTGATGCTTAAAAATTCCCTTCCACCCTTTCAGATTATTTAATAACCGAGTGTAGCGAGAACGAATAGTTAACTGCTAGTCCTATCCTAGCCCTATACTTTTTCACCTACTTCTCTAACAGTGCATGGTTAAAAGATATGTCCCGTGCAGCTTTGTATCAGGCCAAAAATATGACGAATAAATTATTTTATTTTCTTGATCGCATTGCGTTATAGAAGGCGGCCGTGAAAATGCGGCTTTATACACATACCGAGTGGTGGTGGGATACTCAACAAAAAACTTGTAACATATTTAAAAAAGAGAAGTTGAGCGACTGAGTAACAAACAGTTCTCGTAGACAAAATTCTGTTGAGATACATCCATTAGGAAGCCATATGTTCTACATTGGAAGGGGGACATGGACAAAATCACATACTTCTATCAATATGATGCGGCCCACGTAACGTAAAAAAAAATCGGTATGCGGCCCAGACGAAGAAAAGGTTGAATAACGCTGATTAAGATGTTGTAAAATGGTGGTAATAGATGAAAAAAAAATCAATCGAATGTAAAATCAATATTACTTTGATCACCTGCCAAACCAAATAATCAGAAATACTAGAGCATTGTCTTTTGATTATAAGACCAATATATATAATACAATAAATACGTCATTGAACGATTATAATTTATCATCATTAATTTATTTGATATTGTTTATATATAAAAGAGCGGCAGCGAACTGTTGTGGACCAAGCTCATCAGTCGCTAGTGAATCTTACGATATGAGGTGATGGGAAGCAACGAGACTGTCTTGTCCCGATCAGGTCCCAACGGGGGTGACGTGGCGATTTCGATAAAAAAACATACATTATATCATACACTTGCTCAGTACGCGTCGTTACACAGATATTGAATCGTTGTTTTAAGAATTCGCATAATTCTTCTGATGCAACATAGATATACTCCTCTTAAGTTTACATGACATTGAATTGACCCCGCTTAGATAATAATAATATAAAATAAATTTGCCGATCTTATAACTATGTAAAATTGATGTGTTCGTTATAGATTATTGATTTTTCAAACAATTGATCGAACTGTGTGTTGCTCTTTAACTCTTTCCCATACATCCAATCCTAAAGAGAAACATAGCGAGAACGATTAAATAACAGTCCTGCCCTAGCTCCATAATTCAACATTTAATTTTTATTTCGACTGTGGAAAGGAAAAAAGACGTAACCTACACATAACAAATTTTACAGGAGACACAAAAAACGTTTTCTGATGATTTTAGGTTAAAGGCAAATTATGAAATATACACAATCTTGAAATACATGGAGACTGATAAACTGGTTTTTAATTGGCTTTATCTGATAATAATTGAATGTTTTTTTAGAAGCAAATGAGTACAAATAAGTATTTAATTTTTTTATTTTAACGCCTTTTCACCAAGTATTGCTAGTGAACACCCTAAAAGTGTTTAAATAACAACTCCAACAAAGACAAAACCTCCTCGAAGAATATGTTTATTTCTATAAAATGAGGATCCTGTAAGTCGAACGCTCGATTTATTCGGTTGATTAACAGTTTTTGATTTATGGATTTGTGCTCAAAGGCATGGATGTCTGTGAAGTATCACACCCGGTATAAGAAGACAACTGTTTTTTTAAAGTTTAACTGTTGATTTTGTCGGTAAACTTTCTTCTCAATACGTATTTATTGTCACATTTCAAAAGTAATAAACTTCTTTCTGTAACACGAATCAGATCACAGCTTAATTTTCTTTTTTAAAGAAGCTTTATTTTTACGTGAATATTAACTAACTAGCTCTAAACGGAAACCGTTAATCGATCAAGTCTCAGACAAAGAAAAAAAACGTAGGTCACCTACCTCATGTATCGGGTTATTTTTAGCAATTTCCCTGTGACCAAGTCATTGAATCTTTGATAAAAGAATAAAATATCAATTAATGTTTTTTGTAGCATCTCGGCTGTAATATTAATTGCAAACGACAGTTAAAAAAGTGTACGTTTTATATTCACTAAAAAAAACTTCTGAGAAACTTCGTGTCGAAAACAAGTATTATAATTATAATTGGTGAAGTCAAATCTATTTCGTGAAATGAATGTGCATTGACTTGCGTAAAGCGTTGAATGCAACAAGTGTTTTTTCGCCACTAATGGCAAAGCAATAAAGATATCCCACGATGTCTTATCAAATTAAATTAAAAATATTGGAAAATCCTTAACGTTTGGGTGAATTTGTTCTTTGAATATTTTATTTTTACATGGTTCATCTCTGCATATTAGAAAAAGTAAAGTAACATAATTGTAAAAAATAAAATACGTGCTTAATTAGTTTCTTCGATTTAATTCATTTCCTTGAACAGCTCATTAGAAAATGCGATTATTATTCCTGATTGGCAAAAAAACAGCAACTGATTTTCTCAGTTAAAACATACGTACATATCGAATTAAATTTAATATCTTTATTACTCGACTTGCATTATTGTGAAACTTGTTTCGCCTCTTTGAGAAGCATCTTCAGAGCAAATACCGTACAGTCATATGATGATTATTCGTAAGTAGCCTCAAGTTAGCCAATCTGAAGGTGGTTCTCAAAGCGGTGTAAAACGTGTTACAGTTTGCATCACAATCAATGTAATAACATATTGAGCAAATTTAGTTTAAAAAAAAACCACAAAGTTACTACCTAATTCATCAAAAATGTATGACGAGCAGATGATCCTGTATGATCGTTGCAATGCCACTCAAAGAAAGATAGTGTTTGTGTTTTTATTGTGTTTATTGAAGTGCATGTTTTTTTTCTGTCTGTTTGACGTTTGCTGTCGATTGTATATGGTACAACACACGCGCCACTTACTGTAAGTTAATTTTACTATAAACTTCGCGCAAGTGCAAGCATACGTTGTCAAAATGAACTGTATGACAGACATACAAACATTGATTTTTATATATACGACCTACTGTAGGTTAATTTTACTATGCCTATAAGCTTTCCGAAAGTGCAAGAAAGAAGTTTGTCAAAGTTTTATTGCAATTGGTTATGCAACGCATAAAGTACGAACAAACAAAAATTCATTTTTATATATTAGATAACCAGAAAAATAAATGTTTCGACTATTGTATTTAATATATTACAATCAATCAAAAATCTTGAAAGTAAATTCATCATTTACACTGACGATATGTTGAACTTGAGAGAAGACAGAGTTACTCAATGAGTTTATCGCATATGTCGTAAACATTGGGTTCGTGAACCGTAAAAACAGACGTCATTTGAAAACATATAACATATTCATTGCACGAGATCAAAAAGTGCGTTGTCAGCCATTAAGGGGATTAAAAAGATTGTATCTACCCACATCTAAACATTAGAATCTATTCTAATCTAAAAAGAGGGTAGCATTTGTATATACCACTGGATTGATCAATATGTATAATATAATATGTGCGCTCTTGGAATGAAAGTTATTAGATAATAATAACATCATTACTGCTGCGTCAAGTTCAATTCCTAAAACGTAATTTTAATAAAGTTAAAGTAAATTTGAATCGTTCAAAGTATGTACATTCACACAAATTTTGTCACTAACGACCCGGGTTTCGCCTTTCGGGATCTTCAGGCGTTAAAGTGCACGGATGACCTCGACATGACGCTTACTAAATGAATGTTTCGTGTTTATATAAGAACTAAATGTATCATTGAGTTAAAAGCCATTGCTGGCGAAAAGGATTAGCCCATGGGAATGCCCACAGATTTGAACGGTGAGTAGTCTTAGGAATTATATTTATTTTTGTTTGTTGGAAAAGGTTTTATGATTATATTTATATAGGGTATAAAAGTGGAGAACCCGGCATATGTAGCTGTTCATTTAAAATCTGAAGAATTGCGCTCTATTAATTTTTAAAATTTAGTGGAAAAAGAGTTTATGGTGGTCCGTATTTAAGTTGAGTAAATTCGTAAAGTTAAAGTAATTTATAGAATCATGCTAAAACACACCGAATAATTTTTGGAAGTTGACATTACTTATTTAAGACTGTATAAACGAGATGATTTAAAGAAAATATTTTTTTTGAAGTCTATACCGCAGTGGTTAGCGTTGCTGGCTTCCCGTGCCGGATCTCACGGCTTCGAGTCCCAGTACGAACAGCATTTTTTTCTTTCGACATATCGATTACTTTTCCAAGACTTGGATGTTTGTGATGTATACAAATTCATCCTCTCCCATCCGTCCGATCCTTTAATAAATGGTCGTAGTGAAAGCGATTAGTTAACCACTAGTCCGTTCCTAGCCATATTATTTTTTCCTTACTCTCTTTGAAAAAAGAGAGGTTGAGCGACTGAGTAACAAACAGTTCTCGTAGAAAAACGTCTGTTAAGATACCTCCACTAGGAGGCCATATGATCTACATGAGGAGCGGACATGGATAAAAATTGAAGAAATTTGACCGATTGAATACCAATTCGATACTTAACCCCAAAACCGAAATTGTTGGCAAAGTACAAAAAACTGCTGTGGGCTTTTTGGATTTGAGTAAAATTTAAAACTAAACACGTTTTTGTAAATGCGTTTTCTCTGTATTTAGAGAGGTTTTGGAATCGAAAATGTATTGATTGTGTAGATATTGAAATAGAAAACAAGTTGGCATCAAAATTTGAAAAAAAAACATAAGTGGTCTTTAGGTAGGTTTTCAAAGTTATCAGACAGTAATGTTTCAACTGATAAAACCGGTTCTGCTATTTAATACAAACTCGCAATTAGTACAAACAAGTGTTTTATTTTATAAAATAATGCCTTTTTACCAATAATTGACAGCGCACACCTTACAAATTATACAAATGCATTAATCAAATAATTACAGACGGAAACTTCAAAGTTCTATTTGTGTTTATTTAAAAAGCTTGTAATTTTCGGCGCGTGTTGAAATCAAAGGAATATTTGACACGTCGGTAAAAAAATAATTCGTGGTAAATCTTTACACACTCGTTTTATGTAGGCGTAAGAATTTTTAAAATGAATTGGCAAATCTTAATATGCGATTTGAATATTAATTATTATTTAAAAATGTTAAGAGTTGTCGGGAAGTAATTTAAAGATTCATTAAATTTATATTGTCGGGTGTAAGCATTCAATTTGTACAAAAAAGTGTGTTTAATATACATTTAAAAGGAGTCTATATCTTTTGTGATTCTTAAAAAATATATTTATTACTAGCCGGTTCCCGGCAATGCCACTCAAAGAAAGATAGTGTTTGTGTTTTAATTGTGTTTATTGAAGTGCATGTTTTATGTTTGTCTGTTCGAAGTCTGTACCAATTGTATATGGTAAAAAACACGCGCCACCTACTGTAAGCTTATTGTACTATAACCATCGCGCAAGTGCAAGCATATTTTTTCAAAATTAACTGTATGGCAGATGTACAAACATTGATTAATTTTGCTTTGCCTATAACCTTTCCGTAAGTGTAAGCCCAAAAGTTTCTCAAAGTTTTATTCCAATCGTATGAGCGGTGTGACAGCGCATAAAGTACAAACGAACAATCATTATTTTTTATATATTAGATTATTATTATATTTTTCTGTCAACGTTACTAATGTACAGAATCCTCTTAATATTGATGATTTTTATGCTATTCATTTAACTTGATTTAAACGGAATCGATTTTTCAATAAGCTCGAATCTTTCACAATAATGAACGTGTTAAATTGTAGATACACCTAATTATCTTTTTGCACAGGTTTGCAACGTTGTTATGTCTGATGATGCTTCTCAAAGACCAAGACTAGTTTCATTAAGTTAATGCTGTATAATACTACCATTCGGCCAAAGAGAATCGCTTTTTTTGTCAAAAAAGAAAAGTGAAAAAAAGACACGTGCAAACTAAATTTAAATGATGACAATGATTTGACGTAAAATCAAATAGACATTTATTTCTTTAAATGAATAAATGCACGTCATTCCATGCTAACAAAAGAAAACAATACTTTATCTAGATTAATTCAATCGAAAATTATGTGGATATACATAAAATTTAAAAAAAAAATGAGAAAAAAAACAATACTAGGGGAGGGTAATTGTTCGATGCCCTAATTTTAATTCTGATATCGTAGCGAGTGTACATGACAATTAAGCATTCCCATCGCTAATTTTGTATTGTGTTTGTTACTAATTTACCCTCTGGTCACTCAAGGGTTTAATGCTCAATCCACCCTCGTTATACTTGACCCTTTATATATCATTAAATGCACACATTTATTGTACATACACATACCTTGTTTTGTAAGGGTCAATTTTGAATAAATTAAAAGTGATTTATTATTGAGAATAATGCATTTTTTTCAACGAGTTTGCTCAAAAATGGTGTATATTAAAAAAGTGCTTCGTTGACGATAACATACATTTGGGTGAATGTTTTATCAGAGACGTTTATAACTGACTCATGCCATTGATTGTGACTGCAGTCTATTTGAAGCGGTCCACTAGATTGGTATAGGATATCCCACAAAGACAGGTTATAACCAAGTTTAAATAATTGAGAATTGTAACAAGCTTAATTGACTTCCCATGAATAATAAATACATTTAAGCCATCTACAGAAACTGCAGTGAGCTACTGATTTGTTAGAGAAATATTGTTTCTTATGTTTTAACAAGGAAATCGCGCGAGTTTCTTCAACCCCCTACAGCACATACCTGCATTACTTATCTAATAATTCTCTTTTCCCAGAGACCTACCCTTTTATATTTACCCTCTTCGTTCTCGTAGAACAACTTTAGAAATGATCTAATAAGAGTCTATATACTACCAACTGGAAGTGATCACATGACAAGTGCATCTAACAAAGCAAAACATGTATTGTGTGATATTATATCGACTGTGTAAATACAGAGTCAGTATGAGACACAAAAAACGTATTTTGATGATTTTGGGCCATATGCAAATTATGAATTATGCACAACCTTGAATTGCATGGAGACTTCTAAGCTGGTGTTTAATTGACATAATATATTATTAATTTAAGAAATTGTCTAGGAAAAACTTTCTTTTCAGTCTTTTTTCTTGGTTTCATTTTTCACAAACCCATCTTTTTTCAAACTTAAAAGCTAAATTAAGATACTAATTCGACATTTGCAGCTTAAATCCTTTTGATAGAACGTGTATCAAGTTTGATACATTGAGATTATCGATAAAGGCTGTTTTGAAAATACTGTGGGTTTCGTCCATTTTCCTTTCCACAGTCGATATGTTGTCAAACCTATTCATTGCAAATATCGTAGGTATTTTAAAGAGCTATGTTTATGTGTATATGTGTATATAACTTAAGTAATATATTTCCTATGGTCTGATTACCACATCGTAACTGGTGCGGTTAAATAGCCGCCGCAGGTCTAAAATTGGAGCGCCTACTTTTATGGCATAGTCGTGATGATGGAGAGGCAATAGGAGTGGTAGACGAGGGTAAGGAGGGGACTTTGTCTTGGGCGGGAACTCAATTTCTAGGCGGGGCTCTCCATGATTGGATCCATAAAGGTTAATGGCTCGATCGAGAGCACTCTTGAAGCATTCTCTTCCGACACGGTAGTGGCTCATTGTTTTTGACTCTATAATAGATACATTCTACTGCATGGGGTAAACTAAGTTTAACGAGTCGTTTGAGAGACTATTTTTTAATCAAACATTAGAAGTTTCATTTACAAGCTCTTAAAGAATTTACAAAATGTGTGCATTTGAATAATACATATCGATGGCAAATATTATAAACGTTCTACGTCAAATTTTATGGATGTCACTATAGTGGTATTTAATAAATAGTCAAGCTTTTTTTTGGATATCAAATTTATGGAGCTTTAAGCATCAGGACGTGCTAGCGTCAAGGTCTAGTCTCCTTTATCGATATCGAAGTTTTTGAAAATGGTAAATTGTATCCCCTTACCATCGTTTTCAGACGGAAGGACGTGATCATTCAGAGATAAGAAATTCACGGGAACGCCATATGCACTATTTTGCAAATCACACTCTATATGCTTCTCCATACTATATCCGTACATGTACAGACACATGCGTATACATACGTACACACATACAGCACACAAAAGAATCAAGCTAAGTTTTACTTACAACAACCAAGATACTTATAATAAATACTTTTAGGGTGTTCACTGTCAATAATTGGTGGAAAGGCATTATATGAATAAAAACACAATATTCCTTTGCATTTTATTCCACTTTATTTAAAAGGTCAGGACCGGTTTAGCTCATTGCGAGCATTGCCAACTGTCACTTGACAATGCTCGCAATGAGCGAAACCGGTCATGACGTTTTAAATAAAGTGGAATAAAGTACAAAGGAATATTGTGTTTTTAATAAAAAAAAATACAGCCAATAAATAGAAAATTAAATTTGATACATTTTTTATTCCTTCCGCTGATTGTGACATGTATTTCTGCCTGAAAGTTCACCCCAAAGAGGAGAAGCACGTGTCACAAATTTATTACACAGTCAGTGGAATAACAAAGTTTTCAAATTAAATTTAGTGTTCAAAATAAATTTACAGCCAAGTTATTATTATTAATTGATTTTTTATTTATTTGGTAGGACTCCAACGTATTTAAGTTATACAACGAAAGTTTTATATATGCATGTTTGATATTAACTAAGCTATGGATAGATACTGGCTTAGAAAAAATACACAATACAATATATCGTCTACGCCAGTGGTTTTCAACCTTTATATTACTGCGCCTCCCTTTGAAGAAAAAAATATCTTCGCGCCCCCTCATCCTTTATTTCATATAGTAATAATGTGTCGCCTGTGTGGTTGAGTGGTCAACGGTGTTGGCTTCAGCTACAGAGGGCCCGGGTTCAAATCCCGGTACGGACAGTTTTATAAATTGATTTTTCAATCAATTTATGAATTTCTGTTCAAAGGCATGGATGTATGTGATGTCTTGAATTCCCCCCTCTCACCTTTCCTATCCTATGAACGGGGCGTATCGACAGCGATTAGCTTACCACTAATCCTGTCCTAGCCCAATCCTTCTATCCCTACTCTCTTTGGAAAAAGAGAGGTTGAGCAACTGAGTAACAAGCAGTTCTCGTAGAAACACTTCTGTTGAGATAAACTACATTAAGAGTCCATATGCTCCACATTGGGAGCGGACATGGTTTAAAAAAAATAAAATAAAGGCACGCTTCAAAGGATAAATATTAATTTTGGATTGATCGCGCTTCCCTTTGCAATAGTCCACGCCTCCCAGGTGGGAAATCGCTGGTCTACGCCAACATTTTAATTAATATTGCAAAATATTGCATAAAATTTGGCCGATTTATTTTAGTGTTTTCTGGAACGATAGCAGATATGTGATTATTCAATGAAGTAAGTTTGAATTTACGTGATTATTTATAATTAATTACATTAACATCTTGTAAGAGTCTTAGCAACGGCTATACATTGACATTTGTATGGACATTCAGGATATCATTGGCTTGATTATGTCTAATAATGTCTAGTACTTCTCAATAACTTCGAACCTTTACTATAAATATGTAAACAGGTGCTGGATTAAAATTTACTAGCTGTAAGCCCGTTGCCCAGCAACGTGAGATTTATGTTGCATTTTTAAGTAGTCAGAAAATTTACTGGCGTGAAAAATAAATTACAAACCTATTTATTGAATAAGCCAGAAATTCTGATAGTAAAAGAAATATATCTCGGGGCATATATCGACAGCCCTGCCCTGCAGTATTTAAATTGTAAATTATTTAATTTTTGGAATAATGTTTAAGTTTGCTAACAACCATTTTTCGTAGTAGCAGGAATTTCGTAAATTATTGAATTTTTGGAATAATGTTTAAATTTGCTAACAACCATTTTTCGTAGTAGCAGAAATTTCCTAAATTACTTAATTTTTGGAATAATGTTTAAGTTTGCTAACAACCATTTTTCGTAGAAGCAGAAATTTCGTAAATTATTGATTTTTTAGAATAATGTTTAAGTTTGCTAACAACCATTTTTCGTAGTAGCAGAAATTTCGTAAATTATTGAAATTATTGAATTTTTGGAATAATGTTTAAATTTGCTAACAACCATTTTTCGTAGTAGCAGAAATTTCGTAAATTATTGATTTTTTGGAATAATGTTTAAGTTTGCTAACAACCATTTTTCGTAGTAGCAGAAATTTCGTAAATTATTGAATTTTTGGAATAAAGTTTATGTTTGCTAACAACCATTTTTCGTAGTGGCAGAAATTACGTAAATTATTTAATTGTTGGAATAATGATTAAGTTTGCTAACAACCATTTTTCGTAGAAGCAGAAATTTCGTAAATTATTGATTTTTTAGAATAATGTTTAAGTTTGCTAACAACCATTTTTCGTAGTAGCAGAAATTTCGTAAATTATTGAAATTATTGAATTTTTGGAATAATGTTTAAATTTGCTAACAACCATTTTTCGTAGTAGCAGAAATTTCGTAAATTATTGATTTTTTGGAATAATGTTTAAGTTTGCTAACAACCATTTTTCGTAGTAGCAGAAATTTCGTAAATTATTGAATTTTTGGAATAAAGTTTATGTTTGCTAACAACCATTTTTCGTAGTGGCAGAAATTACGTAAATTATTTAATTGTTGGAATAATGATTAAGTTTGCTAACAACCATTTTTCGTAGTAGCAGAAATTTCGTAAATTATTTAATTTTTGGAATAATGTTAAAGTTTGCTAACAATCATCTTTCGTAGTAGCAGAAATTTTGTAAATTACTTAATTTTTGGAATAATGTTTAAGTTTGCCAACAATTATTTTTCGGATTTTAAATTATTTAACAATTATTTCCAATAAAAATCAAAAGATCAAATCCAATTTTTCAATAAAAAATCAGTTGCACATTTTGTCCAAGTGTATGAAAAAAGCAAAATATTATTCTATGATATATCCATATCATAATTTGAATATTCTTAATGTATTAAAGAATTCTAACAGATTTTCAAGGTCAGACGTGAAAAGATTCATCATTATGATTCAATTGATCAAATCCGCTCCAAAAAATATTAGTCTCACATCGACTCACACGATCAAACGATTCATTTCGATAGCCTTATAATCATAGTTTGCAATAGTCGAATTAAAGTCTTTGATTATTCGAATATTATGATGTATGGTGATACAATACTTTAGCTCTACACCAAGAAATATCAAATTTTCAAACGTGGCGATATCAGAACATTCACGCCCGGTTTAAAATAAGCCGCTCCCATTGGATAGAACAACATTTCAAAAATGTGCTGTTCAGAATAAATCGAAATCATTGGTCTGTACCTTACTGCGGACGTTTTACAGACGGACCTTATCGGCTATTAATGTTAAGATGCCATTCGATTCATTTACGATATGATCCAAATTAAAGGTAAATTATGTAGGTATACATTTTTATATTTAAATAAGTAAGTATATCGATTTTTAATACGTTGATGGTAGATCCCGATGAGACGAAATCGTTTTCAATTAATGAAAATATACGATAGTATCGCGTGATTTTACTTTGATTCGCAAACAGGTGCGAGGGGTGCAGATACTGTGAGAGTAAAATACCATGTTCTCTCTCTCGCAAAGTGCAATGAAGAGATGCATTAAAAATGCAGCGAACACTTGAAACCGAATTGCATCTTATCATGCGATGCATAATTATTTTTATCTCAGATAAAAATGAGTAATTAAATTTGATATTCTCACTAAAGAGGAAAGATATATTTTCTAAAATAATATCATAATTAATTTAAAAAATATTTGCTATTCATTTTATATTAACAAATAAAATAGTCAAATTATTTTTAATTTGATAGAATGGTTGCTGAATTAATTTACGATCGTTTGAAAAATGGTACTAATCATTGCAGTGATTGACAACGTTGAAGATAATATGTAATATGCCTGTTAGAAGATCCTCCACCAACTTGACCAGCAATTTGGAATCCCTTTCACCAAACAAAAAACTCAGTTGTCTTAAATTAAGGACTTTAAAACGATTTCTTCTTTTTAGATAGTTAAATGCAATCAAGTAAAAATATAGATAAGAAATACTGCGCTACTAGCCTTTTTCTCATTTTATATTATTAAGTGTAAAGTACAATAGAAAATTTAAATTAACTTTGATTATTCCACGTATTGTGTAACTAACTGTGACACGTGTTTCGCCTCTTTCAGAGGCATCTTCAGACTTACTATCGCAAAGTTTGCTTAAGTAATGTAAAGTACAAGTTTATAAATTATTAATATAAGATTAAATTTGATTGTTACTTCACTTGCTGTACTAACAATAGTGACACGTGTTTCGCCTCTTTAAGAAGCATTATCAGACAGAACGTCGTATGTTTACGAATAAACTGAGTTTATTCATAACCATTCGTAGGATAAGGCCTGATGTTGAACGCAAGCGGAGTAATAAAAATTGACACATTTAATCCAATATGTAAAAATGAATGTTTGTTTATTCGTATTTTATGCGTTGTTACACCGCTCATCAGATTGAAATAAAACTTTGACAAACTTTTTGCTTGCATTTGCGGGAAGGTTATAGGCATAGTAAAATTAACTTACAGTAAATTTTATATATACAGTTCATTTTGACAACGTATGCTTGCACTTGCGCGAAGGTTATAGTACAATTAACTTACAAGTTTTTCGTATCATAGACAATCGGCAGCAAACGTCAAATTTCAAACAGACAAAAAAGAAAACAAGCACTTCAATAAACACAATTAAAACACTTCTTACCTTGAATGGCATTGCATCGCTTGCCAGGAACCGGCTAGTATCAAATGAAATAAACTCAAAGATGGTCTTATTACTTATTAGGTTGTTCAATGTCAATACTTGTTGGAAAGACATTATATTAATGAAAACACAATATTCCTTTGTACGTCATTCCAATTTATTTAATAGGTCAGGACCGGTTTCGCTCATTGCTAGCATTGCTAACTGATGTTGTCAACTCAGTTGACAATGCTCGCAATGGGCGAAACCGGTCCCAACCTGTTAAATAAAGTGGAATAAAGTACAAAGGAATATTGTGTTTTCATTAATGGTCTTATTTAACAGACTTAATTGATTTTAAAGTAAAAACAATATTAAAAAGTAACGAGTTAACACTTTGCACTCTCACTAGATTTACTCAATACTAATAGTCTACTCTGGGTCCAGATTTTACTCGTATTACCAGCAAATTGAGTACGGTTTTAAACAAAAAGTCAAACGTATTTTTGAGACAATCTGTGTAGCTCCAATGGTGACCATAATAACGCGTATCATATTTGGTATAATTTTCTTCGAAAACGTAATTAAATTCCACTAATTTGAGCTAAAATATTCACTAAGCTATCACGGATTGTAAAATAAACCATTCTTGTATTATTTAAGGCGATATTTTGAAAAAAATGGGGTTTTATTATCGATTTACTTTAGAAATATTTTAGCATGAACGTTTTTACGACCACCGTATTGTGTGAGGGTCCAAGAACAGACATCGCCCGTCTTTGGGGTAATTAATTTTACAACGTACCGACATTCCTACCCAATCGCACTATGCTAGCAGTCCTTCTTAAAAAATATAGTACCTACAGTTTGCTATTATTGGTTAAAATTTTGTTTTATATTGATTACTTCCTCGAAGTCAATGTTGGAAACAATGTAAGATCATCCCAAAAGGCTGGAATAGATAACAATATTGATGTTTAGAAATACTCGGTGTTTCTGAAAGTTTTTCATATAAATAACGTTGCCATAAGTTTTACAAAAATACAATGTCCCTTTTCATTGTATTTTATTCGAACACACTCACGCTAATCGCTCTCACTCCGTTTTGTATGATGTGATAGGTGATAGGTAAGAATTCAAAACATCATATACGTTTATGTCTCCAAACAGAAATCCATAAATCGATTGTATAAAATTAATTATTGTCCCAGTGCTGACAGCTTATAAATTTTATTAGCTGTCAGTACTGGGATTCGAACAGTGACCTCCGTAACCAAACCCGAACATTGATCACTTACCACGCAGCCGGCTCTTTTTACAATATTATCGTTATTTGTTTACATGGTAACAATTCGTTTTTCATTTCAAGCAAGAAGCATTTGATTATTTTTTAGACATGAAATAGTTTCTCCCGTCTTCAATTAAAGCTTTTTTCTCAAAGTGGAATTCAGCTCCCGGAGTTGGATTAGATAAATTATTAAATAAATTGAAAACAATTCATGATGTAATCATGAATCAGGTCAGAACGTATACAAATATGTATCGTTAAGGAAGCGAAATGTGAAAAAAGCGAATTAATATACCCATAGTCTGACTTTGCTCAAATATGTATTTTTATTATTAAAATATATATGATGTCAAAATTATCAAATAAAAAATAAATCATCATTATAACTGTGATTTTGGAAGCTTTCTAAAGTATCATAACAGAAATTTAAAAATGACCAACATTTTTATTTACTATGTCACCATATAGTGCACTTATATCAACTGAACGCATCGTTATCACTATATTCTGTAAAAATTTGTTCAAGTGATTCATGGTAGTCAAAAATATATTTCGTTGAAATTGCTTTTTCCTTCACATAATAAAATGATGGTCACAACACTTCATACAACTCTAACGCCCACAAGATGTGGATACAGCCTTTCCAGATAAAACAACTAACTTATTTATACAAAGCAGGTAAAGACTTCAAATATTATTAAAATCAACATATAAGGCAGCTCTCTACTGTAATTTTCATATTTAAAAAAATTATTGCATTTTTTAATCCCTTAAGTGCACTATTGTAAAATTATGCCCCGGAAATATTTCGGGAAATACCAAAAATAAAGCTTCAAAGAGACCGACTACAAAAGACATTATCCTGGAGATTGGACCGTGCTATTAGTTGTCCAGATGGTATTATCCTGGCTAATGGAGCGCAAGACGTTAAAAAATGTTTTCGATTTGCGTCGCAGAAGCGTACCGGGGCAGCAGAAACTAGCAACGGGTAATAATAATAGAACCGAGATTCCTTCTACGTAGTAGTATGTAGGTCCGCCTCTAGATTGAAAATATAGATTTCTCCTCCTCAGAAAATACTTCAAGCAACTACCTACCGAAATAATATATTGCAAATCTGATTGCGGATGTTCCTAGCTGTGATTCTTGTTACAGATTAATAGTACAAGTGGAATATTGAACGTAATTAATACTGTTATTATGATTTCATAACGGTTCACCACATTGAGATTTCACCCATTAGATTTTATGAGCGCCCGATACATTGTGAAATTATTTGACTTTGTTCTGTCATTCTTTTATAGCAAGTAATAAAATTGATTTAGCTTATTACATTCAAATAAATGAATTAGTTTATTAGTTACATTTCTATGCATTAATTATAATGTGTATAACACGTTTTTTATTTTAAATTAATAATTTACATAATCATATTCACATAAGTGTTTTTTTTACATTGTGAGTACAGAATTGTATCGAATAATTTTAGTTTAATTTAACAATCTTTAATGAAATTTGAATCGTTCAAATTATGTACATTCTCACAAATTTGTCACTAACGACCCGGGATTCGCCTTTCGGCATATCCTGGCGTACAAGCGCACGGATGAACTTGAACTGAAAAGATAAATATGCCGGGATCTCCACTTTTTTAGCCTATATAAATATAATCATAAAACCTTTTCTAATTGACAAAAAGATGTTGAGCGAGTAACAAAAAGTTCTCGTACCAAAAAAATCCAATTAAACGTTCTTCAAATACATCATTACAAAAATAAACATTTATCGAAAAATTTACAAATAGTCTAGTAAAGTGTGGGAGCACCGACCCCATGCGCTCCGCCCCACTACACCACTTCAGTCCACATATATGAGTGACTGAGTAACAAACAGTTCTTGTACCAAAAAGTTTCCCAGTAAACGTTCTTCCAAAACATTATTACAAAAATCATTTATAAAACTATCTAACGAAAAAATAAATATTTATTGCAAACTTTCCAAATCTTCTGATAAAGTGTGGGAGCGCTGACCCCACGCGCCCCGCCCCACTACACCACTGCAGACCGCCGAGTCCGACCATCTTTTGCTTTTGCTCATCAAAATTTCAATAAATAAAAAAGTAAATTTTAACAAACAGTTCACAAATATCACTAAAAATGTCCACAATCAATCGAACGGCCCTTGGAACTGGTGACTCATACCTCCTAAGCGATGTATAAGTTTTTAGAAATAAAAGTTTTTGCACATAGTTTCGCCCACGTAAGAATAAATTGGGAGCACGTAAATTAATAGTCATGAGAATTTCAGGATTATTAACTCGGCAGCGAAGGAGAAGAGAAAAAAGCTTTAAGCTTGAAAACGGTCTTCGATCTTCGAGAGAGTGAAATGATAACATTCCTAAAAGAAATTTGGTGGGGTAGTATTCCTTTAAGGAATTATCGAAGAGGAAGAATTTAAATTTGTTGAAATAATAATATCTTAGAACTTTCTTATGGACTCTTTCCAATTGCAGCTTGTATGAACTTTCATATGGGCTCCAAATGATAAAATCCATGTAAAATTATAAATCCATGTAATGATTATACATGTAAAAAAATAGCGTATTTGTGAATTTCTTCCATTTGATAACGGAGCTTCACTGCAGTGGTAGCAAATCCGCGGATCGCTTGGCCGACAATATGACACGGCAGGCTGTTGTCTACTTTGCATATACATCGTGAGAACTGTCCACACATCTGACATTCTGCACTGGATAAGTACGAGTAATGTACCAGATAAATGCACCGATCAGGCCAACACAGAATAATTGAGCTCGCGTTGCAATCTGTAGGCGAGCCAGTGCAAAGTAATATTAGGGGTAAATGAGAAGTGTCGAAACGACGTTTGTTTGATGTTACTAATGTAGTGTACGATGTTTAAATAGCAACGTGTTTAGTTATACATTTTTTAAAATAAAATTAGTTTATAACTATTTCAGCGTATGCCATCATCAGAACCGTGTTTAAACCTATTTTTTTTTTATTCATGTCTGCTCTCATTGCCTTCTAATGGAGTTATCTTAACAGATTTTTTTTTCTACAAGAACTGTTTTTTACTCAGTCGCTCAACCTCAGTAAAGCAACAGAGTAAGTAGTAGGGATAGAAGGATAGGGCTAGAACAGGACTAGTGGTTGACTAATCGCTGATGCTACACACAGTTATTAAAGGATCAGAAGGACGGGAGGAGAGGAAATTATGTGAACTGACATCATAAACATCAAGTCTTCGATTACAACTTTGAATTGAATAATTCTCAAATTCACTGAGATCTTACCAAGAATCGAGCCCAGACTTGCGTGATCGGTAGAGCTAGCTATAACCAACTGGGCCACAGCAGGCAACAAACCAGTATTTACAGTATTACTGGCTTAGAAGAGATACAAAATAAATCAGTTTATTTCCTCATTATATTACAAATTATAGTATTACATTTATTGAACATAATTTTAGTGTTTCTAAGAACGGTTACAACTATGGGATTAGTTTATGATTTTTATTTAACACAAGGTTTCCTAAACTTTTTCTGCAATGGAACACTTCACAAATCCAAAAATTTTAACGGATCATTCGGCTTATTTTTTAGGTCGAGTAAAATATATGATAATAAAATATGGTGTTGGCATCGAGTTCCTACATTTTGACTTCGTTACAATATAAAAATGAAATCCTGCTTTGCAAAAATGTGTTGTATAAAACAATAATAACTTGTTTTGACACATTGGGAGACTCTTCTGACAAACCGCCGAGAAAAAAATGATTGACATTCATATCAAAATCGCTGATAATATCAATCAGAATTTTATAATCACTTGCGCTGAATTAAGTATGCTGGTTTTGATGTCACCGAAAATGGATTCCGTACCAAGGAATCATAATAGTTTTTGGAAAATATCGAAAAATAGTGGTTTTTAAGTTATTTTTGTGTTCGTGGAACACCAATTCAGGTTCTGTGGAACACCAGTGTTCCACGGAACGTAATTTGGGAAACTCTGATTTAACATATCGACTGTGGAAAGGAAAAAAGACGTATTTTTTTCAAAACAAGTTTTTTTGATAATCACAATGTATCAAACTTGATACACGTTCTATCAAAAGGATGAAAACTGCAAATGAAGAATTAGTATCTAAATTTAGCCTAATTCCTTTCCACAGTCGATATGGTTGATAGATATTTTGGCTGATGCTTTCGTCAGAACTATGTTTAAGCATATAATAAATTAGCCAAGCATAATAAATTGATAAATTCTATGTGAACAAACGTTTATTTGCTTTTATCTTGTCACTATTTGATCATTAATATAATATTATATTTAGACGTTGAACAATTTTATTTGCTTTATTAAATTTATTTTAACTCTTCAAACGTGTAAAGGAAAATACTGTTAACACGTTCCACTCGAACGCCTTAGAATATTAATCAACTATTTACTGATTATTAATTTAAAAAGCTTAAACAAACATACTATTTTTTTACTTATATTATTATTAACATAAGAAATCATTAGATGTGTCGTACACGTTTATCATTGCAGGCAGTGGCGGCCGGTCAATGTGGCATTGGATCAATGCACCCCTTGTATATGCAGGGGGCGGTAATATTTCATGAAATAATATTCAAACATAAAATATATACCATTCACTCATTTTTAATTCTTCGTGAATTTTTTTAAACCATGTCCGCTCCCAATGTGGAGCATATGGACTCCTAATGGAGTTTATCTCAACAGAAGTGTTTCTACGAGAACTGATTGTTACTCAGTTACTCAACCTCTCTTTTTCCAAAGAGAGTAGGGATAGAAGGTTAGGGATAGGACAGAATTAGTGGTAAGCTTATCGCTCTTGATGTGCCCCGTTCATAGGATAAGATGGGTGAGAGGGGGGAATTCAAGGCATCACATACATCCATGCCTTTGATCATAAATTCATAAATCGATTGAAAAATCAATTTATAAAACTGTCCGTACTGGGATTTGAATCCGGGCCCTCTGTAGCCGAAGCCAACAACGTTGACCACATCGTGTATTTATTGTCTGTATATTTATTTTATTTTAGAGATTTTTTTATATTTATTATAGACAATGAATTCATGAAGAATTAAAAATGAGTGAATGTAATTTCATGAAATATAACCGCCTCTGCATATAAAAGGGGTCCATTGATCCAATGCCACATTGACCGGCCGCCACTGCTTTTAGATAATTTTGTTCGAATGTAAATATATAACTATCGGACAGTGAAAGATAACCGGTTTCAGTAAAAACAATAATTACAATCTCGGGTTCAATATTCCAGGAGGTTCGTTTCGTCGGGAGATGGTGCGTGACAGGGTATCAGCATCATTGGCCGGACCCTAATTAAGCCTCTTCGTTAATTTTTATCTCTGAAAGATTATAAATCCAAAGAGGTCTTATGTTTATTTTCAATCAAAGGTTTCGATCTGAGGGTTTCAATTTCGGGAGTCCAGCGAGTGGAAGATGGAGATTACTATTTATTGAATAAGCGGGTGACTTGAAAGAATACTGGTTGGATGAGAGTTATTAATAAAATATAATGGTTGTAATAATAAATAATGTGAAAATCGATGAAAAATATTTAAATGGACAAATACGCAACTTTTTGTGATAGCGATGTTTAATTAGAATTTTATTTATTGTTAGAAAACTTTGAATCATAATTGTGGGGCTATAATGCAAAACGTACTATTTCCAAAAAATGAACTTTTCAGTAGAGTCAAATACTATAACGAACAACACAAACAAAATAACATTTGCATAAAAATATGATTACCGATTTGAAAACGACAATCTTTTAGACATTTTAAATTAAATCGAATAGGATCAGTCGATTCATTAGGCTTGAATTATCCTATCTGCATACCTAACTTAATATCGCTCATTTTGGAAATAGTACGTTTTGCATTATAACCCCACATTTAAGGTACGTATTTTGAATATCAAATATATCGAAAAAGACAAAGGAATATTAAATTACCACATCTCCGTTCAGTTCATTTTTTATATAAAATTAAAATTTATATTTTTTGTTATTTCAATTTTTGTCTGACAGAATGTGGACACGTATTTCGCTTATTTGTCGTTGTGTGTTCTTGTATGTTGTTAGAAGCATCATGGTCTGATGATTTATTAATTCTATTTTTAGTCTCTTTAAAAAAGAGATGTTAAGCAACTAAGTAACCAACAATTTTCTGTTGAAATACTTACATTAGAAAGCCATATGGTACACATTGGGAGCGGACGTGGATTACAAAAAAATCACAATGTAGAGGTCGAGTAACAAAACGTTAAAAAACAGTGTCTGTTGAAATTTATATTTACTAATGACGAAAATTCACGATATTATTTTTTTCACTAATTGCGGGAAAACAAATATTAAAATTCGATATGATCAAATTTACTGTACATATTATGACAAATTTCATGACTGCACGGTATTAAAATTATATATTTAAAAAAAAAATACAAAGATACTGACAATTTTCGATCACCCAGTGTCCAGTGTTGACCGCATAATGTAGCGAGCAATCGACCAATCAGAGTGAATGGAAAAAGTGCTTTAAATTTGTATTTTGATTGCTTGCAAAATCTTCTGAACCTCTTAAACCAACGATGCTTTTCATCTTAACGAGAAAGTGACTTTTGGGAATATTACTCCTGCTATTTGTATTTCTGCTGCCCTGGTAGCTGAATAATTACAATTAAGATAAGAATAAAAAAATAATGCTTTAATAAAAATACGGATTGCGCGAAAAGATGTTTTCGATAAAGCCAATAACAAAATGGCAATGATATTATTTTGATCCGATTTCCCAGCGGTAAACAGATAAACAACGTTATATTTACCATGCTATACTTCTGCAATCCTAATACAATGCCATATTCCATATTTAAGGGCAAAACTATTATTTTCAGTCAGTTAGTTTGCTATCTCTTCAATTTTCTGTCACCCTGATACACAGAAATATTTTACATAAAATAAAGTTTTTATTTTACGTTTAAATCGACGCTAAAACGTGAATTTTACAAACGCGTTAAAAAGATTATTTTATCAAGACTGCTTTTAAGTTGTTTTTTTTTATTTATTTATCACTTTGAAGATTGGTTATAACTATCAATTAATAATACTTGGTGAAAAGGAATTATATTAAAACAAATAAAACACTATTGGTTCATGAAACTGATTAGTTGATACTTCTCGTCATGAGCGAAACCGGTGCTGATCTTATTAAATAAAAGAGTATTTTATTCTAAAATATAACGCCATTCTACCAAGTGTTGACAGTAAACACCGTAAAAGTGACACTATTTTGTACTAATTTCACATTTATTTAATGAGATCATGACCAGTTTTTTTTTAAAAATACTTGCATTACAGTTAATTCTAATTCGCCAAATATTTTTAAGTTGTAAGATCAAACGAGTAAACCTGGAGGAGAATAATTTATTGATTGAATTGGAATTTACTTGGTAGAACTGCATTATAATATGGTAAAAATAGCAACATATTTAGTTCTACAGATTTTATATTATTATTAGTTGACATCACAAATACCCACTTTTAGATCTCAATTTAAATATATAAAAAGAGATTGTAAATTGGCATTACAAGGAATTGAACCCAGACCCGCCTGATCGGCAGAGCAAGCACTAACCAACAGTGGGCAGTTTTGTTAATTAGTTTTAAAAATCTTGAAAACAGTTGAATCGTTACGTAATGAAATTTTTAACTAATTTTCGTCAAATCGATCACATAAGTATTTTCTCGTTGAAGACAAGTCTTGCTTTTGTATTAATTGCAAACGTTAAATTCGAAGTTGTATTTAATATCTGAAATAAATTTATAATAATAAGATAAAAGGTTTAATATAAGCCACCAACATGCTGGCAATATTTGCCCGCACCAATATTGACAGTTATCCAACATGACGAGGTCTCTATGTTATTATTTACTCGGAGATTTACGACCAGCTTTGACAAGAAAAATAAATTCCGTACAGATTTGCGGTTTACCTAATGCTAACATATTATTTGTACACGTACGTGTACATCAAAATAAAGTACGAGCGTGTTTCTGGTTTATGCAGAATATCAAACTTTGGCAGGTTGTGTTTATTCACCCGGTTCTCAGCGTTTAACTCTTTGAGAACCAAATGCAACTCTCAGCTAGGATTACTATACACATAATAACAGTACAGACAGTGAATCCCCTTTTTTAAGATATTGAAAAGACCGATAAAATGTTTGTCTATGTGTTGGTTAGTAACAAAATATTCCGTTAATATTATTTTTAGTGCAAAACTAAGGGAAGTCTAAGTTTTGCATTTTTCCCAGAAAAAACAAAATTCTTAAATTTGTATGAGATTTACTCTCCCAATTACACTACTCCAAATTATACGGTCCCGACTTTAGTGTAAATGATGGTTTTAATGTATTGTTTTGTAATCCCAAATCATAATTATATATCCATTCAAGACGTTGACCACTTGGATCCCAAGCGGACACAGGTGTCCGGAACATATGCAAGCGAACACGGATGTCTAAGACATTTAATAAATCAAACACTTGGTAGTCCAATAGAATATAAGCAATATTTTGATGAATATGTGTAGTACTGTCTATACTGAGTCAATATAGATTTTAAAAATATCGAATTCGAGTGTATATTAGGCAAACTTATTTTTCTCAAAAACACGCAATGTCTCTGGGATATATTAATGATTTATTTGCGCGGTATTCAAACGGTTAACTGTATTGTTTTATCATCCAAAATCATAATTATATGTCCATTTAAGACTTTAATAAATGCTTGTGCTAATCAAACGATAAAACTTGCAACGTTTTGGTATTTCTAACTCAAAACACGACTTTTTCCAGAACGTAGTCGATAAACGATTAAGAAACGTTAGTTCAAAAAGGGTTGCCTAGATTTTTCGTATAGAGCGAGCGATATCATTAGATTAATGATGTCATTTGGCTTTCCAAAGGAGCTTATCTGCTCTGGACATATACGGGCATCTTGACGTTTAACATTACTAAGAATAATAAATAAGTAACCCGATTCACATAGAATATTATTTCATTTGAGTGATAGACACACAATGTTAGGACACTTTTCCTATGTTTGGACTGATAGTAACTGTTATTCGTGCAGTAATCTCATAAATGTAATATTATAAATAATTTAATATCTTATAAGATATTTATTACAAAATTATATTCGATTCTTAGGTGAGGTTATAAAAATAACCTGTAATAAGTGGTACTTTTTTTTGTATAATATGGGCCCTCAAAGCGTGAAGTGAGCCAACTAGTTGAATGGTAAAACTACGTAAGTATAATCACGTCTTTATTTGGTGTTTTGAAAAATTATACCTGATTTATTTTCAATTCAATATCATTGGTAAAAGGTGTTGTAAAATATAATATTAAGATAAAAACTGCTTTTCATGAAGAACACACTCACTCTTAATAAATCATTTCAAAATAATATGATTAACTACAGCCGGTTTTAAGTATATTTTTTGACATTCATATTTAGAATAAATAAAGTTAAATTAATAAATTAAAGATTCGAATAGCTTACTCCTTTTTTATATCCCGTTTTAAAGTCCAGGAAGAATAATTGAGAGATGACAAAAAGATCACAGATATTCATGTTTTTTGAATCAAAACGACTGAAAAATTACACGATATATTATGCAATTCAAATCCGTGACTGTCAAACTGAATAATATTGTAATCTTCCGGCAAAGTTGCCTTGTATACATGCAGTAAAATTAAACAGATAATAATAAATTTTAATTAAAATCAAGTCATATTTACAATCAATCAATAATAACAAAAAACACCAACTGCTTACAAACGATGATCTAAATAGAATACCATCTGTAACATTATAAATATAAGAGTATAACATAACCCTATCTTTTTTAACTAGCAACATACCGTCCTTGGATATGATATACCAAGTAAATTCACACCATTGTCTTGCTTATTACACTTTTAATCAATCCACTTGTTTATTTGAGGGTAGCAGTTGAAGTGTCATAAAATATACGGAGCTATTACAAGGGTGGCCTCGTTTAAGCCGGAACAGTTTGCCGAAAACTACCCCTTGTCACACCCCAAAGTTGATAATTTTTATTGACAATAGTTTTCCTTTGCAGGGGGTATGCGGTGGTGGTTTAAATAATTGTTTGCATCAATCTGGGGTAGGTGAATAAGCGAATGATATATTCGTATTATAATAGCCCTTACGCAACAATATATACAGAATTTTGGCGTGAATTTTTTGTGTTATTATCCGGTAGAAGTTCGATTTTAATATCAGTATATAGTCAAACTGTTTTTGTTAATAATTAATTATATTGTTTATATTATGACGTATTTCTAAACATTACTATATTACAAAATTATCAATAAAACTGTTCGTTTTTTAACAGACTTTAAACTTATATTTTAAAGATTTTATTATATTAAACAATTATTTGACTTATAATAATTAATTATATTCCTCCTTGCTCCACTTAAAGGGAAAAAAACCCAAACCTCCATTTTGTAATTTTATAATTTTAAAATGTTAGAATCAATCTTGCTTCATTACTTAAGCAAACTTTGCGATAGTAAGTCTGAAGATGCCTCTGAAAGAGGCGAAACACGTGTCACAATTAGTAACACAATATGTGGAATAATCAAAGTTAATTTAAATTTTCTATTAAAATGAACTTCCACAAAGTTACCGCCGAAACCATCGAAAGTATTAATTATAACTCACTTTAAACTGATTAATTGACTGATTTTTTTATCAATTAACCGGTTATGGTGTGCTATTTAATTACGTTAATATTGATACTTGTGACACAAACTAAAAATGATTATTTTAAGCAATAAACGATAAAAAATATAATGTTATCGATGCATTCGACGAGTGAAACAGGTCATGATAATTTTATTAAATTGTAAAATATACATTTTTTTTAATCTTTATCAACATAGTGTTTTTTCACCAATTAGGTGAATTATTAAATTAAGAAAATCAATTAATATTTATGATTACAATTCGTAGAAACACAAGACAAAGATTCAATTCTTTATTGATTGCATTATTTATAGTTGAATCTCCATAGAGACCATTTATTATGTATTTGGAAGATCAGAAGATAAAAAGGAAATACTAATTGTTACTTTATTTTGGTGCGCACAATTTGGGAAGCGCTTTAATAAAATAATATTTTGTGAACAGACGGTCACTGACAATAGCTCACTTTATAATTTACCAAGTGTTATATCGAATACAAATGTATATAAATCGTATAAGTGTTTTTTTTAATAAAAAGAATTATAGCTTCATAAAACATCAGTCGCCTGCTGTGGTGCAGTTGGTTACAGCTTGCTATACCAATCACGCAGGTCTGGGTTCGATTCCCGGTCATAACACAGTGAATTTGAGAATTATTAAATTCAAAGTTGTGATTAAAGACTGGGTGTTTGTGATGTCAATTCATACACTATTTCCTCCTTCCATCCTTCTGATACTTTAATTACTGGGTATAGCAATAGCGATAAGTTAATTACTAGTCCTGTTCTAGCCTTATCCTTCTTAACCTACTTCACACTTTAAAAAAAATGAAATTGAGTGACTGAGTAACAAGCAGTTCTCATAGAAAAAAAAAACTTCTGTTGAGATAACTCCATTAGAAGCCATATGCTCCACATTAGAAGTAGACATAGATAAAAACAAAAATTATTCGTTCAATTTCACAATTTTTATTAAAGATTAAGAAACATTTCATAATTTATCTTTTGTATTGATTCTACGTGTATTTATTATGAATAGGGCAAATGGTCATGATCATATTAAATAATTCTAGAATAAGTACAAAAGAGTGTTTCTATTTTTTGAATATAATGTCTTTCCACAAAGTATTGACAGTGAACATCTTAAAAATTATCATCTCATAATGCTCGTGATGAGTAAAACAAGTGGAACATATATCTAGTTTCAAAAAGTGCTTTATTTTTTTTTAAATAATTCCTTTCCATCAATAATTGTAACAACAAGTAACACATTAATAGTGATTAATATTAAAGTAATTGTTATATATCAACTGTAGAAATGAAAAAGAACGTAACCCACACATATAAAATTTTACAGGAGGCGCAAAAAACGTGTTTTGTTGATTTTGGGCCATATGCAAATTATAAATTATACACAACCTTCAAGTGCACAAAGTCTTCTAAACTGGTGTTTAATTGACGTAATCTAATATAAATTAAAGAAATTGTCTTTATTTCAGTATTTTTTCTTGGTTTTTATATTTTACAAGCTTAAATGCTAAATTTAGATACTAATTCGGCATTTGCAGCTTGCATCCTTTTGATAGAACGTGTATCAAGTTTGATACATTGTGATTATTGAAGAAACGCTGTTTTGAAAAAACGGTAGGTTACGTCTTTTTTCCTTTCCAAAGTCGATATTTAACTAGTAGCTGATCATTTAAAAAATATTATTTCTGGGCAATTAGAAATTATTACAATCATGCGTTGAATAGTAATGAATAATTTATTTTGTAATTTAAATTCAAAATCAATTCGTGCCAAGTATCGGGGTACCAGAAAGTGAAAAAGTTGTCTAATATGGAGCGCTTGTCTGATTAATGATACGCCTTTCTCTTTGGGATGTTTGTATGAAATATTGTATGTAATTTGTGATTATTAACATTTACATCATCCTAGGCAAAGCTTTCTACAAAGAATATTATATTTGCTCTCATTAATTCAAGCAAGAAAACGTGAGTGTTATAATAAAGATGTAATTTAATAAAACACGACTTTTGATAAGCGTTTGAAACAATACGTAAATATTTTTGGTTTAGATAAAATTTAGTTTCCAACGTACAAATAAGATAAAAGCAAAGAATGTGGATAAATACTATCTAATGTCCGTTACCTTTTTGAAACAGTAATAAGATAAAAATATTATTTTCCAATCATCATTATTGGGCCAATAATATAAGGAATAAATTCTTTCTTTTCTTGATCGCATTGCGTTATGGAAGGCGGCCGTGAAAATGCAGCTGCGTGCACATAACGGGTAGTGGTGGGATACTCATCAACCAACTTGTATACCATTCACTAAATAAAATAAAATAAAATGGTCTAAAATATTTATTAAAGACAATAAAAAACATGAAGAATTTAAAATGAGTGAATGGTATAAATTTTATGTTTGAATATTATTTCATGAATATTTTATTTTATTTTAGACAAGCAGCTGCATTTTCACGGCCGTCTTCCATAACGCAATGCGATCAAGAAAAGAAAAAAAATATTCCTCATATTATTGGCCCGATACAGAGCTGCACGGGACCTAAATGTTATGTTTGAATATTATTTCATAAAATATAACCACCCCTGCGTATATACAAGGGGTTCATTGATCCAATGCCACATTCACCGGCCGCCACTGGTTCGGAAGAGTCCGCTCATTAATTCTTAAGATATCATTCCACCATCACATGCGTGTAAATTTTCAATTCATTACGATAAACGTTTATTTTCCAACCTGTCGTAAAATACAATATCCATAAAACAAAATAAAGATATTATAACGCTCGATTGTTTCGCTTATCGGACCAAACTAGCAATGTTTATTATATTATTTTATCTCGATGAATAACCCTCATTTAGTGGGAAATAATTGATATTTATGACGGCATTACGGATTGTCTGCGGCTCAGCGATCACGGAGCGAGCCCGCGGCCACGGGGAACTCGGGTTCGCGTCCGAGCGGCTACCGATGTTGAGAGAACGGCTCCGGGGCACAGTGCCAAGTGTTGATAGTATGCTTTACAACCCGCAATGAACGGGTAATAAAGATACATTGCACGTTATCGGCTGAATGCTTATTCAAACATCAACGAGACGATGTCGTGGGCCGGCCGCAGATCAAAAATTAATATTTACACCGAACGATAACTCGAAGTTATTACAAATTAATATTCAACAGCAATACCCTAGTTCTGTCGGAGTTTGTGTACGGAGGTCGCGGGTTCGAATCCCTGTACGGACAGTTTTATAAATTGATTTATGAATTTCTGTCCGATGGCATGGATGTATGTGATGCCTTCAATCCCCCCCTCACAACCATCCTATGAACGAGGCGTAGCGAGAGCGATTAAGTCACCACTAGTCCTGTCCTAGCCCTATTCTTCTATGCCCACTTTCTTTGGAAAAGAGAGGTAGGGAACTGAATAACAAGCAGTTCTCGTAGAAAAAATCTTCTGTTGCCATAACCTCAATTAAGAGTCCATATGCTCCACATTGGAAGCGGACATGGTATATTTAAAAAAAACCTAGTCCAGGGGTGGAGAACCTTTTAATTTCTAAAGGCCACATTCATTTATCTGATTCAAGATAAGGCAACAGTAAAGAAAACTTTAACCCTTTTTTTCGACTATCGAACATATAAAGTGTTTCAAATTTGAATTATTTTGATTCTGTAGTCTTCCATAAATTTTGTCGATAACGACCCGGGTTTCACCTTTTGGCATTAGAGTGCATGAATGCAAATAATGCAAAAATAATTCAAATTAGAGCACCTTCAGTCGAAGTTCTAAATGATATAATGAGTGGATTATGCTCTCTTTCCAAACGCTTGCGTATAATTTTTTGATCAAAGTGAATATTTTGATCAAGCCAAAAGGCCGCATCAGATTAGCCAAGAGGCCGCAGGTTCCTCTCCACTGCCCTAGTCCTATGTCGCAGCGGTTAGCTTTGTGGGCTTCCGTGCCGGATTTCACGGCTTCGAGTCCCAGTACGAACAACATTTTTTCGATCGGTTTATCGATTTCTGTTCGAACGCCTGGGTGTTTGTGATGTCTAAAATTTACCTCGACCCTTTCCTACCCTATAACAACTAGGCGTAGCAATAGCGATTAGTTGAACACTAGTCGTATCATAGCCTTATCCTTCTATTCCCACTACTCTCTTTGAAAAGGAGAGGTTGAGCGACTGAGTAACAAACAATTCTCGTGAAAAATAGAGATACCTCCATAAGACGCCATATGCTCTACATTCGGATCGGACAAAAATTTAAAATATTCTAGTAGAAACATTGGTATTTTTCTACCCCAGTGCTATAATATGTAAGAATACATTTTTTTTTATAAAGCATCTCAACATAAATTATTTCTACGAGAACTGGTTGTTAGTCAGTTTAAAGCAGGTACTTTACCATTTTGGTATTATTATGATAAAAAATATAAAACATTTTAGTAACTATAATATAAGTTAAGTCGCAAGCAATGTTAAGGCAAGAAAGAGGTTAGCTGCGCAAAAATTGTCTTGTAGTGCGCGCCAACCCGGAACGAGTGCGCGGTGGCTTCCCAACTGTTGTGCGGCCGCGCACGCGCGCAGCTTAGAGGGCACGTTGGTCGCAAGTCGCAACCTGCGGTCACCGTTGCTAAAAGATTTGCTATAGGGCGGATATGGGCTCATGTCTCAAATTCAATTTAAATTTGTTTTTCTTTATCAATTCAAATTTAAATCTTGGATACGGGTGCTTGTATTATCTCTTCTTCTTGATTTGATTAAATTAAACTATTTGGCGCGTTGGCATTAGCCGTAATGTAGAATATTATAAAATGTGCAATGAATAATATCGAGTCTACAATATTACGTGGATAAATATATATAATAATAAAAAATCAATTTAAATTAAAATAAAAGATAAGGAGTATAATAATTCTTCGTCACGATTTTTCTGAACAGAGTGCCGTTATTTTTTAAAAATATTATTCATGCAACTAGATCACAGAATTAAAATACCTCATCTTTAAACTATTTAATCGATAGTATTGAGACCATTTTAAATCGAGTCAGGTGTCGCCAATTATAATACGATGCGGTCTAATTAATATACAAATAATTAAAATCATTCAAAAAACATATATCTCAAAGCAGATAATATTATATGGTGCAAATCTATTTCTTATTTACTTGGATTTTTAACGCAAAATTTTGAAGCAAAAAAAAAAAGTTATTAGTTCTATTAGAATTACAGTAAAGCCCCCATTTACACTAAAGGTGGGACAGTGGAATTCGGGGTAGTGTAATTGGGGGAGTGAATCTCAAAAAACTTTTCCCGCAAATAAAGCAAGACTAAGACTTCTTAGTTTTGCAAAAAAAAATATGAACAAAATATTCAGTTACTAAATGATAAAATGCAAAGCGCGCCAAAATCCAGCACATAGAGAGTCGCCCGGCTATACGTGAATACACAGAAGCTAGCCAACATTTGACTGTATGCGCCACACAGACAAGCGTCTCGTAGCAACAACAATGGAGTGTGACAGTGCAATTGGGGGATTTGCGGCGATTATTTCAATCCAGCGCGTAATTCGGGGTAGTGTAATTGAGGGTTCCACTGTATATGAATTCGATGGTAACTATTGAGGCTTTACGTATTTTAGAATTGTTTTAAGTTTAAAAACAGTTTTAAAAGAATGTCATGCAACACAATCTAACTCGATAGATGCGTAAACGATTAGCTAACTACAAGTTCCGCTGTAGCCTATATCTTTCTATAAATACTTCCTTAGAACAACGAGAGATAAGATCCGTTAGAAGTATGTACATAATATATTTAAATACATGGTTAAAAAAATACCCAAATATAAATGTTCAACTAAAAAATATAAATACCCAAATATAAATTCAACGTTGCCGTGATAATTCATGTAATATTTTTTTAATGATTGAATATCCGGAATCTTAGTAAGTATTGATTACTTTGTCACTAAACTTGTGCTACACACTGTTATACGTGTTTCGTCTCTGTAAGAAGCATCATCAAAACATCATAAAGTTTACGAATAAACTAAAATTTGTTTATAATATTTTAGATATAAATTACTAAGTAAAGTAAATTGAGCAACACAATAATCAAATTTAATTTATTCGAAAATAAACGTCTTTAAAGTTACCGCCGAATCCATCGCGAGTATAAAGTGATTGCGTTCTTTAAATATAAATATTTGAAGAAGTTATTCGTTGGTATTATCTGACTGCTTTAAAACACTGATGAGAATATTACATGAGAAACAGGTTTTTCGGCAAGATCATCCTCATTAGTGGGTTGTATAACATAAGCTGAAGAGATTTCAATTGAAATCGGCTCCACGAAAACTAATCCCTAAATAATGGCTGGCGAATTAATTATTATCTCTAACATCATTGAACTGAAAAAAATAATAATACATATTTTATTAATATTACTAATAATCTATATTTTGAACTCATAAGTTATGTTTAATATGATGCTACAACATTAATAAGGATTTATTCAGAATGACTTTATTATTTAACGATAGTTCAAAAATTTCCTTCTTTGCTACTAAGGCAGGGGTAGGGAACCATTCATTTTTCTGATTCGACATGAAGGCTGCAGTAAATATTTATTAAGGAATTTTTGGCCGGAAACAATTTCTAAAGCCCAGAAATTTACGGATTTTAGGTTTTAAAAAGATTTTGACATCGAAAATCCCAAGAATTTACGAAGTTACAAAATTTTTCAGAGTTAGAGAATTGACCAGAAGGCCGCACTAGAGTAGCCAAAAGGCCTCAGGTACCCCACGCCTGTACTAGGGTATCCAACCCCGGAGTCTTTTTGTGATCCCGGGGTTTCGGGATTGATTAATTTTCAATCTGAATTACAATTAACTGTAATGCGATGTATTGTTATTTTCATAAATAATAAATAAATATTTATGCTATTTTTTTATGCGTGTTAGCTCCCAATGTGGAGCATTTGGCCTCTTAATATAGGAGGTATCTCAACAGAGGTATTTATACGAAATATCTTTGTTAAAGATAGTAGAAGGGTAGAATGATGGGGATGGGAGAGGACAAGTAGTTAACTTATCGCTCTTGCTACGCCTGGTTGTTAAAGTATTCGAAACGGTGGGAAAGACATTACAAACACCCATGCCTTCGAACGGAAATTGATCGAAAACATGCTGTTCGTATTAAGATTTGAGCCCGTAAGGTCTAGCTCGGAAGCCTAGAATGTTAACCGCTGATATATATACCTTATATATAACTGATGACTTTTCTTAAAAAATGCTTTTTTTTGTAAATATTTTATCATTATAAATATACGTTTACGATTTTGTCACTTGCTTTAAGTCTTTAATACCGATTTGCTATTAACTAATTGAAATAGCACTGATGTTTGTTGCATTTAGATTCTGACGTCGAAGATATAGAAACAAAAAAATATTCTTTATTATTAAGCCAGAGACAAAACGTTTCATTTATTTTCGGTACAATGAGCATTAAAATATACAAGTGTATGTTTGTTTTTTACATCGACGACTTTTGACTTATCTGGTTTACCGGCATAATTTATTATACGAAACAAGAATTTATTTCAAATCAAAACAGGTTCGTTTTGAAATGCTGTGACAGATGACTTGATTTAACACTTTTAACTACGGTTAACTTTCGGTAATAATTTAAATAGAAATCGTTAATATTTCTATTGGCAGTATATTGATGACGTGATCGAGTGGTCGATGCTCTTGGGCTTTCGTCCTACTCAAATTCGTAGTCGAGACCTCGAATCCCATGTATGTATTTATTTTTTAATCGATCACCTCTCTTTCCATCTTACCGGGAATCGAGCCCAGACCTGCGTGATCGGTAGATCAAGCTTAACCAACTGGGCCACATCAGGCGACATATATATATATTGACATTACTCGTAATTTATTTTAGAGCGAGTTTCATTTAATGTGAGAAATTTCTACTTTTGTTCACGATGTTATACTCCAAGAATAAATCCCCACTAATAAAAGTCATTAAGACCAACAGCAGCTTGAACGAACTCGACGTAAAACAGGTAGGTATAGTAAAATAAAAAAATCATCGCTCAACTGTTACGAAAACGTTTATTTAAGAATTTGCAATCACCGATGTTTAATTACATACAATATTTAACAGACAAAATTTTGAATTAATACAATACACAAAAACTTTTTTAATACCTACATACCTACTTTTTTAATACCTTTTTAGCTACACATTTTAAAATTGTGCCAGTTTTCATCACAAAAGAGGTAGTGGGAGCGGGTGACAATAAACCATACCGTATCAATATATTATTACTATTTACTAACCACAATTTTTCAGGAATTTGTTTTTCAAACATATTACGAGAAAGCATTCTCCAGTAAAATGTATACATTTTCGGTTACGATTTTCCGCCTATTACGGGTCGATATATACAATATTTTTATGCAAATGTATTATAATCAAATTGAAAAAAATAAAAATCAAACTTTTGCTATATTTATTATATTATACGGCAATTTATCTTCACCAGAAGAGTCACGCGCCTCGCATTAAATATGAATCCGTTCACTACGTGATTTGATGGCGGTGGCGGTGGGTGCTCCTGTCAAACGCGTCTATTTGGCAACCTGTTATGATTGTGACATGTCAATTTGACAGGTCTATCAAGACGACAGCATGACAAATTTCGCTGTTAAGTGAGGTTATTAATCTCCAGTGACAAAATAAATGGATCGCCCAGACATGAATTATTGCTGGTAATCGTCGTTGTTTAGTGGCGTGCTGTACTCCCAAATGCATATCCCTGAATTCAAGGGTTAAAATATATCAACTATGGATAGGAAGAAAGACGTAACCCACGCTTTTTTTCGATAATCACAACGTATCATACTTGACACACGACTGTCAAAAGGATGTAAGCTGAAAATGCCGAATTAGTAGCTAAATTTAGCTTTTCAGATTGAAAAAAGATGAGCTTATGAAAATTTAAACCAAGAAAAAAAAGGTTTTTTATAGTCAATTTCTTTAATTAATATTAGATTATGCCAATTAAACGCCAGCTTAGAATTTTCACTTAATTGATTGTTATTATAGTATTGTATTGATGCCATACACACTTTTGTCTCGCTAACAATATTTTCCCAAAGTTAAATCCAGCAAAGTTTAGAACGCAAAAACGTACTGATCAAAGTTAGGTGACCTAACAATAGACTAGTCGAATCTAACGTTAACAACATTAATTCTTAATAATACATACTTTTGATTGATTTTTTTAAATTCTCAAACGTTGATATTTGGTACATCTTTGAAAAAGAAAAATGAGTTCTCTGCGACACTAAATGGTCTTTTAGATGTGGACGCCTCTGTTATGAATCTAAGAAAAGAGTCGATTAAAGACTTGCTTATCTCTTCAATCAAATCTAACGGCGCTGTGTTGATAGGTAGTCGGTATTATGATGCGACAGGTATTTCAGTTAAGAGATACCAGTACCTATAAGATTCTCAGTATCAATGCATTATCGTACATCTCTTATCAGTTAATAGATCAAAATAAAAAGCCTACATAAATTATGTAACAGCTTATGAAGTTGATACTGAGCTTTTGTAAACAGCTTTTTAGAAAAGGAAGCTTTTTTGTTTCATCGATTTACTTAATGTCCATGTATATAAATGAAGGTATTAGTATAGTTGTAAAAGCTCGTCAAAGCCTTGCCGTTGCTGTACTGAGTTTTAATGTAAGTTTTTGCATTGCTTATTAAAAAAAATAATAAAGAATAACAAAGTAATAACAATTTTTGGTGCAACGAAGATTGCGTTGTTGAGATTAATTTTATTAATTATTTGAATAACTCTACATATCGTTTCTATAAATCAAAAAGTAGCTAACATTTTTTGCAAGAATGAGTTATTCATTGCTAAGCGAGAAAATTATCACTTTGTCACTTAGTCACTTTTCGCTTAATATGGAATACATTACCCTCAATATCTATTGTCAATATAGTGCGTGCGTAGCACTTAATGGATTAAAATAGTAATGAACTAATTTGAAATGAAATGTACTTCACTTTTCGGAAATCAATAGGAACGTGAATAGCAGTCAATAATTAGTAAAGATAGTATTTTTTGACACGATCAGGACCGGTTTCGGTCGTTACGAACATTTTAAACTAATTCGTTTTAAAATACTCGTGATGAGTGAAACCGGTCTTGGTCGTATACAATAAATCTAGAATTTGTTTTTTGAATATTATGCTTTTCTATAAAGTTTTCACAGAGAACACCTTTTTTACGACACGTGTCATATTCAATTTTACCACCATTAAAAGTACACCGATTTCAATTTTAATAAACATAAATCAAATGATTTCCGCAAAGTTAAGGCCAATTTTTATTACAACATAATTTTTTTAATTATTTTTTCGTTGGAACTTTCCCTCCTTACAGAGTATAAAAAATAATTATAATGGTGAAACAAAAACATTTTTTCGGCAACACCATAAGATTTGTCAATATCAACGACAGAGATGAATAAATTACGACAAATTAAGCCTGAAGATGCTTCAAAAAGAAGAGAAACGCCGTGCAATATTACCCGAAAATACTGATCGATGTTTTCTATCCGTTTCAATATTTTTAAAATTCGACTTTTTTATATCAAATTTATGGAACATTAAGCACCACGACACGTTATCGTCAAAGTTATTCGAGTCTCCTTCATCGCTTATGTTTTTAAAAATTGTATTCCCTTACCATCGTTGCATACGGAAGGGCGTGATCGCTACAGAGGTAAGAAACCTTTAGTAAAGTCAGTTAACGGTTACTCCATATCAAATCACATTCTATATACTTTCCTTCATACTGCATCCGTAAATGTACACACACATGCGCATACTTGCATCTTATGTATAATTGAAACCAATGCGTATAATTTTCGATTTACGTCACGTGACACCAGTGACCCTCACGCCCGTTAATTAAAACAACGTTAAGCTTTTTTACAGTGCCCCGGTTATCGAGCTTTATTGCGGGCGTTAAATGAAATGCACTTATCTCCCGCTAACCGAAACGCCCCCCCTCTGGCTGTATTGAAAGATTCGTCACCAGGACAATCTTATATGTACATCATAATTACCCCGTAACAGAATGCAAAATTCAAATAAAATAATATTTACTCAGAACTTTTTGAGGTATTTTGTTTGGCTGCGGTTGTAGATTTTGCTCCCATTATGAATAATGTGTAGAGATATAAAAAAACCTAGGAATTTCTCAATGGCGGAAAGAACTGGAAATAAGCCTGAAAATTTGGGGAAAAACGCAGAATATTAGCAATAATTTCCTTAAATGATATTTGTCGTATTCTTTTTAACACACTAAACTTCGTGCGTTTCGCTGTACGTTATAAACACAGGACTGTTTCCAAATAATTTATATTAGATGCAAGTATACGTAAATGTCAAACTCATAGACTAGTCTTTGTCATAGACTAATAAAAGCTTACAGCTTTTCACACCATCATAACATTCATATTAAGATATAATTTGTAGATAGAATCAGTAATACATGTCGCGCTTTTTAAACAAGTTCTACCTAATGAAAAAACTATATAATCATCAGATATTTTTTATTTTTCCCAAGGAGTTTTTTCCCACCCAATTTTCCCATTTTGATCCCGCAAAAACCTGGATTTTCGTCCGCCTTGCATCACTAATAAAGTTATGAAGATATATCAGAAGAAGTTTTTCTACGAAAACTATTTGTTACTCAGTTATTCAACCTCCCTTTTATCCGAAGATAGTAGGGATATAAATGAATAGTTGTCAGCTGTTCGCTTTTGTTACGCTCCGTTATTTAGCATTATACGAGTGAGATGGAGTTTTTTAGACATCACAAACATCATTCGGTCAGAAATCTATAAATCGATTGAAAAAATGTTTTTCATACTGGCATTTGAACCAGCGAGATCCGAAAATATAAATATCGAACTGGTGATTCGAATAACTGATCTTCTTAAATGATTCTACATAATTCTAATCTGTCAGGTCCGTAGTACAGTGGCTAACGTCGCTGGTTTCGGTTGCGTTACTCAAGGTTTCGAATCCCAGTATGTTCAGTTTCATAACTTAAATCGATGTATATGTTTGTTTTCGAAGGAATATCAGATGTCTGTGATATCAACAATTTCGTACCACTCATCTGATCCTTAAAACAAGCAAAGTGAAACCGATAATATTAACCAATTGTCATATCTAAGCCTCTTCTATTATATCGTTTTGTTTTTGGAAAGATGGTCGAGTAATTCATTAACAAGCGGTTCTAGTAAAATGCTTTCGTTGAGGTAAGCTTTATTATGCTCTACATTAGGAGCGGACGGACGCAAGGAAAGTAACACTTTTTCAATTAACCAATCTAGTATCAATTAACAATCATTTCTTACATTAAAAAGAATAATATACTATTGACTTATAACTGGCTTTGCTGTAGCTGTCATTTAAAACTTATATTACATTTATTTTACTTTATATTCTTCATTTTCATACATAAATATTAATTTAATATAATATTTAAATTAAATAAATTCATTACTTCTTACTGAAATTATGGCGACGAATCTCAAAAGGACCGTGTCTGAGTATAGTTAGGGTAATTAAGATAAAATTTGGAAGGCAGTTGGTTCGGGAGGGAAGGCAGGACTACAGGTGAGTCCGGGGGCCAACATCTCTGGCGGTGGTGTTTAATTAATCGTCCGTTTACCTGCCTCTTCCGGCACCAGGACCGTTACCCCAAACGAGATGCAAACACAGGTGTCCTGGACGATTCGAAATCAATTAAAATCATCGCGATAGCGGGATCTGCCAAATGATATGTGAAGATTTTAAATAAAACGACGAATTGAATGTAGGATTTAAAAAGAAAAACGTTTTATTTAACCAACATTATATTTAAATATTCAAATCTCATATAAATAAATAAATACGAAAAAAAGGAATAAGATAATGATTTTTGTCTAGTTTCACAAAAATGAGTCAATTTGATAATTTCAACTTTCTAAGGGTTAAAAGTGGCATGATATCAATGTTTCTGATTCTTTAAATGTCTTCAAATCAATAAATAGAGTTCCATTTTAACCAGAGGTGGACTGGAAAGAGCTCGGAGGTGATCGTGCGATCCCCTTGCTAATTATTAAGCCACATTGCGAGTCCCTTATTAACCGCTTGAATAAATCATTAATATGTCCCAGAGATACTGCGTGTTTTTGAGAATTTTTAATAGAATATGCAAATCAACTGTGTTTTAATTGTGTTTATTGAAGTGCATGTTTTCTTTTTCTGTCTGCTTGACGATTGTCTCTGGTACGACACACGTGCCACCTACAGTAATTTATTTGTACTACGCCTATAACCGTCGCGAAAATTGCATGAACGGTATGGCAGACGTACAAAAATTGATTTTTATATACAAGACCTACTGTAAGTTAATTTTAATACGCCTATAACCTTCCCAGAAGTGCAAGTAATAAGTTTGTTGAAGTTTTATTGCAATTAGCGGTAGGGCAGTCTATAGAGTACGAACAAACATTCATTAATTTTTAAATATTAGATGTGCGTACTGTTTTTATTTCGATATATTGAATACTTTCAGAAAAAAATAATTCACCATTGTAATAAAGTTTGTAAATCTTTCGCTACCTTCTGGTCCAAGAGCAACGATCCTGAAGCACGAAGACCAGCCTCGGTGGGCCATCGCCGATCTGATTGATGAGGATTGAGATTGCGTGATTAATGAGGCTTCGTTAAATGCACGGACACGGGTCCAAGACACAGGGCGCTGCATCTGATGCACTTTTTGTGCATAATGTACTGCAGGTTGCGATATACTACCTCGCTCTGAGCCTTTAGCATAATGGAATCATTTTGAATGGGAACGAAGTTACTTAATGATAATTGATTGAAGGATTATTTATAATAATCCTGTCACAGAATATTACTTTGGATTGTTTGGAGCGGTGGGCTGCCAATGCGTTAACAAGAAATTTGTATAATGTTGGAGTTATTCGCAGTGCTCTGGGAAAGGGTAGTTTTTTTAATCACTGTCATAAAATTTATAATTCGCAATAACTATAATTCAAACAATCGAATCTAACTTAATATGCTTATTACAAATTATGTCACGATACGTAATATACAGAAAAAATATTAATATCGACTGTGGAAAAGGAAAAGGACGTAACCCACACTTACCAAATCATTTTTTACAGGAAGAAAAAAAAACCTGTTATGATGAATTTGGGCCATAAGCAAATTATGTTATATACAGAAACTTGAAATGCACGAAGACTTGTAAGCTGGTGTTTAATTGACATACTCTAATAATAATTTAATAAATTGTTTCAAAATAACCTTTTTTTAAAGTCTATTTCACTGTTTGCAATTTCGACAAGTCCAAATTTTTCAAACTTAAAACTTAAATTTAGTTAGTAATTCGGCATTCGCAGCTTGCATCATTTTGATAGAACGTGTATCAAGTTGTATACACTGTGATTATCGAAAAAAAGCTGTTTTGAAAAAATTGTGGATTACGTCCTTTTTCCTTTCCACAGTCGACATCAATAACTGAAAAAAATACTTTTCTACCATATATTGCAAGAGTGAAGAGTTCCAAGCTTAATGTAGAAATGACAGCCATTATTTTTGTTTTAATTTCACGTTTCAAATTGAATTGATGATAATAAAAAAAACTTCAAATATTACCGATAGGTAGTGATTTAACCTGAAAATATTGTTTCTTCTTAATTTCACAGAGGGCTCGCACGAGCCCTTTCAAGCTCATTTAGCCCACCCCTAATTGTATGGATTAATCTTCTTTATGTGAAGATAAGTACGATTGTGTAACTGTAAAGCTGATCGCCGCGTCCGAGTAGAGAAGTCTTAAGTCAATAGTTGGCAACCTTTCAATTCAAACACTCCAAATAGCTTGGTTATGACAAAAAACAAAAGGTTTATTTTTTTTGGTAGCTTACGGTATACAGGGCCGGCGTCACCATACAGTTGAAATAAAAAATCGCCTAGGGCGCATACATTGGGTACTACAATTATTTTTACACACTCTAATAATAATAATAATTTTGACGTTTGTATTTGTTCGTTGTAATTAGGTGTTGTATTCTAAATGATGAAAAAACGAGAGGTTGAGTGAAAAAATCTTCTGTTGAGATACCACCTGATTAGTAAGCCATATGCTCCACATTACGAGCGCAAAGGATATATACAAAAAAATATTTTTGACGATCTTAAATTGTTTTTTTTCATTATTTAAAAAAAATTGTGATGATTTGTTAAAAAGGGGCGCGCCAATAATTGTTGCCTAAGGCGCTAAATAACCTCGCGCCGATACTGAAGTTATAATCAAAGAACACGACTGTAAACAGAACACATTGATGTGACACCTGGCAATGCGTATCAAAAGCAAATTGTTCAAAACGAAATGGTTTTTGATTGATTAAAGACCTGTGGGAAGTACAACCCATTTACTGCCACAAGTCACGTGTGAGCAATGAATAAGTTCACACTACTCGAGCACTAATACTTTAAACATCGATGTATATTATAATTAGCTGTTCTCAAGATGTTTTTTTACAAATTTGACGTAACTCAGAACCCGTAAAAACAAAAAGCATATGATTTGGAAATGATTGCCTCAAAAGAAGTTTAATTGAAAAAAGTAATTTGGTAAAAAAAGCATAATCTGAAAACCGCCATTTTTTCAAACCGAGAAGCTTCCCAGTCTTCGCGTGCTTTTGTGTGTTCACAAACGCAACAATAGTTTTAACGCTCCGCTTGTAAATGTAAATGCGAAAAAAATTAACGCCGGATTAAACAACAAAAAAGTAATTTAATAAAAAAAAAAATTGACGTGACGGTCACTCGGATTGGGCGACAATGACTTTAACGGTTGAAATGACACTTGGTTTGATTTTTTCTCAATTTATTGGTAGTAAATTATTTGTTTGTCACGGTTTTATTTACACGTAAAATTTGCAAAAATACATTTGTCTATTTTGTCATTGTGGATTGGTTGAAAGCAAAATATTTTCACCATATCTGATTCCATTAAGAATTAATAAACGGTATCACTAATTTTTTGACAATGTGGAACATTTAAAATCATAATTTTAACATTTTAACAGATTTTATTTTACGTAATATAATTACCATCCAATCTCTGTATTCTATAGATTCGGCGGTATGTTTGTGGAGATTTATTTTTAATATTAAATTAAATTTGATAACTTTGTTATACTACTTGTTGTGTAACAGAATATGACACGTGTTTCACTTTTTTGAGAAGCATTATTAGACCATCGCAACGTTTTCGTATAAAAATACTATTTAACAAGGTTATCAAATTTAATTTTATAGTAAACAATTTCTATTTCAGCGTCGATCCTTTTTCGATACTTTAATAATTGAGGCGATTAGCTAACCACTTTTCCTGTCCTAGCCTTATCCTTCTACCCTAACTACCCTCTTTGAATAAGAGAAGTTGACCGACTGAGTAACAAACAGTTCTCGTATAAAAAAAAACTCTTGGGGTACCATTGTTGAGGCCATATGCTCCAAATTGGGAGCGGACATGGATGAAAAAATCAGAGAGGGTAAAAATTGTGAATTTATTCTTCAAGAACATGACTTCGTATACAACTACATAAATAATAAATTAAAATACCATTTAATGAAATTGACCGTACGAGAGTTTGAACCTGTAAACGACGAACGGATAACAGTGTTAACTATTGGTCTACAAAAACGTCATAAAATATAACAGTATTAAAAACCGCGTGTGAACTCAAATTTGTACCAATTTGATATATAAGTAGTTTTTGACATAAAACATCGAACAATACTTCACAAATTCATCACTTGTGTCGAATCACACAATTTGTACTATTAACTATGCACTTCGCTATGGGTGTCTTCGGCGACCGAGGTGCGATGGCAAAAAATGCGAAATCAATTCACAGCATCAAAGTGGTTGAGATTCGCGGAACGCTCAGATGATGAATATGAGCAGAAAAAATGACAAACGAAATCGAATTAAATTTAGTAATGTCCGTGAGATGGATGTAGCCTGAATTATTACGACAGGGGTGGTGGACTTTACCGAACATGATCTATCAATAATAATGCAGCTGTTGTCACACTCAAACAAATGTAAACTTTTATTTCGTTGAATGTTGACACTAATATGTAATTTAACTATTTGGTTGCGTTTTAATCGCTAACTTTATCGGTAGTTACAATACCAGTTTTTTTTCTAAATAAATGATGACGGCTCCGTGTCGCAACGGTCAACGTCGTTGGTTTCAGTGATCGATCTCACGGGCTTAAATCCCAGTACAAACATACATTTTTTCAATCGATTTATCTTCAAAGGCATGTGCATGGGTGCTTGTGGTGTTTATATATTTGTTCTCAACCTTCCAATCCTTAAATAACGGGGAGTAGCGAGAACGATTAGTTAACCACTTGTCCTGTTCTAGGCATATCGTTCTATGGCTACTACTTTCTTTGAAATAGATAAGTTGAACAGCTGAGTAACAAACAGTGCTCGTAGATTTTTTTATTCTGTTGAGGTACTTCCATTAAAAAGATGTATGCTCTACATTGTGTGTTATGAATATTTTAAGAAAATGGTATGTATATCAGCGATCGAATGCCACGTTACGGCTTTATCAGAAAAATACTATCATATCAATTGAAAACGTACATAGTAAAACAGTGAAAACTTTAGTAGCATTTAATCATGCAGATGACATCAAATAATGTAATATAAAAAAAGAGTACAATTTAATACCGATAAATCAATTGTTTAATAATTAATTGCCTTTACTTTCTGCTTCTCTTCATTTAAATAGTTCATTTTTCTGCAATATATCACGTGACGTCGCTAGTGTCGCAGAAACGTCAAAAACAACCGCCAAAAATACGAACCGCGACGAATTAACGCCCATAGATAATGAAATCGTCGTAGAATCATCGGAAATAATAAAATCAACGAATTGTCGATGGTACGTGCGTGGCATGAGACACTTTTAAATTATTTTTTGATAGCTGTGCTAGGGTCACGTCTGTCAAATTTGTCGGATTAAGAAGTTGTTTTGAAACGACGCCTCAGACAATGAAATGGGAATATTGCATCGTTAAAAAATATGCTGTTACGTTTGAGCCGACGTAAGTATTTCGTGTGAAAATGTACGTTGTAATATAAATATATTAACTCATTCAAATTAAGTATTGTAATAAGTTTAATATCGAATTCAATATATTATTAAGAATAACAAAAACAACAATTTTCTAGCACTTTACAAAGAAAGGCCTTTGTCACTCGAAAAGGAAATATTATGAGAAAAGAGCGGGACTATTTCTTTCTTTAAAGAGACAGTCGCCGGCTTCTGTAATGGTTCTCACCGGTTCAAGTCCCAGTACGAACAGCAGTTTTTTCGATTCAATTGATAGCTTTTTAAGGACATATTGATGACAGAATCTTCTTCAGAGATGTGAGTTTCTGTAAAGCTACGAAAATTTAGATGCATCTGTATATTAAGCAAATAATTTAATAATTTAACCATTTCATTGTAGAAAGAAAAAAAAAACGTGACTAGTGGTTTTTTCAAAACAGCTTTTTTTCAATAATCGAAATGCATCAAACTTGACACACGTTCTATCAAAAGGATGTAAGCTGCAAATGCCGAATTATTATCTTGATTAAGTTTTTAAGTTTGAAAAAAGATTGTGACAATTGAAACCAAGAAAAAAGAATGAAAAAAAGGTTTTTCCTAGACAATTTTAAAAAATAATGTAAGATTATGTCAATTAAACAATAGTTTAGAAGTCTCCGTTAACTTTAAGGTTGTGTATATTTCGTTTATTTGCATATGGCCCAAAATCATCAAAACACGCCTCCTGTAAAATTTGCTGTGTGGGTTACGTCCTTCTTCCTTTCTAAAGTCGATATGGTCACCACATGGTTCCTTCAGGATTCTTTATTCCCTGCCAGTCTCTTTCCTTCCTCCCATGTCATCCCAGCGTCCCGTAGCTCCGCTGAGTACGTTATGTGGATAGTCATCAGTGGTCTTCCACGACGTCGGGATCCATATGGTTGGTTGAAGAGACAGGAAGGGTTCAGACTCTCTTGAGGATATCCAAGTAACTTTACAATCACTTTTAAGGTGTTCACTGTCAATACTTGGTGGAATGGCATTATAATAAAAATAATAAAACATTTTTAGTACTTTTTCCACATAAAATTTATTAGATCAGGACCGGTTTCGCTCATGATGAGCATTGTCAACTGATAAGAAAAACAATAAAACAGTGATATTTATACAAAAGTTAAGTGATAAAAACAAGGTATGACAAACAATTGGTATTACAACCTAGGAAAAGAATTGAAGTAAAATCCAAGGAAAATAAACTATAAATAAAAAGTTGAAGACCACTTAGCAATGAAACTATTATGACAAAAACCAATTAGGTATGAATTATCATTACCAAAGTAAAAACCAACAATTAGTGTATATAATAAATAAATCTTAATGTCTGTCATCCAAATTGAGTTTGGAAACTTTAACTCACTTAACTTTTGTATAAATATCACTGTTTTATTGTTTTTCTTATCAGTTGACAATGCTCATCATGAGCGAAACCGGTCCTGATCTAATAAATTTTATGTGGAAAAAGTACTAAAAATGTTTTATTATTTTTATTAACTTTACAATATAAGATAATAAAAAACAAAATCATTTGATCGTTTATAAATGCCTTATAAGGCATACGAAACTATCAATAAAAAGAATCAGATGCAGGTGTAAAGGCGTATTAAAAAGATATTTATCATAATCAGAAACTGATGAATAAAAAAAACAAGTACACGGTGTTACATGCAGTAAAAAAACAAAAACAAAACGTGTGGCTGAGAAAATTGTTGTGAGAGATTTAAAATTCTATCACGAACTCTTCGACTCCACAATAGACTGGCAATGAATAAAGAAATTCGTAATAAAATTATTTATAGAGAGCTTTTTCGAAAAGCTCTCGCGGCCAGTTGGATCGATTTCACGCTTCATACAATAATCGACAATGGGGCAGAGATGCCTTACTGTCGGCATAGTCAGCTACAGAATTGATTTCGCCCATACGTTTATATTTCCTTCCAAAACATAATTAATAACATTAGACCAATTAAGGTAAATGAAATGGGTAAAAGTCATTAGCCAAACCTTACTGTAGTTAATATGGGGATTTACGATCAGGGCTTTGGAGTCGGGAGTCGTGGAGTAATGAGTTTTGCCCGGAGTCAGAGTCGGGGACGGAAAAATCTTATCCATTTTAAAAAAAATATTCAATGATTTATTGATGTGATATTTTTACGATCGGCTTATCGATTTCTGTTTGAAGGCATGAGTGTTTGTGATGTCCCTCCCGCCATTTCCGATCTTTCAACAACTGGGCGTAGCGAGAGCTATTAGATAACCCCACTAGTTCTGTCCTAGATTAGTTACCTACTAGTATTGTCCTAGCTTTATCGTTCTATCTCTACTACTCTTTTTGAAAAAGAGAGGTAGAGCAACTGAGTAACGAACATTTCTCGTAGAAAATTTTTTGTTAAAATATCTCTATTAGGAGGCCATATGCTTCACATTGGGAGCACACATGGATTTAAAAAAAGACTTTCTGGAATGTTAGAAGTTTAATCAAATGAATGATTGATTTTAGTAATTAAAATATTAAAAAAAAAAATAATACAATATTCATCTGTACTACATCCGCATTTATTTAAAAATATTAGAACTGGTTTGGAATATTGGAACTGGAACATGACGCATTTGATTTTTTATGAATGCAAAAAAATCGCCCCGTTGAGGGCAACGGGATTAAAGCTAATTTTACTGAGTACGGAAAAAGTTTGCGAAATAGGATTTTTTTAAACGTAATGCATTACCACCAAATAAACGGTAACGTTTATTAATAAATCGATTATTTAAAGATGAATCAGTCTTATTTCTGACGTAGTTAAGTGCTACTTTTTTAATAAACAAATATTTAATAAATAATGGCATAAACTGAATCTCACGCACAAGCGTTGCCAATGACTGTCTTTGACTGAGGACATCGGTAGCCAGTACGTACGTGATGATCGTGGGAGGTATATACTAACTCTTTGTCGAATGCCTTTTTTCTTCTCGATCAATTCTCTCTGAAAAACGTAGCAGTTTTTTTGAGTACGCAATTTAAAATGACATAATCGAACAGTGGCCCCCATTTGACTGGAGATTCTTTAATAAGTGTTGTGAATCAAATTCAACAAAAGGTATTTTGCCGATCGCTACAATCAGGTAGTTATGGTATAAATTAGGCCTTGGCGGTTTTCAAAAACCGTTTTTTTGGCAAAGTTTGTGACATTCGAAAACCGGTTTTTCAACTTCGTAACCGGTTGTGCCGAATTTTCCATAAACAAGTCTATAAACAAAAGGACAGAAACTTTGGACATTTTATTTGATGGCTTAAAGACCATATGCCCCACATCATTATCCAGCTAAATAATATTTTCAATATCAGGAAATTTTGTTACAAAACGATCAGTGGACGATTTCTGTTTTCTTAAATCATATTTTCTGATGAGTTACACAAAATAATTTCTTGCTGTGTATTATTATGTATATAAATAAGCAACATAAAAAAATTAACTTTTTCTCGCTACTGTAATTGAATTAACCATTTTTTGTAAAACTTTTTGTATGCTCGCAATGAGCGAAACCGATCCTGACCTATTAAATAAAGTGGAATAAATTACAAAGGAAAATTGTGTTTTTATTATTATAATGCCTTTCCACCAAGTATTGACAGTGAACACCCTAAAAGTGAGCATTGTATTCTACTCCTATTCCTAAAAACTGGCCGAAGAAAGCGCAATTATACATCTTTAAGACTTTTTTGCACTACTTACTTATTTATTAAATTGATTAATTCAAAGACTAACATTAAATCATCTCTGTTAAAAAAATAAATCCTTCAAAAACAAGTTCGTACATCATTTTTTACACGTTAATTAAAAATGAAAAATAACTTTTTAAGATTGTATTAAAAGTACATGGCTAACACGACGATGGATCATGCCATAAGGATAAGTAGTCCTTGAGCAATTGTACGTAATAATATTTTCGATATAATTTCCAATTAAAAAGAATGACACGTCCAATCGGTCTTGCCATTATAAAAATATATTACGCGAACAACGCGAACAACCCGGACAGAGTAAGTAATTATGTGAAAAAAAAGATACAATATTCAATTATCCTTGTAGGCATTAAATAACTAAATTAATCAAAGTTCTCCCAAAGGCCAGTAGCAATAAAGGATATACAATACGTCCACAAAAATTGACAGAGCCGTACGTGTAAAGGAAGATGGCTTGAATATTTTTTTCAATTGTATTTGGGTGTCGGGTCCTTGGTAGAATGATTGATGTTGTTGGCTTAATTTATGAAGTTCACAGGTTCAAATTACACTACGAACAGCATCATAATTAATTTAAGATTTCGACCGAAGGTTTTTTGTGGATTTTCAATATTAAATTTGAATCGTTCAAATTATGTGCAGTCACACAAGTTTTGTCACTAACGACCCGGGTTTCGCCTTTTGGCATCTTCAGACGTTCAAGTGCACGGATGAACATGAACTGACGCTCAGTAAATGAATGTATCGTGTTTATATAAGAAATAAATGTGTCACTAAGCTTAAAGCCATTGCTGGCAAAAAGGACTTTTATACCCTACTAGCCAATACTCAACTCTTATACCCTATATGTGAGTAGAACTCCATTATAATAGGGTACGATTTGTATAATAGGGTTCAATTTGTTTTGATTTTATAGCACTTTTGAATTCTATTTTTATCAGTTGATAATGCTCGCCATAATCAAAACCGGTCCTGATTATAGTAAATGAAAGAAGAAATAAGTACAAAGGAGTATTGTGTTTTTCTTAATGTAAGTCTTTCTACCAAGTATTGACATCCCTAAAAGTGAATTGACAACACCTTTAGAATGACGAATAATAAATTCATTTGTTAATCAAACTATTCCTTGGTGCACATCTGCACATGGGCATTTTTAATATTAGGCGTCTACCGCTAATATCGACCACAATGGGCCACTTGGCGTGACGTGCAGACTGCAGAGAGTAAGCAACCAACTGGCTAAGTAGTAGAATCCGCGCCCGGGGCGGAGGGGCGGCTCGTCTCGCCCGCTCAAGACCGTGAACATTTAATAAGATGATTTGTGAAGCGTCGAATGGGCCGTGTAATGGTTGCCTTGAATGCATTCGTCGTAGAAAATATAATATACGTGAATTATGTTTTCATTCAATGTAAGACAGAACCATGGATTGGTATTGCAATATAGGAGAGTAAATAAAAATCAATATTTCATCAAAAATATATCGTTAACAATTATCACAAACAGTCATGTTTTCGATTGTCGATTATCATAAACGGTGTTTTTTTTATTTTATTTATTTTTGAAAAAAAATATTTGGCATTACAGCTAACGCCATTGCGCCAAATATTTTACAGTTGAAAGATCATACGAGAAAAACTCGATGAGAATTTTAGTATTATAAGACACTCGATATAAAATTTAGGTAAATTGACATCACAAACACCCATGTCTTAGGTCTTAAATTTAAATTGAAAAATCTAAACTTCTATCTTCTTTTCTAAAATTTTAAGACCACAGCGGGAGATCTTTTCATAAATAATTTACATAATTGTCGGGTCTTATGGTGCAGAGGTTAGCGTTGTGGGCTTCCGTGCTGGATCTCACGGGTTCGAGTCCCATTACGAACAGCATTTCATTGATAGATTTATCGATTTCTGATCGAAGGCATGGATGTTTGTGATGTCTAAAAAATTCCCTCTCACCCTTCCGATGCTTTAATAGCCGGGCTAACGAGAGCGATTAGTTAACCAATAGTCCTATCCTAGCCTCCTTATCCATCTTTCCCTACTACTTACTTTGAACAAGAGAGGTTCGTTGACTGAGTAACAAATCTAAGCAGGGCTATAAATATAAAATCAAAAAATTATCACCAAATCCACCGAATTCGATATTTTTTACGCTAAATAAATATTAAATAAATATACATAATTTAAGATTTCGACTGAAAGTGCTTTGTGAAATTTAATATTAAATTTGAACCGTTCAATTTATGTACATTCATACAAGTTTTGTCACTAACGATCCATGCACTTGAACGCCTGCCGAAAGGCGAAACCTGGGTCATTTGAAAGGAGAAAACTTGTGTGAATGTACATAATTTGAGCGACTCAAAATTAAATATATATTATATTATACAATCTACTTCGAGTATATCAGTGTGGTTCGATGCACTTTGACGTGATAAAAAATGTATCATTTAGTTATATTAAATAAGCAAGAGGCCACTGGAATGATATACCCATTAAAAGCATCAAAAATGAAGAGTCGACGACATTTGATATCATAATAAATTACGAATATATTTCATTTTTATTCGAAGATAAAAAATTGCATAATAAGTTTCATGATGAATGCACTGATCCGTCGATCGAATTACGAACTATATTTTAATTGAATTTATAAAAAAAAAACTATCCCGACATCGTATCATGCAAATGCATTTTTTTTATGACAAGCGATATTTTCTGACGTTCTTTATTGTACCAATTATTATATAATAGCTTTTAGCCGGACGAAGTATGCAACATTTTCGTGCGGTTTTTTTAAATAACTTATTTGCTGATTAATATATTTAAAAAACATTGCACATCTCATAAATCTTAATAGAGCTGTAAAAAAATATTTATTAACTACCAATTATTGCTCGTAAAATTCTTCCATATATAATTTTATATAATATAGATTCACGGTGACCGTGTGAGGGTATTAATATCAAGCAGTCTTAACGATTATTTTATTATTTTTGCTATTTCACTGTTTGCCAAAAATTCATTTATTTATTGGCAAACTACTCACTTTAAAAAAAGAGAGGTTGAACAAGTTACTAACAAACAGTTGTCGTAAAAAAATATGTTGAAATGCCTCCATTAGGAGGCCATATGCTTCACATTGGGTCTTGAATTCGTTTTCAATCATTCTATCCAAACACGGGCATAGCGAGAGTTATTTGCTAACAACTAGTCCTATTTTAGACATAGATTTTTATCCCTACTCACTTAAAAGAAAAATAGGTGGAACAAGTGTTGATAAGAAAGCCGTATGCTCCACATTGGAAGCGGACATGGATTTAAAAATAAAATCATTAGCATGTAATATGAATTATTTTTATTCCTAGCTAAAAAGAGAGGTTTATATATAATACTAGCCGGTTCCTTCACCATCACGCCAGTGTAAGCATTCGTTGTCAAAATGAACTGTATGGCAGACATCCAAACATTGATTTTTATATTAATAAAAACACAATATTCCTTTGTACTTCAATCCACTTTATTAATAAATATTTATAATAAAGTGGAATGAAGTACAAAGGGGTATTGTGTTTTTATTAATATAATGCCTTACCACCAAGTTTTGACAGTGAACTCCCTAAAAGTGATTGATTTTTATATATAAGACCTGCTGTAAGATAATTTTACTATGCCTATAGCCTTCCAGGAAGTGCAAGCAAAAAGTTTGTCAAAGTTTTATTGCAATCGGATGAGCGGTGTGTCAACGCATAAAGTACAAAAAAAGCAAACATTCATTTTTATATATTAGATTAGTTGATATGTGAAAACAGTTGTTAATCAAATACAATTTGACGGCGATGGGATTCGATCCCTGTGTCTTGATATAAGTAAGTCGTGTGATTTGATTACCGAGCCACGGAATCGTGTACAGTGGAATGGTTACACGTAATTTTTAATAGCATTAAAATGGGTGTTCATAAAATACTTATCCAATAGACACAGAGTAGACGACGTCCATTATCGAATAAAAGCGCCCGAAGTTGTTTTCCTAATGTTTTGTAAACCACAAAAGCTACACGGTGTTTCGAAAACGCTGACACGAGGCGCGGAGGTCTCGGAATACGTGAGTCTGATTTGATTTGGCCGTATTTGTAAGGCGCATCACACATGCTAAGCGATTATGAACAACAGCCAAAAAAAAATATTGAATGTAAAACTAAAATTGTTCAATTCTGTTTGTGTGACTCCACAGTCTTGGATACAAAACAATAGCAACGCTAAATAAAATAATATTTACTTGTCAATTTCTCCGACAAAAAAAAAAAATATAATTCTTAAAATTATCCACCATTCAAATCTGTAGGCATTCCCATGAGCTAGCTTCGCCAGCAGTGGCTTTAAGCTTAGTGATACATTTATTTCGTATTTAAACACGATACATTCATTTACTGAGCGTTAGTTCTTGTTCATCCGTGCACTTGAACTATGAAGATACCGAAAGGCGAAACCCGGGTCGTTAGTGACAAAACTTGTGTGAATGAAAATAATTTGAACGATTCAGATTTATTATTTACTTGTATTTTTTTTACCATGCCCGATCCTAATGTGGAGCATCTGGACTCCTAATAGAGTTCATCTCAACATAAGTGTTTCTACAAGAACTGCTTGTTACTCAGTTGCTCAACCTCTCTTTTTCCGAAGAGAGTAGGAATAGAAGAAAAGGGCTAGGACAGGAATAGTGGTTAGCTAATCGCTCTCGATACGCCCCGTTCATAGGATAGGATGGATGGGAGGGGGGAATTCAAGACATCATATAAATCCATCTATCAATCAATTTATGAAACTGCCCGTACTGGGATTCGAACCCGTGACCTCCGTAGCGGTAGCCAACGACGTTGACCACTCGACCACACAGGCGGCACATTTTGTATTTAAAAGAGAAAATCTCACTGGGAAACAAATTGGCATTTTTTAAACTAAATTTTTACAAAGATGTTATTTAGATAATAGTCAGACGTATAACGTTGACGTTGTCGCCTGCTGTTGCCCAGTTGGTTAGAGCTTGCTCTACTGATCACGCAGGTCTGGGTTCGATTCCCGATTAGATCACAGTAAATTTGAAAATTATTTAATTCAAAGTTGTGATCGAAGACTAAGTGTTTGTGATGTAAGTTTACACTATCCTCTCCTCCCATCCTGGGTGTAGCGATAGCGATTAGTTAACCACTAGTTTTAGCCTTATCCTTCTTCTGCTACTATTCACTTAAAAAAAAAACAGTTCTCGTAGAAAAAAACTTCTGTTAAAATACCTCCATTAACAGGCTATATGCTTTACATTGCAAGCGGACATGGATTTAAAAAAGAGACGTGGAAAAAAATATTTAAAAAAAAATCTTTTGCTTAATAGTTGTTTACTTATATATTTTTTTATCGATTTATAAATTTAGTATGAATTTAAGAATAAGAATCTTCAATATAAAAAAAATGTCGACTAACATTACAAAAATCGAAATAAATTAAATATAATTAATTATATAATTATAAATTTAAACAATCGTGTGAGACGTGCCCAAGATTCGGCGGCCGCAGCCTTCCACCGATCTATCAATTACCTCCAACTAAAAAAAATCGGTCTAATCCAAAATAGAGCGGAAGCAATGACGGCTCGTGAAAAAATATATATTGTTTTAGTTTTAGGAATATTTTAAAGATTCAGTTTTGAAGATATTTAATAACTCACAGTATGTTCTATGTGGAATTAAAATTGACAAAAATATTGTATTTTTATTTAGTTTTTAGACATGTTTTGAGATAAAAAGAAACCAGTATTGATTAAATCACTAAATCAATGCAACAGTAAGACAACCTTTAAATCTTAGTTTCGAGATAATGTCAGTTTAGTGTTTCGCTAAATCGAAAAATAATGTTGAAATATCAAGTTTTACATATATATAAAGTTCATATAAATGGATTTTTTTTTTGAAAAGTAGCGATTTAAGACTAAACGTTTCTTTCTATTCGCGCACAGATATATAAAAAGAAAATGTGAAAGTAATATAAAAAAAAGAAACCTTGATGAAAGTTCTACCCCAAACCTTGAAGATGTCACCTGGTCGATGTTATGAAGATTTTCGCTTACCTGTAAACAAAATATAAAAAAATAATTAGAATCAAAATTAAAGACATATCATGAATAATATAAAATAACTTGTTAATAAAAAAAAAATGATGTACAGTGATGTGATTTTTACGTTACACATTTTTTAATGTGAACAAAACTTAATAAAAATTCATAATGACGAAATTATTTATTTTACTATAAATTCATTATCTGTTGGAATAAATAGAAAATTTTATACAACAGAAATATTATTAGACGAATACACATTGTATTGTAATAACATGATGTAACAATAAATGATTGTATGCTGCACACCACGCACGCCAGTGTGCCAGTGTTGTGGAGCCAGTTCACGGAAAAGATCCAAAACCGAGGCGGGCGTGTTTTTCTTATTGCTTTAATAGAAAGGTTTTTAACCGTTCTACCGGACGGGTTATAATAATAATAATACAAAAAAAAACATTTAAAAATACGAGAAAAAACAAGAACCGTCAGCGTGCAGTTTAAGTGGAGGCTCGTGATTGCTCTGCTACCTTAATATAGGAAAGGGGGTTGATAATTCATTTTATTTTATCAAGTTTTAGTACGGCCAAAATAATTAAACACAATGTATTATTATTGCAACGTATATGCTTGTTTTTTATGTTTCGTTCCGAGATGCCTCTGTGCGAATTCTCTGCACATAGAGCATTCATTTTTATATCAACAACATTCAATAAGTATAATATCGACTGTGGAAAGGAAAAAGGACGTATCCCACACATAACAAATTTTACAGGAGGCACAAAAAACGTGTTTTGATGATTTTGGGCCATATGCAAATTATGAAATATACACAACCTAGAAGTGCACAGAGACTTCTAAACCGGTGTTCAATTGACATAATCTAATATCAATTAAAGAAGTTGTCTATGAAAAACATTTTTTTTTCAGTCTTTCTTCTTGGTTTCAACTGTCACAAGCTCATCTTTTTTCAAACATAAAAGCTTATTTTAAATGCTAATTCGGCATTTATAGCTTATATCCTTTTGATAGAACGTGTATCAAGTTTGATACATTGTGATTATCGAATAAAAGCTTTTTTGAAAAAACTGTAGACTACGTCCATTTTCCTTTCCACAGTCGATATATTCTTTCGTGTTTTGAACGAATAATATAAATATGTGTAAAATAAACAGGGATAAAAGGTGTATGCAAAATTCGTGTACGGGAGAAAAGACAAACTAACCATTATTGAGCCCCTAAAAGGTGAAGTGGGCCAAGTTAGATACGTTATAATATTCTACTTGTCTTAAAGTATTGTTAAAGTGAAATGAGATGAATAAATACAATAGTGTTTTATTGCTAAAAATAATTTACGCAAAACACCAATTAAAGATATTAAGAAAAACACAATATTCCTCTGTACTTATTTTCAATTTTATTTATCAAGATCACAACCAGCTCCACTCATGGCGAGCATTATCAACTGATAATCCTCGCCATGAGCGAAACCAGTCCTGATCTTGATAAATAAATGTGGAAAGAAATACAGAGGAATATTGTGTTTTTTTTAGTTTAATGCCTTTCCACCAAATATTGACAGTGAACACACATAATAATTATTATGCCTTAAAAACAGATTAATATTCTTAAATTTCAAGCCGGCGTATTTAAGCCCAGGACTACACTCTTTCAGGGCAATGCATTTGCAACTGATGCATGGTAGCAGCATAAAGTAAATTTACTGTAATTCTAGTAATTTTATTAATGTATTCTAATTTCATTGTAAAGCAAAATTCTGCAGTTTTTATTTGTGCAGATAAGATGTACTATAAAATAAACAAAATTAAAATGGATCATTTTTACAGTTTAGCGAAAAAAAATCAACGTGGTGTTGAAATTAAAGTAGTCAATTTAAGGTCAGTTACCCGCCCTCCGGCCGTAGGGATCGCTTAAGAACCATACAAAAACTTCATTCAAAGCTTTTTTGTTAATAATATTTAAACCTTCATTTGAAATGCCGGTTAGTTCAGACATATAGAGTTTGAAAAATAACCAGTCATTAAGAGAAATGTGCAATTTGCAGAGACTGTTATAAGGTTATAATATGTAATAATGAATTTAATCGGCGAACGATTTTAAATGTATAATTTATTTAATATTTATCTCAACGTATTTTCAACGTAATCATAAAAACAATATTTATTTAAATTACTGTTGTTAAATAAACGATATTAAAAGGAAAACGTTAAATTAATAGCATCTTAAGTTTGCTGAAAATTACGCTGTAATCGTTTTTTTATTATATGGTTTAATTTGTTTTTATATTTTAAGTGTGTGAATTTATTCCTGGTGCTGGTTTTACTTACGTGCTTTTGAAATACTACACTTGAATCTGCTGTGAAAACTTTAGAAGCGGATATGGCATGGAAAAAATATGCCGAGTCATTTACATAGTTAACGTAATATCATCATCGCCAGCAATTGTTATTAATCTTCTGACTATTTTTGCCATGATAGTTGCAATAATAAATACACGAATGTACACAGAGGTGGGCTGGCAGAGGGGCCTCGCGTGCGCCCATTGTTAAATGAGACCTCTTTTTAAATTGAGTACACCAATATTTTATATATATATATATTTCTGGTTATAATGTATGAAATATAGAATTGGAGCGAAAAAATAGAACTAATTTCTCTGTCAATCTTGGAAATTTTCAGTTCTGCAATTTTATATGTAGGTGAATACATTTTTCAGCTATTAATATTTATTATATTGCGTATTGCTACATTTTTAATAAATCAATGTGGAGCATATGGCCTCCTAATGGATGTATCTCAACAGATTTTTTTTCTACGAGAACTTTTTGTTACTCTGCCTTTCAACCTCTCTTTTCCCTCTCATTTATACTTTCATTAAAAATAAATCGATTAGCTTACCACAAGTCCTGTTTTACCCCTATCTTTATATCTCTATTTTATATATAAAAAAAAAATAATACATTGTTCGAATATTTAAAAACCGTGTGGTTTTGATATTCGGTATTCGAATACTCGTTTTCAACGAATATTTCAAATCCCCAAACGCGGCAGACTTTAATTTTAACAAGTTTTACTATGATAAACTTATACCTTGAAAATGACTCACAAATATTTTCGGCGGCATGCATGACACATACTATGTAGATTAACAAACAGTTTTCGCATATGCTCCACATTTGGGAGTGGATATGGATTAATAAAGCTGATTCAAGGTCTGTAGTGCCTACAGATCATACGTCTAACCAAAATTCATTAATTTATCGAATTCAAATATTATATTGTTCGAATATTCAAAAACAGTGTGGTTTTCATATTCGATATTCGAATATTAGTTTTTAACGAATATTTCAAATCTCCAAACGCAGCAGACTTTAATTAAGCACGTATATATTTTGCGTAAATCTAAACAAGTTTTACTATGATAGAACTTTTACCTTGAAAATGACTCACAAATATTTCCGGTGCCACGCATAACACAAATTATGTAGGTACTAAAGCAAAAAGTCCGTCGTAAATTCACGTAAATGCGGAATCAATACTCCACATATATATTTAATAGCCGAAGCTTTTTAAAACAATAAATTAATGTTGCCACATATGTGCCAAACAATCCGGGTCTCTCAATCTTGTGACCTAGTATTTTTCAAATAAATAAATTAATAAAATAAGCACCAACATAAATTATGTCACAGTTTCGGCTAGCCCGATAAAATTCATGCTCGGCTATAATAATAAAATATAATTTATATGAATAAGATATTAAAGTTACTTTATTGATTAAAAACAGATTTTATACATTATAAATAATATAATATTCCTTCTTAAACTATATCGATAACCTAGATTTAGAGTGCAACAAATCTGAATTTGGCAGAATTTGGAATCACTTCCAAAGAGCTCAAAGACGTAATTATGCTGCATTAGACTCTGCACTTTGGAACTAGGGTATCGATATGATGTATTTATAGTACTTCACAGGTTGTGTAAAAAATATGAAACGTGTTTCGTTTATTTTAGAAACATCTTTAGACAAACTGTCGTAAGATTATTAACGATGTTTATATCGACTGTGAAAAAGCAAAAGAGATAAAAAAAATATGCAGAATTAGTATCTAAGTTAAGCTTTTAAGTTTGAAAAAAAAACCCGTGAAAATTGCGATTAAGAAAAAACTTGCAATTGAACGCCGGAAGATGCCGAAAGGCGAAACCCGGGTCGTTAGTAACGATTAAAATTTAAGAAAAAATACTTGAAAACAGGTTTTTTTTTAAACAATTTATTAAATAAATATTAGATTAATTCAATTAACTATTAGTGTGTCAGTCTCTGTGTACTTCGAGGTTGTGTATATTTCATAATTTGTATTTGGCCTAAAATGAAAAAAGCGTATTTGTGTCTCCTGTAAAAAAAATGTGTGGGTTACGTCATTTACACTTGCTACAGTCGATAAATTAAAAATGTAGAACGAAAAATAACTAAACTTAAATATAATAAACTTTGCGATAGTAAGTCTGAAGATGCCTCTGAAAGAGGCGAAACACGTGTCACAGTTAGTAACACAATACGTGGAATAATCAAAGTTAATTTAAATTTTCTATTAATAATAAAACTCATTTTACGCTGTTTCACTTTATTGCTGGTGGAGTAACTTTAGAAGAATGTCAATAAAACAAGAATAGTGGTAAAAAAATCTCTTAAAATATCCGCCAAATCAGATGTGTATAAGTGTCCGGATTGGGATTCAAGCCCATGCAACACAGCTGCCAACTAACAGTTCATTGAAAACTCGGCTAGATTCCTGGGTAAAATTAATCATTATTTTGTTAGTATACTTTATCACAAATCGATCGATAAATCTACAAACAAACCAAACGTTAATTACTGTTTTTTTGCTGTATATCATTGCACCTGGTATGATGGAAAACTCTTATACAATAATATAATAGGTTGGCAAAATGTTTAGCTATTTAGCAGACGTGTATTCTAAATCACCTTACGTCAAATTAACCAACTCCGTCTAACGACAGTAATAAATTATTTTAGATACACCACCCGAAATCAAGATACGCATCTTGATTTGCTATCGTTTGTTAAAAACGCACATGAGTGGATCAATAAGTAAATATAACATTGGCTTGAAGTTACTTTTTTATGAACTGAATGATTACCGTGCTATAATTATATATTTTTATTATTTTGGCGCAGCGTTGTTAGCTTCCGTGCCGGATCTTATGGGTTCGAGTCTTAGTACGAAAAGCTTTTGTTTAGTCATGGGTCTCATTCGATCCTGGTGGGGAGAATTTTTAAACATCAAAAACACCCATGCCTTCGAGCGGAAATCAATAATCGATCGAAAAAATGCTGTTGACTTGGCATGAAAGCCCATGATGCTAACCGCTGCGCCATATGACCAATTTTCCCTCTAAGCCGCATGCGCGTATGGCTGCGCAGCAGTTTGAAAACCTCCGAGCACTTATTCTGGGTTGGCACGCACTCTAATACAACTATTCAAATATTATTTTTTTTTAATTGAAATAACCCTAATTGACCGAAATAACAACCAGTATTAATTTGTGTATATATATAATCTATGTCCGCTCCCAATGTGGAGCATATGACCTAATGGCGGTATCTCAACAGACATTTTTCTACGAGAACTGTTTGTTACTAGTCGCTCAACTTCACTTTTATCAAAGTGAGTAGTAGGGAAAGAAGAATAAGGCTAGAACAGGACTAGCGGTTGACTAATCGCTATTGCTAAACCCAGTTATTAAAGGATCAGAAGGATAGGAGGAGAGGAAATTATGTGAAATAACATTTATATTATCAGAAATATGTATCGACCAATATACATTATATAATATAAGGATAAGTTGTAAGAAACAACGTGAAAAAATAGAAAATTAAAAATAAATTTATATAATAATAAGCGACTGATTATTTGTTTCATTTTAACTATTTTCTTAATTTGTGCTTGATTTTATTTTATGTAAAAAAATATAATGAGTTATGTTACATTTAATACACTTATCAATCAAAAATTATTTATAAATTATCAAATAATAATATTTTTTATTATGCAAATAAAATAAAAGAACACTATTTTATATATAAAAATGACAAATTATCCCACGCATTTGTTGGATTGGCCCGCGCAGCCTTTGAATTTTCCGCGAAGCTAAGCTCTCGGAGGGAACATTGCTTAGGACCCGACAAGTTCAGAAGCACTAATGGAATTTTAATGAAAAAAAACTAAAAAATTACGATTTTTATAAGACTACACAACATTTGGACGCACATACGCGGCGGCGATACTCATCAAGAGGTTAAGCCTGCCTCGTAAAAATCACTCTCAAATCTCAATCAATTGCGTAATACAAACACGGACAAAAAACAGTTAAAATCTGCAGCTCATTTGAGTGCGTTCTGTATAAATCAGTGATTTTTATTACCCTTAAAGAGGCATGTAACCAATTTTATGGATTCGGTTCTTGAATAGTTCTACAATGAGAACTGGAACTCACAGTTAAACATCACGATTCCAGATTAGAGCGAAGAACTTTATCGAGTATGTCGTGCCCAGCCTCGACAGCCAGCAACATGATGTATTTATTGGAACCATAAATTACTCCCGGGAAACTTACCTATTCACAGAGTAATTATTTTATTACGGAAGAAGCAGGCCCAAGCAGCAGCGGTCTCCGTCCATTGGTCAGCAGTAGTTGTAATTTCTGCAGTGGTTTCGAATGTGACTTTATATTTTTCAAACATTTTTATATCCTCGTAAATTTTCGGCGTCATTGTTCCGTTAGCAAGGGCATATCCTGACAAGCTAGAGAATAACTGTTATTTATACAATTCGGAAAACCGCTGTTGGTTTTTGGACGACTGATATTATTAAAATACATTTGTTATACATAAATTTGTTTAAAGTAGAAAATAATACGAGCCACTTGAGATCAACTCGCAGAGAAAAGACAAAATAAACACTCATGTCCAAGATAGAAAGTTTTAACTGAAAGCTTTAGTTTTTTATTCGGTCACCAAACCTCTCTTATTCAAAGAGAGTAATAGAGATATAAGGATACGGCTAGAAAAGGATTGGAACGGTGTGAAGGATTTTTTAGACAGCGCAAACACCCTTCGAACAGAAATCGATCGAAAAAATGCTGTTTGTACTGGAACTCGAGCCCGTGAAGTCCGGCACGGAAGCCCACAACGCTAACCGCTGCGCCATAAGACCCAAATAATACATAATACATAGATATTTAAAAAGTGAAATAAAACATAAATAAAACAGCACCGGAAAATAACTGCAAACTGGCTTTTAGATTGACTATCACTGAACACCATTTATTTCTAAACATAATTCATACATTTTTGTGGCTTTTATTGGTCTTTGAGATCGTGGATTCATGATTACATGGACGATAGTTTTTGTTAAATCCGCTCATTCTGAAATTTGATTATTTTCTCTTTTTACGATTTAAAAATGACTAATAATATAATAATTGGAGCATAAAACGACGTCGTAAAATTTCATTTGATTTATAGTAACCTACTAGATTCTCACGGAAAATGGAAGACGTATATAAAGTTTTGAGAAATTTTACAATTTATTACATATCTTGTAAGTGATTGCAGTTTTGAACGCTGAATGTATTCTAAGTAAAGAAAAATGAGCTTTTACGAGTTAGGACGGATTTTCTATTCAAATAATTATAGAAAGTTTTAACAGTCGGTTAATTTAGCGTCGAATTATTTTACGTGTTATTGAAAAAATATAGCTTTCCTTAATCAGTATTCTAATAGATGATTTTAAAATATCGTTTCAATGAATCAGTAGATTGAAAATTGAAACGATTTTAGAAGCCAAGTTGCCCATGAAAAGATTTTTTTTTTTTTGTTAAACAGCAAGTGGTCGTTGTAGAGGCTTGGGTAAACAATGAATATATGAAAAGAATTTTAAGGCCTTACAAGTTGCTTATAAAATTTTTTATGCACGGTTTCGAAATTTCACGGTCCAATGTAATGGAACGTATTTTAAATTTCTCTATGAACACTTCATTTTTACACTTTTTTCCGCATGGAACGTATCCCCCGTGCAAAAAAAGAATTTGTTGTATATATAATATATGCAAGCTGGAGCGTGGTGCAGTGTTCAACGTCTTCGGTTTCATTGACAGACCTCACGGGCTCGAGTCCCAATATGAACAGCAATTTTTCAGCCGATTTATAGCGTAGATTTTTGGTCTTCCACCTTTCTTATATTTCAATAACGAACGAAAGATTAGCGAAACATTAGTCTTGTTTAAACCTTATCCTTTCTATCCTTGTTCTCTTCGAAAAAAGATATGTCGAGCAACTGATTGACAAGAAGTTCTTGTAGAAAAATATCTGTTGATTTACCTTCATTAGGACGCCATATTATCCACTTTAAGAGCAAAAAGTTTTGAACCAAAGGCTTGTAAAATCGTTTACAAGTATTTCACATTTTAAATGCTTATATTTTTAAAAAAAAAAAAAAACGCTATGTTTAATCAATACGAAATGTGGTAAAAAAATTGAGTAAATTTAATAAAAACTAACCACAAAGCTAAATAAATATTTTGTGTAGAGTTTCAGTTTGCTTAAACAAGGGTTTGAATCAGCGGTGAGCTACCAATACGTTAACAAGGGGCTCGCTTAATCTCCTTAAAATTATATGCAATACTAAAATAAGCAATCGATTTTCACTTAATACACTTAAAATATGAATAAATATGCAGTTTACCGAAAACATATCAATCTTAATGCCTAAAAGTGTACTACTGTGTATACTGAAGCTGTCGTAGATAATTTATAAGTCTGAAATTGCAACTATGCACTAGTTTGATCCGAGAATTTTGTTTTCATTTAAATTAACACACGGGGCTTGCCGGCCTCAGTAAAATTTAACGAGCCCCCTGCAGACCACCCCTGGTTTGAATATTCGAATGAAATCTGACAGATATTGCATAATCAATCGAATAATGTATATGGACATAAGTGATGTTTTGCATTGCATATTGTTCTTAAATATAATTCATGCACAAACAAATATTTTTTCTATTTATCTTTCAAAGCCGTTGTACGTGTGTCAGATATAGAATTGAGATTGCGAAATATATAACAGATACCGTTCGTTTGGAGCTTAGAAATTTCTTTGCGGGAATTTTTCTCAGCCATTCGGTATGTAAGTGTGTACATATCGTGGAAGCGGGGTTCACAGGGCAACTCAGACAGAAAGCATCAGACTTCAGACGTCAAATGACACGAGATAGACAGTAGACATTGCTAGACAGGTAATAGTTTATCTGACACTAGACTCAAGAGATACCTTGCTACTATATCTATCCGTTATCTATGGCCTAAAATCAAAATTTAAGAAAGTTATCTCTGATTCACTTTTCGAAACCATCGGTGAATTTAAGTACTGCTAAAATAGGGCATTGCTATTGTATCTATTACCTTCGTCATAATTTATTCGATTTATTTAACTCTGTTCACTATGTCACAGTCGGTTGTTGTTTGCAAAGGCGGATTACGCACATGGGATGTGCAATAAAAAGTGGTGGCCCTGTTTTTCGGATAACATAAAAACGTCAAATAAAAATCAAGTAAATAGTCAAAATATAGAAAAATCTAATCTGAGTTATAATACATAAGCTATTTTTGAGGCCCCTTAAAATCCGAGGCCCACAAACGCGCGCCTCATTTGCTTATAGGATAATCCGCCACTGGTTATCAAAGTCAAAGAAACCGGATATTTTATAAAAATACATGTTCACTTTTAAGGTGTTCACTGTCAATACTTGGTGGAATGGCATTATAATAAAAATATGTTTTATTATTTTTATTAAAAATACATGTCTTTGATTTGGTCGTTTTTTCGTCTGGTTATTTGTCCAAAAGACAAATGTTGAAAAAAACGTTCATTAAAAACAGTTAGTAACATAAAATTTCGTAGAACTGCGAAAGAATATATTTTTAAAATTAAACACTTTTTTCTATGATTATGCTAAGCTGTGATTTTTCTTTTATTATTTTATGGACCCAAAGATGAAAGAAAATAAAAATAATAAAACATTTTTAGTACTTTTTCCACATAAAATTTATTAGATCAGGACCGGTTTCGCTCATGATGAGCATTGTCAACTGATAAGAAAAACAATAAAACAGTGATATTTATACAAAAGTTAAGTGATAAAAATAAGGTATGACAAACAATTGGTATTACAACCTAGCAAAAGAATTGAAGTAAAATACAAGGAAAATGAACTATAAATAAAAAGTTGAAGACCACTTAGCAATGAAACTATTATGACAAAAACCAATAAGGTATGAATTATCATTACCGAAGTAAAAACCAACAATTAGTGTATATAATAAATAAATCTTAATGTCTGTCAACCAAATTGAGTTTGGAAAATCCAGTAGAGTTTCCAAACTCAATTTGGTCCTGATCTAATAAATTTTATGTGGAAAAAGTACTAAAAATGTTTTATTATTTTTATTATAATGCCATTCCACCAAGTATTGACAGTGAACACCTTAAAAGTGATGAAAGAAAAGTCTGAAAATTTTATGTCGCTCTCAAATTGTAATACTTGGTGGAAAAGCATTATAGTAAAAAAAAATACTTATTTGTTTATTTATTATGTTCAGAAACGATGTCACTAATCACGAGCAGAAAGCGGATTTTCACGTGTTGGAGCGAATCCCAAAATCCCAGGATTACGGGATGGTAAAATTGGTTGGGATCCCGGGATCAGTGGCCATAGTTACAAATAAAATGCGATTAAATAACTATATCAATGAATGACGTCAAAACATTAAATTAAAGATTATTTTAAATATTTTAACTGTGCACTTTGTTTCGTGCTTCAAATTGTTGAAGCAAAAAAATGTTGAACGGAAAAATATCATTTTAATTATTATATTACTATTGTATGTTTTTCGACGATTCTAAGAAATGAATATGATTTAATTAATTTTTTGGTTACTCAACGCCTCCTTACGAATTGGGTCTATTCTGGGAAATCTTTTATATAGCTAGAAAGTCAAAAACAACAAACGGCTACCGCACGCTGAAACCGCAAAACTCTCATAGTAATTTATAATAAGTGAAGGCTCATTTATAAATGTAATTTACAGTGTTTTTTTTATCAACCTGTTAAAAGTGAAATAAAAAAGCAGTAATTAATAATATAAGAAAAATGAATAACGTACTTATGGCTTCATCAATAATATTTTTTCATTTTAATGTTACGTAGAATTATATTATATAATTTGAGCCGAATGTAGTTTGATAGCATCAAAAACTTGCTTATATTGACTGATCGCTGAATTTGGTTGAAAGCCATAGAAGAGTCGTAGTATTAATAAATATTGTTAATGTGTTTGTTGTCAATTTATGGAGATAAATTATAATATTTGTACTCAGGGGTGAACTGAGGGGGCCCAGAGGGCCTCGTGCGAGCCCCTTATTAAATTTCAATAAGGCTGGAGAGCCCTTTGTTAATTAAAGAGAAAACAATATTTTCATATCAAATGAGTACATAACTGCAATTTCTGACTTATAAATTATCTAGAACAGCTTCACTATACACAGTAGTACATTTTTGGCCATTTACATTAATAAGTTTACAGTAAACTGCATATTTTTACATATAATAAATGTATTAAGTAACAATCGATTGCTTATTTTAGTATTGCACAGAATTCCATCGGAGTGATAAAAAACTCACTGCTTCCTCAGAACAATGAGAATTGCTTTGATATACAGCGAGCCCCTTGTCAACGTATTGGCAGTCCACCACTGTTTGTACTCATCAAACTCATGTTTTACAAATCTTAGAGCTTTTAATTGATGGGACAATAGCAAAGGATGACAAAATTATCAATGTATAAAAATGTCAGTATCTAAAATTGTCGAATTAATAAAAAGATATATCAAACTTTTATAAAGTCGATCTTATCTTAAACAAAATTTGATATACGTACATGAATAAAACTGGAAGTAAAAAAGTAAAATACCTGACACTTATTTGCGCAATTAATAAAATATTATTTTTAATTTAATACATACATACAAAAAAGAGTTGAAATTATCATGTGTACAACATTTAAAAAAATTAAATAGTTACAGCAATATGTCCCATTAGTATTTGAAGCATATCGATAAGCACAATACAATAATTGACTTGTTATCAATTAATGACAAACAACCCTACTCGGTCAGTGGCTAAAAACCTGATGAGAATAATCACATATTTATATTAACCACAGTTTATGACTTCGTTCTTGTAAGTTAGAAACAGTGCTAAGTAAAAAAAGATGCTAGATTTTAATTACTTAGATAGTAATTAAAACTAATATTTATCCAATTAGTAAAAAAAAACAGATAAACACGAGCTTAATTCACAAGAAAAAAAATCATATCTTTCCCAGATATGGGCTTATGTTTAAACATATGCCAGAACAGGGCTTATGTTTGGGTTACTAATAAAGTAACACATCAAACACCGTAACATTGCATCTTGCAAATATTGGTTTATTTTCGTAGTTGTTCGTATTTAAAGACAATAAAACAAAAACTCCTTTCCTTTCCAGCTTGGTTCGCTTATTTCAAAATAAATAAAAACACAGACAAACTAATTCGAGCCGAAACTTTAAGCTAATTTAATTTTATGGCTATGAACTTTGACCGGTGCGTGCTTCAGACTGCGGCATTACCAACTTTAAAACGGTAACTCTTTTGCAATAAACAAACGAATTTAGTTTCCGTTTCGAAATAGTTATTCGATTTTAAACGTAAGCCGGTCGTAAAAGTAAAGTTAAATCATGCTCAACTCAACTGATAAAACCGAGGTCTTTTAGATCAATATATTTCGAGCGGTTAACTGTTTACCCAAGGCGAAATAATTTTGTATATTTTTAACGTTTAAAACACTATCATTAATTAAAGTTTGATTTAAAACTGAAAAGAAGAAATATTTCAGATTGTTAATTGCAGCTTTTTAATCAATTTTCCAGATGAAAGATATCCGCGATATCTCTGCATTATAATTAAGGCTCGTATTTAACCGGTCTGAATTTTAATACAGTTTCGGTCATAATTTTTATCACATTGGTCAGAATTTATATTAAATAGTCATAATTCAAATGAAATTTAAAAAAACCTAACCTAACCTAACCAAAATCGTTATAAAATCTGACCGTATATTTTTTTTATTCTGACCAAAAACTTAATTATATTCACACCGAAAGTTTATTTGAATTCTGACCAAAAAATGATTTAAGCTCTGACCATTTATTTTTTTCCTTTAAAATAACTCTCTTAACCTGATCTCTGCCCAGAGCGTATATTTACGCGCTACAAGTCCGTGTTCAAGGGGCCGTCCATACAAAATGCGCGTAATATTACGCTCTCCTTTGTACTTAATTTACAAGTCACCAGTACCTCTCTTAAATAATTAAATTTAACTCGCATCTAGTGAAATCTTTTGAGATTGTGTTGTAATACTTGAACTCGAAGGATATTGAATTTTAATCTGTAATACATCGATTTTTTGACATCGACAAAAGTTTTCGTGTGTTGTTGATATGCGGCGCTACTATATAGGGTTACGCCATACATATTATTAGTGACTAATGAAATACCGGGACTTCCCATTTATTCTTACGTTATGTTTGTCCAGTATTATATTTATAAACGGGGAATTATTTCTATTCTGAATACTCACTGCAAGTAACAATGATCCTGGAAAAATTGTCAGTTATGTGTGTGTTTTCATGTTTGACACATCTTAGTTGGTTTTGTGGGCCAGAATATCGTTTTTGTTAAGTATTTCATTTACAACAGTTTTATAACTAGATACATTAACAGTTTATTTTTAAATTTACGTCTTTTTTCGTTATTTACCAAATGATTTTTTGTGTTTTAAAACTTTATAACCTGCGTTGTTTGTGAGTGTCTGTTTATTTTATAAGATTTTCCTGTGTCGTAACTTTTTTGACGATTGTTTATATATCTTTTTCAACTTACGTTTCCTGGATATTTGATTTTTTACATATACTATTTTAACGCCTGAGAATGGAAGGACAACAAAGTACATCTAGGTATAAGTGCAAACAATGTAAAGTGGCTCTCTGCATAGAACCTTGTTTTGAGGCATACCACACGTTAGAAGACTATTAATTTGTTTTAAACTGTTCGCCGTATTTTATATATATATTTAAGATACAATTTTGATATGATAGAATTACTTTTGATATACGACCGTGATACGATTTTCCGTGTTAATTTTGTGACAACCCTGAGGTTTTGTGGATCATTTATTTCGGACATTTTTGGATAAATGTCAGCGGAAATGGCGCATCGTGTATTTTTATGGTAAGTCTATATGATATACTATTAGGATATGTCCAAAAATATATATTTATTAGGATTTATTTTTTGAAAGAAAACCGCGGCCCTCCGTGTACGGCCATATTAATACCGCACGGCACAGATCAGGTTAATGATCCCAATTAAGAAAAATGATTAAACAGTTAGTATTTGAAAAGATTTTCTATATTTGTTTTGACTCCGTCATCAAGTGTATATTATAAAGTATACATATATTTACTATTTTTTTTTACCATGTATTTAAAATGAGTGCATGGTATAAATGTAACGTTTGAATATTATTTCATAAAATATAACCGCCCCTGCGTATACAAGGGGTCAATTGATCAAATGCCACATTGACCGGCCGCCACTGGTTCTATTAGAAGCCCATATGTTTCAGATTTGGAATGGTAAATGGTAATACACAATTTCATCATACTAAATTGTAAATTACAAACAAGGAGTTGTTAGTATGGTAGATATAATGATTTAATTATCATAATGTATTTAGACATACCAAACTAAGATACTCCGTTCTTAGAATCTTGTATGCTTACAACCTATCCATCTTTTAAAGATGCAGCTGAGATTTTCACATTCAAAGCTTCGCCAGTATTTATTTATGCATTTTCTCGATACCTCCTTACACCGCCTGGTGTCCTGGTATCGCCATTGAAAACCCTTTCCAATTAATTGCACGCTGCCATTTGTTTATTATAGTGGCGTTAGTTTATTTAACTGTACCCACGTCTGCCTTCTGCGCTCCTAATACGAAATAATAAGCAATTAAGTACCATTTAAGTACAAACTTCTTTTAAATTAATAAATTATATTGTATAAATTGAATTGAATTAGTATTAAGATCAATCGATTAATATAATTACTATAATATAATCGTTTAATCATCGATGTATTTTAATTACTATTAACTATTTACCTACTTCCTATCATTTATAAGGTCATAATAAAAATAAATTGCATATACTTTCGATCAGTGGCGGATTACCCAATAAGCGCAAGAGGCGCGCGCTTGGGGTCTCCAAATCTAAGGGGCCTCAAAAATAGCATAAATTAAATAAAACCTTATATTTTAAATACAGCTTTCAATATTTATTATTATTCTACGAAGAGTTTTGTAGCACTTTTATGTTATTCGAAAAATAGGGCCTCCAAAATTGATTGCGCCTGAGGCCTCCAAAGTGCTAAATCCGCCACTGCTTTCGATGGATTTGGCGGTAACTCTGTGGAAGTTCTTTTTAATATAAAATAACATTTGTAAGTAAGATAGTCTGAGGATACCTCTGAAAGAGGCGAAACACGTGTCACAGCTTGTAGCACAATATGTGGAATAATCTAATATATTTTATATTAAAATACATTGCATTCAATATTTGAAGCAGTAAAAAATGTATCATTATTTTTAATTATTTTTTCAAATTAATTTAACCAATGTCAAATTTAGATTAAAATATACATACATTTGATAATTCAAAAGATAAAACTCTTTTTTGATCTAATATTACATTTATTCAAAATATTTTTCAATAAATTCAAAGGTTTTCATGAATCTGTGAATTTTTTTACAGTATAATTTATAGTATCACAAAATATCATTTTATAGATCTCATAAATAACTTGATAGTCGAGCAAGGGACTCAAAATAATGAAGACGACAATATTAACTTACTACTGTTAAGTTAAGTGTTGAAAATATGTATATTTTTCTCATTAGCTTACATCCTTTTGGTATAACGTGTATCAAGTTTAGTATATTGTGATTATCGAAAAAAACTGTGGGTTACGTCTTTTTTCCTTTACAAAACCGAAAAGGTTACCCTATAGTATGTTCCTACTAACTAGGGCGAATAAGTTGAAATAGTTTTCGATAAAATTACTCCGGCGTAGACCCTACTAAATCATAAAGTGTCCGAACGCGCGGGCAGGCACGAAACCTATAACTTGAGTTATTTTTGATTTCAAAATTATAAGAAGTAAGTTAGGTACGTTCATACGGAAGTATGGGAAACTTCTGTGCCCTGCGTAATTGGACGAGGATCTCCCGTCGACCTCTTGTAATATATTGTGGTTACTGAGTGAACGGGTATAGTTGTGGCAACGAAAAGCGAGCGATTTCATTAACAATGATTCAAGAAGGAATACTGTAGAATACAACTTAAAAGTTATATGAAGTAAATACGGATTCACTGTGATATTCTTAAAAAAAAACAATGAAATGACACAAAAGAGACGAGAAATATAACTATGACCGATTGTAACACTTGAAGAAACTTACAAGTATGAAGATTTTAAAGTTGCTTGAATTAAACTTAGTATGTATTTGTTTTCAAGATTGATTAATAAAAAATGAAATTGAGTTCGATTACTTTGTTATCCCACTGAAACTCTGCATCGCGTTTTGCTTTTTTTATATACATTTTCAGACTAACGATCGTATTACTATTTATTATTGTAAAGTAATTGATTGAAAAACATAAAGTTTATGAATTTCCGATCTCAAAAGTCTTTACAGCTAATAAATACCAAATGCTCTGCCTAATTCATGAACGCGAAATTCAGAACAAACAAATAATTTAAAGGAATCGATTCTAGAATCTTCCATATGTCGTTATTAATTGCTATATTCTTAGGTGTGTCGCCTGATGTGGTCCAGTTGGTAAGAGCTTGCTCTACCGTTCACTAAGGTCTGGGTTCGATTTCCGGTAAGATCGCAGTGTCTTTAAGAATTGTTCAATTCAAAGCTGTGATTGAAGACTGGGTGTTTGTGATGTCAATTCACATTACTTCCTCTCCTCCCATCTTTCTGACCCTTTAATAACTGAGTGTAGCAATAGCGATTAGTTAATCACTAGTCCTGTTCTAGCCTTATCCTGCTTTACATAGTACTAACTTTGAAAAAATGTGAGGTTGAGCGACTGAGTAACTAACAGTTTTTGTAAAAAAAACTTCTGTCAGTTACCTCCATCAGGAAAACATATGCTCCACATTGGGAGCGGACATGGATAAAAAAATATATTCCTAATACCTAATCAAACGAAATATTAATGATTTAAAAACGTCAGTATATAATAATAGTAAAAACTCCTTTATAGTTAAATGAGATCCCAAAAGCTTTGTTTAAGACCGCAGAAAACAAGAGTACAAATAGAAGAAACAAGAATTCTTGTAGAATAAAATCACATTGTAGTGTTTTACAAAGTAATTGTGTAAGTCAGCCTTTACTACGAAACAAAACACAACAACATTAACGTTTCTAAAAACGAAATTAAAGATCTCATCTGTAGCAGATTGCAGCATAGTAGATAAACTTCTTGCGGAGGCTGTATATTTACCACTTTTAGGACCATTGGTTGGGTCACAAGGCCAAATTGAGAACCTGACCCTAAAAACCACACTTTTCTATTTAACTTAACTTAGTACGTACTAATTTATGTATTTTGTTTGATTTACTTTTGATATATATATATTATATATATATCCAGTTTATTTTTGTTTGCAGCTGCGTGCTGTTATTTAATACCTACGCAACATTTTGACGGTGATATTTTTATGTTACCAATTTATTTTTATTGTAATCGAAACAGCGTTTGTACGCATGAAAAGATTATTATTTATTTTATTGTTTTTGTTGAAATAATATTTAGATACAAGTTATGACACCTAATATTTTATTAATATAATCATGTTTGAGTCGATGTTTATCGTACTACAATGGAGCTTTATGTACAATAAAACATTCACATTGAAATACTTTTGTTTAAACTCATTTAGTAGTTTAAGATTTCGACTGAAGGTGCTTGGTGGAATTTCAATATTAAATTTGAATCGTTCAAACTATGTACATTCTCACAAATTTTGTCACTAACGACCCGGGTTTCGCCTTTCGGCATCTTCAGGCATTCAAGTGCACGGATGAACTTGAACTGACGCTTAGCAAATAAAAGTTTCGTGCTTATATAAGATATAAGCACGAAACTTTTATTTGCTAAGCGTCAGTTCAAGTTCATCCGTGCACTTGAATGCCTGAAGATGCCGAAAGGCGAAACCCGGGTCGTTAGTGACAAAATTTGTGAGAATGTACATAGTTTGAACGATTCAAATTTCATTTAGTAGATTTGAATAATTCAAATTATGTGCATTCACACAGATTTCGTCACAAACGACCCGGGTTTCGCCTTTAGGCATATTCAGGTATTCAAGTGCACTTATGAACTTAAATTGACTTGAATTTTTCGTGTTTATATTATAAGAAATAAATGTATCACTGAGTTTAATGCCATTGCTGGCGAAAAAGATTAGCCCATGGGAATGCCCACAGATTTGAATGGTGAGTAGTTTCAATAATTATATTTATTTTTGTTTGTCGCAAAAGTTTTATGATTATATTTATATAGGGTATAAAAGTGGAGAGCCAGGCATTTGTAGCTATTCATTTCAAATAGGAATTAATTATTTACCGATTTTGGAGTTATAATGCAAAACGTATTATTTCCAAAATGAGCGATATCGAATTAGGTACGCAGATAGGGCAATTCAAACCTAATGAATCGATTGGTCTTATTGGTTTTAAGATTAAATGTCTAAAACACTGTGGTTTTTCAATTTGAAATCGTATTTTCATGCAAATTTTATTTAGGTTGTGTTATTTGTTATAGTTTTTTGACTCTACTGAAAAGTTTGAATAAAGTACAAAGGAATATTGTTTTTTTAATTCATATAAGTATTGACAGTGAACACCCTAAAAGCGAGTATTAGAAAATACCGCTTTCTGTGAAAAACTACATTTATTTTCCAATTTTAACCAGTAAAAATATTTATCTTCATGAACATGAAAAAGGACGTAACCCACATATATCAAATTTGTCAGGAGGCGTAAAAAATGTGTTTTGATGATTTTGGGCCATATGAAAATTATGAATTATACACAACCTTAAAGTGCACGCAGACTTCTAAGTTGGTGTTTAATTGACATAATCTAATATTAATTAGAGAAATTGTCTGGGTAAAATCTTTATTTCAGTCTTTTTTCATGGTTTTATTTTTTTACAAGGTCATTGTTTTCAAACTTAAAAGCTTAGTTAGATATTAATTCGGCATTTGCAGCTTGCATCCTTTCGATAGAATGTGAATCAAGTTTGATATCGAAAAAAACCTGTTTTGAAAAAACTGTGGGTTGCGTCCTTTTTCCTTTCCACAGTCAATAATTAAAGATAAATGTGAAAGTACGAAGACATCGGGAGAAATAAGGAGTCAAATCAACGTTAGTCAGGAAATAAGACACACAGAGCGACGTTGAATGAAAGTCCCGTCGCAGGACAGCCGCCTGGTGGACGCGAAGAGGCTTCAGCCAGTTAACTAACGATCGACTTGACTCTCGCATAATTCAACCGTGTATTGCCCAAAATAGGATTCGAGCCCGAACGTACGTGACACGGCGTGAGACAGTTTAATGGTAGTCGATCGCAACAGGAAGCGATCGGAGATTATTTAAACAACTCCGTTTTATTAATTGATGATGCCAGTTGGAAAATGTGGAGTTATAATGCAAGAGGGTAAAAATATCAAAGTATTTTAGTTCTACAGTTTTTAATAATTGTTATGCGTTGATAGATATTTCGGCTTTCGCCATCGTCAGAACTATGTTTAAACTTATATTTTGCCCAGCTATATATACTGGCTCTGAAGAGATACACAATGCATCAAGTTAATCACTCTAACATCCTAACTCTAACATCCAGGATGTTAGATGTCCGCTCCCAATGTGGAGCATATGGACTCCTAATGGAGTTTATCTCGATAATCAATAAAAACACAATATTACTTTGTACTTTATTACACTTTATTAAAAAGGTCAGGACCGGTTTCGCTCATTTCGAGTATTGTCAAAATATATAAACAGTGCTATTTACAAAATTAAATTGAAATAAAAGGTTTAAACAACAATTGGCAATGAAAAGAGTTTACAAATTAAAATATAAGTGACTCTCTAGTTACACAAAATTTAAATGTTTAACAACTATAATATAATATACAATTAAACAATTATAAACATAATTAAAATTTGGGAAATTTTCAACAAAGTGATATTCTACATTACTAAAGTAAATAACTTAATGATAATTTTGTGTTTATCGTAAGAGAAGTGTTTCTTCGAGAACTGCTTGTTACTCAGTTATTCAAACTCTCTTTTTTCAAAGTGAGTAGTAGGGAAAAAAGGATAAGGCTAAAACAGGACTAGTGGTTGACTAATCGCTTGGCTACACCCAGTCATTAAAGGATCAGAAGGATGGGAGGAGAAGAAAATAATGTAAACTGGCATCACAAACACCCAGTCTTCGATCACAACTTTGAAACTGAATAATTCACTGTCATCTGACCGGGAATCGAACCCAGAAATGCGTGATCGGTAGAGCAAGCTCTAACCAACTAGGCCACAGGCAGTAACATAACGATACTTCTGACTAAACAAAAAATAACAATTTCAGCTATTAGGCATTATGTTGAGCGATCAAAACATTCTGTTAGTAATCAATTTCTGCATGAACAGTGACGATGTATGGATTCATTGAACGAATAGTTCAATAAAAAAAAGTACTGCTAAATCCATTCAGAGAACTAGCTAGAAGCGTGTGATGCTATTTCTCCGTGCACTAAACAATGGCTACTTCATTGCGCAATGTAATAAATACGTGAGGAAATTTGATTACAAACTAATTAAGTAAAATAAGCGAGCGCTTCCTTTTCCACGATAGCACATAACAACCACGCCGTGTTGTTAATCCTGGAAGCCGTGTATCGTCCTTAAAAATCTGTTAACTTGCAATCGTTATAAATTCAGGTGGACGCGGTACCAGGGCGACATGTTCGCATCGAGATGGGTGTCGGGGTAGCGTTCCCGAGACAGCGGGAAGAGGAACACCGTTTGAGGAATGTCTGGCCACCGTCTTAATACGTCTGCTAGCCTGGTAGCGGTGACATCGTACTAAACGATTTTTCTAAGTGTAAAAACTATTTCAACTATTTATTATAAATTATTTAACTTTACAACAAAATTATGTCACATATTTATTGCTTTCTGTCTGATTTAGGATATTGATCATCATACGATGGTTTTTAAGAAAAAATACAATTGCAATTAAATCTTTAAAAAATTTGCTCAAATATTTTTTTTAACATAAAATAACTTTACTAATTTCAAATTTATTATTATATAAATATAGAATTAGTTTTTCTCATTGAATTCCTTCTTATATGTGCATGTAAGGCTTTCATCCCTTATCCATTTCGTCTCTAGTGTAGTGAAGTGGGCTTAAATTTAAGGGTGTACGTCTCGGGTATGTAGGGCTTGGAGTAGGTGTGAAGTTTTCAGCGTAGAATAAATTCAAACAAGGATTTATATATTGAAGTCTATCAAATTGTTTAAAAATGATTAATGTTTGTCTGAATCTGACATTACTAAAATGATTCATACTTTCGATAGATTCGGCGGTTACTTTGTGGATGTTCATTTTAATATAAAATAACATAGATTTTTCCCCGTATTGTGCTATTAATTTTGATACGTGTTTTGCCACTTTCAGAGGCATCATCTAACAATCTTACTTTCACAATGCTTGTTTACAATATAATATCCTAAATACGAAAGGCTGCTCGCCACTGCTAAATTTATTTTCAATGGGTTTAACTCTTCTAAATTGATACGACTCATTAGTTAATCATTTTGTAATGTAAATGTCATTTGTAAGTATCATTATTGTTTGTTTGTTTTCTATCCTCCCCCCTTGCTTCCCGTTTTTATTTTTATAATATATCATGTTAGAATATTAGAATTAAAACTATTCTTACTTAAACAAGCATTGTGAATTTAAGATTGTCTGAGGATGTCTCTGAAAGAGGAGAAACACGTGTCACAGTTAGTAGCACAATACGTGGAATAATCAAATTTTATATTTTAGTGAAATTCCACAAAGTTACTGCTAAATCAATCGTAAGTATATTTTTTAAATTTTGACTCCTTGGTGCAGCGGTCAATGTTGTTATCTACCGTGACGGATCTGACAGATTCGAGTCCATGTATGAACAGAATTTTTCAATCGATTTCTGCTCGAAGGCATGGGTGTTTGTGATGTCTAAAACAAACAACTCCTATTATTCCAAGGCGTAACGAAACGATTAGTTGATTACTATGATATTGTTGATTGACTTAGCATTTAATTGGTTGAACTCCATTGTAATAAGGTGAAAACATTTAAAGGTATTTTATTTTTACAAATATATGCTTGATAGCTATTCTGGCGTACGCCCTCATCAGGTCCATGATTAAACTTATACTAACTTCGAAGAGATACATAATAAATCCTTTCATCCATTAACACTCTAATTTATACTACAAAATATAGTAAAAATAGTGTTTCACAGAACGATGACAAATATGGGGTTACTCAAAGTAAATTAAACTTATTATTTTTAAATTTTTTCATAAACATCTTGTAACGGTCTTAGCAACGGTGACAGATTGATATTTGTTAGGTAATTAAAATTACCATTGGTTTTATTATGTAAACTAATATCTAGTTGTTATCAGAGCCGGCGCAACTATACATTTGAAATAGGCAACCACTTAGGGCGCAAACCATCAGGGGGCGCATAAACGGAGTATTAAAATTATTTTTATACACTTTAACAATAATAATATAATTTTATTTTGATATTTGTATTAATTTTCGTTATAAATGTGTATCGTATTCTATATGATTTGAAAATAATAGGTTGAGAGACTGAGTAACAAACAGTTCACATAGAAAAGCTTCAGTTGAGATTCCTCCATTCGGAGGCCATATGCTCCACAATGGGACATGGATATATGTATAAAAAAAATCTAATAATACCATATGATACCTAATGATACCACATGATAGTGGGACCATTTGTTAAAAAGTGGGCGCACCAATAACCGTTGCCTAGGGCGCCAAATAACCTCGCACCGGCACTGGTTGTTATAGTACATATTATATTGTTATAGGAAATTAAAATATTCGTAGACTGCTACAAAGATGTTCCTTCATGTAATTAATAAACATTTCACCAACGGTAATTAAAATTTAGTGTTCACTCTATGTTTTGAAATTAAGTATAATAAAATACCTATTTATTTACTTACCGCTTACACCACTCCAATGAGCACTTTTTCTTCGTCAATACCTGGCAACTTGGCTGAACCTCGATCCAATAAGACGATCCGAGGAGTGTATCTTGGCAGGGTGATAACTTGAACGTAATGATAGGGAAATGTTTGCGTGTAGCGAACGGATTTAATGACGTTTACATGCTGTTTGATTTAATTTATTTTCTTGACTCGCGAACATCTTAAGAATATTTTCACATGGGACAATTATTCAGGTAATGCAGATAAGAATTCCAATTGAAAAGGTTTATTTTCCATCTTGAAATTCCTCCGGTAATAAGAAATGAGAAATGCAATTAATCAATATGCATTTAATAATAGAAGCAGAGTTAGTAAAGCACTATTTTATTGAACATTTTAAGAATATATATATATCTGTAATATCATACACAAAATAAGCCACTGAAAATTTATTTTAATTAAATTCACCGTGAAGTCTTCGATTTACAGACAAATAATAAAATATCTGTTTCAAATGTGTATGATGTTTAAATTTGAATCGTTCAAATTATGTAAATTCACACAAATTTTGTCACTAAAGACCCGAGTTTCGCCTTTCGGCATCTTCAGGCGTGCACGGATGAACTTGAACTGACGCTTAGTAAATAGATATTTCGTGTTTATATAAGAAATAAATGTATCATTGAAAATGACAAATGTGAGTTTAATCATAGTGCTGACGATGGCGGAAGCCGAAATAGGTATCAACTGGTAAATATTTAAAAAAAACCTGTAGAAATAAATACGTTGTTATTTTTACAAATAATAGTTATCAGTTGACAATTCTCGCAATGACCGAAACCGGTCCTGACATTTTAAATAAAATGGAATAAAGTACAAAATAAGGAATATTGTGTTTTTATTAAGATAAATGATACATTCGTTTGGCATATGTTTAAAATTCAAATATTTCATTTAATATCGATCAAAAATTCGATCGTATTTATATTTCAACTTCGTTTCAAAACACTTAAATGTGTTGTTTTTTTCAACCTTATAGCCTTTCTTTCAGACGTCAAAAATGCATTAGAAAACAAGCCAAGATGCAGTTGGATGATAGTGCATTTTATATACCTGAACATGTTTTGAATAGGAAAACGTCAAGGTATCATTGTAAAATATTTAAATGAATGTTTCTGTGAATGGTGGCTGCGAGATGCGCTTCATTTTGTATCGGGCTGTTATAAGCTGATGCGGAGCAGGAAACGGAGTGTCAGGTGAGGAGTGAGTACAAGGGACTGTCAGTGGAACGGATCCATTAAGCCGATGAGACGCTGACAAGTTTTGGACTAGTTATGCCAAACAGATGGACTGCATCGCCCGCGTTGTATTCCTTTAAATACAACTAAAGCTACATCGTTATGTAGATTTTATTTATGGATTGAATACCTCTTCGATAGTTATGTTCGCCTAATACTTCATTAAAATTTAACGTTTTTTTAAGCCGAACACGTTTTCAACGTACGGATCCTGATTTCTTGCACGATCTACTAAAAATAACGAATTCTATATTACACGAATTATTTGTCTCCAACACGATTCCCAGAAACAAAAAACATAGAAGCGTATAGCGGATTTTCTAATAGCAATAAATTAACAACACAAGACAATAATATCAAGCAAAAGACTCCATTAGATACTAACACATTAAACGTGTCAGAATTTTTTTGCGATGAAAGTAGTTAACGTCCAGTTAACGTATATACTAAAGCATGGGTGTCCAACCGGTAGATCGCGATCGACCAGTCGGTCCCAAAGAAAAATTTGGTCGATCCCGAAAGCTTCCGTGAATTTCGAAAAGATATATAATTTGAATATAAAATATACAAAAATAATAAAATTGAATTATTTTGTAAGCACATACCTATCAAATGATATGCATTTCGCATTTAAAATAAACATTTCTACGTTTGAAGAAGGGGAAAAACCCTACTAAATAAAATTTCTTACAAGAATCATGTTAGAAGTCGATCGCGAGAAAACTTAAGATTGAAAAGTCGATCCCAGGGCAAAAAAGGTTGAAAATCCTTGTAAGTAGTTAGCAATGATATCGACTGTGGAAAGGAAAAAAGAGGCAACCCACACATATCAAATTTTACAGGAGGCGCAAAAAACGTGTTTTGATGATTTTGGGCCATATGCAAATTATGAAGTGCACGGACACTTCTAAACTGGTGTTTAATTGACATAATCTAATATTAATTAAAGAAACTGTCTAAGATTTTTTTTATTTCAGTCTTTTTTCTTGGCTCTAATTTTTTTCAAAGTCATCTTTTTCAAACTTAAAAGCTAAATTTAGATACTAATTCGGCATTTGCAGCTTGCATCCTTTTGGCAGAACGTGTATCAAGTTTGATACATTGTGATTATAGAAAAACGTCCTTTTTCCTTTCCACAGTCGATATTGTTTGTAACGTTTTCTGTTTATTGTTATTGAAACCATGCCCTATATAGATAAGAAATGTATACCTTTCAAAAAATAAGACTTGTTTGTTTTCAAACATTTAACTAAGACCAAATTGACAGACAGACACACATTTCAACGTCAAACTCACTCAAAAATAGTATTAAGTTTTGAATAGGATTTAACGTGACAATTTAAACAGCAACAATCTTTTTATCAGAAGCTTTTAAAGGATTAATTTCAAAGCACTTTCATTCATAGTTACAAACGACAAGTAAAACCCCTTTCACTGTATTCCAACACACGACCAGTTATGGCGATTGAGAATTTTTTGATTGGGAATGATTTTGAATTTTTAAGACCATCTCGAATCAAATCATGTATATTGTATGTCAATATAAACACGTTTATCGGTATGTTTTCTAAAATCAAATTGCATAAGAAATTACTAGGTATACCGACAATTTTATAAATACGATTAATAATTACTAACAAATGAATTCGCTTAGAGGTAAGTATATATATAAAATTGAGCGTTTGAATCATAGTCAAATTTCATAAATTTGTGACGTTTATGAAATTATAATAAATTAATTACGACATATATTCGATATATCTATGTACATAAAAAAATATATAATATAACAGTTTTTTGATCGTTTTGTATAAATAAAACTGTAATATCGTAATAGATTAATAAAAACACAATATTCTTTTGTACTTTAATCCATTTTATTTAAAATGGTCAGAACCGATTTCGCTCATTGCGAGCATTGTCAACTGATAAAAAAAATAATTTAACAGTGCTATTTATACAAAAATAGAATGAAAAGAACTGGTGTAAACAACAATTGACATTGAAAAGAAATTACAAATTTCAGTATTTTTCAATCGATTTATGAATTTCTGTTCGAAGGCATGGATGTATGTGATGTCTTCAATTCCCCCCTTCCACCCACCCTATCCTATGAACGGGTCGAGTCCATATGCTCCGCATTGGGAGCGGACATACTAAAAAAATAATAAACACAATGACCGTAATTAGTTTGTAAAAGTGAAAAAAAAATAAAAATCATACTTCTACTTTAGGTAAATGTAAAAAAAGTCAATGGAAACAGACACTTCTTTTCAAATAAATTGAAAATGATTCGCGAATTGTCGTATTAATCCGGGGGCGGTTTTTACTAAATTCATATAAAAGTTACGAAATGTTCATAATTAATAGTTTTTTTTCTTGTAGCCGCAGTTATTCGTATGCTCAAATGTATTAGAGAAGTTCATAGCTTACAACATGACTCATACATAGGTCAAGTAAACCCATTTTGCGGTTTGGCATATAGCATCTTGCTGTGTTTTAGTTGGAAAGCATCTATTTAATTCAGAATGTATGTGAACCAAAAACCACAAAATAAGTTACTTGTCATGACAGACGCAGCGCTTCCTTGTTTCAGTTATGTGCCCCTAATACAAACGAGCGTTGGATTTCAAACATATTTAAGAAAAATATATCCTGAATATTTTATGCTAGCCTAATACTTAGAAATTCAATGACTACACTTAGACTAGGAATGTCTTACTGGCTGACATCGTTACTAACTAGATTGTGCTCAATCCTCGTAATAATTCGATTTCCATAGTAAATTTCTCTAAATTCGCGTATTTATAATATTCTTTAACATTATAAATATTTTGATGTATATAAAAAGTTTATACATCATAATTTCGATAGATACGGCGGTAACTTTGTGGAAGTTCATTTTAATATAAACCATTGATGTTGAGTTTGTTGAAGTACACAGACTTATTACTTCGAAGCGGGAAAGACACAAAATTATCATGCTTCCAATCTTGCTTCATTACTTAAGCAAACTTTGCTATAGTAAGTCTGAAGATGCCTCTGAAAGAGGCGAAACACGTATCACAGTTAGTAACACAATACGTGGAATAATCAAAGTTAATTTGAATTTTCTATTATCATTAAGTTGTTTACTTTAGTAATGTAGAATTTCAGTTTGTTAAAAATTTCCCAAATTTTAATTATGTTTATAATTGCCATCATTCACCACTGATAATTTATTAGTCTTTGATGATTTTTTAATTGTGTTGGTTAGGTATTAAGCATTTTAATTTTGTTTAATTGTAGAGTCACTTATAGTGAAATTTGTAAATTTTTTCATTGTTAATTGTTGTTTACACCTATTATTTAAATTTAATTTTGTATAAATAGCACTGTGTATATATTTTTCTTATCAAATGACAATGCTCGCAATAAGCGAAACCGGTCCTGACCTATTAAATAAAGTGGAATAAAGTACAAAGGAATATTGTGTTTTTATTAATAATATAAAATAGCTTAGATTATTTCACGTATTGTGCCACAAATTGTGACACGTGTTTCGCCTCTTTCGAATAATTTTAATTCTACTATTCTGGTACATATAAAAATAAAATAAAAACGGGAGGCAAGCAAGAGATGATAGAAAAACAAACAAACAAGAATGGTAATAGATGATGACATTTACGTTAAGAAATGATTAACTAATGAATTAGGAAGGGTTAAACCACTTACGCATCGCTTATACCGACTCCGACGGGACTAAAAAAATGGTTTGACTAAAAATAAACATATTTTGTATATACAAGTGCTTTTTTAATAAATATATTTTATCTGCTCATGGAATGTTTCATTTTGCGCCGTCTCGTTGAAACCACAGCTTTCCACACTAACGCCATTCAATTGGGGAAAGAAAATGTCAGTAATCATGGATCTAATCGGAATCAATTTTGAATAAATAACTATGCACAATTAACAAGCGTTGTTTTGGAGTTAGTCTATTCAAGATGAAATGGCAAACCAAACTGAGCATAATCAGCTATCTGTTGTCAAATTGCTGCCAATTTGAAATACAAACACATTATATATTATATCAGTGGTTTCCAACCTTTATGTTACAGCGCCTCCCTTTGAAGAAAAAAATGTCTTCGCGCCTCCCCATCCTTTATTTCATACAGTAATAAAGACACGTTTTAAAGGGTGAATAAATATTTTGAACTGTTCGCGCCTCTCTTTGCAATAGCCCACGCCTCCCAGGCTGGAAATCGCTGTATTATATGATATATACTTTGGGAGTCGTAATTTTACACCTTGGAGATTCTGTGCTCCTAATAAAACGCGTATGAATAAATAAATGAACTTTTCATAAAACGAAAAACTTGATATTGTTTTAAAAATAAAATGTAAGTATTTATTCTACCGGATTCAGCATGAATCACAAATACCTTTTTGGATTGTTTTTTTTAACATGGAGTGAGAAAATTTTGGAGTAGTTACGAAGACTATTAATCTTAGGTGAATAGTCAAGTGACCATGAGTTGAAAATAAGCAAGAATCGGTCTATTCTTAACTCTTTTAAGGTATTCACTGGCAATACTTGGAGGAAAGGAATTATAGTAAAAATAAAACACTGCAATAAATGGCCCAAAAGTCTGTTAAAAGTCTGCAAACTGTAGAACTAAAATACTTTGATATTTTTACTCTATTATAATGGAGTTCTACCAAGTAAATGCCAAATTAATTAATAATCTGCTAATTTTATTAGACCACATTAAATGGGAGGAAAATTATGGGATACGTTATTTGTCCATTTAAGCTCAGGACCAGTTTTGCCAGTCACTAGAATTTTCAACAGTTAGTCCAGAAAAGTGTTTTATTTTTTTAATAGTCTTCATAAAGTTGAATTCGTTTTCAAAAAAATATAGAACTAAAATATATTGCTATTTTTGACCTTATGGTTTATTATGATGGTTTATCAATGTTGATGATTGAGTTTTTTCGTTTATTTTAACCATATCTCAAGTGATTTTACTATTTTTTGTTTTTAAAATAAATTAAAAAAAGTTATCTATTCTTTTTAATCCATTTCCGCTCCCAATGTGGAGCATATTTCCTTCTAATAGAGGTATCTCAACAGAACTTTTTGTTACTCAGTCGCTCGACCTCACTTTTTTTCAAAGTGAGTAGTAGGGAAAGAAAGTTAAGGCTAGAACAGGACTAGTGGTTAACTAATCGCTATCGCTACACCCAGTTATTAAAAGATCAGAAGGATGGGAGGAGAGGAAAGTAATGTGAATTGATATCACAAACACCCAGTCTTTGATCACAACTTTGAATTGAATAATTCTCAAATTCACTGTGATCTTACTGTGAATAGGACCTAGATCTGCGTGATCGGTAGAGCAACCTCTAACCAACTGGGCCACAGCAGGCGATTATTTATAAAGTTAAATTAAAATTAAATATTAGGCTGTAACAAACAATTGATAATTATACAAAATATGAATAAGAATCATTAAGTTAACTATAATTAAAATTTTTATTATATATGAGCTTAACGACGTATTTCGAAATAGTGCTTATAAATCGTAGTGAAGATTGTTAGTAAAATAATGCCTCTGGCAGTTGGTCACCGGAAAGTAGGTGTTTTATTTATTAACGCTTCGCTTAAAATCGACAAGATACAATTAATCAATCAATTTGTTTGAAACAGTATCGATCAAGACGAACATTATTTTAAATCGCTCTTTGTAGACTGTCAATTTTAATGATCACCGCACATCCGAACCACTGACTGCATGAGAGAAAAAGATTCTCGAGTTTCGTACCGCCGTATCGCTGAATAAATAAAATTGTACATAAAAAAAATAGTGAATCACATTACATTGTTGAATTGCGTTTGTAAAAAATATGTTTTGATACATTCTTTGGACATTATATCTAAAAGTTTTAATAAAGTTTTTTTTACTGTTCACTCCCACAGTATATAACTGTGATTTATGGACAGTCGTTCACAGACTAGATAAAGATGATAAGTGATAAACCTTCACTCTTTGTCTGATGATCTATTTTGTAGATTGATCATACTCATGCATTGCTCGCAAACGGAAGAAATAAAATGATGCCCTATGCAGAAAAATTAGAATTTTAGACAATCATTTACTTATTTAAATACAAACACAATATTCCTTTGTAATTTATTTTACATTATTTAAAAGGTCAGGACCGGTTTCACTCATTGCGAACATTGTCAACTGACAACCGGTTCTGACCTTTTAAATAAAGTGGAATAAAGTACAAAGGAATATATTATTTCACCAAGTATTGACAGTGAAAACCTTAAATTTTCATTTGCTTAACTTATCTTGTACTTCTTTTACAATAGCGAGCTGAGTGAAAAAACGAAGAATTCATGGTGAATTAAATCATAATTTGGTTGCGAGTCATTTGTTTCCGTAACGCAGTTATACGACTCGAATGAATAAAACGGCGAAGGCAATCGTATCGAAATGTTTGATTCGCGCTTAAATGACCCATTTATCATGTCTGTTAAATGTGAAACAAATATGTTTTCAGGGCTGTGGAGTCGTGTAAAAAAATATGACTCCGACTTCGAAGAGATTTTTAAATAATTTCATTTTAACTTATATACCTATTTTTTTAGAACTTCGACTGAAGGTGCTTGAAGGGAATTCAATGTCAAATTTGAATTATTTTGATTCTTAACACTTCCGTAAATGTTGTCGACAACGAACCGGGTTTCGCCTTTTGGCATCTTCTGGTTTTATCAAATGTACGAATGTACTTGAACTGAGTGTGTATGATACTTTAATGAAGCGATGTCCAACCTATGAGGCGTGGGTTATTGCAAAGGGAGGTGCGAATAGTCCAAAATATATATTTCCTTCAAGCACCTTCAGTCGAACTGAAGGTGCTTGAAGGAAATTCAATGTCGAATTTGAATTATTTTGATTCTTAACACTTTCATAAATGTTTTCGATAACGAACCGGGTTTCACCTTTTGGCATCTTCTGGTTTTATCAAATGTACGAATGTACTTGAACTGAGTGTGTATGATACTTTAATGCAGCGCTGTCCAACCTAGGAGGAGTGGGCTATTGCAAAGGGAGGTGCGAATAGTCCAAAATATATATTTAATCTTCAAAACGTGTCATTTTTACTATAAGAAATAAAGGATAAGGAAGCGCGAAGACATTCTTTTCTTAAATGGGAGGCTCAGTTACATAAAGGTTGAAAACCACTGCTTTAGTGTGTATGATACAAAGTATGTACTCGAAATGCCTTCCCTTCCGCCTTTAGCATGCCGTGACAAGAAAAAAGTATAAAAAAAGATGTGTTGTTCTTCACTGAAAAACAGCACAACAAATAATATAGCAGAGATAAAATAATAATAAAAAAAAAAACATCATCACACACTGCTCGATTTTAGAATGTTCGCATAAAATGAAATAGGAGAGCACAATAATTGGGCAGGTGTAAACTGGTTTTCGATAAGTCAACCGGCACGACCGACAAATTATATCGAACGCTCACTTCTCTCATACAACGCGTTATTTCATTATTTAGTGGAAGCTATTAACGTTTTTTTTTGTATTTATTTATTTTTTATATTCGAGGAATAAAATAGGAGCGGCTGGTAACACTGTGGGATTGTTCGATATTCAAAGCAAACTTCAACCTTGGTATGTAGAGCAAACTGTTCTGAATTTAATTTAGATTTCTCCTTGTAGTTTATGACAGCCTGATACTTTTCATCTTCAAATGATTTCTTTGTACACAATTTTAAGCAAAAGTATTTCACTGCTTGAAGATCAATTATCTCAAAAAGACAAAACACGTGTCACACATATCTACAAAATCATCAAAATAACGAAATAATATTAAAATTATCAGCTAAATCTTGAACCAAAAACGATTTTTTAATTTTTTTTTATAAAACACAATATTCCTCTGTAATTTATTCCACTTAATTTAAAATGTCAGGACCGGCTTCGCTCATTGCGAGCATTGCCAACTGTTAAAAAAAATATATAAACAGTGATATTAATACAAAAATAAATTGAAATAAAAGGTGTAAACAACACTTTCGATGGATTCGGCGGTAGCTTTGTGGAAGTTCATTTTAATATAAAATAATCTAAGTTATTTTATTTTATAGTGGTGTAAATAACAATTGAGTTTGCATATGGATTATGAGCGAAACCGGTCCAGACCTTTTAAATAAAGTGGAATAAAGTACAAAGGAATATTGTGTTTTTATTAAAATGAATTTATTTTTAATATCGATTATGGAGACTTGTTTATTAGGAATATAAGAAGATACGTGCTACAGAAATACCGTATTTACAGAATTTGTCGACAAATTTTGATATGGATTTGGCATTCAAAAATAACTTAATCAACTGTCTCTTAAGGCAGTGGTTTCCAAACTTTAAATTACTGCACCTCCCTTTAGACAAAAATATATCTTCGCACCTCCCCCTCATTTATTTCATATGGTAATGAAGACACGTTGTAAAGGGTAAATAAATATTTTGGACTGTTCGCGCCTTCCTCCACGCCTCCCCAGGTTGGAAATCGCAGAAAAGGAATGAATAATGTTGCTGCTATCATTATTTTAATTCTTAAATCCGCAAACATGTTACGTCATTTAACTTACAATGTACTTAACATAAACTTCAACAACTATGAATCGCTTTATAAGCATAAAATATCGCAAATAAATACAGGCAAATTATGATCAAAACAATATCATTTTTCACTGCAGCTTAAGGCGCGCATTTATTTTGCTTAGGAATCCATACTTTACTGAACTGTCAAGAAGATATTATTAAATGATTTCATGCGAAACTAGCCGTATACGCTTTCTGCCACCCTGGTAAACACCTCTTCGTACTTATCCATACAAATTGACCTCTCGCACCAAAGCAATTTTCATTCCGCGAATGAGATCTAGGAGAGAAGTTAATAATTCCTCACGGAGGGTAATCATGTAGCCAGTATGTTGGATGTAGCGGCGTAAAGGTCATAATACTATACGCATATTATGATGCCCTGATAGAAAATTATTAAAAACTTTTACATGCTTTTTTTTGCAAACTAATTCAATTACATTTGGAATCGTGTGCACCCGTATACAATATTATGATACCCTGATCAAATAATTTCAGAGAAATGCGTACTTCTGTTTTATTATTATGTTTAGTATATATATTTCAAGCCTCCTGATACTTTTATTGTGAGAATATGAAAATAAATTACCATATTTAATCACTATATCGACTTTGGAAAGGAAAAAGGACAGCTTTTTTAAAACAGCTTTTTTTCGATAACCACAGTGTATCAAACTTGATACGCGTTCTATCAAAAGGATGTAAGCTGCAAATACCGAATAAGTATCTAAATTTAGCTTTTAAGTTTGAAAAAAGATGAGATTGTGAAAATTGAAACCAAGAAAAAAGACTGAAAAAATGGTTTTTTATAGACAATTTCTTTAATTAATATTAGATTATATCAATTAAACATCAGTTTAGAAGTCTCCGTGCACTTCAAGGTTCAATAATTCATATTTTTTATAATGCCCAAAATCATCAAAACACGTTTTATATGCCTCCTGTAAAATTTGCTATCTGTGGGTTACGTTCTTTTCTCTTTACAAAGTCGATACCTATTTTATGTCAGCCTAATACACGTTTTCAAGAAAGCGTCACTTAAAATTTCTCTACAACTTGAAATTAATTTCAAATATGCTCATGTCCTTCCTGGTTTTATTCATTGTGATGTTACCATAAATGAACAAAATATTATTTTACAAAGGCGTTTTAGTAGTAAATTGTATTTATAGCAGAACAAAAATTTCAGAACAGTTTCATTTAACAGACATGGGAGGAGGGGAAATGCTGTGAATTGACATCACAGACACTCACTCTTCGATCACAACTTTGAATTGAATAATTCTCAAATTCGCTGTGATCTTACCGGGAATCGAGCCCGGATCTGCATGATCGGTAGAGCAAGCTCTAACCAACTGGGCCACAGCAGGCGACAACACAATACATACCAATTTATTTTACAAATTATAGTACTACATATATTAAATATGAGATTAGTCTTTCTAAGTACGATAACAAATATAATATTATTCAAAGTAAATATTTTTTTAGCGAGGAAGATGTTAACATGGGTATAAAAATGTTACGACTTCTAACACCTTTCCAGTGAACTGGAGGCTTTGAATTATGTTACCCCACGTTCCCGTGAAGTTGGCTGTTCACATCCGGGTAGGTATCATACCATATCGTGTTTAGAAGATAGCGTGCAAGCTGTTTTAGCACGTTCTCAAGGAGCGAATTGATAGATGGATACTTCTGCACCTGCATTTTTACTTATCCTGAACCATCCAGTGGAACGAATTCATTCGTCTCGCAAGAACATCTATAAAGTTTACTCTCGTGGTCGATTTCAGTTATGAAACCATGAGAGAAGTAAAAATAAGAGTTGAACATGTTACTGATCCGTTAGAATTATGAGAAAATCTATAACTCTACAATTATAGACGGCAAGTAAGGCAAAGCTAATGATTTCAATTATCTATTGTCAAGGTTGGGTTTTTTGGCACCCGCGTCCACTATCACTTTTGTGAGGAAAACTGGCAGGATTTAAAAAAAAATGTGTAGCTTAATTAATTGTGTTTGAATTTGGTTATCAGGTAACCCGTAATATCAATTGTTTATTGTTTATGGCCTTAAATGGCAACATTGTTTTTCGATACCGATGTGATTTTTGTTTTTTTCTTTCTTGCTCTTTGGGATACCATCCGCACCTGACGTGTGTTGGGAGACTTCCCAGTCTCTGGAGGATACTTCCAGAGACATTTAGTTGTAAATTCACTTGCAGTTATTTTTCTTTTGTGGTTTTGTGTTTTTTTCCGAGATGAAAGAAATAATATTTTTCCATTTCGACGAAAATTAAATTCCATTTTGTTCTCTGCGCAGAGTTTAACGTCATTTTTTTTTATTTTACATTTATAAAATCGTGTGAGCAAGCTAGGTTTGTAATAGTTATTGTGTATTGTAATAATTCAAAATTTTGTTGTTAAATATTCTATGTAATAAGTTCGTGATTGCAAATTTTCTTAAATAAACGTTTTCGTGATAGTAGGGCGATGTTTTGATTTAATAACTACCTACATGTGGACTCCAAGTTTAGGCCAGCGGTATTTGTCGTAATGACTTTTATTAGTGGGGATTTATTCTTGGGGTTTAACATCGTGAACAATAGTAGAAATTTCAAACAATAAATGAAACTCGCTCGGAAAATAAATCGCGAGTAATGTTACTATACTGATTTGATTAAAGCAAATTCAATCGATTATACATGATAAGTGAAGGCATCTTCACAAATGTTTGAAATATTTCATAAACATTTCAGTAAATAACGAATATCGAATGTGGAAAGGAAAAAGGACAGGAGGTACAATAAACGTGTTTTGATGATTATGGGCCATATTCAAATTATGAAATACACATAACTTTTAAGTGCACAAAGACTTCTAATCTGTTTAATTGAAATAATCTAATATTAATTTTAAAAAATTGTCTATAAAAAACCTTTATTTCAGTCTTTTTTCTTGGTTTCAATTTGTTAAATTTAAAAGATAAATTTAGATACTATTTCGGCATTTGCAGCTTGCATCCATTTGATAGCACGTGTATCAACTTTGATACATTGCGATTATTGAAAAAAACCTGTTTTGAAAAAACTGTGAGTTACGTCTTTTTTCCTTTCCACAGTCGATATAATAGATTAAATCAGGGCCGTCTTTGGAGTCGTGTAACAAAAGACGACTCCAACTGCGAAGAATTTTTTCAATAATTTCATTTTAACTTATATATAATATGTATTCTATCAGATCATTTCTAGTCAGCCAAGCATGCAATGTCAGCACCATGAACTATTGTGGTTTGAATACACATCGTAGTTTATTTTTTTAATGTATCAAACCGCTCATTTATCACGACTCCGACTCCGGCCGCAGCACCGCGACTCTACAACTCCAGACTACAGCCCTGTATTAAACAGGTCGTAACTCCGCAAACTCTATTATAGCGTAAATGAGTAATTACTACACGATGTGATTTGAATAAAACAAACAAAAAAAACAATTTTATTTGTACTTGATAGAATTTAGATATTGATTATAAATAAAAGTGTATGTACATAATATATTATTGGTCCATTAAAAGTAAAGTAAGCCAAGTGGTATTTTAGAAAAAAAAATGCGTATGTATCGTAAATTTAAGTAACCACAGTTAATACACATTGCAATAGTGTTATATCCGTAAAAAAAAATATGCAATCCACGTAGAACAGCGATAATTTTTTATTAAATGAAAAATTTAATAAATATACATATTGAAAGAGTTATTAACTATTTATGACGTTTTGGAGACGTGTATTCTACATCTCCCGGTGTCATAGAGTTATTATAATAGACCTGTGTTTTATTTTTATATTATAAACACAACGTTATCTTGTTAATAATTAACAATAAGAATACGACAGTTAACATCATTTTTCTGATAGTAAAACAATTAAAAAAAACTTAATTGAAGAGCTTTTCGTTAAGCACAAGCTTTCAATGTTTTTCTACTGTAAGATAATCTCCTTTTTGAGCAATTCGAAATAAATGGCTCTCACAGAAAACAAATGGGCATTTTGATTCTCCCATTAGATCCGTTCCGCGTTCAGCAGTATTCACGCGAAACTTTAACATAAAAGGAATAAGCAAGCTATAAAAGTGAACACATTGTTAATTGAACGCCTAAACAAAGAAACGATGCACCTTGCATGTACAAGATTGTAACGTAATACGATTTCATAATCACGTTCAAAGGACTGGTCATGCTGGCGTATTATTTCTTCGCGGTTGATTTCCACTGGGTTTGTTTCGAATTTATAACGTTATTTGCAATTAATAAAACAGTTTGTGCATCTGATATATTCACAGCCCTCGGATTCGTGTGTGAAATTATCATTTTATGCGACCGGGTTGCGAGAAAACACGACCGTTTATTTATTATCTATGCCGTGTACGAATGTAATTAATCGAAAGATGCATACTAATCGCATTTAATGCAGTTAAATTATACACAGTAATAAAGTTTGAAAATGAATTTAATGAATTAAATCGAAATACAGTCGAAATGAACATTCCAGATTCTAAATAGTAAATTAATTGTGATCGTTACAGAAGATTAGATGAACTGTCTTAAAAATGAATGACCGAATGACTTCAATATACATATGTTGAGTAGATTATAGCAAGAAAATACAATAAAGAACCTGGCAAAGGGCGGATAAAGATGTAGCGTCGTGGAAGTTGAAGAACTTTGATGTTAACCGTTTAAATACCGCGCAAATAAATCATTCATACGTCCCGGATATACTGCGTATTTTTGAGAAAAATAATTTTGCCTAATATACACTCGAATTCGATATTTTAAAAACCTATATTGACTCAGTATAGATAGCACTACACATATTCATCAAACTATTGCTTATATTCTTTTAGAATACCATGTATTTGGTTTTTTAAATGCCTTGGACATCCGTGTTCGCTTGCATATGTTCCGGGCAGCTGTGTCCGCTTGGTATTCAAGTGGTTAATTACAAGATTTAAATAATTCTTTCTTTGAAGCATATGGCCGTCACACCAATTGCTTTGCTTCCTTCCATAACATGCCAGCATCCCTCAGTTCTGCCGAGTACATCCTATGGATAGAACCCGAAGGTCGTCCGAGATGCCAAAATCCCACTGGTCGAAAGAAGAGGCAGGCAGGGTTGAGGCTTCCCGGAGGTATTCGCAGCACGCAGCCAGTTCCAAAGTCTCTCCATAACCACTGACGTGACGAGGCTCTGTCTTTCCGTAATCTTTAATACAATAATGGTAATACGAATGAAATTTACTCAATGTAAATGTCATTTGTATTACCATTATTGTGTGTCTGTTTTTCTATCATCCCCTCCTTGCATCCCATTTTTATTTGATTTTTATGATAATATTATATATCCGATTAGTACAATTAAAATCATTCATACTTAAGCAAGCATTTATGAAAGTATTCTGTCTAAGGATGCTTCTGAAAGAGGCGAAACACGTGTCACAGTTTCTAGCACAATACGTGGAATAATCTAGGTTATTTTATATTAAAATGAAAATTACCGCCGAATCCATCGACAGTAATAGTTTTTTTTTATGACTTAAATTCTTAAATAGATCGTTTGGTGTAACATTTTATTTTAAAGTGATAGAAATAGTAATTGAAGATATTTATACGTGACAACTGTTAAATGAAGTTACTGCATTTTGTTAAAAAAGTTTGGTCAAATATGATATGAGCTTTAAAGCGCTTAAAGTATACCGTCGAGATCTCGTCTAAGTTAATAGTTGCTTTATTGGTAACCCTAAGTTTTTCTTTAAGTACGATATCGACTGTATAAAGGAAAAAGGACGTTTTTTCAAAACAGCTCTTTTTCGATAATCATAATGTATCAAACTTGATACACGTTCTACCAAAAGTAAGTAAGTTGAAAATGCCGAATAAGTATCTAAATTTAGCTTTTAAGTTTGAAAAAAGATGAACTTTAAAAATTAAAACCAAGAAAAAAGACTGAAAAAAGGGTTATCCTAGACAATTTCTTTAATTAATAGTAGATTACGTCAATTAAACACCAGTTTAGAAGTCTCCGTGCATTTCTAGGTTATATGTATTTCATAATTTGCATATGGCCCAAAATCATCAAAACACGTTTCTTGTGCCTCCTGTAAAATATGCTATGTGTGGGTTACGTCCTTTTTCCTTTCCGCATTCGATATGCTTAGTATCGTATCGGTCACTTGTCTAGTTTTACACAAAAGAGAAAACTTAGAACAATAGTGCCGATTAACGCGTGCAATGCGCATATCATTATTGACATATTAGGAGCAGAGAACACAGGAAGAGGTGCAAAATCAAAGGTCGTGAGGGTCGATTGAATGCAATCGGCAAGGCGCCTGCGCAAACAAACGAACCAGCATTGGAAAGATCTTCATCTCTGCAAATAACCCGAGCAGTCTTAATAGCATTTTATATAGTTACCTCCTTTCCCGTGCTGTTTTCCTATCAAACGCGATTCTCGACGTATTAGGAGCACACGACATACAAAGAGGTACAAAAACACGGGTCGGGGCGGGTCAGCCCGTACAAACACCAGAGATCTTCATCTCGACAACAAAGACCCGCGCAAAAAGCTAATACTTGAAAACATCTATTATCCACTTATGTTGCTTTATCAGACGAGATAATATAAAGCTTATTACAACGTCGCTAACTAGTGGCGGATTAAATTGCTTGCGCATGTGTGCGCAATTGATATCGACTGTGGAAATGGAAAAGAACGTAACCCACACATAGCAAATTTTACAGAAAGCACAAAAAACGTGTTTTAATGATTTTGGGCCATATGCCAATATGAAATATACTCAACCTTGAAGTGCACGTACACTTCTAAACTGATATTTAATTGACATAATCTAATATTAATTAAATAAATTATCTAGGAATAACTTTTTTTTCAGACTTTTTTCTTGGTTTCAATTTTCCTAAGCTCATCTTTTTTCAAACATAAAAGCTAAATTTAGATAAAATTAGATTGCTTTACTAAGAGGTCTTCAACTTTTTATTTATAGTTTATTTTTCTTGGATTGTGCTTCAATTTTTTGCTTATTTGTAATACCAATTGTTTGTCATGCCTTGTTTTTCTTACTTAACTTTTGTATAAATATCACTGTTTCATTGTATTTATTATCAGTTGACAATGCTCACCATGAGCGAAACCGGTCCTGATCCAATAAATTTTAGGTGGAAAAAGTACTAAAAATGTTTTATTATTTTTATTATAGTGCGATTCCTCCAAGTATTGACAGTAAACACCTTAAAAGTGACTAAATTTAGATACTTATTCGTGATTTGCCGTTTACATCCGTTTGATAGAACGTGTATCAAGTTTGACACATTGTGATTATCGAAGAAAAAACTGTTTTCCCTTTCCACAGTCGATATTTAAATAGTGCTGTTCAGGCATTGGTGAAAATCAATTGATAAAAAAACTATGCAAACAATCATTTTAAGCAAGCAAGCATTTGTGAAAGTAAGTCTGTCTAAGGATGCCTCTGAAAGACAAAACACGTGTCACAGTTTGTAGCACAATACGTGGAATAATCTTGGTTATTTTATATTAAAATGATTCATGTTCTAATGTACATATGTATGTAGGTTATAAATCTTTTCAAATTAATTATATTAAACTTAAAAATTAATGATATTAAACTTATAAATTATATTAAAATTTAAATATACTTAATCCAGTTGATATATTTTTGTGATATATATAGTTGCACGTTTTAAGTTATTTAATTAAACAAATAAAATTATATTTTCAGATGCCTGGATGCAGTTTTAATTAGGTGTCCATTTGCCAATGCACCCGACACCCTAGAGGTGGCTATTATAAAAGAGGTGCATTATTTCGTGCTAGGTGAGTGCGACGTTTAAAACATGTTTCGGGTGCATCTCATTACCTGCAGTCACACCTGACTGTCGCTGCACCGATGCACCATCGTCACGCTGCATTCGAACATGCTATTTGTCTTCGAGCTGCAGCACGACCCCATTGCTTGGCTAATTAGCCCCTCCGACACGTCCATTGGCTGAAGAAACCCAATGGGACTGTCTCTTATGTAACTGTTTTAAATATTAATTAGGTGCATTAAATAAGGAAGGTCTATTAAGATATTTATTAAGGAAACAGAGGGGAGAATAAATTAAATTCAACGAATTGTTCAAGAATACGTTATCTTAAAAGCAATGTACATAATTCGCTAATTATAAATAATGTGTTATTAATAAAAACACAATATTCCTTTGTACTATATCACTTAATTTAAAAGCTCAGGACCGGTTTCGTTCATTGCGTGCATTGTCAACTGATGTGAGATTAAATAATAGTTGTATTTTTTTCTCTTTGAAACGATCATCATTGCTGTCGATTTTGTTGAAGTACACAGACTTATTACTTGAAAGCGGGAAAAACACAAAATTATCATTAGGTTGTTTACTTTAGTAATGTAGAATTTCAGTTTGTTAAAAATTTCCCGAATTTCAATTATGTTTATAATTGCCATCATTCACCACTTAGAATTTATTAGTCTTTGATGATTTTTTAATTGTATGTTATAGGTGTTAAGCATTGTGTAATTGTCACTAAGTCACTTTTACAGTAATTTGTAAATTCTTTTCATTGTCAATTATTGTTTACACTTTTTATTTTAATTTATTTTTGTATTAAATAGCGCTGTTTATATTTTACAGGACTAGTGGTTAACTAATCGCTATTGCTACACCAAGTTATTAAAGGATCAGAAGGATGGGAGTAGAAGAAATATTGTGAATTGACATCACAAACTCCCAGTCTTAGATCGCAACTTTGAACTGAATAATTTTCAAATTCATTGTGATCGTACTGGGAATTGAACCCAGACCTGCGTGATTGGTAGAGCAAGCTCTAACCAACCGGGCCACAGCTGGCGACATATTTACAAACATAAAAATATTATCGGTAAAAATGTGAAAGGGTTAAATAAATAGTTAAATATTAGGGACAAACAAACTTAAATGAAAGAAATTCTCGGAAATTTTGTTATATACGAAAATTTTATCAGGAATACAGAATTAAAAATGGATAAATTAATGTTTTCCCTATATATACAGACAGAATGAAGGATGAATTAGTAAGAATGGAAGTGTATTCAACCCAGATTTTAAAATACACCAAAATTGATGGGATGAAAACAACGTTTAATGTCGTAGAAAAAAAAGAAGCATTCATAACTGTAGTTATTAAAAAACAAATACAGGCATCAGGGGCGCAAAAGTTAAAAGAAGATACAATGTGTTTATTTCCATAATTTTGATTTGAATACGGAATTCCTTGTTTATCTGACATCAAACAATAATACGGTGTTCGAACACCTCTATTCCGTCATGTGACCCTGATACCCGTTGGAAAGTGACGGAGTTCAGGTTCTACACCTAGCGACGATTGCCCGCTAATGAGGGAAACCACTTGCACAAATCTGCGGCTCTAATCCGAACCGACCGAGTGCATTTGTTTTAAAATGGCCGTTTTTAGTTGTTGCATGTCGGATGCAAATGTGAAACCGAAGCAAGACTAAGTGTTGGGTACTTAGTAGGCACTATTCGTTCTCTTACAAAGAACTTTCACGACCTTTTATGTATCCAAGTCAATTTCTAAGCTATCTGGTTGATTTATATATAGGAAGTGATATTGTTGATAAAAAATGTTTGCTTATATTAACTCAGCACGGTTGAGTGGAAAATAAAAAAAGAAGAGACAAGCATCTACATTTGAATTTTGCTATACATTTTATAATTGAGAAAGGTTGTTTATGTTTCTTTTTGAATCGTTCAAACTATGTACATTCTCACAGATTTTGTCACTAACGACCCGGGTTTCGCCTTTCAGCATCTTCAGGCATTAAAGTGCACGGATGAACTTGAACTGACGTTCATCCGAGCACTTGAATGCCTGAAGATGCCGAAAGGCGAAACCCGGGTCGTTAGTGACAAAATCTGTGAGAATGTACATAGTTTGAACGATTCAAATTTAATATTGAAATTCCACCAAGCACCTTCAGTCGAAATCTTAAATTATATTTGTTATCGTTCCGAGAAGCTTCAAAGTCAATTTATTAAATATATTATAGTTTGCAATATAAATAATAATGTTAAAGTCGATGAGAGGATGTATTGTGTATATATTCTAAGCTAGTATACATACTTATATAATTAGATTAATATATGTTTAAAGATGAAGGCATAAGCAAAAACAGCTACCAATCATATAAAAAACATTTGTAGTTAATTAAAATACTTTGATATTTTTTCATATAGCATATTTGTAATTTTTTTTATAATGAATAAACTTTGAATGAATGAAGTGTTTTTAAACGTAAAACTGACTAATTATATCATGTTTAGGCCGGAAAATACGAATTCAAACATTCGTCGACTATAGTTCTGGTATGAGTGACAATACGCTGAAATAGCCATAAACAATATCTGACAGACTATGTTTCACTAAATATGTACGTTGCTTTTTGGTATTGGGGCTTAAGCCCTGTCAGAATTAGTACATATTAAAGAGGCTCACCATATAACGTTGTAAGAAATTCTATTAAATATTTGAGCATCAACCCATATTAAATTTTGTGAATCAATAACTATAATAAAAATGATTTAATTCTTTTAAATATACATATAAACGTTTTGTAATTTTCTATTGCAATTCGCAAGTAAAAAAACTTGTTACTTTAAAAATATGACATCGTTCAATCAATTAATTATATTATTTACAATAAACTAGTGAAGTTTCACACTAAGCTTCGTCCAAATGCACATGCCAGCGAAGAAAAGATTTAATTACTCATTTCTTTATTCATAATATGCATAGAATTACTGGCAAAGATAAATGCTTTCGTTTTCAACTGACAACACTGGAATTCAAAGGCATAAACGTATCGAAGTAACGCCATTAATATCGTGAAACATTTATTATTAAATTTGTAATGCGATTCGGCATTTGCTGGCAATAACGAACCGGGGATATTTGAAGCCTCAAAATAAATTCTAGATATAAGTCGATTTATAACTGATCTCAGTGAAACAGAATTATTCGCATTGTCAAAAACATCGGAGAAAATAGGTCTCCCATCACTACCCATTGTGTGTATGCAGTCAAAGTTTTATGGCCGCCTTCTACAGCGATATCCAGAGAAAAAGGGAGTCTAACTCTCACATTCATGGCCCGAGCAGAGTTGCAAGGGACTGATTTTATGAACTATTCGATAGCGTGTTTGACGAGAAGAAAATAAGTTTATATTGGGACAAGTGGTATTATTTTGGTAAAGATAAATTATAAAATAACGATGTTTATTTTAGATATTACTGTCTACACCCGCCAATTCATGCAGCCATATTACTGAGGGAAATATGTAAATCTCATCAAAGCCATAACATAATGTTTGCTTAAAGAATCATCTGCATATGTATCTTCCATATCTAAACACTTTAATTTATAGATTACATAATTATAATGATTCTTTGCTTAAAATTATATTAAATTGCTTAATAATCCATTCAAAACATATTATCATTACTTGATCAAACAAGTTGATGTATTCGTTACAATAATTATTTTTCAGGTGACAGTTGATATTCATTTGTCCGCCATGATTGTTTTGTCACTAGCGAATTTGAATTCGAATTCGGTGGCGTATTAAAGAACTAATGTGACAGTTGTTTTATTACGCGTTTCAGCACGAATATCAAGACATTGATTGAATTCTGAGTTCATATCTGTCTCAATAATACACAACGCAGACACCTTCACTAAACGCCATTTCACGGCCGGGCGATGTTTATTAATATTGTTTCAAATCACAGGTGAATACAGGTATTAAGTATCAAACCAATGTCCGTATCAAACACACAAAGGCGAACAGATTTGAATAAATCAACGGTCTTTGGTCTTTTATAAATATAATGGTACACAATATTGAAAACATTATCCATAATTACGTATTGCAGTGAATGGAATGAATCACGTATCGTACATTTCAAAAGGAATTGATGTTACAGTATTTATAATCAATACAATAAACTGTGATAAATGTAACTGCCATTTCTCTTGATCAAAAACTATGACAAGATTAAGAATGTATCCATGAAATAAAATTAAGAAATGATGCGCGAAGGAAAAATGCATTTTTACTAAATGGCATGTGACTGACAATACAATAATATTATTGTCTGAAAAAATATTTGAGATTACTTGATCCTTTTTTAATATTCCGATATTCGAATATTTGATCAATTATTCGAATATAATTGTTGATATTATTACTAACATAAATTAAGTCTCTGTGAAACAAAATATCATTTGGCGTCAAATTGTATCATGATATATTATAAGTTCCATGTTTACTCATAATAAAGTGCATCTCAACAGATTTTATCTACAAGAACTGTACATCTATAAAAATGTACTATTGTGAATACTGAAACTGCCGTAGATAATATATACATTATAAATTGCTGTTATGTACTAATTTGATTTGAGAACATTGTTTTCTCATAAATTAACAAGGGGCTCGTCGGCCAAAGTAAAATTCAACAAGGGGCTCGCGCGCCCCTTGTTGAGCCCCCTCTAGTCTATCCCTGGTGTGAGAAAATTTTCAGACAAACAAAAAAAAAATCGTACAGTGACTTGAACCCTTGAAAGTCGACCACTGCACCAACTTAAACACTTTTCCAAAAACAGTTTCAGAATAGCACTACTTTAATTTAGTGAAGAAAGCAAATGTGCAAAACTGTGCTTAATCGATTTTCAGCTATTAAATTATGAAAGGTCCAGGAGAGCTGTCATGACGAGCCCGATAAGACGTGATAAGTGATGCCCGGTACAATAAACCAACGTCCAGATGAAGGCTCAAAAAATTACAGCGCGGGTCCTCTCGCTGCTGGCGAGGAGAGCATAAATTCGACGGAGGTAATCGCTGATTTATGTGCATATAAGAACAGGCCGCGCTAATATCTCCCCCGACGGGGTGTCTGCACGACATAACAACCGTCAGGCTATTCGTTACCCTGCCAGACATCTGTCAAGCCCTCGTGAACTCCTGTTATGAATGAACTGGCTCGACAATTTATTATTTTACATGATTATTATGATTGCCTATGCTCGTCGGAAGCCGATGAGTGACCAGTTTATCGTCATATTTATACATATAAATGTATTAAATACGTCCTTGAAATCTTTGTTTGCCTAATGCTGTATTGTATGTTCTTAAATTCAACTATTATACCGTAAAATTTAACTACTTTAAAATGAAACATTAAAAATCTGTCTCCAATATTTTAAATATAGCACGTATCTCCATAAATTGCGCCTTTTTGGAAACCTCTTTGAATATTAAGGGATCATTCTCTAAGGCAAGGTTTCATAAAAATTTTCTGCAATGGAACACTTGGCTTATTTTTTTGGTTGGGTAATTCATAATAGTATAAATACAAAAAAAAATGTTAATAAAACACTTATTATTTTTAAATGATTCTTGCACTTCGACTTTGTTGCAGCATAAGAAGGAAGTCCAGCTTCGCATAAATAGCTTGTAATACCGTAAAACAATAATAACTTGTTTCGACACATTGGGGAATTCTGCTGACAAACTGGCCAAGAAAGAATTGCATTACATTTATATCGAAATCACTGATAAAATCAGTCAGATATTTATAATCACTTGCGCTAAATTAATCATGCTGGTTTTGCTGTTATGGAAAATGGATTCCAAACCGGAATCGCGGAACACTTATTCAGGTTCTGTGAAACACCAGTGTTTCGCTAAACATAGTTTGGGAAACCCTGCTCTAAGATGTTTATAAATTATCCATAAACAAATCAAAATAAAAAGGTGTAAAAAAATATTGATATTGAAAAGAATTAACAAATTACAGTAGAAATTATGAATAAGTAACTCTAAACTAACACAACTTAAAATGTGTAACACCTCTAACATGTAATTGCAAAGATCATCAAAGAGTAATAAAGTTAAAGTGGTGACCACTATAAGTAATTCCGTGAATAAGTAGTCAAGGAGAATTGGAATAAGATTTGAGGGGAAATTTACAATCGATGTTTTCAAATAAACTTATTTAATAAGTTATTGGCAACACAAAGTGTGGGTCAGTTTCCATGCTATAAGACAAATTTTATAAATGATCGAAGATCGTGAGCAGTGAGTTATCTGACCACCAACAAATTGAAACGATGCGTGCTCCCTTCTTCAGCTGAGAAATTCTTTACGACTTTGCTTTATCATCGATAGCCGATCTCGACTAAGCCAGCAAATACCAATTACCACAAACGTTTTTGATACGAGGTGATAGTGGGTGATGCTGTCGTTATATTAAATACTAAAGATCATATAGGGTTAACTTAAGTTGTAACTCTTTCCGAACATTTGTGTATATTTTTCCAAAGAGAGTAGTAAGGAAAGAAGGATAAAACTAGGGCAGTTAAAGAAGGATGGAAAAGGAATTTTTAGACATCACAAACACCCATGCCTTCAAATAGAAGTCAATATGGAGCATATGGCCTCCTAGTGGAGGTATCTCAACAAAAGTTTTCTACGAAAACTATTTGTTACTCAGTTGCTCAATCTCTCTTTTTCAAAGAGAGTAAGTAGGGGTAGAAGGATAATGCTAGGACAGGATTAGTGGCTAACTAATCGCTCTCGCTACGCCCAGTTATCGAAGGGTCTGAACGGAATTTTTAGACATCGCAAACAATAGAAATCGATAAATTGATCGAAAAGAATGCTGTTCGTACTGGGACTCGAACCCGTGAGAACTGGCACGGAAGCCAACAATGCTAACCGCTGCGCTAAATGACCCGACACATATAATGTATTTTAACTGAGGATTGACAGTGAACATCTTGAAAGTGGTGCTTAAAATAAATATCGTATACCTTTTTAGCTATTGTAATTATTAAAAAGAAACTCAAATATGATTTTAGTTTTGTAAGCCTCGTAAGAAATGATGCGAGTGGCAAATTCGAAGTCATCTATTTTGCGTCAATAAAATTTAACGACTGTCTCAGAACTATGATTATGAATCCGGTTGACTTAATATCAAACAATTTTTATTTGAGGCGGAAGATGAAATCAAACTCCAAACACTATCATTACAATCTGCATTTTTTCACTGCGCACACCCGACATGCAATTAATAATCTCTCGTCGACCAGATATTATCCACTTTTTGTTTCTGATTCAAAAATCTACGTATCAGGACGTCATAACGGTAAGTCGGATTTCAGATGTGGGTGTGTTCGACCAAATTCACACGAGATCAAACTAACAAAGCACTTAATAAAAACTCCGGCTAAATCGATTAACAGATATGATTGATAACATCTTTTATACCGCCTATCGAATATGCTCGCCTGATACATATTTTCACACAAATGCAAACGTTATCAATAAACATAACAATATACTAAAGACGTTATTAATTAAGTATGAATAAAGATAATGACGTTTAAGCGGGAACTTGTAACAAAAGATATTTTTAATTCAATAAGCTAAACATCTGCCATTTACAATACTTAACCATTTCATGACCAACAACGCTTAATTTCAAAGCTTCGAATAAATATTTTACTATCCATAATTATTATGATATATATTGCTAAAGTCCTGTATGATATATTTGAAAATTGATTATCTCAAAAGACCTAAGTGAGTGTAGAAGGCATATCTGTATTATTACCAGACAGTAAAAAAATAACTGAGAATGAAAATACGAAAGGAACTGTTTGCAACATTGTGAGAGAAGTGTATTATTATTTGTTAGTGCACATTACAAAAACGTTACTGTAGTTTTTACTGTAAAATGTATATTTTATTGTGGAGAGTTTAAATAAATACATATCTTTTAAAACCATATCCGCTTTCAATATGGAGCATATGGTCTACAAATTAAGTTTTTCCATAAGAACTTTTTTTACTCAGTTGCTCAACCTTTCCTTTTCGGAGAAAGTTGAGTTGATAGAAAGATAAGGCTAGGAAAGAACAAGGGGAAAACTAATCACTCTTGGTAAATCTTAAATAAATTGAATTGATAAAGCAGTTGAAAAATGTTGTTCATACTGGGATTCGAACCCGTAAGATTTGTTACGGAGTCCAACAGCGTTGACCGCAGCGCCACGGATCTTTTATACAAATAATATATACCTCTATAGATTATCATTTAAAACAAAATCATTTTTGATACCTTTGTTATTCCACTGATTGTGCTGCAAATCATTCATTAACCCTTTGCCCGCGTCACCAAATTTAGCGAGCATGCCCTGTACGCGGCTGCTTTTTTGCAGATTTTGTTATCGCGTTTTCGACTATAAATATGAGTCGTAGTATTTTTTCAACTAATCAAATATGTTAATTGCCACCCAAAGTAACTTTTTTAATAATAACATACAATATATTTCTTGTATTTTCGGTTTAATTCAACAGTCATCATTCTTCATACAATTGCGGCGTGACGTCGCCATATTGAAAAATACCACCACGCGCGACCGAGAACACTGCGCCACCACCATACCGTGCTTATAATACTAAATCCTCGGTATAATTTCAATTTCACCCGCACTCGATCGCTTATTTACACTAACCAAAATCTTCCATTGGTGACGTATGTTCACGGCGTGTTTTTTTAAAATTATTTTAGCCTATATTGAATCTTTTTTCACTAATGCCATCTAGTAATATTTTCAACCAATTTATACAATTTTAACACAATAGATAGATAGCTCTTATATAGGGTTTGAAATTTCCATGACATCTATACGTGTCACACGCGCTGAGGGCATGTTCGCTAGGACATGCATAGATGTCAAACGCGGTGAGAAGGTTAATAACCTTACGATAGTTCGTCTAAAGATGCTTATCAAACTGACGAAACACGTGCCACAATTTGTAAGGCACATAGTAGAAAAACAAATTTATCGAATTGTAAAAAACATACTCTAAATAAAAATTCATACTGATTTTTCGGTCTATCTAATTCTGAGAGAAGAGTGTTGGAAAATCATTTTTTCATTAAGATATTCTCTTTCATTAGCCATCGGAAACAGTATGCCTGGCCCATAGCGCAGTGGTCAACGTCGTTTATCTTTTCTGTTCAAAGACGTAGATGTTTGTGATGTCTAAGTATTCCCTGCTTCCCTTTGAATCTTCTAATAACGTAGCGAGAACGATAAGCTAATCACTTGTCCTGTCCAAACCCTATCCTTTCTATTCCAACTCTCTTGTTAAAAAGATAAATTTAGGAAATGATTAACAATCAGTTCTCGTGGAGAAACTTCTATTGAGATGCATCCACTGCTTTAAATTGGGAGTAGATATCGACTGTAGAAAGAAAAAAGGGCGTAACCCACACATCATCATCAAAAAACGTGTTTTGATGATTTTGGGCCATATGCAAATTATGAAATATACACAATCTTGAAGTGCACGAAGACTTCTAAACTGGTGTTAAATTGACATATTCTAATATCAATTAAAGAAATTGTCTTAGAAAAACCTTTTTTTTCAGTCTTTTTTCATGGTTTCAATTATTACAAGCTCATCTTTTTTCAAGCTTAATAGCTAAATTAAGATACTAATTCGGCATTTTCAGCTTAAATCCTTTTGATAGAACGTGCATCAAGTTTAATACATTGTGATTATTGAAAAAAAGCTATTTTGAAAAAATTGTGGGTTACGTCCTTTTTCCTTTCCACAGTCGATATGGATTGAAAACAAGCTATCAGAAACAGTAATTTTATTTCGACGTTGAATTCAACTGCGCTTTACAACGATCGATGTCTATATATTTTTTATCCATGCCAATGTTTTCAATTTTACTATTCTGATATATTATAAAAATAAAAATAAAATAAAACGGGAAAAAAATCATTCATACTTAAACAAGCATTTGTGAAAGTAAGATTGTGTGACGATGTCTCTGAAAGAATTGAAACACGTGTCACAGTTTGTAGCACAATAAATGGAATGATCTTAGTTATTTTATATTAAAAAGAACTTCCTCGAAGTTATCGAAAGTATTTATTAACATATTTCTTACATTATATATTAAGTGCAGACGTGCTGCAAGGGTTAAACGTCTGATTGATTGAGTAAATTATCATTTTGTACCATTTGTACATTGTAAGACTATGCTCCCACAGTCTCTTTGGACGTAAGATGTACTGGCGGGCAGGAAACCTCAGGAGATATAATTTTATATGTGCAACCCACTGAGAATAACAAATGAATTGCATGTGATATTTAGACCCACTCCTAATAGTTTTCGCAAAGTTTTCTTTTATTATAGATGTCGCTGCGTCACTGAAAATTAATCGAAGAATATTGATGTCGCCTAAATATATACCAGTCCTGTCCTAGTCCAACCTTTCTACCTCTACTCTCTTCAAAAGAAGTGAGTAATAAACAGTTCTAGTAGAAAACTTTTAATGAGATAGGCTCCAATAGAAGTCTATGTGCTCATTTTTTTTAGTAATAGCATCATTCATCACCTGCTGTGGCCCAGTTGGTTAGAGCTTGCTCTACCGATCACGCAGATCCGGGTTCGATTCCCGGTAAGATCACAGTGAATTTGAGATTTATTCAATTCAAAGTTGCGATCGAAGACTGGGTGTTTGTGATGTCATTCACAATATTATTTCCTCTCTTCCCATCTCTCTGATCCTTTAACAACTGGGCGTAGTGACAGCGATTAGTTAAACACTAGTTCTGTCCTTAGCCTTATCTTTCTATCCAAACTACTCTGTTTGAAAAAAGAGAAATGAGTGGCTGAGTAACAAACAGTTCTCGTAAAAAAACTTCTGTTGAGATAATTCCATTAGGAGGCCATATGCTCCACATTGGGAGCGAACATGGATATATTTTTTTTATTGATTTTTGAATTTCACTTGGAGAAAAATGTTTTTGACTGCACGTGTTTTGCGTAATGTATTAATAATTATTTTTGTTTTAGGCCACTAGACCAGGCGTTGGGAACCTTCGGTTTTTTGGCTACTCTGGTGCAGCCTTCTGGCCAATTCTCTAATTCTGTAAATTTTTGTAATTTCGTAAATTCTTGGGATTTTTGATGTTAAAATCTTTGAAAGACGGTCCCACGCTGGTAATTTTGGGAAATCCGCAAATTTCTGGGTTTTAGAAATTGGCAAGAAGTTTTTTCCAGTCAATGTTTACTGCAGCCTCCATGTCGAATCAGAAAAATGAGTGCGGCCTTAAGAGAAGAAAAGGTTCCTCATACCTGCACTAGACTATGTCAATCATAATTTAAAAAAATAAATGATGTGGTAACATTTTCACTATAAAAAATAATTCAATCGACCAACCTGGAAAACTTTGCTAGCAAAGCCGCAATTTCCAGTTGTGAATTATTGATAGTTGTAAAATCTCCATTCAACATTTTATAAGCGGAAAGCTATTTTATAGTTTCGATAAAATAATACAAATCATATTTATTTTTTTAACCTATTCACGCCCTCGTCTACCTATCCACGCTTGCTCTAAAGCAACAGCTTATAACCGGAAAGGAATTTAAATGCATATTTTATATCCCGTGACTTCTTAGCTATAAAATTATGAGGGATCATTGAGTGCTGTGGATAGCGAGCTGTAAATATTATTAAATACCGTGGTATTCTCTCGATGCTCAAGAATCACAAACATATTAAATTGTTTCTTTACAGGGTGATAAAAGAATAATGTTTAGATTGAATTCTCTGTGAACGTTAGCCTTAAGATTTGTGACGGATATTCAATTGACCCCATAGCAATTTAAGTTCAACGTTGTCAGATTTTAATTATTTTGTTAATCTTAACTCACTAAGAAATTTGAACAGTTTTATGTATAAGTAAGGTTAGTTAACAGACTCGCGTCTTCAATCTCATGAATTAAATTCACTACAAATGTAATAAAAAGCTGGACATAATTAAATTTAATAGTTTTCCAAATTAGTTCTCATCGTTTTATTGAATTACACTAGTCAAAGCGTGTTATGTAGAGAAGCAACGATAGCGTAGTAATAAAGAAACTGCGAACATCTAATGGTTTGAGGTTCGATTCTGGACTTTGATAGATCGATCTACTGATGGATTGATAGATGATGCAAGGATCATAGACTGATGTACTGACAGGCGTACAGTGGCGTTGGGAAAATATGTATTTTATCGTAAAATTTACTCACATTTCATTCGATGTATTCGCCGTAAACAAATTGGTTTTTGAAAATTAAGCGTGAAGTAACTCACCTGAAACAAAAAGAAAAAATCAATAAATTTGCTATTATGAAGAATACATGGTAAAACATATTATTTTGAAACATTCAGTTTCCTTTTATTTAATATAGGGTAAAAATAGCAACCTGTGTGGTCGAGTGGACAACGTCGTTAGCTACCGCTACGGAGTCCATGGGTTCGAGTCCCAGTACGGGCAGTTTAATAAATTGATTTTTCAATCGATTTATGAATTTATGTTTAAATGCATGGATGTATGTGATGTCTTGAATTCCCTCCTCCCACCCATCCTATCTTATGAACGAAGCGTATAGAAAGCGATTAGCTAACCACTAGTCCTGTCCTAGCCCTTTCCTTCTATTCCTAGTCTCTTTGGAAAAAGAGAGGTTGAGCAACTGAGTAACAAGCAGTTCTAGTAGAAACAATTCTGTTGAGATAAACTCCATTAGGAGTCCATATGCTCCACGTTGGGAGCGGACATGGTAAAAAAAAATAGCAACTTATTTAGTTATACAGTGTTTATGTTATTAGTCGATGGCTATTACGGCTTTCGCCATCGTCAGAACTATGTTTAAATTTACATTTTGCTCAGCTTTATATACTGGCTCCGAAGAAATACACTCTTATTATTTACACTAACATCACCCCAAATTCCAAAATCTATTTATCTCAAAAAACGATAAGAAATATGGGATATTTCAAGGTAAATTAGGATAAATTAAACTTTTATTTACTATTAATTACATTAAATTTATTAAATATGAATTTAGTGTTTCGTTACTCAAGCGTGAGTTAAAATTATATTGAATTTAAATTAAACTAGATTATTTAAATATTCCAAAATACGCTTAGCGGGTACTTCGTGGTAATTTATTTTATTTTATTATTTTAAGCACGCCTATGCACACATAGCGCGACGGAGGTCTTCCGGCATTCAATTAGGTTGATAATATATCTTTTGTTTTTATTTTTATCCCTATTACATGGGAAAAATAAATATGTATGCTATTTTATAATTTAAAAAAGAAAATATTTTTATGTTCAATAAGAATTTTATTTTTTTAATTCTCACCAAAATGAATGCATGACTGTGCCGTGTTTCGAAATTGAACGCCTCAGTTTTTCAATTTATCCTTTTATATTCAAATTCGGTTTCCTACACCATCATGTAATCTTCAGAAGGAAAAATGGACACATCAAATCCTTAAATTTTGGTTGTTAAAATCAGTTACTATTTTTAATAAAAGTAATAATTAAAATACTGATTTATTATAATTTGAGTATCTGTTAAAATGATTATACTGAATCTTCTATACAGAATTTTGCGTGATACCACAATGATGGCTCTATTTTAAAGCATAACCCATCATGTAAAAACACGTTTCCGGTACTCAACGCTCGGCTAGGTTATCACGCAAAAACACGGCTTCGGTATCCAACGTGTTGATAAAAAAGTTTACGATGGAATATATAAAACGCATTGAATACGAATAACTGTATCGGCAATCCTTTGAAAAATTCTAGTTAACAATTTAACAGTAAACGAAACTTTAAAGATGTTGTTTTTATGCCCAAATATGTAACAACTTAAATGCCGCAGCTCCTGTGATGAATACCTTCCCGAGCGCAGGGAAACGGTTAACGAACATTCAAAGAAATTCCCGCGGGGGCTTAAGAGATTGTTCTGCGCACACGGAAATAATTACGGGTTACTTGATACGTCACGGTTCTCAAAGTATATCGTGAGAAATTCCAGAATAAATTTATATTTATTCAACGCACTGGCAAAACTAAGTAAGTAACAAAATTTACAAAAATTTAATAGGTACACAATGAGATTTTGGATATTAATTCTTCATTTGAAATAACGAATTTGACATTTATTGTAATGTTTTTTTTTGTTGGTTTAATGCAGAATTAAAATCTCAACTTTATTTGTGTCAGATTTTGTAATTATTAATATAATATGAAATATCAAGAAGAGAAAGTTTATTATAAAATTTATTGAATCGGAATTTACTTGGTAGAACTCTATTGTAATATGGCGAAATAATAGCAAAGTTCTAACAAAGCTATTAATCAAAACAAAATATTCCTTGCACTTTATTCTACTTTATTTAAAATGTCAGGACTGGTTTCACTCATTGCGAGCATTGTCAACTAACAAGAAATATGATTTAATTTAATAGTGTAAACAATAATTATGGGGTTATAATGCAAAACGTACTATTTTCAAAATGAGCGATATTGAGTTAGGTATGCAGATAGGGTAATTCAAGCCTAAGAAATCGGCTGATCCTATTAGTTTTAATATAAAAAGTCTATAAGACTGCCGTCTTCAAATTGGAAATCATATTTTTTTGAAAATGTTATTTTGTTTGTGTTATTCGTTATAATATTTGATTCTACTGAAATGTTTGAGTTTTGGAAATAGTACTTTTTGCATTATAGCCCCACAATTGATATTGAAAAGAATTTACAATAATTTAATATTCGTATCTGAATTTATCAATAGACTGCGCTTGAAATGCTTTTAAATGGAAGATTTAATTATAATCAAATACCTCATTCTTTCATAATGTAGATTAAACTGCAATCTATTGGTATACATATTTGAAATCGACATTTTACATTTAAATTCACGCTTGCTTTTAGGCAGCAATATATATGTACGTATGTAAATAAAAGATACGAATATTCCTTTTTGTAATTATTTTTCAAAACATTTTATTTGGTCGCTTTATTTTGAGAAGCATCGCTTTAGTATAATGTTTTAAAGATGCCCAAGATCATTCGGCTTTTATCTACAGTTTAGTGATTAAGTCAGACGTTTTGGAATTGTTTCACGCCACGTGGACACGAATGTAATGCGATCTCCCCAACACCGCGCACCACAAAACGTAAAATACGTTTATTCGGAAAATAAATAGCAAACACCTATTTTTCTTTCATTGATATCAAATTTATGAAGCATTAAGTACCAGGAAAGCGTCAAAGTTCTTCGAGTCTCCTTCATCGTCAATGCTTTGAAAAGTTGTATTCACATTACCATCGTTGGAGACGGAAGGGTGTGATCACTACAGAGGTAAGAAACGATTCTTTAAGTAAAACTACTATTACTAAATATGTCCCACTGAGAAAAAAATTAACTCAATTTTGTCAAATATATAAACAAAAAATAGTAACATGCTTTTGTGTACAAGGTTTTCAATATCGAATTAGTTCGTTATCTACACCGATAGAAATACGGGATGTAATTAGCCAATCTAACATAGTTAACAGTACCAAAAGAAGAAGAACTATGTCTTTAAGTCAATAGTTGTTTTAATATAATATGACCTCTGGTGACATTTTACCCTGCTCCGCCCGCCACTGCTTTCTATCCGTTAATTTCTACGGCAGTATCCAGTGTTGTATTAAATTTATCTGTAATTTTTTTTAACTAAGAGTGTCTCAGGAGCAACTGTCAAAAACTTGATGGCGTACTCTAAAGTTTGCAGAGAAATTTCTAATGCTACATTTAAGTCACGGTAATTAATAAAAATGTTTTATATGATACAATCCATTATACATATAAAGTAGTAAATATATTTTTTAATCCATGTCTGTGCAAATTCAAGTTTCTTAAATTGTACGTTCTGGATTTTTACTGTCCATCAAAGGTGGGGTTAGTGTTAAAAAATGTTTTTTTCTCTTTGCTCTTTAAAAGCCAGCAGCATACTGGAAGTATTTTTTAGTACCGTATGTGAAGTGTTAAGATACTATTATGTTCTTCACAACTGAATTCATAGTGTTAAATGAGATATTAGTCCAAAAACCATTAATTAGTATTATATTATCTTGAAATTATGCGGTTTCAAAGGGTTAACAATAAGAACCAATTGTCGATCTGGTTGGTAGATGATTCACTATAATATTATCATTGGCTCGAAGCGATGCGTGTTGTCGAAGCATACGCCAGACGCACGCTTCGCAGCTACCCTTTCTTGAGTCAGATTATTTATTTTAAAAAGCGGTAATGATTAAAAAAAATAACGTTACAGCGGTACGAACCTCTCGAAAATAAGATTTTTTGTCTACATTCTGCGTATTGTTACGTGTCTGTAGATTACATATTTTTCCAAATGACTCCGAATACGGAGTACCCTTGCCAGATGTATTCATAATCTATTTTTTTGGCATATTTTGGAGTAATTTGAGAGCTTAAAGATAAACAACGTTATCTACAAAAAAAAATGTTTTTTTGTTCATTACTTTATTATTCATTCCCAACTACGTGATTGATAGTCAACCAACATGTTATGTTAAAACTTTTCTAATTTATTCCTTAAACACTAGTGACGTTTAACGTTAAATGGATAAAGTTGTCTATTTTTGATGTTTTTCAATCGACTGTGGAAAGGAAACGGACGTAACTCACAGTTTTTTTTCGATAATCACAATGTATCAAATTTGATAACATTTCTATCAAAAGGATATAAGCTGCAAATCCCTAATTAGTATCTAAATTTAAAATTTAAGTTTGAAAAGAGGTGAGCTTGGGAAAATTGAAACCAAGAAAATAGACTGAAAAAAAGGTTTTTCCTAGACAATTTCGTGATATAAATTGATAAATGAAAACTACATTTATTTTTTCAGACAATTTGAAAAACCTATACTTTTTACAAATAAATAAATGCTTTCGTTTAAGAAAAATCCGAGACTATTAAGCATAACTTTGGTAAAACTAAGTTTATCCTCTTTCGACAAACCAATCGTTGTGTTGTTTGAAAGTGTAAAAATGACAAACTACATAAATATTTGCGTGAAGTTTAAACAACTAAAATAACAGAGTTCCTTGCTTTAGTTAAGCTATTATTACTATAGGCGGCAAGAACAATTAGTAAATTTTCCCAGCCTTCAAATAATAATGCACAATGCTCCATGAGCTACGGAGTCGTTTGGTGTGGCCGAATTACAATAGAGTCGTGGCCATTGTTGATTGTCACACAGGCTGTTTCACAAAAATACATGAAAAGACTGCGTGATCGTGGATTCGAAACACCCTGTGCGTGTGGTCCGATTCCGATTTTACACGATTGGGTAAGTGTCCGATTTTCTTACAACTCGGCTTCGTAAAACGTTTCTCTGAACGCACATCATAATCAGCCGCTATGAATCTTTTAATTTAGTGCTTCATAAATTGGAAGAAAATTTTCATACCCTTTGGCATAGTGGCTATCTAACGCATTTGGACGTTTCGTCATATTCGATGACGGTATTATCAAGCTTAATCCTCTGAAAAGGCATGTTACTTAATTATTTTTCAATTCAATTTATGATTTTGCATTTTCTCGTATCAATCAGATCCTAAAAACGAAACTAGCTCAATACTTATCTTTTCCTAGATATATCAATCCTAAATGACTATGTGCTTAAAAAAAATTGGCGAACAAATCTACAACGGCTTAAAAAATTAAAACAACCGTAAAACGATCATCTATTGAACCGTTTAAAATCAAAGAGTTTTAGTTTTACAACAAATATTTCAAATAACATAATTGATAGCTTTTTCGGCTAACGCCCTCGGATTGTAAATTGTTGTTTACACCTTGTTTTTCAATTTATTTTTGTATAAATAGCACTGTTTTTCTTATCGGTTGATTAATGCTCGCAATGAGCGAAACCGGTCCTGAACTTTTAAATAAAGTGGAATAAAGTACAAATATATATTGTGTTTTTATTAAAATAAGCTTTATATACTGGCTTAGAAAAGATACACAAACATCTTCTAATCTATTCTAACCAGGAGTGGGTAAGAGAGGGCTCAGATGGGCTCGCTTGAGCCCCTTGTTAAATTAAGAGAAAACAACATTCTCATTTAAAATTATTACATAACTGCAATTTTCTCACATATATATTCACAGCTTCCAGTATACACAGTAGTATATTTTTAATCATTTACATTAATTTGTTTATGGTAAACTGCATATTATTGCATATTATAAGTGTATTAAATAACAATCGAGTGTTCCATCAGAGTGATATAAAAATACTCACTGCTTCCACAGAACACCAGGAATTGCTTTGATATAGAACGAGACCCTTTTTAACGTATTGGCAGCCCACTATTGATTCTAGCATGTACTCCATTTTTTTTCAATGCAATTAAATGTAGTATTGGATTCCCTGCTCATAACTGAAAAAACTTACAAACGTTCGTTTACTAAAGGCTTTTTTTTGCATCGCGGTATTTCTGGTAATTCTCTTCAACTTGACCGACATTTTTTACTTACAGTATTCGTTCACACCGCAAGATGACATTACAACTAATTATCGATTGTCGTTCAAAATTATCGAGGAAAAAACGCACGCGAATACTTGTCGAGTAATAACTGCTAAAGAGACATTTATTGACGTACTCTTGGTGATCGATAATTCGATGACATTTATAACTAAAAGTCTGCCAATAAAGTTCAGAGCCCTTCTCAATTAACAGCAGAATTCATTATTTGTATAAAAAAATATTTATATATAATATAAATTTGAAATACGGAGTCAAACTAATAATGGGAACACTCTGTGTCAGTCAAAAACTTTTAATGTTGTTAAAAATCATGTTATTGATTGACTTGGTAGAACTCCATTACAATAGGGTAAAAATAGCAACGCATTTAGTTCTACAGTTTTTATATTTATTAGTTGATAGCTATTTCGGCTTTCGCTAAGTCAAAACTATGATTAAACTTACATTTATCTCAGCTATATATACTGGCTGCGAAGAGATACACAATGTATCATGTTATTCACTCCAACATCCTAATTCAAGTTACAACTATAGTATTACACTTATTTAATATGTGTCTAGTGCAGGCACTGGCAAACTGCGGCCAGCCGCGTATTTTACTGCGGCCCTCGAGCAAAATTATATTTTTGACAAAGATTGTCGTTTTTATCTTTTAACGCCTTTTTAAAAAGATATTGAAAATAAATATAATAATCATTATTTTTGGATCAACCTATATATGTGAACAAATATTTTCAATCATAAACTTCAAAAAAAACTCTTTACAATCAAACAGTTACAAGCAGTTTTAAGAATATCAACTACAAAATTAACACGTAAGACATTAAGACGTAAGGCAGTTCCATTCCTCTCATTAGATTGTTTTTTTAATGATAATAAATAATGTATTTATAAAAGTGGTATTTTACTTGAAGTCCGCCTCTCATTTTGAATTTCTGAATTTGGCCCTTCATCCAAAAAGTTTGTCTCATCCTGGTCTAGTGTGTATCTCTTCGGAGCCAGTTAGGAATGGAGCTGGAGCTAGTATTTAGGTGTCGGAGCGGAGCAACTCAAAAAAGTGGTTGCTCTAGATCCCTGATAAAAATCCTTTCCTATCTCATCTTTCTATTCATTATTGATTAAGATCGAGGGTAGTAAACATAAAATAAACACACACACAGTTAAAACTAAAAACATTAATAACCTAAATATCTTTGCATCCTATCCGCATTTTTATATTCGGGAAGCCTGGGAAGCCTCATCGTTGTGGTAAAAGGTTTCGATTCCCAATTAATCGGTGGTCGCCGAGTGCCGCCGCAATTCCTCCACGTGGGCACGTGCGCGCGCGTGTCCGATTACACAGATGCGCGACAAATAATAGCACGATCATTTTTTTACGCCCGCCATTTTTCGGCAATGTGGAAAATGATGCCGCCACGGAGCGAAGAATTCCACCGCAAGAGACGCGTAATCGTCGTGGAAAATACCAAAACCTGCTGTGGGGCCGCGGCGAAATTTTCTCACAATACTACTAGAAACGAAACTTTGTAGTTAGTTAACAGGCATCTTCATACAAATTGGCTAGAATTCATCATAAAATTAATAAATGACCGCATTTGAAATCAGTAATTATTGTAATGTAATTAATAATTAATATCAGTTTATTAATAAAAACACAATAATCCTTTGTACTTTATTTCACTTTATTTAATATGTCAGGACCGGTTTCGCTCATTGCAAGCATTGTCAACTGATAAGAAATATAATTTAACAATGCTATTTATACAAAATTGAAAAGTTATACACAACAATTGGCATTGAAAAGAAATTACCAATTACATTAAAATGATTCTAAAATAACACAAAATTAAAATGTTCAACACATCTAACATATAATTAAAAAGTCATCTCAGATTAATAAATTCAGAATGGCGATTGAAAGTAATTACAAACATAATTAAAATTTGGGAAATTTTTGACAAAGTGTTAATTTTTTTATATTTGATAACCAATGTATTATGTATTGATTAAATTGGAGTTTACTTGGTAAAACTACATTGTAATAAGTTGAAAAAATAACTAACTGTTATAGTTCTACAAATATTATTTTAGACATAGTTGATAGTTATTTTGAACTCTGTTCAAACTTACATTAACTCACCTATATATACTGGCTTAGAAGAGATACACAATATATCTTGTTATCCAATATGTTTCAGATAAAAGAAACTGCATAAAAATGCAATCATATGGATTTGGACACAAATAATATATTTCTTTAGTACGCGCGTATTTTAAAGATAATTAATGGTTTCTAACAATTTTCTTAAGCGGTTTGAGAATAGAAATAACATTGTTTTTTACATTTCTGGTTGAATATTACAGCAAAAATAGTTATTGAACAGAAAAATAAGGAAATGATAACTTAGTCGATATTTATGAAGAATAATTATAAAAACCCTGATTCGGTGATCTATTATCAGCCTACTTTTTTTTTTTAATACACTGTTGCCGGATCGAATTTCATGGCTTTACAGATGTCGATATGTTGGAAATATTTGTTTTCCACGTTTAGAAATGAATGTGGTTCAATGCTTTATACAAAGCGTTAAAATTATTTTTCTACAGAAAAAAACGATAAACCTGTAATTACGTAAATGCGTTGTGAATTATGTCGACTGTTACTTATTTAAAATCAAATGATTTCACAGCTCGTCAAATAAGTGTGACGAAGATTTTGCTGTTGAAAAAATGATAACATAAACAAGGTTTTGACAATTGCCTGTACTATATAAGATGAGACAGCAGGCTTGTCCGAACTGTCAATTAATGCCACTTGGTTCCAAATAAGTTGGAGAAACCAGGACCCAGCCCTGTTTTTCTCACGAATTATTATGATGGCTTACAAAATTTTTCATTATTTTGATGTGTAAAGTACATATAATAAAATCAAGTTTTCCAGTCTTATTAAATAAAAAATATATAAAAATTTGAATCGTTAAAATTATATACATTCACACAGATTTTGTCGCTAACGACCCGGGTTTCGCCTTTCGTCATCTTCGGGCGTTCAAGTGCACAGATGAACTTGAACTGACACTTGAACGCCTGAAGATTCCGAAAGGCGAATCCCGGGTCGTTAGTGACAAAATCTGTGTGAATGTATATAATTTGAACGATTCAAATTTAATATTGAAATTCCACCAAGCACCTTCAGTCGAAATCTTAAATTATAAAAAACTATATTGTATTTTTTAAATCCATATCCAATCCTAATGTTGAGTATGTGGCCTTCTAATAGAGGTATCTCAACACAAGACGAGAACTGACTGCTACTCAGTTGTACCCATCACCACCCACTACGGTTTCACACTTTCTAAAAGTGTATATTCCGTAGCGTAGCAACGGTATTCGTGTTCAAATATTTGACAAGTATATCCCAAGAATTTTTAAAAAGAAAGAAACTTTAAGGTGTCACAAACGCCTATGCCTTGATTTAAATAATGCTGTTCATACTGGGATTTGAACCCGTGAAATCTGCCACGGAAGCCAATGACGATAACCTCTGTAACATGGACCCGAAAGTATATTTAAGGTCTAAAAATAACATGTTTGATCATTGATAATTACGATGACAGCGTATTTTTTTAATATATATCGACTGTGGAAAGGAAAAAGGACGTAACCCACACAAAGCAAATTTTACATGAGGCACAAAAAACGTGTTTTGATGATTTTGGGCCATATGAAAATTATGAAATATACACAAACTTGAAGTGCACGGAGACTTCTAAACTGATGTTGAATTGACATAACCTAATAACCTTTTTTTCAGTCTTTTTTCTTGGTTTCAATTTTCACAAGCTCATCTTTTTTCAAACTTAAATACTAGATTTAGATACTAATTCGGCATTTGCAGCTTAAATCTTTTTGATATAACGTGTATCAAGTTTGATACATTGTGGTTTTAAAAAAAAAGCTGTTTTGAATAAACTGTGTGTTACGTCCTTTTTCTTTTCCAAAGTCGATATAATAACTGACAATTTGTTTGCTAAATAATAAAAAAAAACATTTAATTAAAACCCAACATGACAAGATGATAGGAAAATAAACAGCGGTGTCCTTATTTGTATTTAAAAAAAAATCAATAGCCTACAAATAATGTTTTAGTATTCATTTCTTTAAATCAATTCGATACAGAGTATCAGGAGCACAGCTCGCTGGAAAGGTTTGTTTGCCAAAAATAATGACGATAATTGAACAATTACAACGCAGTCAGACCAAAATTCGGATCCCAATTATGGTACCCTGATCGACAGACGTCAATCTCTTTTTTGATGGTGCGCAATACACTTTTTTTATTTATTATTTTTGCAAAGTGCGATTGCAATTTTGGTCCCGGGCTAAGAAAATGAATAAAAACAGCGGCAGAAGTTATTGATTTGAGATTTGTTTTCATTCGGTAAATTTTTACATAAGTTTACAGTAAGATTATTCGATTAGTGTATTGCATACAGCTTGTTTGTTTAACAATGAAAAAAAAACGCTTAGTAATAATAAAATAAATCATTTTTTAATTTTTTTGCAATTTTATATGCATTCATTTTCACAGATTTTCCTCTCCAAAGGCATTCAATTCAAAAGAATAACGCTCTTTTGTAATAAATCCAAACATATTTATTATGATCAGAACCGGTTTCACTCATCACGAGCATGTTAAGCTGATAACATATACATTACGAAATAACTATTTATATTTTTCCGATATTGCAATCCTAATACATGTGTCGCTTAACACTTTTCCTACAGTGCTAAAAAATACTTCAGATATGCTGCTGGCCAAGTGCAAGACTTGTTTTTTTTTAAATGGACGTTCTGTGTTTTTACCGTCTATCAAATGGCGGTAAATGTTAAAAAGTGTCTTTTTTCACTAGTTTCTCTAACGGCCAGCAACATATCGGAAGTATTTTTTAACACCGTACGGGAAGTGTTAATATTATGTTGCATTAAATTTATTCCTGTTTGTTTATCCCACAGTATGTCATGCATTATTACACATAGTAAACCTCTTCATATTTCTGCCTTCCTCATTCCTCTTCGTCATTTTTCCATCGGTTTCTTGCAGGCTGTAATTTTGTATGTCCAATGACAACATTCGGTCAAAGATTGATTGCCGGCAGTTGCAGAAAAATACGCTTTAAAAATGGGAAGACAACTCTTCAAAATGACAGAAAAATGGTGCAATCTTATCACAGAGAGCGTCGATGAGGTATTTGTGAAATTGTACATTTCATTGCAAAGTCGTTACCTTACTTTGAAAAGATTCTATTTGCACTTTACCATGTTTTGAGATACGAGCGTTTGAATATTTGACTGATCATATTTTAAAATTTAAAAGAAAAAAGCAAGTATAAAAAAAATATTTTTCTAATTTTAAGCAAAATTTATTTAATTTAAACCCTATATATCTGGAGATAATCAGTGCTTAAAACTGTAATTAGAACCTTTTTGCTCTGAACTGACAACAATAATTGAGTTTGAAAAGGTTGTACCGTCCAGTTGAACTTTCTACACTCGGTCTGTTGCGTTTGACAGTTGCCACCTACCGATCGATTGTCTAAGCCAGTGGTTTCCAACCTTTATGTTACTGCGCATCCCTTTGAAGAAAAAAATACCCTCGCGCTTCCCCATCTTTTATTTTATGTAGTAAGAAAGACAAGTTTTAAGGGGAAAATAAATATTTTAAACTGTTCGCTCCTCCCTTTCCAATAGCCCGCGCCTCCCAGGCTGGAAATCGCTGGTCTAAGCAGAATGTTGTCGCAACTTCGTTCAAAAAATTTAAGTTTTTATAATAATATACTGAGTTGTAAAACTGTAAAACGAATGTTGTTTTGAAATCGAAAAGTCCTATTGTTTCTTAGAAGCTTGTAAAATTACTGTATGAAAGAAAGTGTGTAGATAGAACTCTAAAATCCTGCTAACTTCTTTATTTAAAAATGTATGACTCTGAAATTAGTGGATATGTTATGTTGTGGCAAATACAACATTTTACGATCAAAAGGTCAGTTAGAACCTTTTTAAAGTAAGGTAACGAAGTGTTAAGGAAAAAAACATCTTACGCGATTCTGACGTGAATACGAAATTAAAATTTATCTTTGAATGATTCTGTACTCCTGGTACTAACCATTTTAAAATGGTTCCGTGACGTATTAATAAGGATAAAAAATATTTAATCATACATCAGAAAATGTGGTAGCGTATTTAATTGAAAGAGGAAAAATACTAATTCGGATTTTTTTTTTACCTTTTTGTGATTCTGTGCTCTTAGTAGTAAGTTTCATATTGCTCAGTTGCCTAGTTATTAGTAAATAATTCAATCGTGTATAAGGAAGGAAATTTTATCATAATTATTGTATGACTTTGATGTTGGGTATTATAATAAAAAAATGTATACAAATCTGATGTTATATTTTTTTCAAATATCATATCATTATTTCTAAGCTCCTGCTATATTCATTATCATTTTTTTAAATTATTATTGTATATTAATGATAAAACCACCGTATCAAACTCTATTGAATAGACAAATTAAAAACTTCAATTGAATCCAATCGATGAAAACACTACTTTTTAGTTGTTGTCATATTTAATCATTTAAATTATTGGGTATAAAGTAAAGATTCTGTGTCGAGAAAAACCGAGAAATTCATACCTTTTGCCAGTCTCGATTCCTGTGACATTTTCATAAATCAATCCAAAACTTGAAACTTTTAAAAATAAAATTTGTATAAAGTAGATTTTTAAATTAAATTAAAGTAGATAATTTATTACAAATGAAGTTGTGAGAACCTTTATGCATTTTGGAAGATAATAAAAATAGGTAAGAAACATTCAAAATCTTATATTTATTTCATTAAAAATTTAATATCATTGTACAGACGTGTATTTGATGCTAGTTTTCAATAATAATCATAAACATACTAACCTTTTGTATAAATTTCTTATGTAATATTTTTTTATATACTATGTATTATGGGTTTCATCGGGAAAATCAAACGAATCCCTCAAATGATGTGTAATAAAAATCAATATAAATATTACAGCACAGCTAATTCATCTTTTTGTATTAGTTTTGAGTTATCGACAATATTTATTCATAGAAATATTTGTTCATAAAAATTACTACAGTACCTAATAAATATTAAGGACATGAGCATTTTCCGGGACATGAAGGAAGCCAAGACTTCAGAATCCCATCTCCAGTAACTCAATGTTGACATTTAATTTTTTTTTTTTAATTGGACATGGACGAATATATCCGATTGACCAAGGATCAAGAGACGTATTGAAATTTGGTTGACAAGCTTTTAAGGACGACAGCACTTGGATAAAAACCATTATACGAAAGAAGAAGATATAACATAAGCTTACAATAAATATTGCAATTTAAAAAACTATGTTTTAATTTGCACAAGTGAATAGTCGTTGAGAAGAGTTGACATAATTGTATAGATTATGTTTGTTGTTTATTATTTATATCAACGATTGCATAAAAAATATGTTTTAATAACGCAGCATTGATAATACTTCCTTTGAAATGAGATATATTTATTATACATAAAAAAAACATTACTACGCAGATAAACGTAAAGGGTGCTGCACTTTTTTTATTTGATAAATAACTACTTTTTATAGGTCCGCTGTCTTGGTGCAAAGGCATTGTATTCTAAAAATAAAACTCTCTTTTCTACTGACTTCACATTTATGTAATATGATCAGGATAGGTTTTGATTATCACAAGTATTTTCAACTGATAATATATATTAGTATAGTACTGGTTGTATTACCATTATTGTTTGTTTGTTTTCTATCATCCCCTCCTTGCCTCCCATTTTTTTATTATAATATATCAGAATATTAAAATTAAAATCATTCGTACTTAAGCAAGCATTTGTGAAAGTATGTCTGTCTGAGGAATAATCCAAGTTATTTTTAATTTTATATTTAAATGAATTTCCACGTTCATTAAGAGTTTGTTGAAATCAAGAAATCATGCAATTCGACGTAGCGTAATAAAATAACAATGTTTATTTACTTGTCATAAAATAATATTACTGTACCCATTAATTAAAATGGTTTAGTCCGAAAATAGCATACGGATGTTGTTGAACTTGTGGCGATTCTCGACAAAAAAATGATAAACGATATCTAGACAGTCTGTTGTAATAGCCCATCATAGATTCCCTGTTGTCCAGCGGGAAAAATAAACCGATATTTAGTGCTCCTGATATCCGAAAGCGAATTCGGCGAACTGATAACGGAGGACACACGAATTTTTTGGGAATAACGTTTTATTCGGAAACTTCCGGTTGGTCCGGAATTCGGACGGACTCGAGGAGATGATTGACTAAACATTTAAATAATCTTTAATTACAAGAATATGTATTTTATTATATAATATGAATCTATCACAGAAATCTTTGCGACGCTACAAAATTCTGAAGGTTTTAAACGCTGCCTTAAAGTTTAGGTGGTAATACTCTGGTGTTCAGTGTCCTTTATGTTTTGCCGATATAAAATTTTACCCTATATAAATATAATCATACAACCTTTGCCGACAAACAAATAAATATAATTCTTGAAACTACTTACTACTCAAATCTGTGGGCATTCCCATGAGCTTATCCTTTTCGCCAGCAATGGCTTTAAACTCAATGATACATTTATTTCTTATATAAACACGAAACATTCATTTACTAAGCCGAATAGCGAAACCCGGGTCGTTAGTGACAAAATCTGTGAGTATGTACTATTTGAACTATTCAAATCTTCTGTGTTAATTAAATTTTCATTTTAGTATGAACAGGACCGGTTTCGTTCATGACGAGCATTTTCAACTGAACATATTAAATAAAAGTGTAAATAAGTACAAATGAGTGTTTTATTTTTGGAATATAATTTTATATTTTAGTGTTTTTCTCTATGGTCTAGTTGAAATGCGATTGGCTCGTTATAGTAGATTTCTACAATCAGACATAGAAGTTTAACATACTAATCCGATTGGCTGGATAAAATCTAAAAAAGTTTCATATGAAATTCAGTTTTCTTTAATTTGAATTTAAGAGTTTTGGTATTGTAGTTTTACTTCTCTGAATTCCTCACAAAAAAAAAGCGTGCGTGCAAGACAGCGTCCCGTCACGTCAGTGGTTATGGAGAGACGTTGGAACTGGCTGGGTCACGTGCTGCGGATGCCTCCGGAAAGCCTCAATCCTGCCTGCCTCTTCTTTCGACCAGTGGGATTCCGGCGTCCTGGACGTCCGTCGGGTACTATCCATAGGATGTACTCGGCGGAACTGAGGGATGCTGGCATGTCATGGGAGGAAGCAAAGCTATTGGCGGGAGACAGGGAAACATGGAGGTGCCGCGTGGCGGCCATATGCTCCACATAGGGAGCGAACATGGCCAAAGAAGAAGAAGAAGAAGTTTTACTTCGAGCTGTATACATATTTGTGGTTATTTGTAATATTTTAAGTATTAATTATTGCGTAAATATCGTTTTAATGCGGTCCTGTTTTACTTCCGGCGGGGACAGATAGAGAAGCGTGCCACACTGCTGGGGCCCGATAGCAACTGGCTTCCACCCACACTCGTTATGCTGCTCTGTCAAAGGCCAATAGAACATTACAATAATAACTCAATAATATACAACAAGATATTATGAATGAAGCACGTATCTCACATATTACATTTTTCTTTATGTCACAAGAGACATATGAATTGAGCTCGATATCAAATCAAGGATAAAAGACATCACAAACAACCGTGATCTCAATTCAAACTTAAAAAATAGATGCTTCACAAATAGGCGAAACACGTGTCACAAACTGTAGCACAACAAATCAAATGACAAAGTTATCAAATTTGATATTAATTGCAAATTGTATTAAAACAGTAAGAAGAAACTTAAAAGAGTATTTAAAATTACATTATTCAGATGTTTTATATATTTGAATCGTTTATATCTATCATTTTAAATTTGTTCGTGCACTTGAGCGTCTGAAGACGCCAAACGGTGAAACCCGGATCGTTAATGACAAAACATGTGGGAATGTACACAATTTTAATGGTTCAAATATATTATTGAAATTCAACCAAGCACCTTCTGTAAAAAAATTAATCGTTTTATCTCCAAAGAAAAACTGTTTTAAACTGATTTTCCAGCATTTTATGATTAGGAAAACAGCCGCATTTATTTTTCGAGCTTTCATTAATGGGTCCATTAGAGGTGGAGTGAGCCAAGTGGTATTTTAGAAAATAATAAGTTAGATGCGTTGTAATATTCTACACGTCTTAAAATATCGTAGAAGTGAAGTAACCTCAGTTAATACGCATTTGCAGTGTTATCTCCGTAAAATAAAAAGAGAAAAAAATAAATGGTCAGCGTTTAAATCAATTTTTGGTAATAATTCAAATAAGCTTTTGGTCTGAAAAGATTAAATAAAAATATTATACGGTCAGATTTCTATAACCATTTTGGTTAGATTAGGTTAGGTTTTTTTTCATTTAAATTGTGACTATTTTGTATAAATTCTGACCATAAATTATTTATTATGCTCTCTGTAATTCTGACCGATACATTATCATTTATGACCATTTAATATTAATTCTGACCAATGTCTTAAAAATTATGACCGAAACTGAATCAAAATTATGACCGGTTAAATACGAGCCAAATAAAAATATGCAATCCACCAAAACACCAAGTAAAGAAGTGATTGTAATTAAAAAATTTACCATTTTTCTAGTTGGCTCACTTCACCTCGTTCATTCTCTTGCTGTTATTTTTTTTTTGTATTGCGGTGAAGATAAACAAAACTATTATTATGCACTCCATTAAATGAATACTCAGGGTAAAATGTATTAGGGCATCATACAATAAATACGGTGTAACATGCGAAGTCTCGCGTATGAAGACATATTCCAGTTTGTAATATGCATCGCTTCTATAGTGATGTCAGCGTTCATACAGGATTTATGTTCCTTGTCTGGACGCGTGTTATTGCACTGGCTGCATTTAACATGGCCCTATGCGAGATGATAGCCATTTGCGGACAACTGACGTCATAGGATTGCTCCCAGCGTCTCTATCCGATCATATTGTATGCAATGGACATCAATAAACAATTCAAACTTGGTTGTAATTGATCCTTGCGAACTTATGCGCGCTTGGTACATGCCTTTTAGTTATATCGCAGAAATGCACTTTATATACAAGAAACTAACATTTAAATAAAAGTTGATAATTTATTGCAAAAGTCTAGGGGTGGGGAACCTTTTCTTCTCTAAGGGCCGCATTCATTTTTCTGATTCGACTAGGGACTAGGGAATCTCTGGCCGAGAACAATTTAATGGCAATTTCTAACTAAGCCCAGAAATTTGCGTTTTTCCCAAAATTACCAGCGTGGGACCATTTTTTTTAGGTCTTCAGAATTTACAGAATTTACAGAATTTACAGGCCGCAGGTTCCCCATGCTTGCACAAGTCTAAACAGTTTATCTAAGATAATAGTTTTTTTACTATTTACATAATTTTGTGTAAAATTAAATTTTTTAACAAGTTTTTAGAAACAAAAGTCTTTGATCATAATATTAATGTGAAACACTTAACACGCCGAGAAAAGGGTGACGGAACGCCGTTCCACTACATTACATGGGAAAAATTTCTGGATTATGGTAATTCTTTCACGCGTGGAAATAAGAAAACTTTATACAACGATTAAAAATTACTTCTCGTATATTATTGCAGATTGAATCGTTAGCATCATTTTTTTTAATTTATATAATTTGACGTCAAATATGTAAAGCAATATCAAATAAACGTAAATGAAAAATCCAAATAAATTTGTCAAACAAAACCAATCTAAACAGATTTCGGAACGAAACGGAAGATGAGTTGTGTATACAAAAGAAAGTTAAGGAGTTTTAAAGAGACTCACGGATCTGGTTCTCCGTGTACCATGGACTATGTTGTTCTGAAACGGCGTGTAGTCACGGATTCTTGCCTCGCGATCTGTAATTTATATTTGAGACATAACCACATCTTTGGTGGTTAATACCAACACGCTTCCAACCCGAGGATCGCGCACGAGTTAGGGTCTTCGTTATCAGCGAAAACTCAAGTAATATAATTAACTGTTTTCCTATTCCATTTTTTTTTATAAACATAAACATTTTTTTAGCGATAATTGTAAGTAAATAAAAACTGTGTGTCAATTATTGAAATAGTTTTTTTTTCAGAAATAGTAAACATGAATTGATGGGATGGCACACCTTATACGTTTCATTTTCAAGCTTTTTATATAAAAAAACGTAACAAAAATTCATGTCGTTCGTTACCTCTGAATAAATCTGTGTGAGAAAATGCCTATTCCAAAAAAAATTACCATGATTTTTTTTTTAATTTAACTTTTTTTTCAAAAATATTTGGCAACACAACTAATGACAATGTGCCAAAATCTTTTGATATTGGCAGATCATACGAAATAAACTCGATGAGAATATTTAAGGGTATTACTTGCAAACACGGCTTGTTCCAAAATGGTTAAAAAATGAATCTTTAATTTTATTGAAAACACAATGTAATTTTGTATTTTTAGTTTTGCATTACTTTGGAATGAAATTTTGGATGTCGTCAAGCCATTTTTGAGACTGATTTCTAAAAATACTTTCAAAAATTATTTTTATCTACTAAATTACATTCGTGGTTCAAGTTTCAACAACTTTGGAATAAACCGGATTTGCAAGTAATATCTTCATTTGTAAGTCATTTTACAATATAGATCAACTCGAAAAGGATTTTCATTTAAAAAAACAAAATCTTAGATCTACCAATCATTTTTTAAAAAATCCTAAATTTTTGCATTGTACCTACCGGGATTTAGAACCCAGACCCGCCCAATTAGTAGAGCAAAGATCTTATCAACTGGAATACAACGGGAAAATGAAAATAATATAAATTTACCAGTCGGCCACTGCAATAGGATACTTAAAAAATATCGATTATGCCAAGAATGGAATTTGCAACATACATATTTCAAATATTTAACCAACCTTTTCAACGCAAAGTTAAAAAAAAAAAAAGCAATGGTATACCATTACAATTAACCCGTATTGATTTACCGCCCCTGGAGTTAATAGTTTGAAATATTGTCTTGCGGTCCAACTGCATCATAGACAAGCGGCAAAAATCAAAGACAGTGCTGCCATTTCGTTTTGTTTATGGCCAAGAGCTTCCCCTTCCTTTTCTTCCGGAAGGAAATAAACTATATACGTTACCGTCGTTTCGAATTACGCGCGAAAGGTTAATGGGTATCTCAAGTCATCGATTTTGTTTATAGAGCAATGGTTAATAACAACAAGAATAAAACCACCAGTTAATACCTTTGTCTACACAACACATATTATGTATTGCGCAAAAAGCTCTAGTCACACTTTTTCTCTGTCGCATAATACAACCGATATATTTTACGTTAAATACTGTTTACATATTTTCAATATTCTTGCACTCCAAAAAGAAGCACATTACTTTTCAATTGCTCTATTATTGTCTCCAGATCCTGCAAAATATTTTTAGAAATGTCTGCAAAGATGGTATCTTTCGACGGCGGTACAATCATGAGCTTAATTTTAATAACCTTTACGGTGAGGCAGACAGTATCAGATTTGACAAAACTCAACACCTACGTTGGACCGAACATACATATACTGCGCATGAATGAATTAACACCTGCAACACGTCTTTTATTAACTACCCCTGAGGGAAGAAGAAGCGTTGGAAGACTAGAACTTCGCTGTACGAATGGGGTGTCACACGACCTGCCATTACTTGCGGTCAGCGACTGGCTAATGAGGGCGGATAATCGAGTGGAGTGGTAGAGATTGATTAAGGTGGGTAAGATTTACCCCGGACTGACGCACCAAGAAGAAGAAGATTTATTATATCAGTCCCCAATTTGGAGCATATTGACTCTTAATAGAGTTTTTTTTTATAAAATAAACTGTTTCCTACTTAGTTTACTATCCTTATTGTTCAATGAGAGTAAGAGTAGAAGCATACGGACAAAATACGGTAGTTGGTTAGCTAATTTCTCATCCCACTTTTAGAATTGGATGAGTGGAAGGGAATTTTAGATCATCACGCCTTCGAAAACAATTAATAAATCAATTTATGAAGCTGTACCGTAACTGAAGTCGACGACGTTGAACAACTTGACCACGGACTCGACAAATAAATAAGTATATTGTACATCGTAAAATGTAGATTTTACAACTGGTAACATACAAATATTTTTAGATGAATAGAATGAAGACATACGTATTGCTAACGTGAGAAATCGATTTTAAAAAACTATTGTATTATATATATTATTATTTCGCACGTTTGAGTTGTCGCTGTAACTAAATAGAGTTCAGCATTTAATGATAATATATTAGTTATTTCATGTTATTTCAATGAAATATTTTCAATGCTGTGAAGATAATAAATAATAAACTAAATAAGAAAGTTAATTTAAGATTTCGACTGAAGGTGCTTGGTGGAATTTCAATATTAAATTTGAATCGTTCAAACTATGTACATTCTCACAAATTTTGTCACTAACGACCCGGGTTTCGCCTTTCGGCATCTTCAGGCATTCAAGTGCACGGATGAACTTGAACTGAGAATTTGTGAGAATGTACATAGTTTGAACGATTCAAATTTAAATAAGAAAGGTATGAGAAAAACAAAATAAGCTTTCGCATGATGCTGTGAAGATTCTGTCATAAATATGTCCTCGTTAAAAAGCTGTCATTTCTTAGGCGATCTGCAATATAATATATTATTTATCATGTTTAAAGAAAGTTTCTCTGGATTTTTATTCCAAAAAAAGAATTATTATATTAAAAAAAAGATACAGGTTTCAGAAAATTGACTGTTTTAAGCTGCCACGATTTTGATCCGGAAAAATCAAATTCTCATCTAAGGTATCGATTGTTTGTAACTTAGTACTTCCGAGGGCGAATTGTATTGCGTGTATCTATTTTTTTGAGCACATATGGGCATCGTTACTATAGCCAATAATTTCTAAATGAATGCAAATGTTATGAGATTGATTGTTAACAAACGAAACTATACAATGTTGTTTTCCCGTTCTCTTTCATTCGCGTAGATTTGTATTAAATGATGAAATCTGAAATATCAATTTTAAATTGTTATAAGTTTTTTTTATAACTATTATGAATTGTATTGGAGTCGTCACTAAGGTACTCTTTAGAGTTTGCTCTGGTGAAATAAATTTTTGCACAACAATTTAATGCGCTAAAATACAATTAGAAGTAAGCAGCGGTAGGCTGCCAATACTTTAACAAGAGGCTCGCTATATATCAAAGCAATTCTCGATGTTCTGGGGATGCAGTGAGTTGTTTTATCACACCGATGGAATTAATTATACAATACTTAAATAAGCAATCGATTGTTACTTAATACACTTAAAATGTGTAAAAATATGCAATTTACCGTAAAACTATTAATGTATATGGCCAAAAATATACTACTGTGTATACTGAACAGATATGTACTCATTTGATCTGAAAATATTGTTTTCTTTTAAACTAACAGGGGGCTTTCCGGACTTAGTAAAATTTAACTAAAGGCTCGCGCGAGCCCCTCAGAGCCCTTTCCATCCCACCCCTGTTAGTAAGTACAATGTTCAGTGCTGTAGGAATAATGAATTTAGTAGTATTTTTTAAAATATATATAACAAATGTATAAAAAAACCAATGATCTTAAAACAATACACATATGTTGCAAAACTATAAACAATTATGCTAAAAAATTATAAAATATGTAAACGAGAAATGTTGCCAGTTCACCCACGCCGCGAGAAGAAACATGTCTATGGTCCGATATCTGAAGCAGTAATATAAACTTCTTTACAACGAATCGATTAACTCGGCGATAATTGCGGGAGAACTCGCAAATCGATTACATCTCTAATTGCTTTGTGATTTTGTAGTTAATAAATCCAACAAACACAATCAAGCTCAGAGATCAAAATAGAAAACAATAATGCAATTAAAACAACTTGTGACAATAATTATTTATTCGGTGTTATTTATTATTTATTATTTAAGTGCGGAAAGATTCAATTAAAGAATAAATTTAAATTAAATTATTTAGGAATAGACATTTTGTCACGTTTACGGTACGAATATTTTATCATTCTCAATTGTCAAATTTATTCTATGGTTTCATCAACAAAATCAAACGAATCCCTCAAATGGTGTGTAATAAAAAAAAACAATACAATACTGTCAAATGTTGCAATATTCAAATAAAAACATAAGCTTTCACGAGTTTTGAGTTATCAACAGTGTCTATACATAGAAATATTCACTTACATACATATATATACATACTAATTTTATTTTGTGTAATTATAATCACTTATACTGTAATTTGTAAATTCTTTTCAATGTAAATTGTTGCTTACACCTTTTATTTCGATTTATTTTTGTATAAATAGCACTGTTTATATATTTTTCATATCAGTTGACTTTGCTCGCAATGAGCGAAACCGGTCCTGACCTTTTAAATTAAGTGGAATAAAGTAGAAAGGAATGTTGTGTTTTTATAAGTGTAATGCTTTTCCACCCAGTATTGACAGTGAACACCCTAAAAGTGATATATATAATATACTCTTTTGTAATAATTAATACTGCGGTTTGCGGAAATTGCGGGCTCGATAATTTCCCGGGACATGAAAGTTTTATGTCTCGTTTCCCGGGACATGAAAAAATCCGAGACTTCAGAATCTTTTATCAGGTTATATCTATATATATAAAAGAAAGTGGGGTTTGTTACACCACGTATATCTTGGCTATAACTTGGCTGATTTTAATGATCTTTGTTTTATTAAATTCGTATCCACCTAGAATAGCAGAATAAGCATTAAAACATTGGAAAAATATCACGGCAAAGAAATTATTAAGAAAATTAATATTCTCATACAGTTTTCAAATGGCGAACACCTTGAAATAATGAAAATGTCGTTTGTATGCAGATTTCATCCGCTAGGTGGCAATTTTCCAAAATTCATTTGTTTTTGCTTCTTTTGCATACGATTGACTTCTAAATAATTTTAAATTTAGAGTATGGATTAGAGTAAAACAAATCAATGATATAAAATGAAAACGAAATAAAATCGGATAATGTTGAAATAAGGTTATGTTTTTAATTAGGTATGATAATTTTTTTGACAAAAATATTACGCTGTTTGCACGAACGTTGCTCTACTTTGAGATGCCACGTTATTACACTTGGAAAGCTACATCGAAGAAATTTTAACGTCGAAAGCAAGGCGATGCGGTTCCTGCTCATCCGAATGACTACTGATGCTCTTGGTTGCATGTACACAGTTCATCCGAAAAATGACGAATGCTTCTACTTGCATGTCAACAGCTCAATTTGCTTGAAAATGATACTCATTACAATCGCTGAAGAAATTGTTTCTAAATCTCCAAGTCAGATACGCACATTATTTTCTATCATTATTTTGACATGCTTCCCATCGAATCCCCGTGAACTGTGGAACAAGTACAAGGATGACATGTCCGAATACATTTTGCATCGAATTCGTGTCAGTTTGGGGAATCCCGATCTCGAGGTGAATGAAGAGATACATAACCAGGCTTTGCTTTAGATCGAAGATACCTCATGTGCGGCAGTTTGGTAGTCAAGTTAGGAATGCCAACGCCAGATCGTGGAATGAACGACGCTTTCAATCGAGAATTGGAACGTGAACGTGAATATGATCGAGATGCATTGAACCAATCAGTTTGAACGAATGTATCACTGTTGAACCCTTAACAGAAGGAAATTAGCGATACGTTAATGAAGGTAATTGATGATGGAAATGGTGGCTTATTTTTCCTCGATGCGCCCGGTGGAGCTGGGAAGACATTCTTCATGTCATTGATTATGGCCACTGTTCATGCGAGATAAAAAAATTGCTGTAGCAGTTTCTTCTTCAGGAATAGCAGCCACGTAGATAGATCAACCGCTGCCGATGAAATAAACGCTTGCCTCAAATAATTGACAAACATGCGAGTTGCTTTGCTAAACGATCCATCTGCCGAAGATTTCTCGAAGCAATTGCTGACTATCTATTTATTCATTGTTCAAAATTAAAATTACAGTACATGACATAACAGCTGACGCCAATTCGCCATGTACTTGAAAAATATAATAAGACAAAATATAAAATAAAACTACATAATATATCAGAATCAAAATCAACATAAAAAATCAAGAAATAAAATAGTAAAATTTTACAAACAGTTCACAAATACTATCACTAAAAATGTCCACTTCTCTAGGCAATGCGTTGATCAATCTAACGGCCCTTGGAACTGGTGATTTAAACCTCTTAAGCGAGGTATAAGTTTTTAGAAATAAAAGTTTTTGATCATAGTTACGCCCACGTAAGAATAAATTGGGAGCATGTAAATTAATAGTCATGAGAATTTGAGGATTATTAACTCGGCCCCGAAGGAGAAGAGAGAAATGATTTAAGCTTGAAAACGATCTTCGACTATCGTCGGTAACGACCGTGTTCCTGTTGACAAATCGAATAGATTGATTTCGTTTCCGCCGAATTTTAACAATTTCGTCTCAACGAAGGACGGCTTCATCAAAAAAATGTTCCCAAACGTCTAATCACAAAAATCACAATTGGTTGATTGAATGAGTAATTCTTGCGGCGAAGAACAAAGATGTAGATCATTTAAACTTCACAATTCAAAATCAAATCGTTGGTCCACTACACTCCTTCAAATCTAGCGAACTTTCGCAAGGTGCGCGAAACATTCTTGCGCAGACTGTACATATAACATATTCTTTCAACCAAAAAATAATTATTTCTGCTTCTCTATGATAGTGTCATCAGAAATAGTTTGTAGTATCGACCAAACTATTTTTTTTTTCGTTTATTAGAGATTCGCGCCGCAGCACACCCAGCATCGCCTCGCGGCACACCGCTTGCGGAGCACTGCTTTAAACGACTGAAAAACTGACATGCAATATTGCGAAACACTCACCAATGACCAAAGTTTTGGTAGCAAGTAAAATCATCACCTGGGATGAATGGACAATGGCGCACAAATGCGCATTGGAAGCACTCAATCAAAGTATGAAATATCTGTGCAATGACTCAAGATGTTTTATAGGCGCAATGATTCTACTATCTGGCGATTTCCACCAAACACTACCAGTCATTCCAAGATTTACCGCTTCCGATGAAATAAACGCTTACCTCAAATCACGACTCTGGCGCTATGTAAAGAATCTTCAGCTGACGACAAACATGCGAGTTGCATTGCTAAACGATCTATCTGCCGAAGCAATTGCTGACTATCGGTAACGGGGGTGTTCCTGTCGACGAATCGAACGGATTGATTTTGTTTCCGCCGAATTTTTGCAATTTCACTTCATTCAACAAAATGTTCCCGAACATCTAATCACAAAAATCACAATTGGTTGAATGAACGAGCAATTCTTGCGGCAAAGAACAAAGATGTGGATCATTTAAACTTCACAATTCAAAATAAAATCGTTGGTCCACTGCATTTCTTTAAATCTATCGACCGTGTTACAAACGAAGACGAAGCAACCAACTATCCAACTTAATTTTTAAACTTATTGGATCTGCCTGGCTTGCCACCGCGCAATTTACAACTGAAGGTTGACTCGGTAGTCATCATGCTTCAAGTTATCAAGTTAACAGAACATTTATTCACTTTTAAGGTGTTCACTGTCAATACTTGGTGGAATGGCAATATAATAAAAATAATAAAACATTTTTAGTACTTTTTCCACATAAAATTTATTTGATCAGGACCGGTTTCGCTCATCGCGAGCATTATTAACTGATGATAATGCTCATATGATAATAACTCAGTTGATAATGCTCGCGATGAGCGAAACCGGTCCTGATCAAATAAATTTTATTTAGTGGGAAAAGTACTAAAAATATTTTATTATTTTTATTACAACATTTATTGATTCTGAGGCGGTACGAAGTTCGTCGGGTCAGCTAGTTACATTATATTTTTGTTACCGTGGTGAAACGTGATGCGTTTTATTACGGCGCGGATGATTTATCCCGTTGTATTATTACGTAGATAATTATTTTAAATGTATATTAAATCTTTTGTTGATAAATTTGTACGCAAAATTGGCGTGCGGGGTTGCAATTATTTTGATCATTTCCAACAAAAGCGCGAATCCTGCTGTGCTCGATTGCGCGCGAAAAATCCTCTCCTGCAGCGCAAACACGGCAACATTTTAATTTATTTAAAACAACGGCCCGTCGGCGCATGCGCTAATAACGATAATCCACAATAGCCTCACGCCCAAGACCCGGGGCTCGTATTTAGCCGTCGTCGGGGTGCGCTTAAATGCATATTCAGCGGGAGTAAATAAACATCGTGTTGGCAGATTCGTACTTAAAATGGCCGCCGGCGAAACGTCATCTTCTTGAGGAAAACGTCTATTTAAGACGACGTTGATGGATGTTTCAGATATTTGTGACATGTATATTTAATCATGCATAACATAAAACTTCATAATACTAACAATGGATAGTATTGTTTGCCGTCATTTTATTACTGTGCTAAGATATAGTATGATAATATTTACACATCAGCAGTAAAAAACTTTGATAATTCAGCTAAAACTCTTCTTATTTAGCTATATAACATTTAGAAATATAAGATCCTAGCCATATCCTTTTTATAAACCATGTAAGATTAAAATGTGATGTACCTTAACTCGTAATTGACTAATTCTACGGAAGATGGTCAAGCGAAAACTGTTCGCTAGTATTTATTTTGCCATTTTGAATTGTCGAATGACTTTGTTCGATAACTCACTTCAAGCGAATCTTGCACTACACCACTCATCGAATCGGCTCTAAAGATGAGTCATTAAATCCGTTGATTAGTTCTTGATTGTGATAAACGGCTAATGAAAGCTATTAAAAGAGGCTTTCAACATATAATACAATTCAATTTTAATCCAAGCGAAGCGCCATTTTGCGTTGAAGGTGGCGTGTTACGCAATTAAAATTCATCTGTTTATTGGCGATAAATTATTTAATCGAACCGTTTTGTTTTGTGTATGGATGTGAGGTTTTCTCTGAACAGTTGATGGTACGAAAAACCAGTGGAGGGTATCAACAAGGGATTCTGTGTCGAGACAACACGAGAATAAATTCCCGGGAAATAGAATCTTTATAACAGTCTCGTTTCCCGGGAAATTTAAATAAATTTTTCGAGATATTTTTATATAACTGAAACTTGAATGTTGCATAAAGTAGATTTTATTCATTCAATACAAATATTGTTTTAAAATCTTTATATCTACATTGAGAACCTTTGTATATTTTGAAAGACAATAAAAAGGTGAAAATCTGTCAAAACCTTGTATTTATTTATAAAATAAAATATGATAATTGCACTACGTGTGAAAGATGCTAGTTTGCAATAATAATAACTATATAATTACTGACCCAATGTAATATTTTTCGAAGAGAATGTTTTCATCAGCAAAATCAAAAAAACTTAAATATGGCAAAGTTTAATAGTTTACCTAATTTAAATGAGAAGGTAAATCTGCCAAATTCCCCACTCTTGTATCCTATATGTAAATAAATAGAATTATAAATTTTCCAGCAAACAAAATAAATGTAAATCTTGAAATTACTCATTATTCAAATCTGTAGGCATTCCTATGGGTTTATCCATTTCGCGAGCAATGGCTTTAAAATTAGTGGTAAATTTATTTACTAAGCGTCAGTTCATGATCATCGGTGCACTTGAACGCCTGAAGATGGCGAAAGGCGAAACCTGGATCGTTAGTGACAAAATTTTTGTGTATGTATGTAACGATTCAAATTCGTTTAAATTTTTTTTCATTAAAACACTACAGTACGACGGTTTGGTACGCAAGAATTTTCCGGGACACGAAATCATTATTAACCATCATGCCTAAAGATGTCTTGTCTCAAGTCTTCCTTATTTTTTGGTCCTTGAGTCTTCCGTTTTCCTTGAGTCCTTCTTTTTCTTGCAAGCCACTGCTCGTGAATGCGTGCAGTAAACATTTAAAAGGATGGCAATAGTTTCCTTTTGCTTCCCTCGCCATGATGTAAGTAAGCCGAAGACCTGCTACGGGCGGTATTCAAATTACAGTATTTACAGACCATCTACATTCATGATGATGGGCTGCATCTAATAAAACGGCAATAATTTAAGACATGGCTTTATTAATTATTATATATTACATTGCGTTAAGGTATACAAAGGCATCAGCTATTACAAGCAGGGCTGTGGAGTCGTGTAAAAAAAAGACGACTCCGACTCCAAGGAAATTTTTCAATTTTTTCATTTTAGCTTATATACATATATGTATACCATCAGATCATTTTTAGTCAGCCAAGCATGAAATATTAACACTTTTGACTATTTTGTTTAAATACACATCATTAAATATATTTTTCAACAAAAAAATCGAGCCGCTCATTTTTCACGACTCCGACTACACAGCCTTGAAAATTTATGTTTACAAACTTCGATTGGGAAGCTTCCAATCACATTGGGAGAAGATGTTTTTACTCCACCTCGAAAATCACAGTCAATTATTTTATAGGAATGAAATCTCCTTTACTATTGATTGAAAAACTTTTTTTCAACTGCCGTGTTTGAAGTTAGTATGTTTTATATGGTTCCGGATTATTCATGAAAGTTCGCAATGTTTATCGATCAGTTGACATGAGATAGGAGTACATTAAATTGTAAAAATGGACAACTTGCAACTGCCTGGCTTTCCTGTGTTAACACGTTAAAAAAAAGTTCCGTCAGTGTAACATGCGTCAAACAAGTGCGAGAAATGGAAAAAAGCGTGTTGAAATACAAACATGGAGTTGCATGCTGTAAAAAACAATTGCGCCGGAGAATTCAATAAGAAAATTTATTGCGTATGAGGAGAGATGAAAAAGGAACGCAAAAATGATGAGAACACACCGCTTAGGTGATTCAACGGGGTTTCTCAATGTTTTTTTAACGCCAGTCACCACCACGAAAATATTTATTTCACCACCAAATTTCAGCTAGCTGTAATGTCTGCAACTCAAAAGTAGCAAAGATTGAATGCTCAATTTATAATACATTTTTACAGAATATAATAATATAATTCAGAATTTTTATTTTGTTCGTTGTCTGCTCTATTACTAATTTTAGAAAAAAAAACAATAGATAAGTGATTATTTATAAGATTTTAGATTAACAAATGGGACCTATAATTATTCGTCTAATAATCGTTTGATATTAGATTGAGTATGATAGTAAAAAACTCGTATTATTTAAAGTATAACAGTTAATTGATTGAATTGGTATTTACTTGGTAGAACTCCATTGTAATACGGTAAAAAATGGTCAGAACTATATATGTGTAAGTGCGCACAGTTTGAAGGATTTCAATTTAATATTGAAATTCCACCAATTTCCTTATGTCGAAATTTTTAATTGTAATAGTTAACTTTCGCGGTAACTAAAAGTTGTTGAATCATTAACAATTGACATTCACTTAGTAAAATTAAATTATAATATAAGTAATGAAAATATCATATATGTCAATGATTTTGTAAGAAAATGTAAATCAAAAGGTGTTTATTACTCGCTTTGCAACCGTCCGTTGCCGAGATTTCGGGTGATTTTTACGAAATAAACATTTAAAATTTGCACAAGTTGCTGACGAGTAAAACTTTGAGAAGTCGCGCAAAAAATACTATTACGTATGCGTTATGCATGAATCGTCAGCAGCGGTGGGCGCCTCGTCATCAATTAAGGGCAAAACCACTTGGCGTCAGGGCCTCCGTGGCAGGCTTCTTCTTCCCATCGGTGGCGAAGGTTTTCCCTCTGGGGTAGACAGACGTGTGACAAATGCGCGAAACGTACAACCGACGGCAGAACACGCCATCATTAACATGCCGATTCGGTGTGATGCTCTCGTAATGAATTGCACTCGGTTTATTTGGTGAGACGACAAAAATTATTGTATTGTTTGCGTGCTGCAATTACTTTCAAGCAAAACCATGTTCGCTATTTGTTTTTTTATACACTGCGGAGTGAACATCGAAAAACGTGTACCATGAAAGGTTTGCAATAAAAATAACCAATAATAAATTGACATCTTGGAGAATCAGAATGTTCGACGTTTTTTTCGTACGTACTTCCAATTTTGGTACTTCTTTTTTTAAAGCCAGGCACTGAAAATTCACCTGCCATACAAATGAATAGATAGTAAGTAAACGAATTGCTAACCTGTTCAAATATTAAAAATTGCTCTCCTGACCTTTTGTGACTTACCGTTTTCTGCTTCGAACCCCGAGAAATATTGCTTTTATATGTAACACTTATTTGGCGTTTATACAGTATGTATATTATTGAATTTCGAAGTGTATTCAGTATTCGAGCATCAAAATTCATCAATATAATACAATTTCATGCAGATAATAATGCTCGTACATTCGTAGTTGTGGCGGCAGAAACCGGTCCTTCAATCAGACGTGATCTGAATACGGGCTCGATGATGTTTTACTAATCAGATGTCTTCATAAATTACAGTAAAAACATAACAATTTATCGAGTACTACGTTCTCCCGATGCAATACGAGTACGATCATCTTCCACAATCTTTGAGGAAAGAAAGAAACCCAAAAATAAATATTCATGATGGATTCCTTATGGAGCTTATCTTAAAAAAATAATCTTCAATAACTGTTTACTTCTCAATTACCCAACTCCTCTATTTTCGAAGAATGTAAGAATAGAAGGAGACGACTAGTGAAAAGCTAATCATCCCTGATATTCCCTATTGCGTGGGTGGAGAACCTTTTATTCTCTAAAGGCCGCATTCATTTTTCTGATTCGACATAAGGCCGCAATAAACATTGACTAGGGAATCTTTGGCCGGAAACAGGACTTTACGGTCTATGTCAGGAATTTACAGAATTACAAAATTGGCCAAAAGACCCGCAGGACAAGGGTGGGCTCAAGAGGGCTCAGAGGGGCTTGCGCGAACCTGTTGCTAAATTTGACTAAGGCCGGCGAACCCCTCGTTAAATTAAGAGAAAATACATAACTGCAATTTCTGACATATATATTATCTACGACAACTTCAGTATACACAATAGTACATGCTTAGCTATTTACATTAATTAGTTTACGGTAATTTGCATATTTTTACATATTATAAGTGTATTAAGTTACAACCGATTGTTTATTTAAGTACATATTGCATATAATTTTATTGGAGTGACAAAAAAAATACTCATTCCCTTAGAACACCGAGAATTGCGTTGAGATTAAGCGAGCTCCTTATTAACGTATTGTCAGCCCACCGCTGTATGTACATACATAATTTTAAGTTGTTGATAATGCAAACGCTTGACTTCTCTCAAATTAACTATTTTACTTTGGTTTACTTTCATTTTTTAAAAAAATCAGTAGAGGAAGAAGGTTTGACATTTAAAACACTTTTTCCATTGCCCAGTAGATTGATTGTCGACGATGATGATATATTTGACTGCTGGAAATAGTTTTTTTTTATTGCGGAAGTGAATTGAGAACACAGCTGATGAAATTGTAATTAAATGACTGACTCACAACAATATTCCACACTAGAGTTGGTCACCATTTTATAAATAATGCTTATGTTCCCCGTGTTAAAATGATTTTAAAAAGAATAAAGCACAATATTTCGAAGGATATTCACGTAATTTAATTTCATCGCGCGCTAATAATAACGTGCAGCAAGATATATGATTCCAGAGGCAAACTCAGGCTTTTTTATGCCACTACAATAAATTGTACGAGTGATCATAAAATTTTGTGATACTTCAAATGTACGGTACGAAATTCAGAGAACATGAGATAATAATTTATCCACTCATCAGAATTTTTTTGTCACTATACTCATTCACTTTTAAGCACCTTCAGGCAGTTGTCTATACGCCGGTTAGTTAGCTTAGCTCTTTAAAGTGTGTTAGAAAAAGGCTAAAAGTTTACTCATTTCACTTTCTAAGTATTGTTTTTGGGAGAGGATGTTTAAACGAAAGAAATTCATGTAAATTAACAGAAATCTATAAACCAATTGAAAAACCAACGTATGAAAATGTATGTTTAGGGATTCGAACAGAAAGGACACCGCAACCAAAAAAGGTGGACACACAAAAGCGTTGACTATTAAGCTACAAGCTTGAGAATGAATGCGCCGTGTAGCAGGTGCGGTTGGGTGCATCGCTAAATGGGCTTTAAACTTTTAAAAAAATATATTTCAGTGTGAAAATGCGAATGGAAAGCACAAGGAGACTAATATCAAAATATTAGACTAGCCAAGTTATATCTGGGCATAGTGGTGTTGGCGCTTAGCTTTAAGAATGCAAATTGCTAACCACATTCGCTGGGATTGTTTTTCAGTACTCTCGGACAGTAAAAAGTAACCCAAATCCACCAGCTGTCGAATGGTGTCATACGAAGAGGGTATTATCATATACAGATAAAATTTGTATCATTTATTAAACTGAAGACTTTCAGCACACTAAAGTAAAAGTCGTTGACTTCTGGGTAGTTACTTCTGAGACAATCTCTGCACTAAAAATTGAGCGTTGATACGCCACGGAAAACTATGCTACAACCAACCGTAGTAAGAATTGAAATGATGATGATGAATAGAAAAAAGAAATTTATAATAACATTTTTAAAAAGTGTGGGTCTTTATAACAAAATCTTAATTAGATTAATATAGCTTACTAGCCGGTTCCCGGTAAGCGTTGCAATGTCACTCAAAGAAAGAAAGTGTTTGTGTTTTAATTGTGTTTATTGAAGTGCATGTTTTCTTTTGTTTGACGTTTGCTGCCAATTGTCTATGTTACGACACACGCTCCACCTACTGAAAGTTAATTGTACTACTCCGCGAAAGTGCAAGCATACGTTGTCAAAATGAACTGTATGGCAGACATACAAAAAAATATTTTTTTATAAGACCTACTTTCAGTCAATTTTACTTTTCCCGAAAGTGCAAGCAAAAAGTTTGTCAAAGTTGTATTGCAATCGGATGAGCGGTGTGGCAACGCATAAAGTATGAACAAACAAACATTAATTTTTATATATTAGATTACAGCTTACATTTACTTGCAATAAACTTACTACAGTTTTGTATTTTCAACACTTTTTATTATTGTTATTATGTATAGTTGTTAATTGATTCGCCTCTGTCTTTTACACATAAGGTACCAGCATTGCCGACAGTGTATAATATGTGGAAAATAATAATATTAACAAGAGAGAGAAATTGAAATCGATAAGCGATACGATTGGGATCTTATAGAGTAAATTACTTACGCAATGTTATATTGAAAAAAGTAACACGCTTTTCCAGACATGGCCGCGCGTAATTACTGCGTACTGCACTGGCGATAAATCACCCATTATAAAATATTATATTAGTTAGTTACTAGCAGCAACACGACGCACTCTCAACTGGTAAGCGATTGATTAAATTTTCTCGATCCAATATGAGAACTTGATGTACAAACAGATCGAGTCCTCGTTAAGTATATTATATAGTAAAAATCATTCTTTTAATGAGTTTTTTTTTTGTAGCCAAGTACATTCATAATGAATCGTATAAGTTTTCAATGAAGCTTATCTCAACGAAAACTGTTTTACGATGACTCATTGTTACTTGGTCGCTCAAAATATTTTATACTCCATTGTTAGTCCAAATAGTCGACAACTGGCTGTGCGTAAATATGTGTAGCCGGTGTTGACGCTGGTCTACAAAATATTTTTCCATCTTTACCGGTCTGCGGATGTAAAAAGGTTGAAGAACACTGCATTATTATATAACACACATAATTGCATTATACATTCTTAGATATTCGAATTTAAAAAAAAAACATAAAACTTTGTTCGGCCATGTCAAATTATTTGCGAAATGATCATTTAAAAGCGATGCCGTTGATTTTTGTTATCCATATCCGCTCACAATGTGAGGTATCTCAACAGAAGAACTGTTTGTTACTCAGTCGCTCAATTTCATTTCATCTCAAAGTGAGTAGTAGGGAAAGAAGGATAAGGCTAGAACAGGACTAGTGGTTAACTAATCGCTATCGCTACAGCCAGTTATAAAAGTATCAGAAGGATGGGAGGAGAGGAAATAATATTGTGAACTGACATCACAAACACAACTTCGATCACAACCTTGAATTGAATTATTCTTAAATTCACTGTGATCTTACCGGGAATCGAACCCAGACCTGCGTGATCGGTAGAGCAAACTCTAACCAACTGGGCCACAGCAGGTTTCTTAAACCATTGAGAAACTTTGCTATCATATACTATAATATCTTCATCAGAGATATGACATATATCGTGTACTATGCCACTTACTGGTTTCAAAATAAAAATAGTCAATCTACGAAGCAGCTGTTCTAGTAAGATAGTAGTCTCGATACGGTATACAAAACAGGCTCTACGCGTTTACCTGCCTATTAACAAACGGTTCGCTTCATTTAATTAGCAACCTACGTATCAATAAACACCGTTGCACCAGAAGCAGGTGCGCAGTAGGGTAGTGTTAATGTAACCAAAGGTGGACCTTAGTTTTAGGGTACGACTCCGCACGGAGTCTATCTAATCTTTTCATGCGTATTCTTTTTGTCATCTAAAGGTGCTCGAGTATATTATAGCATATCGACTGTGAAACGGACGTAAACCCACGCATAGCAAATTTTACAGGAGGTACAAAAAAACGTGTTTTGACGATTTTGGGCCATATGCAAATAATGAAATATACAAAACCTTTTTTTCAGTCTTTTTTCTTGGTTTCAATTTTTACAAGCTCATCTTTTTTTTAAATTAAATGCTAAATTTAAATACTAATTCGGCATTTGCAGCTTATATCGCTTTGATAGAACGTGTATCAAGTTTGATAGATTGTGACTATCGAAAAAAAGCTGTTCTAGAGAAACTGTGGCTTACGTCCTTTTTCCTTTGCATTAAAATTTGATAAGTGAAAGTATATTATCTTTTTCGATTTAGCATTTTATGTTTCAACGCAGAAGATTAATTTTAGAATGGTTTGGTTTTATTTTAATTTGTTTGCTTCTTAACACAATGACAATTTTAAATATTTTTAATGTGAGGAAAAAAAAATCAAAAAGCTATGCATTTAAAGTCAAAATCATCAATTCGGATTCCTAGCAGTCAGTGTTCATCAAAAAGTCACGAAAGTTGAAAGTCCGCGTCCGGGACGGGTAATAACCAGAATAAATAACAAGGAAGTCAGACATTGTTTTCATTTACCGCCAAAATGCAGTAAGTGTTGATATCCTGGAATTGAGTGGTGGAAAATATGCTCGACATCCGCGACCAAAGACAATTTTTCCGTTCGTTAACTGACAGTAGACGTAACGTCACTTTCTCGATGTTTTTTTGGACGTGAGAACCTCAGTTTTATAACAGAAATGTTTATTTATTTATAATCATTAAACAATATATTACAAGCGTCATCAAGCTTTTAAGATTTTTAAACAATAACTAAATGTAGCCGCAGGAAATATTTTTGTTGTGTTTCGCGAAGACGCGTGAGGTTAAATATTACCAATCCTTGAGAATGCTATATCCAACGATTTCTACTAAGCAAAACAATAATTTTATTAAATATAATCTGTACCAATAGTAAGAAATAATCGCGTAAATTGTTGTATGTACTCCATACATTTATAGTACTCGATTTATTACAAGACTTTTTCCGGGAGAAATTTAAACCTTATACACGACGAGTACATACCACGTTCACTTTCTTCCAAATAACAGCTTGCATACCACAAATTCACTACATTATAGAATAAGTGAGTAAAATACCCAGCATTGCCCTGGATGTATTAACTCTCAAACGAAGACGTTATTATGATGTTATTTTAGCTTTTAGTTAATTTAAATTGAAAGTTGAAAATGTCACTATGTAACATTCACAAAATATAGTCCATCAATTATTGATATTATCTAATTTTGAATGTTGAAAATAACACTGTTGATTTAGAAATGGCTGTTTGTAATAGCAAGTGCAAATACTGTTCACCATTTGGGAGGAATTCCTGTGAAATACAGATAGACACTTGTATTTTCTGTGTACTGAATAGTAAAAATGGTTTTTTAAAACAAAATTTCACCTTACCAACTTAATTGTCATCGTTTGGCTGTTGAAGTAACACGAAAAAGTAACTCACCTGAAACAAAAACAAAAATAGTCAATATTAGTAATGATTTATTTTCGATGATAAGATGCACAAGACGAGAAATGGTGGGTTAAACATCTCGTACGATAATATACAATGGTAAGACTAATAGAATAAATTTGTTAATAATAGTAAATATAGTCAAAACCATTTCATAATAAATTATTTTAATGATTTATGGGACAGCAAAACTAAAAAGAATTTCGGTCTTGCTAATGTATAAGAAATTAATTTATAATGAAATAGTAAAGAATAAATAATTAAAACGAAATAAAATACCTATTATCTTAGTAATATCAAATTAAGATAAAAAGCTTACGTGATAAAATACATAAAAAAATGATAATTAATTATATTTCTTAATGATATTTTTATTTCGTTACATTCATTTTGAATCGATACTCGAGATTCTGTGTACAGACAACCAGCGAATTATTCGGTATTTTGTTTGTCTCGATTTCCGGAAAAGGGACTGCTTGTAATATGTGTGCATATTACATTTTAAAATTCAAGACAAAAATAATTGGTTAACACTGTGATACGTCTCAAATCAAGAAGTTAACGTTGGACTATAGATAATACGGTTACTGCGACAATTTGACTATCTATGACCGATTGAAAAAAAAATCAAATGGTATAAGTGTCGACGGCTCCAACAATGTAATATCGTTAATTGAGTGAGTTTTAATTCCCGGTAAGATCAATGTCAAATTTGAGACCTAAGACGTGGGTGAATTTACCTTATCTCGATAATTTAGTTTATCTCTAGTGACTTACAATAAATTCTCATCGAGTTTTTTTCGTACGATCTTTCAAATTTAACATATTTGGCGTATTGGTGTTAGCTATAATGCCAAATCTTTTTTAACTAAAAAATATTTTTAAAAAAAACAGTTCTTTAGTGTAGTCTCGATTCCCGGTAATTTCCCGGGAATCTTAAAAAGTCGAGACAAAAAAAAGTTTAAATTGTTGCCAAAATCTTTTAGCAAAAGGCGTCTTAAGCCACGCGACTCCCAACGTGTATATGTATACGTTATTATGATATACACAGTGGGTAACGTAGAGAGTTGATAATAGGTATTGGTGAGTTCTCAGTCCGAAATTAAAGACACACTTGTTCCTCGCGCGCTGAAACGAATAGCCTCGCTAGTCCGTCGGATGTAAACCTGTCTTTCCGGTGTACAAAGGCTGTATTTTAGACCACTGAACTAAGGTGGAGCGATTTAGTTGTTAATTAATCTCAATTCATCGAGTATAATAGTGATAAATGATTGCAATACATATAAAAACAGAACTCGAGTATCCAGATGACGGTCGGTATTCGGTTTTTTTTTTATATGAAGCGGAAATGATTACACTTTATTTTATTACGCATAATACTATTAATAATATATTTTATAAGCTTATTTTTTTATAAAAAATGTATTATATCTTTTCAATTTAAGGCCCAACCCAATCCAAAACTTAATTTTGTTAACGATCAAATCTTGATGGACAGATATTATGTCATATTTAAAGCTTTTATTTAAAAAAAAAACTGCCGGAACTCAATTCTTGACAAACTTTTTTTCTGATTTATATCCGTTTCCAATGTGGAGGATATATCTTCTTAATGGAGGTATCTTAACAGCTTTTTTTACGAGAACTGCTTGTTAGTCAATTGCTCAACCTCTTTATTTTTAATATGTAAAGATAAGGATTGTACAGGATGAGTGGTTGACTAATCGCTGTTGCCTTGCCATTTTAATTTTAGGATTTTAAAGTGGAAGGGATATATATCACAAATACCAACGCCTTCGAACAGAAATTTATCTTTGTAGATCTAATATTATTTCTGATAACTATTTTTTTACTGTTATTAGATCATTAAAAATATATTTTCTAACGTCTTTCGGCATAAAAAATCTTAAGTTGTTCAAAAAAAAAATTCGAATATTGATTTAAAACATTAAAAATGTAGAAAAAACGGCGCTCTGCACCGCGTTACGTGAGGAAAGAGCACCTATGATATTAAAAAACTCTGTATCTGATATATTTAACAAAAAAAATAAAAATAAGGCCCATTTGAGATATTTTTCTCCTCATTATATGTTCGTTTATAAATCTGTTTGAAAGCCTACATAAAAAAAACATTAAAAAATCGTCAATTAAAAAAAAAACTATAATATCACTCTCGTACATACAATTTTAACACAATTTTGAAGGAGCGAAATGAATGTTGGTGGAAGGGTGGCGGCAGGCAAGGGGAAGCCTCAGGGCGAATGCGCTGCTGGGGATCATCACATCATCGCTTTTGGATTAAAAAGGATCCGCCAGAAACAAATTGTGATAAATTTAATCGTTTGATTATCAGTTTTATTACACAATTTAGAAGCTTATTCAAGTTCTCTATTGTAAATTAAATGTGACCAATTAATTTTCAACAGAATATGATTAAAACAAGAAGTCTTGTTTTGTTTAAAACATTAAATTTGAATCGTTCAAATTACGTACATTCACACAAATTTTGTCACCAACGACCCGGGATTCGCATGTCGGCATCTTCAGGCTTTCAAGTGCACGGATGAACTTAAACTGACGCTTATTAATAAATGAATGTATCGTGTTTAAATAAGAAACAAATGTATTATTAAGTTTAAAGCCATCGCTGGCGAAAAGGATTAACCCATGGTAATGCCTACAGATTTGAATGGTGAGTAGTTTTAAGAATTATATTTATTTTTGTTTGTTGGAAAAGGTTTTATGGTTTTGTTAATATAGGGTAAAAAAGTGGAGAGCCCGGCATATGTAGCTGTATTAAATTATTAAAAACATGACTTAAGTATCACTTGATATTTTGTTTACCAATATCGTCGATTATCGCTTAATTTAATTAATTAATTTTAATAAGCAAAAAAATCCTAAGATATTTTGTTATGTAATAATAATATGAATTAATTGATAGCATTGCTGGCTGCGTTGTCTAGTGAGTTTTTAGTTCCTTCTTAAATCACCAGTAATGTTTAACGTTGTCGCCTGCTGTGGCCCAGTTGGTTAGAGCTTGCTCTACTAATAACGCAGGTCTGGATTCGATTCCCGGACAGAGCACAGTGAATTTGTAAATAATTGAATCCAAAGTTGTGATCGAAGTTATGTTTGTGAAGTCAATTCACAATATTTCTTCTCCTCCCATCATTCTGATGTTTTAATAACTGGGTGTAGCAATAGCGATTAGTTAATCACTAGTCATGTTCTATAGCCTTATCCTTCTTTCCATACTACTCACTTTGAAAAAAAAGTGAGGTTGAGCGACTGAGTAACAAACAGTTCTCGTAGAAAAATCTTCTATTTAGATACCTCCATTTGGAGAACATATGCTACGCATTGATAGCGGACATGGATAAAATAAAAAAAATGTTTAACGTTAACTACATAAAGTTTCCCTTGCTTAATATTTTTCAATCATGTTAAAATCTTAGAAAACACAATAAATTATAAAATATCAACATTAGTTTTCAAACTATCAACTGATTTGTAAATTTAAGAGTAAACAAAACGTTTTTTTCTGTCCTATAAAGCAAGACTTTTGTAGATAGTGTTTTTTGACTTTATGCTCTCGTACTCTCTATGCAGCGGTTAGCGTTGTTGGATTCCGTGCCGGATCTCACGTGTTCGAGTCCCAGTACGAACAGCATTGTATCGATTTCTGTTCGAAGACATGGGTGTTTGTGATGTCTAAAAACTCCCTGCCACCCTTCTGATCTTTTAATAACTGGGCGTAGCGAGAGCAATAAATAAGCCTTATTCTATCTCATCTACTCTCTTTGGAAAGGAAAGGTTGGGCGACTGAGTAACAGTTAGGAAGCCATATACTCCACATTGTGAACGTACATGTTTTTTTTTAAAAAAGTCCATATCGACTGTGGAAAGGAAAAAGGACGTAACCCACAGTTTTATCAAAACAGGTTTTTCTCGATAATCACAATGTATCAAACTTGATACAAGTTCTATCAAAAGGATGCAAGCTGCAAATGCCGAATTAATATCTAAATTTAGCTTTTAAGTTTGAAAAAGATGAACTTGTAAAAAGTTCAAACCAAGAAAAAAGACTGAAATGATGGTTTTTCCTAGACAATTTCTTCAATTAATATTAGATTATGTCAATTAAACACCAGTTTAAGGTCTCCTTGCACTTGCATATTGCCCAAAATCATCAACACACGTTTATTGCGCCTCCTGTACAATTTTATGTGTGGGTTACGTCCTTTTTTATTTCCACAGTCGATATGCTTGAAAATAAAACTGGACATACCAACATTTTTTTTTTAAATTGAATCGTTCAAATTATTTACCACCAAGTTTTATCACTAACTACCCAGGTTTCGTCTTTCGCCATCTTCAGGCGTTGTGTGAATTTACACGCATAATTTGAACGATTCAAATTTAATATTTGAATTCCACCAAGCACCTTTAGTCGAAATCTTTCATTTTTAAATGAATAAAATAATATGAACTTTATCAAGAGATTCATCAAATAAATATTATTATTGAACAACCAAAAAACAGCAAACAATAAATCATGCTTCATTTTTATTGAAAAAAAAAAAACAAAAACCAAGGACATATACACATAGTTGCATCTGATTGAGTCGAATATAAAGAAGATGGCAGTGCATTTCTTCGGTTTTAAAACGCTGTGGGTCTGGCATTCGAACCCGGGAAGATGGCTATCAGCGGCTCAATCTCCAGACGTGATTTCACATCGTCCGTCCGCCCTGCATTCCGAAGCGAGGATTCGTTGTGCCCGGTTACATCGCCCTCAAAACAAAACCTATAACGCTAACCGAGTCGTCCTGTTGTAGTTATCGAAAATTCGTTGCAATTCAATCAGAGAATTTGAATGTTTGTTTTGTTGCTTTTGTCTTAGAAAAACGACCAATTCACACAATATAAGACGTCTACTATAATTTAATAATATTTAAATAAAAAAACCTAAGATATAATATTTTATTAATCCATTTCCGCTCCCAAATTGAAGCATATACGGTGGTATTTATCTCAACAGATGTTTTTCTACGAGATATTTTCGTTACAAAGTTGCCAATTCTCTCTAATTCGAGTGAGAGACGGGTTAGAAGGATAGGACTAGGACAGGACTAGTAGTTAACACACCGCTCTCGTTGTAAATTATTTTAGAATTTGAAGGGAGGCAGGAAATTTGAAGATATCATAAACACTCGCGCCTTCGAACAAAAAAATGATGTTCGTACTGGGACTTGAACCCGTGAGTTCCGTCACGGAAGTCAACGACGTTAACCACTGAGCCACGAATCCGCATTCTTAGTCAAACTTTAGATATATTTTATATTGTTTGTTTAAAACAGTAGTTCCGGTAAAAATGATGTTTAAAGGGCTCGAAAGCTTTTTTTTTATATAAGCAAATATGTTAAATTCAGCACGGAACCACAGTAATGACAATAGCGTAGTGCTGAAATAACTTTAAATAATAAAAAAAACAGTTCATGATGTTTTAAAATGCATTATTTCTAATAATTTCAATGTTCAAATCGACAAAAAAGAAAGTTTTTTCCCGACTTCTAATTAAGTTTCAACAAACTTTGTTACGGTTTAAAGGCAAAAATAGCAAAACATTGAGTTCTATAAAAATGTATAGCATGATAGCTATTTCAGCTTCGCATCATTACCAGAACTATTTTTTAACATAGCTTAGGTACAAACTGACTTAAACGATCTTAATCACACCTATATCTGAAATTTTATTCTATGATACATTATGAAAAATACGACTCTTGTCAAGCAAGTGCTAATTTAATTAATAATTACCAATTTTGTTTATTAAAATATTATTCAGTAATGAATATTGAGATGATGAGAAATGTTTGAAAATTATTTTTACGAAAATTTTTGAACAAGACGTCGGAAATCTGAATTCGAATTTCGAAATTGGCGCGCGATCGTGTTCGCCACCGAGGCAATTACTCCCATTCACCGTTCATTTCGCAATAAATTCAAAAAAGGAACAACAATGAATGATTCAAATAAGCCAAGTGCCATTAATAACGTTTGTGAGTTTTCGAACCGAATTCTATTTCGACATTGGTATTTTTAGGAATCGTGTTCGTACACTAAGCTAATAATATGTAACATGTTCTAACAGCGAATTTTAATGTTCAATTCGTGTAATGAAGTGTTTATTTCATCAGTTTAGTGTTGGATCTGATTCTCCATGTTTAGCACGCTATTATTAATCTTTGATTGTACAGTGCGAAACTCTTCTTAGAAATATGATTATGTTTAATTAATACAATCTGTTATAGATTGCTTACGTAATTTTTTACTTCATACGATTAAAGTATGTATATTTTATTTACAAAAATAACAAGAAATTTATCATGCAGGATTTTGAAAAAAAAATGTTTATCTGCACAGATACCTTAGATATAAACACTAGCGACACCGGTTCTGCTAATGCGTAAAAAAAAAAGTATAATTACTTTCGAGTTTAAGCGAGCCCATTGTTAACGTATTGTTAGCCCACCGCTACTTTAATATATAGATAACGCTCATCATTCTTATTAATAGTTAATTATGATGGAGTAAAATTCTAACGGGACTTACGTTAAGGTGTCACGAGTTCTGCTAAAAAATATGATTTACTTCTATTAATATTATTCGTAGTTTATTTTTTAAAACTTATAAAGCACTATAAAATATATAAGAAATGTATTATTATTTTATCTAATTATTCCTATAAATAAATTAATTACTGATATTCCCTACAGTAAGGGAAAAGTTACTAGTCTAGCAACACTTTTAAAAACAATACAAAATTATACGTATTGATAACACTATAGTAGAATCCTTAAAAACAGTCCCATAATAAAAATCCAAACGAGTATTTCATATGATTTTCTCCGCTGGTAGCAGTTTGATTGTGTGTGTTCCAGAGATGAAAAATAATTAATAATAATAAATTCGAGATATCACATTCGAATCGATCCGACGTTGAGTAATGAATGGAGAGCGGCGATGCGACTGCGCTTTTCGAATAGGCTAACAATTCGTGACGCCGGACAATTAAGCATAACAAACTGATGCAGCGGGATTAATTTTGTTTGGTAGCTCGAGCCAGATATTTTAGAAGTATAATATCAAAGGTGGATATTACATAGTAAATAAGGAATTCAACTTATCTGGCATATCCTTTATATACATATTGTTTTATATATATAGATAATCGATGGCTTAGTTTCTCAGTACAACTTTCAAGAAATTTCTAATTCAGAACTTCGACTACGGGCTTGATGGAATTTCAATTTCAAGTTCACGAATGTACTTGAAAAGCCTGAAGATGCCGAAAGGTGAAAGCCGGGTCGTTAGCGACAAGATTAATGGAAACGTACAGCATTCAAACAATTCAAATTAGAAATTTCTAGTTTTGAAATATGGCTGACCACACTGAGTCGTAAAAAGTGAAAACTATTATTTGTATTATATTTTGAGTGACTTATTCAATACAAATTCATTGCAACGTAACATAAAATGATATTTCAAGTTGTATTTGTATGGAACTGAGAGAAGATTGCTTATATTTATATATATTCCAAAGCAAACATCTGCCTGCCGAGAGAAAACTAGTATTTTTGTGGAGTTTTGGATTAGATTTTTCGGATATAATAGTTAATATAAATCAAAATATATTGTTTTTGGCTGATTTTTTACGGGACTAAGCCATCAATATGTTCTACAAAAAGTTTTAAATCCAGCCAATTGATACTAATATAAAATTATTTAAATGATATTTACTTGGTAATCTAATTTGATTTCGCGTTCAAAAGAGTTCACAGAAGCAAAGCAAGTATCACACCTAGTAACATAACCAGAGGAATAACAAGGTTATCAATTTTATTAACATATAAAAATAATTTTCCACAGTGTTATCGAATCCATGGAAAATACTAGAAGAATTACAATCCATTAGCAAATATTAATTGGGCGATAATGATTTAAGATAATTGCTCTCTAATTTATTTCAACATCGCGCCATTATCCATAACTATAAGCTAGCATCAGAAATATTGTAGGTATATACTAAGGCATCCAATCCCGGGATCCGGGATCCCGTAATCCCGTTCAATTTTCTGATCCCGAAATTCCGGGATTGAGATGGCCGCGATCTCGGGATTTCGGAATTGAGAAATTTTGAGCAAATCCCGAAAATTTACACGAAATTGGCAAATTCAAGATTTCAAATTCCTGCTAAATTGAGCTAAAAAAAAACGAGGTTCTGTGAGAAACCAAGGAAAAAGTATAGCGAATTGAAGATTTCAAATTCCTCGGTGAGAAAATCTCAATCCCGGGATCCCGGGATTCAAAATTATTCAATCCCGAAATCCCGGGATTGGAAAAAGGCTCCGGGATTGGATACCCTAGTATATACTGCACACAGCAAATGTTTTTGGTTGCCACAGTCGCGGTATTACCTTCATTTACAAAACTCGAAAATAAAGGAATAGAGTAGATGTAATTTATCGAAAAACATTTTTAAAAAGTCTCTCTGCTGTCTACTAGTCAAGCCAAAACTGACATTAAAAGAATGAAATACTCAGAGTTTCGCTCATGACTAGCATTATCAAATAATTATATTAATCTTATTAAGGCCTTTCCACCAATTCTTTTCTAGGTTTTACAAATACAAAGTTTTAAAAATAAGGTGACGACACAAACTACAAAAAGATGAATAAATCAATTAATAATGAACTGTTAATTATTCGTCTTGTAACTTTTACAATTTTAGCATTTAATTACTGCTAGAACTTCTCGTTGTAATATTCACTCGGCGAAGAGTAGATGTGAGTGAATGTGGGAGAGTCGAGCGATTATCTGTTGGTAGGAAATTATAAAATGATAGGTGAGCTGGGATTAAGTGGCGGCCACAACCAGGATTAATTATACACAACACTACTACGATTAAACTTCGATTTGCATAACATGAATGATGAACATAAATTAATTCGGTAAAAATAACATGACGGGTACGTGGTTGAGTAGTCAAGTCGCGTTGTTCATGGAATCGAATCCCAGCAAGGACAGTTTATTTTTTTTCAATCAATTAATGGATATTTAATATGTGTACAATTTCCGCCCATCTATCTGATCTCAAAAACGGATCGTAGCGACAGCTATTCCTACTATTCTAATAATAGAATAATAAGCTACTGACTAACGAGCAGTCATCGTAATATAATATATATACCAGCAGAGTTAACGTTATAAACATTTATTAAGAAGTAAAGAATATTTTTTTAAAATCATAACCAGTTTTGTATGATACCATAATTACGTGTAAGTCAAAGGTACGGAACTTTTTAACTCGATGGATGCCACTGACGAGATATCTCGTCAAAAATTTCGTGCTCAACACGCCAGAGACGAGTTATCTCGTCAATGACTGATTAAATTAATGGTTGCAAATTATAGCCGGCGTGCTAGGTAATTACTATTAATTATCTACGTCTAAAAGGTTAAAGTCGTCAGTTAGCGTAAATTTATATTATATCTTATAAAGCCGCATTAAATATAATCATTTGATATACGTACAAATGTATGTTCATTATTTTATAAATTAATGAAAACGAAGAAATGACTAATTTGGATTAAGTAAAAAAAAAGCATTAGAGGATTAGAAGGATGTAGAATTTTTACCTTGGGCTTAAATCAATTCAAATTTCAAATTGATGTTTTCATACACTTAATATAAAAAGAATTTATTATATTGTGTATCTTTATTAATAAGTTTATTATGTGCTTATTAGAGGTGAATTGAGCTAACTAGTAAAATGATAAAACTTTTTCATTGGACCTTTAAGTACAATCACGTATTTATTTGGTGTTTTACAGGATTGCATCTTTTTTTTATTTTACGGAGACAGCACAATTGCAATGTGTATTAACTGAAGCTACTTAATTGTTTTTTGTCTTCCAGAATACCACTTGGCTCACTTCACCTCTAATGAGCCCACATGGAGTATTTTTATCAAGCTTTTTGCTACAAATTTAGATAGTATATCGTACTTGAGTAAAATAAATTAAGGAGTTCATAATGTATTTATATTTTTCAGCGCGTATTAAGTAAAACAAAAAAGAACAATAAAAAAGCGCTCACTTTTTCTAATCTGCATTAGATTAAATTACAATGAAACAACGATCAAAGCTGCATTCGAAATTTATTCGTATTTCGAATTTCTAGCCGTGTTCGAATTTCGAAATTAAGGAATAGTGAATTTGTTATTTTCTATAAGAGATTTCCTTAAACCTTTGACGAAGATTCTGTATTTGAAATTATTAATAATAAATTGGTTTTCAAGTGGCTCTAAATCTGAATCTTAGAAAAAAGAAGTGCATTGCTTAAAATGATAATGTGCTTACAGTATAGTAAGTCAACATAAGCAATTCGTAAAGAAAAATGTTTTGTTTTGTAGAAGTTAAACATAGGGAATTGTATCACTAAAATTTAAATGAGAAAAAACACTTAATATGAGAAAAATTTGACATAAGTAATAGGGAATCAGATTTAAAATGATTTGAATAAGTCAGGCGTGGGTAACCTGCGGCTTTTTGGCTACTCTGGTGCGACCTTCTGGGCAATTCTGTAATTCTGTAAATGTATGTAAATTTGTATATTCCTGACATATTCTGACCGTAGATTCCTGTGTTTCCGGACAAAGATTCTCTAGTCAATGTTTACTGCGGCCTTACGCCGAATCAGAAAAATAAATGCGGCATTTAGAGAAGAAGCAGTTCCCCACCTCTGGTTTAAGTAATAATAGTTTTAAAACCTTATAAATATGTAAAACTTATCAGTTGAAATAATAGATTCCTACTACCAATATTGTTCTCAAATATTACACCGACGAAAAATATTCCATGTTCGTTCCCTAATAATACAGGTATCTGAATAGAATTTTTTCAACGAGAACTGCTTGTTACTCAGATGCTCCAACTTTGTTTTTCGAGAGTGGTGATTGAAATATTTTTACGAGGACAAGACTGGTGGTTAGCTAAGTCGCTTTCGCTCAACGGTAAATTTGGGATCGGAAAGGTGGGAAGAATTTTTTAGACATCGTAAAAACACATTGTCGCCTGCTGTGGCTCAGTTGGTTAGAGCTTGCTCGACCGATCACGCAGATCTGGGTCCGATCCCCGGTAAGATCACAGTGAATTTAAGAATCATTCAATGGGTGTCTGTGTGATGTCAATTCGCATTATTTCCTCTCCTCCCATTCTTCTGATCCTTTTATAACTGGGTGTAGCAATAGCGATCATTTAACACCACTAGTCCTGTTCTAGTCTTATCCTTCTTTCCCTACTACTCACATTGAAAAAAAGTGAGGTTGAGCGACTGAGTAACAAACAGTTATCGTAGAAAAAACTTTTGTTGAGATACCTCCATTAGGAGGCCATATGCTCCACATTAGGAGCGGACATGGATAAAAATAAAAAAAAATAAAAACATTCCTTCTAATATTAATTCAATAATGGTAACCCTGAAAAACCTATTCTATTTGCCGCATATCAAATGAAATGAAAATACGTTAAAAAAAAACTTTTTCTTAAAATTAAACAATACAAAAACTCATATTATATTCATAGCTGCTTAAAAATACATTAAAAAAAACTGTAAAATTCTAGTCATCTTTCTCGGAATTTTTTTTGATAGAAAATCTCAAAGCAATTGTTATAAAATGGACAGAAATGTCGCTCGGAAAATTAAAATTACCTCACACAAAAGAATAAGTGGGGCGGGGTGATCCAATTTGGTGTAAATGTCATTTTAAATTGTTGTACATTACGCGTTACACGGTGGAGACACTAAATAAGCACCCAAGCGACGTTGACCGAATTCAATTTGTTGTTTAAATTTTAAATCACCATACGCTCAAGTTATTGGAAACAAATCAACTTCGTGTCGCTCGATTTAATATAATACTACAGAAAATTTAGAATTACAATATTATAATATAAAAACAGAATGTCTGCAGTATCAACTAGAATCCTAATCGTTTTTATTGGAACAAATTTGTTTATAGTAAAAGCCAGAAACTAGATATAAATATAATCAAAAAGTCTTTTCCAACAAACAAAAATAAATATAATTCTTAAAACTACTCACCATTCAAATCTGTTGGCATTCACATAGGCTAATCCTTTTCGCCAGCAATGGTATTAAGCTCAATGATGCATTTATTTCTTATATAAACACGAAACATTCATTTACTAAGCATTAGTTCAAGTTCATGCCTGCACTTGATTCAAATTTAATATTGAAATTCCATCAACCACCTTCAGTCGAAATCTTAAATTAGTTATTCCAAATTATTTATATACGTATGTATTTGTCAATTACTCGAACATTTCGAAATATTATATATGTTTAATTAATTTGTGTATTAGTTTAAAAGTGAGATAAACTATGCTAAAAAATGAATTATGTGTAAGATATGGATTTTTTTTCATTGTAGCCAAAATTATATTTCTCTACTGTCTGGGATAAACTACGCTATATCGAAAATTCTAGCTTTTCCCTATGGTTGTTCAAAGCTTTCCCGTGACGTATTTGTCAGATAATCACTGTTTTTCTTCTACCTTTTGTTAAGATCATTGTTTTTATCATACTTAAGGTATTTTTCTACATATATTACTGGAAAGAGCGCCGCAGGGTATCTCAATTTAGCCAAAACTGACATATTCAAATTTGATACTGTGTTTGTCAGTATTTTAGCACGAATCTCACCGAAAATCTAAATAGGGCGATAAAATTATTGATTTATGTCGACAACTTTTGACCGCTAATATGTAGATACTTTACCACAAATCTAAAAAGAGCGAAGACTAAGATTGTGATAAAGAATCGGTGATAGAAGTAAGTGTGGTGAACCACCGATAAAATACGATTTCAAGGAGTTACTAGCCATACGAGTAGATATGATTGCCCGACGTCAGAACATGACAAGCGATCATATATCATATTTTTCTAAACAAGTAAATTATCATCATTATTCAGCGCCCATTGTAATTGCCCGCCCTGCGCATTCACCTCGGTTGCCCTCTCATTAATCCAGATACGCCCCTGCGGAGGTCCACTCAATTCCAGTAAATCAAATTACTCCGGCGCACAAAAGAGTGCGGACAGGAAAAAAATGCACTTGATTTGTAACAAAAAAAATAATACAACAAAAAAAACTGTGAAAAAATCGAGTCGACACGATGTGAGCGTGACCGCTGTGTCGAATCGCGAGCCGTCGCTTGCTTTTGAAACGAATCTTTGGCCTAGGCAGGGTTGTCACGCACTTTTGACGGATTGGGAAATATTTTTAGAAATTCTACGATGAGATATCGCATACCGGTCCGTTATATAATAACTATAGAGCAATCTGACGACATGATGTTTTCTCAGTCTGGTATACTTGGTAAAAATTAATGGGAATATGTTCAGCTCGCTACATCATTCCATGTTTTTTTTTGCGTAAGAATAATCTAAAATGGTATCGAGCATCAATTTTAATGCTTTTTAGACAATAATAAATTCATCCACTCACTCTCTTAGATCGGAAATATTGGGACTAAGAGCTTGGAATTGCTTTTAACATAGCAGATGAAATCGTAACTTTTCTCCATAATAATATTGTCAATTCAAATAAATTTAAAGTGTTAATTAATTGAACTTGAAAAACTCTATCGTGTTATTCGACAATCGTCGTAGGATGAATTCAGGGTTTTTGTCCGAAAAGCACGGTGTCCAGTTTAGTTAGGTTCGCGCGCTCATCGGCGATCGGCGGCCCGTGAAATCTCGCGAGTCTAATCACAATTGATCCGGCCCTTTGTGGCCAGGCCCACCCCAAAGATTCGGGCGACTGCGTGCTGCTCTCCTGGCCACCAAGTAAAAGAGTATCTTAAATCGTTTTATAAGCAGAAAATAAAATTTAATTTATAAATACTGTAGAGATGAGGAAAAACTATAGAATAAGTTATTTTTGGCAAATATGCTTTACAAATACGCCACTCTTTTTTTACATCTAAATGTATTCAATTTCACAAAAAAATGCAATACTCTAGTACAGGGGTGGGGAACCGTTTCATTCCTAAAGGCCACATTCATTTATCTCATTCAACAAAAGGCCGCAGTAAAAAACTGTCAAACATATAATGTGTTGATTACGCTCTTTTTCCAAACGCTTGCGTATAGTATTTTGATCAAAGTGAATATGTTGATCAAGTCGAAAGGCCGCATCACAATAGTCAAGAGGGCGCAGATTCTCCTCCACTGTTGTAGTAAATTAAATTTCAAATAGGAATATTGCAGTCTTCACATTAGCTAAATAATAATATACTTTAACGGATTTTGAAACACTTTAAAATTGATGGATAATATATTTAAAATATGAAATTTACGGCAACAATAGTGAAGCTACTCAAATAAAAAATAAATTTAATTTTAAAAAGAAAAATCATCGTAAAACGAAAAATGTTAATAAAAAAAAAGCTCCCACAACTTACAGCTATTAAACAAAATTTACATGAATATTAATATCAATGGCTTGAAAGGTATACACGTAATTTTACAAAGGTAAACCACATAAGTATCCTTGATACGTGCATCGAAGTAATTTTTAATCATGCAGCATGTATCAGCAAAAGCTCTCGAGGAAGTTGGCTTTAAGCTTTCGCGGTTTCGAAACATATTTCGTAAATCCGCATAATGTGCAACGAAAGCCGCAGCCATTTCGCGTACGTACGATATTCGTAGTACGGTAAAGTGGTCAACTGTCTTACCGACTGCCAACTCGCGCAGGCCTGGTATCTAGATTTCTTTAGATGTCTTATTTAAATTATATTTTACTTATTCTATACTAAAAATTTCCGCTGCTAACGCGCAGAACTATCTAAACCAACGTTACCTCTAAGCTGCGCACGTGCGCGGCCGCGCAGCAGCTTGAAACCCCCCGCGCACTTACTGTATTTTGGTATCAGCTAATTGAACGTCATTAAAATTAGTAAAGTTAATCCATGTTGCCATCAACAGCTTTTAACTTAGTCAAAAATTTATTTTTTATATTATATAAATACGATACACTTTTGAATCTTGGAATTGATATTTATTTGTACACAACATAATATCTGCTTTTCTTTAATCTATCCCAGTGGTTCTTAACGGGGGCGTTTAGAAGTCTGGGGGGGCGTTTTTAAATTTTTCAGAATTTGGGGGGCGCTGTAGGATTGCGAGGGGGCGATCAAGGATTTCAAATTCGCGAGTTTGAAAAAAACGAGTTTCGGAGATATTTCGGGGAAAAAGTATAGAAAATTGAGGATTTCAAATTCCTCAGTGAAGGGAGAGGCGCTAGATAATTTTGGATAATTTATTTCTACAAAAAGGGGCGATTCTTTCAATACGGTTAAGAAACACTGATCTACCCGATTCTAAAAAAAAATGTTTTTAGCCTAATATTTTATTATTATAAAATTTATCTTTTAAGAGAATATGTATTTTTTCAGTTCCGAATTATGCTTTATTCCTATCCATACGTGAGCTAAATGAACATTCTTTGAGACTACAATCGAGAGTCCTCAGAGGGTTAAAATCACATCCATGTGATTGTCGGGAGCGGAAAAAATGCAAAGAAGCCTCATTTCTTGTCTTGTAGGCTTTGCGGTCGCAGGGATGTATGTGGAACGAGATTTAAGTAAGCTCTACCGCAAAAGCTTTCAGATGAGTCGCTTCATCAAATTTGCGGTCTCTGCCTACGAAGCGCTGCGAATCGCCCGATCGAAAGCTCACTTCAAAAGCTCCCGAAAGGAATACAACTTCTATATATTCATGTTGTGATTCCGTATTTAAAAACTGTATAAGTTAACCTTACTTTAAACTGATTTAAAATAATATAAAATTAAAAATATCTTAGATTATTCCAGGTGCAGAGGAACTCCCAATTAGACTACCCCGAATAACACGCTGGCTTGAAATATTCGCCGCAAATCCCCCAATTGCACTGTCGCATTACATTGTCGTTGCTATGTATGAGACGGTCGTCTGCGGCGCATACAGTCAAATGTTGGCTAGCGTCTGTGTATTCAACACGTGCCAGGCTATACACGTATAGCCGGTCGACTGTCTATGTGTTGGATTTTGGCGCGCTTTGCATTTTATCACTTAGTAACTAAATATTTCGTCCATATTTTTTTTTCGCAAAACTAAGGGAGATCTTAGTTTTGCACTTTTTGCAGAAAAAACCAAATCCCTAAGTTTGTATGAGATTCACTCACCCAATTACATTACTCCGAATTACACTGTCCCGACTTAAGTGTAAGTAGGGGTTTTACTGTATTGTGTTATAAACTGTGAAATGTGTCACGGCATCCTTAGACAATCTTACTTTCACAATGCTTGTTAAAGTAAGAATGATTTTAATTTTACTATTCTGAGATATTATAAAAATAAAAATGGGAAGAAAGGAGGGGAGGATAGAAAAACAAACAAACAATAATGATACTACAAATGACATTTACCTTACAAATCGGTTAACTATGAGTTGCATCAATTAGGAAGAGTTACACCGTGGCCGAGAGCGAGCGCAGCTTTAAGGGAACGTTGACCCAGACTGACAAGAAGAGATAATTTACCGAGAATTTATTTTCGGATTGTCACCACACAGACTCCCTTGTTGTTCTAACATAACGCAACCGAAGCAAATGAGAAACAATTAGTTTTTGTAGGAAAAAATATCGACTGTGGAAAGGAAAAGGGACGTAACCCACAGCTTTTCCAACATAGTTTTTTTCGATAGTCACAATGTTTACTTGATACACGTTCTATCAAAAGGATGCAAGCAACAAATGCCGAATAAGTATCTAAAATTAGCTTTTAAGTTCGAAAAAGATGACCTTGTAAAAAGTTAAACCAAGAAAAAAAGACTGAAAAAAACGTTTTTTCTAGAAGATTGCTTTAATTAATATTAGAGTATGACAATTAAACACCTGTTTAGAAGTCTCCGTGCACTTCAAGGCTGTGTATATTTCATAATTTTCGTATGGCCCAAAATCATCAAAACACGTTTTTTGCGCCTCCTGTAAAATTCGCTATGTGTGGTTTACGTCTTTTTTTCTTTCCGCAATCGATATGTTGAAATAAACTTCCTGATTATTCCATACGCTTCACGCTGAGAACGGACATCGATAAAAAAATATATACTTCGAGTAACTCACGCTATAAAAACAGTTACTTTTAGATACGCTACCAGAAAGCTCTCAAAGCTGTAAGGCTATTCTATTCCGTGAATCAATCAGGATATTACCTTAATAAAATGATAATAAAACGCGAATATTATATTATCCACAGCTTCGGAAGTCTTCAAAGTAACTACCGTTACAATTTCGATTTTTAATCAATTCATCCATAAACCTTCAAATGAGAAAATTACTCACGGCCTTTTGTAATTTTGTTTCATGTCTTTTCATTAAGCAAAACAATACACAATCAGGCGGGAGTCAAACCCGAGACCGCAAATACCCATCGGGTATTTTAAATTACTTCCATTCGCGTGTGGGCGAAATTCAATAGAGTATTTCGAAACCGTTCAATCACACTTTAGAGTTTTATGTTAACAGTATTTTTAACAAAACTATTCATTATATGCTACGCTTTTCTTTAATTTGACAATTTCACATGAATGCCAGATAGATCAGTAATACTTTAAACGGAAATATTAAATGAATTTAGTTATTTATATAGTAGCTATCTAAAACAGTTAGTTGATAAGTGAAAAAAAATGCGATATTGATTTGATACATTCCAAATATTTTGAAATTTAGAAAGTTACTCAAATTCTCGAAAAAAAAGCAAACAGCAAAATAATCAGAGACTTTTGACCGATATACTGTGACTTACATATAACGGTGTTCTCTTTTAGGGTGTTCACTGTCAATACTTGGTGTGGAAAGGCATTATATAATGTTAAGAAAAAACACAATATTCCTTTGTACTTAATTTCCACTTTTATTTATCAAGATCGGGACCGGCTTCCCTCATGGCAAGCATTTTCAACTGATAGGAATATTAATCATCAAACATAAAAATCTTTAATTACATGTTAGAGATGTTAAAAAAAATATTTTTTGTTATTTTATAGTCATTTAAGGATATTTTTTACTGTAATTGGTAAATTCTTTTCAATATCAATTGTTTATTACACCTTTTCACTTCAATTTGTTTTTGTTTAAATAGCAATGCTGTTGAAAATGCTTGCCATGAGCAAAACCGGTCCTGATCTTGATAAATAAAAACTGAAATTAAGTACATAGGAATATTGTGTTTTTTTCGTAATATAACGATATGATATGAAAAAATAACTATAAAAAATATTACGTTAAAAAATACTTATAGAAATAAAACATTGCTATGTTTTATTTCATCAAACAATTTTCACTTAGTACATAAATATCAGATGTTCAGTAAAAATGTAATATTAAAAATATAATGGTTTATTTTCTTTTTAAACCACAAGTGAAGATAGTTGTTTTTACCTTGCTATAATCGCTTTAATATAATACATATTAAATTGATCGATACCGCAAAGTAACCAAGTACAGAATAGTTTTCTTTCTCATCTGATGTAATTTGTTAAGAATTTTAAAACCACAAATAATTCAGGTGAAACCAAAAGCGTTATGTAGGAATTAAGATAATCGAAGCAGATTATGGCGAGATCTCTTATATAAACCTATTAGGAATTTGTACGTAATTTAAAAATACAACAAAGAAATGTAATCATATAGTTTATTGTTTTCAATTTAGTATTATACCGTGTAAAATCTACTACAAATCAAAGAAAACAGTATTTGTTCATTTTGCACATTGCTGTACATTTTAAATGTTCAAAAATTTATTTAAAACAATATTTCAACGTTGTCGTTTTCTGTAAAGTCCTTTTTAATAAAATTGCGGTTGAGTATTTTTGGTATACATACAGGCATTAGGCGATATCTCAAAAAACCTGGTTTCGAGAAAATCGTCATTTTTGATAATCATGAAATTTACGCACTATCTCTATATTTTTTTTATTTATTTTTTAATTTTATGAATTTTTGAAAAATATTTGGCATTACAGCTAATGCCAATGCGCCAAATATTTTAAAGTTGAAAGATCATACGAGAAAAACTCGATGAGAATTTATTGTAAGTCTTCATTTTTATAATCCATGTCCGCTCCCAATGTGTAGCAAATGGCCTGCTAACGGAGGTCTCTCAACAGAAGTTTCTCTACGAGAACTGTTTGTTACTCAGTCTTTCAACCTCTCTTTTTCAAAGGTAGTAAGGATAAAAAGATAACTAATCGCTCTCGCTACGCCAAGTTGTTGAAGGATCGGAAACGGTGGGAGGGACATCACAAACACCGAAAAAATGCTGTTCGTACTGGGACTCGAACCCGTGAGGTCTGGAAGCCCACAACGCTAACCGCTACGCCATAGGACCCTAATTGAGATCACCTCGAGGTAAATTGACATCACAAACACCCATGTCTTAAGTCTCAATTTTTTTATTTGACATTGACCTTACCGGTGTGGAACCCAAACCCACCTGGTTGGTAGAGCAAGCTCTAAGCCACTAGACGACAAAGGGCTATCGTTCCTCTATTACATATCATTCATAATTCTTATCTGATATAAATTCTTCATCGTTTCCAAATAGCCTATATCAATGGCTCTTTTTTTTTTGGTCAGAATTTATATTAAATGGTCATAATATATCGATCGGAATAAATAGTCTTAATTTAAATGAAATTCAAAAAAAACCTAACCTACTGGCCAAAATTGTTATTAAACATTCAGACCGTAAAATATTTTTATTCTGACCGTTCATATTTGTGTACTAACCGAAAATTGATTTAAATTCTGACCTTTAAATTTGTTTCTTTTATTCAATGTATTTTTTGCATAACGACTGCAATTGTAACACGGTGTTCCCAAAGTATTAATAATTTCGTTAAATAATATAACGAAGTAAAAAATAAAATAAACACTCCTACGTCAGCCAAACAACGTGATGTCTAAGAAAAAAACCAGTTACTTTTAATACTAATCGTGACCGAACATGCTCAAGTAAGTATGCGATCCAATTAATTGGTAAAACTATAACTTACCAATATAGTATGTTACTTTGACTAAATTATACGCTTCATATACGAATATTTTTAATGAGATCGGTTATGAATCTACGTACATACTTTACAGTATATTTTTAATAATAATCATTACGTTACGAAAATTTAACAGCTGGTTGTGATTGCCAGATAGTTTATTTGATATTAATTCTTCTATTTTATTATAATAGTATTGTTAGTAAGTTAATTTATGTTTTTATTATAAAATCATCATTACTGTAAATATCTATAAGTTAGTTTAAAAAATACGCAATAATAATCGTGCGTAGATTATTAATTTTCAATATCATAAAATAAACAAAATAAAACACTAATTTTTACTAATTCAACTCTTATTTTACGTATTTAAGTTGATACTAGAGCTTCCGATCCCGGGATCTCGTCCATTTTTGTAATCACAAAATCCCGTGATTGTGAATTGAACTGAAAAAAAGGTGGAGAAAATTTTTTAATTTCGGGAATCCCGAAAATTCTAGAGAGCTAAAAAAAAGATTTCAAAATCACCGGGCAAAAATTTCTATACGATTTTATGGCGAATGTTCTATGTGAAACAGTTTTTACTCAATCGTTCAACCTCTTTTATCAAAAGAGAGTAGTAAGGATAGAAGGATAAGGCTAGGACAGGACTAGTGGTTAGCTAATCGCTGTCACTACACCCAATTATTAAAGGATCGGGAGGGAATTTTCAGACATCCCAACACCCTTGCCTTCGAACAAAAATCAAAAAAATCCTGTTCGTACTGGGACTCGAATCCGTGAAGTCCGACATGGAAGCTCACAAAGCTAACCGCTGCGTCATAGAACCCGACAATTTACAAGAACAAACAGTTCTCGTATAAAAAAATCTGTTGAGATACCTCCATCAGAAGACCATATGCTCCACAATGGGACTATAAATGGTTTGTAGCCCAGTTGGTTATAGCTTTCTCTACCGATCACGCAGGTCTGGGTTCGATTCCCGGTCAGATCATAGTGAATTTGAGAATTATTCAATTCAAAGTTATGATTGAAGACTGTGTGTTTGTGATGTCAATTCACATTATTTCATTTCCTCCCATCATTCTGATCCTTTAATAACTGGGTGTAGCAATAGCGATTAGCCAACCACTAGTTCTTTTCTAGCCTTATCCTTCTTTCTCTACTACTCACTTTGAAAAAAAGTGAGATTGAGCGACTGAGTAAAAAACAGTTCTCGTAAAAAATGTCTGTTGATATACCCCCCATCAGGAAGCCATTTGCTCCACAATAGGAGTGGACATGGATTTATTTATCATGGATTTATCTAGAATCACATTTAATAAGTGTAATATTGTCATTTGAATTAGGATGTTAGAGTGAATAACATGATGCATTGTATATCTCTTTGGAGCCAGTATGTATAGCTGAGCGAAATGTAAGTTTAAGCATAGTTTTGACGATGGCGAAAGCCGAAATATCTGTCAACTCATAAATTTAAAAAAACTGTAGAACTAAATACGTATCTGAAATTTTTAACCTATTATTGGATATGGATTGAAAAATGGATTTTTTTAAATGGAAAATAACTGATGGTAATTAAAATACCAAAATATACGATGTTGATTCATAAATACGTGACAGCTGCTAATCCAATTAATCCGATCGGAGGGCGGTGACCACGTCACATGACGTACGTCTCCATGTGACGTTACCTCAAAGCTCTTCGCCACGTTAGTCTGCGTGACATGTATATGACATAAAAAAAGTTAATCGAGCGCCTGGCCGCGAGTGGACAGATTTAATCAGGCAAGATGACCAGCTCGGTGATAATTGATTTTTAAGCCATCATTATTATCATAACCGTCTTACACAACCGGTATTTTTACACTTTAATATCGTCGATTTACTGGCAGAAGGCGTTAGGTAAAAAATAAGCTTTTTTTGCGTTATGAATGCAGACCGATAGATTTTAATACTAAATTATGTACATTCATTTATTGAATTGGCATTTACTTGGTAGAACTCCATTATAATAGGGTAAAAAAAATAAATTAGTTCTACAGTTTTTATATTTATTGGTTTATAGCTATTTCGGCTTTCGCCACCGTCAGAACTATGATTAAACTTACATTTTTCTTAGCTATATATACTGGCTCCGAAGAGATACACAATGCATCATGTTATTCACTCTAATATCCTTATTCAAATTCAAATTATAATATTATATATATATATATATATATATATATATAATTATATAGGTAAATTCTGTTTAAAGTATTTTTTGGTAAAAAAAACTGTAAGTAACTTAACACTTTTGAATATTTGGATCGAATTTCATGAAATGGTTGAAACGATATACAAATATTAAGAAGAATACCATATTTCTTTTTACTTATTTTCACTTGTTATTTATCAAGATCAAGACCGATTTCGCTCATGGCGAGCATTGTCATCTGATAAGAAATATAATTTAATATATAAACGACAGTTCATTTGAGTAACGAACAATTCTCGTAGAAAAAAATATATTGAAATATACCATAAGGAGACCATATGCCCTACATTGAGAGAGGACAGATATTTTAAAAAAATCCAGTGACATTATTAAAAGTAAAGTGCAATGATCTTAATTCTGTTTTCGTTATTTTTTCTTGAATATTACATTTAGCCATTTAGCTGCCGTAGAAAAAACTACGCAATTACCTAGTACGCCGGCTTTAATTTGCAATTTTTAATTTAATTAGTTATTGACGAGTTAACTCGTAACTGGCGTGTTGAGCACGAACAAATTTACGATATATCTCGTCTGTGGCAGCCATCGAGTTCAAACAAATCCTTCACTTCACAAAAAAGCTAAAATATTTTATATTTTATTTAAAATACATTGATTTATTACCGGAGATGTCTTTTTGGCATGATCATCAATTTTCGAATAATAATTTGTGGAATTTTGTCTCTGGTTGATAGCGTTTGGTCGCGATGGACCACAGACAAGACTACCTGTTACCCGCCCGAGCGTCATATCATAGACACTAATCTCTACATTAATAAATAAAGTGGTCGGTTGTAAATAATAATACGCCATAAAAGAAAGAAGGTGAGTGACAGACGGTCAACTATGCAGCAGACTAAAATGGAGAGCTGTCACCTGCAGATTTTGACGATATTAGATAATTCAAAACATATTATATTAAAAGCAGTGGTAGTATTTTATCACAAAAGGGTACAATTTTATCACCAACCTTATAACGACTTATATATTTATGATAAAACTCGCGTTCACTTTGGTGTATTGTATTTTTGTTGGCGCTGATTGCACCTTTATGTAAAAAGTAGTTATGACTGCATTCATTTTGTGACTTCATTCAAACATTTTGAAGAAATTAATGAATATCATCGTTTGACTTCATTGGGGCTGCGGTCAGCGTTTTTGTCTTCCGTGCCGGATCTCACGAGTTCTAGTCCCGTTGTTTAGATCAATTTATCGAATTATGTTCGAAGGTATGCTTGTTTGTGATGTCTAAAAACTTCCTCCCACTTTTACGATCCTTTGATAACTAGGCGTAGCAAGAGCGATTAGTTAACTACTAGTCATATTCTAGCCTTATCCTCCTTTATCTACTACTCTCTTTGAAAATGAGAAGTTGAACGAGTGGATAACAAATAGTTCATTTAGAAAAACTTCTGCTTAGATACCTCTTTTAGGAGGCCATATGCTCTACATTGGGAGCGAACATGGATAAAAAAATCATTTGATTTTTATATACTTGAGCTCTGCTACAGACTTTTATAGCATGGACAGCTGAAAATTTCCAATTGAACCAATATCTCATCAAGAACGTTATTGAAAATTTAAAAATATGCCCCGTTGAGATGAGCTGGTCACCAGCGTATTAGAGTGGTCTCCTTTTTAGATATCCTGCACACCACTGCATCCTAGTGATGGAGGCATACCAAAAGTGGATGACAAGATACGGTTATGTAATCCATCTTCAATTGATACGATCTCGAATCGCTTTGGATTCGAATCATGTAGTGGTGATTCACTGACGCTGCCGTCAGCTTAATGATTTGGAAACCGAGAATTGAACAAATACAAAAAGGACTGATTCAACTGATTGGTTGATGCATCAAGTCAAATATTTACCCTATAAGAGAAATGATTGTGTGTCACCGTACCATACTGGTCAAAGAGTCATATATAAACTCGTAGTGTACAGTATAAATAGTCGATTTACGACTACAGGTCGTTTATTACAAAAGAATATTTTTTTTATCCATGACCGTTCTCAAAGCAATTCTCCTCCTCCTTCCTTCTATCCTCCTTCCTTCCTAATCCTTCTAATCTGCGCGCTCACGCGGCCGCGCAGCATTTTTTCGACCCCGCGCACTCATTACGTGTTTGCTCGTACTCCAATACAACTATTCAAATAATATTGTTTTAATTGAAATTTCCCTAATTGACCGAAAGAAATTATCATATAAATTTACTATCATATAAATAAACTATTTCTTTTCAATTATCGGAACAAGATATAGAAGTGGAGTATACATTATAAGGATTAGTTGTAAGAAACGATATAAAAAACTAGACAATGTATAATATAATAATAAGTAACTGATTATTTATTTGTTATTTGAATGGAATAGGTTATATTATTTCTCAAGTTTTATTTAATACCCTTATTTATAAATTATCAATTGATAATATTTTTTATCATGCAAATCGAAATAAAATTTAATTTCATATAACCCAAACGTGGTTTCTCTTAAAATACGTTTTCTCTGTAACATAAACATCACATGGATAAGAAAATAATTTCATAAAACTATCAAAAATATACATTGTTAAAAGAATTTTTAGGATAGGTTAAATACATCCATAGAAAAAAACGAAAGTTTGGGTGTGTTGAACATTTATCTGATACTAACAAAAATTGTCGCTTTATAATAATTGTGTTACTACTATTTCGGTATTACGCCATCATCTATCTCTACACGACAAATTTATCTTACGCACTGTTTCTTTATTGACTTATGCGAACGGAAACCATTATGTGGTACTTGTTGTGTATTTTTATTTTATTACTTTGTCATAGTTGACAAATCGCTATGTTTTGTATCAGAGCATAGCGTAGAGATATAAGATAAGGGAACTCGATCGAAACTATTCTGTGACGTAAGAAATTATTCAATGTTTATGTCTTCGATCTTATGAGAAACGTCACTGGATGGTTGAATTTTATATAAGAGTTTATCAGTGGCGTATCGCTTAATTTGATAAAATTAAGGATCCCATCAGTGTTTTTTTTAACTAAGGCAAATATTTAGCTATTATATATATGTAATAAAAATTGTCGCCTGCTGTGGTCCAGGTGGTAAGAGCTTGCTCTACCGTTCACGAAAGTCTGGGTTCGATTCCCGGTAAGATCACAGTGAATTTGAGAATTACTAAATAACAAACTTTACCTTTAGAGGAGTGAATAGATCTATACAGACCTTACTTTAATTTACTGCAATTTCTTAACATGACAATTTTGTGACTTTTTCTCAGTGAATATAAGTAATTCATACTTAGAGCATGTATATGCTTACAGACAGACACTCCTGTGTTGAGTTTAAAGTACTTCCATACTCATTTACAGAAAAATGGTGCCGACGTACATGTACGTCCATACTCCTCTAAAGGTTAATATTTAAATAATTTTGGTCTCGTTTTTTTATTTTTCATTCTTTAAAAATATTTTATCGATTATGACATCGATTGATTTAATATTTAAAAGTTCCCTCTTTTTTTTCATTGTGGTATATGTTATTTGCCATACTTCTTTGATAACACTCGTCTGCTAATATTGTCCAAGATTCAGTGCTGCTTCCACGCCACTGTTGACAATAACTTGACTATTGAATAGAAACGATGGATTATCAGTAATAAAATAATAAAAATAGCCAGCATTCAGATCTGTGGAGATGATTATACTACTGCAAGAAAATAATAATTTTAAAAGACACTTTCAATAATATTATATAAGACATTGTTTTTTTTTATCATGACAATAGTGGAGACCAATAAATGTATTTTTTATCCATGTCCGCTTACAATGTGGAGCATATGGCTTCCTTATGAAAGTATCTCAACATAAGTATTTTCTACGAGAACTGTTTGTTACTCAGTCGCTCAATCTCACTTTTTTTTTCAAAGTGAGTAGTAGGGAAAGAAGGATAAGGTTATAACAGGACTAGTGGTTGACTAATCGCTATTGCTACACCCAGTTATTAAAGTATCAGAAGGATATGAGGAGAGGAAATAATGTGAATTGACAGCAAAAACACCCAGTCTTCGATCACAACTTCGCCCGCTGTGGTCTAGTTGGTTACAGCTTGCTCTACCGATCAGGTGGGTCTAGGTTCGATTCTCGGTAAGGTCAGTATCAAATTGGATTTTTTCAATTTTAATTTGAGATCTAAGACATGGGTGCTTATGAAGTCAATTCTCCTTGAGTTAATCTCATGTGACTTTCAAAAATTCTCATCGAGTATATCTCGTATGATCTTTCAACTTCAAAAATATTTGACGCATTGGCGTAAGCTGTAATGTCAAATATTTTTTTTTAAATAAAATAATAAAAACAAATTGAATTAAATAATTCTCAAATTCACTGTGATTTTACCGGGAATCGAACCCAGACCTGCGTGATCGGTAGAGCAAGCTCTAATCAAATGGGCCATCTTTTTTAGACAGTTTTAAAAAAACACAATCCCCTAAAATAAAAAAATACTTTTCACGAATTATTCGTTCTAACACGATTCCCAGACACAAAAAACACAGAAGGAGATTTAACAACACAAGACAGTAATTACAAACAAAAGGTTTCATTAGATTCTAACACGTAAAACGTGTCAGACATTTCTAGCAATGAAAACAATTTATGTCTAATCTCTCATAAAAGTCCCCGTATATGTATAATGTAAAAACTATGAATAGTAACGTCTAATCCGAGATTTTTTCTTCATTCAAATATATATTTTCTATGAACTATATCACTTTTTTACGCGTTTTTTTGTGAAAGTATCTACCGTGTAAAAATATGTAGAGTGTATATACATTTAAATAATCTACTTTGTATTTTCTTGAAGAATGTTGGCACACAAGATCCAAAATACCACTCAATTAATCTTCATCAGATGTAAATTCATTTCAGCCTTTTTCAATAAAAAAACCACGCAGATTTTAAATATAATAATTTTTAAACGCTACGTCAAACCCCGCCTTAATGACAAGCTTCACTTAACTCGTTCTGCCCCAAGCCTCACCCGACAGATTAACTGTGCGTGGAGTACCGGTCACGTGTTTTTGCATGACAAAATAGCACTTTAAATAAGAATGATTGAAATAAGAAGAACTGTGGAATGCAAATGCACCCCATAGGAACCCGAAGGCTTAGTAATAATCAGTAATCGTAAAAAAATACTCTTCAATTTGTTGTCACATGTGATGGGCTGACAACTAGATCCCCGGGGGGTTTGAGAATAAGAAAGGTGCTCTGATATTACGATCATGGGCCCTTTACGTAGTAAACAAACTCGAATCGCGACAAATCATCTATTGAATACGTATGAACCATCATTGAAAATATGATTTTTAATGATTGGTTGACACACTTATATGATTCAATAATCACTTTGTACCCCGTCGCTCCTTGATCCTATTTTAGAAGTTTCGGTAATTGATTGTTAACACGCCATTAAGAATAGTAATTAAATAATCGTTTACTTCAGACATATTGTAATAAGTCAATGAGTTTAAATGTAGAATTTAATTTGATTCTTTTTATTGGTGGTACAGTCCGTGGTGAACCTATGTCACCTCAATCAACCTTCTTCACTCCACTACATATTCCACTCTTCTGCACCAGTTTCCGACATTCAGCACTCACAGATCCTGTCACACTTCATCTATCCAGCAAAGACGTAGTCTTACAACGCTTTAACTTAATAGCTAACATTATTATTTCAGTGATCGCCTTTTTAAATGAATTTCCACAAAGAAGCCGTCTATTCCATAAAAATATAATTTTTATGTACTTTCGATGGATTGGGCGGTAATTTTGTGGAAGTTAATTTTAATATAAAAAATAAAATAACTTAGATTATTCTACGTATTGTGCTACAAACTATGGCATGTCTTTCGCCTCTTTCAGAGGCATCCTCAGACAATCTTACTTTCACAAATGTTTGCTTAAATTCGAATGATTTTAATTTTACTATTCTGATATATTATAAAATACAATAAAAACGGGAGGCAAGGAGCTTTAAGCAAGCATTTGTGAAAGTAAGATTGTCTGAGGATGCTTCTGAAAGAGGCAAAACACGTGTCACGGTTTGTAGCACAATACGTGGAATAATCTAATTTATTTTATATAATATTTATGAGTTTTATCCAAAAAATATTCGGAGTTTTATCATACGCTTGACAAAATCGTCCGGTAGAAGAGGGGTTAAAATGTTAACACTGTCGTATAAACACAATTATTATTGTCAGGCTGTCATTAAAGCCAACTTCACACTAAGGTATTATTATAAAAATATATTTATTTACTTAAACCAGTGGACAATTATTGGTGAGGTGTGTGACAGTAATAATATTAATTTTATTTAATCTCCTGCGACATGCCTGAACACGCAATCGTATTTTTTTTCGTTCCTAGGGAAAAAATGTAAGCGCTGGGATATTAAGTCATTAAGAGGACTGAGGACAGTAATTTGTTATAATAAACACTGTAATTTGTACTTTGTTACAATTGTACAATTAATATTTATTTTATTATACACAAGAAATTGCAAAGCTAGCATTTAAGTAATTTTTGTAATGTAATTATTGAAGTTATATACATATCGACTGTGGAAAGGAAAAAGGACGTAACCCACACATATCAAATTTTACAGGAGGCGCTAAAAACGTATTTTGATGATTTTGTGACATATGCAAATTATGAATTATACACATCCTTGAAGTGCACGGATACTTTTAAACTGGTGTTTAATTGACATAACCTAATATCAATTAAAGAAATTGTCTCGGAAAAACCTTTATTTCAGTGTTTTTTCTTGGTTTTATTTTTTTGCAAGGTCATCTTTTTCAAACTTAAAAGCTAAATTTAGATATTTATTCGGCATTTTCAGCTTCCATTCTTTTGATAGAATGTGTGTCAAGTTGTAAGCATTGTGATTATCGAAAAAAAGCTGTTTTGGAAAATTGAGGGTTACGTCCTTTTTCCTTTCCACAGTCGATATGTAATTATATAAAAGAAAGCGATATTTTATTGCACTACGTTTTATTGAATTTTAATATGATTTTAATGAAGGCTGATGAATTGAATGTTATTAGAAACGATTATTCCAAATCCATCACTGGAAACATTGCATTCTTCGTTCATTAATCAGTCGAGTAGAAAAAATTTATACCCACAATTTAATATATGCCCAAGTTCACTAAGCTTTTAATTGAAATAAAAAAATAGTTTTACTACAAAAATTATATTGTCATCATACCGGTCAAGTCATTTACAACCAAACAGATTGCAATAATTAATTTAGCTAACTGAATGTTATTCAGTATATTTTTATGGAATTTTAACGCTTAACGTTTCATGAGTTGACGTCAAGTGTTTAGATCAGGAGTGGGGAACCTTTTCATTTCTGAAGGCCACATTCATTTATCTGATTCAATATAAGGCCGCAGTAAAAAAAATGTTGAAACTTCCCCCTTTTTTTCGACTGTCGAACATATAATGGGTTGACTTTTTCCTAACGCTTGCGTATAATTTTTCGATCAAAGTGAATATTTTGATCGAGTCAAAAGGCCGCATTAAAGTAGCCAAAAGGCCGCAGGTTCCTCTCCACTAGTCTGGATGTTTCGTATATAATATATTACAATTAACTCAGAATAAAATTTCGTTAAAAGTTTGTCAAACAAACTTTCGACTCTAAAAATAAAGATAGACTGACTTGGCCGTGTTTGATACTGGACGCCTCTGATATTGAATTATAAAAAGTCAAGAATCTTATTTTCTCACAGCATCATTAGATATTATTTCTATTATCAAGGTCGGTTTCCACATTATAACAAGCGAGTAGGTGCAAGGCAGAATTCCGTAACAATTTGCAAGTTTCTCCGTAATTTAAGACCAATTTGTTGTCACTGTGGAGTTAACAAGTGCGTAGAATGCTTGGTAGAATGCAGCTCTGGTTTATTTTCTCGCCTACGCGCTTTATATCACAATAGACCACGGCAAAATAATTCCACCCCGCTACGGATAAAACAACACTATTGTTACATCAGCGGAAAAGCCTTTTTTAAATTATTCCTAGAAAAATATTATTCAATTACTCACAATAATAATGTGACAGTAGTCAAATAAACAACATGATCAAGTATACCCAAATTTAAACGGATAGTCGAAAATGCATATTTCGGAACGCATTACATCGCGGCCATGTTGAAGGAAATAAAACTAAATTATTTTTCTTTGCAGCTGGTCACCGCATGTGATACAACACATTCGTGTATATATGGGCCCATCAGAGGTGAAGTGAGTCAAGTGGTATTTTAGAAAAAAAAGTTAGATGCATTGTCATATCCCACACGTCTTAAATTATCATAAAATTGATAATACCTCAGTTAATACACATTGCAATAGTGTTATCTCCGTAAAATAAAAAATGTGCGATCCACCAAAACACTAAATAAAGACGTAATTGTACTTAAAAACCCAAGAAAATGTTTTACCGTGTTACTAGTTGGCTCACTTCACCTCTAAAGGGCCCATATAATAAATTATTTATTGCTTAAAACGTGTAACAGTAAAAATTTTGATGAATATATTATTCATTTTATTTTGTTATACGAAATCAAATGAGAATATTTCGACAGCATCTATTATTTCACTGAGAGCTGTATTTAAGTCAATTACTCGAGAGTTTTTTACAGTTAAGGTAAGATTAAAAGTATTTGCGGCTGTTAGCCAATCTTTCACACTTTTGCTACTTTCTGTAATGTATAGGAAATACATAGATAGAAAGAGATTTCGTTAATAGCTTGACGACAGTTAGTCTGAAGATGCTTCGCAAAGAGACAGACAGAACACGTGTCACAATTTGTAGCACAACTTGAATAGCTTAAAGTTATCAATTCTAATTTAATATCAAAAATGAACGTCCTCAAAGTTGCATTAACCCATTTTTGCCTCGTGTTTCAATTTTGGAACATTTACTATTTTTACTTTAACTACATTATGCATGACGAAATAAAAGTTGAGATTGCATCAGCTCAATCAGTCTACAGCTAGCAAGCGCGGGGATCTTTTCGTGTAGTGTTTTTTCAGGTTTGAACCTGTCGGAGTTAGTAGTGATTTTTATTTGCATCAATTACGTGGAAAATTGGGTTAAAATGGGTTTAAACTGTATTTAAAAGTTATTAAAAAAATCTTTTTTCGAAAACGCTATCATTTAAAGATCAAAAAGAAGTAATAAAAACTTTCATCGTTTAGTGGTTAAACGCAATGTTTATTAGAATCACATAAGTAACTAAATCCAAATGCACGATAATAAGATTACTTTAACAAGGAATCGATATCCTTCGGTGTCCATATTCAATGGTCTTAGCTGAATGTAAAATCAGACAATCTCATTTAAGGATCGACATTCGAAGTGATATAAAATGCACAGGAGCCATCGGATTATTGAATGAAAAGCGCTGATCCAAGTTTAGTCACTGCCTTGATAGAATTCAGTTGTTCGTTTGTAAAGTGAGCTATCTTTATTTATATTTTTCTTTTAATACTACAATAATATTTCAAAACAGACAAAACTTCTTTGACCATATTCGCTTTCTATGTGAAGCATATGGCCGCCACGCGGCACCTCCATGTTTCTCTGTCTCCCGCCAATTGCTTTGCTTCCTCCCATGACATGCCAGCATCCCTAGATAGTACCCGACGGACGTCCCGGGCGCCGGAATCCCACCGGTCGAAAAAAGAGGCAAGCAGGATTGAGGCTTTTCGGAGGCATCCGCAGCGCGTGACCCAGCCAGTTCCAACGCCTCTCCATAACGCTGTCTTGTACGTTCCCTTAACTCCGAATTCTTCACAAAATCAAACCACCTCACCCCCATTGTGCGACGCAAGCATCTGTTCTCGAAGCTCAGTAAACGGGTTTTCTGAATCTTCGTCAGGTGAATGAATATATATTTTTTAAATCTATTTCCGCTCCCAATGTGGGGCATATCACCTTATTATGGAGGTATCTCAACAGAAGTTTTTTTACGAGAACTGTTTGTTACTCAGTCGCTCAACCTCACTTTTTTCAAAGTGAGTATTAGATACAGAAGGATAAGACTAGAACAGGACTAGTGGTTGGCTAATCGCTATTGCTACACCCAGTTATTAAAAGATCAGAAGGATGGGAGGAGAGAAAATTATGTGAATTGACATCACAAACACCCAGTCTTCGATCACAACTTTGAATTGAATAATTCTCAAATTCACTGTGATCTTACAGGGAATCCAACACAGACCTGCGTGATCGATAGAGCAAGCTCTAACCAACTGGGCCACAGCAGGCGACAATGAATATACATGATAATAACATTTTATAAAAAATAACGTCAAGAAGGTATTAGGCTTTATGGCGTTTCTAAACTTAAATTGTTCACTCAAATCACCATAGCTAGTCTACACGGAATCCAACTAAAACCAGTGTCAATTTGCAAGTAATGTAACGACACTTCAGCCGCGTTTAGTATTGCACGTCCTGCCCCGATCGACACCTGCAGTCTGGGACTTTTCAAGCACTGGACTGCATTACACCGCACAAAAGTGCACTCTGCGCTGCACTTTGATACGTGAGACAATCTACATTTACCTTTTGCAATTCAATTGCATCCTCTGGGAATGCTTTCGTGTTTATAATGGAACACGCTTTGAACATAAAGAAAAGGCTTCCCTGAACATTCTATGAAAATAATAATTGTATTTTTGACGAAGATTTTTTTGTAATCTATGACTGCTCCCAATGTGGAACATATATCACTCTTAGGGTGTTCACTGTAATACAAGGTATTATAGTAATTAAAACACAATATTCTTTTGTACTTTATTCCACTTTATTTAATAGGTCAAGACCGGTTTCGTAGGGTTTAATAGGTCAAGACTCATTGCGAGTATTGTCAACCTAAAATATAGCCCTTTTAAGGTGTTCACTGTCAATACTTGGTAAAATGGCATTATAATAAAAATAATAAAACATTTTTAGTACTTTCTCCACATCAAATTTATTGGATCAGGATCTTTTTCTTGTATTTTGCTTCAATTCATTTGCTTAGCTGTAATACCAACTGTTTGTCATACCTTGTTTTTTTTCCTTAACTTTTGTACAAATATCACTGGTTCATTGTATTTCTTATCAGTTAACAATGCTCACCACGAGCGAAACCGGTCCTGATCCAATAAATTTTATGTGGAAAAAGTACTAAAAATGTTTTATTATTTTTATTAAAATATAGCCTCTTAGCTCGATGGCTGTCACGAGATATCTCGTAAAAAAATTCGTGCTCAACAGGCCAGAGACGAGTTATCTCGTCAATAACTAATTAAATTAAGAGTTGAAAATTATAGCGGGCGTGCTAAGTAATTACTATTAATTATCTACGGCAGCTAAAAGGCTAATGGAGGTATCTAAACAGAGGTTTATCAACGAGAACTTCGTGTTAACAAGTTGCTTAACTAGTATTTTTTTTCGATTTAAGTAAGGATAGAAAAATAGGGCTAGGACAAGACTAGAAGTTAGCTAATTTCTCTCGCTTCGCCTCGTTATTTTAGGATTGGAAAGATGAAAGAGAATTTTTAATCATACATCTATGCCTTCGTAAATAAGTGTGTTCTTTATTGATCGACTTGCATTTACTTGGTAGAAACTCCATTATAATAGAGTAAAAATAGCAACGTATTTATTTAGTTCTACAGTTTTTATTTTTATTAGTTGATAGCTATTTCATCTTTCGCCATCGTCAGAACTATAGCTGTTCGTTCTGAGGCTACATCCCATGAGATCCGCCATGGAAGTCAACGGCGTTGACCACTGCACCACGTTAATATAAATATAAAAAATACCACACTTATTTCTTAACAATAAATATAACTGTTTTATATATTTTTTAAATAATTTAAAAATATGCATTACTCGACTTGCCTTTAAAGTGTTAATGTACAACTATACGTGTTCGTAAGCAGTTGAATCACGAGTCATCTGAACGATCTGATTATAGGTGATTCGATTCATTTTGTACGATTCGGATTAACTCGCTATCCCGTTAAGTAGTTATGCTAACTGTTATACATAAGGGAAAGAATCATAAACGTTTATTAAGCCGGCACTTTAAAATTAACACAAACTTATAAAACCAGCCTAGTGGTCGAGGTATTTGTATTTAGTTGCGTTATCGACGGGTTCGAATCGGGGGCGGGCTGGACTGAATAAAGCTCGCAAGGATTCTTGCAAGCTTTCCCTGGTCGGAGTATATGGCCAACACATGATTCCTCCAAGATTCTCTGTCCCCCGTCAGTCTTCTTGCCTCCTCCCATGTCATTCCAGTGTCCCGTAGCTTCGCCTAGTACAGGGGTTACCAACCTTTTTGGACCCTAGAGCGCAATCTAAAATATTGGCAGGGCGGCGAGCACCACATTTTTTCAAAATTTCAAAACCCAGGAATTTACCGATTTGCCCAAAATATCAACATGACTCGTTTTTTTTTAGCTCACCGGCGAATCTGAAAATCTCAAAAGGTGGCAGGGCCCCACTACACCACTGTCACGAGTCAGTTCTCGAACAACTTCTGGCAATAGGAACGGAAAAATATGTACATATGAACGATTCAAATGAGCTATGTATTATTAAACATAAATATAGGTAAAGATTAAATCCGGTGACGTAATTTCAAAGGTTTTACTATACGAATCATATTTCTATTTGAAATGTCACGCATAACTCACCGCATAATAAATTCTATTGAATTAAAGCAATTTTATGGGAAACGAGTCGATGATGGCGATTACTGGACGACAGTGCAAATTTCATGTAATCGATTGTGCCCGCATCATTGCTCCAGTAAAGTATATTGATTATTTTTCAATATTCAACTTTCTAAACAATAATACACTACCCGGAGACGAGTTTCTTGGCACAGTTCTATGGAATCTTAAGACAGTAATGAAATTAAGTAATTGAGAAGATTATCAAAGTAAAATTAGTATTAGTATGTCACAACTCAGTCGGTTCTATGGCACAGTGGTCAGCGTCGTTAGCTTTTATGGCAGACTTCACGGGTTCCCAGTATGAACAGCATTTTCAGCAAATCTACAAGCTATTATTGAGAAGCAGTAACATCCACAAAAAGTCAGTCTTTATTGTAGAATCATCGGCCCGGCCAAAACGCTACAGTCTACGCTACAGTATGGAGAGCACTATAGATTCATGATAACTGACATTTTCGTGCCCGAATTGAATGATATTAATTAAGACCAGCTGTGGTTTCAACAAGACGGCGCACGGCGCGCGCAACCATTGGAAAAAGTGCTATTTCCTTATTCAAAAAACATCAGTGGTTTCCAAAAATAATGCTACTTAGCCTACCTTTGAAGAAAAAAAATATTTTCTTGCCTTCCAATCCTTTATTTTATAAAGTAATAAAGTCAATTTTTATAGGGTAAATAAATATGTTGGACTGTTCGCGCCTCACAGGTTGAAAATCGCTGTTCTATAGTATATAGAGATACCCTTTATAATAAGTTATATGTTATAAAATAAAACAGCTTTACCTTCACTGTCGCTATAAATATAAAACTATTTTAGAAATAAAATGTTTGTAGGTTCTTGCGAATAATAATTTAATTCATAGTTGATGTGTGTTTCATTTTCAATAATGAATTTATTTTTACATTGGTGCACAATAGAAGTGAAATGAGCGAAGTGGTATTTTAGAAAAAAAATGTTTGATTCGTTGTAATAAGTATCGTAAAAGTGAAGTAACAAATTGCAATAGTGTTATATCCGAATATAAAAATAAATGCAAACCACTGAAACGACAAGTAAATACGTGATTGTACTTAAAAGTTTTACCATTTTACTAGTTGGCTCACTTCACCAGTTGAGGGCTTAATTTTCGTTCTATTTATGATGGCTTTAATGTTCTTCGTCCACCATCTCATCGCAGTGATAAAATACGCTTGTGTTTATAAATAATTCATGTTTCTTTAAATTATTTTGTATCTAAAAATCATAGCTTCTAAGAATCAAGAGGGCTTAGCGGAAAATGAGCCAACTGTCATGCTTGTCTGCCGTCAGATTCAAGTTCGCATCCCGCGGACGTGACTTGTTTCTCATTTTGACAGTTAGCCGCGGTGCTATTTCCATAATAAATACAAGAATCTGCTAAAATCCTGGAATGTTTTATTCACTATTGTATTTAGCACTTATATTGTGGTAGTGTACAAGCGGTAATAAAACACTAAGTAACATCACACAGAACTATTAAAACAACACTATATAGCAGCGACACTCAATCTGGGGCCCAATCACTTTTTATGTGAGGCTATCATAGTCAACAGAATAATAGAGTAAAAATAGCAACATATTTAGTTCTACAGTTTTTTTATATTTATAAGTTGATAACTACTTAGTGGAAAGGCATTATATAATATTAATAAAAACACAATATTCCTTTGTACTTTATTCCACTTTGCTAAAAAAAGACTGGTTTCGCTCATTGCGAGCATTGCCAACTGATGAGAAATATATATAAACAGTGCTATTTAAACAAAAATAAATTGAAATAAAAAGGTGTAAACAACAATTCACATTGAAAATAATTTACAAATTACAGTACAAATGACTCTATAATTACACAAAATTAAATTTTTAACACTAATAACATATAATTAAAAAAACATCAAAGATTAATACATATTAAGTGTTGACTGATGGTAATTATAAGCATAATTAAAATTTGGGAATTTTTTAACAAAGTGATATAAAATTCTACATTACTAAAGTAAATAACTGAATTATAATTTTCTGTTTTAACCGGTAACGGGTTTTGTAACCGGTCCTGAGCTTTTAAATAATGTGGAATAAATCACAAAGGAATATTGTTTTTTTATTAATATCTACAACTTTATCATCATTGTGGATTTTAAAAAAATCGATTATTGATTTCGTGGCATGGCGTTTTGTGCTTACCAATAATAATATCGCCAGTTGAGTGCATTTTTATGCGAAAGCAATGGCGCGCGGCTTCCGCATTTTTATCGAGCCGAGGGGGCGATTATCGGCCCCTTTCTCGGACAGTGGCGTCCGTAACTGCAGTTTTATCGACGCATATCATTATGCAAAGTGGACGGTATTGTCCGATAAGCATCAGGAGTCGTGCGTTCGGCTGATTCGAATGACCCGCGAAAGACCGGAGTCATTGTGTTACTGAATATGAAATTGGTAAGGCTCCTCTCTGTATGTAAAGTGTTACGCCTATGCACAATGAGGCTAACAGTAAAAAATGGTTATCATATATAAAATGTACCTTCATAACAATTGTTTTATATCGTGTTTAGGTAAAAGGAATCAACCCACACAGAACAAATTTTACAGGAGAAACGAAAAACGTTTTTTTACGATTTTGGGCCAAAGTCAATTGATTAAATAAGCACAAACTTGAAGTGCAAATAGACTTATAAACTAGTGTTTTATTAACTCAATGTAATATAAATTTAATGAAACCCTAGATGGAAAAAGTAGTCTGTCCGAAGATGCCTCTGAAAGAGGCGAAACATGTATCATAGTTTGTAGCACAATACGTGGAATAATCTAAGTTATTTTATATTTAATGAAACCCCTTTATGAAGGTCATTTTTCGTGGTTTTAATTTTTACAGACCCTTCTTTTATCAAACTTAAAAGTTATTTTTAAATACTTATTCGGTATTTGAAAACAATACGAAAAAATATATGCTTTAGCTTATTACACCAAATGACGCAACGGTTTGAGTTGCTGGCTTCCGAGCCAGATCTCACGGGTTCGATTACGATACGAAAAACACTTTTTCGTTCGATTTATCGACTTCTGTTCGAAGGTTTGGGATGTCTTAATTTCCTTCCCACCCTTCCCATCTTTCAATAACTGGGCGTAGCGAGAGCTATTGGTTAACCACTAGTCCTCTCTTAGCCGTATCCTTCTATCCCTACTATACTCTCTTTGGAAAAAAAAGGTTAAGCGACTGACTAGTAAACAATTTTCGTAGAAAAAATCTGTTTAGATATCAACATTAATAGGCCATATGCTCCACACTGACAACAGACATGGATACAAAAAAAGGTTTATAAATTATTATTTTTACTTTTAAATTTGTTGGTTCTTTGAATAAAAGCGTATTTTCAAGGATTAGAACCCTTGACCAGAGAAATCAAGTAGGGTGACGGTTTGTTTAAAAAATAATTAAAAAATAATAATACAGGTACAGTAAAACCCCCATTACACTAAAGTCGGAACCGTGTAATTTGGATTAGTGTAATTGGGGGACTAAATCTCATACAAAATTAAGAATTTTGTTTTTGGACGAAGTATTGAAATGAATATGGATGAAATATTAAGTTACCAAGTGATAAAATGCAAAGCGCATGCAAAGTCCAACACACAGACAGTCGCCCGGCTATGCGTGTACGGCCTGTCACATGTTGAATGCACAGACACTAGTCAACGTTTGACTGTATGCACCGCACAGACGGCCGTCTCGTAGCAAACGACAATGGAATGCGACCGTTCAATTGGGGGATTTGCGGTGAATATTTCAAACCAGGAGTAGTGTAATTGGGGGTTCCACTGTATTTCAATTGACAAGTCAGAATTGCGAACAGTTCCTACGAAAAATAAAGCAACAAAAAAACTCGCTTCGTATCAGCTAATTAACTTAGTTAAAATTAAAAACATACATTTAAAAGGCATAAGTCAGTGTGTGACACATATTAACTTATGCCGTTCTTATTTTTGCCTACGACTTCTTCAGATAAGCCCGATGTTAATTCCCACCAGAGATCACTATCGCCTTAATGTATTCCACTATCTTCAGATAACTTAAGTCGCCAGCATCAATCTGGAGTGACGTGAATCCAAGTTGATGTACAGCTTTCATGGAATGAAGAATGCTGCAGGAGCAATAGACATAGCTGAGGTTGCTGTATCCGGTATACGAGGCCTAGCTTCCAGGATGCTAATGTAAACATACTGACGTTGAGGAATCAAACAGGAATGATACAAAGCTTGATATAGATATTTTTTGTATTAATCATTTAGGTTTCCATTGAAAACTTGACATATAAGACTAAATACAGACGGACATAAATTGTTTTTCCAAGAAATTTTTGAAATAAATAGGGCACAATTAAGGATTAATAAATACACAATATTCCTTTGTACTTTATTCCACTTTATTTAAAACGTCAGGACCGGTTTTGCACATTGTGAAAATTGTCAACTTACCTTGTACTTACCTTTTAAATAAAGTGGAATAAAGTACAAAGGAATATTGTGATTTTATTAATATGATATAATGCCTTTCCACCAAGTATTGACAGTGTACAATTGAGTAGTTTACCGATTTTGAATGAGCAGGTAAATCTGCCAAATTCCCCACTCTTATACCCTACATGTAAGTAAATATAAACATTTTTTTCCAACAAACAAAAATAAATATAATTCTTAAAATTACTCAACATTCAAATATGTTGGCAATCAAGACTAAATACTTTTCCAGGAAATTTTAGAAATGAATGTAGCACAATTGAGTAGTTTACCGATTTTAAATGAGCAGGTAAATCTGCCAAATTCCCCACTCTTATAGCCCCTACATGTTAGTAAATATAATCATTTTTTTCCCACAAACAAAAATAAATATAATTCTTAAAAGTATTTATATCTGTAGGCATTCCCATAGGTTAATTCTTTTCGCCTGCAATGGCTTTAAGCCTAGTGATACATTTATTTCTTATATAAACACGATAAATTCATTTACTGAGCGTCAGTTCCAAGTTCATCCGTGCACTTGAACGCCTTAAGATGCTGAAAAGCGAAACCCGGGTCGGTACTGACAAAACTTGTGTGAATGTACATATTTTGAACGATTCAAATTTGAACAATAGAAATTGTATGCACATCACAATAACCTGGGTTATATCTTTCGTTATCTTTGAACGTTCAAGTACACGGATAAAGTCAAACTGACAATACGTGTGCTTAAATGTTTGAAGATGCCAAAAGTTTAAGCTTAGGTTGCTAGTGAAAAATTTTGATTCAGTTTTCCTTGGAAGGACAACGTCCTCTTTACTATCACAACACTGATTAATTTATTAATACCATCTGATATGCCGACAGAAATTTGTTCAATGATTTAATTCAATTTAAAAAAGACTCACAAAAACAAACCATTTTAAGACGTACAAAGAATTAAATTAACTATTTCTTGGAATCTTATTTCTGACCACAGATAAATTCATTGACAGATTTGTCACCGCTTTTGTAAATTCCTAATGACGTGGTCTGAGAACCATCCGATTCCAGTATTTTAATTGAAATATAATGTATTTATTATACCAGCAGAATAACGTTTTAATGATTATAGTAAAATTGCTCCATTCTCTTCAAAATTAATTTGAGAGGATGTGACGTAATACGGATGTCATTTTTATTCGTATATTTCTCAGAGATTATTACGCAATTCAAATGTTGGTTTTAAAAAAACCATAACTAATATTTAATTTGATATCTTCATGAGCATACCTTTGTTTGTTTGAAATACTTAAATGAAAAATACGTCCGACATGGTTTGTAGAGCACAAAACCATAAACGACGACTCTATGTTAGTAACCAAAGATAAGAACGCAAACATATTTTATCCTCGACGAAGTTTTTGGTCATATCATTTATATTATTTCTATATAATTTAAGATTTAGATTGAGATGATTGGTGGAATTTCAATATTAAATTTGAATCGTTCAAATTATTTCTCACCATTCAAATCTGTAGGCATTCACTTGGGTTAATCGTTTTAAACTTAATGATACATTTATTTACTAATCGTCCGTTCAAGTTAATTCGTGCACTTTAACGCATGAAGATCCGAAAGGCGAAACGCAGGTCGTTTGTGACAAAACTTGTGTCAATGTGTATAATTTTAACGATTCAATTTTTTTTTTTAAATTAAGAAAAAAATATGTTTAAGCCGAAGGGTTGCAAGATTTATTGCCGTACATACAATTTGCCTTTCAGGGCATCAAACTATCAATTCTTGGCGAATAAACTAGCATTATAATCAATTTATAATAGTCACGGTGAGCGGTACCGGTCCTGATGTAAAATAGATAATATGGAATTAGTCACTTTTAAGGTTTTCACTATCAATAGTTGGTGGAAACTCAATCTATTAAAAAAATACTAGTTTCAAAATAATTGAACTTAAAGGTTTGTGTTGTACTTATTAAATAACGTTTTATTTAGTTTCTTTAACGGTTTATGATAAACGATAATAGTAAGTTTTTTGTATACTTTGTACCTAATTCTTTTACTGATCTAGCTGATGATTGAAGTTACAGGGCAATTGTAACCATTGTTAATGGAGTATTTTCTTTTTTAATTAAAATATAATATTTCAGTGTTTCATTATAAAGGTTTATCTTTTAGCAATCGATTGTTATACATATGTAAACATCGACTTTTTCACTTTATCTCACTGTTGCTTTATAGTAGCGATATTTTACGCCTTTAGCCAGTAAAAAAAATAACTGTACAATGAAAAATATAATATGTGTTCGAAATTGGCCGTCTACCAACTATCATTGTATCGCTATGTTTTATCGTGATGAGCCTGCGATATTTCACCCAATCTATCTCATGTCAGCTAGCGACCATTATCGCTATGCTAAAGAGTCAAGTAACCATATAAGCAAGCATCTGTCCGTTTGGTCAATTAGGATTACTCTCACAGAAACAATCCACCATTTAAAGATGACAATGCAAATCAGCATTACATATATTAATATTATATTACATCCAGTGAACGGTACTTAATGAACCTAACCTTAAGTGTGACCTAACAAGTTGCCATTACGAAGTTTGCTTCTCATTCGCCTCGTCTAACTATAATAAGTAAAATGAGCACAAACGAGTTTATAGTAAATAGCAGTCAAATTTCGTACACTAGTTGTCATTATCGCTGGTGTGAATCTTCTCTTGTTGATCTCTGTGGTCTTGTTGGTGAGAGCTTTGGTCTACCGATTATGTGGGTCTGGGCGGTGTAATGTTTATCGCTCAGAAGAACTCGATAGGAACTCCAATCGCAGGATCACGACCAATTTTGTAATCTTGTAATTCTGGGATTGCGTTTATACTAATCCTTGATTTTGATCTCAACCAACGTTCCCAGTTTAAAAAAGTCCCCGGGCACTCATTTCAAGACAACTATTTAATTAATATTTAGTAGGCCCGCGCAGCCTTTGAAATTTCCGCGCAGCTAACCTCTTGTCTTAGAGGGATCATCGCCCAGGAGTTCCCGATAGGACCTCGACCCCAAGATCCTGACCAATTTTGTAATCTTTTAATTCTGGGATTGTGCTAGTACTAATCCTTGATTTTGTACTAATCCTTTTTTATTAAGGTAAAAAATATCAATATATTTAGTTCTAAAAAAAATATAAGATGAGTTTATATCTAATAGAAAATTAAAATTAACTTTGATTATTACACGTATTGTGTTACTATTTATAATGTGTGCATTTATAATCCCCTCTTTGCTTCCCTTAAAAAGGAAAAATCCCATTCTGATTGTTTACAACTCATAAGTATAATTAGTATCATTATCTGTTTGCTTTATTTCGATTCTACACCCCCTCCTTGCTCCTCTTAAAAGGAAAAAAACCCAAACCTCCATTTTGTAATTTTATAATTTTAAAATGTTAGAATCAATCTTGCTTCATTACTTAAGCAAACTTTGCGATAGTAAGTCTGAAGATGCCTCTGAAAGAGGCGAAACACGTGTCACAGTTAGTAACACAATACGTGGAATAATCAAAGTTAATTTAAATTTTCTATTAAAATGAATTTCCACAAAGTTACCGCCGAAACCATCGAGAGTTTATATGTATTATCATCTGACGATGGCGCACGACGAAATAGCTATAAACTCATATTATAAAAAAAATGTAGAACTAAATATGTACATTGATATTTTTTACCGTATTACAGTGGAGTTGTTTGTACCAAGTCAAAGCCAATTCAATCAATTATCTTTTTTTTATCCATGTCCGCTCCCAATGTAGTAGATATGGCCTCTTATGAATGTATCTCAACATAAGTTTTTCTACGAGAATTGTTAGTTACTCTGTCGTTCAACTAGTCGAGGGTAAGAAGAATAATGCTAAGACAGGACTAGTGGTTAACTTATCGCTGTCGCTACGCCCAGTTATTGGAGGATCGGAAAGGTAGGAGGGAATTTTTCGACATAAAAACACCCATGCCTTCGAATAGAATTAAAAAATCGATCGAAAAAAACGCTTTTCGTACTGGGACTCGAACTCGTGAGATCCGGCACGAGAGCCAACAAGGCTAACCGCTGCGCCAAAGGACCGGAAAATATGGTCGGATTCAGTATTACACGTAAAAATCCGTTTTATCCGACATCTGTTAAAATTCATGCTGGATTCCCCAAGGAGCGAGATAAAAAAAAAGCTCCCACGCTTCTAAATAATTGGGTCTAAATAGAAGGGTCTTAAAGAAAAGGTGTCACATGCTGAAATAATTGTAGAATCTGTCAATAACATGCCACGAATATAATGTGCCAAAGATTTGTTATAACTGTATCTTTATAATAATCGCAGATGTAAAATTGTAACGAATAACGTTGGCCCTGTCGGGTGGTCTGGGCTGACCTCACTCGTCACTCGTCAACCGTCAAGACCCGTTTACGCTAGGCCCGGAGAGACTCTGGCCTACACAGAATAATGGTGCAAGATACTGGCTCATTCACCCTTCCCTATCAAACTGGACGTAATGGCCTGAGACTTCATCAGTAAGTCATTCTATGAACCAAAAAACAAAATCTTACTCTTTTGATGTTTAAGTATGATATATAGAAAAACATATAGACCTTACTTGCTTAACCTCAAAGCAATTCTCGGTGTTCTGGGGAAATAATGTTTTTTTTATCACTCCTTTGCAATGATATACAATATATTAATAAGCAATCGATTGTTACTCAATACACTTATAATATTGACTGTGGAAAGGAAAACATACGTAACCCTCAGTTTTTATAAAACAGGTTTTTTCGATAATCACAATGTATACAACTTGACACACGTTCTATCAAAAGGATGCAAGCTGAAAATGCCGAATTGGTATTTAAATTTAGCTTTTAAGTTTGAAAAAGATGACCTTGTAAAATGTTAAAACCAAGAAAAAAGACTGAAATAAAAGTCAACCTAGACAATTTCTTTAATTAATATTAGGTTATGTTAATTAAATACTAGTTTAGAAGTCTCCGTGCACTTTAAGGTTGTGTATAATTCATAAATTGCATATGGCCCAAAATCGTTAAAACACGTTTATTGCGCCTCCTGTAAAATTTGATATGTGTGGCTTACGTAGTTTTTCCTTTCCACAGTCGATATATAAAAATATGAAATTTACCATACACTTATTCATTAAGAATAGTCTCTTTTTGAGTCTTATAAACCAATTGATTTCGCTTCCATTCTTATTTTGCATTGTAATTTTTGTAAAACGGCATATCATGCATATCGACTGTGGAAAGGAAAAAGGATGTAACCCACACATATAAAATTTTACAGCAGACGCTAAAACGAGTTTTGCTGATTTTGTGACATATGCAAATTATGAATTATACACAACCTTGAAGTGCACGGAGACTTCTAAACTGGTGTTTAATTGACATAATCTAATATTAATTCAAGAATTTGTCTATAAAAAACCTTTATTTCAGTCTTTCTTCTTGGTTTCAATTTTCATAAGCTCATCATTTTTCAAACTTAAAAGCTAAATTTTGCGACTGATTCGGCATTTGCAGCTTGCATCCTTTTGATAGAACGTGTATCAAGTTGGATACATTGTAATTATCGAAAAAAACGATCTTTTGAAAAAACTGTGGGTTACGTTCTTTTTCCTTTCCACAGTCGATATTATATTAATAATTTCGGGGTCATTCTTCATAAATCTGTGCGTGTGTGGTCGACTTAGCGCCAAACGCGGCCGGGGTCTGCAATAATATTTAAACATTTATTCGATATTTATTCAGTATTATCATCCGACCGATTCCACATTATTTCATTCAACCCGCCGTTCCGAGAACAAACAAAACACACAGAAAATGCTGAAAAGATCGAAACATCCAGATTATTAAGTCTTCATTTTTACCCCATAAATACGAGAAACGCAGCGTGAGCCGACCGCTAAAACGTATCACGTTCAAATAACGCACAAACAATACTCATCCTTAAGTACATTACGCGTAGAGCATAAATTCGCGTGACAATAATGATAAAGAGAATAATTTTAAAATTGGAACCGTTTTCTCTTGTGATGCCCGTGAGTTTATACGAAATTAATACGAAGTTATTCTTTTACCGCCATGCGATTTTGACATTTATTACTATAGTGCATAAAGGCGAATTTTCTTCGCGGTTTGTTTAAATTTCTCTTCGTTTGCGAGCGCGTCGTATATCTAATGATGATCTAGTTGTTTACATAATGCGACCGATTTACATGCTAGCATGTGCGTACCTTTTTGATAAGGGGGCATCGGGGGTAACTAGGCGCAGGGGGAATTGCGACTTGAGATATTGTGTAGAAATAGTGAATCCGGTTGGATCTTCTGCCTAACGAAACGACATTGTTTCGAACAATGCGCCTGGGTAATGGGGCAACTCAGGGTGCAACGTCGCACGGGGTATTTTTTTTTTGAAAACTATAAATATACATTTTTACACATAATACACATTTTTCCATAATACCTTCGTGTAATAAAAAAATATATAAATGATACAATAAATATAATTATAAATAGTTTGACGACCTATAATCAGCAAAAGAACTTAATCGACACAATTCGGTAAATTGCGTTTTGAACCAATAATTGTTCAATATCGCCTAAGACGTCAGTGACCAATTTTTTATAGCTTTATCTCATTCGCCTGATCTTTTTGTTCCACGTGGACCCCGGTTGAGAAACGCTGATCTAGAGAATTGAAAGTAATCAGACAATTTTATTATAACATCAGGATAGGCATTGAGATTATATTACTATTTACTAACCGCACTTAAGGAATTTCGTTTTCGAACTTAATTTAAAAAAAACCTTCTCTGTCTATTACAGGCAAGGTTGCCAGGTGTCCTGGATTGTTCAGGAATTGGAATCGTTTTTCTCGTATACGGATGAGTACTAAATTGTCCCGAAAATTTAGAACAAAAACTATTTAATGATTCGAACTAGGGTTCGAAAGTCTAGGAAGAGCTAATAAAAGAGTCATGCTAGTATTTCGAAAGTCAGCAAATCGAACAAATGTCCCGGCTTGACTTGCAAGAAATCTGGCAACCCTAATTACAGGTCGGTATATATTTTTGTCGCAAATCGTCTTTGTTTAAATTGAATAAATAAAAAACTACAGAATTTTACAACAAGATTTTCCATAACACGAAACCAATCTCCACGTTAAAGGGGGTAAAATTTTATTTTTCCTAAATTTTCATAAAATATTTAAAATTTTAGTATTTTTATTATTTTACACGGAATTGTCTGATCTTTTTATATTATCCGAAAAATAGGACATCCAAATTTGATTGCACCTGGGGCCTCCCATGTGCTTAATCCGCCACTGAACACTTGCAAATTAATCTGTACCAGTCAAAATCAAGATATCAATTTTTATGTTGTAAATGTGATTATTTGTAGTTCGATATGTTCTCACCTTCCAAGTTATAAGTTGCGAAAGGTAATATAATAACCAGAATAAACCTAATCTTTGTTTATCACTATAATATTTTACCTCCAAGGATTACCATAATAGTAATTAATATTTAATTTATGAATAAATTTGCTCTGTATATATATTATCTATGAATTTAAATTAAACCATTTTCAATACAAGATACCATTATAAATATTCTCAATATTTTGCAAGTGGGAGGCTGTGTGAACCTACTTTCTCTATGGTATTTATTGAAACAGGGATGTGCCATATTTGTTCGCATTTCTATTTCAAATGAGGCGTTTAGCAAAATAATTCAATATGAATTTATTGCTTTTCAATATGCACCTTTCACTTGAAATAATGATGCCAATAATTCAATATTACTGACTACGAGTAAAATAGTGAAATTACTCGAGGATGGATTTCACACGAGTGCAATCTGCAACATGCGATATCGTTGAGTCATTGAAAAGATTCTTAACCTTATTGAAGACGTATTTATCCTAAATAAAAATAATCAAAACTAAATACTTTATTTTAACATTGGAATAGCGGCCAACGTTAGCTGATATTAATGCAGTATTCGGACACACTGGCGCAAAGAAATAAACGAACCCTTCTTAAAATGACATATAAAGGGTAGATTGTCTAAAATTGCCAAATTTTATCGTCATTATTTTATTCTCTGATATATTTTTATGCGCGAAATTTTTAAATTTTTTCCTTTTTTTATAATTATTGATGTAAAGCAAAATAGTCACATTATTTTTTTAGAATTTTTGAGGTTTTGATTTTAACAAGAAACAGTAAGAAAAGTCGAATTTTACTTACGAGGTGTTAATGTCAGAACATCGAGAGTTGACTGAGCCTCAAATATTTTTCAAGAGCCCACAAGAGTGTATACATAGGGATGGGCTGAAAAGGGCCTGGAAGAACTCACGCGAGCCCTTTGTTAATTTGAATAAGGTCGGCGAGCACTTTATTAAAATAAAAAAATATATTCAGATAGTGTATTATGAAACAAAAGACTTTGTTGCCTTCGGAAATTTCTCGAAAAAACATTTATTTTCGTTGCATAGTAAAAGAGAAAGTCGGTTTTTAAATATATATTTTATTATTTCAACATTCGATTGCTTTCATAATTATAACGTATAAATGTATAAGCGTGATAAAAAAAACACCTCCCTTTCCCCGTAACACCGCGAATTGCTCTCGGATTGAGCAAGACTCTTGTTAACATATTGGCAGCCTACCGATGGTATACATCTCCGTTAAGGAACACTGGAATAAAGCTTAACTTGTAGCACACTAAGAAAATAGCTGTAAAATCTAGCTACTGATTTCACATTATATTCAGTAAGGTTCAATGTACTCGTCCATAAGGCTATAAATGACGTGTAAGTGAAGAGAATTAATTAACGCAATGAAAAAGTCGTTTGTATCAATTATTATCAAAATTAAAAATAAGGATTTTAGCCCTTACACAATTCATAAATTATTTTATTAATTATATAGTTTACGTTGCCAAATATGTTTTTTTTTTGACGGACCCTGTATTTTGTAATAGAATCTACACTAGTAGATTTGCTAGAAGTTAATAAGCAATATAAACTATTTATCACTAGGTATTAATCACGATTTAAATAAGTGATACCCAACCTTTAACTCAACGCAAATAAAGAACAGCATTGAATAATGAAATGAAGTTTTTTAACAAGAAGAAATTAGAAAATTATACAGTTAGCATCAGGAATGCCAGCTGCGTGATCGAGTGGTCAACGTGATTGGCTTATAACACACAGGTCTCGGGTTTGAATCCCAGTATCGAGAGTTTTAATAAATTGATTTTTCAATCGGTTTATGAATTTTGCTCGAAGGCATGGATGTATGTTATGTCTTGAATTCCCCCTTCTCACTCATCCTATTCTAAAAACGAGTAATAGAGAGAGTGATTAGTCAACTACTAGTTCTGTTCTAGCCCTATTCTTCTGTCCTTACTCACTTTGAAAAACGAGGGGTTGAGCAACTGAGTAACAAAACAGTTTTCTTCTGTTGAGATAAACTCCATATTAAGAGCAATCATGGTTTAAATAAATGTTTGTATTTAGTTAACTACTCCCTATGGTGATACATACTTTGATAATATCAATGTGCATAACAAGCCTACCAATGAAGATGCCACTGGGGAGAGCTTTGACGGTGTTCAACAATATTGCTTCGGATGTCGACATATTCGACGTAGACGTGGGTGAGTTTCGACGAATACTATTTTTTATGTATTAAAGTAGAGTTCGTCGGAGCTTACTCAGTTGACTTCCTTGCCATTTTTTTCTACTGCTTTTAATATTAAATTGTACGATTATATTTTCATTTTAAAAAAATTTAAATTTATAATTTGTCAGCCTTGTGCAATGTAAATTAAATAAATCATTGTAAATAAATAAACAATTAAATTTTGTATTCTATATGCCAGGGCAGCCACTGTACGTTAATATATTTTATTATATAAAGTATTTAAAAATAATATACAGCCGAACTCGGTTATTACGATCACGGAAATAGTGAGATCTCCGATGTCATTGTAAAAGTTTTATATTTATATTTTGTCAACCTTGTGCAATATTAATCAAATAAATAAATATCATTTTTTAAGTCTATTGGAACACGTAATAAAATAAAGATAAATAAAGTTAATTGACGTAATATTAAAATTGTTGTCAACGGCTTACTTACTCGCTCGCCCATATAAACGGAATATTGTTAGCGTTAATTACCATAGACGACGCTTATTCCAATATTAAATACGCAAGCAGGTGATTTTAGATTTGAAAACAGTAATTTTCCACTTGTTGGGTAATAAAGTGAGCGCCTATCAAAATGCTAATTGCAAAGTGTACACTCCGGAGGTGTAATTTATTCAATTGATTCGATTGCATAGTGAAAATTAATTCTTTATGGGTCACAAACAGTGAGTTAAGTACATTTATTATTGTTGCCGATTTACAATTCACGCATTTTTTACATCCTCTGTGACACCAACATAACTGTATTAATTTTAATTAGGTTAATTAGTAGACAAGATATTAAAGTATTTTAGTTACACACATATTATTTGATATTGTCTGGACCGGAAAGGAAAAAGGACGTAACCCACACATATCAAATTTTACAGAAGGCGCAAAAAACACGTTTTGATGAATTTGGACCATATGCAAATTGTGAAATATACACAACCTTGAAGTGCACGGAGACTTCTAAACTGGTGTTTAATTGACATAATTTCATATTAATTAAAGAAATTATCTAGGAAAAACCTTTATTTCAGTCTTTTTTCTTGGTTTTATTTTTTTACAAGGTCATCTGTTTCAAACTTAAAAGCTAAATTTAGATACTAATTCGGCATTTGCAGCATGCATCCGTATAATAGAACGTGTATCATGTTTGATACATTGTGATTATCGAAAAAAGCTGTTTTGAAAAAACTGTTGGTTACGTCCTTTTTCCTTTCCACAGTCGATATGTAGTTGATAGTTACTTCAGCTTTCTCCCTCGTCAGAACTATGTTTGAACTTACAGCAACATTATTTTTTTGATGGATTACCGCGGTAACTTTGTGGTAGTTCATTATCAAGCAAAAAATTAATTTGATTAAATGAATGGTTTATAAGAGTTGAGGGGAACCGGCGGCCTTTTGGCTACTCTGGTGCGGCCTTTGACCTGATCGTCTAATTCTGCAATTTTTCGGGATTGACATTTTTTTAATCCCGGAATTGAACACTCAACATAAAATCGTGTATAAATTAGCATTCGGGATTGAGAAAATTTTTGGTCGGCGATTTTGAAATCGTGGAATTTTTCAAACGACGTCGTGTCAAATTCAAGCACCCCGAAATTTACGGATTTACCAAAAATAAAAACGCGACATGCGTGATATATTTCCTCACTTTTAGGGTGTTCACTGTCAATAATTGGTGGAAAGGCATTATATTAATAAAAACACAATATTCCTTTGTACTTTATTCCACTTTATTTAATAGTTCAGGACCAGTTTCGCTCATCGCAAGCATTGTCAACTGACATTGTCAGTTGTCAATGAACGCGTTGAAGAATTGTCAGTTGACAATGCTCGCAATGAGCGAAACCGGTCCTGAACTATTAAATAAAGTGGAATAAAGTACAAAGGAATATTTTGTATTTATTAATTTTATTTTCTCAATCGCGGGATAAGTACTGACACATTAACGGGATTTTGGGATTACAGAATTGGACGGGATTCCGGAATTGAATACCGTACACAGGACCCGACAATACTTAGCTATATATACTTCTCAACAACAAATAATGCAACAATCGCAGTGAAAATTGTTTTTTTATACGGTCACTTAACATCGGTTGGGAAGCACTGATCTACAATACATTGCACCGTTAGTAATTGTCCAAGCTATTAGTTTTAAATGTAAAAACCCGATTTAAAATAAAATAAGATGGTATCTAAATTTTCTAGAAAATCCAATCAATCTGCCAGTGACGCGCACCGGTGTTTGGAAATCGATCACGATTAAATAAAAAAAATAAGAAACATACGAAATTTCAAAACAAACCAGATCGCAGCTTCTCACATAAATCGCGGCGTCGCCGGGCCTTAATCGGGCCGCGGAGGCGTGCGCGGTACAACGGGTCGGCTGATTTACATATCCACCTGTCAGGCGAGCTTGTGTCGCGGGCGGGATACAAGCCTGCGCTCCCCTGACTGACAGACCAGCGGCGATGCCATTCAGACGCCGCTCGGCCTTGTTGCACAGTATTTTACATTGTCAATTGAATCCGCGAGGAATGGGGATACATTGAAGACCGTTTGCCATTTATTAGTCCTCGGATGACACGGAAGGATCAGTAAATTTCATATCGACTGTGGAAAGGAAAAAGTTTTTTTCGATAATCACAATGCATCAAACTTGATACACGTTATATCAAAAGGATGTGAGCTACAAATGCCGTATCAGTATCTAAATTTAGCTTTTAAGTTTGAAAAATGATGAGCTTATGAAAATTGAAACCAAGAAAAAAGACTAAAATAAAGGTTTTTACTAGAAAATGTCTTCAATTGATATTAGATTATGTCAATTTAACATCAGTTTAGAAGTCTCCGGGGACTTGCAGGTTGTGTATATTTCATAATTTGCATATGGCTCAAAATAATCGAAACACGTTGCTTGTGCCTCCTGTAAAATTTGCTGTATGGGTTACGTCCTTTTTCCTTTTCACTGTCGATATGTATATATATATATAGATTTTGCGATATAAATAAGAATGTTAAAGTGAATGAGAGGATGTATTGTGTATCCCTTTAAAGCCAGTACATATAGCAAAGTTGATGTAAGTTTAAACATAGTTCAAGTGAAGGCTTAAATCTTAAAAGCTATCAACTATACATAAAATAATATTTGTAAAATGAAAATACAGTAAAACCCCAATTTACACTAAAGTCAATAAAGTGTTATTCGGGGTCGTGTAATTGGGGGAGTGAATCTCATACAAAATAAGGGTTTTGGTTTTTTCCGCAATAAATGCAAAACTAAGATTTCCCTTAGTTTTGCAAAAAAAAAGGACGAAATGTTTAAAAATTCAACACATAGACAGTCGCACGGCTATACGTGTTGTATAGACAGATATTTGACTGTGTGCGCCGCACAGACGACCGTCTCGTAACGACGACCATGAAATGCGACAGTGCAATTGAGAGATTTTCGGCGAATATTTCAAGCCAGCTAGTAATTCGGGATATTGTAATCGGGAGGTTCCACTGTACATTACAGTATTTTTGGACTAATCATTTTTTTTTAATCAAGCAAAAGAAGTTGCCACTTACAATGTAAATCAAATTCTCTCTTTTTTTACTACAGTATAGCGTCAGATTTTAATTGCTTATAGAAATCATATAAAATTCGAGAAAAATACACGTCATTAAAAATGAATCTGTATCAAATATATTAACTCAATTTCCGTGGTTACAAATCGAGTGGAATAAAAGTTTTGGTTCCGTACTCACAATACAAAACTGGTTTCGAACATTATTTTACGTTCAAAACCTGATTTATAGGTATTTGGAGATATTTTAAAAATTTCGTCAATGTAAACTGGAAGAAAACGAGCGGATTAATCAATATCTAGAAACGTATTACTCATTCGATTTATTTTGAAACAGTTTTAAATGTAAAAAAATATCACTAATATAATTAAACAAATTAGTGAAAATTACGAAATAGTATTTTTTTATATTGATGTGTGAAAAAATATCGAAGGATTTTGGTTTTAAAAATGTTTATTGATTGAATTGGCATTTAATTGGTAGAACTCCATTTAAATATGTATTTTAGTTCTACAATAATAGTTTTTTTCTATATAATTGATTTTTCGACGTATATTTTAATCAGAACTATTTTTTCAACTTATCTAAAAATATTATTTTACATATCGTACATTTCTACAGAGAAAGGAAAAAAGACGTAACCCACACATAACATAAATTAACAGCGGGCACAAAAACTGCTTTTTGATGATTTTGAGACGAATGCAAATTGTTAAAAATATATAACTGAAATATATAAAATAATTCGGCATTTTAAGCATAAATTATTTTGATAGAGCGTGTATCAAGTCGTGTACGTTGTGATTATAGAACAAAAACCTATTTTCAAAAAACTGTGGATTACGTCTTTTTGCCATTCCATAGTCAATATAGTTGATAGTTATTTCGACTCATTCCTTTTATCAGAACTATAGCAACATAGCTACATATGTATATGTACTGGCATAAAAGATATAATATGTATTGTGTTCATGCATGTACTACATACTTGAGAGCATTTCCTAAAATCGCGTTTTATTTCAGTACAATTAATATCCGATTTCACGTTTTAATTCCCTGCAAATTGCGTCTAATATATTCAAAATTCGACTGAAATAATGTACCATTATGGTAAATTGAAAGCCTTTAAGGCAAACCACTAAATTAACGTATCAAATCGAAAGAGTTAACAAACATTCGTGATTTTTTAAATGTAAAAACTAGCTTGTTAACAACTGAATAACAAGCAGATCTTGTATAAAATAGATATTCTGTTAATACTCAATTAGAAGTCTATATGCTCCACATTATTACGTAAGCGAACTGGGCATTACAAAATAATAATTAATAAAAGAATATATTTTTTAATTACATATTCTTTTTATTAGCATTTTTGTCGGTCATTTAAGAAACGTTAATTGAGGAATTCAAACCATTTTTTAACCGCGTCTCATGACATGAGTTTAAGTTTAGAGCCAACCGTTTTGCATCTTTGTCATAATGGTCAAAATTTAAATTTATTAGAACAACTTGAAATTAATAGGCATAAACAAAACACCTTAAATGAACAAACCATTATTAATCCATCGCCGTTGTTAAAACCCCTAATGTAATTAATAATAAATATTAGTATAATTTATCCTAATTTACCTTGAAAAATCCCATATTGCTTATTGTTTTTCGAAACACTAAAGCCATAGTTAATAAATTTAATGTAATTAGTAATAAATATCAGTTTAATTTTATCCTAATTAATGTTTTAATAAAAAAAACGCAGATTGCTTATCGTTCTTTGAAACACTAGAATCACATTTAATAAGTGTAATATTGTAATTATAATTAGGATGTTAGAGTGAATAGCTTGATGCATTGTGTATCTCTTCAGAGCCAGTATATATAGCTGAGCAAAATATAAGTTTAATCATAGTTCTGACGATGGCGAAAGCCGAAATAGCTATCAACGCATAAAAAATATTAAAAACTGTAGAACTAAAATACTTTGATATTTTTACCCTCTGTTAATTGAAGGATTTACTGTGTATATTGTAATCATAACATCGTGTAAATCGAGGGATATGTGTTTTCAATCCGCATACTTAAAATCATTTTTTTATTTTGTTTTTACGCTTTAAGACGCTGTCTCGTCGAAGTTTTATACAAAATAAAAATGAGATCATTTCGTTCGTATATGTCTATTCTAGACCCGTTCTGCCTACATTCTAAATATCACGATAAGTTACGCCGTTTTCTACAAATACAATTAAAATAGCAGCCGACCAGATCTATAAATTAGTTTCTCGGTAATAATTTAAAGAATTGAACATTTTCTGTCACTGCTTGAAACGCTGTTCGGATGCCGACGTAAATTTCGAGCAGATAATATCACGTCAAAGGTAATAATAAAAAAATCTACGCACCGTTGTCGTGGCAACGAAGAAACTAATATTGCTTCAAAGGTATTAAGTAAATTTGAAGCATAATGGCCGCCGAGAATCCAAAGTATTTTAGCTATAATTTGACAGTAATTTATTTCTGAAAAAAACTATCCCAATTAGTTAAAATCATATTGCTATAATATTATATATACATAACATTAAATCTTTAACACAAATCCTCATTTATAAAACACAATATTCCTCTGTACTTTATTCCACTTTATTTAAAAGGTCAGGACCGGTTTGCGATAATTGCGAGCATTGTCAACTGACAAGAAAATATATAAACAGTACTATTCATACAAAAATAAAAGGTGTAAACAACAATTGGCATTGAAAAGAATTTACAAATTACAGTATAAGTGACTCTATAATTACACAAAATTAAAATGTACAAACACCTCTAACATATAATAAAAAAATCGTCAAAGATTAATAAATTTTAAGTGGTGACTGACAGTAATTATAAACATAATTATCAATAAAGTGATATAAAATTATACATTACTAAAGTAAATAACTTAATATTTTTCTGTTTTTCCCGCATCCAATTAATAAGTATGTGTACTTTAACAAAACTGACAGCCATGAAGATTTTATTAATATAATGCCTTTCCACCAAGTATTGCCAGTGAACACCCTGAAAGTGAACAAATCCTCATGTTGAAAAGGCTGTAATTTGAAGAAACATCCGCTAAGACAAAGCACCCTACAAAGCCCCCTGGAACTTAAGACTGCTATGGCTAAGATCATTTGTGTGTATTCTTTTACTATTGACATCTAGTTGATAGTGTAGTCTCGAGAAATTGAAGTAAAGACAATATGTACTTTGTTTTCGGGAATGGTTTTTTTTTCACGCATAACCGTACGCAATGTAAACCATTAGAACTTTTTTTAATGAAGACTTTTTGATATTTTGTCACGTTATTTTTACAGAGAAGGTAGTGATATAAACATGGTTTTAGAATGGGACTCGTAGTTTGCTAATTGCTCTTTCTAAGCACAGTTTTTAAGCATTCAAAACATCCTTCACTGGTATGTGGAGTCAGATTTGGAGTTGTAAATAACGAGCGATTCCGACTCCCTTTTTAAATTAAATTAAAATACAAAAAATTGCATTTAAGTATGTAGTTATTATACTAGCTTATCCGGTCGATAGTTCAGTGTTCAAACGTTGTTAGCTTTCGCAAAGGATCTCGTATTTTAGAGTGCTAGTACGAACATCATATTTTCAAACGTTTTATCGATTTCCGTTCGAAGGCTTTGATGTTTGTGATGTCTAGAATTTTATCCCACTCTTCCAATCTTAAAATAACAGGACGAAGTAAAGGCAGTTCTCGTAGAAAAACTACTGTCAAGAGACATTCATGCATTTTTTTTTAAAGCAACGACTAACTATATAATCTTTTTTTAAATCGGATTCTGGTTGGGAGTTTTTTTCCGAGTCCACAGCCCTGATTCGAACATAAATCAATACATTGATATATCAGAGTATGAAATAGTGTGTTTACATATTCTTAATTTTGGCCAGGTCTACTAAATAAGATGATCACGCGAATGCGTTGATAAATCTATTACAGGACCAGGAGTTGTCAAATAAATTAAATCTGTAAAAAGAATGTCTATTTTTAAGTACTCACCGTCCATCTGAATGTGAAGGGTAGCACCATCCCGGCCTTGTCTGGATCGGGAACAGTAAATGAACTACCCCCGAGCAAGGTACTCGTCGTGTTGCCGAACGAGCACCCTCCGGAAGTGACGCTCGTCTGATACTCCTTCAAGCACAGTCTGAAGTGAGTCCTGCAAGCCACTGTACACAGGGGAGGGGGTGTGGTCGCCATAACGACGGGAGGAACTGTGGAGGTTGGAACTTGAGGATACGGTGTACCGCAGCAGCCCCCCAGCGCGAGGGCTGAACGGGGATTTGACATTTCGAGGATCTGTAGCTCGAAGAATCCTGATGATTGCGCACACTGTGGAGGGAAAGAAAAAATACAAATTAGTCATCTAGTAATAAAATAATAACAATATTTCACATCAGAGCACAACCCTCAACCACTCTTTAAATACCGATGAAACGTAGCGGGTTGAGATTAATGCCAAACAAGAGAATAGAGTAGTAATTCTTCCACTCATATCTAGAAACACATTTCAATCAGAAATCGCACAACCAAAAACATCCCCATATATTTAAAAAGACTTCTTACAATATTATTTCATGACTTGTCTATCGCTCCAATTAATCTCAATGGTTTTCTATCGACGGGACCACTATATCTTACCAATATAAAAACCTTAATAAAACAAAAACGTTACATAATTTAGTTAATTATCCTGAAATTCTCATGACTATTAACGTACATGCTCACAATTTATTCTTACGTGGGCCAAACCATAACCAAAAAATTGATCTTGATTTTGTATATTGATTTTGATGTATTATGCACTGTTTTTTATTTTAATTATATTTGTCAAGCGCGTGGTGAATTGGCATCGGCTGTAATGTCATGTACTGTACTTTTAATTTTTAAGCAATAAATAAATCCAATATATAAAAACGAATGTTTGTTTGTTCGTATTTTATGCGCTGCCACACCGCTAATCCGATTGCAATAAAACTTTGACAAACTTTTAGCTTGCACTTGCACTTGAGTGAAGGTTATATGCATATTAAAATTAACTTACAGTAGGTCTTAAATATAAAAATCAATGTTTGTATGTCTGCCATACCGTTCATGCAACTTGCGCGAATGTTATAGACGTAGTAAAATCAAGTAACAGTAGGTGGCGCGTGTGTAGTACCATAGAAAATCGGCATCAAACGTCAAACAGGAAAAAAAAGAAAACATGCACTTCAATAAGCACAATTAAAACACAAACACTTTCTTTCTTTGAGTGGAATTGCAACGCTTGCCGGGAACCGGCTAGTAAGCAATATTTATAAGAGGTTATATTTGATGGTTTGACAATATTATAAAAAATAATTCGTGTAAAAATTGTATTCGTTGTTTTTAGCAGTTGTAAGAAACTATTTCAAAAAAAAATGTGTTCTTGCCAATACAATAATATACATACGTTATGTTTTATTTTTAACATGGATAAAAATGATTATTTGTTAGTAAATGTAATACAATTATATTTACGATTAGTAGTTTCATATTATATTATACAACTATCGTGACATAATGGTTGTCATACGCGTGTTTTACACGTGTCCGAGCCCCCTCCAGGGGTGTACGTAAACGCAACATTTCATCGGAATGGTGTCCAGCCCGCATTGTTTCTCCCTGAAGAGCGTGCAGCTTGCTTGTACGCCGCCCACGGGATTCGAATCCCATTACTTCATTCTACAATCGGATTGAATACGTACTCAGCGGTATCCTTTAAATATGCTATAACTTTTACAGTCAACTTGTAGTGTTACATTTTATTTTTTAATAATGAATTTATTTCCATCGCTATTTACCGTGTCTAATGTAAATAGTTAATTTGTTATTAGTACTATCAATGATTTTATTTTACTCTCTCGTTGCGCCCAGTAGGAAGGGACAAAACTGTGACTATTGTTTTGTAATTTATAACTTAAGAATTAGAATCAATTTTTAGTTTATTCGTTAACCTTTCGATGTTATGTCTGGTGATGCATCTTAAACAAGCGAACCACGTTTTACATAATAGAAAATTCATTTTGTTACACAACAACTAGAATAACAAAGTTATCAAATTTACTTTTATATTAATTAACGACGGCGGACGCGTATTTTAGTATTTGAAAAAAAAGCTTGCTGGCCGGCGGACTATGCGTATAGGCGAAGTATCTAGAAGCTAATAAAATTAAATTTAGTAAAGATATCTCAATTGGTTTACAAATTGTAGTGAATTTAGTAAAATTACAATTTTTGCGAATTTTTCGCAAAATTGCACGGCCGCCAGGTAAAATTCTATAAAAAAACGTGCGGTCGTTAAGCTGTTTAAGAAAATATAAAATTGTTCACTATTAATAAAGATATCCAATCCCCGACCTATTTGTAATCCCGGAATTTCGGTATTGAGAATTTTTCCAATTCCGGGATCGAACATTCAACATAAAATCGTGTAGAAATTCGGGATTGAAAAAATTTGCCTGGCGATTTTGAAATCTTCTTCATCCTTGCTCTTAAATGTATGAATATTCTCAGTGACAAAATTTGGGTTTGAAGTGACAAAATATGTATAATATATTATACACATATGGATTTAAAATATAAAAATTATGAAAACTTTGCCTCATTTTGTTGAATTAATCGGTAAAAGTAATGACTTGAAAAAAAATCACCCTTTACTTTAAACATAGTAAGGTAAAAATAGTCATATTTATTAATTGTAATTTGAATCATTGGCGGATCCATGGGGAGTAGAATTCATTTTCGATTTTTGTAATTTATTAAAACTTTATTATGAAATGGGCTCTTTAATTGTTTAGTGTACTATGTTTTATAAAATACATACTTAATTATGTATTGACTATCTTTGTATAAATATATTAATTTTTAATGTATAAGGTTTATTTTCAAATTGAATGGTCCCCTCCTGGGAAAATGTCTGGATCCGTCACTGGTTTGAATTAGGATGTTAGAGTGAATAACATGATGCATTGTGTATCTCTTCGGAGCCAGTATATATAGCTGAGAAAAATGCAAGTTTAATCATAGTTCTGACGGTGGCGAAAACCGAAATAGTTATCTAATAATAAATATAAAAAAAACTGTAGAACTAAACACGTTGCTATTTTTACCCTATTGTAATGGAGTTCTACCAAGTGATTTTCAAGTCAATAAATACACCCTTTATACGTTTTAATTAGCAAAAAATAACGATTTTAACAATATACTGTTGTATAAATTGTTCACATAATATAGATACATAGCATATTCGTCTCTGACAATGCGTTCAATTAAGATGCCGCGAAAGGACAAAAAACAGGACACTTACAAGTGCTCCCTTATGGAAACCTGCCCCCACCAAAGACGGCAATCGAACCCTAGATATCCTTGGTGGCATCTAACCACTTCACACGGCGCTCCTATGACATAATGGCGTCATTATGCGTGATCTGGATTACTGGCACGAAGCAGTCGGGTTCGGTTCCCAGACTACCGTATAGGAAATATCAAAAGTATAGTAATGAAAACACAATATTTCTTTGTACTTCATTCCATTTTATTTAATAGGTCATTACAGGTTTCGCTCATTACGATCATTGTCAACTGATAATAAAAATACATAAACAGTGCTATTTATACAAATTTAAATTGAAATAAAAGGTGTAAGCAACTATTTACAATAAGCAAAACTGGTCCTGACCTATTAAATAAAGTGGAATGAAGTACAAAGGAATATTGTGTTTTTATTCATATAATGCCTTTCCACCAAGTATTGACAGTGAACACCCTAAAAGTGATCAATAGTATAGCTTCATTATGAAAAAAAATAGTAACTAAAAATAAAAAAGAATTTAAACGTTAGTTATTATTGATTGAATCGACATTTACTAGGTAGAACTCCATTGTAATAAAGTGAAAGATATCAGTGTATTTTATGTGATGGCTATTTCGGCTTTACTATAGTTCTGACGAGGGTGCAAAGCCGAAATACCTTTTTTACCTTGTCCGCTCCCAATGTGAAGCATATGGACTCCTAACGGAGTTTATCTCAAGAGAAGTTTTTCTACGAAAACTGCTTGTTACTCAGTTGCTCAACCTTTTTTTTCAAAGAGCGTAAGAATAGAAGGATAGGGCTAAGACAGGACTGGTGGTTAGCTAATTTCTTTCAATACGTCCCGCCCCGTTCATAGGATAGGATGGGTGGGAGGATTTAATTCAAGACAACTTATGTTAGTATGCATCAGTTGCAAATGCTCGCAATGAGCAAAACCGGTCATAACCTTTTAAATAAATTGGAATAAAGTACAAAGAACTATTGTGGTTTTATCAATATAATGCTTTTCTACCAAGTATTGACAGTGAACACCCTAAAATTGATTCTAATTTATATTTAAAATATACATTTCATAAATTGACTTAAGTGTATCTCGGAACGATACAAAAATACGATGCTGTTGATTTTCAATAAGTTACAAAAAAAATATATAAATACTCCTTCTTTATTTTGTAGCCATGTTTAATATTATACACTGTGCAACAAAATAGACTATTCATAGATAACCGTAATTTTAATGAAAAAACTTGGTTTTGTATTCCATATACTGTCAACAACTATTATCGGAAAATAACGCATATCAATAGACAATAAACAGTCATTATTCATGCACGAACAGCTATGCAGAAGCTAGCTCACGCATCCAGTATATGGCCAGAGATAATTAAAATAACTTAGTTGCAGTTTTCTATAATTTAATTGAGTGCACTGCAATATATCAATGCATTTCAGCAGCCGTTAGTGTGCACGCATGTCAACATTTACACCGCTGGAACCCATTTAAGAAATAAACTAATAAATAAAATACAAGATTATTTTATTGTAAGAACTCTTACTTAAATAAATCCGGGATTTATAGATTGCAATGCTTTTGTTGCACATTTTTTTTTATCGGAAAAACCGAAAGAACATTGAATACTAGATTGTCAGAGCACACGGCAGCCTTTAGATTGAAAAAAGACACGTCTACTTTTGTTTATCACTTAATTTCAAAAACAATAACGTTTCCGGATCTTTAGTGACAAAACTTGTGTGAGTGTGCATAATTTGAACGATCCAAATTTCAAATACAAGATTGCTTGAAAATCTTCACTTACTTATCGAAGACGATAGTAAAAAAATATATATAATGCATACAAACTTGTTTCATAAAATATTTTTTATGTATTCCCGTCGAAAAATGGTTTAATCAAAATTAAGATATGGTTAATTTTATATGCATATTTTATTTATTGTTTGAAAATCAGATGTACAGTATGTGACAGTACAGCTGACAATAATAACAACTGAATGATACATTATAATGGTATACGAAATATAAAAAAGTAAAGCTTGCATTACAATACCATTGATTTAATCCGTGTTTACTTTGTAGAACTCCATTGTAATGACGTGAAAAAAAGTTGCAATGTTTATTTAATGCAAATACAGTAAAACCACCATTTACACTAATGTCGGGACAGTATAATTCGAGGTAGTGTAATTGGGAGAGTGAATCTCATACAAAATCATGGATTTTGTTTTTTCCACGAAAAATGCAAAACTAAGATTTACGTTAGTTTTGCAAAAAGAAAAATATGGACGAAGTGATAAAATGCAAACCGAGGACAGACCAAAATCCAACACATGGACAGTCACCGGCTAAACGTGTATAGCGTGGCAGATATTGAATACGCAGACGCTAGCCAACATTTATTTGACTGTATGCACCGCACAAACGATCGTCTCGTAGCGACGACAATGGAACGCGACATCGAATTGGGGGATTTGCAGCGAATATTTCAAACCAACGCGTAATTCGGGGTAGTGTAATTGGGGGTTCCACTGTATTATACATAAATTGGTCACGTTTTTAGACTGTATAAAGAAAACCATTGTAACCTAATAAAATTACATTTTGATTCGGCTATTGTGGTTTTATCTGAAATTGATGCGAGCCACAATCGCGTGTAAGTAAACCCACATTCTTAGTGCAGGCGACCAGATCGCTAGCCTAGCAAATAAATAAATAAATAATTAGAATTCAGTACAAGCGCCATAGCGCTACCACTGGCTTGCCTTGCATTTAAAATTCGCGACAAGTTTTTTTTGCTTTGAATTCCCAGCCTTGGGTGCGTGATATTCTGATATACAATAATTCTGCGATTGAATATTTCGCTTACATAGTTTTTCCACGAAAGTCTCGTTATTTTTTTTCGTACACACGCATGCGTACAACCAAAGCCCCCTTAAGACTCAAGACTGCTATAGTACAACTCGAAATGTACGCGTATTCACTACGGCTATGAATTTTGATTATCAAAAACTTTTGGTAAACTGTGTAGAAGATATTCCATATAATTGAAAACTAAACAAATTTTATATTTTACAATTCATTTTAGTATTCTTTCCATGTCGCTTGAGTCGGGTGTTTTTTTCCGGAGTCAGAGACTGTTTTTTTTTTACGTCTATTTAAAATATATATATATATTTAGCGATGTTCAAGCCACAAGAGTCTATAGCAGCGGATGCGGCCTTTTCACCTGATCAAAATATTCACTTTGATTAAAAAAATATACAAAAGCGTTTGGAAAATGAGCCTATTTCCACTTTTATTTAACAATATCTGGACCGTTTCAAAGCACGGCGAGCATTATCAACTGTTATTTTTTAAACTGATAATGTTCGTTATGTGCGAAACCGTACCTGATCTTACTAAATACAAGTGAAAATAAGTACAAAGGAATATTGTGTTTTTTTTTTCAATTGAACGCCTTTCCACCATGTATTGATAGTGAACACCCTAAAAGGGCTGTGGAGTCGAAGTGGAGTCGTGTAAAATGAGCAGCTCGATTTTTTTTTGAAAAATATTTTTAATGAAATGTATTCAAACAAAATATTCCAAAGTGTTGACATTTCATGCTTGGCTGACTAAAGATGATCTGATGGTATACATATAATTTTGAAAATTTTCGAAGTCGGAGTCGTCTTTTTTTACACGACTCCACAGCTCTGGTATAATAGATATGATTGAAAAATAGTTTGAAGTCGGAGTCATCTGCTAAGTTACAGTCCTACTTATATCCTTCGAAAAGGTCATCTTACTGTCGTATTTAATGATATTATTCTTTTTTTGATCAAAATACAATAAAAAATTATATACAAGACAACGATTGCGTAATTATTGTAAACAGTGATCGATTGGAGTGGGAAGTATATTTAAGAAGTACCGTTTTCAATTTCTTCAAGACAACTTATTGTGATACGTCACCGGCGGCACAGGAACTACTCATCTGAGATAAAATACACGGAAACCGATGGCTGCGGTCGTCCATCAAGTGGTTCGAGCAAATAAATCTTAATGTCGACGTCCCCTCGAGGAGTGTTTGTGTGTTGAAACAGGTATATTGTGATTGCAATGAAGTACGCATTGACGGAGGAATAAAGACTAGTTTCGCACGAACAAGGCTTGAGCCGTTCAAATGCAAATTAATTCTAATACACTCGACACAATTACATTTAATAAATACAAATTATTAAATATTTAATAAAAAATGCTAATATTTTTTTATCCGTGTACGCTCCCAATGTTTTTCATATATATAACGAATTTTCTAATACCAAGAAATTCGACATCATAATACAGTAAAAAAAAAACAAAAGATTCATTAGATCCTGACACATTAGACGTGTCAGACAATTCTAGCGATGAAAGCGATTTATATCCAATTTCCCCATATATAATCAAGTTTCAATGAATAGTATTTTTTTTTATCCATGTCCCCGCTCTCAATGTGAAAGATATGGCATCCTAATGAAAGTATCTCAACAGATTTTTTTCTACGAGAACTGTTTGATACTCAGTCGATCAACTTCTCTCTTTCCAAATGTGATGTCAATTTACCTGTAGGGAAAGAAGGATAGAGCTAGAACAGAACTAGTGGTTGAGTAATTGCTATTGCTACACCCAGTTATTAAAGGACCAGAAGGATGGGAGGAGAGGAAATAATGTGAATTGACATCACAAACACCCAGTATTCGATCACAACTTTGAATTGAATAATTCTCAAATTCAATGTGATCTTACCGGGAATCGAAAACAGACCTCGGTGATCGGTAGAGCAAGATCTAACCAACTGGGTCGCAGCTGGCGACAATCTATATACAAATCTGTGTACTATGTAACAATAAACTTATGGCGCGTTCGGTGCTCACAATCATTCTTCATAATAATTAAATCGTAACTGTTTGCGAAAACAAACCGGCAATTTGTTCTTGAGTTTTATTGACTTATTGGGGCAGTAAAATAAAATGGTAGCCGACACAATCAAAGGCTGCAATTACGTACCTATTTCATTATTCGCCAAGTCGTAACAATGACGTACGGTAAACGTTGGTGTATCACTTTATTGTTTAATAACAAGAAACCCGTATACAACATTGTTACGCACTGGAAACGTTGTTTGATATTGTTGGAGTAAAATTTAAATACAGTCGTAAATAGCTGCGTGATCGATAAAAATTTATGCAGGTTTCTTGCTGTTCACATAATAGAATATCTACCCTCTTTTGTTGGTATGTCTATAGCTAAGTATAAATCTTCTAAATGAATACTGTTTATTGCAGTAATGCCCTAGTGAAATCACTTGGTAGGCCAACAAAATAATGCATGCCGTGTATTGTCGTTGATTGTGGTCGAGTGGTCAACGTCGTTGGTTTCGGTTACGTAGGTCCCGGGTTCGAATTCCGGTAGGGACAGTTTTATAAATTGATTTTTCAATCGATTTATGAATTTCTGTTCGAAGGCATGGATGTATGTGATGTCTTGAATTATCCCCTCCCACCCATCCTATTCCATGAATGGGGCGTATCGAGAGCGATTAGGTAACCACAAGTCCTGTCCCAGCCTTATCCATCTATTCCCACTCTCTTTGGAAAAAGAGAGGCTGAGCAACTGAGTAACAAGCAGTTCTCGTAGAAACACGTCTGTTGAGATAAACTCCATTAGGAGTCCATATGCTCCACATTGGGAGCGGACATGGTTAAAAAAAACTATTTTTATTCTAACCAAAAATTGATTTAAATTCTGACCATTTAATTTTTTCCCATTGAAAAATATTATATATTAAAAATAAATGATAAAAAGGTTGTAAAAATAGTAAAATTACTTCAACTGTGAGGTGTTAATCACTTTGTTATTAAGGCTTAAAATATTTATAATTTAAGATTATAAGATTTTGGCTGAAGGTGCTTGGTGGAATTTCATTATTAAATTTGAATCGTTCAAGTTATGTGCATTCACACAAATTTCGTCATTAACGACCCGGGTTTCGCCTTTCGGCATCTTCAGGCGTGCACGGATGAACTTGAACTGACGCTTAGTAAATGAATATTTCTAAAAGTTTAAAGCCATTGCTGTCGAAAAGGATTAGCCTACGGGAATGCCCACAGATTTTAACGGTGAGTAGTTTTAAGAATTAGATATATTTATTTTTTTTGTCGTAAAAGTTGCAGTCTAATATATATTTTGGACTGTCCGCGCGTCCCAGGTTGGAAATCGCTGCTATTAATAACACTATTTGAATGTTTTTTCTCATCAGTTGATAATACTCGTCATGTGCGAAATCTGTCCTGATCATATAAAATAAAATGCAATTTAATATGATGTTAAAGCATTACCACTCTGATACTGTGATCGGTATAATAAGTACATCGCCAGTGCTTATCTAATATTATTTTTTTATATCAAGGATTAATTGTAATTTAAATTAACATCAATCGAATACATTATCGTATTCTAGAAATAGCCAACGAGGACGTCATGTAGTCGATATATTTTTTTCTCGATAAAGACATAAATAAAATGTACAATGTTGTTTATAATGAATTATTATTAACTAAGGCTTGCACGGTGAATGCATGATCGGAATAATCTAGTCATGTTGCCAACAAGGCATTACGTGTATAGGAAACGAATTTTCATCCATTATGTACGAGGAAAGCTTGTATGCAATCAGGAGATATGTTCACCGATTATGACGACATGACAAGCGGTAGGTGGTTCCACGTTCAAAACGTGATGACATTTGCCTGCTTGGAACAGAATTGGTTACAAGTTACAATTCACAGACAAAAATATACCTCCTCGCTCGTCCTTGTACCCTGATAGATTCATTATTTTATTTAGACAGAAATAAATTAATTATTCAATCATAAATTAATTTTTATGAGCAATGTACCTACATACATACATTTTTTTCTTTTTTGTTCGTTATGAATATTGCTGGTTGAGTTGTATTAAGTAAAGTTAAATAATATTTTTTTGTTGATTGAATTAGCATTTACTTGGTAGAACTCAGCGGTAGGCTGCCAATATGTTAACAAGGGACTCGCTTAAGCACAAAGCAATTCTCGGTGTTCTGATGAAGAAGTGATTTTTTTTAATACTCCTTAGCAATTTTGTGCAATATTTAAATAAGCAATCGATTGTCATCACTTACTTAATACACTTATAATATGTAAAAATATGCAATTTACAACAAAGGGCTAGCGCGAGTTCTTCCGAGCCCCCTCCAGCCCAGCCCTGGTAGAACTCCATTGTAATAATATGAAAGATAGCAAAGTATTCAGCTATTTTTTTTTTTATTTAGATGTTATCTACTCTAGCATTCTAATTTATATTACAAATTATAGTATTACATTTATTAGAGTATTTCTGGACGTATTGTGTATCTCTTATAAGCCAGTATATATAGCTGAGAAAATGTAAGTTTAAACGTAGTTCTGATGGAGGCATACGCCGAAATAGCTATTAACGAAATAAAAAATATATATTTGTAAGGCTAAATATTTTACTATTTTTCACATTAATAAAACAATTTTTCCTGATGTCATTATTATTCTACGTTAAAACAAAATTGGTAACATTTGTTTTGTACAAGCTAAAATATACCTCCTCGCTCAGCCTACATTCCTGTTAGATTTTTAGAAAATTCAACTGTAACTTGCAATTTAAATTATTTTTAATGTATAAAATAAAGTACAAAAAATAAGTACGAAAAATTAAGTAAGCTTATTATTGATTTTTTAAGTAGGAAACAAGTGATTTTTTTTTTTATAATGTTTAGAAATACTTATTTATAAAATGACACAACATGTTAAATATATCTCTTCGCTCAGTCTAATAGCCTGATACTTTTATTAATCCATTAAGAATTTCAAGGATGCATATTAATAATTTTTGTTAAAATCATTCTCAAGTGTTATTATCAAAAAAATGAGATAGCGATATATATGTTATTCGTTGGCATAACTGCGCTATCAAGTAATTGGTCTCTGGAAAAATATACAATTAAAAATTGTATGATTTTCGTTGTTTTTAAATAAACTTTCAACTCTACATAATCTTAATAAATAATGAAAGAATACTCAACGTATGATTGGCTAAATACCAGTAGTAGCGCAATGTTCAACGTCATTGGCTTTCGTGACGGATCTCACGGATTCGAATCCCAGTACGAACAGCATTTATTCAATCGATTTTATACGAAGGAATGGATGTTTGTGATGTCTAAAAACTCGCACTCCAACGATTAGTTAACCACTAGTCCCGTCCTAACCATATCCTTTATATTCTTACTCTCTTTGAACAAAAATAAAGGTTGAGCAACTGAACAAGCAGTTCTCGTAGAAAATAATCTGTTCAGATATCTTCATTAGGAAACCACATGCACCACAGAAAAAACAGTTCTCAGTTAAAATTAAAATAAATATTTAACAGTGTATAATATTCACAGTTTCTAGGTACTACTAAAAAAATGTAATATAGAAAACGTATACGTACTATAGAAAGCTGAAATTAAATTTACCGGAACTAAAATAAAAACTAACCAAAACAATACATGCGCGATAAACTTTAATCGAAATCCAGTTCGTCAAAATCTATTAATTTAAGAATTGGTACAATAAATATCTTTATAATTGTCTACTGATTCAAAAATGGCGCTAATCTTAATTCATGATTCAACCTGCTTTCGATTCAAACAATTAAAATGTATGTATTTAGAGCAAGACATGTCTCCGAGCACATTATCTGTCGCATAACAAATAGGCAGCCATTTTAAATAACAAATCACTATTAAATTTGCAAAACAATTCAGTGTGCGAGAAGTAATGTCCGATTGTTTATACAACCGTGTGACAGTTTTTGATTGATCTAGTTGCCTTGAATTTACAACATTAGTGCATAACTTAAAGCTTACTAATATAATAGCCTCTTATAAAAGGTAAAACGTTTAATATTATATTGAACAAATTAACTATTCATTAAACAGTATGTCATTATATCGGAATATTGTAGCAATTGAATCAAATGGAACAGATCGTTATAAACTTTAAATTCCAACCGTTTTTGCTCCACTTGTTATGCAACTAGGTGTAGCACGTGTTTTGCTTCTTTAAGAAGCTTTTTCAGATCTTAAGTATCACAGATTTTAAAAAATCTGTAACGTGGGTATTAACTCTGATACATTCATTGATTAGTATACTGTGAATTGGATGTATTTGGTAAATAAACTGTACACACAATTCCATCAGATTTTTCCACACAAAATTAACGTAATAAGTTTTTAATGTGTACTATCGGGTAATTGATTGAATTGGCATTTACTTGGTAGAACTCCATTGTTATAATGTTAAAAATATCAAATTATTTAGTTCTATATATTTCGACGTATGTCATTATCAGACATAGTTCTGTTATTAACCTTAGTACTATCGAAGTTTGTATCCTACCGCCTCTCTGCGTCCAGTAGACAAGGACAAATCCCAACATTTATTTTGTATCTTATAACATAAGATTTGAATAAATATTCAGTTTATTCGCAAACGTTACGATAGTCTGATGATGCTTCTCAAAAAATCGAAACACGTGTCACAAGTTGTATCACAAAAAGTAGAATAACAATATTATGAACTTCCTCAACGTTACCACCGAATCCGACAAAGATATAAATAGGGCAGTGGAGTCGTGTAAAAAAAGACGACTCTGACTCCAGCTTAAAAATAATTAACGACTCCGAAGAATTTTTTCAACAATTTCATTCTAACATATATTATATTTATGTATACCATCAGATCATCTTTAGTCAGCCAAACATGCAATGTCAACACTTTGGACTATTTTTTTTTTTGAATACACATAATTAAATATATTTTTCAGAAAAAAATCGAGCCGCTATTTTTTCACGACTTCGACTTTGACTCCGACTCCGGCCAAAATACCGCGAATCCGCGACTCTGACTCCGACTCCGGAGCGTTGGATATAAATATTTTGCTATTTTTATTCAATTTTTCCATGGGGTTTATTCCCATCCAAAATTACAGATTATGTCTCAAATCACAAATGCCGATACAAAATTATCCCCCCTTTACGGTTCTTGGCGCCCGAATGACACGCTTTGGTCGTGTGGTCTCCGGCGACCACTTGGTGTTCCTTGCGGTAAATAATTACTAGCTGGTAACCCAACACAGGTAAATCGAGTGGATAATAATTCCATGTAATTTAACTATACAGTGGCGGCGTGTCAACACTTCGCAGTTGACCGGTTCGCACGGGTGACAGGTGACGTCCAATCAGGTGGCGGAAGGTAAACCGCACCCGGCATGGTCGTGGCGCCTCGCAAACTGCACTCGATAAGGCGATGCACAAGTGCGAGCTGTAAATCGGCGAATGAAAAATGAGAATGCGTCGATTTTTTGTACACCGTCCGTGAGAAAACCGTGCTTAAATGTTATGTTTGCGTGTTTGTTTACATTGAGAAGAAGATAAAGTAGGAAGCAAAATAGCCAGAGTACACTTAACTCATTTTTTTTTGTAACCATATCCACTCTCAATTTGGAGAATATTGACAGAAGTTAATATTGGATAATAAGTTGTGAATTTTTTAGAGTTCGGCAATGTAAGAATACACAAAAAACCGTGTAAAAGAATGTTAGAATTAAAAGAAAAATTGAAGATTTGTCCACTTTATTCAAAAAACTGTGTTATTTAAAAAAAAAAAGGAATAATATTCTGATATAGAAGATCGTGTAAAAAAGTGATTATAAAAACACATGAAGTAAATTACACAAAATAATATGTATTTTAATTAAGAAACAATAATACTATTTATCGTTACTTGATTATATACGGAGACTGTTATAGTTATATAGGACACTAAGTCTAAAAAATAATTAAAGTCGTGTTTTAAGGTACGGCATGAGTAGTTTTATTTCTTCACGATTCCACAGCCCTGGATAAAACAAAACGATAAATTAATAAAAATATAAATTTATGAATCATTCCGTGATAAAAAATAAATTAAAAATTTTCGACTGTGTTCAGGTACAGAAATATTCGTTTTTAATATTTTTGTTCATTAAAATAACTCCACCACGATCTCGCTAGAATTTCCCGGTAAATGACAATTTTATGTCTCGTGTTCCAGGACACGAAAAAAGCCGATACTTCAGAATCCCGGACTCGAGAATTTCCCGGGAAATGGCACTTTTATGTCTCGTGTTACGGGACATGAAAAAAGTCGAGACTTTAGAATCCCTTCTTCTAATTCAACATTGGTTTGTTTTATACAACATAGCACCTAAAAAGCTTTTGGAGTATTGCCAATACAAATATAAAGACCCTCGCAAGAAACTTAATACGCCGTTAAAATAATAATGGAAAAAAAGGATTGATAATTGGGCAACTCGAGCGGACTCCCTCGCCCACCTCTCGTTCTCACGATCTCCTTTCTTCAGACGATTAAGCAGTTGTATAGAATTAGCCAACATAATGCTCTCGTCAGCGTATTATAATAATATGATTATGTAGATTAGCATTACCACACAATTTATTTGTCGTTTTTGAAGTGCTCCTTGGACAAACGGTCTACGATCTGTACCCATAAAGATTAGTTTACATATTTTTATGTGAAATATATAGCAAGGCAATAATATTTCTCTGTCTGTCATTTGAAATTTTACAAAACGGTGACATGTAACGACATGACATTATTTTGCACGTGTTTGTAATTCTGGCTGCAATTTTGTGGTAAATTTTTATTATTATAAATTACCCAACCTAAAAGAGTGAACTGCTACAATTTACAGATTTGCGAAATATTCCATTGCACAAAGAGTTTGTTGTATCCTGCTATAGACCATAGAGAAATAGTTTTCAAAAATATTTCTCAGGTCAGGAGTTTATAGGAGTTCCCGACAAGCGTTGCAATGCCACTAAAAGAAATAGTGTTTGTGTTTTAATTGTGTTTATTTAAGTGCATGTTTTTCTTTTTCTGTATGTTGACGTTTGCTGCCGATTGTATATGGTACGACACACGCGCCACCTACTGTAAGTTAATTGTACTGTAACCTTCAGGCAAGTGCAAGATACGTTGTCAAAATGAACTGTATGGCAGACATACACATATTGATTTTTATATATAATACCTATTTTAAGTTAATTTTACTATGACTGTAACGTTCCCGAAAGTGCAAGCAAAAAGTTTGTCTAAGTTTAATTATAATCGAATGAGCGGTGTGGCAACGCATAAAGTACGAACAAACAAACATTCATTTTTATATATTAGATAATAAGTGTTTAAATAACAATTATTTATTATTATGAATTACCCAACCTAAAAAAAGTGACCTGTTACAATTTCTGGATTTGCAAAATATTCCATGGCACAAAAAGTTTGGGAATCCTGCTATAGACTATAGAGCAAATTTTTTTGGAAAGGTCAGGAGTTTATATATTTTTACAGAAAAAATAAGTGACTTTTATCATTAAATACTATAGATTTATTGTATTGCAATAAATTAATTAATTGTCTAGTATTCTAACAAACTTTAACATACTATATATATATACCGCGATAAATTATTTTCAAATCGAATAAGCAAAACATTGGTTTTATTCCATTCGAAGCAATATTTCAAGAGACCAATATGACACATGTGGCTGATAAATACAAAAGAATCATTTTTCATTGCAGCTGATTTCATCGAGGACCGAAAAGGTCTCTTGGGAATTTTAATTGGCTCTTCATTTTGAAAAATCGCATGTTTTTTGTGTGTTTTGCAGACTTGGGCACAATCGCCCTTCCCAGTTGACATGGATGTGTCAATAAATCAACTCCTTTCTGCACGTCAAAAGTATCGGACGAGAATAATATTGATTCGGACCCTAATGCATTATCTACGGACTGCATCTCATTAAAATTATAATGATGCATGTTTTTGCTTCGATTTCATGTCATTGAATGAGTAAAATATATTTTATTTATTTCATAAATGTATTTTAAACTCCATTTGGGAAAATTTTACAATAACCTTTTTTACGTGGACTTCATTACTGTTATAAAATTTAATCGAAAATAGAAGAATTTACAAAACTATTTACCATTAAATTTCGGTAAAAGTGCGATGAAACATGACATTATTTATTTATATTATTTTTCTACATTTCCGCTACTAATGTAGACCATTATAGCCTCCTAATAAAGTTATCTTAACAAAAGTTTTTTCTACAAGAACTTATATTCAGTTTCTCAACATCTCTTTGTTGAATGAACCAGTGCCGGCGCAAGGTTATTTAGCGCCCTACGTCACGATTATTGACGCGCCCCCTTTTTAACAAATCGTCTTATTGTTATTCGAAATAATGAAAAAAAAACAATTCGGGATCATTAAATATATTTTTTATATAGCATCCTAACGAAGGTTTCGTGATAGACGTTTTTCTACGTTAAATATACTTTACTCAGTCGTTAAACCTATCTTTTGGGAATCACATAGAATACGATACATAATTACAACGAACAAACATCAAAATAAAATAAAATCCATTATTTATTATTAATATTAGAGTACATAAAAATAATTTTATTACTACATTTATGCGTCCCCTAATGTTTTGCACCCTAGGCGGTTGCCTATTTCCCCTGTACAGACTAATAGTTAACTAATCGCTACGTTCTGTTATTCAAGGATTCTATTATAATTTTAAAATATTCTTAAAACAATATTTGACATTAAAGCTTACGCCAATGCGTCAAATATTTTGAAGTTGAAAGATCATACGAGACATACTCGATGAGAATATTTTGGAAGTCGCACGAATAAACTTCACAAACACCCATGTCTTGGATCTCAAATTAAAATTGAAAAAATCAATTTGATACTGACCTTACCGGGAGTTGAACCCAGACCCACCTGATTGGTAGAGCAAGCTCTAACCAACTAGACCACAGCGGGCGATTTCATATTATATTAGTCCAAAAAAGAAGAAGGCAATGGTGGATCTATTTATGACACAGCGAAAATGACACACCAATTCATTTCGACAGCGCTGTATTTTGAACGCCTGAAGATGCCGAAAGGCGAAACCCAGGTCATTAGCAACAAAACTTGTGCGAACGTACATAGCTTGAACGATTCAAATTTAATATTGAAATTCCACCAATCTTAGTTATATATTATATTAGTCCGAAGAAGAAGAAGACAATGGTGGATCTATTTATGACACGGTGAAAATGACACACCAATTCACTTTGACAGCCATGATCCAAGCCGCTTGACCGCTGACGCAAAAACCATTTGTATCGGAGCACGTAAAGATGGTGCAATATATTATAGCAATATTCGAGTAGTAATTCGACGCTTTGTAATCGATACAAATACCGAGAAGCGACCCGACAACATCTCCGATCTCATTATTAGTCTCATAAAACGAATTATAAACACGGCCAGCGTTTGATCAATTCGATAATGGCCGCCGATTATAATAAGGAGATAAGATCTGTATAAAAATATTTTGATGACAATGAGATATTTTCTTTGTAGAGATGTCTTCAGTCATCTTGTAATAGACATTTTTATTTCATTACATATCGATATGCACGACGAGAGCTGGTCGGCAACCAGTTGGATTATTTTCATCGGTTTTTAACCACTTGAATACCAAGCGGACACAAGTGTCCGGAACATATGCAAGCGAACACGGATGTCCACGACATTTAAAACATCAAATACTTGGTATTCTAATAGAATATAAGCAGTATTTTGATGAATATGTGCAGTGCTATCTATATTGAGTTAATATAGGTTTTTAAAATATCGAATTCGAGTGTAATTAGGCAAAATTATTTTTCTCAAAAACACGCAGTATTTCTGGGACATATTATTGATTTATTTGCGCGGTATTCAAACGGTTTTAATGAAATTATAATGCGTAAAATTAGTCGTGTTTGATTGGTGTCTGATTTGTGAATTAGTGTTTGAATGCATGGGTGTTTGCGATGTTTTGAATTAACTCCCCCCTCCCTCATATAAAATTCCTTCAGACATTATTAATTTTCGAAAACTCCAAGCTATTCATTCTTAACACATTATCATTTATATTATATCAAATGATTCGCAAACAAGTGTGACAACGACCAGTGGAATAACTAAGACTTAGTTATTCTACTTGTTGACAGTGGTCGGTAACCTTTTGAGAGACTGAATAAAAAATATTATTTTTGAAGAATAAATTTGTTTTGAGGGTAAGAGTTAAAAATATTTTTTTAACATTTATTCTTTTAAAAATCATTATTAGAAAATAGTCTTTATATATATGTATATGTAATACATAGTATATTTGAATGATATATATGAGTAAATACAAACTTATTTTATAAAAACATTCTTCAGGCTTCCTTGTTCTTATTAAATAAGTAATTTGAAAAAAAATAATATTATCATAATTTCTTGGTGGGTAATTCAATTATCCGCGGGTAGTAGGTTGCCGATCACTGAACTAAGTTATAAAATTTAATTTTATATAAAAAAAAATACTTTAATTAATTAATAAAATAAATTAAATTGATGGAAAGTGGCTGACGTATAGAATACAATGTTCAAACACATTTAAAGCTAAAATTATACCGCGCATTTGTTGCCTTAATATTTTTATGTTTACAAAATGGCAACTTTGTTAACAGAATGATAATTGTTTTAGGTAACAGGATGACAGAAATAGTTCAGTCGTATAGTATCGCATGCGCCAATAAACGCTTGCAAAGAGACGTCCGGTTGACAGGCCTTCGTACACTATTTCAAGCGGCAAAAACTGGCATTACTTGGTACAGGTTGCAAGCTCACTGGTATCATTGAAAAAACTCACCAGAAAAGTGAGCCTGCAAACCGGTGAGACAACAGACTCGCCGTTTGGACTGACAGCAGTGAAGGAAGATTCGAATGATCTTGTAAGCATGGCTTTAAATTGAAATTCAATTTTTATAGCCGAGCGAGTTCTCGACAAAATTGAGATACCTTGCCACATTTAACAGACAAAAAGATAACGTTCCTGAAATAAGTATGCACTCCTTTGTTCACGAATATGGACAATTAATACGCTGAATTTGTTTTGTTGTTGCATCATATCGATCCATAATCGGCAAAAGAACTTAAGCGACACAATTTGGTAATTCGGTAAGTTTCAGTTAAATACACAATTCATTTGAAAATGCTATAATAGAAAAAAATAGACTCAAATCTTTTTTACACGCTAGATATGTTTCACAAAAACCGAGTAAAAAAGTGCTAGAATTTAAAATAAAAATTGGTTTTCTGATTATAAAAAAGTGCTATTAGAAGAAATAACAACGTTGCAGCATAGAAAAACGAGGTAAAAAGTTAATATTGAGTACCAAATAAATTAATTACACAAAAAAATCATTATATGTTTTTTTATTCGTCGGGTCCTATGGCGCAACGGTTAGCGTTATGGGCTTCCGTGCTGGATCTTCGAACAGCATTTTTTCGATTTCTGTTCGAAGGCATGAGTGTTTGTTATGTCTAAAAATTGCCTTCCACTTTTTTCGATCCTATGATAACTAGTCCTGTCTTAGTCTTTTACTTCTATTCCTACTAATTTCTTTGAAAAAGAAAGGTTGAGCGACTGAGTAAGTAGACAAACTTCTGTTAAGATACCTCCATTAGAAGGCCATATACTTCATATTGGGATCGAACATGGATAAAAAAAATACTATTCATTGATACTTGATTATATATGGGGAAATTTATTAAGGACTGAATATAAATTGCTTTGATCTAATGAATCCTTTTGTTTGTTTTTACTGTATTATGATGTTGAATTTCTTGGTATTAGGAAATCCGCTATCCGCTTTTGTATTTTTTTACTGTTAGAGAATATAATTTAAGAATAGAATAAATAAAAAATATTATTCGTTCTTTTCAGTGGACCGCGCTATTTTAGAAGAGTTAAGTTAAGTGTATACCATAACCAAATATTGATCGCATTGTCAAAACTAAGCCCGAAAGGTTGACGATATCTTCAAAGTATACATATATTTATATTCATCATAACTTTAGAGTTAATATGTGGGTGTCTAATCATTTATTCAAAGATATTATTACGAAAAGCGCTTAATATAGTAATTATAAATTCATATCATAGACAAGAGCAACGTTCTGAAGCACTACGATAACGCATTACAAGTTTTGTCTATTGGGATTAATTGCTCTGATGATGACGAAGAGGAAGATAGAAGGATTCCCTTGTCTAACACGAGCTGACCCTTTAAGTGCTGGCGGTCAAGACAGATGCCTATTATAAAATCGTTAATCAACTCGAGCTCTAAAAAAGATCACATTTTTAAAATGCTCGTATGATTTCAAATACAGTAGATAAAAGCGATGAAAGTGGACTAAAGGCGATAAAAAAATTGGGATGCAATACTAGATAAGCGATTCTCAAATGTATTTCGACGCGGAACCTTTTAAATGGCATTAAAATTATTTTAGTATATTATATATATTGAGTCTTAACATAAATTGTTCTCAAAATGTTGCTTGTTATTCAATAGCGGTGGAGGAGAACTTACGGCCTTTCGACTTGATCAAAACATTCACTTTGATCAAAAAAGTATACGCAAGCGTTTGGAAAATAGCGTTATCAACTCATTATATACTTTCGATGGATTCGGCGGTAACTTTGTGAAAGTTCATTTTAATATAAAATAACTTAGATTATTCCACGTATTGTGCTACAAACTGTGACACGAATTTCGCATCTTCAGACATACTACTTTAGGATAAGGATGCCTCCGAAAGAGGCGAAACACATGTCACAGTTTGTAGCACAATACGTGGAATAATCTAAACTATTTTGTATTAACTCATTATATGTTCAACAGTCGAAAAAAGGGGGAGGGGGGGTGTCAACGTTTTCTTTACTTGCGGCCGTATGATGAATCAGATAAATGAATGTGGCCTTTAGAAATGAAAAGGTTACTCATCCCTGTTAACCTATCTCTTCTTCTTCAGAGGTAAGAATCGAATGATGAGGAAAGCACAAGATGTTGGAAAATCGTTCTCGCTATGTTTCATGTTTAATGATCGTATGGGTGGAAAAAAAAATTAAAACATTGCGTGCTTTCAAAATCCATAAGTCAATTAGGAAAACAATTTATAAAAATATCCATGGTGGGATTTGAACTAGTGGCGTTATACCAAAATAACTTTTAACTGTATTTTACAATACATACTTTGCTATTGTATAGCTTTACATTCAAAGAACATGTATTTAATTTTATGTTATATTTTTTTACACATCTCTTGTGTTATAAAAAATAAATGCAAAAAAAACTTTCGGAATCACGCAAATCATCTTCAATCCTTTTTCCAAAATCATTTTAAAGCTTGCATATTGATATTAACATAACGACAATCGGTATTTTCAATTTGAAATTGGTTTGAGTATTTTTTTTATTTCTAATTATTCGCGAAACCCAATTTGGGAAACCCTGCAATAGATAGTTACGTTCCCTAACTAAAAAGAAGTTACATAACATATCCTTGATAATTTTATTATTCTTCGCCATTCAGTCTAAAAAATCAAATAACACATAGTATTAATACATGTATACCATTCCTAGGAATCATTTTAAGTGGAATAAATTACTTATAATAAGTAAATTGACAAATACTCAATAATATATCGACAGTGGAAAAGAAAAAGGACGTAACCCACACATATCAAATTTTACAAGAGGCGCAAAAAACGTGTTATTATGAATTATATACAACCTTGAAGTGTACGGAGACTTCTAAACTGGTGTTTAATTAACATAATCTAATATTTATAAATAGAAATTGTCTAGGAAAAACCTTTATTTCAGTCTTTTTTCTTGGTTTTAATTTTTAACAAAGTCATCTTTTTTAAACTTAAAAGCTAAATTTAGATACTAATTCAGCATTTGCAGCTTGCATCCGTTTGATATAACGTGTATCAAGTTTGATACATTGTGATTATCGAAAAAAAGCTGTGTGTTACGTCCTTTTTCCTTTTCACAGTCGAAATAATTCCTATCATATTTAGCATACTTTTTAGGCTAATAAGTGTCATATATTTTTATTTCAATGTCACTTTACGATACTGAATAGTGACTAAATAATTTTAAATTCATTCAAATATAAAATTCCCAAGATATTTTTTAATAAATTCATTGACGACATTTCCTTTTTTATTGCTGTAATATAAAATATTGATAAATGGTTACTTTTATTTATAAATAACAAACTAAAACCAACATAATTATGTAAATACACTTCGAAAAAAACATCTTTATTAATTTTAATGTTGTTATAAACGATAATATTTCAACGCGACAAATACGTACATAGCAAACATACAAGTATTTTGTTACAGAATTTTGAATAAATAATTAAGTTTTATGAATTGATTAAATTATATATTACTGTACTAATTTGTATTCAAATGACTGTTAAAAATACTTACGAAAACAAACGTTTAGTAATATTTTTGGAATAATTAAAAAAAACATTTCGTTCCATAAAAAAATATATCAGGATAACAGCTAAGGTATTTTATACATTTTATTTGGATGGACAAAAAAATATTACTATCCCGCTTCCTCCTTTTGATAAAAACGAAAAGAAAGACCAGGGTGGCGTGAATTAGATAACTGCTTATCAAACTGTGGGTCTTGTTTATTTTTATAATTAAGTCAGCGCAAAAAACAGGAATAACAGTCAATAGAATAAAATAAGTTTATTTGTTATTGTTGAAGAAGTATTTATTAACCGTTTGAATACCGCGCAAATAAATCATTGACATGTCCCAGAGATACTGCGTGTTTTTGAGAAAAATAATTTTGCCTAACATACACTCGAATTCGATATTTTAAAAACCTATATTGAAAATATTGCATGTATTCTATTAGAATACCAAAAATTTGATTTTTTGAATGTCTTCTGTACACTTCCATTCATTTTGTCGATAACGACCTGGGATTCGCTTTTCGACTGGTTTTATCCAGTGCACGAATGCACTCAAACTGACGGGCAGCGAACGGTTTGCATTGTCTATATACAAACATAAGAGTGTATTCGTACTGTATAATTATTGTGAACCTTATTGATATGGCTGCAAAAATTTATGACATTAATTAGGTGTTATGAATTAAGTGGGTAGATTATAGCTATCGCGTATCTATGAATAAATTATTGGGTATTATGAAAGTATGAAATTGAATTAAAAATCTATTAAAATAATATTATTTTTGTGTAAATTCTCTGGAAGAAACTTTTTATTCAAAAATTTTGTAATTATTTTTTTTTAAATTGTAAATATTTAATTGAGAAAAGTTTAAATGTCATTGAATCAGATATACGGGTGTAAATTTTGTCCCGTTCGCTCCAACGGGTTGGCAGGCTAATGGTGCGAGCAGTGCGGGGAATTTATTCGTTTCGAATTGGAGATGATACCTTCCTCTCATTCTGAAAGCCTGTTACTTTTCAACCGAATTGTTTTTTTTCCGTTTCGATTTTTTCTCGTTTTTTTTACCATTGTGATAAATTAACAGGTAGACAAGAGAATTTTGTGTGGTCATGGAATAATTACATTCGTTAGAATAGAGCGATAAACAAATAATTAAAAATGTATATTGTCAATAATTAATGGAAAGGATATAAGAATAATTAATTGGTGAAATTTCAATATTTTCTATACAATTTTTGGGGGTAAAAAATAATTGCACTTGTGGATTGGATGGTTTTCACTGGTACAAGTGAACTCAAGTCAGTTCAAGTTCATCCGTGAACGCCTGAAGATAACGAAAGGCGAAACCTGGGTCGTTAGTGACAAAATCTGTGTAAATGTACATAATTTGAACGATTCAAATTTAATGAGATAAGTTAACTGAAACTAATATTTTTAATGCTCTATACCTAAATCTTCGTCCTTTCCAAAAAGATGGGTTGTGTGCAGAAATTAAAAGCAGTTCTCGTAAAAAAAACTCTGATAGCGGACATATGTAATATAAAGTTTAATAAAAATAAATTCTCTCAACTTTTGGGACGTGAGCTACAGGCAAGGTATAAGATAAATAATAAGGTTTTTATAGTAACAAACGCCCCTTATAACTTTACTTTTATTAACCCTTACATTTCTTAACAATGTTATTAAGGGCGCGTTGACTCAGTCAACATACAATGTGTTGTTTTAATGACATTTATTCTGTCGCGCTTTCACCGTTAACATTTTTTCGGGAAATAAGGGAAAGAAATTGATCATAACATATTTGGCAACACTTTCACAACTATGCAAAATTTTAAGTTTGGCTAGTTAAACAAAAAAAAAATAATGCTAGTAAGACCAATGTGATGTGTAACCAAACCTGTCTTGACTCTGATAGGACCCTTACCAGCGCGGGATAGATCATCGAGAGGGTTGACAGCTTCAGATACCTCGGCGTACATATCCCCGAAGACGGTAGTACAAAAAACGAGCTCGCCATTCGTTTAGGAATGGCTGGAGCCACATTCAACTCAATGCGGACTGTCTGGGACACACAGCTGTACTCGATTAAAACCAAATGCCACTTGTTCAACGCTTGCATTCTGCCGGTAATGCTTTACGGTTGCGAATCATGGCACCTGACGAAGACTCAGAAAAACCGTATACTGAGCTTCAAGAACAGATGCTTGCGTCGGATAATGGGGGTGAGGTGGTTTGATTTTGTGGGGAATTCAGAGATAAGGGAGCGTACAAGACAGCGTCCCGTCACGTCAGTGGTTATGGAGAGACGTTGGAACTGGCTGGGTCGCGTGCTGCGGATGCCTCCGGAAAGCCTCAATCCTGCCTGCCTCTTCTTTCGACCGGTGGGATTCCGGCGTCCCGGACATCCGTCGGGTACTATCCATAGGATGTACTCGGCGGAACTGAGGGATGCTGGCATGTCATGGGAGGAAGCAAAACTATTGGCGGGAGACAGGGAAACATGGAGGTACCGCGTGGCGGCCATATGCTCCACATAGGGAGCGAACATGGCCAAAGAAGAAGAATGTTAAACAAAATGAAATACTAAGTTTGAATGGTTCAAATTATGTACATTCATACAGATTTTGTCACTAACGACCAGGGTTTCGCCGTTCGGCAACTTCAGGCGTTCAAGTTCACGGATGAACTTGAACTGACGCTTAGTAAATGAATGTTTCGTGTTTAGATAATAAATAAATGTATCAACGAGTTTAAAGCCAAAAAGGATAAGCCCACGGGAATGCCCACAGATTTGAAAATGAAATACATTGCAGGTGAGTATAATTGGTTATAAGCAATCATTATATGCACAATTTCTTTGATTTGACGGGTAATAACGGAATAAACTTCTGGCAGAAAAACTTCTCTTTCGATAATCTTCATTGTTAGTTCATACTTCCCCTATTAGAAGCGGAGGTGGTTTGTAAGTATAAATGCAATCATCCATTTATGAAACAACAAAATTGTAATATACCGAGTCACGTGTTTCGTCTCTTTGATGAGCGTCTTTAGACAAAATATCGTTATGCTATATACAAAAAACTAAGATTTTTATTCTTAACTTATAAAATAATTAAATGTTTTACAACACCAAAATATCATATTACCATGAAAACCGATTCTGTTCGTGCAATATATTGCTTAACTTAATCCTTGTTATTACTTACTAGGCAGTTCCCGGCAAGCGTTGCAATGTAACTCAAAGAAAGAAAGTGTTTGTATTATAATTGTGTTTATTGAAGTGCATGTTACTGTTTTTCGTTTGACGTTTGCTGCCGATTGTCTATGGTACGGCACAATCACCACCTACCGTAATTTAATTTCACTACGCCATAAACCTTCGCGCAAGTGGCAGACATACAAATTATGGCAGACATACAAACATTGATTTTTTATATATAAGACAATAAGACCCACTGTAAGTTAATTGTACTATGCCTATGAGCTTCCCGGAAGTACAAGCAAAATGTTTGTTAAAGTTTTATTGTAATCAGATGAACAGTGTGGCAACGCATAAACTAGAAACAAATAAACATTCAATATCAAAGTTAATATTTGCCAAAGGAATAATCAAAGTTAATTTAAATTTTCTATTAAAATAAACATTCATTTTTAGATATTAGATATAGGTAGAGAAAAATATTGGTATGTCTTTATGAAATAGTATTATATGTATGCACAGGAAACAGAAATTTGACAATTGGCGTGGGTGATATGAGATATCAATAAAATAACTGTATTAAAAATTACATGCCAGATTGCAATATTACGTATATTATAATAAAATATAATATAACGCAATAAAATATTTCAATTTAAATTATTATAATGTGCAATAAATCAAGAGTGCCGCACTCTTTAGATCTAATGGATTATACGTGTACCACAATAAATTTTGCTTAGAATAAATAACCTCACTCTTCAAATAAATAATCCACCATTTCTCTTTTTGCGTGGGGGGTTAGAAGTCATTGAGCAATTTCGGTTTATATGTGATATAAAACTATTCAGCTCTACCATCTTGATTTATTTTAATAAAAAACGATGCTTTCTTCTACCATATCAACTGTGGAAAGGAAAAAGGACGTAACCCACACATTTTACAGGAGGCACAAAAAACGTGTTTTGATTATTTTAGGCCATATGCAAATTATGAAATATACACAACCTTGAAGTGCACGGAGACTTCTAAACTGGTGTTTAATTGACATAATAGAAATAGAAATTTTCTAGGATAAACCTTTTTTTCAGTCTTCTTTCTTGGTTTCAATTTTCACAAGCTCATCTTTTTTCAATCTTAAAAGATAAATTTGGATACTAATTCGACATTTGCAGCTTACATACTTTTCATAGAACGTAAATCAAGAACGTGTATACATTCTGATAAAATTAAATTAAATTGGCATACTCTAATATTAATTTAAGAAATTTTCTGAGGAAAACCTTTTTTTCAGTCTTTTTTCTTGGTTTCAATTTTCAAAAGCTCTTTTTTTTAAACTTAAATGCTAAGTTTAGATACTAATTTGGCATTTGCAGCTTACATACTTTTGATAATACGTGTATCAAGTTTGATACATAGTGATTATGGAAAAAAGCTGTTTTGAAAAAAATGTGGCCTACCTCCTTTTTTCCTTTCCACAGTCGATATTAATAATTAAGAAACAATTTAAGAATTTAGAAGTACAAAGGAAATTCAGTATCAAGCATCTAAATTATATAAAAAATAGTTAGAAAATAAAATACGCATTTATACTAATTCCACTTTTATTTTAACAAAATCAGGAACGGTTGCGCCCATGACGAGCATTATCAAACAATAATTTAAAAAAATACACATTATAGTGTTTTTAACAGAAAAAAAAAATATTGTAGTATAACAAACATTTGGTAATAAAGGGAAGTGGTAGATAAATATACAAATTATAAATCAATAACACTAAATAGACTATAATTAAAATATAATTACAGTAAATTTAGTGCCATTGAAGTATATAACATTTACGTTAATTTGGAAATATTTTTTTTACTGGGTAGGTTTGTATAAGCATTATCGACTCTTTTTCGATCAATTATATTTTGTTTTATCTAATTTATTTGCACAAAATACGGCAAGGTTTTTTGATACATTAATAAAGAGATATTTTCGTTTTGTTGTTTAGCCCGAACGACATTTATACATCCCACTCAATATCATTTGTTTTAAATCATTTCGCGTACAATCACTGAACGGAGTCAATAAATTAATCGGAAAGCCTGTTCGGAAAAGAATGTCAATAAAATTCACACGCAAATTTACGAACGAGGCTAATACGAGCATGTGATATCTATCTCAAAGAGAAAAAAACCTACTTATTTATACGATTTATAAATTTACGACATTGATTGCGCAATTGATTCTTTAGTTTCTAATGCCCACTATGTCAGCTGACAGATTTTGTCTTATCCAGAGGTTGTCAAATATTTTAATAGTGAAACCCTTTTACAAAAAATAACTTCAATTAAAAAAATATACAGACATTATGTCCGTATTCTCTACTATAGACCAGTGCTCGGCAACCGCTGTGCCGTGGGGCGCTACTTAGTGTGCCGCAGTGGATTACTTCAGTGAAGAAAATATCAAATAATTTGTTCAAACAACGATCAAAGTTGATCTTGATCAGAGTTGCCTAGTTGTAGTACTGAGGTGCAAAATATATATTACACAATTGAGAACGATGTCTAATGTTATTTTTGCATATACGCTCATGTATATATACGTACATGCATATTTGAAGTGAGCTGCGGAAATCTGGATAAAATTTTGGTGTGCCGTGGGAGAGAAAAGGTTGCTATAGACCAGCGTTTCTCAACCGGGAGCCATGTGGCCCCCTGGGGGGCCACAGCATGTCCCAAGGGGGCCACAGAAGAAAATTTCCGTTTTGGGGAGCCACAGCAGACTTAAGGGGGGCCACGGCCACCCAAAATATAATGAACTAAAATTTATACTAAAATGAAATAAAATACAGTAGGACAATTATACATTGCAGCAGAAATAATGTATGTATTATACATACTTTTTCTATTATTTTCCAATGGTATTTAGGGATACCATAATAACTGCATCTAAAAGTAAGTGTCGACAATATTGTATTGACTATCTTGTCCACGCATTTCTTTCATCACCCCGTGACAATATGAAGCTCATGTGCTTAATATGTTTTGCTTCGCTAATACTAATATCCATTTTATACAAAACACATGGGAATGAAAGAAAAACCATTTGAATAATTTAAAAAGCTTTAAGAAGTTTCCACATCAAAGAAAATAGGACATATAGTATCCAGGCATTTCTTATATAAACACGAAACATTCATTTACTAAGCGTCAGTTCAAGTTCATCCGTGTACATGAACGCCTGAAGATGCCAAAAGGCGAAACCCGGGTTGTTAGTGACAAAATCTGTAAGAATGTACATAATTTGAACGATTCAAATTTATTAAAATTCCACCAAGCACCTTCAGTCAATATCTTAAATTTTTAAATAATAATTTGTGTACAAAATTTTGTGTTGTATTTTTTAAAAAATAAATGTATATTTTTTAATTTTTCCCGAGCCCCGAGAATTTTATTACTATGGATAGGGGGGCCACGGAAAAATTTGAGACTCAAAAGGGGGCCACGGGCTTTAAAAGGTTGAGAAACTATGCTATAGACGACATGAACAATGTACTTGCGCGACAATCTTTGTAATTCAGACACGAATTAAAAGAAAAAAATCGTTTTAGTACAATCTGAAAATAAACTAATAAAAAAGGGTAAGTTTGCTCTTTTTCACTTAACAGTATATCGTCGGTATTCTGCCAGAAAACGTTAAGTCAATAAACCTTGTTTTGACAATAATACAAATAAATAAACGACAATCGACTAAAACGTTTACAGCTTAAAATGGTTTAGTCGTCTTATCATTTTAAGGTTGCTGTAGAAATAATAAATTTATAAAGTTTTAAAGTGTTATGTTATTTATAGGTTTTTTGCTAAAAACTATCTTGACTTTTTATCTATCGAAATAAATATATTAAATATGAGTGAAAGTGTTTTGTCAGACGATAAAGCATGTTTAAATCATAACGCCAAACACCCAATTTTGTACTTAACGTTTTCTGGCAGTATACCGACAATATTATCATTAGAGAACAAAATGACGCTATTTAATAAATGATATAACGCAATTTAATCCTAAACATTGAACCATTTAAAATGACATACTATAATTGTAGGGTTATAATGCAAAATGTACTATTTCCAAAACTCAAACATTTTAGAAGAGTCAAATACTATAACGAATAACACAAACAAAATAACATTTGCCTAAAAATATGATTTTCAATTTAAAAGCGACAGTGTTTTAGACATTTTATATTAAAACTAGTAGAACCAGTCGACTCCTTAGGCTTGAATTATCCTATCTGCATACCTCAGATTTTTTGGAAATAGTACGTTTTGTATTATAGCTCCACAATTGAGGATCTCATTTTCAAAACCTATCTAAAGACCATTTTTGTTTTTTTTCAAATTTTGATGCCAATTTTTTCTCCATTTCAATATCTACACAATCAATTAATATCCGTTTTCAAAACCTCTCTATACAGAGAAAACGCATTTTAAAAAACGTACTTAGTCTCAAAACCTACTGAAATGCAAAAACCACGAGCGCTTTGCCAAGAATTTTGTTTTTTGGAGTTAGGTAGCTTTTGAAACTAAGGCGCACAGATTCTTCGCGCCACCTGCGACCCACAGTTTGCGAACGGGTTGTCTATTAGAAAAATCATTATGGCGGTGGTAATTTATTGGTGTTTTAAAAAACTGGAACATTAAAAGTGAAATAAAACCGAGCGGAAAATAAAATAAAATTAAAGTGTCCGAATGGGAATTATTTATGGAAGTGGAAGATGACATTAGGCAGTCGCTTTGGCTTACAAATGCTGTGTTTAATTATTCGGCGAGCCGAAAAAACAAACACAAGCATGCTCCGATATTAAATAAATTAGTTTCGGGCTTGTTTGATTTCGGTGTAATGCTAACAGGTTATTTTGTATCGATCTACCTGACCGACAGATAGAATCCACAGTTGTAACTGACGTCGAACAGTAAAACTTAGATCTACCTTTCTCACGTGCATCGTTTTCCTACATCGGTCGTCTTGTGTAAGCTTTAATAATAATTTCTTAACCATCGTTTTCTTGCGTTGATCGTTCGACTAGGAAAAGTATCGTTTCCAAAAGGAAAAAATATTTTGACAAGACAAAAAATGTATTTTATTTTAGACAATAAATACATGAAGAATTTAAAATGAGTGAATAGTACAAATGTTATGTTTAAATATGTTTTCATGAAATATAACCGCCCCTGCATATGCAAGAGGTGCATTGATCCAATGCCACACTGACCGGCCGCCACTGCCACTAAGTATTGACAGTGAACACCGTATTTGTGATATTTTTTTGTTATTTGTAATTCAATACTTTTCCTCACTTTTTCTTTCATTTTTAATAGCTATAGTAAAATTCTTTTACGTTATCTATTACTAACGTGGAGCACATGAACTCTTTATGGAAAACGTGTAGAGACGTTGTTGTTAGTGAAGTTATGAAAAATGATAAGAGTCTGTCGTTCAATCTCTCTACAGAGAGTATGTAAGGAGACAAGAATGATGCTAGGAAACGGTTATAAACGGTCTAATCGGGTAGGTAGTGGGTGGAAATGAATAAAAACATGACAGGAACCTCATTCTGGGATTTGAGTAAAAATAGTTTAATACTTGACTAGAGGATCAATTACAAATAAAAAATCAGTGCTAGCTCATTAATTTTGAAATAATTGTAATCAAACTCAAAGTTCTCGTTATACCAATGGCTACAATGAACGGATTACCGCGGCAATTGCGTTGGACTAACTGAATGCGTCAACAGGACACAATTATTTAAATAAAAAACGGACGCGGTTAGTAAAATATATTTTCTTGTGATGTAATGAAAATCTGATTTTTTATACACTATTGGCGTGTGTAATTAATTTAATCTTATGTGAGCCAATCAATTAACACTAAAAACATTTAAGTCGACAAATTGGCAAAAAAGTAGTTCTGTAAAACGATCGAATAGAGAAATATTCAAATTCTGATGAACAGATTACACCAGGGTTTCCCAACTTTATCAGGGTTGCTGACGCATTCGAAATTGAAGTCAGAATTAAACAAAACAAATTAAATCGTAAATTGTTAAAAGTTGTTATGCAATTATTAAATGTTTGTAGTGGCGTTATTTTTTTTAAAATTTAAGTGTGTTTTTTTCTCATTTATTTGAGTCTATGTACGCATGGAGGCACAGATTAAGAATCCCTGCTTAACACTTTACTGTAATGACACAATATTTTATTGTTTTGTCCAAACAATTTAGTGAAAGTAAAAAGCGATTTAATCTTGAGCAGTTGTAATAATTTTCCATTTTTAATGTTTTATATAAGACAGATCTACATTCAAGTATTTTATTGTTTTACCGATAAAAAATTCTAAAATAAATAAACCATATATCAGATATAAATTGTTTTTAAGCACGTCTGCGTAAGATTAATGTCCATGGGACTACAACTCGGGTATAAATAACAGAATACTTTCAATAGTTACTTATTTAGATTATTTTAAGGGTAGGGTTTTTTCATTTTTTGAGAGGTATGTGCTTACAAAATAATTCAATTTGTGTATATTTTATATTTAAATTATATATTTTTTCGAAATTCACGCTGAAGCTTTCGGGATCGACCAAATTTTGCTTTGGGTTTGACCGTTCGATCACGATCTACCGGTTGGACACCCATGCTTTAGTGCTTATGCAGTTCCGACAGCAAAAATTAAAGAACATTTTTACTGTATAAAAAGCAATATTTTTCAGTGATCATTTGATAGAAAATGATCACAATTTTTACAAAAATAAAAATGTAAAAGAACTGTTAAATAATAAAAGATTACGAATGAATATCTTGGGGTTTTTAAAATCGATAAATTAATTGATAGAAATAAAATAGTAAATAACTTAAGCTTTAGGGATCGACCAAATTTTGCTTTGGGATCGACCGGTCGATCGCGATCTGCCGGTCGGACACCCATGATATAATAGTTTGTTTATTTATAATTAACATGAGATTCAGTTTTTTTCGATCACGACTACCAGGAAATACGCATGTCTTTCATAATCATTCATTTGTATGTGTAAAGTGGCGATGAAATAATAACAAGGTAATAAATGCATCTGACCAGGGTAGCATGAAAGTGTTTGGACAGTCAGGTGAAAAATAAATATCAACGATAAAAGGCTTAGCATAAAGTCACTGACGGATAACGACTGATTTTTATATTCTCCATGCGTTTCGGCTTGTACATTTTGAGATGCGATAAATATTATTAATATCTCTGGTCGCGAAAGAGGTGTTTTTTTTTTACCTTGTTATTATTATGTGCGCCTGATACAAGCAACCGTTAAAAATATGTAAATTTTTGCTTTTATTATTTTTAATATACATATTACAAAATTCTTTTGAAATACATATCGACTGTGGAAAGGAAAAAAGACGTAACCCACACAGTTAATTTTACAGAAGGTACAAAAAACGTGTTTTGATTATTTTGGGCCATATGAAAATTATGAAATATACACAACGTGGAAGTGGAAGGAGACTTCTAAGCTGGTGTTTAATTTATTTATGTAAGAAATTGTATAGGAAAAACATTTTTTTCAGTCTTTTTTCTTGGTTTCAATTTTTACAAACTCTTTTTTTTCAAACTTAAAAGCTTAATTAAGATACTAATTCGGCATTCGCAGCTTGCATATTTTTAATAGAACGTGTATCAAGTTTGATACCTTGTGATTATCGAAAAAAATCTGTTTTGAAAAAACTGTTGGCTACGTCCTTTTTCCTTTCCACAGTCAATATGTGTATTGAGAATGGTACCTAAGTAGCCATTGAAATAATAAAAAAAAACCCAGATGCGATCTCTTAGCGATATGACATATATATATTATGTCAAAGAACACAATTTTGAAACAAAAAGATTAAAGTTTTGGCAATTTTATTTTTTTTAAATGACGGCATACTAATAAAGATAAATTTGAATAACTAATGTTGACTTAAAATGTAAATTCTTTTTTTAAATATGACAGTATTGTTTATAATGCGATTAAATGAGTTAAATAAAAAAGTATAATAATAATTAAATATGGTTTAAAAAAATTCATTCTATATTATTTCACAACTTAATATTTTTTATTACTACTGAAACCTAATTCACACTATTATCAAACTAAATACTATGTTAATTGACTTGGCATTCACTTGATAGAACTCCATTATAATGGGGTAAAAATAGCAGCGTATTTAGTTCTATAGTTTTTATATTTATTAGTTGATAGCTATTTCGTGAGTGAATAACATGATGCATTGTGTATCTCTTCGGAGCCAGTATATATAGCTGAGAAAAATGTAAGTTTAATCATAGTGCTGACGATGACGAAAGCCGAAATAGCTATCAACTATATAAAAACTGTAGAACTAAATACGTTGCTATTCTTACCCTATTATATACTTTGTTTTTTTTACAGGAGTGAACTTTTTTTCGTATACGAATCTGCAAACTGTATTCAATATATTGTATAGTACAACTAATCCTCATTTTGGACGGGAAATACGGTCCATGTAAAAAAAACCGTGAAAAAATAAACGTGTACAAAAGAGGTGGGCATTGAGAAATTAAAGAATAGAAGAACAGTGTAAAAGTATACCGTGAAAAAATATTATTTATTGTTGAAACAATAAGTAAATAAATCACGGTGGAAAATTAATTATATATTTTTTTTACTCTGATATTAAATAAATTTTATATCATATTGCGGAAGGTAGGCAGGAATAATATGCGTGAATGATAGTGTGCGGAAAATTCTTGTAGGGGAAAGGCACTTGATAGAGGAAACAGGATAATCAAATATTTAGCAACAAATTCTCATATGCTGATAAAACGTAAAAAAAACCGGTAGATATTCACGAATGCTTTCTCATAAATAATTATTCATTTATAAATAGGACTATTAAATCAATAAAAAATGCGAGTATACTCTGATTAATAATATATAATAAGCCAATGGTTGCCAAACGTAAAGTGGCGGTATATGGCGTGATATTTTCAAAAATGTTGAGATAAATGAAATCGAAAATGTACAAATTCACGTTAATCTCCGATGCAAGATTGAATCAACCTGTGGTAAATATTATTTAATAAACCTGTAAGAAGCACTTTTAATGTGTTCGTTTTAATTCTTAGTGGAAAGACATGATAATATTTAAAAAAACATGTACTCTTCCACATTTTTTAATAAATATCAGGGTTGGTTCGCTCAGCACGTGCAAAATATTTATTATAAACAATAAAAACATGAAGAATTTATAATGAGTGAATGTTAAGATCAGGGAAGGGCAAACTTTTCGGATGAAGGGCCAAATTTGGGAATTCAAAATACGCGGCGGGCCGCAAGTAAAATACCATTTTATATGTACACCATTTATTGATGAGTAGAATGAGAGGAATGGAACTGTTTTACGTCTTTTAACATTTTTTAAAACACAAGTGCTGATTTTGTAGTTTAATGTTGTAATGTTCATCGGTGATGTTTGATCGTAAAGAGGTTCATGATTGAAAATGTTTGTTTACATATTTGATCCAAAAATAAAGATTATTATATTTATTTTTAATCTGTTTTTAAAAAGACGTTAAAAGATAAAAACGTGAATCTTTTTCAAAAATATAATATTGCTCGCGGACCGCAGAAAAATACGCGGCGGGCCGCGGTTTGCCCGTGCCTGGTATTGATATAATGTTTGAATATTGTTTCATAAAATATAACCGCCTATGCATATACATTGATTGATCCAATGCCACATTGACCGGCCGCCACTGCCTGAAAGTGATATAAATTTATGTGGAGCTCGATAAATAATTTAAATATATTGTTTGGAAGCCACTGATCTAAACGGTAAGTTCGTTTCCATATTGATTAATAACTTATTTTCATAACAAAGTTACATATATAAGACCTTGCAATAAAAGTGACAAGAAATAAATCACTTACATTGAACAAGTATACTTACTACTAATAATATATTAAAATAACTACTTTAAAAAAATCTTATTCTTAATCTGTATTATGATTTGATTCACACGGCTTCATTTTCTCATTTGTAAATTTATTTTTACATTCATTTGCATACTTATTTTTCATTCTGTCATATTATGACATTGGATTGTTTTATTGCGTATTTTTAATATAGCATATTATTATAACACAACCAGACATATTTATAACAGAATGAAACAATTTAATTTTTGTTTTAGCATAACTTGATAACTGCAAAATAACGAATTCACAGGTGGGTAATTTATACGGTTCCGGGTAGAGTCTCCGATTCTGAGATTCTGTTCATTTTTTTATCCTAGAATCCAGAGATTGTGATAGTACTAATCCCGGTCCTAAAAGCCTTTTTTTATTTTGGTAATTCCGTATAATGAATGAAATTCAAAATGAATGTAATGTTGATCCCCAGAGTGGAAAAAATGTCAATTCCGAATTAACAAAAAAAGGGTTCTGGATTGGATGCCCTAGTTCTGAGATTATTTTGTGGAAGACTCAACCGAAAACGAATTCTTTGTCAGGATACGTGGTCGAGTGGTCAACGTCGTTGACTTTGGTTGCAGGGTTCACGGGATCGAATCTCGATACGCACAGTTTCATTTAATGAATTCATACTGTGACAAACGTTATTTATTTAATTTTCATTAACCTGTTAGAACTCTATTATATTATATACACGGGTTATATTCTCGATAAGAGTAAGTTTTATGAGCTGATTTTTTCAATTGATATTATGACTTCATTTTCGAATGATTGAAACAATTGAATAAAGAGTCATTATTAAGGTTTTAATTGTCAATTCTTGCAGGGAATGCATTATTTATTAAATGCAGCATTTTTTAATTTTTAATAAAGATCTCGACGTTTTGCTAACTACGATCATTATAAACTGATGATTGATAATATAATATAGAACGGTTATGCAGAAAACGTTAAACCAGGGCTCGGCAAACATTCAAGTGAGAAGACCCAAGTTGTTATGGAAACAGGACAGAAAAGGTATCAGAGAGCCATAAATATGCAGTAAAAAAAAATGATAAGTTCAAGAGTTGATGTCTGAAAAACCGCATGTGGTTCACGAGCCGCAGTTTGCCGACCCATGCGTTAGACCATTTTAATTTTTAAAGCCACTGTAAACGGTTGTCTTCAATAAGAGAATAGAATAAATGAAACTATTATTTGCAAAACCGGTTCATTCCAAAATGTGTGAAACGTGAACAATGAATGTAATTTAGTAAGTAAAAATGCATTTTTTAGGTATTTTTTAGAAGGCAATCTCAAAAACAGCTTGATAGCATACAACATATCATTTCAAAGTAATTTAAAACTCAAAATACTTTCAAAATCTATATTATTTTACAAAATGAAAATCTAGTTTTATTTTTCAGCATTTTTGAATGAGCCGGGTTTGCAAGTAATAGCCTCAAATATTAAGTCTTGAATCAATTGAAAATTGACACATCATTTCAATGATTCCTATATTATTTTCTTTAAAAATTGTTTTCATTGATACTTTAACTAACGAAATTCGTTTGTTACTTTGACACATAATAAACCAGACGAGAACGATTAATTAAGAAAACTCTTAATCGTATAAAGTCGATTAGCGATAATAATTGATCTCAAAGATTATCCGAGAAATTTCTTAAAATTGTGTAAGAATTATTCACACGGTCGTTCCCGAAATCCGTCGACAATGTCACCATAACTATTTTAATTGGACGAAATAAGATTAAGTAGATATCTATTAGTATTCGACCGAATTCTCAGTATGTTCATGAATGTCACCCTACACTGAGTCAGGCGGAGAATGCGAAATGGCTTACACCACACTCGCGTATAGTTTAGGAGACAAGTAATTAATTTCATCCGTGGAGACGTTCATTTATGAACACGTCATACTTATAATATTCACTGAACACTCCAGTGAAGAAAGATTATCTTTCTGGTTATTGTATTGTAAAATTAACTGAGAACAAAATAACACTTGGAATCAGCGTGCAAGTTGCATTCAATGTTATTTCGAAACATAGTTTTCCTTTAATGATCTTTAATGAAGTTTATTCGTGTATTAAATAACAATCGATTGCTTATCAAGGTATTGCATATAAATTGCTAAGAAGTGATAAAAAATCACTTTTTCCGCAGTACACCGAGAATTGCTTTAAGATAATTGGAGCCCCTTATTAACGTGTTGGCAGCCCATCGCTGAATGTGATCCGTTATAATTTTCAGATTTGCGAAGTGTTTCATTGAGGAAATCTTGGTAGGTAAAGGTAGCCAAGTAAGTGTATACACTATACAGGAAGAGTTGACCAAAGATTTCAAACTTACTTTGCGAAATGTAAAAAAATTAAGAAAATTCCGATCAGAACCTTTTGAACCGGTACCACATGTAAAATCACGGTTTGTTAAATTTCAACACTTTACTTCAAAGTTATAAAACACATTTATTATTTTTAAAGTCGAGCTATATTGTTTTATCACTTATATTATTATAAAAATAATAAAACATTTTTAGTACTTTTTCCACATAAAATTTATTAGATCAGGACCGGTTTCGCTCATGATGAGCATTGTCAACTGATTGTCATCAGTTGTCATTGTCATCAGTTGACAATGCTCATCATGAGCGAAACCGGTCCTGATCTAATAAATTTTATGTGGAAAAAGTACTAAAAATGTTTTATTATTTTTATTATAATGCCATTCCACCAAGTATTGACAGTGAACACCTTAAAAGTGACTTATATTATTAACGACTCAAAATCATCAGTCATTAAGAGCGATGTGTTCCGATGATATTATAATTTCCAGATTTGCGAAGTGTTTAATTAATTAAGGAAAAAATTGAGAAACCTTGGACTAAGCAATGTTAGGTGGAGGTGGTCAAGTAAGTGTATACACTATACAGGGAGAGTTGACCGAAAATTCCAAACTTACTTTGCGAAATGTAAAAAAAAAATGGCCGGCGTGAAAAAAGGAAACGGATTCGATTGAATTTTGGGAGAGCGGCAGAAGTGGTCGATTTGCAGTCCAATTAAAACCGTGATGTCATTGGCACAATGAATACCTAAATAGTTTGTCGCTGCCTCGTCATCCATTTGTTTCCCATCTCACACCGCCAAAATAAAAGTATCAGCAGCCGTGAGAACGGTGTGGCTCGGCGGGTCGTCGTTTTGCTTTGCCAGCGGTCTGGGATCTTTACCGCGAGGCGGGTGGACGGGGGAAAGGTTGCCTTCGATGATAGCGAAACGTTTGCAATGTATGTTTATTAAATTTATTTAGAGGTGTAAAATACGACGGTGGAAACTGATAATACGAAATTGACAGCGAACTATTTCCGAAGTTGAAAACTTCTGCCAGAAAGAAAATGTAACATGTCAACATGTATGTTGTTTATTTCGAAGACTTATTATTGTTAGTCAATTCTCTTATATCTGTGTTTCCGTCAAAGTCAATCCACTGCACCCCTTGTATTCGCCGCAGGCATCTTTTTTTCTAACCAAGTCACTCTGCTTTCGTAATGTGCCATGTCTCGCAACCATAAACCAGGACTGCTGAATTTTTACAGACAGGAAATAAATAAAATAAGAACTTCCATATATGCTCGATTAGTTCCAGTGCTTTAACACTTTCAGAACAAGTATATGCAAGCTTATAAAACGTCGCTCGGTAACTTAATTATCTAAAACATTTTTATTTTTTTTACCATTTCCGCTCCCAATGTGGATCATATGGCTTCCTAATTGAGGTATCTCAACAGAAGTTTTTATTCTACGAGAACTGTTTGTTACTTAGTCGCTCAACCTCACTTTTTTCAAAGTAGGGAAAGAAGGATAAGACTAGAACAGGACTAGTGGTTGACTAATCGCTATCGCAACACCCAGTTATTAAGGGACCAGAAGAATGGGAGAAGAGGAAAATAATGTGAATTGACATCACAAACACCCAGTCTTCGATCACAACTTCGAATAGAATAATTCTCAAATTCACTGTGATCTTACCGGGAATCGATACCAGACCTGCGTGATCGGTAAAGCAAGCTCTAACCAACTGGGCCACAGCAAGCGAATTGTATACATTGTGATTATCGGAAAAAAACTGTTTTGGAAAAACTGAGGGTTACGTCCTTTTCCTTTTCACAGTCGATATGAAATTGACCGCGAATTATTTCCAACGTTGAAAACTTCTACCAGAAAGAAAAATACAACATGTTTATTTCGGATCATGCATAGCCCAAATAAAAGATCTGTCATTCTTGACAACTATATTATGTTTTTGATTTTGTTTTGTAGAATCGAGAACCTAAAAAAATGATTGTTTGTTACATACTCTGTTTCGAGCGTGTTTAGAATAATTTCAATATGAAATTTCGTACCCAGAATCTTAGGGGCCTCAAAAATAACTTTAATATAATCCATTTACATAAAATATATTTTCACTATTTTACTTAAAAGTTTTTATGTTTTCCGAAAAACAAAGCATCCACATTTGATTGCACCTGAGACCTCCTATGTGCTTAATTCACCACTGGTGTTATCACTAAATACCTGATATTTGACATATGTATGCATGCAAGTGCAAGGATGTACAATAACTGACAGTTACTAAATCGCTTATTTTGTTTACATATAAGAATTTAGAAAAATTGTTATCACTATGTTTAGAGAAAGAATGAGAAGAAACGCTGCTTTTTTTTTAATAGTTACACATTTACAATAAGAACATAACTATTCCACTGTTCTCATTCTTTCAAAGTTCATAGGTAAAAAATTAAGCAATTATATTCCCGAGTGAATTCTTAGAAAAAATAAAAAAATTATAGCAAAATGGATAATAAATAGAAATAGTTAAAATGCGGTGAGCCACGGCTTCTGAATACCTGCACAATATTGCGGTTTACGGGTTCTGATAATTAATATTGCACAATTAAATATAATAATAAACCCTTTTCTAAAAAACTATTGGTTCATTATTTCTTTAGCAGAATCCCAGGTGATAATATTCAATATTGTACAACTGAGCGATGAAAAGAAAGTTGATTTAAATAAATATTTTGTTTTAGTTTTTTTTTTAAATAAGAGTGGAAACGAAATTGAATAACTTTCCTAAGAGGTAACCTAACCTTACATCACCTTACAAGTCAGATTAGGTTAGGTAATCTATCAAAAATGCTACAGTAAAAAAACTATTTTGACAAACGTTTCTATATACAACTCGTGATCTATAATACCGTAAAACAAAAGTGTACATCTTAGTTACTAATTTATATTACAAAAACTATGTACTTTAAAATTAATATATTTTTTTTAAAATCAACCAAATTACACGCTGTATTTAAGAATAATAATATATACTTCTCACGAACAGGAAATATAGATCTATTGAACCTTAAAAACACAAAGACTTTTACAAAGATTAAATACATGTTTTTTTGAATATATTAAGTTTTTTTATATAAGTGAGTCATAGGTATTAAAATATTTTATTCAGAGATAGGTAAAGTTGTAAAAAAACACCTTGATATTTTACGGAAATTGAATAAAAGCGATGCATTAAATAAATAAGTTTACTATTACGAACCGTAAGATAAAATATATCAGATCGTTCAAATTATGTACATTCATACAAGTTGTATCACTAAAGACCTGGGTTTTGTCTTTCGGCATCTTCAGACGTTTCAAGTACACGAATGAACTAGAACTGAAGTTGAACTGTCAAGTTATAAAAATTAAAATTTAGAATCAGAATAAAACTTGTATAAATGTATATAATACACATAATTTAAACGATTGAAATTCTACCAAGCATCTTCAGTCGAAATCTTAAATTATTATTAAACTCGATAATACGTTTATATTAAATAAAAAATAGCTCTGTTCTTTGCGTACTTCTGACGGGTTTCTAACAGTTTGCAAACCGTCAGAAGTGTGCAGAAGAACAGAGCTAGTGTGTTAAGTAAATATATCGTAAATCTTTTTTATTCATGATGTAGTACAATAAGTGTTTTTATTTTATTGAATAATTACTATGCATTTTATTAGCAGTATATAAACATTCAAACTCGGTTATTAACAAGTGTCTACAATTATTTGACAAACGCACAACAGTTAGTTTATTAATAACCCGTTGAATAATATTTCTTCTATGTTTATTATATTTCAATATATTTATTTAATTACTTATCAAATTTATATTTAATGATAATTATTATACTATTAATTTATTTTTCACTTTTAAATAGATATTCCGATTCATATAAACTGTAAATAACTGGAATTGGTAATTACACGATTTTATCCTCAACCAATTTATAATAACAGTGTTTTTTTAGATATGAACTGATATTTATTTTTTACGCAATACATTATTTATATCTGTTATTGGGAATATTGAGTCTTTTTTATGATTTACAACCAAATAATTTTACCACTGTAAGGGTGTTCACTGTCAATACTTAGTAGAAAAGAATTATATTGAAAAAATTAAATACTCATTTGTACTAATTCCCACATTTATTTAATAATTAATAATAACCGGTTTCGATTATACGAGCATTATCAATTGTACAGTATTTAATTTTTTTCGATAATTTTACCTTACGTTATAAAGGAGGTAAAAGTTACAGAAAACTTCGACGAAAAATGTGAAATTTATGTATCGATTGATTAAGCATTTTATTGGCAGAACTCTAATATAATAAGTTCAAAAAAAGCAATTTATTTTAGCCGTACAAAATTTATTGCACTGAACAAAACTTTAAATTCGATTCAAGTATAACTTCAAACCAGGTTAAAGGTTTATTGTATGAATAAAGGATTAAACAACATATTAAATCTGTATTTCTTTAAGGTTGTTCACTGTCAATACGTCAATACGAAAGGCATTATATTCGTCATGAGCGAAACCGGTCCTGATATTATAGAATAAAAGTGTAATTAATACAAATGAGTATTTTATTGTTTAAATATAAAATCTTTATTTTGTAGAATGTAGAATTGTATTATTTATTTATTGTTTTAACTCTTAACGAATGATCACAAATGTTTGCCCGCATAATTGTTACCGGCAAATGGGAAGACAATGTACTTACATTGTAGACAATCAGACAACATAGTTACGTTTTTACACTTTTATGTGACATTTAATATCTTACAACTTTGATAATATCAAGCCGTAATAGGTAGACAATTTATAAATTTTGCAGAAGGTTTTTTTGTGCGTTTAATAAATAGTAATTTATGGTCAATGCCTATCCTGATAGTATAATAAAATTTTCCGACTACTTTAAGTTCTCTATATCAGTGTTTCTCAACCGGACTCCACGTGAAACAAACGATAACAAGTCAAAACACTATAATGCACAGACCCTAAACAATATCAGACGAATGGGATACGCTTAATTTTTTTGTCACTGACGCCTTTTGGCGATGTTAAACAATAACGCAATATACCAAAATGTGTCGTTAAAGTTCTTTTTGCCGATTAAAGGTCGATTATGTAAATGGCTTATTATATAACCCATATACTTTTGGTCCAGATATGTAGTCACCAAATTTAATTTTGCCTGGGGCCTCCCATGTGCTTATTCCGCCACTGTAGTTAATTGATCTAACTATAAATATTGTTGTTATTTTACTAGGATTGCAGAAAAGAAAGGCCATATTCATTGATCCGTAGTTTATTGAAGTTACATCAAATATTATACAATTAAAATAAACATTTTTATGTATGAAAATTAATAAAAAAAATGAATGTAGTAAAACGCCCGCACTCGAGGATCTATATTATATAAAGCCAGCGGTGGGCTGCCAATGCGTTAACAAGAGGCTCGCTTAATCGCAAAGCAATTCTCAGTTTTCTAGGGGAGGAGTGATTTTTTTATCACTCCTATGCTGTTATATGCAATACTTAAATAAGAAATAGATTGTTACTTAATACACTTTATACAATTATATTATTCTAACGATATGCAGTTACTGTAAACTTATCAATGTCAATGGCTAAAAATGTACTACCGTGTATAATGAAGCTGTCGTATATAACATATAAGTCAGAAATTGCAGATATATACTAATTTGATCTGAGAATATTTTCTATTCGTAAATTAACAAGGGGTTCGCCGGCCTACGTAAAATGTAACAAGAGGTTCGCGCGAGCCCTTTGTTAAATTTAACCTCCACCACGTACCTGTCCTATATTAACTGCAGATACGAACCTTTACGACTGACTTTGGGTTGTTAATTTTTTTAGTGGCTCACCTGGAGAAATTGCAATAGGAGCAAGAAAAACTGCAGCTGAAGTCCGTGGGACATACTTCTGGTCAGTAGTCGCCACACAACCCTACACATTGTAGCGGTCGGAATGGCAAAAAAATATATATCACAAACACACACTCATACTCCGGGTTTGCAAACCCAACAATTTTGTCACTCAACCAAAAAAACCCAGGATTCAAAATTCCGATCACAACCTTCTGAACCGGTACCACATGTAAAATCACGGTTTGTTAAATTTCAACACTTCACTTCAAAGTTATAAAACACATTTATTATTATTAAAGTCGGGCTATATTGTTTTATTAATGTAATTGTTTTTATGATATGTTAATGAATACAAATAATTAATTATTTATAAAATATTTTCAAACATTCGGAATTACAATACTTTAAAGGTTGATTAATATTGTCACAAATAGTACTGTTATATGTATTATCACAGTTATTTGAAATCAAATTTTAAATATAATTTGTGTTGATTGTTTATTTCATACTGGGCTTAAATTGTTGTTATTTTATTATGTTAAGTGTATACTGTATTTTAATGCGGGAAATAATATTTTATAATCGTTGGTAATGTTGCAAGACTACAATACAATGTTTAGGTTTCAATAACTTGAGTGTTTCGTTTTGTTAATAATTGCTTATACAGTTTCACAGCACCGTTTTGTGTTTTGGAGAGTAAAATCTCCTAATTGCTCGGGTTATTAAAATAGACTACCATACTGTCGGGCAATTAATTGAAGCCGGTGGGAACTCAAGGCGGAGAGGGGGGCTCTGACAAATAAAACAATTAGTTTCTGGCAACGGGCCGCTGACAATGTCGCATTAATAATTACGGTTATTGCCCACGGAACGAAACAAATCCCGAACGCACGGGATAACAATAATTATTGCATAAAACACGGGGCAGATTAATCAAAATTTTGATATAATATCAACACTTTTAATCACAGAAAACATTCAGTTTTTACGTTTTATTAATTATAGTATTTTGTCTCTACACTGTATCGATTGTATTTTTTTTATATATAAATATGTTGTTAGAATTGTTTTATTTATTTTAAATAAACAACAAAATAATATAGTTCACTTTTTTAATTAATAAATTCGGTTCACTGTTTGCACGTTTCGGAACGCACCGGAAAATTCGTAATTCAAAAAACAGCCGCGAAACAAGAAAAGTACTGTAGTAATAATTGGAACGCACCCCGCCGGTGTACCTAACCTCAAATGTAAAGGTATCACGGGGACGATCCGCTCCTGGTTCGGAAATACGACGCAAGATGGGTGTAATAAACTCACGCACACGCTTGTACCTTCGGCGCTGGAGGGCGCGGGGCTACTGAGGCTGCCATAACCGGCGAGCCGCGGGGCTATGCCCCCTCGCACCCTGAAAATGCCTCTCCCGCCCCCCGCAGCCTTCGGTCGGTCCAGCCCGCGGGGAGGGGCATTCGTCGGTTTTTTGCCGCTGTTCGAAATTCAAACCACTTGATGCTTGCAGACTTGCATATTAGACGGATTAATCGATTGTTCCGCTGGTACAGGTTATCCCATTATCTCTCTTTACTTCTAATACATCGCGACAATACAAGCGCAGAAGTATTTTATTTTGAAAATAGTACAATATAATACATAGTAACATTATTATTTAAACATTTATATTTGAGACATTAAAATCGAACACAAAATATCGATTATTTAGTGCACAGATTGTATGATCGATCCTTCATGTTCTTATTACATTGAATTCAAACAACCTTTTTCGCATGGAAAATATTATTAGTCGCCTGTGTGGTCGAGTGGTCAACGTTGTTGGCTTCGGCTACGGAGGGCCCGGGTTCAAATCCCGGTACGGACAGTTTTATAAATTGATTTTTCAATCGATTTATGAATTTCGGTTCAAAGGAATGGATGTATGTGATGTCTTGAATTCCCCCCTCTCACCCATCCTATCCGATGAACGGGGCGTATCGAGAGCGATAAGCTTACCATTAGTCCTGTCCTAGCACTATCCTTCTATTCCTACTCTCTTTAGAAAAAGAGAGGTTGAGCAACTGAGTAACAAGCAGTTCTCGTAGAAACACATTTGTTGAGATAAACTCCATTAGGAGTCCATATGCTCCACATTGGGAGCGGACATGGTTAAAAAAATAAAATAAAAAAATATAAATAAGTTTTTACTATTAATTACGTAACACATACTTTTTCAAAACAGCTTTTTTCCGATAATCACAATGTATCACACTTGATACACGTTCTATCAAAAGAATGTAAGCTGCAAATGCCGAATTAGTATCTCAATTTAGCTTTTAATTTTGAAAAAGATGATCTTGTAAAGAATTAAAACCAAGAAAAAAGACTGAAATAAAAGTTTTTCTTGGACAATTTCTTTAATTAATATTAGATTATGTCAATTAAAAACCAGTTTAGATGTCTCCGTGCACTTCAAGGTTGTGTATAATTGATAATTTGCATATGGAACAAAATCATCAAAACACGTTTTTTGTGCCTCCTGTAAAATTTGCTATGTGTGGGTTACGTCCTGTTTCTTTTCCACAGTCGATATGTATCTCAATAGAAAAACCTAATTAAAGATGTGTTGGTGTTTTTACAAACACGTAATTTAAACATATATGTAGATTTTAGACGCGTTATCTTTTTAATATACGAATTACTATACGTATATAAAAATGCAAATGTATGCGAATTTGAACAAATGATTTGTTTTATTGGGTGCCTGATTCACAATTAATTTTCGCAAATCGTTAACCAGCCTTTGTATGGGTATACAAAAACATTTCGGTCTTATTTATTGCACGGGCATTTTTCTGGATTGAAAACAAAAATGTTTTATATCTTTAATTCTATTCAATTTATCGGACAATCAAAAAATGTCTATCACACCACGCACGATGTTAATGTGAAATACGTATTTGATTTTACGTTTCTATACTCAATTGCGAACTAAAAAGCAAATTGCCACCATTGTGCGCGGAGTCATTAATTATTTGTAAATCAATTATTTATAGGGTGGTTTGTATTTTTAAAAAGCAGAACAAAATAAAAAAATTAAAAAAAAATTGGCACAATATTTTTATCGTATCTTTTTATGCAATAATTGCATATACAAATTTGAATTATTTTGATTTTGTACACTTCCATATATTTTGTCGATAACGACCCGGGTTTCGCCGTTCGGCATCTTCTGGTTTTATCAAGTACATTCGTGCACTTGATTTATGGATTTATTATTTATGGAAGTGTACAAAATTAAAATAATTCAAATTTGACATTAAATTTCCATCGAGCACCTTCAGTCGAAGTTCTAAATTAATTTCATATACATAAAATAAAGTTTGAAAGATTTATAAATCTATGTTTATAAAAATGAATGTTTGTTTGTTCGTACTCTATGGGCTGCCAAACCGATGATCCGATCGCAATAAAACTTTGACAAACTTTTTGCTTGCACTTTCGGGAAGGTTATAGGCATATTAAAATCAACTTGCAGAAGGTCTTGTAAATAAAAATCAATATTTGTTTGTCTGCCATACCGTTCATGCAACTTACGCGAAGGTTATAGGCGTAGTGCAATTAAATTACAGTAGGTGGCGCGTGTGTCGTACCACAGACAATCCGCAGCAAACGTCAAACAGACAGAAAAAGAAAACATGCACTTCAAAAAACACAATTAAAACATAAGCACTTTCTTTCTTTAAGTGGGATTGCAATGCTTGCCGGGAACCGGCTATTATTTAATAAAAATAAAGATTTGTTGTGGGTTTCATTTTCCCTCTGTTCTAATTCAGTGGTCAATTTGTCGTATTTTTTCGTTTCTAACAACATGATATTTAGATACAGTTTTTAAAAATATTTTATTAAGCCCCACAGTCTCATATAACCCCCCCCCCCCCTAGTGCCGTGCACTCTATATTTGTCAGCTTGTCGAAAATCATCTGTAGGCCGTCATTTCTTTATCAAGTCAAAATACATATAATTTTCGAAACAATGAAATAGTCAAGCTTTTATTTTAAAATACATGTCCGCTCCAAATGTGTAGTATATGACCTTCTTATAAGCGTGTATATCCGTATAAGTTTTTCTTCGAGAACTACTTTTTTTTCAGTTGCTTAACCTATCTTATTTTTCGGAGAGATTAGGGATAAAAATGATTGACTCTGAATGAGTGATTGTTTAATCACTCTCGATACAACCCGCTATTCTAGGATTTGGGAAGGAAGTTTTAGCATATATGCCTTTGAACAGAAACAAATCATCTAATCTGAATTTTTGAAACTATTTTCAGCTCAATGCAATCTTTTATTCCCGAGCTATGAACCAAATAAAATGATTTCCGAATCCCAATAAAAATTTGGACGAAGCAGGGTGGTATGAATAGTCATTTTTATTCAAATTTCGAAACCATTGACAAAAAGATTTCACTTTTGCGTCGCGTCAGATTCCCGCCCAATAAACTAACCGCTTTATCTTGTCATCTGTCATCGGCGATATATTCCAATTAATTTCGTTTTCGTGCTATCGTCAAAACACATCGAAATGCGATGTGGCATTTAGATCTTTAAAATACACCTTTTTGGTATAATTTAGAGTCAATTAAAACTGAATATTTCAGCGATACAATCTCGCCGTGTGTTTAGAAACAGAGTTTAACGATTTTTTTGGAATTGAAAGACATTTTGTCAATGACAGGGGAATACGGCCACCCAAATTGCTAGCACACTGTTTTATTGTTTTTTAATAATTTGAATATGTCTTCATTATTATCGTTATTTATTACAATATTGTTTTTAGGTTTTTCCTACACCAGCTTCATAGTATTGGAAATAGATTTGAATCACGTCTGAGCATAATTGTCGTATAATAATTACGCCATCTTCGAAAACAAGTAAACGCGAAAAGTGAAACTTCTTTATAATGGTTTCTAAATTTAAATTTAAGATAGTAGTCTTACTATCTGTCTTTGTCCAGATCAGTGGCTCTCATGGGCGGCCACCAATAGCTTCATAATTAATATTGATATCTAAAAAAAAACTTATACAGTCAAACTTGGTTATTACGAGGAAAATTACCGACTTAATTTTCTCGTTATAAACATTACTCGTTATATCAGAGAATATGTATTTTTTTAATAATAGAGTCACTTAAACTGTCATTTGTAAATTCTTTTCATTTTCAATTGTTGTTTAACACCTTTTATTTCAGTTTATTTTTGTATAAATAGCACTCTTTATATATTTTTCTTATCAGTTGACAATGCTCGCAATGAGAGAAACCGGTCATGACATTTTAAATAAAGTGGAATAAAGTACAAATGAATATTGTGTTTTTATTAATATTGTTCGTTTATTGCCGTTACAAATTTTATAATTGCATTCTGACCTTCTTAAATCATTATGATTCTTCCATTTATATATTCTCAATTTATTAAATTATTATCCTTGCTTAAAATCAAAATACTCATTATTAAAAGTAACAAAAAATAAATCTGTTTTAGGTCATTTGAAGCTCTGCTTGGGAACAACAGGATAGACGATCTAAAAATGGAATATATGCTCACTTGTCATAATATGGAAAGGTTTCACCGCCTGGCGTAAAACAACTAAGTACGTTAATACCTGCCTTTATTATTTTAACATTATGAAAAATAGCTTTATATTATCAAAAGTCAAATAATATTTAAGGATTACTATTTTTTTTAATGAAGTCATTCTATATAAGTGTAATAAATTATTGAAGTCGATTTATTTAATGGTTTATTTTTGTTTATTATACCAAAACAATAGCGCGAACAAAAGACCAGAAAATCCGTTTCCACTGTTCTGGTACACATAAAAGATTATAGTATATTACTGCGGTAGGATCGTGAAATACTCGTGACTACCAGTGGCGTATCAAAACGCTTGCTTCCATACCCTAAAGGTGATCAAATTAAAAACTACATTATCATGTTTCTTATGTATTTATAGTTTACTAGCTGTAAGCCCGTTGCCCAGCAACGTGAGATTTTTGTTGCATTGCGTTTAATTTAATTTAATTTTATTTTATTTCATTTCATTTTATTTTATTTTAATTTATTTTATTTTTATAGTTAGCAGAAATTTCGTAAATTATTTAATATTTAGAATAATGTTTAAGTTTGCTAACAACAATTTTTCGTAGTAGCAGAAACTTCGGAAATTACTTAATTTTTAGAATAATGTTCAAGTTTGCTGACAACTATTTTTCGTAGTAGCAGAAATTTCGTAAATTATTGAATTTTTGGAATAATGTTTAAGTTTGCTAACAACAATTTTTCGTAGTAGCAGAAACTTCGGAAATTACTTAATTTTTAGAATAATGTTCAAGTTTGCTGACAACTATTTTTCGTAGTAGCAGAAATTTCGTAAATTATTGATTTTTTGGAATAAAGTTTAAGTTTGCTAACAATCATTTTTCGTAGTAGCAGAAATTTCGTAAATTATTGAATTTTTGGAATAATGTTCAAGTTTGCTAACAACCATTTTTCGTAGGAGCAGAAATTTCGTAAATTATGTAATATTTGGAATAATGTTCAAGTTTGCTAACAACCATTTTTTGTAGTAGCAGAAATTTCGTAAATTATTGAATTTTTGGAATAAAGTTTAAGTTTGCTAACAACCATTTTTCGTAGTAGCAGAAATTTCGTAAATTATTGAATTTTTGGAATAATGTTCAAGTTTGCTAACAACCATTTTTCGTAGTAGCATAAATTTCGTAAAATATTTAATTTTTCGAATAATGTTCAAGTTTGCTAACAACCATATTTCGTAGGAGCAGAAATTTCGTGAATTATTGAATTTTTGGAATAAAAAAAAAGTTTGCTAACAACCATTTTTCGTAGTAGCCGAAATTTCGTAAATTATTGATTTTTTGGAATAAAGTTTAAGTTTGATAACAACCATTTTTCGTAGTAGCAGAAATTTCGTAAATTATTGAATTTTTGGAATAATGTTCAAGTTTGCTAACAACCATTTTTCGTAGGAGCAGAAATTTCGTAAATTATTGAATTTTTGGAATAATGTCCAAGTTTGCTAACAACCATTGTTCGTAGTAGCATAAATTTCGTAAAATATTCAATTTTTGGAATAAAGTTTAAGTTTGCTAACAACCATTTTTCGTAGTAGCAGAAATTTCGTAAATTATTGAATTTTTGGAATAATGTTCAAGTTTGCTAACAACCATTTTTCGTAGCAGCAGAAATTTCGTAAATTATTTAATATTTGGAATAATGTTCAAGTTTGCTAACAACCATTTTTCGTAGTAGCCGAAATTTCGTAAATTATTGAATTTTTGGAATAAAGTTCAAGTTTGCTAACAACCATTTTTCGTAGTAGCAGAAATTTCGTAAATTATTGAATTTTTGGAATAATGTTCAAGTTTGCTAACAACCATTTTTCGTAGGAGCAGAAATTTCATAAAATATTTAATTTTTGGAATAATTTTCAAGTTTGCTAACAACCATTTTTCGTAGTAGCATAAATTTCGTAAAATATTCAATTTTTGGAATAAAGTTCAAGTTTACTAACAACCATTTTTCATAGTAGCCGAAATTTCGTAAATTATTGAATTTTTGGAATAAAGTTTAAGTTTGCTAACAACCATTTTTCGTAGGAGCAGAAATTTCGTAAATTATTGAATTTTTGGAATAATGTTCAAGTTTGCTAACAACCATTTTTCGTAGTAGCATAAATTTCGTAAATTATTTAATATGTGGAATAATGTTCAAGTTTGCTAACAACCATTTTTCGTAGTAGCATAAATTTCGTAAAATATTCAATTTTTGGAATAAAGTTCAAGTTTGCTAACAACCATTTTTCGTAGGAGCAGAAATTTCGTAAATTATTTAATTTTTGGAATAATGTTGAAGTTTGCTAACAACCATTTTTCGTAGTAGCAGAAATTTAATAAATTATTCAATTTTTGGAATAAAGTTTAAGTTTGCTAACAACCATTTTTCGTAGTAGCAGAAATTTCGTAAATTATTGAATTTTTGGAATAATGTTCAAGTTTGCTAACAACCATTTTTCGTTGGAGCAGAAATTTCGTAAATTATTTAATATTTGGAATAATGTCCAAGTTTGCTAACAACCATTTTTCGTAGTAGCAGAAATTTCGTAAATTATTGAATTTTTGGAATAATGTTTAAATTTGCTAACAACCATTTTTCGTAGTAGCAGAAATTTCCTAAATTACTTAATTTTTGGAATAATGTTTAAGTTTGCTAACAACCATTTTTCGTAGAAGCAGAAATTTCGTAAATTATTGAATTTTTGGAATAATGTTTAAATTTGCTAACAACCATTTTTCGTAGTAGCAGAAATTTCCTAAATTACTTAATTTTTGGAATAATGTTTAAGTTTGCTAACAACCATTTTTCGTAGAAGCAGAAATTTCGTAAATTATTGATTTTTTAGAATAATGTTTAAGTTTGCTAACAACCATTTTTCGTAGTAGCAGAAATTTCGTAAATTATTGAAATTATTGAATTTTTGGAATAATGTTTAAGTTTGCTAACAACCATTTTTCGTAGAAGCAGAAATTTCGTAAATTATTGATTTTTTAGAATAATGTTTAAGTTTGCTAACAACCATTTTTCGTAGTAGCAGAAATTTCGTAAATTATTGATTTTTTGGAATAATGTTTAAGTTTGCTAACAACCATTTTTCGTAGTAGCAGAAATTTCGTAAATTATTGAATTTTTGGAATAAAGTTTATGTTTGCTAACAACCATTTTTCGTAGTAGCAGAAATTACGTAAATTATTTAATTGTTGGAATAATGATTAAGTTTGCTAACAACCATTTTTCGTAGTAGCAGAAATTTCGTAAATTATTTAATTTTTGGAATAATGTTAAAGTTTGCTAACAATCATCTTTCGTAGTAGCAGAAATTTTGTAAATTACTTAATTTTTGGAATAATGTTTAAGTTTGCCAACAATTATTTTTCGGATTTTAAATTATTTAACAATTATTTCTAATAAAAATCAAAAGATCAAATCCAATTTTTCAATAAAAAATCAGTTGCACATTTTGTCCAAGTGTATGAAAAAAGCAAAATATTATTCTATCATATATCCATATCATAATTTGAATATTCTTAATGTATTAAAGAATTCTAACAGATTTTCAAGGTCAGACGTGAAAAGATTCATCATTATGATTCAATTGATCAAATCCGCTCCAAAAAATATTAGTCTCACATCGACTCACACGATCAGACGATTCATTTCGATAGCCCTATAATCATAGTTTGCAATAGTCGAATTAAAGTCTTTGATTATTCGAATATTATGATGTATGGTGATACAATACTTTAGCTCTACACCAAGAAATATCAAATTTTCAAACGTGGCGATATCAGAACATTCACGCCCGGTTTAAAATAAGCCGCTCCCATTGGATAGAACAACATTTCAAAAATGTGCTGTTCAGAATAAATCGAAATCATTGGTCTGTACCTTACTGCGGACGTCCTTACAGACGGACCTTATCGGCTATTAATGTTAAGATTATTTTTTTTTACTTAAATTTTTGATTTAAAAAAAATATATTTGACATTACAGCTTACGCCGACGCGTCAAATATTTTTGAAGTTGAAAGATCATACAAGAGAATTTTCGTAAGTCACATGAGATTAACTCTAGGAGAATTAACTTCACAAACACCTATGTCTTAGATCTCAAATTAAAATTGAAAAAATCCATTTCGAACCCAGACCCATCTGATCGGTAGAGCAAGCTCTAACCAACTAGACCACAGCGGGCGGCGAAGATATTATGAAATGTATAGATAATACAATAATATCGTCACTGTGGACGAGTAGGCTTTTTTTCAAACAGTTTTACAGTCAAGGGTTCATATCCCTGAACTTTCAATTAAAGGATTTATGGTAAATATTTATCTGGGGAAGAGGTGATTTTTATTTATATTTTATCACTCTTATGCAATTATATGGAATGCTTAAATAATCATTAGATTGTTACTTAATGCACTTACAATCAGTAGCGTCCGGTCAATGTGGCATTTGATCAATGCACCCCTTGTATATGCAGGGGCGGCTATATTTCATGAAATAATATTCAAAAATAACATTTATACCAGTCCCTCATTTTAAATTCAATAAAATAAAATATTTTTTTCTAAAATATTTATTATAGACAATAAAATAAATACACGAAAAATTTAAATGAGTGAATGGTATAAATGTTATATTTGAATATTATTTCATGAAATATAACCGTCCTTGCATAGACAAGGCGTGCATTGATCGAATGCCACATTGACCGGCCACCACTGCTTACAATATTGTTATAATGTATGCAAACTTATCAAACTTATCAATGTCTATAAATGTACTATTGTGTATACTGGAAGCTGTCGTAGATAATATATGTCAGAAATTTCAGTCATGTACTAATTTGATCTGAGAAAAATATTTTCCCTTCCGATACCCCTCCAGCCCACCCCTGAATATGCGTGATTATTGTCTTATTTAACCCTTTCCTTGATCAATGTTGTTTCAGTGTACGCCGCTGCCCTCCGAAATGTCGAAGAGTGAGGAAGCCCAGCGGTATATGATGAGCACAATATAAAAAGTACAAAGTATCGCTGGGTCGAATGCCGCCAGCCCACACTTTTAATTAGACAGGGTCATATAAACATAATTAAAACACAAACATAAACCTCAAACCGATAAACAAAAAAAAATAACCCAACTTATTTACAGCCAGACCCTGCAATGCGAGGCTTCATATCACACGGTGAGGTTTGCAGTGAGAAAATGATTTTTTGATTTGACAATCATTAACATTATGGGAGGATTATCGTACGGGACATTCACCACTTCAAAGATTCGTATACATGTACACATTTTCTTATGTCGGGATTTTTAAAAGGACTTGCAATGCGGGACTTGGGATTTGTCTATTGAACTCGGGACAGTACCGATCAAATACGGACGTCTGGCAGCTCTGGTGCCAACCCACAATGTGACCAGACGTTCTGTTTTCAGACGGTGTGTTCCGGTGTCCCCGGACACAGCTTCGGGACCGTTTTCGAAAAGAGAAAATCTTGCAGTAGCAAATTAAAAAAAAAGTACGCAAAATCAAAATCCTGACGTTAGAATCAATACTAGTAGATGAAGTTGTAGGCGTGTGCATGTAGTTAATACGTTTTAATGTAAATACTGTATTTTTTAAAATAAAAAAATATAATACAGTTGATGTTTATACGTCAGCTTATTGAAAAACTACTCGACTTTTACGTCTTAAAGAAATAGTACTTCATTGATCGTCAGATGTGAAAAGTTCTGAACATATTGAACACTATTTAAAGTCAAGGAAACGTAATGATTCCGATGTTGTTGCTGCTGCAAGATGCTTGCTAGTTATTATTTTTTCGAAGGATACGGATTTACCAATTTTTAAAAACCTTGGAAGTTGCTGCGACAGAAGGCGACTGTGTTTAATAAATAAGTCAATGTACCGTTTTGAGAAAACAATGAATGTTGGTTTATTTGATTTTTTTTTTATTTTTATAATATATCAGAATAGTAAAATTAAAATCATTCGTACTTAAGCAATCATTTTTGAAAGTAAGTCTGTCTGAGGATGCTTCTGAAAGAAGCGAAACACGTGTCACATTTTGTTACACAATACGTGGAATAATCTAAGTTATTTTATATTATGAATGGTCACGCCTTGAAGTCAATGTTCGAGAAAATATAAAATGTGAGTTTTCAGTATAATTTTTATATTTTGAAATCGGTCGAGTTCCATCTAGATGTGGAGTTGCACCGATGACAATTGCATTGTTTAGTGCCTGACGTAAAACAACGAAGGCAATCATTAACAGCATATGAAACTTATTCAATAAGTTTAGTGATATCGGAATTGTTCTTTCAACCTCGCCATGTGATAAGTCTTTTTTACCTGAAACGCGTTCGGCTGTCTTCCACGGGAGATCATTTAATAAAACATCTGAATCGTGATGCTCGTATCGATCACTTCGCATCTTACGCTTGGATTGTTATAACTTATAACCTCCAAATGATTTGTTTCTGTTTCTCTGAATTGCACTTACTACGTAAGATTCTCAGAACCGACAACTCGCAGTTCAAATCGAGATATTTATTTATAAACGTAAAACACAACCACTGTTTATTGCACTGTTTGGAGGTACCGAGGGAGGGACCGAGACCGGTTCTGGTCAGCAAGAGCGTAGTTTAAGCTGATCAAGTTGAAACGTCTATGCTATGACGCAGCGCAGGGCAACACATATTGTACAGCTTTACACTCCAAATTGGATATTTTCAAACCAAATTGGACATTTAAAAAATCAAATTGGACATATAAACTGCTGGAATTAATAAAAAAATAGTTGATTTCTGTATTTATATTTATAATTCATTGCAACTCTTCATTATAGTCTCGCATTCCAACCGCCGCTTCTGCAAATTCCTATAATTATTATATTTATATGACACTATGTACAGTTTTTACACCCCAAATTGGACATTTAACAAATCAAATTGGACATATATATAAACTGCTGAAATTAATAAAAAAATATTTAATTTTTGTATTTATATTTCTTTGAAATTCTTCATTGCCGTTTTCATTATAGTCTCGTATTTCAACGGCCACTTTTGCAAATTGCTATAATTATTATACATATGAATATGTATATGAAACTACAATTATAATTATATTTACTGATTTATAACTGTATTCCATGAGAGTGTGCGTAAATATACCTAATTAATAAATTATCCAATTGTTTTTTTTGTAAAATGTCCAATTTGATTTATAAAATGTCCAATTTGGTTTGTAAAATGTCCAATTTTGAGTATAAAAATTGTATATTGACATTTAACGAGATTTTATAGGCCCGAGCTCCTACAACTAAAGTATCCAATCCCGAAGCCTTTTTCCAATCCCGGTATTGGGATTTTCTCACCGAGGAATTTGAAATCACCGATTCGCTATAATTTTCCCCCGGATTATCTCCAAACCTCGTTTTTTTTTTTAGCTCACCGAGGAATTTGAAAACCTCGATTTGGTATACTTTTTCCCGGATTATCACAAAACCTCGTTTTTTTTTTAGCTCACCGAGGAATATGAAATTCTTGATTTGCCAATTTCGTGTCAATTTTCGAGATTTGCTCAAATTTTCCAATTTTTAGAAGTTTTAGTTCAATTAATTGTGTTCAAAAAATTTTTGTTTTTGTTTTGCAAAATTCTCTTATTAACAACACGTTCTCTCAAAAGTCGAGTTCATAGCGCAGTGGTCAACGTAGTTGGCTTTCGTGACGAGTCTCACGGCATTTTTTCATATCATATTTATCATAATAAGCAACAAGGCCCAGTGGCGGATTAAACACTTTGGAGGCCCTGTTTTTCGAATGTCATAAAAGTGGTGCAAAACTCTTCATAGAACAATAATGGATATTGAAAACTGAAATTAAAATATAAGGTTATATATGATTTATTATATTTTTGAGGCCCCAAGCGCGCGCCTCTTGCGTTTATGGGATAGTCCGCCACTGACAAGGCCTCCAAATTTTATTGCGCCTGGGCCCGTCAGGTGTGTAATCTAGCACTGGCAATTACCTAGAACTTGACTTCTATGCGCCACCAGGTCCACACGTCATTGATTACTTGACTGCAGGACAAAAATAAAATTATGATTTTTAAACCACGCTCTATCCCAACGTGGATCATATAGCATTCTGATGGCAACATAAGTGTTTTTCTGCAAGAATAGCAGGATAGAAAAAGACTAGTAGTAAGCTAATCGTTCTCGCGACGCCACATTATTTTGGGGTTGGAAGAGTGGGAGGAAATTTTTAGACATCACAAATATCCATATCTTCTAACAGAAATCGAAAAATTGCTGTTCGTACTGGAACTCGAACCCGCGAGATATGTCACTGAAACGACGTTCACCACTGCACCACTGACCTGTGTACATTATTCGAATGAGAAAAACATACATTATTAAAGATTAATAAGTTATAAATTAAACAAGATTTATTTTAAAATTGAATTCCTTCTTATATGATGTAGATAACAACATTACTATAACTCAACCGAACTGCCTTGCCCTAGGCCCTTTTTAACTGGACTGCAACCCGGTCCCGCTTCCCGACAGCGGTCAGCTTTTGCATCAGCAGCAGTGAGTCAAGTGGAACCACCTGATAAACAGCCCCTGGCTATTGGGGTGTAAGACACGAGTTCGATTCCAGTCAATGGCTAGAGCTCATGAATGAAAATGCTGATAAAAGTACCTATACGAGAATATAGGATACAAATTAACTTTAGTTTCTAAAAACTTGTTCCTCTTGTAGGAGGTATGAGTCGCCAGTGCCAAGGGCCGTTCGGCTGATCAACTCATTGCCTAGAGAAGTGGACATTATTAGTGAACTGTTTGTTAAGTTTTACTATTTTATTTCTTGATTTTGTATGTTGATTTTGATGTATTATGTAGTGTATTTTTTCTCATTATATTTGTCAGCTGTAATGTCATGTACTGTACTTTTAATTTTTAAACAATAAATAAATAAATTATTTATTTAAATTGCGTGCTGCACTGCAAGTCAGTTGTCCCTCCTCCACCATGGTTAAATAGATAGGTTCCGTGCAGCTCTGTATCGGGCCAATAACATGAGGAATATTTATTTTTTTCTTGAAGGCGGCCGTGAAAATGCTTCTGCATACACATAACGGGTGGTGGTGGGATACTCAACAACCAACTTGTGTCCCTCCTACACTTGTCAAGTAGGACTTATCAAGTAGGACTTGTCAAGTAGGACTTTTGTCAAAAATTAGGCTATTCATTATCTTTAGGTTTTTATGATAAATATTACATGATAGTAAATAGGTGGTTGTCGAGTCCTATGGCGCGGCGGCTAGCGTTGTTGACTTCCGTGCCGGATCTCACATGTTCGAGTCCCAGTACAAACAGCAATTTTTTCGATCGATTTATCGATTACTGTTCAAAGGTATGGGTGTTTGTGATGTATTAATTTCTTTCCCACACTTCTTATCCTTCAATAACTGGGCGTAGCGAGAGCTATTAGCTAACCACTAGTCCTGTTCTAGCCTTATTCTTCTATCCCTAATTCTCTCTTTATAAAATAGTAACAACAAGCAGTTCACGTGGAAATTTTTCTGTTGAGATGCATCTGTTTCAATTGGGGGTGTGAATCTCATACAAAATTAGAGATTTGGTTTTTTGAAAACGCAAAACTAAGATTTCTCTTAGTTTTGCAGGAAAAAAAATATGGACGGAATATTTAGTTTTTATAGTAGTAAATATCCCGCACACAGACAGTCGCCCAGCTATGTGTGTATAGCCTGGCACAGATCACCGTCTCTTAGTAGCGACAATGGAATGCGATCGTGCAATTGGGGGACCTGCGGCCAGAGGTGGGCTGGAGGGGGCTCGCTCGAGCCTCTTGTTGAATTTTACTTAGGCCGGCGAGCCCCTTGTTAACTCAAGAGAAAACAATATTCTCATATCAAATTAGTATATAACTGCAATTTATAATTTTATATATTATCTACGACAGCTTCAGTATACATAATAGTAGACTTTTAAATATTTACATGAATAAGTATACGGTAAATCGCATATTGTTGCATATTATAAGTGTATTAAGTAACAGTCGATTGCCTATTTAAGTATTGCATATAATTTCATAGGAGCGATAAGAAAATTCACCCCTTCCTCAGAACATTGAAAATTGCTTCGAGATTAAGCGAGACCCCTGTTAAAGTGTTGGCAGCCCACCGCTGCTCGCGGAGAACATTTCAAGCCAGCGCGTAATTCGGGGTAATGTAATTTAGGGTTCCACTGTATTCAATATTCACTAATTCAATATATCTTTCGAAAAAAAACACCCGTCCCTTAACTGGCTGACTGACTACTGGAACAATCCCCCTATGCTAGCCGAATCAGTTTACGATTCATTTTTACACTATCGAAACAAGACCGCAGCGCCATCTCTGATCGGACTTTGAAACTTCCCCGATTCATACACGCGGCGATGTTATTAGGTACAACAATATATCGGCACGGTTATAGCCCAATAATAAAATCGTTCATATAATAATAATTGTATCATTTCCCACAATGAAATAATAATTTAATAGACGATAGCATTCGAGTTCAGTCGAGTGGTGACCTCTCGGCCAATCAGGTGAGAGAAGGCGCGGCTAGATACGTCCGCCCCCCCTCGCCCCGTAATTTGAGACCCCACCGCAAAGGTGAATTCTCATTTGTTTCTCACTCGATCTAACAAACTTGTCTAGTATGCACATATTGTTTGCGACAACTTGTTCTTGTAAAACGTTATGATGAATATATATATATCGACTATGGAAAGGAAGAAGGACGTAACCCACAGTTTTTCAAAACAGCTTTTTTTCAATAATCACAATTTATCAAACTTGATAGATGTTCTATCAAAAGGATGCAAGCTGCAAATGCCGAATTAGAATCTAAATTTAGCTTTTAAGGTTGAAAAAATATGAGCTTGTGATAATTGAAACCAAGAAAAAAGACTGAATAAAAGGTTTTTTCTACACAATTTCTATGATTAATATTAAATTATGTCAATTAAACACCAATTTAGAAGCATCCGTTCACTTCCAGGTTGTGTATATTTCATAATTTACATATGGCCCAAACTCATCAAAACACTTTTATGTGCCTTATGATTAATAAAAACACAATCTCTCCGATTCGATACGTCCAATTGGACAGACAATAAACGATTACTTCTCGGCTGTACCGTAACGGATACTTTTGACAAGTAGTTTTTTTTTAATAAATTGTTTATGGCCATATGACAATGGTTAGGTTCAAAAGTGCAGCGTTCGAATTTTGCGAGCTGTATTTTTTTAAATCGCCCGATTCAAAGAGTACGAAAAAATTAATGCCAATTTAATGACATTAAAAACAATTCACTTTAAACGTTTTCACTGTCAATACATGGTGGACAGGTATTATATTTTAAAAAAATCACACACAATATTCCTTTGTACTTTATTCCACTTTATTTAAAGGTCAGGCGCGGTTTCGCTCATTTCGAGCACTGACAGTTTTTTTATAAATAACACTGTTAAATTTTATTTCTATGCAGTGCCACTTTTTTATAAAATGTTTATTTTGAATTTGTGTTTTAATTTTTGAAAAAATATTTTATATAATATACCAGCCAGTTCCCGGCAAGCGTTACAATTCCACTCAAAGAAAGACAATGTTTTAATTGTGTTTATTGAAGTGAATGTTTTCTTTTCTCTGTTTGACGTTTGCTGCCGATTGTCTATGGTACGTCAAACGCGCCACCTACTCTAGTTTTATTGTACTACGCCAATAACTTTCGCGCCAATTGCATGAACGGTTTGGCAGACGTACATACAAGAATTTTTATATATTGCATAAGACCTACTGTAAGTTAATTTTACTATGCCTATAGCCTTCCCGGAAGTGCAAGCAAAAAGTTTTTTCGTTGTTATTGCAATCGAATCAGCAGTTTGGCAGCCCATAAAGTAAGAACAAACAAACATTCATTTTTATATATTTATTATAAGATTTTCCTTGTCCAATCATAAATATCATTAGAAAAAGAAAGAGAGAGCAGAGCCTTCAAGTGCCTGCCGCCCTACAAATATATTGAACAACAAGGTTGAGGACCCCTGGTGTAGACATTCTTTTCTTGAATGAAAAACAATATATACAGATTAGCACGTGCACATATAGGATTCAACGGTTGATTATATTACTGGAAGGGGCAGCTTTCAAATAAATAATAAAAACGAATTGAAGAGCAATTTGATCTGCACAATCAATTATAAATAATATTTTACCCAGAACCGGTTTCGCCAAAACGCGCCGTACGATGCAGTAATAGCAGTGGATGGGTATCATATAACCAGCTCATAATAAAAATTATGTTCTATATAATTTAACTGCCAGAGACGTACTCAGTAATACGGGTGAAAAATTATTTTAAAAATGTAACGCTTTAAAGCTAACCGAAGTCAGTCGGAATCGTAAACACGCCCGCCCAGCTTGGACAATAATCAAATCAAACGAAGTGTGATAATAACAACGGGAAATTGTTAATATTTTTAAGGAGTAATTGGTAATATTAAATAGAACATTATCAAAATTGTTTCTTTCACTCATAAGTCATATCGACTGTGGAAAAGAAAATGGACGTAACCTACACATATCAAATTTTACAGGAGGCACTAAAAACGTGTTTTGACGATTTTCTAACATATGCAAATTATGAATTATACACTACCTAGAAGTGCACGAAGACTTCTAAACTGGTGTTTAATTGACATATTCTAATATTAATTAAAGAAATTGTCTCGGAAAAACCTTTATTTCAGTGTTTTTTCTTGGTTTTCATTTTTTACAAGGTCATCTTTTTTAAACTTAAAAGATAAATTTAGATACTAATTCGGCATTTGCAGCTAACATACTTTTGATAGAACGTGTATCAAGTTGGATACATTGTGATTATCGAAAAAAAGCTGTTTTGAAAAAACTGTGGGTAACGTCATTTTTCCTTTCCACAGTCGATATACAACTTGATACTAATTCTATCAAAAGGATGTAAGCTGAAAATGTAAAAAAAGGACGTATAATAATACAGACATAGTAACATTCGATTGCTTTAATAATTATACGAAATATAGTGATAAAAAAAAATGCATCTCTCCAGAACACTGATTGATGTCTCCAAGATTAAGCGAACTCATTGTTAATGAATTGGCATCCCACCACTGTCTTAAAACACCATAAACAATATGGGACTCACTGGAAATAATTTAAATGATTATAAAAATAATGTTCTCAGCATTTTCTTCCTAGTTATCTAGCACATTTTCATGAGATTTTCGCGACTTATTCAAATGATTATGCGAACTCATTGTTAATGAATTGGCAGCCCATCACTGTCTTAAAGCACCATAAACAATATGTAACACACTGTTAGTTAAAATGGTTATTAAAATAATGTATTACTCAGCATTTTCTTCCTAGCTATCTATTAATATTAAGCACATTCACTTGAGATTTTCGCGACTGAGTAGAAAGAATAGTTATTCCACATGGCTGCAGGGCCGGCTTTCAGTAATGGATTTTTGTCAACAGAGGGCAATATTTTTTGAGTCCACACAAAAGCAGAGGTGTAGTTTTAAAATGTAAAATCGGAGTAAGCAAGTTTGTTTACGATCGCACACGAGTGCAAGAAGTTTATGGGCGTCAATTATGTTTCGATTCTTGATCAATTATTATTTATATTCTTCGAAATCAACCATAAAATACAGTTCAATCTAATATCAGGGGAGCACTTAGAATTATAATTACCGCCGGAATTATATTGATGAAAAAAAAACAGTATATGTACATATACTGTACTACGATAAAGCATAATATTGTAGGTACACATTTTTTTGGAAATCTAAAGCCGATGGTAAAATACAAAATATTATTCCAATTTTTTTGATGGATGTTTGGTGACATGAGGTTGTTTTTTCTATTAATTTAAAAAAAATATACGAAAAAATGTGATGTCTCCTTAACAGCTTAACGATCGCACTTTTTTTAAAAAAAATTTCACCTTCCGAAATAAAATTTTGCGAAAAATTCGCAAAAATTGCAATTTTACTTAATTCACTATAATTTGTAAACAAATTGTGATATCTTTACCAAATTTAATTTTCTTAGCTTCCAGATACTTCGCCTATACGCATATATGAGTCCGCCGGTCAGCAACCTTTGTTTTTCCAAGACTCAAATACGCGTCCGCGGTCGTTAAGCTGTAATATGTTGGCGAATGATTTATAAAACAGAAAAAACAGGAAGAAAAAGTTTGCACTGACCAATCGTCATACATACATCACATATAATATTTATTGTAAAAAGTAAATAAACATAGTATTTATTGTATTAGACATGAAAATTTTGGAAATAGTTAGATGGCAGTGCCACCTGTCAACCTTGTTCTATTTTTTTTCTTCCATATACGCTCCCTAGTCGGAGCATATAGCAACCTCATGATTCCTCCAAGATTATCTGTCCCTCGCCAGTCTTCTTACTTCCTGCCACGTCATTATTTCGATTACAATTGCCTGAGACATTCTCTGCTCCCAATCTCGAGCAAACAGATTCTATGAATCTCGAATCTATCTAGAACTGTTAGTTTCTCAGATGTTCAAACTCAAGTATGACAGTAGTGGTAGAAGAATATATATAGTACATGCTTAGTGGTTAAATATTCGCTTTAGCTACTTTAAAGATCGAATTAGGGGGGGGGGGCTTAGGCATAATGGACAAATTACTCGAATGGAAATTACTCGAATAACAAGATAATCAATTTGTTTCCGTTTGTTTAGCCCTAGTCTTCTATGTTTTCTGGAAATATATAGAAACAGTTTGAGTAACTAATTAATAAGCAGTTCTCGTAGAAACACTTCTGTTGAGATAAACTCCATTAAAAGATCATATGCTCCGCATTTGGAGCGAACACGGTTAAAATAAATACTTACGAAAATCATTTTTATATTTCACTTCTAAACAAGTGTCGCACAAGATAAAAATGAAATTTGTAGAAAAAGTCGTGAAAAATCATTTAAATAACCAAGCAATTTGAATAATTTGTAATTCAAACAATTTCCATTCGAGCAATTTACCGGCTCCCCGTGACATCGATATAGAGAACAGAGAAACCAGTAAATATCTGATTTATTTACCAAAATTTGGTTAAACACGATAGATATTGTTAACAATAACACGACAATAGTTTAGTAATGATCCTAGTTATCCATATAGGGTCAGCCATGATAGCTAATTAACAACGGGGTAATGGATAATGTCTAATTATGTGCTTTTTACGACAGAGTTTTAAAATTAGATTCTCGGAAGAAGTCACACAATAAATTTAAAATCTTCGTGATAGTTCACAGCGACTGTTTCCCAATTAATTAAAAATAATTGCTTCTTCCACTACCAACTTCTAGACAACATTGTCTTATCGTTATTACTATATGTTTTTTTAAATAGAATACACCATGTTACAATTAATTTATTATACTTGTATAGAAATATATATTTTATTGCAGGATATAATATTTTTAATTTTACAACTAGCTTAACTTGTAGACAAAAAACAATCGAATACATTTAAATGGCTTGTTAACAAGATATTTACAAAGCAATTTATGGAATTCAATATTATTTTTTGTTGATTCTTGGTGAAATAAATTAATATTTCGACTGTGAAAAGGAAAAAAGACGTTACCTACAGCGAGTTACGCGAGCGTTTTTTTTTTCAAAAAAAACGCTCGCGCAAGCCCCTTGCTAAGTTTTGGCGCGGCCAGCGAGCCCCTTGTTAAGATAGAAAATCATTGGTATTAGATCAAATTAGCACATAACTGCAATTACTGTGGATGGTTAAATTTTATTATGAAACAAGACTTAGTTGCCCCTTCATTTTTTATTTAGCTTTGTGGGCTTCGGTGCCGGACCTAGCGAGTTCGAGTCTCAGTACGAAACAGCATTTTTTCGATCGATTTTCTGCTCAAAGGCACGGGTGTTTGTGATGTTTAAAAATTTCCTCCCACTCTTCCGATACTTAAATTCAACTGGGCGTTACGTGAGCAATTAGTTAATCACTAGTCTTGTCTTAGCGTTATCATTCTAACCTTACTTCTCTCTTTGGAAAAGAGAGGTTGAGCGACTAAGTAACAAACAGTTCTCGTAGAAAAAAACTTTTGTTGAGATTCCTTCTCTAGGAGACCACATGCTCGATATTGGGAGCGGACATCGATAAAAAAAGGATAAGGTTTACCGAGCCCCTTGTTAAGATATTGGCAGTCCACCGCTGCCCCCTCCAGCTCACCCCTGTATAGATACAATAAATAGCGTTTTAAATATTTACATACGATGCACAAACAAAGAGATGCTTTTCTCGCTTCGGTTTCCTCGCTAGATGGAAGGCATAATATATTTTCAAGTTCCATGTAATGCCTTGCAATTATTAATATGTCGTGAGGGTATGCATGAAATGTCGATGTTAACTTGGACGTGTATTGGCTTAATGCCGTGTTCGTTTCCAATGGCCAGTGAAGGGAAATCGACCTATTGTGGTCTACATTGCATGCCCTCAAACCGTGTTCAATATATTATTTTATCAAAATCAATTGTTATTGCACAAAAGGTCCTCGTAATTTGAGGATACTTACTCTGAATCCACTAAAAAAGAGTAGCAAAATTATTTAGTAAATTGGGAAGACGTGTTTATTTTATTTTTTTCGTTTTATAATACAGTGGAACTCCCATTACATCATCCCGAATTACGCGCTGGCTTGAAATATTTGCCGCAAATCCCCCAATTGCGACTGTCTATGTGTTGGATTTTTGCGTACTTAGCATTTTATCACTTAGCAACTAAATATTTCCATATATTTTTTTTACAAAACTAACGGAAATCTTAGTTTTGCATTTTTGCGGATAAAACCAAATCCTTAATTTTGTATGAGATTCGATCCTCCAATTACACTACCCCGAATTACACCAGAATTTAGTGTAAATTTGGGTTTTGCTGTATATATTGTACGTCTAGACCAGAGATTTACAATTCGCAGAAAGTTTGATTTTCAAATGTTTTATCTTACAGTCAGGGCCGGCGCCACCATATAGGCGTAATAGGCAACCGTCTAGGGCGCATATATGGAGGAGTAAAATAAATTAAACATCTATGCAGTGAGCTCGAAGCAGTAGCTCGAAAACTTAAAAAACCTTTGATATCACAAAATATACTGCTTTTTATAGTGCAACAAAATATCGAGCGAGAGCTAAAAAAAAAAGATCCCAATTTTCTTCATTTTGGGAATTGGAAATTCTGGGAAGAGCTAAAACAAAGGTCTTACATTTTTGGTAAATGTTGCCTAGGGCGCCTAGACCACCCATGATCCACATATATTCACTTAATCTTTTTACACGGTTTTTCTGCACGACTTTTTTTACGTGGAATGTACCCTACGTGTTAAAAGAGGATAAACTGTACTTTAAATTTAATTTTTTGTTGTGGCCGGAAACCATTGATATACTTTTTATGCGGCCCACTAGAGAAAATAGACAGGTGGATATTGTTCCATTACTTCTTCGCGAACTCGTGGTAAAGATGTATATATGTACTAGTACATACTATTTTAATAAAAACACAAAATTCTTTTGTGATTTATTCCACTTTATTTAATAGGTCAGGACCGGTTTCGCTCAGTACGAGCATTTTCAACTGATAAGAAATATAATTTAACAATGTTATTTAAACAAAAATAATTTTAAATGAAAAGGTGTAAAGAACAATTGACATTGAAAAGAAATTACCAATAACATTATATATAAATGATTCTAAAATAACACAAAATTAAAATGTTTACTAGTACATACATATTTGAGATTTTTTGCATTTTTTTACAAATTCATAACTGCGGGGACTTGGATAGCGATAGCCCTGTATATATTTTATAAACAACATCCGTTTCCAAAGTGAAGCATATGGACTTTTAATGGAGTTTGTCTCAGTGGACGTTTTTCCACGAGAACTACTTATTACTCAGTATACATCACCAACATTTGACGTCTCAACCGCGAATCTCAATATTGTTTTTTTTATAATCATAGTTAAGATTTTTTGAGTGGGGAAGGCTTAAAAATCCGCGTGTTCGAGGCCTAACATTTTCTTTAAGAAGCTTTGTATTATTATATATAATCATGATTGCAAAATACAGTTTATGAATCGCTGATCTTAACGGTAAACAGTATACTTGCGGCTTTACATTTCCCCTTCTATTTACAATAGAGTACACGCCTTCGCTATTAGGTATAATATTAGAGCAGAATAATATATATCAATATACCTGCCATTTTTTTAAATATATAGATTAGTCACTAAATGATAAATTTTTAATTACTCAAATTATTTAAAAACAACGGTTTCGCTCAGATGCGCACCATTTTTAACATATTGCACAACAAAGAATGTTTCAATTACAAGAAATGATTTTTCATCGTAAAAGGTTACGTTGACATACCTCCATTAGTAGACCATATGCTCTACATTAGGACAGCGGTGGGCTGCCAATACCTTAAAAAAGAAACACTTAATCTTAAAGCAATTCTCGGTGTTCTGTGGAAGTGGTGAATTTTTTATCACTCCTATGCAATTATATTCAATACTTAAATAAGCAGTCAATTGTTACTTGATACACTTACAATAGGTAACAATATGCAATTTACCGTAAACTCATCAATCTAAATGGCTAAACATGTACTACTGTGTATACTGAAGCTGACGTAGATAATATATAAGTCAGCAATTGCAGTTTAACTAACAAGGGGCTCACCGGTCTAAGTAAAATTTAACAAGGGGCTCGCGCGAGCCTTTCCGAGCCCCCTCCAGCCCACCCCTACATTGGGAGCGGACGTGGATTTAAATGATATGAAAATCACTATTTATGGTTTTTATATATTTTTTAATGAAAGTATTTTTATGAAATATAGAAATGCCAATATTTGATTTAATAGCCCTGCCTTTTATAGCGATCTAAATTATTTTTTATTTAATAATTGTTTAATATTGCATTCCCTAACCGTCACTGCGAACAAATTACAAAACACTAAAATTTTGCTGAATCCGTTGGGAGAAAAGACCATTAAACTCAATCTACATTTCTAAATTATAATATTCCTCTAAATCAAAAAAAGAAAATAATTGACAAACGTATATATCAATAAATAAAAAAATTCAGAACGTCTGCTGTAAATAACAAATGCATAAACTTCTGAAATTATTCAATCACCAGCGCGAAGGAATTCGCGTGATAAGCATCGTCTATTCGCGAGGCAATAAATTAATTGGACCAACTGTAACAAACGTAAATAAATTTTCGTGAGAAACATTGGATAATATTATTTCATCTGTAGAAGCTGTTTGACAACAATCACTCCACGGCGACTTACTGACCTATTCGAAAAACCATTTCACATGTTATTCGCTGCACCTCTTATATTTACAACTTTTAAAAAGATTGACAGCTAAGCTTTGTGTCTTGAATCGAGTGATTTACTGATTCTTCCTAGCGTGTTTTTTTTAAAAGTATACGAGACATATTTAAACACAAACGTGCGTATCGTATATCATTGATGAAAGATAACTATGATTGTGCAATCGGTTAACTTTGACAAAGTTTTTGTGTGACCGAAATTTTGTTATATAAACATAGCGACGCCATTTTGACAGTTAATTCAAAATGGCCGAATTATTAAGTATGTGACATGAAGCAATTCAGTATTTCAAACATAAATATTGATAGTAATTATTTTATAATTGAAACATTTAAGGTAAATACTAAAAAATACGACACGAATTTAATTGAGTCGTGTATTTAATATAATTTAAGATTTCGACTGAAGGTGCTTGGTGGAATTTCATTATTAAATTTGAATCGTTCAAATTATAACGGATATAACAGATTTGCACGGATGAACTTGAACTGACGCTTAGTTAATGAATGTTTCGTGTTTATATAATAAATAAATGTATCATTAAGTTTAAAGCCATTGCTGGCGAAAAATATCAGTCCATTCTTCCGATTTTAAATGACCAGATCCATATGCTGGGCTCGCCACTTTATAACCTATATAAATATATACAACTTTTTCCAACAAACAACATAAATATAATTCTAAAATCTACTCACCTTTCAAATCTGTGGGCATTCTCATGGGCGAATCCTTTTCGATTTGAAGATGCCGAAAGGCGAAACCCGGACCGTTAGAGACAAAACTTGTGTGAATGTACATAATTTGAATGTTTCAAATTTAAAAATCTACATAGTCAATAAAATATATCGTTTACGAAAACTTCATTGCGTACTTTTGCATTGAGGGCCCCAAATGTCTAGATACGCCACTGCCTCTATTAGGAAGCTATATGCTTTAAATTGGCAGTGGAAATGTAGTAATATATATCTTTATCCCATAATTTGATTCTTTACTTATAAATATCTAACTCAATTACAAATCAATCCCTGAAATATATCGAATGTGACCAGATGAAGAAATTTTTATTAGAACTCGGAAAAAATCTCAAACTAACAAAAAAAAGTAACAAACTATTTCACGATAAAGTATTTGAATTGCATTGCAATATAAGTAATGTACCATTCAAATTACAACTAATTACTCACATATTTTCAAATTAACGGTAAATAAATATTAAATATGACCTTTACCATGCCCGTCTTTGTACTTCTTTAAGCATTATTGTCTCATTAATTTATACAGAACGAGGTCTAGCTATTATTTCTGTTTCATGTCCGCTACCGAACGGGTCTGTCCAGAAATGCTATTTATTGAAAAATCGTGATACAATTTAAAAAACGAATCTGCTTTAAAAAAGACAGCTTGTAATAACTTTTGCGCTGATAATTTATGAACGTACCAATTATTGCAGTCATACATTAAAAATATACGTAAAGAATATAAAAAAAGTCACTCTATAAATTGATTTTGAATTGATTTATGGATTTCTATCCAAAGATATGGATGTAACCAAAACTATTCTGTAGACTTTCTTTATATTTTCTGGAACTACTGCCGAATTTTGGCGACCAGACTGTTCAGCATCACCACGTTTATCTATCATTTGTCTCGATGGACTAGAGTCAGAATAACACTTGGCAAGCCATTGCTTTCCTTGAGCTTATGTTAAATGCATACTATACTACGAAACGTACTAACTATTTGCTGCTTTTTTTTGCACAGCTGATGCCGATTTTAACATAGACTTTTATACCCGATGGTAAAATAGAAATCATTCTTCTAAATTTTTTTATTGGATCTTGTGGTGGCAGGATGTTGTTGGTTCTAATCTGTAATCAAAGGAAAAAGACAATATTCCTTTGGACTCCATGGAGGTGCCGCGTGGCGGCCATATGCTCCACATAGGTAGTGAACATGGCCAAAGAAGAAGAAGACTTCATTCCACTTTATTTAATAGGTAAAGACCGGTTTCGCTCATTGCGAGCATTGTCAACAGTTGACAATGCTCGCAATGAGCGATAGTGGTCCTGACCTATTAAATAAAGTGGAATGAAGTTCAAAGGAATATTGTGTTTTTATTAATATAATGTCTTTCCTCCAAGTATTGACAGTGGACACCCTAAAACTGAACAAAGGAAAGAGGTCTGAGTTTTTGGAAATCTTGATGTTAAACAATATTCAAATTCACTTTTAACTGTTAAAAAAACGATTTTCGCCGAGATGAAAATATTACTGCATTCTTTAATACGTGTTTATCGATGTTTTGCGATAAAATAACTGTCAAAATCAGAGATGTGGAGTCGCGTGAATTAAAGGCGACTCCGAGGATTTTTTTAATAATTTCATTTTAACTCATATATACACATCATTAAATATGTTTTTCAAAAAAAAATCGAGCCAGAAAATCGAGAAATAGTTTTCATTATAAAAAGGTTTAAATTAAATATATATATATACGCTGACGAAATACCTGCTTATAATTAATATTTTTTCCTTTGTTGCAAAACTTTTATATCTCGGGGAGGTCTATTTGGGAAACGCTGATTTTGAAGCTAATATTTTTTCTAGTACATTTACATGTAAGTGGTATTCAAAAATATATATGCACCAAAATGCAACAATCAGATATTAACATTAAAAAAACGCAACTTATTATGGACAAGTATCAGGCTCTCATGAAGATAAAAGAGGTCGGCACTATGTATGTAAGTAAAAAAAATGAAGCATAGATTTTCCAATGAGATTATTTTCTCTAAATGGTCACTGGTCAATAATATCATATATTTTACATATATAAAAAATACATTTAATATTAAATGCCAGATTTGAGATAAGTGGCATCTATTGAATTGACATGTTTTAATTAAAGTATGCATTAGAGTCATTTATCACAGCGATATCAGTAAAGACTCGATACCATTTGTAATTTTATTGTATTGGCAATGAGTTTCCATTTTGTTTTTTTTTGTATATTATATATGTGCTATCTAAATACATACTTATGTTTGAAAATTTTAATTGTAATCTTATATATATATAAAAATGAATGTTTGTTTGCTTGTAGACGTTTGTTTGTACTCTATAGACGGCCAAACCGCTGATCCGATTGTAATTAAAATTCGACAAACTTTTTGCTTTCACTTCCGGGAAGGTTATAGGCATACTAAAATTATCCTACTAGGTCTTATATATAAAAAAAAATGCTTGTATGTCTGCCATACCGTTCATGCAACTTAATTAAAATTAAATTACAGTAGGTGGCGCGTGTTTCGTACCATAGACAATCGGCAGCAAACGTCAAATAGACTGAAAAATAAAGCATGCACTTCAATAAACACAATTAAAACACAAACACTTTTTTTTTCTTGAAGTGGCATAGCAACGCTTGCCGGGTACCGGCTAGTATATATATATAAATTATCAAACGCTAAGTAACAAGAAGTTTGAGGCGAGAGTTATTTTAGTGATAAAATTTACATTTCAACAAGCTATTTTTCATCGATCGAATATCGAAACTCAATACTTCGGGCTAAATCAGACCATTGGCGAAATTTTGTATCTTCCTTGGGGGGCTGGAATCCTTGGGGTCCTCCATATCGGGCAATTAAAAATAACTGCAGACCAAATAAAATTATTTGTGGCATTGAACGACCTCTTGGAAATGGTTTTACCAGCACCCAATCAGAAACAACAGAGGTGCTGCTGAATGCGCTTATTCCACAAGACACTCCATTATTAGACGATGAACGCCTCAGACAAGCCCGCTTCTTGGCTACTTTTCCACTTGACACTGCTTACTCACCACTGCCTTCTGAGCAAGAAGTCAGTAAAATTATTCTCTCGTTAAAATGTAACAAAGCTCCGGGTCCGGACTGTATCGATAATACTCTCGTCAGACGATCCTGGTTTCTTGCCGCTCCAGAAATAACAAATATATTATGTCAATGTTTCACTAGCGGCATATTTCCCGATTGTTGGAAAACAGGGACACTTATAGTCATTCCAAAATCTGGTAGCCGGTCTCCATCAGACCCTAAAGCTTATCGGCCACTTACGCTTCTGCCGGCTCTTGGGAAAGTGTTGGAACGGCTCATGTGCTCTAGAATTGAAGCTCATCTGGCTGAAATAGCACCACTATCTAATAACCAATTTGGTTTCAGACCAGGCAAGAGTACCGAAGATGCAATTTCCACAGTACTTGCCACTTCGAAATCCTCCCCTAATAAATATGTTTTGGGAATATTTTTGGATATTGCCGGAGCATTCGACAATGCTTCTTGGCCACTTATACTGCACAAACTCAGACTGAGAAAAATACCTGGAAATGTCTATGCCTTGGTCCAAAGCTACTTCAATGACAGATCTGTTCTATATGAAAATGGACAACAGATTGTAAAACGAAACACCACAATGGGCTGTCCACAGGGTTCCGTTCTTGGCCCCTTGCTGTGGAACATTTTATTTGATGATATTCTGTCCATCTCTCTTCCACCTGACTGCAGTATTTTTGCCTACGCAGACGATGCTCTACTTTTAGTAAGTGCAAATAGTCGCACGGGTATAGAAACAACAGCAAAAGAGGCGCTTTCATCAATCCTAGCTTGGGGCGACGCCAACAAACTGTCTTTCGCTCCCAAAAAAACTGAAGCTATTTTTCTCAAGGGTGGTGTCAGTCTAAGCAGACAAAGACCTCCCACTATACGCATGGGATCTACGACGGTTAAAGTTTCCGAAAAGGTCACTTACCTTGGTATTATTCTAGACGACAGACTTTCTTTTTCATACCATGCCAAGACATCAGTGAGCAAGGCTACTTCTGCCTTCTACTCAATCTCACGCCTAGCAGGTAGAAATTGGGGCTTAAGATCTAGTGCCCTTAAAATCGCTTACGATGCCATATACATGGGGATTGCTGGCTTCGCCGCTAGCACATGGTACAAAAGATGCACCGTTCAATCGATACAGAAAATCCTTCTAAGTGGACAACGCAGTGCGATGATAGCCCTAACCAAAGCATACAGATCCTCGTCTACGGATGCATTGCCGGTCTTGGCTGGTATACTTCCGTTGGACCTGCACATTCAAGTTAGAGGCGCAACAGTTATGCTGTACAAAGGTGTTGAGTCCCAGGTGGGAGAAATTCAGTTACTGCCTCCTCATCGACCAGACCCTTACAATTCTAAGGCTCATAGAATAGCAGCGCGCAGCGTGGCGATAAAAGCTGCAATGAAAGTTTGGCAGGCTCGATGGGAGAAATCTTCTAAGGGAGAGGCAAACTTTTAAATTCTTTCCGAACGTCAAATGGCGAATGGAGATAACCAAAGTCCTGACTCCTAATTTCTGGACCAGCCAATTCATAACTGGCCACGGTTACTTCGCTGCCAAGCTCTTTCAGCTTGGCCGGTTAGTAAATAGCCCTGAATGTAAATGCGGATATATGATTCAGGATGCTGATCACATCCTTTGGGAATGTCCAGACTTAAATAACGAACGGGAAAAATTGCTCAAGACGATACGACTATCTGTCGAATCTGTCGGCCCCGTCGGTCATGCCGACTTGGTTGCATCGAAGGCAAATTATAGGGCATTTAAAGAATTCTCCACGTCATTTGGAAAAAAAGTTGAGTTAAATAGATAAAATCTCATGTTTTCAACTGCACTTAATTATTAATTAACTTTTAATTTCTGCACACTGTAGTGCATGCAACCAAGTCTTGAAGAATTTCTTCTCGGGACATTTCTGGCAAAATTTTGAACACGACTAACGTTGTTACGCTACGGAATACACCCTATAAAAAGAGTGTGAAGCCGTAGCGGGTGGTGGTGGGTACAACGTTGAGTACCCTAGGGAATAAAAAAAAAAAAAAAAGCTATTTTTCAAAATTCTCTTGTCAAAAAAAATGTTTATATAGAGCATGATTTTAATGGAGGATTTTTTAAAAATCCATGTCACGTATGGCTTCTTAGTGGAAGTATTTCAACGGAAGTTTTTCTACGAAAACTACTTGTTACTCTCTCTCTAATAATATATATTTTAAACACCAAATGTGCGTTTTCTTTTTTGATCATATTCGCTCGAGCATATGGCCGCCACGCGACACCTCCATGTTTCCCTGTCTCCTGCTAATTGCTTTGCTTCCTCCCATGACATGCCAGTAATACCTCAGCTCCGCCGAGTACATCTTATGGATAGTACCCAACGGTCGTCCAGGACGCCGGAACCCCACCAGTCGGAAGAAGAGGCAGACTGGATTAAGGCATTTTCGGAGGCATACGCATCACGTGACTTAGCCAGTTACAACCAAATATACATCACCATTTAATTAAAATTATTAATAACATTTATCCATTATATAACGCATAAATCTAAAATTATTGTTTTTTTTAATTTACAAGGGTCTCTCCGTCTCCAGTCAAATTTAAAACGCTGAGCCTATTCTAATTCTAGCCCACCCCTAGTTAAGATGCTGTTTTTTGTTCAATTTGAGATAACTACGCAATCTTTTTCGAACTTAAATCGAAAGATACAATCGCCTTCCGTAGGTAATTAATTAAGGGCAAGGTGATTGTCGAATTTGTAATTGACAGTGACATCTACAAAAAAAAATTGTAACTGATATTTTTGCAACCATTTATATTATTGATAAAATCTAGCATATTAGATTTTTGAAAACCTGCTGTCTCTTAATGCTATATATTTTTTACACAAATCTATACACAGTACATAAATACATACATACGTTGATTAATATCTCGGACATACGTATGAATTATTTTAATTCGATACATATCGGTCCAGTATGGCAACGTAAAAAAAGAAATGCTCTGAAAAATAGACGTAAAGGTCACGCACGTAAATTTAATGTAGATGACCTTTCGAAATTGTACACGCCCAAAAATGGCGATCGCTTCTTTTGAGATTGTAATCATTTTTACAACGCCGTATTTAATATTGCTGTAATTATTAAAAATAGCAAATCATTCCTAAGCAACAAAAAACGCCCATCGTACACATCGACTACAAGTAAAAGTGACTAAGCGATAGAATAGTAACGTTTAGCTTTTCTGATTAATTACTCCAGTCGAATATCTCACGATTTATTTCCATTTAGATAAGCTATACACTTGTACGTGATATTTCTATTAATATATATTTTATTGAGGAATACCAATTAAACATTTTTTTTATAATAACGAATAATATGTTTCTTCCTACTATCGACTACCTTTTCTTGCGAAGGCTTTTTGTTATTATTTAAACCAGTGCTCCGCAACATTTTCTCTCCCACGGCACACCAAAATTTTCTAAAGATTTCCGCAGCCCACTTCAAATATGCATTTACATACATGTACATATAATAACATTAGAATGTCGATGAACGGTAAACTAACATTAGAACGATGTATAATTTTACTCAAAAATAACATTAGACTTCGTTTTCAATTGTGTTATATATATTGCCACCTTAGTACTACATTTTGATCATTGTTTGAACAATTTATTTAATCTTTCCTTAAATGAATTAATGCAATGCGGCACACTTAGCATCATCGCCCCACGGCACACTAGTGTGTCGTGGCACAGCGGTTGCTTTATTTTATTTTATTATTGACAATATTTAATATAGACAATAATTACTTGAAGAATTTAAAATGAGTTAATGGAATAAATGTTATGTTTGAATATTGTTTCATGAAATATAACCAACCCTGCATATACAAGAGGTGCATTGATCTAATGCCAAATTGATCGGTCGCTACTGGTTTTAGGGTGTTCACTGTCGATACTTGGTGGAAAAGCATTATTAAAAAAAAACCCCGTTTTTACTAATAGTATATAAATACGATTAAATAAACAATATTCAATTTCCTCCGAGCATCTTTCTCTCTCGCTTTTAGATGAATCTGTTTCGAAATTAATTGCTTCCCCGTTCATCTCAGATAAATGAAGTATCAGGCAAACATGCTGCATAAGCTGGTAAACGGGTAACTAGTTAGTAGGTGTTGCATACATTATAAATACATACAAACACTGTGAGAGAAGTTCCCACGCCGCCCTCGATTGTCTCTACTTATGATTCATTCAAATCAGGCTGGCGATGAATGTGATTCGTAATATTGACCATATGTTTAAAAAAAGATGACATTAATTATGCTAAAAATGTAACAAGCACGAGAACAACATTTCGGCAATATTAAATGTCATGTATATCTCGCCTGCTGTGACTCAGTTGGTTAGAGCTTGCTCTACCGATCACGCAAGTCTGGGTTCGATTCCCGGTCAGATCACAGTGAATTTGAGAATTATTTAATTCAAAGTTGTGATCGAAGACTAAGTATTTTTGATGTGAATTCACAGTAGCTCTGTTCTTCTGCGTACTTCTGACGGTTTGCTGACGGCTTGCAAACTGTTTTCGAATTAGAAACTAAAAGCTTTCAATTCGAAATTCGTTTGCGAACCATCAGCAAACCGTCAGAAGTACGCAGAAAAACAGAGCTATTATTTCTTTTCCTCCCATCCTTCAGATCCTTTAATAACTTGGTGTAGCAATTGCGATTAGTCAACCACTAGTCCTTTTCTAACCTGATTCTTCTTTCCATACTACTTAATTTGAAAAAAAGTGAGGTTGAGTGACTGGGTAACAAACAGTTCTCGTAGTTCTGTTGAGATACCTCCATTAGAAGACCATGTGCTTCACATTGGGAGCAGATATGGATAAAAATATGAAAAAAAACCTCTTGTAAGAATTATATATATTCTATATAGTTAATAGAAAATTTAAATTAACTTTGATTATTCCACGTATTGTGTTACTAACTGTGACACGTGTTTCGCCTCTTTCAGAGGCATCTTCAGACTTACTGTGGCAAAGTTTGCTTAAGTAATAAGTTTGCTTAGTAACACAATACGTGGAATAATCAAAGTTAATTAAAATTTTCTATTAAAATAAACTTCCACAAAGTTACCGCCGAAACCATCGAAAGTATTCTATATAGTTGATAATAAGGGTAATTTTTACTTGTTTTTGATTTCGCTCAAATTCATTATTTAGGACTATTTTATTTATCTATGTAGTATTTTTTCTACTTTTAATTGATTATATGAGACGCCAGTTGCAAGCACTTTTAGATTGATCAATGTTTTGCCTAGAGAAGTTACTTTGATCAGGTACGATATATTTTCAAAACTTGCTTTGAACAATAATAAAAACTTATAATAGTAATTTAACGCTTCAAAACGTTGAATGTCTAAATGGCTTTTTGGAAAATTTATTTTAGCATTGAAATTTAATGAATCAGCGAATTAATCGTATTTTTTTTACACATTGATAACCCTTTTGATTAATACTAAGCGTCAATTCAAGTTCATCGTGCACTTGAACGCCTGAAGATGCCGAAAGGCGAAACCCGGGTCGTTAGTGACAAAAATTTGTGTGAATGTACATAATTTGAATCGTTCAAATTTAATATTTAAATTCCACCAAGCACCTTCAGTCGAAATCTTAAATTATATTACGTTTACTCTAATGTAAAGATTTTCACGCCTCGCTTGTAGGAATGCATTTTAGTTTTCCTTTCAAAAATGTGAACGTATTACCGACATTTGTGCTATGATCCCCTGATACTTTGTTCTCGTCCGCTATGCTCCGCCGACATCGCAAATCTTTATTGTGTAATCTTTAATAAGCAAGAGATGCAGCGATATGCCATTTTGAAACAGATACAGGAATAAAGTCGTGATAAATCAGAGCAAGAATCGACATTATTATTGTCATTTAATTCGGTTTCCGCCGTAAACTGGAATCGCCATTTTCTTCCGTCACTCAAATAATGGCAATTATTTATTTGTTATGTTGGCGTTCTGCTTCACTCGATTGAATTGCTGCATTCTTAATTTGAATACAATTTTGTTTATGTGACATTTTAGAAAATACTTAATGTCGTTCTGACAAACAAAATGGCGTGATTGATTAAAAAGTGAAATATTGTGCTTCAACGTTATATATAGACAGATTTATTAAAGATTTTAGGGTGTTCACTGTCAATACTTGGTAGGATTCAGTTGATAATGAGCAAAACCTGTCGTGATCATATAAATAAAAGTAGAATTAGTACAAATATGTATTTATTTTTTTGAAAATATGTACAAAAAGGAAAAATTAAAATTTTACAGCTGTAACTTTGTGAGTTTTTATTATAAAATAAAATTTGATAACTTTGTTATTCCACTTGTTGTGTTACAAAACTTGACACGTGTTTTACCTCTTTGAGAATCAACATCAGACATCACATCGCAAGGTAATAAATAAACTAAAAATCTATTTTTTTAAGTTATAGATTACCAAATAAAAGTTGGGGTTTTGTTTTTTTCTACTGGACGCAGGGAGGAGGTACGATAGAAACTTTGACAGTGCTAATTATAAACTAATTACCTACATTAGGTGTGGTATATATCAATGAAAATAAATTCAACAATGGTAATCTGCCTATCTCAGTGGACGGGAATCGACGGCCTCTTGGCTACTCTGATGCGACCTTTAGACCAAAAAAATATACGAAAGCGTTTGGAAAAAGAGCGTAATCAATCCATTATATTTTCGACAGTCGAAAAAAAGGGAGGGGGGGTGTCAACGTTTTCTTTACTGCGGACTTATGTTGAATCAGGTAAATGTTAGTGGCCTTTATAATATGTTAATTACTAATGTTCCTTTCTGTTAATGTTTTTTTCGGTTTCCGAAAACTCCAAATTATTTATTTTTAACTCATTATTATTTATTGGATGAAGTATTTCAAAAAAATAAAATTGATTAAATGATTGCTTTTTAAACCTCTGACGTTTTCTTTAATTATTACATTAAGAGGATATAGTACCTTTACGCCTGAAAACAGAGTAAATCGATCGTTTGCCATCGACGAAATCTCGTGAACCGTTCACTTAAAAAAATTTTTTTTTCAAATATTACATTTTCCAAACGCTTTTTTACACTATTACATTTTTTTTTTCATGAAAATAGTCATATTTTCAAGAATAAAAGCCAAACAGTTTACACAGAATTTTTCAACTGCTTTCGTTTTGATCATTTTCAGAGTTTATTGTAAGGTACCGAAGTTTAATGTCTTAGAAAGAAATGCAGATAAAGGTTTGTTTAAGAAAGTGATTTGAGCAGAATTTCCAATTTATGTAATATAATGATTGTACATCTATTTGAAATGTACCATTTTTCCCACTTTTTCTGACTGATTTTTAAAGCATAATTGGATCATAAATACTTCTAAAAAAAATTGGAATAATAAAACATTTTATTGTTTACATTTAAAAGCAAAAAAAAAATTAAAAAATTGTCATACCAATAAATAATAACTATTTTTCGGGGATGTGTTTTTCTTGCCGTAAATTTCGCAAACCCAGTCAGTGTGAGAAAGACGTTCGTACTGAGTGCACGTACCACATATTACTCTGCATTAACTTAAAACACTGGTCATACAAATGAATCGAAGAAATGTATTTTTTATTTTGCGATAAAAAAGGTGTTGCGCAAAATAGCGGTTAGGGTTAGGGTTGCTCAATGCGCTTACAAATAATATTATTATTTATAATACAATAATGTCTTTTCCAATAGCGATTATTTTAAAGACCAGTATTTAGCTTAATGGATAAGCATTTTGAAATATTTATTTGCTTTTAAAAAGAGATTCTATTCAATATAATAGTAGCAGTAGTTGAATAAAAAGATTTTTCACATTAGTAGTTTTGAATCATTTCTATATTTCAAAAGATTTTTGCTAAAAAAACAAAGTTCGTCATCTAAATCGAAAAAAAACTTGAAAATTATTAGATAAGGTAAGATATTAACAGTAAATATTTTTTAAGAATCATTATACAGATGGTAAACCATGTTTTTTTGCAACGTAGAGTTTTTATCAGGAATTTTTTCAATAATTTCATTTTAACTTATATATATGTGTACCATCAGATCATCTTTAGTCAGCCAAGTATGAAATGTTAATTCTTTTGACTATTTTGTTTACATACACATCATTAAATATATTTTTTTTCACGACTCCGGCCAAAATACCGCGACTCCGACTCCACAGCCCTGGTTTTTTTAATTGAATACATTTTTCTACCGTCAAACTTGTTTTTTTTAAGTTATAATTGAATAAAACAGAATGCTAGAAAATATTCGAAATTGATATATGACAAATATATATACATATGTATGGATACATAATAAACTTGTGAAATATATTAATTCATACATTTAAGTCATTTTTTGTACCACCCAACAAAGTTAGTCCGATGCAGCCGATATAACTTAACGACTTTAATTTATCTATTATATTAAATGATTGAAAACCATATTTTTTCGATAACTTACCAAATTATGTAACAATATTATACCTACAATACATTAATATTCAAATCAATCACATGGTTTGAATTACTTTTAATATTATTAGTATTATGTTTTTTTGTCACAGCCCTGAATGTCGAACTTGTATATTGGCGAGAGAAAAAAAGTTCCCAAACATTATACAAAAATACGAATATATTTATGCAATTGATATAAATTATACAAATAACTTTTTTTGATCAGGCATACTATTCATTTAGTTTCTTCCTTATTGAATTAGTGTTAGGCTATATAAAAACTTGAAGTAAAAATAAACACATCATAACATTTGGTTATGACTTTAAAGACATGCATGGATTATGAATATTTTCGATAGTTTCGGCATTCACTAAAGACAAAATCATTTTATAACAAATTAACAAATAAACTTTGTCATTCCACTAATTGTTTACAAATTGTAACACGTTTTTGGCTTTTTCGAGAAGCGTCTTCATACCAACTATCTTAAAGCTATTATTAGTTAATGAAATTTACCTTTATTCTAAGTAATCAGTGGAATAACTAACGTTTCTGATAGCAAACATGTTTTTATTCCGTGAATTCAGTATATATATATTTTTTTTTTGAAAATGATTACAAATATCCTCCAAGATAGCTTAGATGTCCAACAAGAAATATAAGACATAGTTAATATAATTTTCAGAAAATCCACTGTCAGAACTATGGCGTGAACCAGAAATATCTATCAACTGAAATTTATATTTATTTTAGAACTCAATACTTTTTCCATTTTAATCTTATGATGTCAATATTTTTTATTCAACAGAATGTTTTTAACTGTATTCATATTAAAATCAATATCATAACAAATAGGTTATACAAAATTAAAAATAAAAACAAATTCTTTCAATATATTAGAGAAAGTTTGAGAAATTTGTATTGTATGGTTTATCTTGTTTATTTCTTTTATTATTTCGTTTGACAAAACACCGTCTCTGATTTACATTTATTAAATACGATGGCTTACTGTTGCTATCAATAACTCATATGTAGCATTATAAGTCATTTTCACGGTATATATAATTAACGCATTGTTTCAGTTACATATAATTTTTGCAACAGGTATTTGGGGAAGTAAATTAGATTGTCAGTCTTTGCTACGAAGATACAAAAGTACTTACTGATTTTCGTCAATAACAAATTGTTTTATATGAAAAACCCTTATTACTGTCTAAATATCCATCCGTGTGTTAGGTGGTATTGCTATTTTTGTAATGAAATATACAAATGTTTTGCTTGTTTTGATACTGTAAAAATACGTATTGTGGTGGTTACTTATTTAAGTCAGTGCAATATTTATGCTGTAGGTCAAATTTAAGTTTTGCAATCCTACTGAGTCGCCTTAAAGTTTCTACCTGTCTCCCTATATAAGCAGCTTGACAGTCTTGACAAGTGAGGTTTTTTAATACAACAAATATAATGGCAAAGGCATCACATTTACTGTTATATTTAATACGTATTTATTTATATTATTATACATACAGTAGAATCAGATTCAATTTTTGTTTAAGTACCCTTCGAAAAAAAAAACGCTGAATGTGAGAACGAAAGATCTGAGTTTTACTGTATCTCGAAGTAACTACCATAAAGAGTAGCGCAAGTGCTGCTTTGAGATGAAGATTAATAACAATTTCCTCATAGACTTTATGCCCTATGGCAGAGTTTCCCAAACTTTTTCACCACTAGAACACTTCGTAAATCCGGAAATTTTAACGGGACACACGCAGGGGTGGGCTGGAGGGGGCTCGGAGGGGCTCGCGCGAGCCCCTTGTTAAATTTTATTAAGGCCTGCGAGCCCCTTGTTAGTTTAAAAGAAAACAATATTCTTAGATCAAATTAATACATTACTGCAATTTCTGACACATATATTATCTAGGACAGTTTCAGTATACACGGTTAGTACATTTTTAGCCATTTACATTGATTAGTTTACGTTAAATTGCATATTGTTACGTATTATAAGTGTATTAAGTAACAATCGATTGCTTATTCAAATATTGCATATAATTTAATCGATCGTTACTTAATACACTTATAATATGTAACAATATGCAATTTACCGTAAACTAATCAATGTTAACTTTTTAACGTATTGGCAGCCCACCGCTGAATACAAAAATACAAAAAAAAATATGCTCCAAGTCTGTTCCTGCACTTCGACTTCGTCGTCACATAAAAAAGAAGTCCTGCTTTGCATAAATAGGTTGTATAAAACGGAAATTAAACAATTACACATTGCCGGACTATTCTGCCAAAACTCGACAAGAAATAATTGAATGACTTTATTATCAGAGTCACTGATTAAATCAATCAGATTTTCATAATAATAAGCGCTGAATTAAGCATGCAAGTTTTGCTGTCGCCGAAAATGGATTCCGAAGGAAAAAGGAATCGTAATTACTATTTTTTTGAACATATTGAAAAGTAGTGGTTTTTAAGTTATGTAGGTGTTCGCGGAACACCAATTCAGGTGGAACATAGTTTGGCAAACCCTGCCCTATCCTATGGCGTGGAGTGTATAGCCAATAGTGGATATCTTCCTACCGGGATCTCCCGCTGGACTGTTATGAAGTTTGCAATTAGTCCAAGACGTATTGCGTTAATGTGCATCGTGAAGTTAGCGGCGGTATTGCAGCAGCGCACTACGAACCGGGAAATTTATGATTTTAATGGAGGCGGGAGTACAAATATTACAGGAAAATATAATATAAAGCGGTAAGCGGAAAGCATGGATTTGTACCAAAATCCAATTATCGTTGACTCAGAAACAACTGTTACAAGAATACCATATTATTATTAAATTCACCGATAGAGAGTTGGTTATATACAATTCAGAAAGACTTAACAAGAAATTTGTGGCGCATTGGCTAGCATCGTTGGAATCTGTGAAGGATACCGCAGGTTCGATTCCCAGTGCGAGTATGTTTTTGAATCGATTTCTATTTGAAGGCATGGGTGTTTGTGATGTCTAAAAAATCCTTCAAACCATTCCAATACTAAAATAACGGGGAGTAACGAGAGCAATTAGGTAATCACTAGTCAAGTTTTGGCCTTATATCTTTCCATCTGTACTCAGAGAGGGCTTGTGGGGGCTCGCTCGAGCCCCTTGTTAAATTTCAGCGCGGCCGGCGAGCCCCTTGTTAAGATAAGAAAATCATTTTTCCGATCTTTTCGATTTTTTTGTCCGAAGGCATGGGTGTTTGTGATGTCTAAAAATTCCCTCCCACTCTTCCGATCCTTCAATTCAACTGGGCGTTGCGCAAGCCATTAGTTGATCATTTTTCCTGTCTCAGCCTTATCATTCTATACCTACTACTCTCTTTGGTTGAACGACTAAATGACAAACAGTTCTCGTAGGAAAAAAACTTTTGTTGAGATACCTTAATTAGGAGGCCATAGGCCATATCGACATTGGGAGCGGAATGGATAAAAAAGTGGATAAGATTTGCCGAGCCCCTTGTTAAGATATTGGCAGCCCACCGCTGTCCGTACTGTCTTTGATAGGGAGAAATTGAGCACCTAAATAACAATCATTTCTTGTAGAAATCTTTTTGTTGAGTTTTTGTTTAAAAAAACAAGAAATAAAAACAATGACAAAAATTATAATACTACCTTGTTATTAGTCTCTCTTGACAGTACATAATCAACCGATTCATATTATGGCGTCCAATTCCGGGATCCCGTCCAATATTGTGATCCAGAAATCTCGAGATTATGCCAGCACTAATCCCGGAATTTCGACATGAGGAAGTACAAAATTCTCGATTGTTCTTGAACTGCGCGCGAGACGTAAAAAAAGGGTTCGAATTTTTGTAATTTGTGAAAATTCCGCAAATTCCTGGGATTTTTTTTGAAATACTTGTAATAGCTAAAAAAAGTTCTTAACATTTTCACACTTTGGAAATTCTGTAAATTCCCAGGATTTAAAAATCAATGAGCAAACATTTTGGAAATCCCGAAGTTGTCCACGATTTTAAGATGAACGTTCAATCCGGCATCCCGGGATTGAAAAAAATGATAATTCCGAAATCCTGAAATCAAAAAAAAAGTTCGGGTTTGGATGCCTTAGTTCGGATCATTATTAAAATCTGTGGAATTAGTATATACGAGTGTTGTATTTTTATATCGACTGTGGAAATAAAAATGGACGTAACTCATAGTTTTTTCAAAACAGCTTTCATCGATAATCACAATGTATCAAACTTGATACACGTTCTATCAAAAGGATGCAAATGCCGAATTAGTATCTAAATTTGGCTTTTAAGTTTGAAAATGATGTCCTTGTAAAAAATTTAAACCAAGAGAAAAGACTGAAATAAAAGTTTTTCCTAGACAATTTCTTCAATTAATTTTAGATCATGTCAATTAAACACCAGTTTAGAAGTCTTCGTGCACTTTAAAGTTGTTTATAATTCATAATTTGCATATGGCCCAAAATCATCAACACACGTTTTTGCGCCTCCTTCAAAATTTGCTATGTGTGGATTACGTCTTTTTCCCTTTAAACAGTCGATATATAAATCAAAATTACGTTTATTATATTCGAATGTGATAAAAAGAGATCTGAATTATTGTATGCATAATAGATTGGAATGGGCATAACGGCAGTACTCGGTCTATTTAATTATAAAGTCAGTACAAAGTGAAATGAAAAACAAAAGAGTCAGTGAGTAATGAAAGCGGCCATTGCATGTGGCGAACGAACATACGCGATTAAATAATTAAGCATCTAAGGCTCGTTACTCACTGAAAGAATCAAAAGAAAGGAATTGGTTGTGATTTGTAGTTAAAACCACTATCTTTTTTTTAACCGCTACAACGAAAGCTCCACGAAACGATCACACCCAGGGGTGGGCTGTAGGAAGATCGAAGGGGCTCGTGCGAGCCTCTTGCTAAATTTTAATAAGGCCGACGAGTCCCTTGTTAAGTTAAGGGAAAACAATATTTTCACTTCCCCAAAACACCGAAAATTGCTTTGAGATTAAGCGAGCACCTTGTTAACGTATTGGAAGACCACCGCTGATCACACCTTAACAACCAATCACATCAGTCATAAAACAGACTTTAACAATAACACGCCATTGGACTTAAAGCTCTATCAATTTTATATAAAATAAAAAATGATCCACAAACAGCGCCTTCGAAGTCTATGTCAAAAATTATGCACTATGGCTATATAATATCGACCGTAGAAAGGAAAAGGGACGTAACCCGCACATATCAATTATTACAGGAGGCACAAAATAAAAGGGTTTTAATGATTTTCGACCGTATGCAAATTATGAAATAAACACAACCTTGAAGTGCACGTAGACTTTTAAACTTCTTTCAGTCTTTTTTCTCGGTTTCAATTTTCACAAGCCCATCTTTTTTCAAACTTAAAAGCTAAATTTAGATACTAATTTGGCATTTGCAGCTTACATCCTTTTGATAGAACGTGTATCAAGTTTGATACATTGTGATTATTGAAAAATAACTGTGAGTTACGTCCTTTTTACTTTCCACAGTCGATATATATGGCTATAAAAGAGTTTTCAGCGGCCTTTCGCGATGACGAATTTCATTCCAGTCATTGCTTATTTTACGTCAAACAACTACAGTTGTTATAATAAAATAAGCAATACTTTTTTCCGTTTTTTTTGTTTTTAATGTTAGAATGCTGTCGCAAATATTATATTTGATCTAAAAAATGTTTTTTTTGTTATATAGGGGGCTCTGAGCCCCTTGCAGCCCATTCCGGTTGGTTTATCGAGCTTTGGCATTATTATTATTACATGAAAAAAAGTGTAGATATTCTTTATTGAATAATTAAACATAACCGATTAAAAATATATATCTCACCTCACATGTAAATGTCTATTAAGATCAGATATAAAAATATCAGTAAGCCTTTATCTTCCAGTCGACCAAGGTAAATGAGAGCAGTAGAAATTACGATCTTACTATAAAAGCATTTATTTTAACTAACTATTAGGTACGTATAAAATGCCTTTGGTGTGTAATCAAGTTGTTTTAATATAACAGAGAAAAATGATATGAATTATGATCCACTGATATGTATTAATCGTTTTAGAAAGATGATTAACTTTGTGTAACGTTCATTTCAGAGAGTGAGAAACTGAGCTCCTCTCGCATCACTGTAGCTGTAAATGGTTAAATACGTTTTATTGTATTGTTACAAAAATACATGATGTTAAAATACTGCAATTTTTACTAAATAGTAAAATTGTCATTTAAATTCATGAGCGTAGTCGGTCTTGATTAAGACATCCAATCCCGGAATATTTTTGTCATCCCAATATTGAAAACATTCAAAATAAAATTGCGAATAAATTTATATTGGGAATTGATAAAAAATTCTGGGATTTTTCAAATGATTTCAAAAACCCATGTATTTGCGGGTTTCCCAAAATGAGTGAGACCTTTTTTTTAGCTCTTCCGAGAATTTCAAATCCAAAATCCCAGGAAGATTTCCAGATGTCCATTAATTTTAGCACAAATATATATGTAAATGACATCATTTTTTTTATACTTCTATCGTCCAAAATGATTACATCTTATAAAAAATCAATCCCTCGTTTGAAAAGAGATTTTTTCACAATCACAGTCGATAACAGTGGTGGCCAACCTTATGCAAAATATGCACCATTTTTTTGTGAATGCATTAAGATGTGCCATACAACTCAAACACCTTTTTTACGTTCTTACAATTATTACATCAAAATAATAAGTAGGCGCAAAGGTGCAATGTTCCACTTGTAATAATATAAAGCGCCATGGTTTGGCTACCTTTCATATATCATACACAAAAAACTAAAATGGGCACGTCATTATGATATAATTTATTAGATAAAGATCTTATAAAATAATAATTAAATTGCACTCTTTGGTCTCGTGCTTCAATTTCTGCACTATTACACTGGTAAAAAAAGTCCTGAGAGAGGAAAGACGTCTTGGGTCAGGGTTGAAAGAGAATCTTAATTATTCGACACTGTTTAAGGCGGCAGGAGACAAAAAATGATTACCAACATCATCGCCGATGTCCGATAGCGGATATGACCCAAATATAAGAAGGCCATTATTATCTATGAAAATGTTGATACCTGTATCCTGTCTATTTCAGTTAAAAACATCATCCTCTGACGAAAATGTTTCTTCAGCATACATTTAGATTTTATTATTTTTTTAGTATCTGCAACTCACTTCCTTGCAAGATATCTTGTGCCGCTATAATCCTGTCTCAGATGTTTGACAGAATAATAAATTTAATTCCAACAGAAGCAACATTACTAATGACTTTGGCTAAGTATATTTTTTATGTACATATTTCGTGTGTCTGCAATATGCTAATTGATTTTTGACGTTAGCGTGATTGAAATATAAGATAGCTTTTGACGTATATGTCCCATTTTAGCTGTCAATAATTATCAATTAAAATATGTCTGAAATGATGTCATAGATTACAGTCAACATGCTTAAGAATTTTATTACAAAAACATTCGTTTTAAAATAAATAATTTGTGTATAGTACGTTTAGTCAGTGTTTGTCAAATTCAATTTAAAGTAAATGCGGGTAACCCATTTAAAAAAAACAATTTAATGTGAGTTCGTTGTTTTTTATTCACTCAGCTTGTTTTATTAGATATGGTAAATAAATACTAGAAGAAAGATAGCATTTGTTAGCGTAACTAGTATCAGTCTTAAGTTTATAGTCTTAGTATGTCTTAACAAACATTATGTCGTGTATGTTAAACCTTTTCATTCTGGAAGGGCGCATTACTTTGGCTGTAGCCTAACAAAGTCGTATTCAATAAAATTGAATTAGACTTAAAATGTGGTTTTATTTGTAAAAAGAAAACTAATTCATCCAAACAAATACATATACAAACATTTCAAGCTAAACAGTATTATTTTCTGATAAAAATAACGTGTGCAGGAATTATGATTATGATTAATGCCTTCAAAGTTTTCGAGTTTCCCATTTATTTATTTTCTAACCATATCCGCTCTCAATGTGGAGAATGTGAACTCCTAATGGAGGTTAACCTAACATAAGCTATTCCACTGTGTGTTACTAACTTTCTTGACCTTTTTTTAGCAAAGTATCGGAAAGAATGATAAGGTTAGGACAATACTAGTGGTTAGTTAATCGTAGAGGGAATATCAGACATCAATGACTTCGAACAGAAATCTACATATCGATTTTAAAAAATAACTAATAAGTATTTACAAAACTTTATCACTGATTATTAAGTTGAAAACATTAATATATCGCCGTCAACTTTGTAGACATTTAGTTTTTTTATTTTTATAATTCAAATTTTAAACGTTTTTTTATTTCATTGGTGGAAGAGTAGAATAGAAAAGTTGTACATTTTTATTTTGCTAAAAAATGTAACAACAAAATAATATGTACACTTGATCACTTTTAGGGTGTTCATTGTCAATACTTGGTGGGAAGGTATTAAATTAATAAAAACACAATATTCCTTTGTACTTAATTCCACTTTATTAAATAGGTCAGGACCGGTTTCGCTCATTGCGAGCATTGCAAACTGATAATAAATATAATTTAACAATGCTATTTATACAAAAATTAAAAGCTGTGAACAACAATTGACATTGAAAAGATATTACCAATTACATTATAAGTGATTCTAAAATAACACAAAATTAAAATGCTTAGCACATCTAAAATATAATTAAAAGTCATCCAAGATTAATAAATTCCAGGTGGTGACTGAAAGTAATTACAAACATAATTAAAATTTGGAAAATTTTTGACAAACTGATAAAATGCTAATTTAAGATTTCGACTGAAGGTGCTTGGTGGAATTTCAATATTAAACATAGCTCATTTACTAAGCGTCAGTTCAAGTTCATCCGTGCACTTGAACGCCTGAAGATGCCGAAAGGCGAAACCCGGGTCGTTAGTGACAAAATCTGTGAGAATGTACATAGTTTGAACGATTCAAATTTGATAAAATGCTACATTGTATAAATAGCATTGTTAAATTATATTTCTTATCAGTCGACAATGCTGGCAATGAGCAAAACCGGTCCTGATCTATTAAATAAAGTGGAATAAAGTACAAAGGAATATTGTGTTTTTATTAATATGTACACTTGATGTACATAACAACTCTGCTAGCGTATTTCAATGCTATTTTGACAAACTAAAACAAACATACTGTACAATATCTGATCAGTTTATTTCTAAGTGGGTGGCTTTTTAATTAGACTAAATGTTTAAACATTCAAAAACAGACATATCATTTAATCTTCTTCTATCGGTTTCATAGAAGTCTTCACATTTTTTGTTGGCCTAACAATAAAAAACAAATTGACGTATTTTAATTAGCGACTTCTACACAAGGTATTTAGTTTTTTTTCGTGACTTAACTGTTGTGAATGTTCAATGAATTTTATTAGCTTTTATTTCAGAGAATTGATAAGAGCTTTTAATGTATAAACTTATGTCAGACAAAAGGTTGTGGGTGGATTTAAACTACCACCACAAAGATGTATTATTTATCTGCTGATATATACTAGTAACGGTGAATGAATTCTTTAGCACTTGATTTTTTTTTGAATACCAATACTTCTATTCTTCCAAGGAAAATTCTTTCTTGCACAGAAATTACCGTGCTTTTTTTAGGGTTGTGATCAAGCAAAGTATTATATTATATCGACCCGTAATAGGCAGAAAATCGTAACGGACAATTTAAGGTTTTCTGTTGAGATACCTCCATTAGGATAACATATGCTCCACATTGGAAGTGGACATGGATAAAAATATAAAAAAAATAGATAGTATATATAAGAGATTATACCGCTCCAGATTTTTAAAAATAAAAGTGGAAGTAGTAAAAATAAATATTGTGTTTTTTTTAATATACAACCTTTCGATTAAGTATTGACAGTGAACATCTTAAAAGTGATATATAAGAGAGTTCATATTGTCGTTATTGAGAGTCAATATGGTATAGAAAAAGGATGGCGAACCTATGGCACGCGTGCCCGAGGTGGCACGTTTTGAGAATTTGGATGGCACGCGATCAATTTCCAAGTTTTAAATAAAAAAAAAAATTGATAAAAAATTCCGTGAAATTATTACGTGTTATTAATTTTCAAATGTTTCTCATGATAAACGACTATCGTTTAAAAAATCAAGTTTTATTTTTTCTATTTTGTTATTTAAAAAAATACTGCTTTGGCACGCCACACAATCGAGAAATAATATTTGTGGATTTTTGGCACGCGGACCCAAAAAGGTTCGCCATTACTGGTATAGAAAAACATCGTTTGTATTTTTTGAATCAATTATATAAAACGCCATATATTCTACATTACGATTATTTCAAGCCATGTCCGCTCCCAATGTGGAGCACTCGGACACTTTTGAAGACGAGAACTGCTTGTTTCTCAGTTTCTCGGTCTCTTTTTGTTTTAAGAGCAAGTTTAGAAGAGGTTAGTTATAACTCTCACACTGTTTTTAGGATTGGAAAGGTTTGAATATAAATCAACTAAATGAAACTGCCAGTGTGGGATTTGAACCGGCGAGCACCACAACCGAAACCAACGACGTTGAACATTTGACTTGGTTTGTATCGCCTTACAATAATAAAATTTTATACCGGGATCTCGGTTTTGAATACCAAAACTGAAGACCCTACTTTCAAGCCGTATCTACATATATAACATAGTCATTGACAACGAGTTGTTAGTCAATAAAATTATACTACATTTAAAAATACGGATGTTGCAATAGGTCAGGCGAACCTTTTACAAATCTGTTTTTAATTTGATAATGTTAAAGATTAGCAATACATACTTTCTGGGACTGTGTCCAGGAAGCGATCGAATACCTTCTTAGTATAAAGTCGATACATTTGAATGGATCATAAAATATATGTTTTCTTCTTTTGACGTCAGATTATCATTCCGTTGATTTTTACTGCTGGCGTTGGTCATTAAAGAGATTTAAGCATTATCCTACTCAATCAGATTAATTATACTTGCATGAGATCACCCACAAAGATGACGTGGGACGTTTTATTATAATCTGTACATGCACTCAGTTGCCTACTTTCATATTGTTTTTTTTTGGAAATTAAATCATTTAATGATTGAATAAACATAACTATTTAAAACACTGACGCAAAAAACAACAGAGTATTCAGTCAAAAATAATACACTTAAGTATTAAAGATTGTGACCAAATCGTTAGCGTATTTTTGAGGGTATTACTAGCAAACCTGGCTCATTCAAAAGTTGTCGAAGCAAGAAACATTAATGTAATATATATAATTTTTACCACGTCCGCTCCCAATGTGGAGCATATGGAGTTTATCTCAACAGAAGTGTTTCTACGAGAACTGCTTGTTACTCAGTTGCTCAACCTCTCTTTTTCCAAAGAGAGTAGGGAATAAAAGGAAAGGGCTAGGACAGGACTAGCTGTTAGCTAATCGCTCTCGATACGCACCGTTCATAGGACAGGATGGGTGGGAGAGGGGAATTCAAGACATCACATACATCCATGCCTATGGACATAAATCGATTGAAAAATCAATTTATAAAACTGCCCGTACTGGGATTCGAGCCCGTGACCTCCGTAGCGGTAGCCAACGACGTTGACCATTCGACCACACAGGCGGAATGTATGTTTCGAATGTAATTAAGTAGATAAAAATAAATTTTGAAAATATTTTTAGAAATCAGTCTCAAACGTGGCTTGACAACATCCAAAATATCATTCCAAAGTAATGTAAGACTAAAAATACTTAAAATTTACTTTCATTTTTAACCATTTTGTCAAAATGAAATTCAAGCTTCATTTTTAACCATTTTGGAATAAGCTATGTTTGCAAGTTATACCCTCATTTATAAAGATAAAACCTTTTTTATGAAAAATCATCAGTTATTTATAAAGTATACATATATTATCACTATCGGGTAACATAGCGCAGCGGTTAGTGTTGTTGGCTTCCGTGCCGGACCTCATAGGTTCGAGTCCCAGTACGAACAGCATTTTTTCTATCGATTTCTGCTCGTAGGCATGGGTGTTCTTGATGTATAAATATTCTCTCCCACCCTTCCGATTCTCTAATAACTGGGCGTAGCGAGAGCGATTAATTAATCACAAGTCTTGTCCTAGCCTTGTCCTTCTATCCCTGCTACTCTCTTTATAAAAAAGAGGTTGGGCGTAACAAATAGTTATCGTAGAAAAAAAATCTGTTAAGAAGGTCATATGCTCCACATTGATCTAAAAATATATCGTCACTGTTCTGGCAGAAGTTGGTAAGTAATAGTAAAAATAATCAATTTACTAAAATGGTGTTTTTTGTTGATCTGATCTATACAATATGCAGTTTAAGAATTAGTACAATTAGTAATGCTTGAAACAACTGCGACTTAGTCGACATTGCTGTGAGCTAAATTCTAGCAATAAATCTTCACTGTAGCTGGTACGTAGCCGCTTGCTAGTTGTGAGTGATGAAAAATTTCAACTTTTAGGATAAAGCCTCTTTTAGCTTATTTTATGTTACATAGATAATTATAGCATCAAAATATATATATGGATTAATGTCGATGTGACACACATAAGAGTTTTAAACTAATTGAAATGGAAAATTGCCTGCCTTTAAGTCGGCATAAATAATAATAATTACCTGTAAAAATAAATTCTTTTTTTTGCCTTTTATAATGAAGGCACCAACTGAGTTAATCGAGCACCGAGTGTCTTTTTATAAAATCAACTCAACTCATTTTTGTCAGTTATTTCGCCTGCTGTGGCCCAGTTGGTTAAAGCTTGCTCTACCGATCACGCAGGTCTGGGTTCGATACATGGTCAGATCACAGTGAATTTGAGAATTATTCGATTCAAAGTTGTGATCGAATACTGGGTGTTTGTTCACATTATTTCCTCTCCTCCCATCCTTCTGATCCTTTAATAACTGGGTATAGCGAGAGCGATAAGTAAACCACTAGTCCTGTTCTAAACTTATCCTTCTTTCCATACTACTTACTTTAAAAAAACAAATTGAGGTTGAGCGACTGAGTAACAAACAGCTCTCGTAGAAAAAACTTGTGTTGAGATACTTTCATTAGGAGGCCATATGCTCCACATTGAGAGCCAACATGGGTGAAATAATGTTAGTTACTAACTTATGCCAGTAAGGTGAATATGAGTGTTATATCTTTTTGATGATGGTATTTTAAATGAAATATATATATAAAGAATTTGATTTGTTCGCCCGGTATTGCGATTCCAATTTATTTATTTATAATTTGTATTTTTTGTAATATTGGTAGTTCTATATTCGTCCGGTAGGCAATATCATTATACGAAATTATTTTACATTCAAACAATAGTATAAATAATGCGTATATGTATACTTGTGTATTTAGTAACTGGAAACTATTTAAAAATAGATTAATTAATTTTCTTTTTTTTCGAACCGTCAAGCAACTTAAAATTTTAAATCGGCTAGACTCTCACATTAATACTGAGGTCGTTTCAAATGAATTGATTACAATTCAAGAGAAATCCTTGAGCCAGAATAATAAAAAATATATTTTACTGTATTTAGATATGTACATATTTTTTTTATTTTTGACTTCATATTTTACCCTATGAGTATTTAAAAAAATGATAATATTCGCATTTTTCTCATGGTGTGCCAGTGCAGTACATAAAGTAAACAATACTTTACAAAATCTTTAATAAATAAAATTAAATAAATATCAACTTATAATCTAATACATGAAAATGAATGTTTGTTTGTTTGTACTCTATAGAATGTCAAACCGCTGATCCGATTGCAATAAAACTTCAACAAACTTTTTGCTTTCACTTCCGGGAAGGTTATATTCATAGTAAAATTAACTTACAGTTGGTCTTATATATAAAAACCAATCGTTTTATGTCTGCCATACGGTTTATTTTGACAACTTATGCTTGCACTTGCGCGAAGGTTATAGTACAGTTAACTTACAGTAGGTGACGAGTGTGTCGTACCATATACGACTGGTAGCAAACGTCAAAACGACAGAAAAAGAAAACATGCACTTCAATAAACACAAGCACTTTATTTATTTTAGTGGCATTGCAACGCTTGCCGGGAACCGGCTAGTTATTTATACAAATTAAGTAAACGAGGATAATATGTCTTTACTGATTGAAGTAGCTATTATTATTATTAGAATTAGAATTCATTTGATAAACTCCAACAGCTTAACGACCGTAGACGCGTATTTGAGTCTTTTAAAAACAAAGGTTGCTGGACGGCGGACTCATTTATGCGTGTATGCGAAGTATCTTGAAGCTAAGAAAATTAAATTTTGTAAAGATATCTCATTTGTTTTACAAATTATGTATAGTGAATTAAGTAAAATTACAATTTTTGCGAATTTTTCGCAAAATTTTATTTCGCCAGGTGAAGTTTTATAAAAAAAACGTGCGGTCGTTAAGCTGTTAAAACAATATTTGTGGAGTTGTGAGCTTTTCTCTTTATGAGACGAAATAAACTACGATAAAACTCCAAAGTATTCTTTAAAACTATATTCAACGTGAGTGAGTTTATAGAAATTTCAGGTCTATCACTTCTTGGATCGTCGTTTCTCAACGGCAATCAAAAGGGAAATAAAAAAAAACAAATTCAAATTTAATATTTGAATTCCACTGAGCACCTTCAGTAGAAATCTTAATTAAATAATTGTAAAGTTATATTTATATTCAGTTTTTTTAGATTATTTAAATTTGGTGTTTCGCACAAATTCCTTCAATAGTTTTTTGTTTAAAGTTTTACCAAGAGCAGTTAAAGCGACTACTGTTTTATAACTTTTAAAAAGAATGTCAGAATTTTAATTATTTTAATGTAATGAATTCATGCAAAAGTAATAAACAAAAAAATGTGATTACTAAATGAGCTCAAATAGCCGCTGGTTGAATGTTAAGCTTAGCATTAGTAAATTGTTGACTTTTTATATCCTCAATTAAATAAATACATGCACTTCACTGTTCTCAAAGGCTACCGAGAATCTAGAACAGAGTCGAGCAATAAAATTATTTAAACTGTTCATAAATCCACTTCATTGTTGACAAGTAGAAATAAATCTTGCATTGAACGTGATATTGTCTATTGGCTTACTGTATGAATGGATTTCTGATCTCTAGATACATGTCAATAAGATGAAAATGGCTATACACATGACGTTTTGCAACATCAACATGATACAGCATATACTTCTTCTAATGATGCTTCATATATTATTATTATTATAGTTTACAAAAATACATTAAGATGTCTGAGAATCTAAAAAATCATCTCATTGATTTTCTAAGCGTCTGATACATTTAGTTTCAAATTTTCTCTAAATTCTATGACCTGTTAGATTTTTTCATTGATTATTAACAGGTTTAGACTGAGTTAGTGATGTTATTATTTTATTATTATTTCTGTCGAGAATTATTCAATTCAAATTTGTGATCAAGACTGGGTGTTTGTTCACATTATTTCCTCTTTTCCCATCCTTCTGATCCTTTAATAACTGGGTGTAGCAATAGCGATTAGTTAACCATTAGCTCTGTTCTAGCCTTATCCTTCTTTCCCTACTACTCACTTTGAAAAAAAGTGATGTTGAGCGACTGAGTAAGTTCAACAGTTCTCGTAGAGAAAACTTCTGTTGAGATACCTTCATTAGGAGAACATATGCTCCACATTGAGAGCGGACATAGATTAAAAATAATAATATATTATATTTTTTTATTAACGCTTTTTGTAATCTTTCGCAGATTCCGAAATTGAAAAAATTTGAATTGATTTCGGCATCACAAAATTGGACGGGATCTTGGGATTGGAGGCCCTGGGTTTGATCAATTCATCATCTGGTGCGGAAAATACTAACGTCGATTTCATAGCGCAAAATTGAATTCATGAAACCGATGTGAGAATTTATAGATTGAATTGAATTTATTAAAATTTAATCACCACACATTCTAGATCATTCTTAATTGCCGGAAAAGCTATGTTTGTTTTGTAGCATTATACGCACTAATCATTATTTATATATATATATATATAATATGCTTCCCGCTATTAACATCATATTACTGAGATATATTTAATTTACAGCGGAAGATATGTGTTAAGTAAATTTTCTAACTATTAACCGTTTGAATACCGCGCAAATAAATCATTAATATGTCCCAAAGATACAGTGTGTTTTTCATAACAATAATTTTGCTTAATATTTACTCGAATTCGATATTTAAAAAACCTATATTGACTCAGTATGGATGACACTACACATATTCATCAAAATATTGCTTATATTTTATTAGAATACCAAGTATTTGATTTTTTAAATGTCTTGGACATCCGTGTTCACTTGCATATGTTCCGGATACCTGTGTTCGCTTGGTATTCAAGCGATTAAGCATAGAAATTTTAATTTTAATACCCTTTGCGAAATCCAAAACCTCGAATATAGCTTTGCTATTTTCCCAAACATTTAGACTACTAATATCTTCTTCTTCTTCGACCATTTTCGCTCCCTATGTAGAGCATACGGCCGCCACGCGGCACCTCCATGTTTCCCTGGCTCCCGCCAATTGCTTTGCTTCCTCCCATGACATGCTAGCATCCCTCAGCTCCACCGAGTACATCATACGGATAGTACTCGACGGTCACCCAGGACATCCGAATGGTTGGAAGAAGCAAGCAGTATTAAGGCTTTTCGGAGGCATCCGCAGCACGTGACCCAGCTAGTTCTAACGTCTCTCCATAACTACTGATGTGAGGGGGCGCTGTCTTGTACGTTCCCTTATCTCCGAATTCCTCACAAAATAAAACCACCTCACCCCGATTATCCGACGCAAGCATCTCGAAGCTCAGTATACGGTTTTTTTGAGTTTTCGTCAGGTGCCATGATTCGCTACCAATGTAGGTTATCTTAACAGAAGTGATTCTACTAGAACTACTAGACAATCAGTTACTCGACCTCTATATTTTTAAAGAGAGTAAGAACATAAGAATGGGGTTTGGATAGAACTAGTGAATAACTAATCGTTCTCGCTACGCCCAGTTATTGAAGGCTCTGAAGAGTGGGAGCGAATTTTTAGACATCAGACTTTCTTTCTATCTTATGATGTAGACTACTAATGGAGGTTATCTTGACATAAGTGTTTCTACGAGAACTGATTGATAATCAGTTACTCTATTTTTTTTTAAGAAAGTAGGAACTTATTCTTATGAATAGGGTTTGGATAGGACTAGTTATTAACTAATCGCTCTCGCTACGCCCAGTTATTGAAAGATCTGAAGGGTGGGAGGGATTTTTTAGACATCACACTTTCTTTTGAAAAAAAACTTATCTTTAATTCTTAAGATTCAAATATTTCACTATCGAAAGCCGACAAAAAAATCAAGACATCACAAAGTCTACGCTTACTATGGCTGGCAGTTTATTTTATTGAAATGCAAGCAATGTTTTACGATACATGCACTGGTGGACGAAACAGTCGTAAAATTCAGCATAGTCTTGTTGAATTGATTACAATTAGTGGAACGTAATCTTGTATAATGCTGAAACGTTAAAAAAATGAAAACCATTAACGATTTTAATTAATGTAGTAAAACAACGCAATTTAAAAGTAACACCATCAATCAAAAGTTTTATTGGCTTAAGCATTACATTCACATCAAATTAATTACTACAGGATGTAAAAAAACATAGTGAGTAATTAACTGAATTTCCATATACGTAAATACATTAACATATTAAATATATTGCACAATACGTTATCTTAATGAATGAAAGTTTTCGAATATAAAATTAAATTTTATAATTTTGTTACTCTACTCCACGCCTCTTAAAAAAGCATCATCATACAGAATATCGAAAGGCTTGCGAATAAACTTAAAATTGATTATAATTTTGATGTTGTAAATTACAAAATTAGGGTCGGGCTGTTTTTTCTACTGGAAGCGGGGCTTGTCTCTCTTAGCCATCGAATTTCTTCGTCTATATCTTCGTGTATATGTGGAGCTTATCAAAATCATAATCACTCATGATATCCAATTTTTCTAATATTTTTAGAAAAGTATGTCGCCAGCTTGCTCTACCGATCACGCAGGTCTGGGTTTGATTCCCGGTAAGATGACAGTGAATTTGAAAATTATTCAATTCCATGTAGTGATCAAAGACTGGGTGTTTGTGATGTCTATTCACATCATTTCCTCTCTTCCCATCCTTCTGATCCTTTAATAATTGGTTGCAGTAGTAATAGCGATTAGCCAACCAATAGTCCTGTTCTAGCCTTATCCTTCTTTCCCTACTACTCACTTTGAGAAAAGTAAGGTTGAGCGACTGAGTAACAAACAGTTCTAGTAGAAAAAAAAATGTTAAGATACCTCCATTAGGAGATCGTATGCTACACAATGGGAGCGGGCATGGATTAAAAAAAAAAAAAAAGTCGGGCTGTCTTTTATACTGGAAGCAGGGCTTGTCTTTCTTAGCCATCGAATTTCTTCGTCGTGTATATGTGGAACTTATCAAAACTCATGATAGTCATTTATGACATTTTTAAGAAAAGCATGTTATAATGTACTTTAAAACCCTCCAAGAATGAGCGTGACCATCATCATGAGGTCACAGTAAACACCGTTGTGCCGTCGTGTTCCTATGGGGTGTATTTGCATTTCCAAATTCTTCTTATTTCAACCATTCGTTAAATACCAATAATATCTAGTTGATATTTATTGTAATCTACAATGATACCTCAATGAATGAAATTCAAATATTAGACAATTTCGTCTGAGGTCACTATGTATCCCGTCGCTCTTCGATCATTCGGCTGTGGAAAAGGAAAAGGACATAATCACCATGTATATAACTTGATATACGTTCTATTTAAAGGACGTAAGCTGCAAATGCCGAATTCTAAATTTATCTAAATTTAACTTTTTAGTTTGAAAAAAGATGGGCTTGTGAAAATTGAAACCAAGAAAAAAGACTGAAAAAAAAGATTTTCCTAGACAATTTCTTAAATTAATATTAGATTATGTCAATTAAACACCATTTAAGATTTCGACTGAAGGTGCTTTAGAATCATTTATTTAGGAAATACAAGTCTTAAAATTAAAAAAACAGCTAGCTGATAGTGTTAGACCTGCCTTTTACTGTAAAAACTTTTTAGGCAAATTATTAGTTAATAATAAAGATAAAATACATTACTTAAATAAATCCGGGATTTATAGATTGCAATGCTCTTGTTGTACAAAGTTTTATATCGGCAAAACAGAAAGGACACTGAACATCCGAGTTTTAGAACATATGGCAGCCTTTAGATTGAAAAAAGACACGTCTAATTTTGCTAATCACTTAATTTCGGAAGGACACGTGTTCAATCAGGAACAAGGGATAAAAATGTTACACCCAAATACGGACAGTCATAAGCTCTTTTTCCAAGAAATTTTAGAAATCAATAGAGCACAGCTGCAAAATCTTCCGATTTTAAATGAAATATTAAACTTTCCCGCATCTCCACTTATATACCCTATATAATCATAAAACCTTTGCCGACAAACAAATAATATAATTCTTGAAACTACTTACTACTCAAATCTGTCGGCATTCCCATGAGCTTATCCTTTTCGCCAGCAATGGCTTTGGACTCAGTGATGCATTTATTTCTTATATAAACACGAAACTTTCATTTACTAAACGTCAGTTCAAGTTCATCCGTGCACTTGAATGCCTGAAGATGCCGAAAGGCGAAACCCGGGTCGTTAGTGACAAAATCTGTGAGAATGTACATAGTTTGAACAATTCAAATTTAATTAAATACCAGTTTGCATGTCTTCGTGCACTTCAAGTCTGTGTATATTACATAATTTGCCTATAGCCCAAAATCATCAAAGCAGATTTTTCGCGCCTCCTGAAAAATTTGGTATGTGTGGGTTACGTCCTTTTTTATTTTCACAGTCGATATTGTCGACGTTTCGGCTCACCAGTGCTAATTAAATGAAAAAAGAATGATACAGTTAGAAAGAACAGATCAACGGATATTATCTTTCATGGTGTATTAGTACATATATTATCTAGCTATTTTTTTGTGATCTCCTTAAGATCCCACAGACGACTCGCACTGATGATGAGGAGTTATAGGTAAAGGTATAATTAGACCCTCACATTCTATAAGTGCTTCTTTGCTTGGTGAGAACAAGGTCCAGAATTCTGATCGGGACATGTGCTACTTTTCACTTGAGATAAATATTTAAAGTAACTTATAGCTTTTCCTATAGAGACGAAAAATTATACTTCTGTAGGTTTTATCAAATTTCTCATAACTCGATATTTTGAGAATGTCAGTCATGCAAAGCTTTTCGTATGTTTAATTAACGAGATAACTGTGTCAACAGATAATTAAGAAATATTCATCAAAATATATTTCAAGACACATTCGTAATATCTTGGTCTGAGGCTTAATCGGCTATCAAAGTAAGTTTAATTGTAATTACCGTCCAACACAACTGTTTCTCAGAAGTCGTGATATTTACATAAAAGTATCATTAGTTTTCCTTTTGAAAAAAATATCTTTTGAATTATTAACTATAATTGGAGTAACGTGTCTGGGAATCGAACGCCACACTTTTAGTGTTTTTAAGCGGTTTGATTTATGACTTTTCCATCGAGTTTTGTCACTAGAGATGTGACTAAATAAATAAATACTTCTTAGTGCTACCGAGTGTATTTAATACATAAATACATATTTAAATATGTACATACTTGCAAATATTTAATTTTAATAAAATTATGATTTTATCGAAGGGGAAATAAAAGTCTCGAATCCCGGGATGTCTCGGGACTTTGACTTTATCACGCCTCGAGTCCCGGGACTTTAGAATCCCTGATTGGGAGGGATCAAATAAATATAAACTGTATAAGAATGGGAAAAAATATTTTTTGATTTTTACATACAGAAATAATATATCTTACTATAATAAATTTACAAGAAATATATTGAGTTTATTTGGTCTTATCTTTCAACTTACAGCAACTTTACCTCATAGCAGAATCATGCAATGCCTTAAGGTCCAGTGAAAAAGGGGGCCAAAATTCTATCAAAAAACACGGTTTGGAAATAACAAGGCTCACCAAAAAGATCGAATATTTTTTTTAAGATGAATTATTTGCTCTTAGACGATGTGTCAAAAAAATTCTAGCGATGAAAACGGTTTATGTCCAGTCCCTCATAAAAGTCTCCGTACGTTATCAAGTAGCGATAAATAGTAATATTTTGTTCTTTACAATAATAATATTTTATTTATTACCTTTTTTTACAGATTTTTTTTATGTCCAGTATTTTTTTTCAAATACAGGGAATAAAATTTTCCTTTGGGGATTACTTAAAAGAATCTACCGCGTAAAAAAGTGCTGAGTGTACTCAACATAACAAATTTCGTGGGAGGGTCTTGCGTGACGTTTGCATTAAGGTCCCAAATTTATAGCTACGCCACTGAATGTACAACATATTGCTGTGAAAATAAATTATGTGTTTTCTTTCACCTTATTCAACATATTTTATTTCAGCTGCGAATCAGCCCAACTCCACTTACATAAGTAACGATATGCAGTATCGATTACTTTACTGTCGTAGCAGGCATGCCTAGAAACGTGTCCACATAACAACCTAACACGACTGCGTTGAAATGATTTCGCCGCGATAATTATCAAGAATTGATCAAACCTCATTAAGTTATACGACATCCGACAGATGGTGATTATAACTTGAAATCATTCCTGAGTTAAACATACAACAATAAAAAAAATACAATCTGTTTCGGGTCGTAAAAACAAAGCGCTTTTTCTTCGTCTTACACTCCTTAAGAATAATCATGAATGACCTGCTGGAATCCATAAATTTGATCAACCTGGGCACCTAACTAGCCGTCCAAAAAAACTAACCGTTTTTTGGTCAAATAACCGGTTTAAGCCGGAATTATTTTCGAAAAACCAATTGTAGTACTACACAATTCAATATTCCGGAATAAAAATAAAATATAAGACATTTCGCTTACTTAACACTTCCCCTACGGTGCTAAAAAAATACTTTCGATATGTTGCTGGAACCAAGTGAAAAACACGTTCTCGTAGAAACTCTTCTGATGAGACAAACTCTATTGGGAGTCCATGTGCTCCATACTGGGAGCAGACATTGTTAAAAAATTATCTTTATAAATTATATTATAAAAATCTTAGATTTTGAGTTAATTTTATTTTGTGAGGTTTCAAATTATTTATTTATTGTTAAGAAATAATAAAGATTTTACTTTTAGTCAATTTAGCGCCACTGGTTTGAATTTGGTATCTTTATCTGTTAATTCCTTTCATATTTATATTATCAATTGTTTGTTACACCCAGTGGTGTAGTGGGGCCAGGTCAGGCCGGGTCGGCGACCTGGCACCTGAAAATGAGCCAGGGCGCCGCCCTGCCACCTTTTTGACTTGTAACTTAATTTTCAAGTACATACGTATATTCAAAATACTGTTTTAAAAGCATTATATCAAAATGTATCTACCCGATTTATTTTACAAAAATAAATGTACACGTGTGAAAAAATATCACCCCTCTTTCGAAAAAAAATAATCGCGCGTTTTTTTCAATTGATTTAATTGTTAAAACTTGTGGTTTTTTAACTTCGGACGGATATAAAAAAAAACGAAAAAAAAAAGTGGATAAAAAATCAATGACCGATCTGGTACCTATTTATTTACCACTTTACCACTGGTTACACCCTAATTATTTTACTTTGCTCTGTATAAATAATACTTTTATAATTTTATCAGTTGATAGTGCTCATCACGAGCGAAACCGTTCCTGAACATATAAAATAAAGCTGGAATTAGATTACATATATTTTTTTAATATAATGCCCTTCCATCAAGTATTGACAGTCAACACAATAAAAGAACAATAGAAAATAAAATACAACTGCTATAGTATTGTGAAACTGCTAATCCAATATGATATCGAAATAGCTTGCATCATTATCAGTCATTAGCAAAAGCAAACCTTGGGTGGTTGCTGTCTCAGCAGCTTAAATTTGCTGCCTCCCTTATTTTGAAATTAAGCAAATGTTGTCAAGTTTATTTTTATACTAAAAATGAACTTCCACAAAGTTATCGCTGAATCGAAAGTATGGGCCCGCCCATTAGAGATGAAGTTGTATCTTAGAAAAAAAATGTTAGATGCATTGTAATATTCTACACGTTTTAAAGTATCATAAAAGTGAATTAACCTCAGTTAATACGCATTGCAATAGTGTTATCTCCGTAAAATAAAAATATTCAATCCACCAAAACACCAAATAATGATTGTACTTAAAAGACCGAGAAAAAAAGTTTTACCATTTTAATAGTTGGCTCAGTTCACCTCTCGAAGGCAAATATTAATATTCCCAGTGTGGCAAAACAGGCGTATTATAAGATACAAACGTCTGTCTGGTGATGTTTCTCAATGTCACATTTTGTTACACAACAAGTTCAAATTTAATTTTACATTAAAAAAAACTTAACATTAACTTGCTATTCAAATCTCCTTTGGAGATCATTGACAGTTACCATCTTTGCGCAGCCATCAAGTTCTATAAAAGATTATCATTTGCTGTAAGTAAATCATCAATCTGTATGTATAATTAGACAGAATCATAAAAATCTTGTAATGAAATAAACAGACATTGTTGCACCTGGATGAATAAAAAACAAACAACTTTACAAGATATCGCAAAGCTCACGAGAATATTTCCTATCAAATAAATAATAAAACAATACAACAGCGAGTCAGAAATGAGAAGTCTTGTTTTGAAGCGTGGAAAAAATACAATTATTGAGTGAAAACAAAGTAAGTAGGCATACACACATACCTCCCTTTGCTCGTCTGAGTTGAAACTAGTTTTTCTCAACATAAATTACTTACATACCTGCTTCCAAAGGAGCCCCGAGAAGCTCGCTTCAATGCTGTGAAGCTTATTTTTATCTAACCAGAGCTTACGAAAAAGCTCTGTCTACACTAATCGTAAAATTTCTGTGCGATTATTAAAGTGTTGCAAGTTTGCTGCCAAAATAAATGTCGGCCATTAGAAGCAACGCGAGGAATTTTGAAAGTAAAAAACTGAGATGGATTCTGGTAGCACGTTGTTGCCGCTTACACTTGTCAGGGATGTCCAAAGGGCATATTTTTAAATTTGAATCGTTCAAACTATGTACATTCTCACAAATTTTGTCACTAACGTTTGAACGATTCAAATTTAATATTGAAATTCCACCAAGCACCTTCAGTCGAAATCTTAAAAAAAAAAAAAAGGGGCATATTTTTATTAAAAATTAAAAAAATGTGATGTTTTAACGTTAATTTAAATTGATTGTTCTTTTTTAAAACGCAAAATTCATTTTTTTACTGCCAAAAAATGTTATATCAATGTATTTGGCCGTAGACAATAAAACAAATAAATAAACAATACTTAAGGAAAATGTCTACAGCTTAAAAACGTACAAGTCGTCTGTCTAATCATCTTTGGGTAGCTGTAGTGATCAAATTATCGTCAAAATTGGAGCCTAGATCAGGCATTTTCAACTCGTAACCGTGAAAGGTTTGAAGGTTTCGTGTAACTCATTCGAGGTTTCTAATTTTCTTTAAATTTGGACTTTTTAATCATGTCCTCTCTCAAAATGGAGTATATCTGCTTCTAATGGAGGTTATCTCAACAGAAGAGGAAAGAAATTCATTTTACTCAGTTGCTTAACCCTCTTAGTATCCTGCAAATTGTCTTATTTAGGCAACAAATAAATTTAAAAAATTACCTGTTTTGTAAGCATTTCTTTTGTTCTTGGCTGTTTTTTTGTTGTATTTTTATTGAGAAATATTGTTACAGATTTATCTTAGATTTATAAAAAAATGAATACAGCAATAAAAACATGTGAAAAAAATATATAAATATAGAAAGAAAGAAGAAAAATCATTTTTAAGCCAATATTTTTATATTTTAGGAATTCACAAACAACTTTATTTAACATTGATAAATATAAATACATATTTGACATTTTATTATAATTTCAAATAAAAATCCTCTCTTTTTTTCAAAGAGTAGTGATAGAAAGATAGGGATAGGACAGGACTAGTGGTTAGCTAATTTCTCTTGCTATGCTCCATTTTTCAGGAAAGGATGGGCGGGGGAGGGGGACTATTCAAGAAATCCCAAACATCCATGCCTTCGAAGAGAAATCTTTTGATCGATTGAAAAATCATTTTTTAATGACCGAAACCGTACGTTGACCACTCGACCACGTAACCAGCAAACTTCACCAAGCCGTTTTGTTTAATATCATAAAATAACATTATTCGTTTTGTTGTAAAACAATCATTTTTCAGTTCTCGGCAAAGCAAGCTATTGTGAACATACCTTTGCCGTATTCTGGCTCTCTTTGCGTTTTGCAAAAGTGGAATAAGTAGTGGCAGCACGATAACTTTACCGTGGGGAGGGGCGAGATGGTTTTACGGAGCGGGAGAGGGGCTTGGTCACGATCCGACAATAATACGCCACATTTAAATGAAATCGCATTATTATTATTATTTATTGTTATTGATAATAATAATAATAGTAACAAAAGCCGCGGATAATAATGGCGGCGGGCGGGAAACAGATTGTGAATAGTGTTGCCAGTCTGCAAATTGGACGGCGGCTTGGTATTGCCATATTCCTAAATATTATCTATAGGCCATGGAAAATTCAACCGTGAACTATTTGGGCTGGCAAGTTGGTTGAACATCCGAATTGCACTTGTAGGCATCGGGACGCTTATCACGTACTGTATGAATGCCGAATGAGCATAACTGTTTGCTGTGGTCCGCCCTCATACGGGACCAATAGGCCAGGCTGACCTAATCTCAACTAAGATTAAACTCTTCCGCTACGGCGGATTCTCAGTATACGGATACACAGGATACTTAATATCACTTAAACTAAATAAGAGAAAAAGTCATTCTCTTTTTTCTAGAATAACTGTTTGTTACCAGTAGCTCAACCTCTCTTTTTCAAAGAGAATAGTAGGGAAATGATAAGGCTAGGACAGGACTAGTGGTTAACTAATCGCTCTCGCTACGCTAGTTATTAAAATATCGGAGCTTGTGAGAGAATTTTTAAGGTATCACAAACACCCATGTTTTCGAACAGGGATTGAAAAAATGCTGCTCATTCTGGGACTGAAATCGTGAGATCCGACACGGAAGCCTACATCGCTAACCGCTGTACCATATAAAATTTAATATAGGAGTGATTAAAAAATTCACCCCACTTCCAGACCACCGCGAATAACACTGAGATTAAACGAGCCTCATGTTGCCGCATTGGCAGTCCACCTATGCTCTTTTTCAAACAAATATATCTACTATCTTAGTCTTGGAATATAATGAAGATTGTGAAACATTATACGCTGTTGGTGGGAACAATATTGAGTAACATAGAGAACCTGGCAATACTGAACTGGGTACTGCGTTGTGAAAATTTGATAGCGCACTATGGCAACACTTCAGAATAAATATTTTGATTCCTGCGCATGATAATTTCACTATGATTTATGGCTAACTTCACTTTGGTGCAATATAGAAAACTTATTTTAGTAATTATAATGTTATTTCTATAAATCATAACTTTTTTTACTGTTGTAATATTTGCGATATTAAAATAAGAAATACAGTTTTTCTCAGTACTTTTCCCCCCATAGTACGCGGTTAAACGGCGTTCCGGCACCTTTATTCTCGCAATTTTTAATGTTTTGAATTGATATTCGTGAAATTTTATTTAAAATTTGCTTTAAACAATATTATTTTTTTGTTATGATCTTAGGTCCTTTTTTAATGTAACGTTAAAAAAAATACCGGGTCCATAGCGATGACCATACGTTTGCAACACGTAACCGACATTTTTTTTTTTCATAAAATGAGTTATGCATATCGTTTTCTTTTTTTTTTCAAGCTCTATTAAAATATTGACATCTCGTAATTTACCAAAAATATTTTTCTTTGAAATTGTTCTAAAGTAGGAAACAGAAAAAAAGGCTCACCAGACTGACAGAAGATAGTAGAAGAGCTACATCGTTTTTCTATTATTATATAGATGAAGTTAAAACAGGTACATTGAATTGTTCAAAATACTTAAAAATAATATACTAAATAAAAATTGTTAACTCGTTTCAAACATTCTTGTTAATAAAAAAAATATTTAATAAATATTGTGTCAAATGATTATTTTAAATATAAAATTAATTATTTTACTCCAAAGTGTCCTTTATTTTCATTGATTTCCCAATACTTTATTTATATAGTTTTTTGGCTCTCCTGTAAAATTTAACAAATGTCGGTTACGTGTTGCCATCGATAGACTTACTTTGTGACTAGAACCAGGGGTCTAATGCAGTTTATGATATTTTGTTTTTAAAAATTCTCACCTTTTCCCAAGAGTCGGGTCCGTAGCGCAGAGGTCAACGTGACAAATCTCACAGGTTCGAATCACGAAACGAGGTGTTTAGCTAACCACTAGTATTGTCTTAGCCAGATCCTTCTATCTCTACTTTCATTGAGAAAAGGGGTTGAGCAACTTAAAAAACAAGCAGTTTTTATTTAAAACTATATCGACTGTGGTAAGGAAAAGGGACGTAGCCCACAGATGACAATTATAAATAGTTCTATAGAGAATCGTAAATTGTTGTAATTAAAAAAAAACGGGTTTTCTTAGGTCTGTTGAGTATAAATCCGGGCTTCGGGTCGGGTTAGGGTAACAATTGTGGTATTAGACTCGGGCCCGGGCCGGGTCGGGTCTGAGTCTTTTCGGCTCGGACCGGGTAATTTTGTAAAATTTCGGCCCGTGCAGACCTCTAATACATATATAAGTTAAAATTAAATAATTGAAAAAAAATCTTGGAGTCGGAGTCGTTTTTTATTTTAAAGCTGGAGTCGAAGTCACCTTTTTTCTACACTACTCCACAGCTCCGGTTTTTTCTCTTCAATATTTTTTTTTTCAAACTTGAAAGATAAATTTAGATATTAATTCGGTATTTCCAGCTTACATCCTTTTGATAGAATGTGTATTAAGTTGTATACGCTGTGATAATCGGATAAAAAACAACTATGGGTTACGTCAATTTTCCATTCCACAGTCAATATGTCGAGATACCTCCATAAAAAAAGAATTTTAGAATTTTAATCTGCGAAAAAACAAGCTTTAATTATTAATTTACTTTGTCACTGTGTCACTTTGTCACTGAAGTAGAGAACTGTTTTTGACAATGTACTTCTCAGTTATAGCCGTCAAAACCAAAAAATCTCGTGAAACTATACAATATGAATTAATTTATTGTTAACAGCCGGCACACATGAAAGGTTCCCACTTCTTTCATCCTCTTCCTCTCTCCGCCGGATCGGTTTAAATATACACGCTTTAATCCGAGAAGCCTTCCCTCTTGATTGCATCTGTCATTACTCCATTAAATTAAATCAAATGAATAAAGTTATTATTCACGGCCATGTTTTTTTCATTCGCGCTCTTTTCCCGCCAGAAGCCACCGCCCGCCGCTCACTTCATTTCGATTAATCAAAATCAAATTGAATTACATTGCATACGTACAGCATAATATATATATTTTTTTTATAATACACATCAGAATTAGTCTTCGATCCTCTGCTAGATTAATTCGCCACTGACTCATCACAATTTTTCGTGGACGGATTCTTATTACATACATATCGATCCATAGTCAGCAAAAGTTTTTAAGCGACACAAATAGGTAAATTGCGTTTTAAGCCAATTATTGATCAATATCGCTGAGGGTGTCATTGACTTGAAAAATTGTAGAACGTTATCTCATTCGGCTAATATTTGCGTGCGTTCCGTGTGAACACCGGTTGAGAAACGCTGATCTAGAGAACTGAAAGAAGTCGGTATAATATCAGGATAAGCATTGATCATACTATTACAAATTACTAACAGCGTTCAAGGATTTTTTTTATCAAACTTGATATTTTTTTTTTAAATATAGATTTTCTGCCTATTATGGGTCGATTTATACGAATTTCTTTTACAAGAAAACATCGATTAGTTATGATTATTTACAACATATTTCATTGGATGGCTTCCACAGACGAGATATCTCGTCAATAACTAATGAAATTTATCAATGTGTAAAAACTGTCCGTATTAGGATTTGAACCCATGGCTTCCGTAATTACTTTAATATATTGCAATCCCAGCAATAGTTGTCAGTTAAAACATTTAAAATAAAATGTCTGCTGAACTTCATTTTCATTCCACCACGTTAATGCAATTCAGCTAAAGTAAGTCAAATGCCAAACAGACCAATATAATTTATGTCAAATAAGAATTGACTGATTGGAAAAGAACAAAGGGCTAGCCAATCTACTTAGTCGATCACTCCCTGTTTATTATCATTCACTATAATACAAATCGTGATGATTCTAAGTAATGTAATTCAGGAGTCGAAAGACTAGTTGATTCGAATCAATGCTTTGCAATGACTTGCTTATTTGCCTGTACAATTTGAATTGTATTTGTTCAAATATTAAAGTAATGGTTAACGTTATTGTTAGTAAAGTGTATTTAAAGCTTTTTTAATATAAAAATCGATTTTTCTTCATATGTTTCTTACCTTTAATATCAGATGATGTATAAGAGCCAGATATTGAAGGATGTCAGAGAACCACGTGTTCAATGATGATGAAGGGATAAAAATTCTACACCCAAACACAATCAGGCATAAGTTGTTTTTCCAGAAAGTTTTAGAAATAAATCGGGCACCATTAAATAGTCTAACAATTTTGAATGAGCAGGTAAATCTACCAAATTCCCCACTCTTGTATCCAATAGGTAAGTAAATACAATTATAAATCTTCCAGCAAACAAAAAAATAATATAATTCTTGAAATTACTCGCCATTCAAATCTGTAGACATTCCCATGGGTTAATCCTCTCCGCCAGCAATGGCTTTAAGCTTAGTGATACATTTATTTCTTATTTAAACACGATACATTTATTTACTGAGCGTCAGTTCAAGTTCATCAGTGCACTTGAAAGCCTGAAAATGCCGAAAAGCGAAACTCGGGTCGTTAGTGACAAAACTTGTGTGAATGCACATAACTTTAACGATTCAAATTTAAGTAATAATGAGTTTTTTCGAGTGAGACATGATGACCCTTAAAGGTTGCTAGAGGAAAATTCAGAACTCGAATAGATAATATGTTCGTATAGCCTTGTTTGATTTTCTTTTATATCAGTTTGGAGTGCTTAAAAGCTACGCCAACGTCGTCCTCTTCCGTCGTGGTATCCACGAGTTTGAATCTTAGTAGGTATGGATTCTTCAATCGACTTATGAATTTGTATTCAAGTGCATGGCTGCATGTGATGTTTACATACAATTCTAAAAAGAATGCTTAGCCTACTACTGATGCTTTCTTTCACTTACATTTTTGAAACAACTCTTTCAAAATTTGGCATTACAGCCAATGCCAATGCGCCAAATATTGTGAAGTTGAAAAATCATACTATTGTAGATAAAGTCAGTGAATTTTTTTTTAAATCCTGAAGAATAACTTGAAGAAAATTAACCTCACCGGAAATTGAACTCAAACCTGTCTGAGTGTTAGAACTCTTACCTACTAGACTAATGCGGACAAATACAAACACGTCTTTCTCTCGTTTTCCGTAAAATAAATGTGACATAATAACTTTTTTTTTTACCATGTCCGCTCCCAATGTGGAGCGTATGGACTCCTAATGGAGTTTATGTCAACAGAAGTGTTTCTACAAGAACTGCTTGTTACTCAGTTGCTCAATCTCTCTTCTTCCAAAGAGAGTAGGAATAGAAGGATAGGGCTAGGACAGGACTAGTGGTTAGCTAATTGCTCTCGATATGCTCCGCTCATAGGATAGAATGGGTGGGAGGGGTTAATTCAAGACATCACCGTGCCTTCGAACAAAAATTTATAAATCAATTAAAAAAACAATTTATAAAAATGTCCGTATTGGGTGGGATTCGAACCCGTGACCTCCGTAGCCGAAGCCAACGACGTTGACCACTCGACCAAACAGGCGGCGACATAATAACTAATTCGATGAAAATATTTTTTTTGTATATTGTATCAACTGAAAATCATAAATAGATTAACAAAGCTGGTCGTGGTTCGTGAAGTTTGAATGAAACCAATGTTGACTGCTTTTCCGTATCCTGGTGGATAGCGGTCTTAAGAATTCGTCAAACACGTTTTCAAAGTTAAAGCTTCGAACTTTTAGGCTTTAATTCTCGGGCATTAGTGAATATGATGTTTTGTCGCCTGCTGTGGCCCAGTTGGTTAGAGCTTGCTCTACCGATCACGCAGGTCTGGGTTTGATTCCCGTTAAGATCACACTGAATTTGAGAATTATTCAATTCAAAGTTGTGATTGAAAACCGGGTGTTTCAATTCATATTATTTCTTCTCTTCCCATCCTTCTGATCCTTTAATAACTTGGTGTAGCAATAGCGATTAGTTAACCACTAGTCGTGTTCTAGCCTGTTTCTTTTCCTACTACTCAGTTTAAAAAAAAAGTGAGGTTAAGTGACTGAGTAACAAACAGTTCTTGTAGAAAAAAACTTCTGTTGAGATACCCCCATTAGGAGGCCATATGCTCCACATTGGGAGCGTACATAGATAATAGATAAAATAAGATTTATTTTATCTTTGCTTTCTCTTATTGGCCATCTTTTTTGAGAATTCTTGAAAATAAAGTAAAAACATATTTTACTATAATTTTGTATTTTTAATTTTAACTTGATGGTAGCATTATGATATGAAAACATTACCCTAATACAGGCGTGGGGAACCTGCGGCCTTTTGGCTACTCTGGTGCGGCCTTCTGGCCAATTCTGTAATTCTGTAAATTTATGTAAATTCGTAAATTCCTGATATATTCTGTCGTAAAGTCCGGTTTCCGGCCAAAGATTCCCTAGTGAATGTTTACTGCGGCCTTATGTCGAATCAGAAAAATGAATGCGGTCTTTAGAGAATAAAATGTTTCCCACCCCTCCTCTAGTATATCTGAGCAGTTTTCAGATAATCAGTCGAATATTCCATGTTGTTTTGTGTAATTCGCGTATGATTAACTGAAGCAAATATTATAAGTTGGCCGATATGTAAATGTGAGATGTTTCCGCCTTGCCTCTTTTATAAAGAAAGATCCGATCGTAATGTCCTTTACAGCAATCTCAGCGTCGAAATGAATTACTTTCCCAAACCGCAGGGTACCGAATCGACATCTAAAATGATGTGCGCAGTCTCGTAAGCCTGTCGCTTTCCCTCTCGCCTTCCTCAACCTTTTAACTCCTTACCTCTCTCAGCTCGGCTTGTGTTCTTTGCCAGTAAGAATCCAATTAACGTAATGGTAGCGGTCGGAGGATGCTATCGTCCACTGCTATGATTTATGGAATACACAGATATTTAAACGTTCCGGTTCGTAGGGGGGTTAAAATCTACCTTTAAATACGAACTATAATTAATGTTCTCAGTGAGTATGAAAGATATAGCGGTGAAAAAATCTCATAACATAAATTTAACCTTTTAGCTGCCGTAGATAATTAGTAGTAATCATTTTAATTAGTTATCGACGAGATAACTCGTCTCTTGCGTGTCGAGCACGAAAAATTCTACGAGATATCTCGTCTGTGGCAGCCATCGAGTTAAATCCATCACCTATCAGTTAATATCTTTGTAATAAAGTCCCTAAGCTAAATGCACTACAACAGCCAAAAAATAAAAGACATAATTAAGCAAATGACATCCTTTTTTTACCATGTCCACTCCCAATGTAGAGCATATGGACTAGAAATGGAGTTTATCTCAACAGAAGTGTTTCTGCTAGAACAGCTTGTTACTCAGTTGCTCAACCTCTCTTTTTCCATAGAGAGTAGGAATAGAAGGATAGGGCTAGGACAGGACTAGTGGTTAGCTAATCGCTTTCGATACGTCTCGTTCATAGGATAGGATGGGTGGGAAGGGGAAATTCAAGATTTTACATACATCCATGCATTCATAAATCATTAATAAATAAATAAACAGAAATTCATAAATCAATTAAAAAATCAGTTTATAAAACTGTCCGTGCTGGGATTCGAGCCCGGAACCTCCGTAGCCGAAGCCAACGACGTTGACCACTCACAATTATACCATTCACTCATTTTAAATTCTTCGTGTATTTTATTGTCTATAATAAATATTTTAGAACATTTTATTTTATTTTAGACAATAAATACATGAAGAATTTAAGATGAGTGAATAGTACAAATGTTATGTTTGAATATTATTTCATGAAATATAACCGACCCTGCATATACATGGGGTGCATTGATCCAATGCCACATTGACCAGCCGCCACTGTTTCTAAGCTACTATTTATAAGTAAAACAATTACGTTCATCATTTTTTTACGAGTGACTAGATGTCGCAAAAGTTACCCCTCATATTAAACAGTTATTGTGAACCTTAAAACATCGCCATCTTTACACCTTAATGTAATAGACTTCTATCAATAAACTTCAAATTCATTCGATGAAAACACTTGAATGTGATTTAAATACTGCAAAATATGTTAAACCTTGGTTGTTGGCTGTTACGCCAGATGTGTTTTTTATTTACCTTTAATTAAAAAAATCTGAACCACCTTTTATTTGAGCGAGGCGAAGGGTTTTCTCCAGTGGTGCGCGGGTAGATCCTAAAGCCGTTTGTTCCACTTAATGCTACCAACTATTTAAAAATTGCAGTTCGTGTTGCAGTCTTGCCCCCACTTTATATTGCTTCGCGCCGTCCCTGTCTACAAGCAAATCCGATTTACAGTGTTTTTATTAGCAACGGCTATATTATAAAAGCTTCAAGTTTACACATGTATAAATCAAACAAACACAGAAAACATTTCCAACAATTCAGTTTGATTTTTCATGTTTCAAGTTATTTTTTAATTAATATATGACGTATAGAATTATTTCCATTGGTCATTTGTGCTGTAACCGAGTGGTTAACACTGCTGAGCTTTAACTGTGTTGCTAAAGTCACAGGCTCGAGCCCCCCAATGTTATCTTTCATAAATTGTTTTTACGTACCATTTTATTCAAAGCCATGAATAGGTACTTATTGTTTCAAAGTAAAAATACAGTACATAAAACATTTCAAACCAGCTAAAACGTCCCAAGCAACCTCCTATTCCGGGCGTACTCAACCTTTTTTTCGTCTGGGCCACATAACCGTTTTTGGTTCGTAATTTGGGCTGCAACATATTGAAATTAAGAAGTAAATAAATGTAGCACATAATATACATATCATTATATTATTATGTTTCTACCATGCCCGCTCCCAATATAAATTATGTGGACTTCTAGTTGATTTTATTCCAACAGAATTATTGTACGACAACTGCTTGTTAATCAGTTTTTCGATCACTTTTTTTTCCAAATAGAGTAGAGAATATGGATAGAACGATAGGGCTATGACAGGACTAGTGGTTAGCAAATTGCTCTCGTTACGCCTACTTTTAGGGTGTTCACTGTCAATACTCAGTGAAAAGGCATTATATTTTAAAAAAATACTCATTCAGTTGATAATTCTCGTCATGAATGAAACCGATCCTGATCTTAACAAATATAGGCTAAAGTTTAACAAATGAGCATTTTACTTTTTGAAGTTGAATGTCATTTTAATGATAAGAGGAAAACTTTAATTTCTTTGATATCAAAAGCTTTTGATTAGAATTAAAACAAAATTAACGAAGTTTTACGAATTAGAAAAATTCTTTTAGGGTGAATTTTGTGCAATCCGCCCCTGCTTCGCCGGGAGTCTCGCGTGACCGCCGCGGGGCATTCCCGCTCCACCTTGCTCACTCCGCCGCCCCGCGGAGCGCCTTCGCCCTCAGGGTTAGCCTCCGGACTCCCCTCTAGCCAAAATCACAGATACTTCAAATATGGTGTTACAATATTTCTGATGGATTCAGCGGAGTTTTCTAATGTTGATTTTTGTACTGTAATTATGTTATAGAAAAATGTTTTTAAGGAATGCTTTAGCTAATTGAATTTTAAAGAATACATTATAATGTTATTACTAGTACTAAATATAATATATCACGCCATAATTTTTTCAATTTTTTTTTGTCAGTAAGTGTTAAAAACTTAAAATGCCTAAATTTAATCTTATACCTATACTTACTAGTTACTATACACAAGATTCAGAAAATTTAATTCGACCCCCCGCCAAGAAAAGGTTCACCCCTCCTATGATAGACTATAACCGTTTGGCCTCAGCTAGGTATAGCAAAAAATAACAACATCATTCAATTGACATTTGTTCCAGGTATCCCTAATTTACCTTAACCTTAGTGCTTAAAATCTAGAACTCAAGTCATGGCACCTTACGAAAAAATGTGTTTTGAAAACAGATTTCTGCGGCAAGTATTCGGGGTACGGTGGTTTGACTTTGTTAGGAAAACTGAGATAAAAGAGCAAACTAACCAATCCCTCATTACGTCCAAAGTAATTAGGGATGATGAACCTGACTAGGACGTTTGCTGCGGATGCTTCAAAAGATTTGAACCTTTCCTGTCTCTTCTACCAAACGGATGGCTCTTGTCGTCGTAGAAAACCACTGATGACTATCCATAAGATGTACTCGGCAGAACTACAGGACGCTGGGATGGTCTTGGAGGAAACAAAAGAATCTGACGGGAATAGAAAATCTTGGAATAACCGCGTAATGGCATTTGCTTAGTAGTACTGTTTTACAATATGGTGAAAATATCAAAGTTTTATTGTTAAGCACAAAATGGTATCACACTAAAACTATCCTACCGTTGACTGACGATTATAGATAATAGTTCTATGCATGACGTTGTGCCGAAATAGATATATTATAACCAACAATAATTAATAAATTCTTGTTGCACTGAAAACTTTTCTTTTTTTACCGTAACAAAATTTATTATCACAAATCGATCAGGTAACCCAATTTACAAAAAAAAAACGTGTAGCTCTTCAAAAAAGCTCTATTTAATTATGGGTTTAAATGGAAATAACAGTCTTGAAACCTTTGTTGATCTTAAAGTAAACAAAATATCTTTGAATAATTGGAATTGTATTAAAATGCAATAATACCATAAGAAATTGTTGCCTACATATAGACCGTGGAAACGAAAAAAGACGAAACCCACAGTTTTTCAAAACAGCTTTTTTTCGATAATCACAATGTATCAAACTTGATACACGTTCTATCAAAAGGATGTAAGCTTCAAATGCCGAATTAGTATCCAATTTAGCTTTTACGTTTGAAAAAGATGAGCTTGTGAAAATTGAAACCAAAAAAAAGACTGAAATAAAGGTTTTTCTTTGACAATTTCTTTAATTAATATTAGATTATGTCAATTAAACACCAGTTTAGAAGTCTCTGTAATTCAAGGTTGTGTATAATTTATGATTTGCATATGGCCCAAAATCATCAAAACACGTTTTTTGTGCCTCCTGTAAAATTTGTTATGTGTGGGTTACGTCCTTTTTTCTTTCCACAGTCGATATTAAAAGAATATATGATTCCTACAACTAAACAAGGTATGAGTGAAAGTATTACACTGTATTGATTTTCATAAACAAATCGAATGGAGTATTTTTGCTCTTAAATATCGTCTGAAAGACAGTTTTTATAAATAAACACTTGATTTGTTCTCTACCTTGTTCGTATGTTGTATTCCAAGCCCGACTCGTTATTCAGAAATGTGAAAAAGGATCGCATTAGAAGTAGAGGTATACGCCCAGTCCTTTAATTAAGGTTATATAAACATCGCCAACATCCACGCCTTTGGTCTGAAGGTGTCAGGGATTCGAATCCGTAGCCAACAGGGCTTCCAATCTCGGGATCAGGGATATTACAAACCCACAATCCAGATCAACTCGGTGATAAAAAATCTCAATAACATGTGAAAAATCTGATAATGATAAAATAATTCCTGCTAGTGTGTATCTCAGTTTGTCTATGTACATTTTTTTTATGATACTTAAATAATTAATTAATGGATTAAGGTCCATTTTCAATAATTTCTATTCCCTCTTAACAGTCGTAGACAAGGTCAAGCACATTGTTTTTTCTTCTTCAATAATTTGGCACGAAATTCATTTACAATAAAAAAAAAAATGCAGGATCAGTGGTATCTCGCCAGTGAAGCATTTTTTGTTAAAGAAACGTTTTTCTTATTAAATTTAAATCGTTCAAATAATGTACATTCACACATATTTTGTCACTAACGACCCGGGATTCGCCTTTCGGCATCGTCAGGCTTTCAAGTGCACGGATGAACTTGAATTGACGCTTAGTAAATGAATGTTTTGTGTTTATATAAGAAATAAATGTATCATTGAGCTTAAATCAATTGCTGGCGAAAAGGATTAGCCCGTGGGAATGCCCACAGATTTGAATGGTGATTTTTTTTATTGTTAATAACACTGTTTCGATAAATAAAAAAACTCACTTTTTATCTTCCTTTGAAGATTATTGATCAATTGAAAAAAACATTTCAATGCCCAAAAATATATCCAATTAAATCCAATAACGGATACAGAATTTTTGAATATGTGTGTTTATTTTATCACGTCTCCTTAAATGGTGGCTTAAAATAATAAAAATCTGTCGTCGCTGTTAGCTGTAATGTCATACATTTTTTCATTAACATTAGGGACATATATGCAGTGGTGGGTAATCTGTCGCCTTAGCTGTAAGCTGTAATTTCATACATTTTTATATGCAGAGGTGGGCTTCGAATACGTTAACAAGGGGCTCGCTTAATCTGAAATCAATTCTCGGTGTTCTGGGGAAGGGGTGAATTTTTTTATCACTTCTATGCAATTATATGCTTAAATAAGCAATCGATTGTTACTCAATACACTTCAATTATGTAACAATATGACATTTACCGTAAGCTAATCAATGTAAATGGCAAAAATGAACTACTCTGTATACTGAAGCTGTCGTAGATAATATTTAAGCCAGAGAATCTATAGTTATGTACTTAATTAACCCTCCAAGGACGAGCATCACCATATGGTCACACAAAACACCGTTGTCTATTGATCCCACTATTCATACTTTTTCTACCTGAATATCGTTGCTTTTGCTCATATTTGGTTAAGAAGAGTACGGACTACAGTAAGTCATCAGCCGTAGGAACAGGAACAGTCTCCAAAAGCATATGTGATTTTTTGAATTTCCGTTTTTTTTAATTTACTTTTTGAAACTGTTAGATATTTTTTTATAAAAACATAAAATTATGTACAGTTATTTTGCTAATATATTTGTTTTGAAATTATGTTGATCTAAAGAGGTCAAATTGTAAATATTTTTAAAAAAATCACGTTTAGCTATATTTCAACCCCGAATGTTTGCAAGCCCATACGGTCACTTTTGTCCTTACTACTGTCCGTACTCAATATTACACGGTAATAAAAGGATGAGCATGACCATATAGTCATGCGGGGTTTCTATACAACGACTTTGCGTTTTTTTTTTTTTTTAATTTTGGATAGGAATAAAAGTTATCCGTGACTTCAATATGGCTTAGAAAATATTTTTTTTATCGGAAAAAAGCTCTCGTCTCTGGAGGGTATAATCTGCGAATATTGTTTTCTATTAATTTAACAAGGGACTCGCCGGCCTTAGTAAAATTTAACAAGGGGATCGCGCGAGCCCCTCCAAGCCCCCTCCAGTCCATCCCTGCATATATGTATGTATGTATATATGAAAAAATAAAACATGAAACTATAGTATATGATCAATTCAGAGATTTTAAAAATATGAATTCCGATATCCCAGAATCGTCAAAAGGGTCCGAGATGAGATGCCCTCTTTTTTAATTTAATTGGCATTTACTTGGTAGAACTCCATTATAATAAGGTAAAAAATATCAACGTATTTAGTTCTGCTTAGGATCGTATATAGGATGAACTTTCAACAGTACGAAATATTACGAAAACTTGATCATACCTGTATGAAACAATTTATTACAAGATTCTAACAAAATTTTAGTCACTTATTTATTAAAAAATAACATTTATGATAAATCTTATTACTACTAAGTAATCACCAAACCCATCTGCGGAATAATGTCCTAGATGCTGTTAAAATAGATAGATAAAAACACAGACTGCTTCTCACATAAATATCTTCACCATACAAAGTGACACATTATTGAAAATGAATTCTGAACTTTTCCGAGGAATTTTTCAAAAGAATTCAACGCTCTGACAAGCCGCAAACCGTGTGATAATAGCTTATTAATTTTATTTACTTCATAATGTTTAGTTTACTTTCTTAGTATCATGTTTTGTTTTAAATACTGAGAGAAGTTATAGACTTAAACAATGTTGAAAATTTAAGAATTCTTTTTACGAATAACATCACTTTTATCGAAATGAATATGAAGACTGGTTTCGTTTGCTTGGAAAACACTACTAACAGTAAACATTGATTGATTTGTCATTTACTTCTAACTTATCTATTATAATAATTTAATAATTAGAAAAAACAGTTAACAACAAAATATAGTTATTTTTTTAACATAATTCGTTGTTATTTTAATGGTGATTAAAATGGTCCACAGCGATATCCATTAATATGAAATAATGTGAAATAACTAATTTACAAACATTTGTGAAATTAATAAAATCCAGCTATATAAGATTTTAAAAAATATCCAAATATATTAAGATATTCTTCATCATTTTATTCCACTAAATATTTACCGTATAAAATGAAAAAACAACCAGTGGCGTGCAAAACAGTGACCTATTTAATAAATTATTTCATCTCAACCAAAACGCATTATTGCTATTTTTTAAATGTAGTAAACACTAATGATAAGTATAAGATTAAAATCATAACTCTTTCTTTTATCTAACGATTATCTAGTAAACAGTTACTATTTGAACATTTTTTTATCACTTTTAGGGTGTTCACTGTCAATACTTGGTGGAAAGGCATTATATTAATAAAAACAATAATCCTTTGTACTTCATTCCACTTTATTTAATATGTCAGGACCGGTTTCGCTCATTGCGAGCATCAGTTGACAATGCTCGCAATGAGCGAAACCGGTCCTGACATATTAAATAAAGTGGAATGAAGTACAAAGGATTATTGTTTTTATTAATATTTTTTTATCAATTAATGTGTATAGAAAGCTAATGTTGATATCAGTATACATGTTTAATTTTTCCAATGATTAATTAATTTTTCACAAAAAAATAATGTGTTTTGAAAATAAAAGGTCTCTGTTGCCCACCAATGACTCCCTGTTCATTATATACAGTAAACTGTGAATAGTATATTTTTTTACGATTCTGTTCAACTAAATTTTATCAATAACATTTTTTTTAATTGTTTTTAATGTGATTTCAAGTAGAAGTTATGTGTAAGAGTTCTTAAATATTTTAATTAAAGTATTGAATTTCTTTAAATATCAATTTTATAACTGATTTTGTATACACCTTATTAGTTTAACATAGCTATAGTAAATAAAATGTTTGTGAGGAATTCGGAGATAAGGGAGCGTACAAGACAACGCCCCGTCACATCAGTGGTTATGGAGAGACGTTGGAACTGGCTGAGTCACGTGCTGCGGATGACTCTGGAAAGCCTTAATCCTGCCTGCCTCTTCTTTCGACCAGTGGGATTCTGGCACCCGGACATTCATCGGGTACTACCAATAGGATGTAATCGGCGGTCTGAAGGATGCTAAGATGACATGGGAGGAAGCAAAGCAATTGGCAGGAGACAGGGAAACATGGAGGAGCCAGAAGTCAAAGAAGAAGAAGAATAGTAAAAAACCCTGTATGAAAATGTTCGTGATGAGCGAAACTAGCCCTAATCCTAATCAATAAATGTGCAATCAGTACAAAAGTGTGTTTTACTTTTTTAATATAAACATTTGTTAAGTTAATGGTCAGTTGTTCTTATTCAGCATAAAAATTCCTCCCATCCGAATTTAAAGTACCAATAAGTATACGTTCCTCTACTTGTAGGTTGTCTGTTGGTGGTACATGGTGCATCATAACTGGTACCACAATGGTACTTCCACACACGCTTCCCATTGCAGTACTTAAACACACGCACGCAGGTACCTGCGAACACGATTGCGATCTTGAAATTTGTCTTAATTTTGTAATATCGGTACAGGCAATAAACAACAGGGCAGTATTAGTGATTTGCAGTTTATTTCGTAACAATAATTATCTATTAAAAATTTTACTGCCAATCACGTGGCTATTTTTGTTTTATAATATCATGAGTATAATCTTATAAAGGATTCTGTTAGCGAATTGTTTAAATTGATATATATATTTATAAAAAAAAACCTTATACCAGGGATGGTGAACCTATGGCACGCGTGCCCAAGGTGGCACGTTCCAGAATTTGGATGGCGCGCGAACGTTTTCCATGTTCAAAAAAATATATTTTTAAGTTAAAAAAATTAAAATTTTGATTAAATAATCTTTGAATTATCAATTTATTCCCTTTTATTATTTTTTTCAAATGTCGTTGTTGTAACTTTTTTTTTAACCATGTCCGCTCCCAATGTGGAGCATATGGACTCCTAATGGCGTTTATCTCAATAGAAGTGTTTCTATGAGAACTGGTTGTTACTCAGTTGCTCAACCTCTCTTTTTCCAAAGAGAGTAGGGATAGAAGGATAGGGCTAGGACATGATTAGTGGTAAGCTAATCGCTCTCGATACGCCCCGTTCATCGGATAGGATGGGTGAGAGGGGGGAATTCAAGACATCACATACATCCATGCCTTTGAACAGAAATTCATAAATCGATTGAAAAATCAATTCATAAAATTGTCTGTACCGGGATTTGAGCCCGGGCCCTCCGTAACCGAAGCCAACAACGTTGACCACTCGACCACGCAGGCGGCATTTTGTAACTATTAAGCTTGTAAAGAAAATTCATCAAATGGGCACGCCATACAATAAAAATAAATATTTGAGGATTTTTGGCACGCGGACCCAAAAAGGTTCGCCATCTCTGCCCTATACGATTACTGACTGTGTGTGTTAAGTAAAAACAAAGGTGTTTAATTTCTATCAGAAGTTTTTCGTAGTTTTATATATTTTTTTTTATTGAATGATATCAATTAAAAATAATTTAAATATATTTAGTGTTACAGATAATCGCGAGTTTCTGAGATTATTAAATCTTCGTATTAGTAAATTACAAAAATTTCACAATACTAGACAAGATCAACACGAGGAGAAACGAAATAATCAAAAATTCCTATGCCTAAAACCGCAAATGTTGATTGAATTGTCATATATTTCATTGGTATAAATAACTTCTTGGCAATAAAGTAAACACACGTAATTATTTGTTTCTACTTATAAATATGATTTGTTTAACGGCAACATAGTTGATAGGTAGTCATAATACATCCATTTATATACATGGGTCGTAGCGAGAGCGATTTGCTAACTACCAGTCCATTTTTAATCATATTGCTACATATATTCTTACTCATTGCGAAAAGAAGAGGTTGAATTTTTGTAGAACAAGTTCTATTGAGACAACTCGATTAGGAGTCTATATACTCAGGGGTGGGCTTGAGGGGGCTTGTTAACTTTCACTAAGGCGGGCGAGCCCCTTGATAATTCAAGAGAAAACATTGTTCTCGGATTAAATTAGTACATAACTACAATTTCTGACTTATATATTATCTACGACGGCTTCAGTATGCACAGTAGTACATTTTTAGCCATTTACATTGGTAAGTGTACGGTAAATTGGATATTCTTACATATTATAAGTGTATTTAGTAAAAATCGATTGCTTATTTAAGTATTGCATATAATTGCATAGGAGTGATAAAAAAAATCACCCCTTCCACAGAACACCGAGAATAACTTTGAGATTAAGCAAGACTCTTGTTATCGTATTGGCAGCCCACTACTGTATATACTTCACATTGACAGTAGACATGATAATATTATGTGTTATGATTTCTTCAGTTTACAAAGCCTACTTCTTAACTTTTCCGGTTCTAAGCTCAAGAAATGCGACCCCAATACCCACATTTTCTTAAATATTTATTTTTAAATGGGTGATACAATGTTTATAATTAAGGTACTCTTATATCAGCGATGAGGCGATAAGCGATCGTTCGTAAGATAGCTGGGCTAAGCGCGTCAGTTGCAATTTCATATGTGTGCTGGGATGACGTTTTTTACGCGCAACTTAAAATATGATTATTTATTAAAAAACCATGGATTTTTATAAAAAAAATGTATGAGGAATGATGCAGAGAGATATTTTAAAGCCCTGAGACTATTTTTTTTTAAATTCATAAGAATAAGGCCAATAATGAGGAAAACACTGTGGTCCCTAAACGATCCCCATCGGCAGAGAAGTATTATTTCTAGTCTCCGAGCCGCGAGAGTTAATCGAAACCAGCCCTAATATTATACAAATGATAAATGCATAATACCCGGAATGTAATATGTACCAAGTGTGTTATTTTATTTATCATACGATTATTTTACCCGTGCAGAATTACAAGAGGCACCATCTGAAAAAAAACTCTTGTGTTTTAAAGGCATCATATTTTATCCAAGCTTCGTTCGTTAAGTAAGAATTCGGTGTCTGCAACGGCAGAGCTTTTTTTAATTTGCAAATGAAATAACGTAAGCTCAAGTGGCCGGCGGGAAGGCTTCGAATTCTCGCAAAAGAGTCTCCCGCAGAGCCTTCACTCATTAACGCGTTCTTCAACTGCGAGGCGAAAAATTATATTTTTTTTTCTCTTTTATATATTTCACTACGTTTTTAGTTTCAAAAAACTACAACAAATTATTCGTTCATAGCTGTTTTTATACAAATCGTAAGAAGATAAATGTGGACTCTCCGTGAAAGGAGTTAGTGATTAAAAAAAAACTAGCTCGATATATAATATTATTGAAACTTGATTGAAGCTAATCTAATATATCAAAATGCATATTTGTTTGTTCGCACTCTATAGACTACCAAACCGCTGATCCGATTGCAATAAAACTTCGACAAACTTTTTGCTTTTAATTCCGAGAAGTTTATAGGCATATTAAAATTAACTTACGGTATATCTTATATATAAAAATCAAAGTTTGTATGTCTACCATACGTTCATGCAACTTGCGCGAAGGCTATAGGCGTAGTACAATTAAACTACAGTATGTGACGCGTGTGTCGTATCATAGAAAATCGGCAGCAAACGTTAAACAGACAGAAAAAGAAGACATGCACTTCAATAAACACAATTAAAACACAAACACTGTCTTTCTTTGAGTTGCATTGCAACGCTTACCGGGAACCGGTTAGTAGTCCATAAATTTGATGAATTCAATTACTTTAATAATTCTTATTTTTGTAAGCATGCAAGCTCTTAATGTAGAGCATATGAAAACTCTAATGGAATGTATCTCTCTTCTTCGAAAATTGCTTGTAACTCAGTTGGGAAAACTATGTTTTTTTCAAAAAGAGTTGTTAAAGAGAAAAACTTGTAGTTAACTGACTACTCAAGATTTAGAATGGGAAGTTTTGGAGGAAATTTAAGGCATCATATGCATCCATCAATCCATTTATAAAAACTGTCCGTTTTCGGATTCGAGCCCGTCACTTCTGTACCTGAAGACAACGACATTTAACACTTACTTACATGACTTCTGACAAAAATCGATAAACGGTATTTGAACTGGTGAGATCCGTCACAGAAGCCAATGTTCACTGCGCCACAAAGCCGAAAAAAATAATCGGTTACTTTATATGTAGTTTGAACAAAAATAATTTATACTCAGACAATGTTTTTTTGACTAAATATTTGTCAGTCACAAATTGAAAAATACAGCTTTTAAAGTTGTTCTCCAATTTGCAACATTTACTAAAAAGCTTTGCCGCTTTGTAACTCTTTCAATACTTATCTGTATTAGAATTCGTAGATTATAATATCTTATTTTTACCCCATCATGAGTTTATATTAAAACGTCACTGAATAATAATTTGTTACCGTATAAAAAACAACAATATGTTTGTATATGTAGGTACTTAATGCAAGTTTTTTTAGTATACAAAAATAATTCCTGCGGAAATAAACTCGTTGCTATATTTCACTTTTTTCCAGTTTTTCCAAGTTAACTCTACTTAAACAATATCTACCCAGGGTATTTGACGCATCATCTGCCATCAACAGCTAGAGATGAGCAGTAGAGCATTCATTCCCGGACCCATTTTGTGATCCCGGGATGTCGGATATTACAATCTTTCAATCCCAGATCAATCCCGGGATTCCGGGATTGATCATTCACCATAATATCCATCATGGCACAATTCATTCAGACCATTCCCGAAAAATATGAGTAATAAAGAGATTCCAAAATTTTTATCAACTTGAAGTGACGATTTGACAAATTCCACAATTATTGAAAAGTCAGCGACCGTTTTTTTTAGCTCAATCCTTTGGAAATGCTATGTCTACCCGTGAGTCCTGCGCTGTTAAGCATTTTTGAATCTACACGTTATGAATTATGATGCATCTAGAAATTCCGGGATTAAAGGATCGCAAAATTGGGCGATATTTCGGGACTGGAGGCCCTATTATGCAGTCTGAGCGTATCCTTAAAGACACCAACGTTAAATGCTTTTAAATTGTTGTAAGGAGTATCTTAGGAGCAGTAACCTAAGCACTAAATAAAGTCAATTTATTATTGAAAACCATTTGTATCTTAATCTATTCTTCTCCGTATGGCCAAGCAAAGTAATTGAATAAAATATTAACTCTTCAGTGTTGGAATTATGCATTGCAATATCAGTATAACCAAAACCAGCTTTGAAAATTAACCAATATTGAATTTTTAATGTATAGAAACAATCATCATATATTTTAATAAAATTATTCGCAATTAATTTAAATATTTCTAAGCTTTTTTCCGATTTTAATTTACTAGTCCAGTATTGCAATACTTATTTTCCGTATTTTTTTTGTTGCTTTATTTAAATATTTTATAATTCTGGTATAGATAATACTGAAAAGGTTTTAAAAATTTTCGTATTATTCGCTGTCATGCCAAAAATTGATTTCAATATAAAAAAAATTATCATAATAAAAAAGAAAAACACAATATTCCTTTGTACTTTATTCCACTTTATTTTAAAGTTCAGGACCGGTTTCGCTCATTGCGAGCATTGTCAACTGACTGCAATGAGCGAAACCGGTCCTGAAATTTTAAGCAAAGTGGAATAAAGTACAAAGGAATATTGTGTTTTTATTAATATAATGCATTTCCACCAAGTATTGCCAGTGAACACCCTAAAAGTGATAATAAAAAAGCGTGAATTATTCAATTATATTTGTTAGAATAATGTTATAAGTTATGTGTGACTGAAATCGTTAAAAATCGTTTGGACAGTGGTTGGGTATATTTTATTGCCAGAACTCCTCGATGTGATTTTTACATGGATCTTTTGTGGTGACAGATTATCCTCCAATTGCTGGCAACACTTAATTGCGCAGGCCGCTGTTCTGCGCATACATTATAAATGCATACCGTTCCCGCGTTATATTATTTTTGGTCATTTAAAAAAGGAACAAACTAAAAAATAGTGGCCGCTGTCATTGGTTTTGTTTTTGGTGTTGAATTTAAATTATATTATGCAATGTCTCCTTCAAAATTGTATGTATTTGTGAAGACTATTCTTAATGGATAGACATCGTATTTCAGTATTCATGATGTTTTTTCTATACTGATATACCGATATTCTGGTATTGAAAATTAGCCAAAGCCGACTTTTGAACGAATATAAATGGACCCATTATAGGTGAAGTGATCCAAGTGGTATTTTAGAAAAAAGAAGTTAGATGCGCTGTAGTATTCTAGACCTCTTAAAGTATCATAAAACTGAAATAACCTCAGTTAATACGCACTGCAATAGTACTATGTCCGTAAAATAAAAATATGGAATCCACCAAAACACCAAGCTAAGAGTGTGATTGTACTTAAAAGTTTTACCATTTTACTGTTTGGTTCACTTCACCTCTAGAGAGCTCAAATCATCACATATTTGAATAAAATCACTCGTGACGAACTGTTTTTTTTCAAATCTGACTCGGAAGGGCTCGCGCGAGCCCCTCGTTAAATTTTACTATGGCCGGCGAGCTCCTTGATAATTTAAGAAAAAAATCTTCTCAGATCATATTAGTATATAACTGCAATTTTCGACCCGTATATAATCTACGACAGCTTCAGTATACACGGTAGTACATTTTTAGCCATTTACATTGATAAGTTTACGGTAAATTGCATATTGTTACATATCAAAAGTGTATTAAGTAACAATCGATAGCTTATTTAAGTATCACATATAATTGCGAAAGAGTGATAACAAAATTCACTCCTTCTTCAAAACACCGAGAATTGATTTGAGATTAAGCGAGCCCTTTGTTAACGTATTGGCAGCCCACCGCTGGACAGGTTCCAGAATTGATGCTCCATTTAAATGGTGTAATATTATTTTAAGAAACCGTAAGTTATTTAAGAAAATCACTCGTTAATCATTTCAAAATATGGGTAGCTAAAAAAATATTGAGAAATTGACGGGTTCTTGCCTTAGTTAACATAAATGAACGAAGGAAAAATAATTAATAAGTAAATATCATAGGCTATTTTATCATGATACAAAAAAATACAATAACTAATAAAGAATATTAGTCGACAGGTTTTTTCTTACGTTGTTTTATTTATTACGTAATAGTTTATTAAATCATCATTTCTAGTGTTGAGTGTTATAATTAGGACTTGTCTGTTTTAAAAACCGGTTTTTTTGCTAAATTTGTGACATTCGAAAACCGGTTTTTCAACTTGGTAACCGGTTGTGCCGAATTTTCCATAAACGAGTCAATAAACAAAGGGACAGAAAATTCGGATATTTTATTTCATGGCTTAAAGACCATATGCCCCACATCATTTACCCAGCGAAAGGGTATTTTCGATATCAGGAAATTTTGTTACAAAACGATCAGTGGACGCTTTGTATTTTTTTAAATCATATTTTTTGAAAAGTAACACCAAATAATTTCTTGTTTTATATTATTATGTATTAAAATAAACAACATAAAAAGTTTTTCTCGATATTTTAATTGAATTATCCATTTATTGTAAAACTTCGAAAACCGGATAAAACCAGTTTTCGAACAAGATTGACATGCGAAAACCTGTTTTTTCAATATTCGGTTTTTGTATAAGCCCTAGTTACAATACAACAAAATGAAACACCTTTCTTACTTCATTTATAAAGCAATTTTAGTTATTATACTTATTGTAAAATTTTCAAGTATTAATTTCAATGGCAACACTGCTTTTTAATCTCCAAAGAAATAAAATGTCAAAAGTATGTATCTTTGTTTAGTTATGCCATTATTAATGCGTTTCGGTTTGTTTTTTAATTGCATGAGAATTTTTGGAATTCTCAATTAAAAAATAACGCATACAATCCAGATTAGAAATATTAATAAAGACATTTAGATATATTTTGAACGGTTAAAAAAGCATTATCTAATCGGTCGAATTCCCACGAAAAACAAATGACACTGATAAAGTAAACAATTTAATTGTAACTTCCATTTCCTGCCGCCAGAGTAGGTGATATTAATTCGTCTGGCTTTTACCATATTTTATAGTATTATGCAGAGCTGTGGAGTCAGAGTCGGAGTCGGAGTCGCGGAGTCGCGGTATTTTGGCCGTAGTCGGAGTCGTGAAAAATGAGCGGCTCGATTTTTTTTGAAAAATATATTTAAAGTATTAAAACAAAATAGTCAAAAGTGTTGACAGTTCATGCTTAGCTGACTAAAGAGAATCTGATGGTATACATATCGACTGTGGTAAGAAGAAAGGACGTAACCCACAGTTTTTTCAAAACAGGTTTTTTTCTATAATCACAATGTATCATACTTGATACACGTTCTATCAAAAGAATGCAAGCTGCAAATGCCGAATTAGTATCTAAATTTAACTTTAACGTTTGAAAAAGATGACCTTGTAAATTAATTTGTAAGGTAATTTGAAAGGTGTGGGTTACGTCCTTTTTCCTTTCCACAGCCGATATATATAAGTCAAAGTAAAAAATATTTTTTTCAAATACTGGGTATATTGCAGTACCGACGCAAGGTTATTTTGCGCCCTCTTTTTAACAAATTGTCCCACTTTTTTTCGAAATAATGAAAAAAGGACATTTCAGGATCAATATAAATATTTTTTATATCCATGTTCGCTCTCAATGTGGAACATATGACTTTTTAATGAAGGTATCTCGTCAGACGTTTTTCTACGTGAGTTTTTTGTTACTCAGTCGCTTATCTTGTTTTTTTCGAATCATATAAAATACGTTACATAATTACAACAAATAAATACAAACGTATTTATTTATTATTATAGTATATTGAAATAATTTGAATACTGCATTCATGCGCCGCATAATGGTTTGCGCCCTAGGCGGTTGCTTATTTCGCCTATATCGTGGCGGCGGCCCTGGTTATGTGGTCGATTGTTCGACGTCGTTGGATTCCCAATACGAGCAGATTTCTTAATTTCTTTTTCACCCGATTACGATTACAAGATTTTGGTTTGAAGGCATGGAATGTTTGAATCTCTCTCCCACCTACCCGAACCTAAAAACGAGACGTAGCGAGGGTGGTTAACTAATAACAAATTATATTCTTTCATTAAAATCTTACTTTCTACAAAAAAATGGAATTTGAGCAAATCAATAACAGGTCGTTCTCGTTGAAAAGTTTTCTGTAGGGATAAGCTTCATCAGGAGCGGACATGGATAAAAACAACAGTGTTGCTTTTTCCAAATCGAGTGTGATGTAGTAATTTTTAATTTTTAAGTTTCATTAAGCAGATGATGTGCTTGAAATCGATGTATCTTTAAGATTAAGTGAAAGGGGCGCGGCTTGGCAGACATCAAATCATCGGTCGGCTCTCCCTAAAACTACGTCAACAACTCGGTCGGTTCCGCAGTACAGTAGTCAACGTAGTTTTCTTCTGTGTCGAATCTCACGGGCTCAAATCATAGTACAAAAAGCATGTTTTAATCGATTTTTGTTTAAACTTTTGGATTGTCTAAAACTCTTACCCAGTATCCCAGTCCGATAAAACAACGTGGAGTAGCTAAAGCGATTAGCTTACCACTAGACCTATCCGTTCTATCTCTTCTATGTAAAAAAAGGAAGATTGAGGGAGTGGATATCAATTAGTTATCACGATAATCATGCAACGAACAAAAAAAAAGTACAACATAAACCGAATGTTTAATTTTTGTTTTAATTTTACTGAAAATTTTCGTCCGTTCTTACAATGATTGTACTTTGTTATTCCTTTGTTTGTATCACTATGAATCTATTTTGTTCTCAGAGAAAATCTTTTTCAATCAGCTCAATCAGATATAATGACTGATCGATTACTTATTTACAAAACTTCCTGTCCAAATGACACATTGTAATATCATTATGAGTAAGCCGTGAATTAAGGAGAATGAATAACATGACTAATGGGTGTACATGTTCTTCTGTCAGGATGCCCAGCAAGGATCTGCTCCAAAGGAATCCCCTAATTGGGGAATTTCACAAATACTTTCGGGAAAAATTCGGGGAACAATTTCGGGCATACTTAAGCAGGGCCTATCTTTATAGCCAAGTGAACCCGTGGCCAAGTTCACACAGAAGGTTCTGCTTTTTGGTAGGCAGTGTTTTGGAGGCGATGCGTCCAGGAGCACATAATTAAAAGGAGTTATTTTAATTGGGCGCTTCAGAGCGCTAGGATTTAGTCAATGGACTTAAGTCAAAACGGTTCTCAAACTTCTGCTGTTGATACATAAATATGAAAAAAATGAGAAATACTACATAGAATTGCGTTTATTGATATTTTTTCCAACAATATGTAATGAGTTGGTTGCTTCACCGCTACTCGTGATGTGTGTGACGCCGCTGTTTGACGGCTGCCTTAAATGACGCAAAATCTTTTAAGATATTTTTCACCAATAAACTTTTGTAATCGACATGTTTTTGGCCTGATAAAGATCTGCATGAGACCGATCATTTATCCATACCATTTTATCTTGTGGATCTGCCGTGGCGGTGGTAACATAAAGTATTTTAACTTCAAAATCAGAACTTTTTAATGGTTTAATGCAGTCCTGGCCAATCCAAATTGCACCCCGGGCCGCATTGACGACCTTCAATTTTCCCAAGGGCAACGCGTACATACATACATACTTACATTATTACTTAAAAAAATACATTTTTTTTCACAACAAATTTCATTCTTATTGATATTTTTGTAAGTATCATAAATAATTTGAATGCAGAAGTAATCTGAAAGCATTCAATCAGGGTAATTGTGAACAAAAAAAACAAGACTACAAGCAGATGTGAAAAGAAAACACGCATTGAACCAACAACAAAAAATCAGCCACATCAACTGAATCTATACATTTCGTGTTTTTTACGTAATTTGAAAAACGTTATTGATTTTAATTACTCAAAATTTATTTTAAATACATGCTGAAGAGCCCAATACTTAATAAAATAGAATTAGTCATATATGAACGTGGGCCACACATACATATGAGCGTCGCAGGTTGGCCAGGCTAGGTTTAAAGATACAAAAGCTTTACGTTAGTAGAGCTTTTGATTGACTATGAACATTCTAAATTTGGTGCAAAACGACCAAAAGCTCGCTTACGCCAAGCTTTCGTATTTTTAAACCATTCTTTATATTATTTTAAAAATTTTAAGTTGCAATATTTTACCTAGAAGATGTCGATTTATATAATCAATTGGTGATGCTTCAATTTAGCAGTGAATCTAAAGCGACTGCTAGTGATGGTATTGAATCAATTTAATTAATTTAGCAATTACTCACTGTCTAAATTAGACTTAAACATGTTGGGAAGCTACGGTGAGTGGAAACTTGTTCATATTGTTATCTGCCTCTTTTGACAGAATAATGATCGGTAGTTCTTTGATATCAAAGCTTGAGAGAAGTGTTTTTATTTTCCTTTTGTTATTCCTCGTCCCAGCTTTGGTCCACTTGTTTGAGAACAATAATTGGCAACAAAATTAGTTCGACACCGGATGCTTTTATTTATAAAATTATTGAAACATTTCTCCATTTGTATATAGTTACTAGTTTAAAAAAAACACACTGACGATACTTTATATCATCACTACTATGTAAGAAGTTGGTAAGTAATAGATTGATATTTTTGAGTAAACAGCAAATGAAAAACTTCAGGTTTTAGGATAAAGCCTTTAGCAACAATGTTTTATGTTAAATAAATAATTATTACATTAAAATTTAGATGCATTAATGCCTATATGACATAAATAAGAGCTTAATTACTTATCTTTGAACCAGTATCAATAGTTATTGAATATACATACAAATAAATGCTTTTTTTGTAAACTCCTATAACAACTGAGTTATTCCAGAAAAAGAGTTTATATCAAAGAATCTCTTAATAATTGAATACTTGACTCATTTTTGTCAACTTTGTTACTTAAGATTTTTTCCAGACAGATGAATATATATTTATCTTGAGTTATCGGTCTAAATGTTACACAGCACACTCTATCTGTCTGCACATGCACAGAGAGTGTGTGTAAGAGTAATCATTGTTGAGTGAACTTTTCCAGACGAGTGAAATGTATCGCCCAGCACGTACATTTGTTTTATCTGCGCATATTCTTCATAAAACGTATTGGTGGTTCATAAAACGTATTGAGTGCTGACAGGTGGCACTAGCACCTGGCAACAATTTTTAGAATATTTTTTTATATTGTGCATTACAGCTAATGATTGTATCCATAATATATATGAAAATCGACTAATCTTTTAGTAAAACGTTGTAATATACCTAATAGTCTATCGTTTTTCTTTTACCGGTAATTTAACGGTTATGAGAGTAATTATTTATCGGTAATTAAAATTTTACGGTAAATTGCAAGCCCTGCATATAACTACTTTTGCCGAAACTCTTTATAATAGAGAGTCCATTTCCTAATGATTGTGATTGAGAGACTAATATAGTTTAATGGTAGAACGCTCTGTAACTTTCACCAGTCAGTCACGAGGAAAATACTTTAAATCTCCAAATGGACGATTTCCTATATCTATCAAAATGGTAAAAAAAAACACTTTCTTCGACATGCATGTCGAAATGAAATACCTCAATAAAAATAATCCAATCAATTTGGCTGGCCAATCCATATATAACTCTCGTAAACGATTAATAGTTCTGCCACATTGTCAAAACCACATTTTGGAAATTAAAAAAAATACACAAACATTTAATACTTTATCCCAAAAGATCAAACCAAATGATAAACGAACGGCGACATTCTTTTGAGAGATGTAAAATAAAGGACACAAAAACAAAATGTCCATTTTTTTTATTGAGGACACTGATGATTCTTCTTTACAGCTTTTCAACGAAAGGACGTTTGTGCCTGTTAAAATTTGATTTATAATTTGGATTAAATATACAGGTGTATTTTTCTGATTATTTTTGATTTTACAATTAATGATAATAATCATTTCCAAACATTAAAAAACGTTCAGTTAACATTATTTTTTATAGAAAATTAAAATATCAGATTAGAATATCGGAAGAAAGAAATGTTGAAACCATACGTTTTTTTTAATTTTCATCGAATTTGGCCAAAATAACATTATTTGATTAAATTAAAAATTGATTAACTATAAAGGCTTTCTTTGAGAAGTCAAAAACAGACAGTTTTTTTAATACTACAACAAACCTGTCATCCGCTAAGGCTTCGCTGTCACAAAGACAAAAATTAAAAAAACAAAAAAGTATCAGATTGACATAAACGAAAAGAAGTAAATCGGTTTTTTATCTAAACCCAATATCAGTATTCTTTTCATTGTACCTGAGATATTAGGGCCCACACTAGAAATACTTTTATAGGTCGTTGTGTTAAAATTTAACTTAATTGTCAAGGATTATGAGAATATTTAAATCAACGGTTGTTTTTCTCGCTAAAATCTTGATATTTTTTTTATCGCGCCCGTTGTCAATGTGGAGCATATCGACTGTGGAAAGGAAAAAGGACTTAACCCACACATATTAAATTTTACAGGAGACGCGAAAAACGTGTTTTGATGATTTTTGATCATATCCAAATAATGAATTATACGCAAACCCCAGATTGCTTATCGTTCTTTGAAACACTAGAATCACATTTAATAAGTGTAATATTGTAATTGTAATTTGAATAAGGATGTAAGAGTGAATAACATGATGTATTGTGTATCTCTTCGGAGCCAGTATATATAGCTGAGAAAAATGTAAGTTTAATCATAGTTCTGACAATGGCAAAAGCCGAAATAGCTATCAACTCATAAATATAAAAAAAAAACTGTAGAACTAAATACGTTGCTATTTTTATCCAATTATACACAACCTTGAAGTGCACGGAGACTTCTAAACTGGTGTTTAATTAACATTATCTAATATTAATTAATGAAGTTGTGTATAAAAAACCTTTATTTCAGTCTTTTTTCTTTGTTTCAATTTTTTAAAAGCTTTCTTTACAGCATATTATACAACTTCAAATACAATAAGTTTTAATAATTTCTTCATACTATTGTATTAAAAAGAAACCATTTCACTTTTTATCTGATAATCTTTTGTTTTGTATTTCAGTTTGGTTTTATTTGTGTTTAATTAAAAACAAACATTTTTCTTATTATTAATTGGAAGAATTCGACTTATCGTCTTTCAATCTCCATAACTGTTGAGTGAAGTATTTAGGGTGACCATTCTTCCCACACTCTCTTATATCATTTCCATAGCTATACCAGTTTATCAGTCTCCGTGCACTTCAACGTTGTTTATATTTAATAGTTTTCAAAAAACGTTTTTGTGTCTCATCAAATTTTTTTTATGTGTTTGTAACGTCTTTTTTCATTTCCACGGTCCATATAGATAGCTAAGTATAATTTATAATTTCGACTGAAGGTGCTTGATGGAATTTCAATATCAAATTTGAATTTTGTACCTTTTCACTTTTAAAACGATAAAAACTGTTTACTACGTGTCACTTCAAGTACATTCAAGCACTTGAAATGCCTGAAGATTCCGAAAGGCGAAACTCGGGTCGATAGCGACAAAACTCATGGAAAAGTAAAAAATTCAAACAATTCAAATTAGATAGCTAATTTTTAATATTTATGAATTGAAAAAGAAATATTTTTTTTGCATTTTAGCTGCATTGTCTGAAATAAAAATACCTATTTTTGCAAAAAAATCTAGTGTTGATTTAGAGTGATTTCTCCACTGACGACCTATGTTTTGCTTTTAGGCATCTTCGGGCGTTCAAATGCATGTGATGAACTTGAAAGATTCAAATTCAATGGTGAGCGTAGGCGATATAAAGTTTCACCTATAATGAAGACAAACTATTACTGTCCAATAGAAGCTGAAAAAAAAACATAATGTCAATGTATGTCAATCAATGTATTTGATTTAATTTGTCAACAATAAACAGTCCGTTTTGGTTAAGATGCGATTTTTTATTGCAAGAAAATGAGGTCATTACTTAAGCACGCCACTAGCTTCCTGTTATTTTTTTATGGATAAATTTTATTAAAATATAATAATATGGAATGTTTAACTCAACTGGGATGTTTTAAAAATCTTTTTGAGTTAAATTCTGTAAATAAAAGAAAAGTTTGTAAATAAGCGTTTTAATAATTTGTCTTAATTTATAGGTGACTCTGTAGACCGCTACACACACCCCATATATACATATATAAGTTAAAAAAAACATTGCAGTGAAGATTCACATTTTTCTACAAAATAACAATAGTTACTTACTAATACGTGAAATATTCACTAACATTCTTTTGGTAGTTCAAGGAAAACCGTAAAACATAATATATCATTGCAATAACAAGTAAAAAATCATTTAGATTAACGCGATTTCGTGGAAAAATGTGTATTAACAGCACTGTAATGTTTTAAGAAATAAATACTATTTTTTAGGATGATTTCATGTTTAGACTTGTTTAATTTACTCTCAAGGGATGGGTAAATAAATATATTAAAAAAAATAATACAACATCTTAAAAATATATATATATTAATATATTGACTGTAGTCAGGTAAAAAGAATCAACTCACACAGAACAATTAATCACTTTTAGGGTGTTCACAGTCAATACTTGATGGAAATGCATTATATAAATAAAAACACAATATTCTTTTGTACTTTATTTAAAAGGTCAGGACCGGTTTCACTCATTGCGAGCATTTAATTATGTTTATAATTACCATCAGTCACCACTTGAAATTTATTAATCTTGGATGATTTTTTAATTATATGCTAGAGGTGTTAAATATTTTAATTTTGTGTAATTATAGAATCACTTCTACTGTAATTTGTAAATTCTTTTCAATGTCAATTGTTGTTTACACATTTTCTTTTCAATTTGTTTTTATACAAATAGAACTGTTTATATATTTTTCTTATCAGTTGACAATGCTCGCAATGAGCGAAACCGGTTTAAACCTTTTAAATAAAGTGGAATAAAGTACAAAGAAATATTATGTTTTTATTAATAGAAAAATTTAACTTACAGAAGGTATGTCAAAGTCAAATCAAATTTCAAGCAACCCTTGAAACAGAAAAAAACACTTTAGTTTTTAGCATAATCAGTATTCGTAAAGAGTTTTTCTTATATGATTCCTCGTTCACAGTCTGTATCTGTCTTTTGTGAGACCGTCATTAACTTGAATACATGACGGAAAGGAATATGAAAACTAGGTATGTAAATAAGGATGAAAAACAATACCCAGGAAACTGAGAGAACGTATCGCAATATAGAGAGGGATAAAATATACTTATTTATTAACTAACAAGATGTGAACCCTGAGTCTGTCCTATTGCAATAAATGTGCCATTCAAGTGGCAAGAAACGAATGACAAGTGGCAGGTGGTGGCGGGTGATGTGACACTGCCACTCAGTGGCGTCTCAACCAGCAGGTTCACTAACTTAAATTATTTGTTTTATGGATTATTTTTTCAATTTAACCCTGAATTATTTTTAGCCACATTGAAGTCTCGAATAAAATTTAAAAACGGAAAGTTATTGTATATAAACCCCGCGTGACTACATGGTCATGCTCATCCTTATATTACCGAGTAATATTGTGTAAGGACAGTAGTAAGTATGGTCACACAAACATTCAGGCTTGAAATATAGCTAAAGGTGAAATTAAAAAAAAAAAAATACAATTTGACCTCATTATATAGTTTAATAGTTTCAAAAAATCCATTAAAAATAAACGGAAATTCAAACTGTGCTTTTGGTAGTTATTTCCGTCCCAGCGGATGATGACTAGCTTAAGTATGTATCTTTTTTTACCAAAATTGAGTGAATGCAACGATATTCAGGTAGAAAAAGAATGGATAGAAGGATCAATAGACAACGGTGTTTACTGTGACCATGTGGTCACTCTCGTCGTTGATGGGTTTTAAGGCAATTATATTCAAATAAATATATTGTACCGAAAGCGTAGAGTTTTGAAAAATGTAAGAAAGGGTGCAATACATGACATTATGCCATATGATAATATTTAGATATGTATGCGATAAGAAAAAGGCGTCAAGTCTTAACAACAATTGTTTGAATATGTCATAATAATTGCAATGCAGCAATAAGCTCTGCTTGCCCGGAATTAATCTAGGGGCAGTCTCACAGTATGTGATTAGTGTCCTGATTAAGGCATCCAACCCGTGACCCTTTTTGTGATCCGGGATTTCATGATTCACAATCTTTTGGATCCCAGGATCCCGGGATTAATCATTCACCATAAATTTGTGCCAAAATTGTTCGAGGTTATTGGAAAAATTCGGGATGTTGGTTTTCGGATCCCGTGATCGATCACTGGGAAAAATTCAGACATTGCGTGATTTTAAAATAATGTACAAATGAAGGTGAAATACTTTTTTTTAGCTCGCTGGTGGATTTCAATTGTTTTATTAGTCGCTGACAGATTTTAAAAACCTAGGAATTTACAGATTTCCCAAAATAAAAAAATGTGAGACCTTTTTTTTCTTTTAGCTCGCTGGCCTTTTTAAACAATTTTGGCTGTTTGGCTTGTTACAAAGACTTTTCAAAAATTATTCACTTATTATCCTAAATCCCGAAATTTTAGGATTAGTACTATAACCAGTGACGTTCCTAGGCTATGTGCCGCCCCTAGGCAGACCTTAAAATAGCGCCTTCACTATTTTACGATTTAAAAAATTTAAAATTAAATTTCATATGAAACTCTTAAAGCCATAAGAGTATAACTGTCATTTTTAATTATCTCCCATTATTCTAGGAATACATATAGAAATAAGAATCATCTACTCATCTACGCACTCAAAAACTTTACGGAAAAGCTGCTGCCTATAGTGCCGCCATCGGTAAATGTCATATTTATAGACGATTTTTGTTATAACGTACTGTAAATCAATCGATCTATATATTATTGAGATTTAAAATGCATTTTTTGAATTTTTTTATCAAAGATATTGAGGCATCATATTTATTATAAGCCACATAAATGTGTCAAAAAAATCTGTGATCATTTGCCGCTCCCTAGAACTTGCCGCCTCTAGGTGACTGTCAACTGGCCTATGCCCACGGGACGTCCCTGACTATAAAAATCCCGATTTTGGGACCACAAAATTGGACGAGACCCCGGGATTGGAGACCTGCAATCTGAATTTTCAACTAACTTGTCCAGCCAAATATTTTTTCGTTAAATTTATAATGGCCGGCTATAATTTGACACACCCAGTGTCTCAGCGGAAGAGACATAACCTTGAGCTTCCGAGTCACGTCTGAGAAAAAAAAATGTTTTGAGTCCTTTGTTATGAGGAGCAAACATTCAAAAAGTGATTTGCCACAACATTTGAAAAATGCTGTTAAATATCAGCTCTGATAGTCCATAATAAAATTAAATAAAATTAAAAATAAATGTTTAAATGGAAATCACAATAAGTGTTCAAAGAAGTTTTTTTCTCATTACAAAAGCTGACACATCACTCAAACACTCAAATCATCATTTCCCAAGCTCTGTATTTGTGTGGCAAATCACTTTTTGAATGTTTGCTCCTTAATTGTTCTACAATGCAAGTTCACCATATAATACCAACTCAAGCACGCCACTGGCAGATGCCGCTTGTAAAAAATGTGAATGTATTTCATCTTGTTGTTGATTGATGATTTCTTAAATTCTGATAAGCGAAGTAAGACTTGGGAACAAACAGCTATGTAAGGTATTTTTTCGAAACCATATTTATAGCTCTGGCAATATTCGTTTATTTATTTATTTAACCGCTGTAAACAAATACTGAACTAATTAATAATAAATTGTCATGCTATACATTCAATGTTGCGAGCGATTTCGTAATTAAAAATTGCGTTTTTTATTTGAAAAGTTGTAAAAATTAAAGAATTTAATGATTTTATCAATCTAGTACAAAACAAATTGCTGGTAGTGCATTTAATAAATGTATGGGCTTAGGATTTCACGTATTCATTTAATAAAATCTATATATGACTTTTTCAATTATGCTGAGTGTACGGATCACCATTGGAGCAGAAGTTTTTACGAGAGCTGGTTGTTTTTTATTCACCCAATCTCACCTATCCGCAGAGGGCAAAGGTGATAAAATCAGGTGACTGAAAGGGATTTTAAACATTTGAAAACAAATCTGTAAATTTATAACATGTTGATACGCTTGTATTTCGCTCATATATTTATTATTATACTTATATCTTTATTATTCCGCTAGTCGCGTAGCCAGTGGCGGATTAAGCACATGAGATGCCCCAGGCTTAATAAAATTTGGTGGCCCTGTTTTTCGAATCACATAAAAACGTCAAAAAAATCCATGTAAAATAGTAAAAATATATAAAAATCTAAGCAAAAAGTATATGGGCTATATAATATGAGCTATTTTTGAGGCCTCTAAGATTCGGAGGCCCACACGCGCACCCCATTCGCTTATACACAGCGATGGGCTGCCAATACGTTAACAAGGGGTTCGCTTAATCTAAAAGCAATTCTCGGTGTTTTGGGGAAGGAGTGAATTTGTTTATCACTCATATGCAACTATATTTAATACTTAAATAAGCAATCAATTATTACTTAAAACATTTATAGTGTGTAACAACATGCAATTAACCGTAAACTTATCAATATAAATGGTTAAAAATGTACTGTAAGTCAGAAATTGCAGTTATATACTAATTTGATCTGAGAATATTGTTTTCTCTTAAATTAACAAGGGCCCCCCCGAGCCCCCTTTAGCCCAGTCTTGTTTATACATAGGGTAATCCACCACTGATTGCAGCGTGTATTTAATGAGTTTACTTCATTTATCGATACTTAAAGACATGTAGAATCAGTGACGTTCCTAGGCTTTGTGCCGCCCCTAGGCAGAGGTCTAAAACAGCGCCCATTTGTTTTCATCATGTCCCATTATTCTAGGAATACATATAGAAATATATAAATTTGAATACTGTAATCACCTACGCGCTCAAACAAATGTTTTGACATTTATTCCGTTTTGCTTTCAGGTAATTCATAATATATGTGTACATTATGGACAAAGATCCTCACAAATGAATATGATCCAAAAGCCCATATTATTGTTCAATAATTATGAAAAAATTACCTTCACTACACATCATAAATGATAATTTTAATTTAAAATGCACTTACATTATATAAGTATCGATTCCTAATTTGGTATTTTGTTAAATACATTGAGGCATCATATTTATTCTAAGCCAAATTCTTGTCAAAAATATTTAGTCATTTAAAAAATCCGTGAATATTTGCCGCTCCCTAGGACTTGCCGCCCCTGGGCAACTGCCTACTCGCCTATGCCCTCGGGACGTCCCTGTGTATAGTATAAAAATGTATCTAATTATTTTTTTATTAAATAATAACTCGGTTTTACTTTGACTCTCAGGAGCTCAATTAATGTATGTACTCGCGCCAAGCACGAATTTAAAATACAATCGTAAGTATTAAAACATTTAATGTTAATTTCGATACGAGAAAAATCCATATTTTAAAAACGTAACTACTTACCCATTCTGTGTCACGATTGTTGTTCATTTTGTACTTGGTAATATGTTAATGTATCTAACACCAAATATTCTGTTTTTTTTTCTAAAAATAATATATCGATGGCCATACGTTGACAACACGTAACCGACATTTGTTCAATTTTACAGCAGAACCAAAAAACTGTATAAATATTGGGGAATCAATGAAAATGAAATACACTTTGGGGTAAAATAATTATTATGTATATTTAAAATAATCTGTTGACACAATATTAATTAAATAAACTTTTTATCAACAAGAATATTTGATAAGAGCTAACAATTTTAATTGTGTTTCTTTTTTTGATGATACGAGGAAACAATTCGAAGTATTTTGATCAATTCAATGCACCTGTTGAACTTCATACATACAATAATAAAAAATATACATAATTGTAATATATTTTTAATCCAGATACGGACTGTCCACTCTCCAATACAAAATGTTGCGGTTAACATGTTGGATTTTTTTCTCACCTATTTTTAAATAGTAGGAAAACGATGTAGCTCTTTTACTATCTTCTGGCAGTTTGGTGGGCCTTTTTTCAACTTCAGAACAATTTTAATGAAAAATATTTTATGTAAATAACGAATTGTCAATATTTTAATAGAGCTTGAAAAAACAAAGAAAATTATATGAAAATGTTATGAAAAAATGTCGGTTACGTGTTGTCAACGTATGGCCATCGATATGCTATATGTTTAAAAGTTATTTCGTGATGATCATAATTAAATTGGACGTCTCAGAAGCCAGCTACCTTATAGAATAAACTACATTTAAATCGACTTCGTGATCGAGAAACCCATCATATTGATTTTTAATTTCGTCCATCTGTCTAGTGCTAGAATGGTCAATGACAGCGCATCAAATATTGCAATGTCGACTTAAGCCAAAAAAAATATATCACAGTCGCCTTTTCAAAATCCGCTATGTGTTTTATTCAAAACATTGCTGTAATCTGAAAACATGTTTACAATACATTACGAATTACAATGTCCGTCCTCGGCAAAATTTACATACCTGTTAAGCAATTGCGGTCGAGTGGTCAACGTCGTTAGCTTCGGTTACGGAGGTCACGGGGTCGAATCCCAGTACAAACAGTTTTATAAATTGATTTTTCAATCGATTTACGAATTTCTGTTCGAAGGCATGGATATGCTGTCTTGAATTCCCCCCTCCCATTCTATTCTATGAACGGGGCGTATCGAGAGCGATTAGCTAACCACTATTCCTGTCCTAGCCCTATAATTATATTCCTACTCTATTTGGAAAAAGAGAGGTTGAGTAACGAGCAGTTTTCGTAGAAACACTTCTGTTGAGATAAACTCCATTAGGAGTCCATATGCTCCTCATTGGAAGCGGACATGGTAAAAAAAAGCAATTCTAGAACGTATTATATCATAATCGTTTTTTTTTCTTTACGGGTGCGGTGAATTATTATTTCGACTTCGTGAAAATATGCACATAGCGGATTTCGAAAGCGCAACGACGATATAAAATCACATTTTAAGGGAGTATAATATCATCGGTACACTGGCAGAAGGCGATAAGTCAAAAACTGGCTGTTTTGAGTTGTGAATGAAAATAGTTAGATTTAAGAGATCTGTACCTTTTGAGAAAAAATCATTTATACTTTGTGTACTTTTACATAATTTAGCCCCTTGTTAACGTATCGGCAGCTATTTGGTGCTGGTAATATCGAAAACGGTTGCTTTACATAACTAAAAAAATTGATACCTCAAATCATACATTCAAAATATGTATGCTATTAGTCAAACTAAAGCATATGTTGGATTTCGTAATGTTTGCTTGGAAGCAAGCGAATGCAAGATGTCGGCGATTTGCATAATCTATTCATCAAAATATCGCGTAAAGATAAAAACCGAAACCAATAATTCAAAATGTCGATTTAAAAATCGAATATTAATATCAACCCGGTCCGAAATAACGGTGATCGATTTTTTGAAACGATTGTGGCCGAACTCGGAGCAAATAATTAATGCGAGCGTTCAGAATTCGTGGATCATATTCATTAATAATTTACTATCGGTATTGGATTATCTAGTTAGTATTTATTTTATTTTAAATAGGTTCGTTCAACCACACCAATAATACCAGTATTTTACTGTGTGGGTACTTGCACCTGTTTTGAGTATGATTGGTAACACTGGTTTTAAATCATAGAGAATCATTGTTCCAACATTTGAATTTCAAACCTAAAATACAAAAGGACCATATATTCGTTTTAATCAACGTTCTACATAATTAATACATGACACAAGATATTAACTTTTTGTTACTCTTTTAGTTGGGTAAATTTAGAGTTGTCAGACGTCCCGATTAATCGGGACTGTCGCCGATTTTGAGTATCGCGTCCCGGTGTCCCGAACAAAATTTTCGGGATGCCAAAGTGCGAAATGTCACGAGTCATGCTGATTATTTGGGTAAATCGGTAAATCTTGGGATATTGGATGCGAAAGTCTTGGAAGATCTAAACAAGTAAAACAAGTCACGCTGGTATTTTGGGCAAATCGGTAAATTCCTGGATTTTTAGATTCGAAAGTCTTTGGGGGATATTGGATTCGAAAGTCATGGAAGAGCTAAAAAAACATATGTTCCGGTTTGACTTGCAAGAAATCTGACAACCCGTAAACTTACAGCACGGTAAAAACTTGACGTTACCATCAAATATTTTTTTATTCAAATCTTAATTTGATAAGACCAATATTAAATGCTTTTTTTTAATTCATAAAGATTTTGGACATACGTGCATATGGTGTATTTTCTCAAGGCTTTGTTTAAATTTGTATCCAATTTATCAGTTATTTAAAATATTTAGCTTATTAGCAAAACCTTCAATGCCACAAATTTCAGGAGCAAATACTCAATATTGGTTGCAATGCATCAATTGTGCTTAAAAGAATAATATATGTAAGTGTATTTTTTTTAAACTTTTCATGTGACGTGATCGACGTGGTGCTCTCGTAAAGTTATAATAAAACAATATCATTCTTTCACTAGCCAACGTATTCAGCTGTTGGTAAAACTTGTGACAACTAACAGGCAGTTATCATAGAAAAACTTATGTTGTTATAAGTTTCATTATGTGTAAATATACTAAAATATGTACTTATAGAACTATTATTATAATATGTTGGATATTGTATGTTGTATATTTCGTGTTTCCGAACCTTATTTGTGCCATGCCCCACTTCAACGCTTCAAAAACCTCCATGCCCCCCCCCCCCCCCCCCCCTCCGTATCAAAGTTTTATAAACAACAAAAAAATATATGGTCAATGACATTCGTAAATATATACATATTTTTTTATTGTAATATTTTTTTACTAAAAGATGGTACCTAGTAAATTTTAATGGATGTCAAATAATATAAATTATAATAATAAAATTGTTTAAAAATTATAACTACTTTACGTTTATTTTTAAATATATGCGACTCTAGCGGTGAAAACCCGAGCTATAAAATAATTAATTTTGGGTGCGTAGATTCAAAGGGAAACAGATGGCAGTACTTTTACTTTATTTAGTTTCATAAAAATTCATAGATGGCACTATTATATCAATAAATAAACCCCAATTTGAAAAATGACCTTATTATTATAAAATGTTGGTATGTACTCTTATTTAATAATGATTATTATATATCATATATTACATAATTGTATCATAGATGATAATTATAGTGTAAATATCCAAAAGTTGATGTCGCTTATTATAGTTCGTATAATAGAAGCTTCAATATTTTAATAAAATTCAATTTATGTTCTAGAAAGCTTCAAATCATTATTCAAGTTTTATTTTCATCAAAACAATAGTAATAGATAAAATGTCATCTCGATATTTTAAATAGTATTTTTCGTGACTTTACTTTTCCCTTTCAATTTTTTTTAACGAACCTATCATTTATGTTTCAATTGATTATCTTAATATATTTTTTTAAATATAATTTTATACATTTCAAATATTGCATTTAACTTCGATTAACAAAATGAGTAAGCAATTGACATAAAATAAGCTTGTCAGTCAATTTGATCTACATGTTAGTTAGTAATAAATGTTTATTTTATAGCAGTTTCGTTATTATATTTTATACAATGGCATCCCTAAGCCATAGATAGTAATTTACCAAACACCTAGCGTTTAGTTGGCAGCATTGCTCGGTGAACAATTTGCATTCCGCCGCAGTCCGCACTCCGCAGTGTTATGTGTTTACTCTTTTGCTAATTTGACGGTATCTGTTGTTTGTGTAGTGCGATAAATATTGTCTTTATCAGTGAATTAAGTGGAAATAACCCGTGCGATTTTCCAGCTGTGTACAATAACACATATACATGAACTTCAGTAATAAGTTATGTTCGGTGTCTTGTGTAGTGTCTAAATGTACCACGGAATAATGGAGTACAGATCGTATATAACGCGTAATGGTGAAATCAAAACGTGTAAGCCTATGTCGTTTGAACTTTGAAAATATTTTAAATGTTTCGTATTTAGGTGTCCGTGCAAAGAGCTCAAATCATAGGGACCTCTGTAGGGAGTACGGAGGCTATCATGGTTGTCAAACGGTAAGTTTTATTTTTATAAATACCCAAATTCTTATACATAACTGAAAAATGTATAACGATTAAGGTAGAATTCTCGGAAATTACCACCCTTTTTAATCATAATTCGGCGAACAAATTGTTGAAACTTCTCACAGTTCCTAAATTTATTTTTTTAATACATATAATCTTAAATTCTGTCTTTTTGACTGTGATAGAATGATAATAATTCTAAGTTGGTTGACATGCTTGTACATGATACTATTTTATTGTTGTTGATAAGGACGGGCATAATTTACTGAATCATACTGTCAGATTACGTTATATCACAGCGGATTTAGTCTCCATACGTACATAACACTCGACAATCATTAATACAAATTTGTTTTATCCTCTACGAATGTTTTTTGTTTACGTTTTTCACATTAATTTAGTATGTATTGATTCATAAAGACAGCTGTTTGGTACACCTCGGCCATATATGTTTAACTTCCTTTGTGTTTTGTGTATACACAATAATTACGTATTTGTTTGTGATTAATCATTTTGTCGGTAACTCGTCGATATCAAATGAAAGTTTTATTTGAGAAGTTATATTGAATATATTTGAATAAATACAATCTACGCCGATATATTCGGTGTCTTGCCTATTACGACAGCAACAAAACATTTTTACGGAACCAAGAGGCTTATTTCGCGTTTACTTTTACATTCGAGTGTATTTGTAATGCATCCATTAATTTTATTTATAATATGTGCACTTGTTATTTTTATTGATTCTTCATACTTATAAGAGTGAGTTGAACCTACGTTGTCATGTAGACTTTTCAACCACATCGCACTATTTCATCAATACAACACCACATATGTATTTTGGTTGTATTCCACTCACTAAGTCCGTTCCAAATTTGGAGCAAAAAAACACCAAATAGCCTCATTCTAGCAGTTTTTTTTTGTTATGACAAACAGTTGTAATCAAGTCGTTCTCACTTTAAGGATATATTGCTATGCAGTGGAACCCCAATTCTACGCTTTTTAAGAGACACTAATTAAAAACAAAAAATGCAGCAGCGCTTCAAATATTGCCAAAAAATGTTTGTTTTTAAAAAAAATATTTGCAGTTACTTCAATTTTAACAAATCTTTTTCCTATGTCAACCCGTTTTTCCCCATTATTTTTTTTAGTTAGTTAGAGTAGTGCTTCCGCAGGTTTTTCGCAGGGGTCCGCGAAAATTTTCATTCTTTCAACATTCCTTGTGATAAAATATGAACATGTGAAATAAAAAAAAATCGGGGGTCCGCAGATTATTGTTTTCAGATTTAGGGGTCCTTGGCATGAAAAAGGTTGGGAAGCACTGATCTAGATGTTTAGTTTTCTTCATTGGGTGAATTTTAGTGAAACGAGGTGCGATGCAAGACCGACTTTATAAGCGAAATGGCAGATATTTAAAAAATATCGGTCAATCGAGATAATATTTGTGATGATACCGTAACATTTAGACGAAATATCGAAGAAAATGGTATATCAGAAAGATATTTATCATTGTTGTTATTTATTGGTGTCAAATAAAACTATGGAACATAAACGATCTATGTGGAAAAACGAAGAATGCGAGAACGACAGATCGTGGTTCCACTGTTTAGGACTGTCAAAAAATAATCTTTCGGAGTGGAGGTTGAGCATGGATCATATAACAACAATATTCAATTCAGGTATTCGAACCCTTGACCTTCGCAACTGACAATCAAAACTTAGCAAAACGATTCATAAATGATTGGCCATCGAATGCTTTTCTTACAATTGATATGTTCAACTCTGTCACAGCTTTTTTCTTGCGACATAAGATTTCTTCCTATCCTCTTAACCACTCGCACGCCAACGTCTCGCCGTTGCGTCAAACGCTTACTGGCTCCATGCGCCAATGACATGCCGGTGCGTCAAGACGTTTTCTCGTAGAAAATAATTATTTTTTGAATATCTAAAAATTATTGTGCTGGCGACATATACTTAATAGCGACACAATGAACCTAATAATGGCTAAACATTCAACATTATCCAAGTTTATCCCTATTATTTTTAAATAAATTCAACAGATTTTGCAAGGGATATGTACCGATCTTCGTATATGGAGATTTTTTTTCAGTGTCTTGTAAAAGAACTGAAATTATCACTTATAGGTGAATTTTATAAACAGCTTCGGGGTGGTTATCAAATGGGTCAAAATATTATAATTTTCAAAATCTAATAATAGTAAATAAACATTGTGACAACCCTGACCAAACAATTGATAGTTAATGGCGAGTTTTCATTCGGTGTACATAATATCGACTAAAAATAAATGTTTATTATGTGTCGAGGCAGGAAATTTTGTAGGTCAAATAATTTTGTATACAATTTTAAATTGTTCTAAAACCGCTGGCATAGAGGGCTAGATTAAATATTTCGCACTGGCAGCTCAGTGGTTAAACGTCCGAAACGTGCGGCACCTTAACTGGATGGCTGCCACAGACGAGATATCTCGTCAAATTTTTCGGGCTCGACACGCCAGAGACGAGTTACCTCGTCTGTAACTGATTAAATTAATAATTGCAAATTATAGCCGGCATGCTAGGTACAAACGTACTTTTTTCTATGGTAGCCAAAAGGTTAAGTAAAAATTTTGTTAAGTACTCATATAAATCTGAACCAAATTGTCATGTTTCTGAAAACTCCAGTCGAATCCAAAATCAGAAGTGATTGGTCAATTTTTATATGAAACCACATACATGTGGTGAATGGGAAGTTCGTTTCTGATAATCGACAGCCACTTAAAGTTTATAATTGGTTAAAGTTATACAGCAAAACCCACGCAAAACATTTAAAAATGTTTTTTGAGGTTTGCTTCAAAATAAATTCGTTGTATTTATACCCGTTAGCTTCAAATAATCTACGTAACAATTTTCCAACGTAACACAAAATTTGCTGCTTCTTTTTTAACCACTTGAATACCAAGCGGACACAGGTGTCCGGAACATATGCAAGCGAACACGAATGCCTAAGACATTTAAAAATCAAATACTTGCTATTCTAATCGAATATAAGCAATATTTTGATGAATATGTGTAGTGTTATCTATACTGAGTCAATATAAGTTTTTAAAATATCGAATTCGAGTGTATATTAGGCAAAATTATTTTTCTCAAGAACACGCAGTATTGGACATATTAATGATTTATTTGCGCGGTATTCAAACGGTTAAAACTATCATTCTCCGCGTAACAGTAAAAATCAATACAATTTTTATATTATATATTTTCAATTAAGGAGACATTTTAAAATCTACCGGTTCCGAATTGATAAGTTCAAAAAGTAAGACTAATTTTCTATGCTTAAATCCATGACCAATATTTTTACTAATCGATTTTTTTTTGTTTGTACTAAGACGTAATTGTATGTATCATTAACGTGAGATTAGATATCGCAACCTAATTTAATATTATAATACATCGTCTGATGGTTTTTTGTCATACCATTAAAACCCAACCCGAGAAATAATTTCACTGTGCTATGGTAACTTTCCCAATCAAGTTTAATGATGAGTATTTGAATGGGTGGACCCCTTGGGAATACACCAAACGATACTCACTGTTTTATAACAGTAAGTTGTAGGTCATCGGTGAACTTGAATGCATCAAGATGCACAACGGCGAAACCCGGGTCGTAGGTGACTCTTAATGGAGTACACAATTTTAACGATTTTTACGAACGAAAATTTCTATCAAGCCGCTTTTAGTCGATATTTTAAATTAAAGCTTTTGCGATTTGATTACAACCAGTATGCTCGACATCGGAAGCGGACATGGTTAAAAATATTTGACATTACAGCTAATGCCAATGCGCCGAATATTTAAAAGTTGAAAGATCATACGAGAAAAACTCGGATGAGAAATTTTTGTAAGTCACTCGAGATCATCTCGAGGTAAATTGACATCACAGACACCCATGTCTTAGGTCTCAAATTTAAATTTGAATTATAGTGTCAAAGACTTTATGATAATCGTGTGTAATTAATGAATTAAGTAGCTTCTTCCTGCTGAAAAGCTGGATGCTCTTCTAAGTTTCTGGACCCCTCCTGTTTGTACGAGCGTCCGTTATAAAAGGTTGATGCTACGGAATCTCATTGCATATGACATAATAATATTATTACAGATTTCACGGAAGCGTAGTTTTTTTTGTTGTTATTGAAATTTACTTTTTTTACGGTATCCAATTAAAACCAGTATGTGTGCACTCTTGTTTCGCATTCTGACTTTCCATTTCTTTCGCTACTTTCGCACTTGTGCTTTTAAAAAAAATCGCGGTACGTAACTTTAAATCGTTTTTGATCAGTGACAATTTCAAGAATTTTAAAAATAATGTAAAATATGACTCGATAAGTTCTATATTTGTCAGATTGACCACTTCTTTGAATTAAGTTAAAGTACTTGCATACAATTCATTTACGTATAAGTACATCACTTAGAATTCTTAGAATATCAGTCGATTCTAAGTAAAACAAAATGATTAAATAATAAGAGTGCCTACTACCTATTCAATTTACCCCACTTGATATATCCCTTCCCACTCTACACCTAAATAACTGTCAGAACTATTAGTAACATCTAGAGGTCTGCACGGGCCGAAATTTCACAAAATTACCCGGTCCAAGCCCGAAAACCCCGGCCCGGGTCCGATTCTAATACCACACTTGTTACCCGAACCCGGTCCGAAGCCCAGATTTATAATTTGTATTGATATAAAATGTAATATGTGAGCCTGAGGAATGAGTATAGGATGTAAATAATGGTTCATTCTTCTGAGAAATAAGTGGCAAACCAAATAGATACAAATTAATTAAAAAAAACAAGATCGTAGGAAAAATTTACACAAGATGTCGAAAAAATGATGAATGATATATGCGAAATGAACCAATAACAAACCAAATCCAGATTTTTTTTAAAAAATAATTACGCTGAAATTGCTAGACATATATCGTTTCTGGTATGTAAGATAAATATCTAAGAATTTTATCGTATAAGTATATATTCGTCAGCAAAATCTTTATTTTTCGCGGCTTCTCTTGGAATTTATCTACTGCGTAAATGTGGAGTGTCAAAGGAACTTAAGACTTCTATGGGATGTACATTAAAATAAGTCAAAATTCACAGCAGAGACTTTTCATGCAATCGTTACAGATTGACACTTTCAAGAATGACAGTATTCGAATAATTCGTGTACGGGAGAATCACCGAACTTATTTTATGCGACCGGATAGAGACATTATTTGAAAAGCAAATTCTAAAAAAAAAGAAATGTCAATTTACCTGCATTGGGTTCACATTATAAACCGCTTACTGGAGGCTCCATCAAGTATTGTGACTATTAGGTACCCCTTAGCTTGATCTCTCCCGATATGGCCAACACACTGTCAACGAGAATAAAATCCAACAAAAGTGACTTTCTTTGTTTCTCTTTCGACGTGAGCATGTTGTTTTTCTTACATGGCAATAGTTAGAGGCAGTTGACGTTTTAAGAATCATCAAATGTACCCTTCAATGCTAACATGCAATGATAACAGCCTCCGTCTTTATTGTACATATTAAAATAAATGTTTTATTTTACTTTTTATGTCTCTTAAATTTGAATTGTTCAAATTATGTACATTCACACAAATTGTGTCGCTAATGACCCGGGTTTCGCCTTTCGGCATCTTCAGGCGTTCAAGTGCACGGATGAACTTGAACTGACGCTTAGTAAATGAATGTATCATATTAATAAAAACACAATATTCCTTTGTACTTTATTGACAATGCTCGCAATGAGCGAAACCGGTCCTGAACTGTTAAATAATGTGGAATAAAGTACAAAGGAATATTGTGTTTTTATTAATATAATGCCTTTCCACCAAGTATTGACAGTGGACACCCTAAAAGTGATAAACGTATCGTGTTTACTTATATAATAAATAAATGTATCATCAAGTTTAAAGCCATTGCTGGCGTAAAGGATTAACCCATTAGTGAGAAAATTTGTGTGAATGTACATAATTTGAACAATTCAAATTTAATATTGTAATTCCACCGAGCACCTTTAGTCGAAATCTTTAATTATTTTTATGTCTCGTTTCGTTTTTATATTTTACTCAATAAGGTCAACATTTGAACCAATCAATTAAATCAATTGTAATTATATGCGATTATGATAGGAAACATGTTTTCGAATATGTGTCGATGAATATCAAATTAGGCCAAGTCCACTTTGTAATTTTAAGATTTTTCTAGCTTTTGAACTATATGCAAGTAAAAAAGGAATGTCTCTTTATATGAATAAATTACTTTCAACGAAAATGTAAACGTTGGGTCATGTATCTTCCCCTGCATATTGCATACAGCAGGGGATCCCAACCTTATTTGCTTCATTCCCACGTTAAATTTATTGTTCAGAATATAATTCCTCCATAAATACCCTCGTTTGGTCTGCGTGGTGTTGAAACTCATTTATTTATTTATTTATAGCTATGTACAAACTATTGTTAATTTATTGATATGATTCCTTACTAACTGATTAGGTACTAGCATAATAAAATAATTGAAGCATATATCAGTGAACCAAAGAAAACATTAGAATTTCCAATCCGCCCCTAATATTTCCTATGTCCGCTTCCAATGTGGAGCATATGGCCTCCTAATAGAAGAATGTCAGCAAAAGTTTTTCTACGAGAACTGTTTGTTACTCAGTCGCTCACCCCAGTGCCGGCTCGTGGCGTGGGCAAAGTGTGCAACGCACTAAGATTTTACTACTATCCAATCATTTAGCTCTATAGATTAGTTTTGCGAGGGATTGAAGAAAATTGCGCAGAAAATAGTGCAGTCCCTGGTTCAACACTTTTCAAAGAAAGTAGTAGGGATATAAGGATAAGGCTAGGACAGGACTAGTAGTTAACTAATCGCTTTCGCTACGCCCAACTATTGAAGGATCGGAAGGGTGGGAGAGAATTTTTAGTCACCCATGCCTTCGAACAGAAATCGATGAATCGATCGAAAAAAAATGTCGTTCGTACAGTACGGAAAGCAACAAGGCCAAACAGCTGCGCCGTAGCTAAATAATGATATTTCCATCAAAAGTGGCCAAATCAAAGGCATCTTGCTATCACGCCGGCCTCCACGTCATTCAGATCCAATCAGATCGCAGGATTTGAATCAGTTAACTAAATAATAATTTTGGGTGGAATTTAAACCTTTAATATCGACTGTGGAAAGGAGAAAGGACGTAGCCCACTAATAGCAAATTTTACAGGAGGCACAAAAAACGTGTTTTGATGATTTTGGGCCATATGCAAACTATGAAATACACACAACCTTGAAGTTCTCGGAGACTTCTAAACAAGTTTTTAATTGACATAACCTAATATTCATTGAATAAATTGTCTAGGAAAAACCCTTTTTTCAGTCTTTTATCTTGGTTTCAATTTTCACAACCCCATCTGTTTTAAAACTTAAAAGCTAAATTTACATACTAATTCGGCAGTTGCAGCTTACATGCTTTTGATAGAACGTGTATCAAGTTTGATACATTGTGATTATCGAAAAACAGCTGTTTGGAAAATACTCGGTTACGTACTTTTTTTATATTGACGATATGTTGACGTTTAGTGTCTGGGTTTTTCTTAGTTATTAAAATTAACTAATTCGCATTAAAATGTCGTTAAAAACTAGTCAAACTTACTTTCGGCCCTCCTGAAAAATGCAACAAAACTGACTTTGATACTGGACATCTCAGTTTTTTATTCTGTGTAAAAAATTGATAGCTTTCAATTATCAATCAATAACTAACTAACTGAACACATAAAAACGCTTTTTCTATTACCTATAGTCGCGATATTTACTAACTATTATTGAATTGGTGTTTTTGCCTTCTTATCATTACAGAATTGGGTAGACTAATACATTAAAATAGATAAGAAATGAACTCAGCGCGCGTTGGATGTATCTGTATTGTTTTTCACAAACAAAAACAAAGGAAGATACTAAATAATGCATTATAAATATGACGTACATATTGATCAGTAATAATGTACGTTTTTAAACGCCACTTAAGAAATTCTAAAATCTATTAGGATCATGATCAGGGGTGTACACACTTTTCTTCTAGCAGCGAGTAGTTAGCTTCTAGTCCTGCTATTCTTACTCTCACTTAAAAATAGTGGTTGGACGATAAAATAAGGAGTAGTTCTCGTATTCTGTTGAAGTAGGAGTGTTGTAGGGAGTCCATATTATACTGTAAATGGAAAACGTGATATAAAAGAGCTTTCGCAATATGTCAATTAAATATTTGCATTTAAAATGTTTATCTCAATGTCTAAAATATACTTTGATCGTTATGTTATGTTTCCTTATAGCACTGTGTTTCTATATGTTTTGACGTTTGATGATGACTTGTTTGTTTACTTTTGCAGCGCGGAAAGCGGCGCCGGCGGGGGGGAATCAGCTGTCATCCTAGAAGAGTGCGCGGAGGCAGAGGCCGAGACGGAGGGGGGTGACCAAAAGCCCAAGCCCATCGTCAAGTACGGAGAACTCGTCATATTAGGGTGAGTATTCTTGCAATGAAAACACGTCATTCAGCTCCAAGTTTCTTGATTCGTATATTTATTATTATACTGATGATTTGAATTTTGTACTTTTCTATGTTTTGTCGCTAACGACCCGGGTTTCGCCTTTCGGCATCTTCAGGCATTCCAAGTACACGGATGTACTTGAACTGACCATTCCTTCCATCAAGCACCCTCAGTCGAAATACTTAAATATACTGATGATTGACCGATTTGATTATCGTCCATCATACATATTCATTCCAGACACATCGACAGCATACCTTTTCGACGGCTCATCAAAATTGCTGGTCTGTGTAAAACTGTGATTTTGATTTGTCGTTCTTATCGATTGCAAATAAAACGTATAATGTTGCGTTTCAAGTTATTCATTCGAAAATATATTTTGATTAAAGCTCTAAAGATCTAATGGAAAATAAACGTTTTCAACTTGTGTCTTAAAACAAGATTCACATGTCCATTATTATTGAAACTACTTTGATCGATTGCATACGACAAGTCACGCAAATACTAAATGTATTTTCAGATCTAGTATTTCCACCACTTTTTGTGGAAGAACAGAATAATTTGAATGTTTTATCACACAGTACCTTCAGCTGAAAAAATCGTTTTGAAATACAGTAGATGCTTGGGTAAACTTCATGTTTGAAAGGGAAATAAAGACTGTAGTGTATGCACCAAACCAAGCGACCTAATTAGCCAAGAAACTTCAAGAGGAAGAAAAAGAAATGCCTGATTCTATTGTAGACTTCGGTGGGATTAGTCAATTTTATGAAGATTACTATACTGGGATCTAATTCTTTGATTGATACGCTCTGAATAAAACAGTTTCTTACGTAAAAACAATGACACGATGTAAGACGGCTTGTATAACGAATATTACATTGATAACTCCAGTTACGTCTCTCTTCTTTAATTATAAACAAAGGCTTTCCCCACATAACTAGATTGCCACGTTAGATATCTTAAATTGTCTTATCTATGCCCAGGTCGATAAACAATTCTTCTAATTCTAACTTAAAGGGCACTTGGTGCGCTTTGCCAGTTCCGTTTCTGTGTTATCGATTTCGAAAAGTGACCCACTTTGCGGCGGCACAGCACGTGCATGCTTTAAATCTTTGATTTGAACACAAAAAATATAAATAAATAGAAACCACCGTGTGTTTTTACCCGCTGCATAATGCTGTGACGATATCCTTGAAATGAACGGAAAATCGTGCAGCGATATCGTGTGGACGTGTAAGGTGGCACGAAGTGAATCCGCCGGCAATAAATCTAGCATATTTTTTTAGAATCCTGATTTAATTTATATGATATATGTCATAAATTTGGCTGCCGTGTTTTCTTTCTCGGCACTTTGGCTTAACTGCTGAGCTCTTTCAGCTTGTGTTAGTTATTTAATCACATTCACGTTTTACTCTATAGCAGCGCTGTCCAACTGGTGGCCTAAAATAAGTTGGACAGCGCTGTTCTATAATATAGATCGACCATTTCGATACCCTTGTTCCATTCTGAAATACTTCTCATTTTTAACTCGATACTGCAAAATTCAGACATATTGCACTGGAACTAAGATATAGATTTGATCGTGGCCGCCGGACGAATTCGGAACTTATGTAATACATAAATACAGTGCAAGCATAATATGTAAATTAGCATGCAAAAATTCTTCACGTGACGCTGGCGCCCTCGCTAAATGGCCAAGTTATAACGGTCATGTATTTCATATTGAACCTGAGAGTGCAGAAAGTCTAACTGCACTTTCGATAGCAGGCAGAGTAAAAAAAATGTTTCGGAGAGAATACGATTACAATTGAACCTCGAATCACTGTGCTCTGATTATATTACATTGAAATGATTAGTAGAGAATCCGACTCAATTTTTTTTCTCTACGAATTAAAATGGTGATCACGAAACACAGAGTGCAACCGAATCGCGTCGAACTTACTCATTATCATGTATAAAACCAATATAAGCCATCCGTGGTTATTCATTATTTATATAAGTCTGAAGAAAGTTCGTCAACCATTGTGCAAGAACGCTTTTTATTCATTATTTATCTGTACTAATTTAGTAATATGTATATGGCGAGTGAATTATTATTTTTATAGTAGTTGTGCGCGTAGGTCAACTAATTATACTTTGTCTTGTTTCATAGTGTTACCACACACGTGGTCGATAGGAAAATTATAATAACTTTTTAAACTCGCGTATTAAAAAAAAAAAAAATTGTAAACAAAGCTTACGATTCACCGACATATACCTGGGGGGTAATTGAAGCACCCTCGCTGTCTTATTTTTTTATTTTTTATCTTGGCATATTAAAGTTCAATGAAACTATCCCCGCGTACGCATCTATGAATTAACATGAATTTTTTTATTTTAATAAAAAGTAAGCTGACGGCTAAATTTCGTACAGCAGTTATTACGAACCTTTTTTTATCACACGTCACTTTTGTGTTGGTGTTGTAATCTATTACCGAAAAATAATTCATATTTGAGCGGGAAAGCATGTTTTATAGAACTCAATATACTTGGTAGTTATAAGGAGGAAAATATTGAAAAAAATTGAATCATGATAAAAATAAATTAAAAAACTAACAAAGGTAACTGAATAAAATAAATCACCTCTTAACGTCAACGTCCCACATAATTTTGTTGTATTAAAATCTCGATAAAAAGAACTAAGAGGGTATAAGTTTAAACCGGAAGTATACAATAACATGGGTTTCCTTAATCAATTTTATTTTTATTTGTAAATTTAATAAAAATGTTTTGTAATTAAAAATGTGTGGCATCATGCAAGTCAAATCATCGGCCAGCACGTCGTAAACTGTCGAAACAGTATAGGTAACGTATAAACATTCATCACGGTCTCGGTTCATGGATTTAAGCGTGAGTAACAGAATGTTTTGACAACATATTTAAAAAAAAATATATGCGAAATCCGTTTTACACAGATTCGTCATCGAATTTACGTAAAAAAAAATAACACAACTAATTGTAAAACTAGATCCTTTATTTTTTAATTTAATTAAACTCGGAGGCTAATTTAATTCCAGGCTGTCCGCGGCTGTTATCTTGTCTTCTTCTTCAGCATAGTAAAATTACTACCCTTCTACTTTATAAAAATCTTAACCTTTCGTAGCCGTTCATGCTTGCATGTTGCTATCGTCGCGATGGTGACATGTTCGACATCGCTTGCCTCCATCATCCAACCGAACTATTTAATCCGTATTACACGAGTAACACAATGTCGTACAATCTAGATTATGATATTATAGTATGTAATTAGTTAGCGATATTAAATTATTTCATTTTAATATTAACAGCAATTTAATAAATATACGTATATATTCCCACATGTTTCTTGGAGTTCAAAGCCGTTTATTAGCACCATTTTTTTGTGGCTACAGTCTTATTTAACTACAACGCAGAGAGTGTTTCCAAAGTGGACGTGCATATTTAGTAGCCACTGGCAAACAAATATTTTCAATGCCATTGTAATGCTCAGCTTTTTGGCTTGCCTATCTGTGAATTTCGGGTCTTGCAGGGAATGTTGATTCCTTGATATAAGAAGAATCTTTCAAATCTGAGTTTACTCAACTCTTTTTTGAAAGTGTTGAATACGTTTCTCAAAAAAAAAGTGTAATAAAGGGGTATAATTCAGAGAATTAATTGAAAAATGGTTCTCCGAATTTAATAACCGTTTCATTTGAAAAAAGAAAACATCACGGTAGTTAAGAAAATCGTTATTATAAGCAAATTACACATACTTTTAATCATAATATGTATAATTTAGAATTTCGACTGTAAGTGCTTGATGGAATTTCAATTTTAAATTTGAGTTGTCTGTTCAAGAACATTCGTGTACGTAAAAAGCCTGAAGATGCCGAAGGCGAAACCCGGGTCGTTTGCAACAAGATTAATGGAAGAGTACAGCATTCAGACAATTCAAATTCATAATTTGTATATTAATTTAGAAATAGTAATAATATTCATCGCTAGAAATTTCTGACATGTATGAAGTGTTAGTATCTAATAAAGCCTTTTGTTTGTTTTTACTGTCGTGCCTTGTTCTATTTCTTGCTATTAGGTAATCCGTTATACGCTTTAATGTTTTTTGTGTCTGGTAATATTTTTTTTTTCTTTTTAGCGGACCGTGTTATTTCAAAACCGTGTAAAGGAATAGTTGAGTGTATTGTAAAATGTTTCCTCTTCTGTCGCAGGTATAACGGCCTCCTGCCGCAGGGCGACCGCGGGCGGCGGCGCAGCAAGTTCGTGCTGTGTCGCCGCTCGGCCGCCAACGGTGTCCGCCGGTCGCGGCACTACGTCGTCAAGACTCCCCACTGCTCGCAGGCGATCCTCAACGCCAGCCAGCACAGCATATCCTTCACGCTGTCGAGGAACCAGGCGGTCATCGTCGAGTACACGGAGGATGACTCCACCGACATGTTTCAGGTAAGAACCGTGCCACCGTTGCATCCGCACCACTGCAGTGATTAAGTTGTTATCCACTGACTCTCCAAGACGATTGGAGAAGTGATTTGATCTTACTGAGTTACGTTACAACACTTAAGTGATAGGTCACTTAAGTAAGCAACTAATGGAACCCTTTAACTCTTCGGTTTATTTTTATTTGTTAAGTATAATTATGCACGGTTGCAAGGTCTTTCTTGCTATCACATCTAAAACGTGGCGAGTAAATTAATCTTTATTCTTGACCGTTGTTAATTAAGATGTGGGAGATGCGTCATAAATCAGAGACTGTATATCTTAAAAAGAAAGGTGGTGGTGGGCAATCGATTTGTATTTAAAACAGGTCGTATAATGTGACCCAATTGAAGGCTTTTTATGTGACTATCATTCTATACGTTTGCGTTTTGTTGTTGCTAAACTGATAATTAAACAAATTTGTCAAATTTTTGAGTGAAGAATTATTACCGGCACCGGACATTCGTTTGTAGTAATGTAAGTGTTATGCGGGAGAGCGCTAGCCGACTGAGCAAGACAGCGAATTTAGTGCAGTCCTTTCGCATAGCTGTCACGTGCCGGTTGCTATATCGCTGTAATGGGCTGAGTTACAGTAAACCGGCTGTAGTTTCATCGAGGGACAAAAATCTGGAAAAAACTGTCCCATCGATGACGTGCAATGTTTTATTTGGCCCATCAAATGATTCCAGTTAGACTCGCCTGGTTTAAAACATCAACATATTAACAGGTTGTTTATGACGTATAGATAAATCTTGAACCAGGACTTATAGTGGCAATTTATGGATTCCGGTCACTAATACTTGGATGATTTTTGTGTTATTTTGTACACGTACATGTTAAACATACTCAATATATTAAAACTTCGTTGATATTTTCGTTTTTCATAGCCGAAATTAATACGACAATATATTATACATATAAATTAATACGACATACAACGTCCATCAACCTAAACAAAACTAATTCATTACTTTCGCCGTGAAGGTGTTTTGAGCAATAGGTTCCCGGTTACTAATACATCTGAGAATATAAATTACCGCAGCCCCCTACATACTAAGTTTCATAAAAATAAGTTCGTCTGATACGTCGTGTATTATAACATATTTACTACGACAATATTGAGCTTATTTGTGGCATACCACGTGCGCCAGAATTATGCCAAGAACCTTTATTATATTGTATACTAGAAACTATAAGGTATCGAAGAGGTCACGTTGATTTCACATCACTAAAATGTCACCGATGAATGACATTTTAACTCTTCCGTACCCTTGCAGCAACAGCAGCGGACCTCGGCTTTTAAACCTTTAAAATACCTGTGTTATAGGTCTCAAAAAAATATGGTTTTTTTTCTATTTGTCAATAAAATAGTTTTACATATGAATATAAATTTTAAAAAATATACATTCAACGTCTTCTTTGTATAGTTATACATAATTTAAAAGTCTCGTCGATTTTATCATCGAAAAATATTGAATTATCGAGCATGAGATAGACATATATAAATATCAATATGTAAGAGTAACAAGCACTTTAAGTTTTGCCGTGCGAAACAATCATATGAATTCCACGAGTAAGACAGAGAACGCAAAAAAAACAATATGCGATTGTGTTTGAACAATCTTAACGCTTGACGCTTATCAGCTCAGACGCGCGATCATATTCCAGACAATAGTGTTGCCGTAACCACATTCCAATACTTACATCCCGTTGCTAACTTCGCGATAATTACTCTGTTATATTCATTTATTGACTTAGAATTTACTTGGTAGAACTCCATTATAATATGGTAAAAACAGCAACGTTTTTAGTTCTACAGTTTTTTTTTTATATTTATGAGTTGATAGTTATTTTGGCTTTCGCCATCGTCAGAACTCTGGTTAAACTTATTTTTTTCTCAGCTATATATTCTAATTCGAATTACAATTATAATATTACACTTATTAAATATGACTCTAGTGTTTCGAAGAGCGATAAGCAATCTCGAGTTTTATAAATTGATTTTTTTAAATCGATTTATGACTTTCTGCTCAAAGGCATGGATGTATGTGATGTCTTGAATTCCCCCCTCTCACCCATCGTATCCTATGAACGGGGCGTATCGAGAGCGATTAGCTTACCACTAATTCTGTCTTAGCCCTATACTTCTATCCCTACTCTCTTTGGAAAAAGAGAGGTTGAGCAACTGAGTAACAAGCAGATCTCGTAGAAACACTTCAGATGAGATAAACTCCATTAGGAGTCCATATGCTCCACATTGGGAGCGGATATGGTTTAAAAAAAATAATATTCTAATTCAAATTACAATTATAATATTACATACACTTATTAAATATGACTCTAGTGTTTCGAAGAGCGATAAGCAATCTGGGGTTTTTAAACGTTAATTAGGATAAATTTAACTGGTTTTTATTATTAATTACATCACATTAAATTTATCAACTATGGCGTTAGTGTTTCGAAACATATACATATTTTGAACGATTTTTTCACTCAATATTATGTGACCGTATTTGTTGTGTACAAACTCACTAATAGTACCAATATATATTTTTTTCTTTTTTCAATCGGTGTCATACATTTCGTTACGTAAATTAATTTACGTATAATTTTAGTTTTTTTGTAATAATTATAAATATGTTTGTTAAAAAGTTTTATTTTCTATGCATGTTTCCAAATACATATAATGTATCAAAAATGTTCATTATATTTTTTTATATAAAACATTGTTTTACTTAGATAACGTATTTACGCGTGTGATTGATTATTTCCTTATCCCTTCCACTAACCGCTCACCGCCCGACAACGATTATTAGTTGTGTGACGCTTTGTGCATGACTGTATCGTTTCAAACATGATCGAGACACGTCCTGTCTACTAGCTGTTGCGTAGAATTTTGATTCTTGCTCCTTTCGACAATTATGCATGATTTGTATAAGTTTTTCAGGTTTAAGCCACAAGTTATGACACAAAATAAGTACTATACACTATGTAAAATCATATGGCGTTTTTTGAAATTGTCATTTTGCTTTAGAAATGCGTTTATATGACAAATTCTAGACGGTCACAGAGCGTTACTGCATGGTCTGCGAAGGGATTTTTTAGCACGGTAAGGGAAGGGTTAAGCAGGTCGCCAATTGTGCTGGAGTGTCCGCAAATCAATCTAATACAGCGATTTAGTCGAAATTAAGTCAAGTAAACCAGTAGGATCGTTATTAGTTACTATCAATTTAATTATATTTTTCGGTCGGTTAGTTATGTTACCCGATGAGTGTATTAGTTTAAATGTTGACAGCTTGCAGCGCTCGAGTGGGAATACATACATGTATTGACGTACATATGATTTCCTCTGCGGAAGAATTGTCTTACAATTTATGACGTGCTCTCGAACGCTCTCAGGTTCTGTCGAGTTTGGTTTGATCCAGGAATAAACCTCTACTACTTCATGCTTGTTTGATATCTTGGGTGAGTTTTAAGATTTTACTTCGACTGAGAATATTATTAAAAGATATCTCCAGTCAGCTGCTGTCTTTCTCTGAAGCATATTTAAAAAACGACTTTCTCGTGCTGAGCTCCTATTTAAACTTGCCCCATATCTTGTCACTACAAATCGGATAGACTTTATTTAGTATCGCAAAGCACCGTGACAGATCACGATCCACCCGGAAATGAGGAAAGCGATTTGCAGGGCTCGATAGTGCTGGCTATGAAAACTATCGTGTGGTTATATGACACACATTTTTACCTATTTTGAAATCTTTGATTTTGCAGTGCTTCTTATTTACCGCTGTCAAACATTTGAAAAAATATCGACAGTGGAAAGGAAAAAGGACGTAGCCCAACATATTTTTTTTGCAGGAGGCACATAGAACTATTTTTGATGATTTTGGGCCATATGCAAATTATGAAATATACACAAACTTGAAGTGCACGGAGACTTCTAAACTGGTGTTTAATTGACATACTCTAATATTTCTTAAGAAATTGACTAGGAAAAACCTTTATTTCAGTCATTTTTCTTGGTTTCAATTTTCACAAGCTCATCTTTTTTCAAACTCGAAAACTAAATTTAGATCCTAATTCGGCATTTGCAGCTTGCATCCTTTTGATAGAACGTGTTTCAAGTTTGATACATTGTGATTATCGAAAAAAGCTGTTTTGAAAAAACTGTGGGTTACGCCCTTTTTTCTTTCCACAATCGATATGAATTATATCCCTTTTAAATAGCGATATGAAAATAAAACACTCGTATATACTTATTCCACAGATTTTAATAATGATCCGAACTAAGACATCCAATCCCGAACTTTTTTTGTAATTCTAGGATTTCGGGATTATCATTTTTTCAATCCCGGGATGCCGGTTTGAACGTTCATCTTAAAATCGTGGACAACTTCGAGATTTCCAAAATTTTTGCTCGTTGATTTTTAAATCCTGGGAATTTACGTAATTTCCAAAGTGTAAAACACAAACAGCTTGCATCTTTTTGATAGAACGTGTATCAAGTTTGGTACATTTTGATTATCGAAAAAAAGTTATTTTGAAAAAAAAAACTGTGGGTTACTTCCCTTTTCCTTTCCACAGTCGATATACTATCTGGTAGTAGGACTCGGAAAACAATATTTCAGAAAAATCAGACACTAAAACCGATGACTTTTCAGGCTGATTGATGGTAATAAAGTATGTACGTTTTTAAAATATACCTACGAAAAATTTGTTAAATTGTTAAATTATGGCATGTTTGTTGAAATAAAGATTTCGCGACTTTTTTTATCGTTAGTATTAATGTCGGATTCGTGGTCGAGCGGTCAACGTCGCCAGTTGGTTGGAGCTTGCTCTACCGACCAGGCGGATCTGGGATCGATTCCCAGTAAGGTCAATGTCAAATTTAGATTTTTCAATTTAAATTTGAGATCTAAGACGTGGGTGTTTGTTATGTCAATTTACCTCGAGTTGATCTCGAGTGACTTGCAATGAAATTCTCATCTTGATCTTTCAACTATAACATATTTGACGCATTAGCTATTAATTAAAATTTGACATTGACCTTACCGGGAATCGAACTCAGACCCACCTGATCGGCATAGCAAGCTCTAACCAACTATACCACAGTGGACGACTGAATATTAACTCTTTATATTTGAGGTAATACGGTATATCACATCTATTGTGAGGCCTGACTATTAGTAGTTCCATCATCGAGTAGATCTCAATTGTTCTGTTTAGTTCTGTTTTGGAATTATTATTGCTACGAAATAACCGAGAGAAGAGTGACTCGCATTGTATATTCTGGCACTATGCTGAAACACTGAAAGTATTCGATTTTGGCGATAGGAAATGATACTACAATATTTGACAATCGTACGCTCTGAATCGCGAGCTCGCCTTGGTACAAGAAATTTTATAATTGTGTCGGGTATCGCAACAAAAATGATTATTATTGTTATGTTGGTATTCCGTTGCGAAATATGTACACCAATCATCATTTTCGATCTTAGCATTAATGCTTTAACCCCTTCACCGCTCCTATTACGTACAGCGCGAACCGTCACGCTAAAGCGCTGTAAATGAAAAGTGGGAACCTAGCTCCTAGAGACTCCAATTCGAGTATCGAATACTCGATACTCGAGTAATACTCAAATGAAGATTTATTTACTTATTTAAAAATATATATCGACTGTGGAAAGGAAAAAGGACGTAACCCTCAGTTTTTCTAAAACAGCTATTTTCGATAATCACAATGTATACAACTTGACACACATTCTATCAAAAGGATGTCAACTGCAAATGCCGAATTGGTATCTAAATTTAGCTTTTAGGTTTGAAAAGGATGACATTGTAAAAAGTTTAAACCAAGAAAAAATACTGAAATTAAGGTTTAACCTAGACAATTTCTTTAATTAATATTAGGTTATTTCAATTAAACACCAGCTAAGAAGTCTCCGTGCACTTCAAGGTTGTGTATAATTCATAATTTGTATATGGCCCAAAATCATCAAAACATGTTTTTTGCGCCTCCTGTAAAATTTGTGTGGGTAACGTCCTTTTCCTTTCCACAGTCGATATCTATTTAATTTTTAACTTGCGCGTGGATTTTATTATCATGTAGTGTATTTTTTTTTTAAATGGTTTTGTCGTTGACTATGCAATGCGAGAATTTCTTTTGTTACTTTTGCTTTGGGTCCTGCTGACTTATCTCACCAACGAGTTTATGATGACGAGAGTCTACGATGATAAAAGACAAAATAAAATAATGAAAAATAATCTTTTTGATTTGCTGACTAATGCATGCAGCTGTGGCATGATAAATTCAGAAAATTTTACGTGCCTTCCACAGCAACAGTGATTTTTCTACTACAGAATTATAAAAACAAAAAATTGAACCAATTTAAAATTTCAGACCTTTAATTCTCTTATTATTTTTGAAATTTATGTTTTATAAATTGAAATAAATGTATTTATTTATTTGGCATCTATTTATATACACAAATTTGAATTAATAATATATTTTTTGGTACATCTGAAACTACATGTCGAATAATTGGAGACTCTACTCGGTACATTAGTTTGTTGTATCGTCGGGCAGCTTTTTTTGGTGCTGTGATTGACCAACCCCTTTACCTTGGGGTACCTATGGGGTGCATTCGCATTGTAATATTCTTATTTTTTCAACCATTTTGCTAAATACCAATAATATCTAGCTGATATTTATTGTAGTCTACAATGGTACCCTCTATGAATACAATTCGAATGTAACGCAAAATTGTCTGGTGTCACTGTGTATCCCATCGCTCCTCGGATAATATTTTCGACGTGATACAATAGAGTAAATTTCTGAAGAATAAGAGCTCAGCTGAAGAAAATACATGTATTTAAAGTCTGTTAAAATAAATTCTCTCTTGTAGGTGTCATAGTGTAGTTTTCGTCGCTTACTATATTCCGTTGGATATTTGTATTGATCACGTAAACCGCCCATTACACCGGATGCTATCGAGCCAAACAAATAGCGAAGTAGCCATCAATCTCGCCGTCGAGGCATCCGGCGTTAAGAGGTTAATCGCAATTTTTACTTATTTCGTGAAATAGCCGCCCTGCCAATCGTAACTTGCCTTCGGACAGCAATAATTGGAACGGCGGGCGGCGTTTCAAGGAAAAGAAATGAAATTAATAATCAGCTGCCTTCGTGGATGTTGGGTTAATGCGACGGTGCGTTCCGTTTCCTAGTATTTGAATTTTGTTGTTATTTTTCGCCGCAAAAGTTACGGAATTACTTTGCCCTACATTATTACCACGGTCGAAGTTTTCAGAAATTTGATTTCGTTAGTTTTTTTAAGGGCTCGTTCTTGAACACGTACAACGAAACGGTGATTATATTTTTTAAAAATATGATTTTAATACAGTCAAATTTCCGCGACCGAGCGAGACACGGCAGCGATTTGTTCCTCTTCCGGGATTGAAAATCACAAACCAAACCCTTTCATGAACAAAATATTATATTATATTATAGTTTCTATATATTTTTTTAACCATTTCTGCTCCGATTGTTATTATACCATATTGTGGCTTGGGGGACTCGATACATAAACGTGCATTTACTTATCTATAAATAGTGGCATAGTAAATGTGGGCACATGTTTTCATCTTAACATGCTCCCACATTTACTACAACAATTAACAATTAGAGATTAATAGATATCTTCAATCCAATGACATTTATATTGAGCAAACTAATATCAATCAGTCACCTTTACTCAGACCATTACGGAAAGTTAATGCAATTTTAAATACATCAAAACAATTCTTATTTACGTTTATTCTCACTAAATAAAAACCAAATTAACTTTCACTTCATGAAATACTTAAAATCAATTCGCCAAATTTGTCAATTAATTATCACAATATATATTAGGATGTAAGAAAGAAAGGGTAGATGTATATTGTGTACCTTTACTATGCCATTAAATATTTATTTATTGTTTAAAAATAAAAGTACAGTACATGACACTACAGCTGACGCCAATTCGCCATGCACTAATATAATGAGAAAAAAATAAATTGACATAATACATCACTACGCAATACGTAAAAGTCAACATACAAAATCATGAAATAAAAAAATAAAACCTAAAAAACCGTTCTCTAGGGCCTAGGCAATGAATTGATCAGTCGAACGGCCCTTGAAACTGGCGACTCATACGTCCTACGCGAGGAACAATTTTTTAGAAACGAAAGTTTTTGGTCATAGTTTCGCCCACGTAAGAATAAATTGGAAGCATGTAAATTAATAGTCCTGAGAATTTCCGGATTATTAACTCGGCTCTGAAGGAGAAGAAAAAATGCTTTAAACTTGAAAACTATATTCGAGCTTCAAGAGAGTGAAATGATAACATTCCTAAAAGAAATTTTGTAGGGTAGAGTTTCTTTAAGGAATTATAAAAGGGGAAGAATTTAAATTTTTTGAAATAATACTATCTTAGAAATTTCTTATGGACTCTCTAATTGCAGCTTGTATGAACTTTCATATGGGCTCCGAATGATGAATCCATATTCAAGCGTACTTGAAAGACCAAAGAAACATAAAGCGTGCGAAACAAAGTTGAGTTTTCAAATGGTTTGCTTTGTCTAACAATAAACCCAAGAAGTTTCATTGCACGCAGTGCAATAGAAGTAAGTGATTGATAAGTTAATTGAGGAGCAAACATTCAAAAAGTGTTTTGTCACACAAATACAAAGCTTGGAAAATGATGATTTAAGTGTTGCAAAAGTGACGGTTTGTATGGATGTGTCAACTTTATGATTTCATTTTAATATGAAAAAAAACCTTTTTGAACACTAATTTTGATTTCCATTCATAGGTTTTATTATGGTCTATCAGAATTGATATAAAACGCCATTTTTCAAAATTTGTGACAAAACACTTTTTGAATGTTTGCTCCTCAATTCACGCGTAGGCATAATTCTGATGAGGGCCGAAATAACTTTCAACAAAAAAAATAAAATTGTAAAGCCAAAATACATTGTTATGTTTTCACCGTGTTACAATGGAGCTCTGCCAAGTAAATGCCAATTTAATTAATCAAATTATAGACCTGACACGATGGGTGGATGTATTCATAGTATGTGCTATGTCGTTGATATTATTCTACCGCCAACAGCGGCGGCAGCGCCTTATCAACTCGGCTCCATCGGATTTTGTCAGCGCTTGAATAAAAATTTAATTTTAAACAGTAATAGAGAAAAAAACAATGCGCGCGGGTAAAGCAAGCAGAGTGTGACGCCGGCGAAACTGTGCGGGGGACATTTTTTATATTTATTCAAGGAAAATCTCATTCCGTGTAATTTGTATAGTGCAGCGCCCGGCAACCAAAGCCGCGCGTGCCGCTCAACCACTCTTTGTTTGGGTTTTTTTTTTCAAAAAAAGCAGTAGGGATACCATGATAAGGCTAGGACAGGAATAGTGGTTAACGCTACGCTCAGTTATTATAGGATCGGAAATGGTGGGGAGGGGAATTTTTTGGACTTCACAAGCACCCATGCCTTCGAACTGAAATCGATCTAAAAAATGCTGTTCGTACTGGGGCTCGAACCCGTGAGATCCGGCACGGAATCTCACAGCGCTAACCGCTGCGCTATTGGACCCGACAAATTATATTATAGGCAAATAAAACACTTAGGAGTCCGGGCGAACATATGTGTGCATCTCACTTTCAGTGCGCAGGAGTCCGCGCGAACATATCTGTTCGTTTTGCCGAGTGTAAGTTTACACAAAAAAAAAGTACTTTGTGTGATGATTTTTTTTCTTCACATTTAACATCAAGGTTGCCAGTGATATTGAAATTGATAATGTCAAACAAATATATTAAAAATATTTTTTTTTTAATCGTAAATATAGAAGTAATTCCACAGTATCACCTAGTAAATAATATTTTTTGTATAACGTTTAACGTTTGGTGTAATATTATTTTCATGGAAAAATGCATCTTTTTTTGTTAGATCTTTTGCTTCGTTTACGTATATAAATATGGGTTAAATTTTCGGATAAGTTTATTTATTGCTTCTTTGGCCGCTTCACAATTCTTTACAAAAAAATAAGTGTTTGTTCTATGGGATTTTTACGAAAGTGAAATTAGTCATGACAATAATTATATAACACAAATCCATTGTCTCAGATTCATTTTACATCTGTATCCTTTTTTTCTTTTGTAGACATTTTGCAACTAATTCTTGTTGGAAAGTCAACCCTAAATTCAAAGAAATGAAATCATTATTTTACTTCGAACAAAGCACCGCTTTTACTCAATATATGTTTGGCTTGCCAATAGCAATAAATTATGTAATTCTTAATGCCCTTTCCGAGACGCTGTTGACAAGGAGCTATTTTTTCTGTAAAGTTTATGGCTCTGCTGTGAAAAAAATGTGACCCTAATGCTTCATAATTATTACACATATGAATGGCCACCATTCATTTATAGCATATACCTGCACCATTCTAACAAAAACAAACGATTCTCAAAGATTTTAAATATTTAAATAATTGAAATATAACAAGAATTATTTAAAAATATCTGAGAGTTGCGAATAAAACCTTACGATATAGAACAGATGTTTATTTTCGGTTTTACAATATCTCAAAAAAACTAAAATAGTTGTCGTTGCTGAGAAGAAGGAGATGGGGGGGGGGTGTTAGTAACCAGTAACTTTATTTTAAATTAGTGTATATTATTGCAACTCTTTATAGCCATTTCTTACTAAATAACTTTATTTTTAAGTTGTTAAGACTCTTTATATGAAACCCTCGGTTGAGAAACACTGATTTTATCATATTTTTATATGTATAAAACCATACGAACGCTTTTCTGAAAGAAAAAAAAATATACATCAATCGGTTTAATAGTTATCGCAATTTAAACGTGAGCGCAAAAAAAGTCCCATTTCCCCAAAATTCGGCCGGCTCCCGCGCATTTTTTAGTATGCAAATCTGCGGACCTATATGTGTTAATATTCAATAGATTTACTAGTTTTATTTTAGTGTTCAGTACTTTGAATTACCCGTTTTGTGGCACGTCAATGAATTTGGGTTGCCGACCACTGGTGTAGTATATGCATTACAAAACTTACGTATGACTTGTGTAGCACGTACGCTAATCGGCTAGCGTTCAAGCACTTGCCAAACAGTATTCAATGGTTCCAAACACAGATGAAATGTACTTTTCCTCTCTCAAAATGCACTTGCATGTTAACCTTTTAGCTGCCACAGAAAAAAAAGTACGTCTGTATCTAGCACGACGGCTATAACTTGCAATTATTTATTGACTAGATAACTCTCTGGCATGTGGAGAACGAACAATTTGACGGGATATCTCGTCTGTAGCAGCCATCCAGTCTAGGTTTTATAAGATTTTCGAATCCAGCAGTATTGCTGAATAGTTAAATCCTTCAGGTATGGATGTCTGGAATGGATTTTGAATAGTGGCATTTCCAATGCTGCAGAATTAGCAGTAGATGAAAAATTAAATAGATTAAAAACATTTTTGGTCAATTTTTTTTTTTTTTTTTTTAAACCATGTCCGCTCCCAATGTGGAGCATATGGACTCCTAATGGAGTTTATCTCAACAGAAGTGTTTCTACGAGAACTGCTTGTTACTCAGTTGCTCAACCTCTCTTTTTTCTAAAGAGAGTAGGGATAGAAGGATAGGGGCTAGGACAGGATTAGTGGTAAGCTAATCGCTCTCGATACGCCCCGTTCGTAGGATAGGATGGGTGAGAGGGGGGAATTCAAGACATCACATACACCCATGCCTTTGAACAGAAATTCATAAATCGATTGAAAAATCAATTTATAAAAACTGTCCGTACCGGGATTTGAACCCGGGCCCTCCGTAGCCGAAGCCGAAGCCAACAACGTTGACCACTCGACCACACAGGCACTCGACCACATTTTTTATTTACTTAAAGTTATTACTCACAAACCGGTGTTTTATCTCCGCTATATGGTAAAAGTAAAAAGGTCCGACCTTAGTGTTAAATATATTATTTTTCACCATTTTAAATAGCACGATAAGTAGCAATATAATTGATACTGATTTATTTACCTGTTAGTGTAGTCCTTTATCGTGACGAATAGATTAACTATTGATGTTCCTTGTAGAACTAGCTTACTCTGTTACTTTGTGTAGTAGTTGTAAAATAATTTGTTCGGTTAATACGCAAAACCTACTGTCGCAATCACGCAAAATCCTTGAAATTTGATTACTGATAAAATCACGAGTGTAACTGCTATATATGTATAGTCAAGTAAATATTAAAAACAGTGGTCTAGTCCGTGGCGTAGGGGTCGACTTAACTTTCGATTACCGAAACGTCGAAAATAGGATCGGGAAGCAATGGGGTACAAATTGGACCCCAGACAAATTTGCGTAATATTTGCATTGTATTGATTGAGGCATCATTATGGATTACAATAAATATCAGCTAGATATTATTGCTATTTAGCAAAAGGTTGAAATAAGATGAACTTGGCAATGCGAAGGCACCCCACAGCTACCCGAAGGTTAATTAATTTGCGTAAACACATCGTCATCACCCCATTATAAATATGTTGACAAAAAGGAAACAATTGAATTGACGTTAATTAATACGGCTTGCAAAATTTTGGAGTCGGGAGTGTTTGTGACTCGCATATAATAAGAAGCGATACGACGTTCGGGAAACCCGATTTATAATATGAACGACTTTCGGCTTAAATGACAGCCCTTATAAATATTACTTACTGCACTGTCAATATGGTTTCCAATTAAATCTTTTTTTCGTTTAATAATACTATTTAACAAGGGGTGTAATTAATGCGTCGTTCGCGAACGAACTACAGTCGAACTCGGTTGTTACGATCACGGAAATAGCGAGGTCCCCGATGTAGTGAGGAAACGTTCGTTGACATTTTTGTTTATCTTTTCTCCATACAGTTATTCACTTTTATAACGAGCTACTTCTCGGGCATACCGAACAAAAATATCGTCAATGAGAGTGAAAGGAATGAAACAAGCATAGATTTTAAATTTTATAAGAAAAGTGGATTGACAGAAAAATATAATGTGTGTAACGGGTGTTTTAAATAAATTCTAATTGTGTATTCTTGTTTGAATTGCGACTTTTTGTGTTATGTGACCTCTCCAGATACTTCATGTTTTCATGCGGTGGGTATGTTTGTAAGCATTTAAAAATACCTATTCTCTGATTTAACGAGTAATGCTTATAACTATCAAATTCAGTCGGTCCCATCTTCCCCGTAATAACCAAGTTCGAATGTATTACTAATGAGAGAATCTGTGCAGTGAACGATTCAATTACACTTTATGGAAGTATTAGAATCTTCGCGAATCACATGCCTTCTCGTTCATCACTGCTGCTACAATAGCGAGGAAGGTGAAAAAATAAATTACTCACCGCAAATCTTAGTAACATTAGATGAAGAGTTATATCATGTTTTAGGAATCGACTGGAACTGTTCTGAACCGCGCCTACGTGTCATTTTCAATATCTAGTTACTAGATTCTAGTATTATGCGGATGACCACTCGGTTAACGTAGGCGGTCTCATAGCTTGTATCCAGCGGGGCGATATAATCATGTGCATAGGGAACTATAAACTTATTTAGGTCGTCTGAAATATTATTGTATTAGCTTGAGATGGTTGGTACAACACAAATGTATACACTGCGGCTATGATCGTTGTCGTGTCCATGGCGCGGCGGTTAGCGTTGTTGGCTTACGTGCAGGATCTCACGGGTTCGGGTTCCAACGCGTACAGCAATTTTTCGACACCAATTTCTGTTCGGTGGCGTGGGTGTTTGTGATGTCTAAAAATTCCATCCCAAATTTTTGACCCATCAATAACTGGACGTAGGGAGAGCGATTAGTTAACCACTGGTCATACACTAGTTTTATCCTTCTATATCTATACTCTTTTTGAAAAAAAGAGACGTTGAGCGATTGTGTAACAAAACGTTGTCGTAGAAAAACTTTCATTGAGATACCTCCATAAGGAGGCCATATGCTCCACGTTAAGAGCGGAACATGGATAAAAAAAATAGACAATGTTGTTTTATTCTTGATTGCTTTGGTCGATTTATTACAATGCCTAGTCTACGGCAGGACTTCCAAACTAGGGGCTGCAGGTTTCCTGCGGGGGCCGTCGCAGATTTTTTTTTCAGATTTAGGGGCTGTAGTATGAAAAAGTTTGGGAAGCACTGGTCTACGGCATTAGTTAAAAAAAAAAACAGAATTTCGCTGTAGTATGTATTTTTTTTAACGTCTAATAAGTGAATGGCCAATTTTCCTGAATTCGACTCTTAAGTTCCAAAGTCACTTATTTGATAACAAAGGTTTGATAGATAAAACATGACAAGTGTGAACTTAGATGCAATTGTGTATTTACGACCGTCCTAAATAAGTGTATAGTTCGTTATGCACCTGAGAATAGTACCGCAGGTGTTCTTATCGTATAATCCACTTGCTCCATCCGCTTGCCCGGTGTAGACAGGCTCGGCGCTCGCTTCTGCGTAGGCTTATGAGAGGCAATGCGGCATCGCATAATAGAAAACAAAACGCAGATGACGTAGTAATGCACCGGAGCCGAGACGTGAGGTAATCGATTGCACTCAGCCGAGTGTGTACCTTTAGCTGACACACTTACATGCATGGATACAATAATTCGGCGCGGCCAGTGCATGGCGCGGCGGCCAACCAGCGGGCCGCGTGTGCACTGCGGACGGTATTTTGAGATATTTTACAAAAAAATAAAATAATCTTAAAGTTTTTATAATAATATCTATAATACGCGGATTTAAAGAACCACACGATTGGAGTCGAAATTGTACTATTTCTTTTTAAATGTGTGACCTTTAAATTTAAAAACCACTATACTTACAACGAATTGTCATAATTTTGCTTTTTATTTAATAAAAAATACTATTTTGTTATTTTTAAGAAACGCGGAAAGAAAAATGATTGAAAAAATATAGAACAATTTCAATAGAGGATAAAAAATCTCTATACATTTAAACGAGTCGGCGTCGTTTTTTATTTATGTACGTGGGCTTTAACGACTCCACAGCAACGCTCCCTCCAAGCTGCGCGCGTGCGCGGCCGCGCAGCAGTTGGGAAGCCCCTGCGCACTCATTCCGGGTTGGCGCGCACTACAAGACAGTTGTTAAATTAATATTTGATCGGTCCGCGCAGCTAACCCTTCGGCTTAGAGGGAACGCTGCTCCACAGCCCTGATAAAAGGTAAAATAATATTTTGCATTAATCATGTGAATCATAATACAAGATTTTAATATATATATAACGTACTTGACATATTGAATTTTGCTTGATAAGTACCCCATAGTATTCAGCTGCAATTGACAAAGAATTCAAATCAATAGTAATTATATAATATTGTTTGTAGCAGCATTACGATGGATTTGGTGGTAACTTTGTGTAAGTTTATTTTGAATAATTAAGGGTTACGAATGGACAGCTTTGAGTTTTTCGAATTTGATAAAATCAATGAAAATTGATGATTGAGTTTCTGAATCCGCCGCTTAGCTGCTTCCCGTTTGGTTCTGCCATGCGGCACTCTTCCGGTTGTACGAGGAAAGTGATAGCTCGTAGAAAAATGCTGTCGTCGAATTTCTTCGCGGAATGCTTCATCATCATGAACGGGACTCAGATTCAGTCGTTCGATATCCATATTTAAATTTGATAAAGATTGCGAATGAGGAAAAAAGGTTTGAAAACGTGGTGTCGGCTCTTCATGATCCAAAGAATGCAATCACTGCTGAAAACTTATCGCAGCAATCAGCAATGTCAAAACCAAGCATATCTAATAATGCAATATGTGTATGCATGCTGATAGAGATAATCGCATATCAAATGTAATCTACGTTTTTAATTCATTACCTTGTCAATAAAAAACGAGTGACTGTTTCCTGCTGTCGTTTTTATACTCAACTGTTTCATATTTAAAATTTTAAAAAGCCGGTCCTCTTTTTACACGAGTTTTTTGGACGGCACCGTTTCTTTATTTAAAGTAATTAACTCGTTGTACCTCGATTTTTTCATTTCAAAAAAGATACTACAGAAGAAATGGTGAACTTTCGCAAAATCTTCGATTGATGACATTTGTTCTGAATCTTTGAATTCGTTTAATACATAGGCTCCCAACCTTTTTTGGGTGGCGACCCCTTTTTATAAAAGCCATGTGACTAGCGACCCCCCCCCCAGGAATTTGAAATCCTCGATTTAATTTTTGCCCGGATTGTCTCCAAAGATCCTTTTTTTTTTAGCTCACCGGGGAATTTCGGATTCTCGATTTGCTATACTTTTTCCCGGGATTGTCCGAAGCTCCTTTTTTTTTTTTAGCTCACCGGGGAATTTCGAATCCTTGATTTGCTATATTGTTAAAATCTAAAAAAAGTTGGCGTCCCCCAGGTTGGGAACCCGTGGTTTAATAGCACGTTTCGGCCATAAATTTTATCCAAATGCAGAGAGCTGAATATGTATTAAATATACTAAATAAATGCACACTAGAAGTCCGTCCGTTTATTGTCAAGAATGAAAAATAATTGACCATCAGATCATCCAAACAAATCCAGTGTAATAAATAATAATCAACTAGGATCAAGAATCTCAGAAAAACAGTATTTTATCAAACGAGTCTGATTAAAAAGCCGATACAATTATGCATGTATACATATGGATCTGTTTCGTATTGTATTTAACTATAAAATAAAGAGAAGTAATGATTGATATAATTTAAGATTTCGACTGAAGGTGCTTGGTGGAATGGCTTTAAACTTATCGATACATTTATTTCGTTTACTAAACTTCAGTTCAATTTCATCCGTGTACTTAAACGCCTGAAGAGGAAAGGCGAAAGGCGAAACCCAGGTCTTCAGTGACAAAACATGTGCGAATGTACATAATTTGAACGATTCAAATTTAATGGTTAATGTGTAAAAAAAAACTTTTTTTGCGCGAATTTTTTACGCGATATTTTGTTTTTGTGACCAATTTATCAAACTGTATGAAAATGATTTTTTTTACGCGTCAGTTTCTCGAACTAACGTATCGCGTAAAAAAAGTATTATGTGTATATTTTTACATACAACGCAGCATTTACAACAACAATACGCAACATTTTGTACCCACCCACCGATTTACAGTGAGTCAAGCCGTAAATTTAGAAAAATATTCCGTTATCATTTTACATAGAGATTGTTGTTCACGCTTTTTTTAAACATGTCCTCAGGGCAAGTTAGGACAAGAGCGTGCTTGTTTTTGTATCGGTCATATTCTGAGAAGTATGAATTCATTTCCGACTCAAACTTATTGGATATTGATATCTTAAGTATGTGGAATTATTTAATGATTCCAGTTAAGTAAATATATCGTACAGCGATGATTAAACACGTCATCTTAGTAAAATAATTTAATAGTGGTGGTCATGGTAGGGTTGCCCAAGTGTTTTTAGCTTTTTGAAAAAACTTTTTTTTTAACTCAAACCCTATTACAATTAATATTCAATATTTTCATTATTTAATTGAAAAATTAAATATTTTGTCATGAAAACACCTTGATAACAAATTTAATATTAAGTTGTGAACAATGCTCCCTTCTAAGAAGAGAGTTAAGCTGCGCGGGCCAATATAACAAATGCGCGGCATATTTTGTCATTATTGATATAAAATAGTGTTTTTTTTTTTATTTTGATAACAAAATGAAATATATTATCATTCGATAATTTAAAAGCCGCCTGTGCGGTCGAGTGGTCGAATCCCGGTACGGGAAGTTTAATAAATTGATTTTTCAATCGATTTATGAATTTCTGTTCGAAGGCATGGATGTATGTGATGTCTTCAATTCCCCCCCTCCCTCCCATCCTATCCTAAGAACGGGGCGTATCGAAAGCGATTAGCTTACCATTAGTCCTGTCCTAGCACTATCCTTCTATTCCTACTCTCTTTAGAAAAAGAGAGGTTGAGCAACTGAGTAAACAAGCAGTTCTCGTAGAAACACATCTGCTGAGATAAACTCCATTAAGAGTCCTTATGCTCCATGGGAGCGGTCATGGTTAAAAAAATATTTAAATAAGTTTTTACTATCAATTGTATGTATTCAATAAAAAAAAGCTCGTTATATTTTTTTAATCAAGCCTAATATATAAAATGAGTAGAATAAAACAAATAATCAGGCGCTAATAAATTTATTTATTTAAATTTTTCCTTGTATTTTACGTCGAACCTTACATTAATCCTAATATTAAAACATACTAAATTTATTTACAGCCGAAACAGCCCTGGTATTTCGGCATTGAAAATTAACCAAAATCGTATCGTATTATATTTCAATAAAATCATTCGCGATTAATTGAAATGTTTTAAATCGGCATATTGTTGTAGCACAGTACTGACATCTTCTAGAATTTATGAAAATCGCCCGCTTATGATCATGATATATTTTTTGATGACGGTATTTTGTAATGACTCGCCCGGTATTGCAATCCCGATCGCCTTTTTTTTTTATTATTTTGTTGTAATACCGGTGTTGATATTTGTAATATTTTATATGAGGTAACAAAGTGGCAGTGTTTATAATATATTGGTCCGTTATTGCAACCCTACTTGCGTACTTGTTTACTTTGTTATTAAATGCGTTGTCATCCTTTACGATAGCCGGCGCATAGTCACTTCGTCCAATATTTAAATACTTTGTTTCATTATAAACACGTCGCTTTGTTTATCACCGACGGCCACTGGCAAGAGACTCATCTGATCTCGATAAGAGCACGGTGTGTTTATAATATTACGATTTTCGCTCATTGCGAGCATTCTCAACGCTTGGTCAGTTTTTGTGGTCGCAGAATTCGTGGACGGGCTCTTGTCTCGAATCCGTGAATGGAATTATGCATTTATCGCGTTTTTTCGCGTTAAAAAAGTGATTACTTTGTTTTTTTTAATCCATGTCCGCTCCCAATGTGGAGCATGTGGCCTCTTAATGGAGGTATCTCATTAGGAGCTTTTTCTATGAGAACTGTCGCTCAACCTCTCTTTTTCCAAAAAGAGTAGTAGGGAAAGAAGGATTACGCTAGAACAGGAATCTCTCTCGCCACGCCTTGTTATCGAAAGATAGGAAGGGTGGGAGGGAAATTGAGACATCACAAACACGCATGCCCTCGAAAAGAAATCGATAAATTTATCAAAAAAATCTGTTCGTACTATAGGACCCGACAAATTACTTTGTTACTCCACTGATTATGACACGTGCTCTGTCTCTTGTAAAAGCATTCTCAGTTTGAAGGTGCTTCTCAAATATGCGAAAGCCGTTTCACAATTTGTTGTAACACAGCGGATTGAAAAAATGTATGTAAGATGTAATGATAAAAACCGATAAAAAAAATACCGTTTTTGCCATACATCACAATCGATGCCCCAAGTAAGGTATTACAGACAAAGAATTGGTATCCAAAAATATCATATGCTTTCCGGCTTCCATCAAGATGGTGACGATATCATCCTTTTGTCTCTGGATAGATAGGGTGGTAGAACTGACTGCAACAGAACCATAGAAGTTGGCATGGTTGCAGCAGATATTTGCGTGCCCATTACTCGGTCGCACAGTTTTCGCAGCTCGCATCGTCGTACACTCTTCCACCTGGCTATTGTATTGCCTTGATGGGGGCAAGGATGATGTTGATAAGCGTGCTGGGGTCGGTAACCGCTAAGTTTAGCGAGCGATGTCTTATACCAGTGGTACGAAACTGTTTCCCCCCTCCAAGACACATTCGGGACTTCCATATATTCACTGTGTGATTATTAGTAATTTATATAAAACTTCTATATTTTCCGATTATTGATGGATTAGTTTGTATCCCCCATTAGCCGACGCAATGCTTGCAGATGCTTGCATCGGATAATATAGGTGAAGTGGCTCGATTTCGTGAGTAATTCAGAGATTAGGGAACGTACAAGACACCACCCTGTTATGTCAGTAGTTATGGAGAGACGTTGGAACTGGCTGGGTCACGTTCTGCGGATGCCTCCGGAAAGCCTTAATCCAGCCTGCTTCTTCCGACCGTCGGGTATTGTCCATAGGATGTACTCGGAGCTGAGGGATGCTAGCATGTCATGGGAGGAAGCAAAGCAATTGGCGGGAGACAAGGAATATGGTCAAAGAATATGTTTGTGTCCATAGGCATTTGCGTTGCCTCAATTTTTGATGTTAGACATTCCTTTTTACTTTTTTCAATTGCAATAGTTGCAATTGGCTGACGAAACGTATTTCAAAGAAATAATATTTCTTGACATTCTTTAAATTTAAAAACTAGTTACACAACCAGTGGAAATAGAAAGTAATCAAATTTTAATTTTATATAAATTTTACAATTTTAGATTTACAGGATACATTTGATAGCCATTTCGGTTTCATATCATTGTCAGAACTATTTTTAAAAGATCTTGGTATAAGTAATGTATCGATGACCAAAAATTCGTGTAAATATAATTCTGATGATCGCTTTACTTTTTGTAGATCTAAATATCTTTTTCTTGTATTTTTTATTAGATTTGGCGGGCGCATGGTTTACGACCGCCGTCGTAAGCCGTAAGTAAGTCGTGAGTGATAGTTAGCAGTTGTAAGTTGAGAGAAGCCCAACAAAAGCAGATCTATCGCCGCCTCACGCGACAAAGGAAACAACAAGTCTTAGTTAGTACAGGGAGTGCTATTCCATAGGCATTATTGTCTCTGCTCGCAGCAACTCCTCGCCTCTTATCTACGGTCGCTCGCCGATGCCCAGGGCTGCCGCAGTCGATTATTCCGTTGTTTCAGTGGACGGCCATGGTTGAACAAGCCTTGAGCGTCATGAATCTTCGAGCGTGCTATCTGCGCCACGAAGGCATTGTGTATATATTTCTATACACATTGATTTTTTAAGTGAACTTTTTCGGCATAAAATATCGTCCGACCTCGTAAGATTGAAGAAAAGTATATTCTTCGTGAAAACCCTATCGATTATATATTTGAATAATTTTGATAACTTCGTTATTACACTTGTGACACGTGTTTCACATGTTTGAGAAACACCCAAAAGCACAAGCAAATGTGATTTTTACACATACCGTTGACAAGAAGTCTTTACTTTATTTAGAGAGGTAAGAATATAAAAGTACAAAAACACTGGATTAAAAGATCATATCGACTGTGAAAAGGAAAAAGGACGTAACCCACAGGTTTTTCAAAACTGCTTTTTTCGATAATCACAAAGTATCCAGCATCATACACGTTCTATCAAAATGGTGTAAGCTGTAAATGCCGAATTAGTATCTAAATTTAGCTTTTAAGTTTAAAAAAGATGGGCTTGTAAAAATTTAAACCAAGAAAAAGACTGAAAAAAAGGTTTTTCCTAGACAATTTCTTTAATTAATGTTAGATTATGTCAATTAAACACCAGCTTAGAAGTCTCCGCTCACTTCAAGGTTGTGCTTATTTCATAATTTGCGTATGGCTGAAAATCATTAAAACACGTTTTTTGTGCCTCCTGTAAAATGTGTGGGTTACATCCTTTTTCATTTCCACAGTCGATATGTGCTCGAAAGCATGGATGTATGTGATGGCTTTATTACCTCAAATTTAAAGAAGTGAGAGCGGTTAGCAAAAAAATAATCCCGTTTTCGACATATATATTTATATCCGTACACCATCCATAAACTAGTGAGTTATCGTAGAACAAATTTTGTTGAGATACGCTCCGTTCGTACCCAATGCTCCTTCTAAGTAAATATGGTAACAAAAAAGTACAGCGTGTATTTGAATCTAGAGCATTGCTGGAACACCAAATCAATAACGTATTAACCAAATCACATATCGTTGTATCGATTGCCTTCCAATATGTGATGGGTTTCAATAAATTATTCTTATCAGCTTATCACTCTACCTGTCATCGTTATTTCATCACAAATACTCCCAACATGTTACTTACCAAAATTTCTGTTCGCAGCTGAATATGAAGTTGTAAGAATATTAGTTGAATTGTATTTCATTTAATATTCTGATTACTTATTGTAGATTTTCGGCCTTGGAAGTAAGTGTTAATGGATTGTTATGTAAAATACATAATCATAATTCTTTCAGCCCCATACGTCATTGAATATTTTCATATAAAATTCAATTTGATATCTTTGTTACACCAATTTTTTGAACACAGAAAATCGAAAGGTTTACGAATAAAAACAAAATAAAGTTTAAAAAAAATAAAGCATAAAGAGCGAGATACAAACATTGATAGTACCATTTAAAAAAATTATTACCTTTGTTTATTATGTATTGTAAATCACAATGGATCTTGGCTACTCTGATGCGGCCTTTTGATTGTTCGAAATATTCACTTTGATCAAATTATGATAGGCAAGCGTTTGGAGAAAGAGCATAATCAACCCCAATATACATACATATGTTCAACAGTAAAAAAGGGGGGAGTCAACGTTTTCTTTACTGCGACTTTATGTGGAATCAAATAAACGAATGTGGCCTTTAGAAATGAAAATTTTCCCCACCCCTGGGATAGACAATGCTAGAACAAAACCAGTAGTACCCCGTAATAGTACCCCGTTGGTTAAAAATCGATTTATAAATAATTGTATTGAAGTGTCTTCAATATTTGGACCTGTGAATCGCAATTCGCAACCGACGAGACGATAATGGTATTTATTAAAGCACGGGTTCCCAACCTATGGGTCGCCAATTTATACATTATTATTATACCAGGCAACTTTTTGACAAATCCGTGGAAGAGCTGAAAAAACACCAGTCACGCTGATATTACTACGTTCAACTAAAATTACCTTTTTCAATTGCATCGGAGTCGCAGGTCACATGGCTTTTATAAAAAGGGGTCGCCACCCGAAAAGGGTTGGGAAACTATGTACTTAAGAGATAAGTGCCTATATCATGTACCGTATTATTCGTGACAGTGCGAGCTTTTTTTTATCCACTGGGTATTGAATCCCGGCGTGCATTCAAGGTTAACCCGTATCCAATAACATGATGCTGCAAATTTTCCGAATGCACCAATTTTGACCTCGGTTTATATGTGTAGTCGCCGTGGTCGATTTTGGTCCAGCAATCAGTCGCCGTAAGGAAACGACTCGGCCTTGAAAGCCGAGACTGCTAAAATGTTTATTATGCCTTGTGTTATTTTGAAAAGTTAATGCTAAAATAAGAGTAAGCCAAGGCTAGCTCAACTAAACCGAGCTCTCCGTGGCGGAACAAGCGGATCCCCGACAAGTGCTCTACAGATATTCTTTACATTGCCAACATGTAATTATGACCCATTTTGTGATACCGGGATTTCGGGCTTCGAAATCTTTCAATCCCGGGATTGATCATTCACCATAATATCATGCTCACTGTTCAATACTTGTTGGAAGGGCACTATATTTAGAAAATCACAATATTTCTTTGTGCTTATTTCCACTTAAACCCCAAGGACGAGCGTGACCATATGGTCACAGTAAACACCATTGTCTATTGATCCCACTATTCATCCTTTTTCTACCTGAATATCGTTGCTTTTACTCATATTTGGTTAAGAAGGGTACAGACTTCAGTTAGTCATCAGCCGCGGGGACAGAAACGGCCACCAAAAGCACGTGTGATTTTTTGAATTTCCGTTTTTTTAATGGACTTTTTGAAACTGTTACGTTATTTTTTTTTATCAAATCATCAAGGTATTTACAGTTCTTTTGCTAATATATTTGTATTGAAATTATGTTGATCTAAAGAGGTCAAATTGTAAATATTTTTAAAAATTTCACGTTTAGCTATATTTCACCCCTGAATTTTTGCGTGCCCATACGGTCACGCTCGCCCTTACTGTATGTACACAATATTACACGGTAATAAAAGGATAAGCATGACCATACAGTCATGCGGGGTTTCTATACAACGACTTTGCGTTTTTTTTTTTTAAATTCTGTTAGGAATAAAAGTTATCCGTGACTTCAATATGGCTTAAAAAGTATATTTTTTATCGAAAAAAAGCTTTCGTCCCTGGAGGGCTAATTTATCATGATCAGGATCGGTTTCGCTCGTTGTGAGCATTTTCAACTGATGATAAATATAATTTAACAGTGATATTTATACAAAACAAATTCGTCTTCTTCATTTCTTTTCTGAAAGTGTCCAGTACTGTTGAGCTTTTTTTACACCTATTTAGGGATTTTTACGTGTTATAATGAATCCCGAATTAGTACTAAGACGATCCCAAGATTACGGGATCGCAAAATTGCTCGGAATCCCTGATTCCTAGGGGCCCTAGTCCAGGAGGTAGGGTATTGTTAGAAAAAAATAATAGTAAACACTTTGTCGATAGGCGTTTTATTCCGTAGACATTTTGTCGTTAAACCATTTGTTTGTGAACATTTTGTCTTTGGACCATTTGTCGGCACGATGGCGAGCGCGTGACGAAAAATGGAGTGAACTCCGATTCCAACAATAATATTTATACGCTCAGGTAAACACGGCCGAGAGAATAAATCGGTTAGTGCCTGCCCAATCTAATCCGTGTCCCGAAAGTCGTGTTCAAATTACTGTCCGCTGTCAAAATAGTTCATTGTAGAAAGTTGCGTCCAAGGCGTAATGAAAGGTATCGGGTTAACCGCTTGCTTGCAGTGTACAATTCAAAGTAAAAAAAAAACGCTTTTCTCGTGTGTATATCTTAATAGGAATTGCAATACAATAGTAACAACACTCCTTCATTGGCTTGCATCTTCAATAGTTTATTGTAGGGTTGATTTTCGAAAAACTAGGGTCTCCAATCCCGGATCCCGACGTACCGGGATTGTGACTGTACTAATCTCTGAATTGATTATAAGTAAAAAATTCTCGAAAAGTTTTTGAAAGTGACCAACCATGCAAAAAAATGAAATCCGCAAATTCAAGAGTTTGAAATCGGGCAGTGATGAAAACTTTAAGAAACGACCCAGAGAGATTAAAAAAATGCTCACATAATTATTTTTTTGGGAATTCCGTAAATTCCTGATTCATCGAAATATGCCAGCAAGCAAAAAAATGTAACTACCCAGAGAGCTAGTAAAAAGGTCTCGTATTTTTCATTCACCAGCGAGCTAAACAAAGGTGTTTCAGATTTTTTTTTAGACTATTTTTAAATCTCTAAAATTTACAACTTTTTCCCAGTGATCGATCCCGTTATCCCAAAAACCCTCATCCTTAAATAATTGGTAATCCCAAATTTCTCCAAGAATCTCAAAAAAAAATGAATCTCGAAATCCGGGGATCAAAAAAGGGGTCCAATATTGCCATGTCGTAATTGAGACACATTGCCGATCGTCATAACTTGTATTCATCGAGTTATGACGATTGGCAAAGTGAATCGTTGGTACTTCCGAATATGCAGGCATACCATTAGTGCAGATTGGCAGTCATGTTCGTCAGCGAGGCGGCAATTATAGCCTTGCTGCAGTCCTTAAACGGAGTCTCGTACTGTTTACTCCAGAACGGACCACGTAAGCGCCATGTTTTATTACATTTCGTTTTCAGCACGCATGCGCGGGGGCGACCATAGCTATGAAATAATTGTGCGGCGAATCTCCGAAATTTACATACACAATTTGCAGAACTGTTTCAACTTTTTGAAACCATACGCGTTACCTCCATTTTTTTCCAAGATTTTCTATCCACCGCCACAGTGTCTTTGCTTACTGCTAGGTCATCACAGCGTCGCCGAGTACATCTTAGGGCTGGTCATCAGTGGCCTTCCATTACGGCGAGATCCATCCGGGTTCCCCATTTTGGGGGGAACCGCAGCACACACGTCCACGACAGACGTTAAAAGAGGCCGGTCCGATATCTTATTTCCGTGTTCCCGAAAAAGTCAAATGATCGCACCCCTAGTATTCGCCGAAGGCATCTTGTAAGGGGCCATGCCTCGCAACCGTACAAATTTCGCAGTATCAATTATTATAATTGTATTTATCAACGTAATTGTAGAGTGTATGACATAAACGAAGACTTGCCTAGTGTGTTTTATCTTGCAATTATACGAAATCAGCACATTTCGCCTCCCCTAACGAACGAAGCACTTTCGAGAAATAATGTTAGATTTTAACCAGGGCTTGTCGGTTTTCAAAAACCGTTTTTTTGGCAAAATTTGTGACATTCGAAAATCGGTTTTTCAACTTGGTAACCGGTTGTGACGAATTTTCCATAAACGATTCTCTAAACAAAAGGACAGAAAATTTGGATCTTTTATTTGATGGCTTAAAGACCATATGCCCCACATCATTACCCAGCGAAAAGGTATTTTCGATATCAGGAAATTTTGTTACAGACTGATCAGTGGACGCTTTGTGTTTTTTTTAAATCATATTTTATGAAGAGTAACACCAAATAATTTCTTGTTGTGTATTATTATGTATTATTATATATAAACAAAAATATTGAATTTTTTCTCGCTATTTTAATTGAATTATCCAATTTTTGTAAAACTTCTAAAACCGGTTTTCGCCGGCCGAACATTATTGACATTCGAAAACCGGTTTTTTCCAAACTCGGTTTTTGTATAAGCCCTAGTTTTAACACTTTTATCGCCTTATAATGTACGGCGAATTATTTTATCCTCTATAGTTATGAATACAACACACGTCCATTATTGATTTTTGGCAGTCACATAAGTTTTACTATTTGTTGAAATTGAACGAAATCTTTATTATTAAGCGTAGAATGACATTTCGAGTCGATTCCTTTCCTGGAATCATCGACAATACACAACCACAAACAAGCCCACGAGTTGATGCAACAAATATCTAGACCCCAATTGGGAGTCACTGATTTTTATTTGGAGTTTCCTAATTCGTGAAAAATGACCGCAAGTGAGTTTCTGCTGTGTTCTTTGTAGGTAGGTGTTGATAACCAACAATTTTATATTAATAATAAATATTCTATTTATTCACCCACATTTCTTTTTTAACGATTGTCTGTGGTCAAAAGTTGAAGCATTTAGCATTTACTGAGCGATTAGCTCAGTAAATGCTAAATGCTTCAATTTTATCGCTAATTAATTTCTGTCATGTTTTTATCAATGCACCCACTTAATGTTTTTCTAATATTTTGCACGTGGGCAGTACAGTTCGGCTCTGGATTCTTAAGTAAAATAGTTATTCATATGTGATACACTTTTTGTTTCACCGAATGGTCGTTGTTAATAATGAAACTAAGTTCGTCGACCGACCGCCACCCGTTATGTATACGCAGCCGGCAGTTTTGCGGCCGCTGCAAATACTGCAACGATTCACTTGTAAATATGGATAAATTGCGATTCGCGCCTAATAAAGGAATCGGCGTTTACTTGAACTCCATTAAAATGCCTTCGAACATAAATCGATATATCGACCGAAAAATATGGTCTGTACTGACTCGAACTCGTGATATACGACACGGAAGCCCACATCGCTAACCGCTGCGCCATAGGACCCGATATTATTAGTTAATTACGTGTAAGTATATAACAGGGTAAATTCCACTGGAAATACATGTAACATCAAATAGTCTGGTAATGTCTTGATTTTATCAACAAAATTAGTGGTATAACAAAGTTGTCATTTTTATATACAGATTCAGTCCAAGGCCTTTCTACTGTCCTATTCATTCACAGATGATGGCTCACGCGTCAGTCGAAACCGGTATCCGGTCTTTGCAATAAAAACTTGTGTAGTTTCTACGACAAAACGTGTTCTATTGTGCTAGGTGCTTGTTTACTGCGCTGGCGCCTGTCACATCGTGTAGTATGATAACATGTTGGCGCGCATCGGTGTTCGTCGTCGTGGTGAATAACTTACAACCGACGTTAACTAGTTGTTACCCCGAAATTGCATTTTTTTGAGTGAACTGGTCAATGTAAACTGAGGACGGCGAAACATATCTTAGGAAAGGTCGCACTATTTTTCTGGTTAAAAATTTAATGCAACAATTTCGTGAAAATATGCACATGGCAGATTTTGAAAGTGCAATGACGATACGGACTTGTAATGAAGTTTATTTTAACAGAAAAGTTTCTCCGATGACTGCTTGTTACTCAATCATTTTTTCCCAAAGAGTGTAAGGGTAGGAGAATAAGACTTAGGACATGTCTAGTGGTGAGTTAATTGCTCCCGATAAGCTCCGTTTTTTATGATATGATGGTTTGATGCCATCGGACAGAAATCAATCTATAAAAACTGTCCGTACTGGGATTCGAACCTGTGACTTCCGTGTTCTAAGCCAACGACTTCGACCACACAGTTGGCATTTTAGATCAACTTATTTACCGTGTAAAAAAAGAGTTGGGTGCATGGGTGTATGTTGCGAGTTCCGTGGCGCCCCCACTGTTGTTAACAAGTACCTTATTTTTAGATCTATGAAAAGTATTCAATGTGTAGGATTTTAATGATCGTAGAAATGCGCCGCGCAAAGAAAATCAATAAAATGCAGTTGGTACGGTACACATACGTGGCAGCAAGCAATACGTTGAAATAAATACATCGCATAAAAGGAAGTCAAGTTTGGCAATGTCTGGACTAACGGTGTCTTTTGTCTTGCGCGGCCGTTTTTAAATAATAATAGTAATACTTTGGCCATCGGTGACAGCCGGACAATATACTTTTTGCAGTCCAGTTCTAGTATAGTCGTTAGGGTTTGCAGTACCGGGAAACCGGTTTACCGGTGAACAGGAAAGGGATACCCAAAATTGTTAACTCTTGAGTGTTTTCCAGTCGCTGTAGACAGTAGCAAAATTTTGTATATAATATAGAAATACGAAATTAAAAAATGCTGTAAATTTTGTCAATACGACATTGTTTTGAAGCGCATGTTCGCTTTTAATGCGGAGTATGTTTGTATATATATCGACTGTGGAGAGACAAAAAACGTTTTTTGGTGATTATGGGTCTAAAGCAAATTATGAAATATGCACAAACTTACAGTACAAGGAGGCTGATAAATTGATTTTTAATTGACTTTATCTAATATTAGTCAAATACTTTTTTTTGTTGTGTCTTTTCCTGATTGCAATTTTCACAGGCCCTTCTCTTTTCAAACTTAAATGGTAAATTTAGATACCAATTTGGCTTTTTCAGCTGACATATTTATTAATAGAACGTGTATCAATTGTAATTATCGAAGAAAACTGTAGGTTAAGTCTTTTTTCTTTTCCACAGTCGATATGTACTCCTAATGCAGCATCGTAATAACATCGTAGTAACTCAGTAACCTAGTTTCATCTAATCAGGAAAGAAAAGTGACCGAACATGGGGAGAGAAGATAGAGATAGTGGTACCCTCTATCTTCGTTTTACTGTAAGTTAGTTCGTATGAAAACACACAACACAAAAGTTCTGAATGACAGACAGTAACCGAGTGGGCACCGAATGATAATAAAATGACGTCATTCGAAGACAACCCGATGAGATTTTTTCTTTTTGTTTAAGATTGAGAGAAAAGAGAGGATGGACAACACAAAAAGCAGTCCTCGTGCAAGTAGTTGATTTTGCGCGAATTGTAGTGTTCAGAAATCTAAAACTATCGGTAGTTTTTTTCTCGATAATTACCGGTTTTTATAATACCTGATATGTTTGCCATCCCTAGCAGCCGTCAAGTGGTGCTACAGTGTGCACCGGAAGTGATTTAGCCGTAACGGTGAATGTGGGAAGTGGTGGGATTGAAGACGCGGCGAATTAGCACAATGCTGTCGTCGTATTTAATGTCAACCTCCCATGATTTGGCGGAACGGAACAACGGCCAATGTCGTGGGAGGTCAACGTTATTAAAGGTTTTATTAACCGATAATGCCACTTGTTTCTATAGTTAATCCCTCGCTCATTCTTTCTTTTGTTTTCTCGTAAAATTAACGATTACTGTTCATTGTTATATATACAGTGGAACCCCCAATTACACAACCCCGAATTACGCGCTAGGTTGAAATATTCACCGCAAATCCCCCAATTGAACGGTCGCATTCCATTGTCGTTGCTACGAGACGGTCGTCTGTGCGGCGCATACAGTCAAATGTTGGCTAGCGTCAGTGTATTCAACACGTGCCAGGCTATACACGCATAGCCGGGCGACTGTCGTGTTGTGTCGTATGTGTTGAATTTTGGCGCGATTTGCATTTTATCACTTAGTAACAAATATTTCATCCATATTTATTTTTTTGCAAAACTGAAGGAAATCTTAGTTTTGCATTTTTCGCGGAAAAAACCAAATCCCTATTTTGTATGAGATTCACTCCCCCAATTACACTTTCCCGACTTTAATGTAAATGGTGGTTTGACTGTAATGGTTTTATATATTATATCTGTTAGATTCGTTGGCTGGTTAATTCATCGTAATATGACATCTTTTTAAACCAGGTCCGTTGACGATTTGGAGCCTATCAAAGGAAGTTGTTTTATAGAGATCTTACTGTAAATCAGTTGCTTATCCGTTCACGTTAAATAGACTACAGGTGAAACGTTAAGGCTAGAAACGGACTAGTAGTAAGTTAAAAGCTCTTTCTCTTCACACCTAGTTTTAAGGGTCGGAAAGATAAAATAAATACCCTTCAATCAATTGACAAAGAATTGGGTGAAAGTTTCCATTCGGGAGTAAAACAAAAGAATGAAGGGGAAGGATTTGTTCCAGAAATGTGTTCGAATTTTGAATGTACGAAAGAAGAGCAATGATTAAAAACCATTATAAAATGTATTTAAAAAAATATATTTTTTAAATTATCAACGTACGAAAGTCGAGGGCGCCTCTAGATTTAGATTTTAAAATGCATCTGATTGGAATTGATTGAGTTTTGACTTCCGACATAATAAGTTACCCACCCCGTACCGAAACGATTCGTAAGGTCCCGGCCAATATAAGGAGGAGTGTGTATACGCACGATTTCATTGTACATGTATAATAAAGTTAACATTTTTTAGGATAAATTGTTTTATTTAAATATGTATGTACATAGTTTCTTTAGATGGCAGCTCATGAAGAATTCACACACATAAAGAAGAGTGAGACACAGTAACTGCAGACAACTTTAGCCTGAAATTGTGCTTCGGCAACAAACAATTTGTTTTTTCTTCTACGTCTAAACACTCTGAGCGCTTTACTTTTGTATTTCAATCCCATCGGCCCATTATCGGAGCAGGGTTGCCATAAATGCCCGAGGTTAATCGTTAATCGCTGCGTTGAAGTTGAACCCTGTTCTTAAAATAGAAAACAGGGGCGTCCGTGACGCGGGGGGCTGGCTACTGATACAAAATCGTGCTCGAAATGAAAGTCGGCCAAAAGGTTAACAATGGCCCCGTACTATTTTTAACTCTTTAATCGGCAAACGCAATACGCGTCCACTGCAGGGCAGGGCTGTCGCAACGCTATGCCTTCTTTTTGTACAGTGGGTGATCTATCAAGGAACACAATCCGTTCAAAAACGGTGTTCGTCGATTTTTAATTGATTTTAGTAATAATCTGGAGATTCAAAACAACGAAACCTTAACTGCTCGAGTATTCTTAGGTATGTACTTGTATCTTTTTTAGCTATCGATGAGCTTAATCTCACAGTACAAACTATATACGTGCCCTTTTAGAGGTGAAGTGAGCCAACTAATAAAATGGTAAAACTTTTAAATACAATCACGTCTTTACTTGGTGTTATGGCTGATATTTTTATTTTACGGAGATAAATACTATTGCAATGTGTATTGACTGAGGTCACTTCACTTTTACGATACTTTTAAGTCGTAAAGATTATTACAACGAGTCTAACTTATTTTTTCTTAAATACCACTTGGCTCACTTCACCTCTAATATTCCCAATAAACTCGCCATATATATCGACTGATATAAGCTAAAATTTGCCTTTTTAATTTTTGTTTGTTTTGAGATAATGACAAAAAGGTGTAATTACACCTCTGTATTGAAAAAATATGATCTATTTTATTTTTTTATACTTAAAAATATTGCTATTTTTTTGGAAGTTATGGTTTTATGTACAATTTTTAACAATGAACAGGGTGAATTTAAGAAATGGGCGACTCGTGGATATACTGAGAAGCATTTTTTATTTAAAATTCAAACATTTAACATTTGTACATATAACGTGGTTGGTATCTGCTAGCTAGGCTGTATTGATATACGTAATAACAAAAGTGAAATGCTATGCTCCAAGATTATGTCAAGGTCAAATTTTAAAAACATTTATTTCACTCGATACATACTTGCGAATTGTAATATAAAAAAATGCAAATGAAAGGTTTGACGCAGCAGGAAACAGCACTACGTTGAGAGAAGTTTCAAAATAAAATATGTTGGCTTGCGTCTTTTTGCTGGGAAGTGGGAGTGGTGGTCGGTAAGTGACTTCCTAAACTAAAATGTCTACGAATATTTCCTCATTACATCCGAGATATCGCTATTTCCGTGATCTTAATAATCGAGTTCGACTGTATTTTCACATTTGAGGATCTCAATTTCAAAACCTACTTAGACCATTTTTGTTTTTTTTTTTCAAATTTTGAAGCCAACTTGTCCTATCTACACAATCGATAAATTTCAGATTTCAAAACCCCCAAATACAGAGAAAACTCATTTAAAAAAACGTGTTTTGTCTCATAACGTACTCAAATCCAAAAAGCCCACAGCAGTTTATTTGCCAACAATTTTGGTTTTTGGAGATGGGTAAGTTTTGAAACTAAGCGCTCATTTGACCAGATTTTTTTTTGTCAGGCGCTTATTCTCTTCTTGCTCGGTACAGCCCTAATCGTACGATTCACCTCGGCGCATGCGCTTTCGTGTGAACTGAAGCAGCGGCACTCAATCTGTTTGTTCCTCGTTTCTATGCGGCCTGTCTTCGTGATTTGCGTTGGAATTGCTCGTTTCCTGAAACACTCATTATCATTACGTAACTTAACCCATATAATGGATCCAGTCGTCCGATATTGGCTGTAAATACTTTTATTTGTTCGAGGGGATCGTATGACTTGGAGTGAGATAATCTTTTTTACACGATTGTGAAATTACACTGTCCACATAAGAGAACGAATAATACATTTTTACACTAATTATTTATTGTAGCACGCTTCGCAGAAACAAAAAATAAGTGAACAACAGATTTCTTCGGAGAATAAATTCGATAACGCAATACAGTAATGACAATCAAAGACTTCAGTAATACAAAACAAGGAAATATAAAAGAAATTTGTGCCTAGTACATCATAAAAGTCCCCGTATATAATCAATTAGCGATGAATAGTGTTATTTTTCTTAATTATAATGACATATTTTAAATAATATTTTGTGTTCGTTACCTTTTTTAAACGATTTTTTATGCCACAGTGTTGTAAATAACGCCGTTTCGTAAATTCAGGGAACCAATCATATTTTTTTATATTAATTTAATCACTTTTTTAACACGGTTTTTTTACTTCACTGATATTTTGGATCATTTTTTTTCAATATCAGCTCTCTGTGCGGAGCATATGGTCGGTCACCGCTTGGTTCCTTCAAGATTCTCTATCCCCCGCCCGTCTCCTTGCTTCCTCTCAGGTCATCTCAGCATCTCGTAGCTCCGCTGAGAACAATTCTGTGGATGGTCATCAGCGCCTTTCTACGACGTGGGTATACATCCTGTTGGTCGAAGAGACACGCATGATTCAGACTCTCTTTGGATATCCGTAGAACGTGTCCTAGTCCAGGCGTGGGGAACCTGCGGCCTTTTGGCTACTGTGGTGCGGTAATTCTGTAAATGTATGTAAATTCCCGACTTATTCTGACCGTAAATTCCTGTTTCCGGCCAAAGATTCCCTAGTCAATGTTTACTGCGGCCTTATGTCGAATCAGAAAAATGAATGCGGCCTTTAGAGAAGAAAAGGTTCCCCACCCATGTTCTAGTCAGTTCCGTCGTCGCTTTTATAAAATTATTTTGGACGCAATAAGGGTCTGGTCAGTCCACCCAAGAGTTGAGTGTTTTATGTTCTTTGTTTGGCAGCTAATCGTCATTCTTAGAAGTAAAATGAGTAATCGTTGCAAATTACTAATATAATCGTATTTGTAAAGTATATATAAAAAAAGGTATTTTGCCTTCGGTTTGCGCAAAATTTGTCAAATGTTTTCCTCCGTTGCCCGTTTATTATACATATTTAATTACCGTTGAGTTTGTTTTTTGTTGCTTTGTTTATTTGTTATTAAAATCGTCCACTTTCCTGGTACACAAACTTTTTTCAATTAAATTAAATAATTCACGACCAATAAAATACGAAACGACAGCAAAAAAAAAAATATATATAAAACAAACGCCGCCGCACTTGACCTCGAAAATCATTTTGATTCTCACGTAAAATTTACGTGATTTTGTAAAAGTCGCAGTTAACCACGCCTCGGTTACTTATTGGCTATTATAGATGCAGGTGGATTTCACTAATCTGCCCGCCAGTGGCGTGCTAGGCCACCATCGATATATTTATCAATTCTGTACATTATTTAAAAAAAAAAAGAGTAAAGAAGGATTTGACATTTTAAATATGTATAATTGTGAAAAAATTAAAAATGCAATACGTTGCTAGTCAATCGATTGAATCCCCGGCTTTAAGAAGTGCATAACTTATCGACTGTGGAAAGGAAAGAGGACGTGACCCACACTGTTTTCAAACCAGCTTTTTTTCGATAATCACAATGTATACAACTTGATACACGTTCTATCAAAAGGATGTTAGCTAACAATGCCTAATAAGTATCTTAATTCAGTTTTTATGTTTGAAAAAATAGTGGCCTGCGAAAATTTATATAAAAAAAGGTTTTTTTTTTTTTTTAAATATTTAATCAATATTAGATAAAGTCATTTCAGAACCAGTTTATAAGTCTCCGTGCACTTCGAGGTTGTGAATATTTCATAATTTGCCTTTGGCCCAAAATCATCAAAAAACGTTTTTTGCGTCTCCTGTACAATTTGTTATGTGTGGGTTATGTCGTTTTTCATTTCCACAGTCGATATGAACAGTATAAAATGTAATGAACGTGTATAAATATTCTTCGCTTTCATCGCTAGAAATGTATAACGAACACTTTAGTTTGTTATTATCGTCATGTGTTGTTGAATTTCTTTTTATTACGAAATTTGTTATCAGCTTATTTATTGCTTTCGGAAATTTAGCAAGAAAAAATATTTTGTGTAAAAATATAGTATTCGTTCTTTTTAGTGGACCGTGTCATTTAAAACTCTTGTAAAAATGAGTTGGTTGAAGTAAAAAGGAAAACATTTTTTCCATTGGCCTGTCGGTATCAACGAAGACTGTAATACGGACGGACACACAACAGCGATACAATCATGGCTCGAAATTTGAAAAAAAAGTTTTATTTGAGCCTCGCGTTCAAATCGTATTTTTACGCGCACCCCTGTTTGGGATTAACTTGGCTATTGTGTATGTATTATCATTTTTATTGCAGCAGACAACAAAGATTAACAGTTTCAACATTATTTTATTTGCTGCGTTTCTACTTTCTAGATAGTCGATTAAGCCGATTAAAAAAAAAGCAAGCATTACACCGGACATTCATTTTTTTATTGCTTCGTTTCTATTTTTTTATTGTAAATCAAACCGACACGAATGAATATGCATGCATTGACAAGCGCTGGTTAATGTTTACCCAGAAATGAATAAAAATTATAATTTTAACAATAAATTTTAATTACTATCTCTTTCCTTGTCAGGTGTGGTTTCTAAGAATTGCTGCTCAAAATTTGTTTTTTTTTATCGTCGTTGTATAATTTCGATTTAAATATAATGAAATGACAGAGAAACGTCCACTTTTGCTAATCACTTAATTTCAGAAAGACAAGGAACAAGGGATAAAAATGTTGCACCCAAACAAAAATAAATATAATTCTTAAAACTACTCACCATTCAAATCTGTGGGCATTCCCATGCGCTAATCCTTATCGCCAGCAACGGCTTTAAACTCAATGATACATTTATTTCTTATATAAACACGAAACATTCATTTACTAAGCGTCAGTTCAAGTTCATCCGTGCACTTGAACGTCTAAAGATGCCGAAAGGCGAAACCCGGGTCGTTAGTGACAAAATTTAAGAATGTAGATAATTTGATCGATTCAAATTTTAATGTCGGAGAACTGAACAATTTTTTAAATAGGAAGAAAAAGCTGGACGCATGAAAGAGTACAAGTTTGTGACGAACGTCGATGTTTTAAGAGCTTTGAGCTTTTGATACCATCCGTTATGTTACAAGAAATTGATTACACTAATATACGTTAAATTATTGGAACATAACGTGTAACGACCCTTAATCGGTAAAATAACTTAAGCGACACAATTCGGTAAATATAAAAAATATTCAATATCGCCTAAGGGCGTCAGTGACGTCAATTTTAGAGAAAACAATCTCAATCGCCTGATCTTTTTAGGGCCTGTGCGTTTTAGTGTTTTAACTTGTTATCGTTTGTTCCACGTGGATCCAGTCAGAAAATTTTATAACATCAGGATAGTCATTATTATTGACCATGCATATATTTTTTCAAAGTGAGTAGTAGGTAAAGAAGGATAAGGCTAGAAAAGGACTAGTGGTTAACTAATCGCTATTACTGCACCCAGCTATTATGGATCAGAAGGATGGGAGGAGAGGAAATAATGTGAATTGACATCACAACCAACCCAGTCTTCGATCACAACTTTGAATTGAATAATTCTCAAATTCACTGTTATCTTATCGGAAATCGAACTCAGACCTGCGGGATCGATAGAGCAAGCTCCAACCAACTGGGCCAAAGCAGGCGAAAAACCATACATAATATATTATATTACTACTTACTAAGCGCACATGAGGAATTTCTTTTTCGATTGTAATTTAAAAAAAAAACCTGTAAAATTCATAAATTGTCGGTTACGATTTTCTGTGTGTTACGGGTCGACATGCAAGTACAAACAAACATACATACAAAGTAACATTTGATTTGATATTTTTTTTTATTGTGTCACAGTTAGTGTGCCGAATAAAGAATGGCAAACGTCGATCGCTGCACAATTTCCAAAAAAAAAATAAGAGTGTATTGTTTCTTCTGCAGTGACGTGTTGTCGTATTGTCATAACCACCGCATAACTGCAATATTAATAATTATTTATCAATTTAGCCTAGCAGTTCTGCATGGTGACCTTTGACATATTTCTCCCGGTCGCCAGCCGTTTGACTACGGATTCGTTCCAACTATGTATGATCTCTCGCATAACACCGGAGCTGTCCTGCCTGCGGCCGATTCAGTTTCTTGGCGCGCCCTGTCTCGCTCCGAACCCATTTTTGAAGATTTTCGACGGGTTTTTTTTTTTTTACTTCAAGGCAGAGATTTAGTACATTTTTTGAACCGCGCCCGCTTTGATACATTTATTTCTTATTTAAACATGATACATTCATTTACTAAGCGTCTGTTCAAGTTCATCCGTGCACTTGATCGCCTGAAGATGCCGAAAGGCGAAACCCGGGTCGTTAGTGACAAAACTTGTTTGAATGTATATAATTTGAACGATTTTTTAGGTTTTATGTCCTCTTGACAGTCGTGAATCTGGCGCAACTTATTGTGTCTTGTATAACAGTTTTATTTCAAATATGTGGCATTGCAGCTAATAATTGCCAATGCGCCAGATATTTTAGAATTTTAATCACGGGTAAAATATTTTTATTCATTCGAGATTAACTAGACGGAAGAGGATATCCCGTTCACCGCGTTACAGCCCTTACACCTTGCACTGTAACCATTTCATTTTTTGCGTAAAAGTCTTACCGCTTGCATAGAACACAGAGTACGCATTCATTCGATCATTTATATATGACATATAAATGTACATCGAAAAAGGTTGCAATAAAGGTTCTACGCCTTCTATACTTGACAGATTCAGACGAATATGACTATTCCCGATTTGTGAGTTAATTAAGAATAAAATAATCGGAAATTAAACGTGAAACCGTGTAGTGGAAACTGCTTACACTTATCTTACAGTATATCGATGGCCATACGTTGACAACACGTAACCGACATGTTTTCATAAAATGAGTCATGCATGTCATTTTCTTTGTTTTTCAAGCTCTATTAAAATATTGACATCTTGTAATTTACAAAAAATATTTTTCATTGAAATTGTTCTTAAGTTGGAAACACGTAACAGAAAAAGGCCCACCAAACTGCCAGAAGATAGTAGAAGAGCTACGTGTTTATTGCAACATTTTGTATTGGAGAGTGGACAACCCGTAACTGGATTAAAACAAAATTATAACAATTATGTATAATTTTTCTGTTATTATATGGTTGAAGTTAAAACAGGTGCATTGAATTGATCAAAATACTTGGAATTGTTTCCTCGTATCATCATATAAGAAGATACAAAATTAAAATTGTTAACTCGTATCAAACGTTATTGTTAATTGAAAGTTTATTTAATTAATATTGTATCAACAGATTATTTTTAAAATACATAATAATTATTTTACTCCAAACTGTCTTTCATTTTCATTGATTTCCCAATACTTATTTACTTATACAGTTTTTTGGCACTCTTGTAAAATTGAACAAATGTCAGTTACGTGTTGTCAACTTATGGCCATCGATATACACTCTTTAATAATATCAGCTTAACGACCGTGGACGCGTATTTGAGTCTTTGAAAAACAAAGGTTGCTGGCCAGCGGACACATATATGCGTATAGGCGAAGTATCTGGAAGCTAAGAAAATTAAATTTTGTAAAGATATCTCAATTCGCTTACAAATTATAGTGAATTTAGTAAAATTATAATTTTTCGCAAAACTTTATTTTGCCAGGTGAAATTTTGTTAAAAAAAAACGTGCGGTCGTTAAGCTGTTAAAAGTACTAATATTCATTCATAAGCCACATTAAGGTTATCCAAACAAAAGTATCCTATCGTTAAGTCCCTTTCATATTTACTCAAAGCAAATATCGGTTCTAACAAATATTACTGTCCATTGTTATCTGTCTTATCTTATTTTCAAACAATTACTCTGCTTACTCGGGTATTTCCTAATTTTATCAATATTTACTGACTCACTAAAAAAAATAATTGTATGCACGGTCTCGTTTCACTGCAAGTGTCTCTCGAATACAACGAGACCTGGTTATTTGAAGCAGAAAAACAAATCAAACGGGTACAAGATAAAAATTTCGGCTTTTCTATCGACCGTCACTTTGGTGTTCAATATCATCATAAATTCTTCAAACGACATTTGCTATACAGTAAAACCGCCATTTACACTAAAGTCGGGGACCGTGTAATTTTGGGTAGTGTAATTGGGGGAGTGAATCTCATACAAAATTAGGGATTTTGCTTTTTCCGTGAATATGGACGAAGTATTTAGTTTCTAAGTGATAAAATCCAAAGCGCGCGCAAAATCCAGCACACAGTCGCTAGCCAACATTTGACTGTATGCACCGCACAGACGGCCGTCTCGTGGAAACGACAATGGAATGCGACCGTTAAATTGGGGGATTTCCGGCGAATATTTTAAGCCAGCGCGTAATTCGGAGTAGTGTAATTGGGGGTGGCGTTCGGAAAAAAAACCATTTAATAAAATTATTATTGTATCTACAATGCTACGTGGAAGGCATGGGGAGAGAAGTGTGTATAAATAATTATGTATCGCACTCAACGATAAAAACTAAGTCATTTTATCCAAACACGCCAGATAGTTCTGGAATACGACATGTGGGAAGGAAACAAAGTACACACATGTGCTATGCTATGTTTTTTTTTATTATTTTTGTCACAAAACCTCCGGTTGTGAAGCGAATATTTTAGATACAAAATACATCCCGTTACATTTGGGCTGATACGGCACATTGTTTGGTAACTCCTAGCTAGGCGGGTAGGCTGACCAGGTCAAAATTCAAATTCGAGAATGGGTTATCGTATCGGGAATTTTCCATAAGAATTTCTCGTGTTTCTTGTGGAAATGAAGAAAACATCTTTTTTTTAAAAGTCAGTGTTAATCTTTACACCGTTCGTTTGTTGCTATTTGCGATCCGTTTATGACTTAAAACATGCCAGAAAAACGATATCTGACTAAAATTGATTCAATTTCAGTTTTTTTTTACTACAAATGAAACAATCGACTATTTTCTTTGTTCAATTTTCGACTTGTCTGATATCAAATTTAATTTGCAGAGAGAATAATTTGTATAACATTTTAAATATTCGAATTAATCTCGTGTAAAATGTTTTTCATATGTTCGTTAGCGATGGTGCACTGCCCAGCAGTTCGCTATCTGCTCTAGTAGGCAGTTCGTTTATGTCGTTAATGGGTCACACCAGCGGCCCTCGAACTTAGCACGAGTGCAATATGAACCTTTTTTCACTGTCCTGCATGCAATGTTTACGGCAGGGCTGTCGCAGTTTAACGGCGATCGACTCTTCAATGCGAAACGTCAATAGTTATGGCTCAATTTGAAAGGATAGCGGATCACGTGTAGACATGCTTCCGAGATTCAACGTGTTAAAAGAAGCATTTGGTATTATGAATAAATAAAAACATTGCTATCTATTCTTACTCCGTTTTGTTTTGTTTCTTATGTCGTGCTGCCTTCGAATAGATTCCTCACCACGAGATATTGTTTATAATTCACTCACTCAATTTCTCTAGTAATAAGGGTAGACAATTGGGGCTAGGAAAAGAAACTGGTTTATCTAAAAGCCTTGACTTAAAAAGCAGTCGATCTTATTTGGTAATTTTAATGGAAAGCGAAATAAAATGTTGTGTAATGATATCTTGAAGCTTTTAATTTGTTTCTATGGATTCTTCATTTGTTTTTTTTCTAACAAGCAATTCGCTCTTCATAAAAGTGTATGCCTGGGATTGAAAATTTGCAGTTGATTATAATTAAAGAATCGAAACACGTGTAACTGTTTGTAGCACAACAAACGAAGTAACAAAATTATCAAATTTAATGTTACGTATATTAAAAATCAACTTCCACAAAGTTTACCACCGAACACATCCTAAGATTCGTTCATTTGAATGCCCTCCCTTCTCGGCGCGTAATGTGCATTTCAAATTAAGTGTGCAGCTTTCCGCAACCCTGATTTGTCCGCCCGATGTCTGAACTGCACTCTTTTATCACAGTAGCTGCACACCACTTATCAGCGGTAGTGGAGTGACCCCCCTTAACCTGCATTTCGATACGAAACGGGAGCACTGCACTGTCAAAGATAAAAACTAAATTTTATACGGCGTTGCTTTATCGCCAATCTTTAATCGTCGAGTTGTGAGAATACAGTGGACCTTGCATTGGATTATGATGTTTTTTTTTATCATTTTTTTAACATCTTTTGCAACTGACACGTAACGGTGATGTAATGTGCAATAAATGTTAAGCTTCTACCTATTAACTCGATAATTTTGACTGCAGAAAAAAAACTTTTATCTAATATTTATTTTTGCCGATTTCACGATTGTGAATCATATCCATGAAAAAAGTGCCAACAGCGGGTTAACTTATATTGAGGGCTAAAGTTATTTTTTTAAATACGCAATTGGCTTAGTTTTCTGTGTTCACATAAAACTCTTTCGATTGAATACATTTTAGTCTTGCACGCCAGGGTTTCTCAACCCAGGGTATGGGGGCAGTGGCGATTCCATAAATTGTCCCAGGAGGGTGCCATTCAATTTGAAAATAAACATGATACATAACTAATACATCAAAAAATAGATGATTTAAAAATAACATATCGATATAAAAAATAGTCAATACCTAATTAAGTATGTATTCTATAAAACGTAGTAAACTAAGCAATTAATGAGCTCATTTCACAATAAAGTTTTAATAAATTAGAAAAATGGAAAATAAATTAATGTATGGGGGCAACGGAAAAATGTGAGACTCAAAAGCGACCACGGTATCAAAAAGGTTGAGAATCTGTGGTCTAGTCAATTTTATCGAATTTAAGTGTGTGGCGCCTAAAATTACCATTTTTTTAGGTGCTAAAATAAATGGTCACGTTAGGTATATGTTAATAAAAACACAATAATCCTTTGTACTTCATTCCACTTCATTTAATATGTCAGGACCGGTTTCGCTCATTGCGAGCATTGTCAACTGATAAATAAATAAAGTGGAATGAAGTACGAAGGATTATTGTGTTTTTATTAATATAATGCCTTTCCACCAAGTATTGACAGTGAACTCCCTAAAAGTGATTAGGTATATGTATTTAAGTTAAACAAATTATTGAACAAACAAAACTGAGTCGTTTTCGTATTGTTTTTTTAAGAGTCTACAGCCCTCTGGTTTGTGTAATGACAACCTCTGATTCGCCCACCTCACGTATATATATTTTTTTCACATTGTACATATTTTTTTCATCCTAGTTTTTTCGTGAAAATACTAATGTGATAATAATCGCAATGCTAGACGATACTATGATATAACCTGATTCACCAGCTTCTCGGCGCTGCCACATTTTTTTTTTTTTTGTTCGCTATCAACAAACATTCTTCCGCGAGACGATAATAATATAATAAATATTCGTGATACTGCTATGTTGGTAGTGTGCAGGGGAAAAAAATAAACGCGAGCAAGTGTATCGGGCGTCGCGGCCCCGGGCCAGGGGTCGTCCACCTTTCGATGAAGAATCGTTCTTTTTTTTTTTCGTTCATCCGTGTTTTGTTTTTGTCGAGATGTTAATTTATCGCGGACACTTTGCATACAGCCGTAGATTGACAACACTTTAGTGTTGCATTGTAAACAACGAGTCGTTTGGTGTTCGTGTAGTTGTAGCGAAAGACGTCAAGTCGGAAATAATAGTTATGCGTAAATCTATGTATATAAAATATTATGTTATCAAACATTGTCTTCCCTTTTAGGGTGTCCACTGTAGGGTTTGTCGGTTTTCAGAAACCGGTTTTTTTTTTGCAAAATTTGAGACATTCGAAAACCGATTTTAAATAAAACAATACTTTTCATCACAGTGATGATACAATTTTGCTACAAAAATTAGATCATCACATATCATTAGTGATCGATCAGTGGACGCTTTTTGTTTTCTTAAATCATATTTTCTGAAGAGCAACATCAAATAATTTCTTGATGTGTATATAAATAAACAAAATAAAATAGAATTTTAAAAAATTTTTCGCTATTTTAATTGAATTATACATTTTTTCTAAAGTCGGCTTTTGTATAAGCCCTAGTTCACTGTCAATGCTTGGGGAAAGGCATTATATTCAAAAAATAAAATCTCATTTGTACTAATTGCACTTTTTTTAAATATGATCAGGACCGCTTTCGCTCATGACGAGCATTATCGACTGATGGGAGAATATTACACTAAATCGCATTGTAATATATATTTTTAATATTTTAAAAAAAAAATGGCATTACAGTCAATGCCAATGCGCCAAATATTTTAATGTTGAAAAATCATACGAGAAAAACTCGATGAGAATTTATTGTAAGTCACAAATTCAAATTGAAAAATTTAAATTTGACATTGACCTTGCCGGGAATCGAACCCAGATCCACCTGGTCGATAGAGCAAGCTCTAACCAACTACACCACAGCGGGCGATAATTATATTCACTTATATATGATCAGCTGATAATGCTCGTAATTAGCGAAACCGGTCCTGATTGTATTAAATAAAAGGGTATTAGTACAAATGAGTATTTTATTTTTTGAATAAACAGTGTCTTTAATTATTTTTTATTCATGTTCGTTCGCAATGTGGAGCATATGGTCTCCTAATCGAGGTATCTCAACAAAAGTTGTTCCACGAGAACTACTTGTCACTCAGTTGCTCGACCTCTTTTTCTCGAATAGACTGGGCTAAGGAGGCTAAGAGAGGACTAATGGTTAGTTAATCGTTCTTGCTACGTCCCGGTTTTTGTGATGTCCACCCTTTCAATCAAATTAATTAATACCATGAATTGTCAACATTTAACTGTCAATTCTGGGTGGAAAGCATTATATGTTATTTAAAACAAACGCCACATGTTGACATTTTTTATAGACATGCCATACTGATCACAGTCTAAGAACCTCAGTTGATATTGTTCGAGATCAGTGAAACGGGTCCTGATCTGTATAAAAATGTGGGAATATAATAGTATAAAATAAATTAATGTTTTTTTTTGGTATCGGTAATATGTTTATGTGGGTATGTGATTTAAAAAAATATATTAAATATTATAAAATATCCCTCTATATCAAGACTATGAAACAAAATAAATCTAATCATTTTTTCTCTTACAGATTGGCAGATCGTCAGAGTCTCCGATAGACTTTGTGGTGATGGACACGGTGGCGGGAGACAAAACGGGCGACGCCAAAGTCCTTCAGAGCACTATCTCACGCTTCGCTTGCCGCATCCTGGCTGACAGAGATGAGCAAGCGACTTGCCGGATCTACGCTGCCGGATTCGACTCTTCTAGAAATATTTTCCTCGGGGTAAGTTAATTTTGATTAAAAATCCTTACATACATTACATTGAAGATTCTATCAGGACGGTATGCTAACTGCAAGATCATTTCTTGCTACATATTTGAATCCTTATTCTCTCAGAAATTGATTGGTTGATCTGATTTAACTAGTTCTCGTTAAACAACTACTGTAAATTAGAAGCCCATATGCTTGCTGATATGAATCAAACAAAAATAGTCAAATTAACTCTACATCTGTGACAAGCAATACTGAAAAATATGTAAAAAAGGAAATTTATTAAAAATTTTAACATCATTTTTTCCAATTTTGGGAAAGATTGGTTGAATGATTGATTAGTTGATATTTGATATTAATAGTTGGTGATATTATAAAATATATTGTTAAAATCCTCCCTTACTAATTTTGGATAGTGAAGCAAACACTAATTGATAAAAATGATAACAAATCAAAAATGTTTAGTCGTCTAATTGTCTTTGGGTAGCTGTGGAAATAAGAAATATATACAGCTTGAAAATGTTATGTTATTAATTGGTTTCTGTCAGCAATATCTGCCAACAGAATTGACTTGGTTCCAACGTTCCCTTTAAGCTGCGCGCGTGCGCGGCCGCGCAGCAGTTGGGAAGCCCCCGCGCACTCATTTCGGGTTGGCGCGCACTACATGACAGTTGCTCAATTAATATTTGATCGGTCCGCGCAGCATTTGAAATTTCCGCGCAGCTAACCCTTCGGCTTAGAGGGAACGTTGCTTGGTTCCTATTACTTCTTTAACCTCTTCACCGCGTATGACCGCTATGCATGTCCTACCGAACATGCCCTCAGCGCGCGTGCCACGTATAGATGTCATGTAAATTTCAAACCCTATATAAGAACTATCTATTGTGTTAAAATTGTATAACTTGGTTGAAAATATTACTAAATGTATATTTTACAAAATTCAATAGATGGCATTAGTCAAAAAAGATTCAATATAGGCTAAAATAATTTATTTCTGGAACACGCCATGAACATACGTCACCAATGCAAGATGGCCGCCGTTGATTCATGGCGTTTCTCGTAAGAACTGTATTTACAAAATATTTGCATGCACGTATTTACAAAATATGCATATATTATTTGGGATAATGTAAATAAGCGATCGAGTGCGGGTGAAATTAAATTGTTCCGAGAATTTAATATTATAAGCATAGTATGGTGGTGGCGCAATGTTCTCGGTCCCGCGTGGCGGTATTTTGCAATATGGCGACGTCACACCGCAATTGTATGAAGAATGATTATTGTTGAATTAAACCGAAAATACAAGAAATATATTGTATTTTATTATTGAAAAAGTTACTTTGGGTGGCAATTATCATATTTGATTAGTTGAAAAAATATTACAACCTATATTTATAGTCGAAAACGCGATAACAAAATCCGCAAAATAGCAGCCGCGTACAGGGCATGCTCGCTAAATTTGGTGACGCGGGCAAAGGGTTAAATATCGAAATAAATAAATGTAATATTAGTCAGCTTGTTTTTTTCAGATGATAGGACATGCTTTAATCTTCCGATCTGCATTCATTCAATTTTTGACTTGATGTTTTCCGGCAGTATACCGACGATATATTCCTTCTGTTGAATTTCTCTTTACTCCAACTCAGGGTCAGACATGTATTGAAAAATTGAAAGAATGTTGGCCCATAATCTAGCTTCGTTTCTTTGATAATTCGCTTATTGCAAGCGGGGATACGTTGAAACAATCGTTATGTTGGCAATCCGTGTAGCGAAAGTAGATCTAAGCTTTGATCCGATCAGTAATGTACTTTACACAACTCTCAGGACGATCACAACTATGCCTGGATTTGATGCCAATTATCCAATTTATGCTCGAGTGAGCTCGAGACTGCCTTGTGACAGTTTATGTTGATATTTGGTTGCGCTCGGCACAGAAGCTACCTTCTTAGTTAGTCTTTGGTAAGTTTGAGATATATGCTAAAAATTATGGCGGCATACAAACCCACACCTATGAGACATATTCAGTAAATGTTGCGCACGGGGTTCTTTATAGTGCCACAAGTGGCGCTCGAAACATTTCTCACTGGTGCTCTACTTTTTAGGAATTAAAAAAAAAAGATAAATTATTTTCATAGATTAACAGATATGGTAATAAAATCATTTTATCACATCTATCAGTGACAAAAATTTTAATGTTAAAAGATCGGACGAGAAAAACTCAATGAGAATTTTTTGTAAGTCACTCGAGGAAAATTTACATCACAAACACCCACGTCTTAGGACTCAAATTTAAAGTGAATTAATCTAAATTTGGCATCGACCTTACTGGGAATCTAACTCATATCCGCCTAATTGGTAGAGCAAGCTCTAACCAACTAGGGTGGGGAACCTTTTCATTTCTAAAGGCCACATTCATTTATCTAATTCAACATAAGGCCGCAGTAAAGAAAACGTCGACCCCCCCTCCCCTCTTTCGACTGTCTAACATGTGGGTTGATTACGTTCACTTTCCAAACACAAATTTTTTGATCAAAGTGAATATTTTGATCAAGTCAAAAGGCCGCATCAGAATAGCAAGAGACCGCAGGTTCCCAGGTTTTTAATTAAATACAATAAAAAGTATTTATAACTAAAACGTCGATCTAATCTTAATTGAACTGAGCCTGAAGGCTTAACCTTTAGAGGAGTGAATAGATTTATACAGACCTTACTTTAATTCACTGCCTTTTCTTAACATGACAATTTTGTGACTTTTTCCCAATGAATATATGTAATTCATACTTAGAGCATATATACAGACAGACACTCCTGTGTTGAGTTTAAAGTACTTCCATACTCATTTACAGAAAAATGGCGCCGACGTACATGTATGTCCATACTCCTCTAAAGGTTAAGTTCCATAAAAAACATCTTTTAATGATATAGTTATGAATAATAACTTTTTTTTGTCTTAGGAAAAGGCTACAAAATGGACAGAAAACCACGAAATAGATGGATTAACGACAAACGGTGTACTCATAATGCACCCTCGGGGGCCGTTCTGTGGCGGACAGGCAGTCTGCGGGCTGTGGAGAGAGGCTAGTGTCGGCGGGGCTGTCTTTGAACTCCGAGAGTCGAGATCGGCCCAGCAGAAGGGAGACCCTGTGCCGTCAGAGTCCAATATCCTGCTCGATGGGACAATGATTGATCTCTGCGGCGCCACACTGCTGTGGCGAAGTGCGCAAGGGCTTCAACACTCCCCTGTAAGTTTCATTATAATGTTAGGTTAGGTTAGTTAGGCTTTTTTGGGTATTAATTAAGTCATTAATAGAAAGGAAACGTTAGTAACTAACATTTTTATTAAGATAGGCAGATCAATCACCATTACTGAATTTATTTCCATTGGGATTTGCAATTCTTAATGTCTGTAATTAATTTATAATTAGAACTATTAATGTTTGCATCTTACCCCACCCAGTAGAAAATGATGAAACCCCAACATTGGATTGGTAATTTATATCATAAGAATTAGAATCAATTTTTATTCGTAATTTATTTGTAAATCTTGCAATTTTCTGTCTGATGATGCTTCATTCAAGTCCCGGGACTTAAGACAGCCAAATTGTACATTTTTAATTTTGAAAAAACCATTCTAACAAATAAAAATTGGATGCAAGCAATCGCTAATGTGACCTAAAAAGTTAATTTTAAAGTTACATTGGTGTCTATCCACGGGATCAGTTTTGAAAAAAATGCATTATATTTAGGCTAAGGATTAAAGGCCGGGGTTTTAACAAAATTAAGTATGCATTTATAACAGGAATCTTATAAAAGAAACAGCTGTTTGGATTTATAATTGTTGAAGTTTCAAATAACATCTATTTATATATTGTAATACAAAACAACCATTTTTAATGGGTAGAAAGAGACATGCAGAAATACAAAAAAAACTTAGACACGTGTTCGCTTACCTATTTTTGCAGCATGGGATAATCGCACAGAATTCTAAGAATTAATGGAACCAATAGTTATTTCTATAAAATTATGTTATAAATCAAGGCGGCTTATAAACTTTTATTACCAACCGTTCTGCTAAGACTAATTGATTTTCGAAAAGAATACACGAAAGATTTTGACAAATGCTCCAAAACAATATTTTTGAAATACGGAGATAATTTACTACAACGTCTTTTCTCCGTGGAAAAAGATATCGAGGTATCTGAAGAAAATACCGATGATGAGATAAATATTGCAGAACTGTCACTGGATTACAAAAAAACAAAAGATTTCTCCATTAAAAACTAAAGGAATTTAATATTTTAAAATCAACTGAAGAACGGAAACAAAGATTATTTTTTTGTATATAACATTAAAGCAACATCGACTTACAATGAAGATGAGAACAACGTTTATTACAAAAATAAGAAATCGGCTGTCTGATTCGTCATTAAATTCATTATTATTTTTAAAAGCATATTTTGATAAGCAAGAATAAAATATTAACTTTTGTGTAAATAATACATACTATGTATGATTTGAGGTTGTGACTTTATTATTGAATTAATTTAATATTTTTATTATTAATAAATAAATGTGTTCAAAATATGTATTTTTTTAATTAACGCATACTTTCGCCGCCCTTTTAAAGTACGCATGAAAAAAAAATACGTCTAACAGCGTAAAAAAATGCTCAAAAAAAATAGTTTAATTGAAACGAAATATTAAAAACGTTTGGGAGAAAGATATCTTCATTTATGTTATTAGAAAATTGTTTAAATCAATTCATAATAGTATTAAAAATATAACTGTAGCAAAAACAAATTAAAAATATTATAATTAAGTGTTCATACCTGATGTTGTTTTATTTACAAATGTTTTTCACTATTCTACAAAGTTACCAATGTCTCAATAGGACAAAAAAGGTATAAAAGTTGTATTGTGATTTGTGAAGTAACGGTCATAATTTTACCCAATTCATTGTTATTTTTTCAATACATGAACCGTTATCATCCCTTTTTAGTAAATAAGTACTTACAAATATTTAATTTTAATAAATTCATAATTTTATTAAAGGGGAAATAAAAGTCCCAAGTCCCGGGAAGTCCCGGGACTTTGACTTTATCACGTCTCGTGTCCCGGGACTTTGAAAAACCCGAGACTTCAGAATCTCTAATTGGCAGTAAACACCCTAAAAGTGGAAAATGATTATAACCATTGGCATCATCTTCTGTCCATTATGATCGAGGTACACTCGCTATGACTTTGTGACGTAGTTTTTATAACATGAAATAACTGAATTTCCAGACGAAACGAGACTTGGAAAAACTCGTTGATGAGATAAACGCCGGCCGGCCTCAGTGTCCTGTTGGACTCAACACGCTGGTCATCCCGCGAAAGCCCGCCACACAGAATCCCGCACACGCCGCCCACCCCTCCGAGCAGCTTAATCAGCCTTACGTTTATCTCACCTGCGGACACGTTCAAGGTAATTGATTATACTTCATCATATGTTGCCTGCTATGGCTCAGTTGGTTAGAGCTTGCTCTACCGATCACGCAGGTCTGGGTTCAATTCCCGGTAAGATCACGATGAATTTAAGAATTATTCAATTCAAAGTTGTGATCGAAGACTGGGTGTTTGTTATGTCAATTCACATTCTGTCCTCTCCTCCCATCCTTCATATCCCTTAATAACTGGGCGTAGCAATAGCGATTAGTTAACTACTAGTCCTGTTTTAGCCTTATCCTTCTTTCCCTACTACTCACTTTAAAAAAGTGAGATTGAGCGACTGAGTAACAAACAGTTCTCGTAGAAAAAACTTCTGTCGAGATACCTCCATTAAGAGGCCATATGCTACACATTGGGAGCGGACATGGATAAAAAAAAATCAAACCATGTTTTTATTTAAATATCAATCACAAATAACTTCTTTATACAAAAGAGATTTGCACTCATTGTCTCAACCACTAGTCCTGTACTAGCCTTATCCTTCCTTCCCTACTACTCACTTTGAAAAAAGTGAGGTTGAGTGCGACTGAGTAACAAACAGTTCTCGTAGAAAAAACTTCTGTTGAGATACCTCCATTAGGAGGCCATATGCTCCACATTGGGAGCGGATATGGATTTAAAAAAAAAATATTGAATTAATATTTTGAGTGACTAATGCTTGAAACAGTATTCAAATAAATTATTACAAACTCAGTCAGGCATTTAATTGTAAATAGTTTGGTAAATCCTTTATCTGTTTGGTAAAAAGTATTGATGCATTAAACTTTGGCCATTTACCTTAACGATAAATTACAGAAGATCTTATTTTGGAAGAATATAAAGGTAGATAAATAAATAGATTGCTGACTATTTATTTCCAAAATTCACTTCTTTCAGGTCACCATGACTGGGGCCAAGACAAAGAGCCCGGAATAAGGAGGTGTCCGATGTGTCTGTGTCTGGGACGAGTAGTGCGCGTCTGCATGGGACTGGAACCAGCTTTCTACGTTGACAGCGGTCCACCCACGTACGCCTTCAACCCCTGCGGCCATATGGCCACCGAGAAGACGGTCAAGTGAGTAGTAAACGATGTTATCATTGAGTCGAATTGAAAAAAATCTTATATCTTAAAGAATTGATTGCAACTGAATTTTGTACATAATAATAATAAAAACCGTCCGTTAATGTCTACGTCTGCTACAAATTATGAGAGGGAGCAAGACCACAATTCATTTATTTTGTATTCGGGTATTACACAAAAAATATGCATACATATAAACAAAATATATGGTAGTAAATCAGGAAGAACTTCGATTTTTAAATTTCAAATATCAATAAATTTCAATATAATTCGACACACGTTCTATCAAAAGGATGGAAGATGAAAATGCCGAATTAGTATCTAAATTTAGCTTATATGTTTGAAAAAAGAAAGGCTTGTGAACATTGCAATCAGAAAAAAGAACATAAAAAAAGGTTTTTTTTGAACAATTTATCAAATTAATATTAGGCTAAGTCAATAAAAAACCTGTGTATCAGTCACCATGCACTTCAGGGTTGTGTATATTTCATAATTTGCTTTTAGCCTAAAATCATCAAAGGACGTTTTTTGTGTCTCCTGTAAAATTTTATGTGTGGTTTACGTCCTTTTTCCTTTCCACAGTCGATTTGTTATACTAAATCCTTAAATCCAGAGATTGGATGCCCTAGTATTGATTTCACTGTCATGTGGTTTACTGCAATATAGACAATAAATAATCAATATAAAATTGTGATACTTTTCTGCAATTGACAAGATTATGGTTAGTATTATTTCATGCACACTTTGTGGTATTCAGTAACACAAAGAGACCATAGTCGTCGGAATAATTATTATTTACTACAGTCAAATAATTTTTCACTGCAATCTTCCGAGTTACTATAGTAGTGATGTTTCCGTATTTCAGATATTGGGCAATTGTGGACATCCCGCACGGAACCAACGGCTTCCGGGCCATCTGTCCATTCTGCGCCACCCCGCTGGAGGGCAATCCCGGATACACGAGACTCATCTTTCAAGATAATCTCGATTGAATTGTATTATTCACTCAATTGATAAGGTATTCATTATGGATTGGTCTTTATGATTTTTAATTAAATTGTGTTAACTGTGTATTACACTGATAAATTATCCAATCTGATTGGTAAATAATTAATGCCTCAAATATCGAACAGGTGAGATTGCTTGATTAAGATTTATTTTATACATGTATGTTCCACAGCGTAGTGGTGTATGCTTTTGAGCTTTCATCGTGCTCATCCGCGTGGTTAAAGGCTCGAATCCTAGAACGGACTCATTAATTTATTGATTTTTCAAACAATTTGTAGAATTGTGTCTAAAAGCATAAATCGTCACTGTTCTGGGAGAAGTTGGTAAGTAACAGGTTGGTAGTTCTGCGTAAACAGCAAATGAAAATTTTCAGCTTTTAGGATAAAGCCTCTAGCATCAATGCAACCAACTGGGCTAGTCCAAACAAAGATTTTCTCTGTATACTCTGTCAGAAAGGTGACAAAATGTCACTGATGTTTTCAATCCTTCTTTCCCACTCCATACGCTCCACATTACCAGAGGGCATGCGTTGAGACCTAAAAGCAAATCCTGTAAATGACAAAATCTATGGAAGTATTATTGTTTATGCAATCCATAGAAATATATCTATTGTTTTGACAACTTGGCTTTCAGCTTTGTTATTGACTATTTTATTTATTGATTTTGATGCCTCTTCGCTGAAATCACGAGTGACAATTGCGGTTGCATTTACTGGGCTTATCTGGCAAAGACGAGCTTGCTTAATCGGTTTTCATATTGTTCATAATTAAATAGGGAAAAGTTGTTTGCAACTGAAGATTTATTTCCTACCCAGATAGTTTAAGACAATAACTAAGGTTTAAGACATCGTCACTCTTTGTTGAGGCCATGATAATTATCAATGCCATCTGCGTATGTCTGATTTTTAATATCTTAAATCCGCAGTACAAATGCAAAGCCCATGATATACTTGACAATCTTGATTAATTCCTTGTTAATTGTTTTCAGAAGCTACTGTAAGCGGCGTACATTGGAGCTACCCCACTAGACGAGTAAATCAGAAGTTGTCTTCAAACACTCTTTAATTTGATTAAAATAGTTTTATAATTTTAACGATAAAACTACTGCTGATGATTTTGTATGAATTAAATCATTAAGTTTATCGCCCGCGGCTATTGTAAACATATACTATACGCTAGTGTCTATTTTGGTATATTGTAAAACTGAAATCAAATTGTACAGTATAATTTTCCATGCTACCAATTTTCTATCTGACTTAATGTTTTGTCAGTATTTCAATGAAAATTGATATTACTACTTTCTGTTCTTGCTAGATATTATGAATATAAGTCAAGAAATCAAATTATTCTTCATCTAAGTTTTTTTCAATTCAGTAGCAATTGATATCATGGCTTCCAGGAAAACAAACATCGTGCCTAACATAATCTAACATGTTGGTTCGGCATAATAAATCAGTTTATACAAAATTATTCTATAATTGCCTAACTTAAATTTAAGTTTACTGAATGAGCTGCATTACATTCGCAAAAATTTACTACTTAAAAATAATCAATCTGCAAAAATAACCACAGTGAATTGAATTGTTTCTGCAGTTGATATTTATAAAATTGTTCAGTGCACCAAAACATAAAATATTTTATATCTGTGTTAGTTAGTACTACGCTTAAATCATGACCCATGAATTTTAATCAACGTAATGTCTCCAATTACAGCATTGATAACAAGAGCATGCTTTGAGATATATATATATAGTATAGATTTATTTGTCTCCTCGGCAATAATTACATCCGATGTCGGAAAGTGACCAATTTTCTGTGTCCACCGAATGTTGTCCGTAGCAGATTTTTTTCAATTTCCGATTTATAATAGTGAACTTATTGACTTGCATTCATAATACCTAGTGTGATAGATCAAATATTATGTCTTTAAAATACTGTTACCGAGGAACTTATGATCAATTTATTTCGTAAGATGAAGAGCATAATTTATTATAATAGTATAACGAACTGAGGGGAACGAATAGTGGGTTGCGGTGTATGAATCGAGAACCTTTTGTAGATCAAGTGTCACTGTTTTTACGGCACCGGGCAGTGGTGTGGGCACTGTTAGGAGAATATATAATGCACGCGAGTTTTTTTGTGTTCTATAATATGCATAATATTTCTGCAATCATGAGAGTAAGATTACACGGTCGTAATTAGTGACGCGATCTTGTGAACACAACGAATGGTAATTGTGTTTAAATGTTGGAAAACGTCATAATATTTTCGATGGAATTGGAAAATCATGTTTAATATAAAGTAATCTTTGATATTTTTGTTATTTCACTGATTGTGTTTCAATTCGTGACACATGTTCCACCATTGATATAAGAAGCATCTTCAGACATATGGTTATTTATTATAATGCAAACATTTATTCTAAACAATACAAAATTTTGGTTGAAGTTTTGAAGCTGGAGTGGGAGTTTCAGAAGAATATTGTTGGTAAATAACCTTTATTATAGTTAATCTAGAGATACACCTCACAGAGGCGAAACATGTGTCCCAATTTGTATCAAATTTAAATCATTCAAATTATGTACATTCACATAAGCTTTGTCACTAACGACTGGAGTTTCGCCTTTCGGCATATTGATGCATTCAAGTGCATGGACTTGAACTGATAATTAGTAAATAAGTGTATTGTGTTAAAAGTATGGATTAGCTTTACTGTCGATTTGATTTGAATGACATTCAATTAGCCGATGAAATATTTACTCAAACAAATAGCCTTTGAAGGTTTTTGAAATTAAATGTAATTATCGTTAAAATGTTATAACATGGGAATGCCTACTGATTTAAATGGTGGGTAATTTCAAGAATTATAATAATTATAATCAAATCATTGATTAAGTTAATCCATGTCACCATCAGTAGCTTTTAACTTAGTGATACATTTATTTCATATAACGGTACAATACACTTATTTACTAAATGTCAGTTCAAGTCTATCGATGCACTTGAACGTGTGAAGGTGTCGAAAGGTGAAACTCCGGTCGTTGGTGATAAAACTCGTGTGAATGTACATGATAGTTAAAGATCATTAGTTAAATCTTATTGAACTAAAAGATTATGTATAATTCCTACACATTGCACCGATTTCTTCTAAAAGGTCCATCAGCAAACACAGCGTTACTATAATCACAGCCGTGTAATCTTAAACTCGAGCAATGGCATCGATGAGTGAACGGAGTGTTTAGGAAAGTACGAGCATTGTCGTGTCGCCTGTAACTTTACAAGTTATAGAGTCGCCGTCATGAATTATATACCTGCCAATAAAGCACAGAGGTCTATCCGCGTGTAAGTGAATATACATATATATTTTACAATATTACAATAAATTACAATATTGTTGTAATTTACTACTTTTTTCTGCTGATATTTCAATGAAATGTTGCCGATCGAATTGAGAATACCGAGGAGTCAATTTTGTAATTCGAAAACTTGGCAAGAGAATAATTAAGATTCAATGGACTATCTTCAATTATCAACTTTTACAAGCTTAGAATAATAAAGTATGTGATGATATATATATTGCGTTTTAAGCAAACGAAATTAGGAGTTGTTTTGCATATGCATGGTGGATACTTAAATACTATCTGACATATGTAAGTCTATGCCTATATTTTGAAATTCAATTCAATTTTATCTCATTTCCTGTGCGAGACAATTAATTGCAAGTCTTAATTGATCAGTCCCCAATAAGTAGGAGTTGACAAAAAACGTTACTTTGCATTTGATTTGGTAAACAATGCCATTTTAAGCACCGTTACTCTAAAACTATCAAGGTAGGCTACTATGGCAGCGGTCGGCAAAATTTTTGGGCTCACGGACCTCTTAATTCACAATTTTAATCCAGCGGACCATTAACTGGACTTTTGTGTTGAAATAAAAGTGATCAAATGCGTTCACAGTTCGCAAACAGTTCATAAAATAATTTCAAATTTCTCTACGGACCACCAACATTTTCTCACCACACTTTGCCGATAGCTGTACTGTGGCATTTTATGCAGAATCGAAAGCACAAAAAGGATTAGTTTGTCGACTTATATTCAAATTGAAATAATTTATATTATTTGAAAGACTTCCAATCGGCTGTTTCACATGTAAGATCAATTTTAGATCTAAAATGATCTATATTGTTTTTTAAAGTTACTTGTAGAAGCACCTTAAGGTGGAAACATACTGCCGACGCCACGTCAGCGTGTTGGTTAAGATCATAGCTACATATTTGCCATTGTATTGAACAGGAACGCACTGCCGTCGCGTTGGATGTTGGACTCTCTTGATTGGCATTGTGAAAGTGTGCAACTGAAAGTTTATGCTCTCATTTGATCGGCAACATTTCAACTAATTCTGTTTGTACATGTTTGTGTTATTATGAATTGTTTTTTTTATTTTTTTAAACACATTTAAATTAATTACGGCGTTAGCGTTATAACAATAGGACAATATTTCTATTAATTTTCATAAATTGTTTTGTTCATGAGTGTAATGTGAATAAAAAAAAAACTAATACATAGTCCATTGATGCTTTATAAAAACTTATTTCTGCGGTCGCCTTGACAGGTGTCATCGTCGGTTTCAGCGGCCGCAGGAATAAGACCAGATGGAACGTATGTCACTTAAGCCATAATAATATATATATATGTTTTTAACGGAACATTAATTATATATATTAAAATATATATATAAGAGAGTGTATTTGTACATAGGTAATTTTAATTTTGATGTTTGTACGATGTAAGGATCAAAAGTGAAATTCATGTTTCAATAATTATTATTGTATATTTGTAACATTTTTATTAAGTAAAACACTGTCCCAGTTTTTAGAATAAGATCAGTATTGTGAATTTAATCAAAATCGTTTAAACGCAGTTCAATATGTTTTAAAAACTTTTTTCAAACTCGAAAGTTCAACGGTAAGTAATAAAAAACACTGAAATTGATTGAATATTATGTCGCCTATTCAGACAGTGTCAGCCAATGAAACAGTTTTAAAATCTACTAATCAATTGAAAAAACAACTATCTTGTCATCATAAGCGCAAAAGGGTTATCTGGTTAAAATGGTACAATTGATAACATATCGTACAGAAGCTACTTTTGTATCAGAGGACATCATTTATGCAAATATAACATATTAAATTAAATTTTTAAGATTCGACTTATTATTATTGTGTGTTTTTGTGCATACAATTGACAATTTACTTATAGCCAATTTATGATAGCTAGTATTAAAAAAAAAAACAATGTTTGACTCGCTCTTGCTACATTGAAAACAAGCGATAATGTTGTGGCTATCGAAAAGATTAAAGTAAGCATAGTTTATTCAGTTTTTAATACTACATTAAAAAGGTCTTTATAATTGTGAAAAAAATGGATCGTAAATGAAATTATGTTTATACTAGACTGAACAATGTTTAAAAATATCTTGTTGTGCTTGAAAACACATTTAGATAAAAAGAAGTACTCGATTATTTATTTCTAAAACAAATGCTGGTTCCAACGTTTGAATATGTGAAACAATTGTATTGTATCTAAAATCATTAATATCTTATGACGAGTATTCATCCTATTTATGATATAGTTTTTGTATTTTCGACATGCTTTCAAATTCTAAGCAATATGCCTGATGAAATAGTGAGATGTCTGTACATGAATTCATCAGATACTCTTTACGCTTACCACGACAGTATTGTGAATCTCTGAATAGCATTTTCTGAGTAATTATTTCTCTCGAAGAACTGTTGAGTGTTTTATTAAATAAAAATATAAAATTGTTTGTATCAATCTATAATAATTATTAACATCTTTTAAATACAATATCGTAGAGCTGTCGGTCGGTCGATGAATATGACTAAATAATTGTTGACATCCATTCTTAAATAAGTGAAATCTTCAGTGTTCACGCAAACCGTTTAATGTTTTTTCTTAGATGATAGGAAATTGCAAATCGTCTTTACCAATTCACGTTTCGGTCTGTCTCATATTCTCGGCGGTTTTTTGGCTTTTTTCATTAGTGTAGTGTGTGCCGATGTCGATCTCTTAAGACGAAAGAGTTGTAATGGAATAGTAATTATTGTAGTTTTTTCGACGAATCAAAGCGAATAGTGACATTTTTTTTTAATGAACTTTTGTTACGAAAATAGTACTAGTGTCGTTGCGTTATATAATATTTTCAAACTGCATAATACTTGTTTGCATAACTTTAAACGATATTTCATTTAGTTATTTAAAATAATTTGTTTGCTAACCTCGCGTCCAACAATACAGCGTGTTATTGTCGAAAACTTTCAATATGCTTTTTTGAATAACATTAAAAGTATGCCAATATTGAGTATCTCTCGCTTGTACTCGGTGATCATCGAATCAGGGTTATATAAGCTTAACAATAATGCCGCTTTATTGATTCACAGAGTGTGAAATACGACTACGTTTATTGGTTTTTGATACATGTCGTGTCTTAACATTTTTGTTACTAGAATCCAAACGCTCTTGAAATACTGATCAAATGAAAGACTTGCAAGAGGTGGGGGCAGTAGTGGATTCACTCCTGCTTTTGCCACTTTTATACGCTGTTTACCGGAAACATTTCAAGTAATTTTACAATATGACTTAATGAATTTCCTCCCGCAATGATTTATGTCATTTGTGGTAGTATGATACGCATTTTAATTGTCTTTTCATCGTCGATGCTTGATGATTCTTATACTTACAATCAATGTTACCTCTAAGGCAAGAGGTTAGCTGCGCGGAAATTTCAAAGGCTGTGCGGACCGATCAAATATTAATTGAACAACTGTCTTGAAGTGCGCGCCAACCCGGAATGAGTGCACGGAGGCGCACAGCTTAGAGGGAACGTTGCTTACAATTTATTAAGTAATCCGCTTATAGGATAGTCACCATACTTACTCAAGTCTTTGACTGTCGTAACTGAATTGAATAACATATGAACTTCTGATGTATTGTATGCCGCTGCACTTTTCTAAGTCAAATGTATCATCGGAGAATAATCTACGATGTTTCCAGTAGATTTATAAATAATTACTTTAAAACTGAGAAAAAAATTACGAGTGAGAACTATATTCCTATAATTTTTTGTGCCTCAATCTAAAATCCTAAGTACAATGAAATATATATGCATTTTAAATCCAAAACTTTTTACAGACGCTTTGTAGATATTTCATGGTTTTTTTTTGTACGTTTATATAGTAACAATTATTATTATTCAGTTGTATTATGATTTTGATAATAAAGGATTTTGCTTCTTAACTATTTTTTACTAAATATTTAACGAAGACGTGTATCTTAAATTTACTATATAAAATCATTCTAAGACGTTTATTGTAAAACTACACATAAATAAAAATGATCATGCAAGATTAGATGTTAATTTATGCGCTTTCTGATAATATTCCTAAACTTTATACTGAAATAAATGTAAGTTATTATTTAGAAAGAAAAAAAACTGTTTGGGAATGATTATTACACACTTCTTATATAAACCTGAATTTTTCACTTGATGTAATACGGATATTTAAAAAAAACGTTTGGAATTATGTCGGCGAGGGCTTTTCGGTTTCTGACTGAATATGGCAGCTTAAAATACTGTTTTTTTATTATAAATTCTTTTTCCAACCATGTCTACTCCTAATAAGGATAGTGCTAGGACAGAATTAGTAGTCAGCTAATCACTCTTTCTAAACAGCTGCTTTTAGGATCAGACGACTCGGAGGTAATATAGAGATCACAGATATCCATGCGAGAGTACATTCAGTGTGAATTTTTTTTTATTAAAAAATTAAATTATTGAATTTTGCTTTAAGCTAGCTGTTCTTTGCCGAGCTGCTAAATCGCAAATACTTTTAAGACACCGTTGTCTTGAGTACATTCTTCTTCTCTCCTTGTCATTCAATAATTGGGATCCAGGATCGTTCGCATCGCAATTCAAACACATGATGACATCTTCTTCGTCACATTCAGCACACATTAAAAATGGTGGCATTACTCCAGTGATGTCTCCTATATCACTTTCTACTGCGTTGGTAAACTGGTCTTTTCATTGACACGTCTAAAGGATTCCAATTCCCTGCAACCATGTAGCAACAGTCTTTTATATTAATTTTCTAACGAAAGCTGATAAGAGGCTTTTTCACTGTTTTAGTGTGCTCGCAATAATTGTCGAAGCATCTCTTTTCGATGTTAAAAAATCAATTCACTTGAATGTGTACTGCGACCGAAGAAGACTGTTGATTTTCAAAGGAGTGATTATTAAATTACCTAACCTTAAATTATTACCCTCTAAAGCAGTGCTTCTACCCCCATCCTTTTTCATTCCACGGCCCCCTAAATCTGAAAAAAAAAATCCGCGGCCTTCCTCAATACAAAACATGTTCTGCGGCGGCTCCCAATCTGGGAAGCACTGCTCTAAAGCAGCGATACTCATCCTTTTTTTTGTCTGGGCTGCATTACGGTTTTTGCTACATTACGTGGGCCGCAGCATATTCATAGCAATACATAAATATAGCACATAATGTAGTGACATAACATAAATGTAAGGAAACAAAAATAAAATTGTATCCAAAATACTCATTTGTCTATGTAAATTTTTGCAAAAAATACCAGATGTTTGAAAAAGCATCTGGTGACTGATTTTTTTGGGCCTCACATAAAATCTGAATGGGCTGCAGGTTGCGTATCGCTGCTCTAAAGAGAGATGTCTTGCAACTGATTCCAATTAAACACCTTCTAAAAGAAACCTTGTTAAATATTTGGAAGGTTTTTAAATATTAAGAGGTGAAGCCAAAGTGGTGTTTTAGAAAATAAAGTTAGATGCGCTGTAATATTCTACACGTCTTAAATTATCGTAAAAGTGAAGTAACCTCAGTTAATACACATTTCAATAGTGTTATGTCTGTAAAACAAAAATATACAATCCACCAAAACACCAAGTAAAGACGTGATTGTACTTTAAAAGTCCAAGAAAGATGTTTTAGCATTTTACTGGTTGGCCCACTTGATCTCTAGAGGGTTCATTTTATTTGGCTGTTTGGAGTAGACATGGTTTCAATGAATTCTTATAGAGATAAGCTTCACAATTTGATGTTTGAATAATCAAAGCATAAAATTCTTGTTTTAACGTTATAGGTTTATCTGATTGTATGTTTATAATCTTTCTGAAATACCTTTGTTAGAATTCCGTCAGCATAATTTATTAAAGTGATATCTCTGCCTATTGGAACGTTCAAATTATAATAAAAATTGCTCTGTCGAGAGATATTTTCATGAGAGCAATAACCGCCGTTAGCTTCAAAGCCATCTCCGTTTAATATGTACCTTACCAAAGTTGACAAGAATAGTTATTTTTGAGTAATCATTTAAGACGAGGCAACGTGAGGAGGGGTATGCTCGGGGTGGCCTTTCTTTATAATAAGCCAATAGCTGCTAAGAATATGCTAGAATAATGTTACAAAAAAAAAATATATCGCAAACACAAAAAAAAATATTAACTCCGCGGAAGATGATAGAAATTTTACGATATCGTTCGCGGCTCGATTTTCTAACGAGATTGTTTCCGAGCACTTGTAAAAATTAAGAACAATAAAAAAAAATTATACAAAGTAGTAAGATTCTGTTACGAAGACAAACACAATGGAAGCGATTCGTCATTATTAATTTGCGTATTTAATTAAATAACCTTTGTGTTCGTTATCTTCTTTTTCGAGGTGGCAGAACTATTTTCTCATGCACTTAGTTTTTTAAATGATATCTCGTATGATGCTGAAAATATGTAGATTGTTTTACAAATTGTGTGTATTTAGAACTGTGTCCATTAAGCTACTTACTTAACAGATGATTCCGATATCAACCATCGTCATCATACGCCATTCAGCTGCATACTTGTGTGCTAAAATAACAAGCTAAATCAATCAAATCAAATTAAATTAAACATATTTATTAGTAATGAATCGAAATGACAGTTGCAATCTGAAAATCATAAAATTTGGATGTCCTGGTGATGATAGGAATGTTTGGTGAACCTTAATAAATCAATAGCTTAGTGGACGCATCCGATATGAGTGATTGTATTTCTTGTAATATATTGAATTTATGTTTTATTCGGACGACAGTTTCGAGTATGACAACGTATTTATAATGTAATATTTATCTTTATCAAAGCCGCACAATCAATCCACAGTACACCCCAAGTGTTTCCGTTTAATCATGTAACATTCTATTATGCCTACCAAAACAAAGATTCACATCTTGGTAAACATTTATATATCTGTGAATTACGCAGTATTATTTATAATCCGGCATAATAAGAGTACTGAAAAATTGTGTATTTCTAATGGATTTTATGAAGCAGAATTATTAGTATTCTTTAACAAAGCATAATAATTATTATTGAGTTGTAATTTAGTCTTCTTCCTGTCTTTCCATCAGGAAATAATAGTGATTACCTAAAAACTGAAAGGATGTGGTTATGGTGTGGTGATTTATCTTTTTAGAATACTATAGAAATCGGTATAATCTTACAAATATTGCTTAAATAAACAGCGTAATTCATAGTTAATGAATGTTAAAAATTAAACCATTATAAAAGAGTACGGTCCTGTTTTGCATGTTCTGCGAATACAAATACTCAGGAGCGGCCAGAGAGTGTTTAATATGCACGCTGCACGCAACGCCCTGGAAACGTTGCTCACTGAGGCCTAAGGAATCAATAGCGTTACTATATTTTGAAAGATCAAATATATCTTTTTGCGATTATTCATGGAATGCATGTTTTCAAAAATAGTAAATGGCTTATTTCCCACTGTTAATTTCTTTTATTTTATCAACTTGTTTAATGGAAAACTAAATGAAATATGTTGGTACATGACTGATCTAAAAATGTGGTCATTTTTTGTGTTGCTTTGGCAAGGAAAAACATTGTTACTTGTACATACAAATGAATCTGTTGAAATTAAGATAATATTACAGAAATTAAAACAATAAGGAATAATGATTCAAATGTCATTTCAAGTTGGCAATTAATCATCGAGTCTCAACCGATTCTGATTTAATGAATTTCGAATTGCGTCAATAATAGTTCCGCTACCGTGGTTGATTTGTAATGATCACTCGATTTACTTAAAATTTCCAATATTTTATTTTGTAAGGAATCTAACGTCAACTTAAGTCATTTATTTTGTGCGTGTGGTTGCATAATTTTGATGTTTTTGTCTATTTATAGTGTTTTATTTTTAAGGTTATGTGGATATTTTTTTTAACACTGTTTATTGGTTAAATCCCCGAACTGAAAATGATTAATTATACTTTCATTATTGTATTTTTTTATAAGAAAAGCTTTTCAAATATACAAGCACTCAGTTGAGATGCCAATTAATTTTATTTTAATAATCTTTTATTCCCTAAATCAATCCTTATACACCCATCGCCACAAACTCGTCAGTAAATAGTATATACACTTAACGAAAAGCTGCAACAAAGCTGGTACAAAACGCTAATTTTGTGACTAAACCTCCAACTTGTCTAATAGTGTATTGAAAACAGGTAAGGTACCAACTCCACATTCTTCAGAAAGTTTCAATGTAGATTCCTCCAAGTACAACTTTCTTGCAGTCGCAAGAAAGCATTTCCATGGATATCTTCTTTTTTAAATATTATAATTTCATATAATGCATTTCCAATGAAAGTACTTGGATATGTGTAAAAATATCGGCCGAGGTGTAAATCAATGCGATCAATCAGTTAACAATACAAGTAAATAATGTATATCTTTGAAAAAAAATGTATAGAATTCGCACACAGATTATTGGTAATTTACTGTGTATAAATGCATCCTAAGCACAACAGAAAGCACAGCAAAATTCCCTCTAACCGATGGATTAGTAATCGATTTTAAATGGCCATCTAAATTATGGATCATAGTTGCAGTCGCCTGAAGTTTTCTAAACTGAAGGAGGGCATATGAAAAATTTTAGCAACCAGCTGCTGTATATTGAAATTCGTAAATTGCAACCAAATAGTATTAGTAGAAGAAACTACTGTGAGATATTTAATTTACACTAACAAGATAATGGACTGGTTTAATAATAGACTATCTTTCACTTATTTATTTATTTAATATAATCTAATGGAAAAATATACAATTTTCACAACCGGCAACAAAAATAATATATTTAATCAATGACTAGACAATTAGATGAATGTCTCTTTTAAAATGATATAAAAATATTCAATATAGGTTCAATTTAGTAGTAATGATAACCCTAAGAGTCTGGTCGAAAGAAGTACAAACGGCGAGTCCTTGTTTATCAGGCGACCAGTCAAGTGAATTAATCGGCTGCGAGGAAAGAGACATCTTCTGGAGACAGTTGAGAGTTCCTGCCACTCCGCAAGTTTCCCCGTTAGCGTCTGATTTTAAGCGCTGGTCAGGATATGAACTATAAAAAGAAATCAAACGGACATAAAATACAAACATTCCTGTAAGTAATATATGTTTTTTAAATCACATCCCCTCCCAATTAGTTAGAGTTTAATGTAAGGACTCTGAATAGAGGTTTCTCAAAAGAAGTTTCTCAAACTATTTTTAGAGAGATAAAAAATAAAAGGATGAGTAGTCTAGTAGTAGGCTAAATGCTTTTAATAACCCTCTTTTTTGAATCAGATGGAAAAGGCAGAATTTTAATTATTGAAAAATTAATTTATGACAATTTCAATACTGCAATATGAGCTCTTTGACACAACAAAAGAGCATAATGTTGACCATTTGGTTACACGTGAAAATCCATATTGCTTTATTATTATCATTAGCCTCTGCGAAAGTTATTTACTGAAGTAACAGCAGTTTGACTGGTTTCATTCTTGTGGAGGTGAATAGTAGAAATTTTGGTATAGAAAATAAAATGAAACGCAGTTATGCAGAAATACACCGATCCACAATTTGTCTCCACTTTCCGTGTAGATAAATGAACTACATTGCTTCCCACTTCAGAATACCTCAATTATCGAAAAATAAATGTTTAGACATCACACATTACAGAAACAACAAATGTTCTGCAAGGACCAGTGCCTTTCTGTATTTACTATTCGCTGTCGGGGCAGAACATCTCAACTGAGACCATCAGTCCGTTGAAGTCTCTACACATATTTTTATCTATATTGTAGAGATTTCATTTGTAGAAAGCCTACTATTTAAAAGATATGCTGCCTTACTATTTCCAGAGCATTATGTGCCCAGTTCCGGCGCACGTTACGAAGAGATCTCTATTCTGAGGAAGATGCCGGCAAAGCCACACTGTTCCATTCTTTTGCTCATTCTCCACAACCTGCCGAACAGATGATAAACATTATTTTCACATGATGCGAAAACTAAGATACATTTGTGTGCAAAAGGAAAAGGGCGCTGAGTCTTAAAAATTGAAAAATGTGTTAAATATACTCAATAATAACTGCAGTGCATATATGTACATATGTGTAAAAGAATAAAAGGACCAGTTGAATTAATGCTACTGAGAGTTGAAACACCATGTTTTTTGAATGTCCATAGGATTAGAATGGTAGGAGGGAATTTTTAACCATCACCAAACAGAAATTGTATAATCGATTGAAACAAAATTGTCATGTCCGTGGTGCAGTGGTCAACGATATCGGCTTATGTGACTGACCTCACGAGTTTGAGTCCCGGTATGAGCAGCATTTTTTCAATAAATTTCTGATCAAAGGCATAGATGGGTGTTTGTGTCTAAAAATTCCCACCCACCCTTAAAATCCTAAAATAACAGGGCGTAGCAAACCAGTAGTCCTATCTTATCATTACTCTCTTGGATAAAGAGAGGTTGAGCAACTGAGTAAGAAACAGTGCTTGTAGAAAAACTTATATTGAGCTCCATTAAGAGGAAAAGTTACATAACTTTTATTGAAAACATTCAGACTTTAAAACCCTATAGATATTACTGTTGTATCTGAAAGAATTACATAAGTAACCTATTGAATTGTACAGTTTAGATAAGGATTAGTGGTGAACTAATTGCCCCCTCAGTTTCACAGTTTACCTGCGCAAATCCTTTTTTGGGGTGTTGGGTCCGAGTATCAAAAACATGAAATTTTCCCTCCAAGGTTGCAGCTACTAACTTATTCATCGGGATATCTTTTCTATCAAATTCAAGACTGCATATCTGTGAATAAAAAGAACCACCATATCAATTAAAATAACAAACGGTCTCGGATTTCATTTTCGTAACATATCTGATCAAACAATCATCGTGAGACAGACACACCGACAAGAGCTACGTTTAATAATTGCCAAATAGTAAAATATATATTATTGTAAATGGCAGACTGGCCACATACTAAGGTTGCCTGATGGCAAGTGGGCCCCACTTTATGTTAGAAAGTATGGAAACTCAGTAATATTAAATAACTATTTGAATATTTCAATTAACGTGTGTAAAAATATACAGTATTTCATCAAAACAAATAAATATTTGCCTGCTTTAATGTAGGAATAAACAAATTTTCCATCATGTATATAGGTTAGGAAGCCCCTCCAAAAAAAATTGCTCTGGGTGGGTCCCCTTTGACTCCTGGCAAACTTCTTCTCTTCTAACAATTTCAACAGAATAAATGTAATAATTGCTGGTCACTAATTTCAGTAAAAAATGATGCGAGGAAAGTAATCATTCGAGAATTAAAACTATATGATGCATATCAAATAAAGGTATTGGATGGTACCATTACCTTTGTGATGATCGGGCACAAAATGTTCATGATAAAACTAACGGTATAAACAAAAACGCAAATCTTACCCCATTTTTCAGGTTACACTCCCAGCGTACGGCCATCATGCGCAAGTCGAACATTTTGATATCTCCGTTGTCGTAGCCAGCGCAGACAATTCTCTCTGTGTTATTAAACGAATTGCCAAAACCGACAGTCCAGCAATCTCGGCGAACCTCACCGGGATTCGGTTCCATACTGGCCACTGCCTTGTCCCTTTGACGGGGATCCCACACTTTTACAGTACCTTAATATTTAAAACAGGTTCCAATTATTCTACATCACAACAAAATATTATTAAATATAATATAACACCTAGCTTTAGTCAAACAATAATATAATCTCTCATCCGTCACCTCTCGGTTCTATTTGGAAATACAAGTGTAAGAAAAAATCATGTGAAAAGGCTTATTTATTGAGTGCATGAGCCTACAAGAGTTGAAGTGAGCCAAGTGGTATTTTAGAAAAAAAAATAGTTAGATGCGTTATAATATTCCACACATCTTAAAGTATCGTTAAACTGAAGTAAGCTAAGTTAATACACATTGCAAAAGTGTTATCTCCGTAAATAAAAATATGCAATCCACCAAAACACCAAATAAAGACCTGATTGTACTTGATTCAAGATTTTTTTACTATTTTACTAGTTGGCTCACTTTACCCCTCGGGGGCCCAATTAATACACATATACATTACATACAGACACACATTCATTAAACTGAGTGGAAATTGTGTTATATATGTTTATTAAAAAAAATGTATATTTACCATCTCTACTGCCGGTGACAATTTCAGGTGCTCCACAATTATTTGAAGTGCCTCCTATTCCATCAATTGCATTTATAATGTCCATATGCTGCTTGGCTGTGTATATTGGAACTGATTTTTCAAGATTCCTGCAAAAGTATAACATTTCATACCCGTGGTTCTTCGAGCTGCTATGTCCGGATTCAACAATTTATTTATCTGGTAGTTTTTTAATTTACATGTATAAACTGTCCTGTGAGATTACTTTTGGACATTTGTAACTTTGCCCAGAATATCTGCAGTGAACATTTTCATGCCCTTGATAAATTCAAGAGAACAAAGTAGTTTTTCGCAAACTAAAAAATGTTTGGCAAATGCTAAAAATTTGAGAACGAAAATAAATCAAAAAAATACTCTAATGTTTACAATTGAATTAATTATACAAATCTAAGAAACGTAATTATCTCTGATTACTGTCAGAATAAATGAAAAAAATGTATATAAAATCCTATCTTAACTAAGATGTGTAAGTCGTTACATATTATAACTTCCAATATTTTTTATTTTTAAAAGATAACCTACTACAATATTGATTATCTTAAAGAATAGCGTTGTGAGGCATTGATGTTTAATCGAAATTGCTGCCAACACAGAAATCCTTCAAGAATTATTTGTTTTAATTAATTATGCAAATCTAAGAAGCGTTATGATCTTTGATTACTGTCAGAATAAATGAAAAAAATAAATGTATATTCAATCGTACCGATTTCACCGCGAAATCGTTAATATTGGAAGCTATGTGTAACTACTTATACATCTTAGTTATGATACGATTGAATATACATTCTGTGTTGGCGGCAATTTCGATTAAACGTCAAATGCTTCACGACGCTATTCTTTAAGATAACCACAATGTTATTGTTTTAAACAAAAATTAAAGTGAATATATGTGAATAGAGGAGGGGAAGCTAAGGTCAATCAAAAATAACAGTGCCCTGACAGTTTTTAATTTAGCACTACACGATGATAAGATAATTGTACAAGTTTACTTACCATATTTCCAAATTTCCTGAAAAATCACCAGTCGCCAGATGTCTTTCTTTTAAATTGCTAGCTCCAAATGTACAACACTTAAAAGCGTTCGGGTTTTCAATAACTTTTACCTGTTTGGCCTCTCCCGATTCTATTTCATAAATCTCCATGGTGCCGGTTCCTTTCGGCTGGGATCCGATAACCAAAAATTTGGCAGAACATGGTATCCATTTGCAGTCAAATAGTGAATAGTTTAAGTTTTTTTCGATGTGCGTAATTATTTGGGGCTTTTCAATTCCCTCCATGGTTTACAGCTGAAAACTATTCACGGGAAGTAACTAGATTCTATCGAACGACTTTGGTAAACTTTTTGACAGCGGTAAACAGCATTGGCAAAACAAAACATTTTGTGACAGTTGTCAGGGCAACCGATGTGGCTACTTAAAAAAACATTTTGTTTTAAATTCATTATAATATTATGTATACTTGCACTTAATATTACAGTAGAACCTCGATTATCCGGACCTCGATTAACCGGATTTTCGATTATCCGGATTGTTTTCCGGAACAATTTTTTTACGAATTTGCTAATTTTCTCGTGGCGAGTTGATCCACCGTTGTTTACATATGTGATGGAGTACATACTATTTTGTTCGTTGTTGCGCGTTTTTTGAAATCGAAAAATCTTCCGGTTGAATATTACCATCAGAAAAAAACCAGGATAAATGGTGAAATTTTTAAAATCATTCCAAAAGTAAAAACTATCAAAACTGCATAGATAAAAGAGGAAAAACATTATTATTACTAGATAATGCATAATCTGGCCTATCAATAGAATACCTAAACCAGATCGATGAAATGTTTACGTTAAAAATTCTTAGAGATGGAATTTCTTAAATTTGTCGACAGTGAGAAAATCATGGACCAAATTCTTGAAAAGACTATCAGTTCAAGTAACACACCAGAAATTGTTATAAAAGACATTATAGAAGCAATAGCACAAATTTCAATGTACTGAATGTATCGAAGAATATGTTACCAAGTGGTTAAATTTTTATGCGAACGATCTTGGATTTCAAATTTTGAATGATGTGAAAATAATTAAGGAAATATTTGTCTCAGCAAGATCAAGAAGACAAAAAAGAAATATGCAAAGAAAGAGATATTGGTCCTGCTCATTCAAAAGATTTTCAGTGCTTAAATGTTGCCATGAAGTGGTTTGAGAGCCAAGAAGAATGTATCTCAGGATAATTTATATGTTTTAAAAGTATTTGCGATTTAGCAGCATCGAAAAAAACAGCTAGCTTATTTAAGCAAAAACTAATAAATGAATTTCTAGATAAAAAATAATTTAATACTAAAGCTTTATGTTAATCTAGACAAATAAAAAATATTTACACTGATTGTACATGTCTTTCGGTGTAAATTATGATTTTCTTCGATTATCTGGATTTTTCCTTATCCGGACTACCTTCATCCCCAAATAGTCCGGATAATCGAGGTTCTACTGTATGTATACAAACATGTAGTTTTAGTATATAGAATACTGTTTGGGACGCGTCTTAAACAAAACTAAAAAAATATCTATGTTATAATACATAAATAATTGCCATTAAAGCAAAATATTCACATTATACCTGTGGAATTAGTTGCGACGTTTACAATTCCTTATTACATGCTTAACTTCCTGTTAATGTGTCAAATAACATTAAATGTAGAATATGGTAGTTATTTTGTAAGAAAATAGTTATTTGAGATGTTTTCAAAATTCAAACAAGATAGACTTTGTCTTGAAATCGTTTTCCTAACTACTGTCATAAAAACTTCTATCATAGCTCAATCTTAAAGGAAAAGATTCACATATTAAAACAACAACTTCAAGTAATTATCATCATTTTTTTTATTTTTCGTAATTTTATTTATATACAAACATTGTTTTGACGAAAAAGACAATATTTAGATTATTTTTATTCCACGCATAGTTTTCTCTTCGTTATGGTAAAAACGTTTTACTGTAAAACTCAAACTGTGAGTTTGTGCGATGTATGTTAATTCCAAGATTTATGTTTAAAAACAGCATTAATCTATTTAAGAAGACCCGTGTTAAGCAATTTTTATTCTTACTAGACATATTTACAAAAACAAACACCTAACCTAAAATACTATAAATAATTACATTTATAAATGGAATATATACTTGTGTCTCATTTAGATCAACCGAGAACCGAGAGAGTGAACTCGGCCGAATATAAAACAATTTGAACGCGACCCACGGAACTTTGCCGAGCGATCTGACGAGTGATTCAAGTGAGCGAGTGAATAGAAAATGCTTATATTTCATCGGCTAAATATACCCCCACCGCTAGTAGCGCGCATTAGCTCGTGTTATAGGCTAGTCTGAACAGGCGTTGTTGAATTGATCGAATCGCACGTATGTAAAATGAACTGAATCGCTAAAAACGCGTATAGATGATTACTCAATATTGTTTCTCGGTCCCGTACTTGGTTTATCTAAATAAGACTTTACTTTTAAATGGAAGACAAAATACTTATAATACTAATTGTGTGTTAATAATAAGTCTCTTGATCACGGATTCCCAACATGTGAGTCGTGGAGTAACTTACCAACAAATCGACACAATGCAAAAATTACCGTTTACAGCAATATTTACAACACTTGAACAAAGATGAGTTTTTCTCCCAAATTAGTAAAAAAAATACAGGGATCCAAAACTGCCGACACTGTTATATTGTGTTTTGTCTTTTGTTTTAATTAACCTCTGCATTTCTCTGTAACAGTTCATTTTCAGCAGACTGATTGATTTTGGCGTTAAAAAGCACTTCGCAATCTAACAATCTATGGAAATGTGGAAATGGTCACGCGTTGCTCAACTACAATACAAGGAAGCGGTGGGCTGCTAATACGCTAACAAGAGGCTCGCTTAATCTCAAAGCAATTCTCGGTGTTCTGGGGAAGGAGTGAATTTTTTTACCACTCCTATGCAATTATATGCAATACATAAATAAGCAGTCGATTGTTACTTAATACATTTATAATATGTAAGATTATTCAATTTACCGTAAACTTATCAATGTAAACAGCTAAACATGTACAACTGTGTATACTTAAGCTGTCTTAGATAATACGACTTACTGATTTGATCTGAGAATATTTTTTACTCGTAAATGTTACAAGGGACTCGCCGGCAGTAGTAAAATGTATAATGTCCTCCGAGCCCACCCCTGATACAAGGGGTTATGTCTTAAGAATGATTGGGAATCCGCGACCTAGATCATGATAATATCATTACCTAATGCGTTTTATACTAAAATAGTTTATTTTATTTCCATCTAATAAATGTATTACAACTTTCACTAGATAGATTTTAAATGCTTTTAGCGTTTTTGTAATTCATGATGACAACATAGTGAGTGACCTTGTCTTATATTGAGGAGAAAAGCTATATTGCAAAATATTTTACAAAACACGTTTAGTACCTTCATAATAATTTTTCGTACTAATGCGAAAATATTATTGTAATTATAAATACGAAAATATACCAGTACAATATAAACATATTTTTCTTTCGTTACTTTTGATTAAAGATTGTAAAACGATGATGGCTGAAAAGGGTATTCTTTTATATTTCCGCCCTGTCCTGTCTCAACCCTGCATGTGGCTATTTTGGGTCTGGCTATAATCAGTGGCGGATTACCCTATAAGAGCAAGAGGCACGCGTTTGGGGCCTCTAATTCTTGGGGGCCTCAAAGATAGCATATATTATATAAACCCTTACATTTTTATTTCAGTTTTTAATATTCATTATTATTCTACGAAAAGGTTTGCAGCACTTATATGTTATTCGAAAAGCAGGGCCTCCAAAATGTATTGCGCCTAGGGCCTCCAAAGTGCTTAATCCGCCACTGGATATAATGTTATGTATCTATGGACACCAGGATATCTCAGGCTCCAAAAAGTGTCTAGAAGGAAGGTTCGGCGCCCTGAGGTCTCTGGGTGGAGGAACAGCGCCGTGGAGCAGCTCGCACATGAATCCGATGTAAGTGATGGCCAAGCGAAGTGTCTCGATTCGCGAAAGACGTTTTTCGTAAGCAAACGTAGGAACCTAGGGTCAAAAAAGTAAGCAAGGTTATTCAGATGGTAATAGCGATTCAGATAATATTAAAGTACAACTAAAAACCAACGTTCAATTTTTACAAAAAATATATTATAGTACGCCAGTGGTTTCCAACCTTTATGTTACTGCGCCTCCCTTTGAAGAAAAATAATCTTCGCGCCTCCCCATTCTTTATTTTATCTCTCCCTTTGTACTATTCCACGCCTCCCAGGTTGGAAATCGCTGTAGTACGCTCAACTCTTTTTTTACACATTGTATACGTTCCACAAAAAACCGTGCAAAAAAGTGATAAAATTTATAACAAAATTAAAGATGGGTTCCTTAAAAAAACAAGTTGTTTAAAAAAATAGCAACACTGTCGTAAATAAAATCGTGTGAAAAAAGGTAATAGTGAAGACTCAATATGTAAATTAAGCAAAACATTATTCATAATATGTGTTTTCAATAATATTCATCGCTACTCGATTATATGCGGGGTTCTTTTACGAGGGACTGGACGTAAATCGCTTTCATCGCAAGAAATGTCTTGACACATCTAATTTGTTAGGACAGTGTTTCCCAACCTTATTTGTACCATGCACCACTTCGATGCTTCAAAAATCTCCATGTCCCCCTTCCCCAATCAAAATCTTATAGTTGGGTATGAACAGTGGCGTATTAATCACATGAGAGGCCCCAGGCGGAATAAAATTTGGAGACCCTGTTATTCGAATTTCATAAAAACGTCAGAAAATTCAGTCCTTGAGCTTGATGTGAGTTGCAAAGAGTTTTTAGATAAGGTACTAGTTTGGTCAATTTAATTGTAAGTCTCCACGAATTGTGACATCCAGACGATTCCTTTCTTTTTAATAAGAAATCATTTTCAGTGTTAATGCCGTATTCAACTAAATGTGATAACGGGAATGGCAACACTAATTTTCGAGCTAAATTTGTCATAATTGAGTATTTTGTTTGAAAAAAATTATCGAATATTAATGGTTTTCGCGTTGCCCCCCAAAACATTGAAATTGAGAAACACCGTGTTAGGATATAATGAAATCTTTTATTTGTTATGACTGTCTGGTGTCGTTAAATTTCTTGTAATTAGAAAATCCGCTATCGGCTTCTATGTTTTTTGTTTTTGGGAAACGTTTTAGAACGAATAATTCGTGTAAAAATATAGTATTCAATCTTTTTGATGGACTGTGTTATTTTAAAACCATATTAAAAAATAATCAAGTGTATATAATGAATACACCCATACCTCGCTTTACGGCCTAGATACGTTCCACGAAACTTGGCCGCAAAGCGAAAAGCCGTATAAGGAATCAATTATTCTAATACAAATTCAATGGGATCGGTTCCAAATTTTTTAAATATGTAACATGGTTTATCATTCAAAATGCATTTTATCTTTTGGCGTGTTAATCTCGAGACATTCTAAGGTGCAGCAGATTGCAAATATGTTTTAATGTCTTCTTTTTTATCGCGAATAGTTTGAATGGTAGATTTCAAGTCCAATTGCCTTGCAAAATGCAAAATTTGTAGCGAAATGCCGTATAAAGAGCGGCCGTATAGCGAGGTATGGGTGTAGTATATTTATTTTATTCAGTTTATACGCCGCCGTCGCTCTGGCAAGAAAGCTGATTTTTCTAGGTAGAAAATACTACAACACCACTAAACAAATCTCTGCTAAATATGTATCTTTATCATATTCAATTAAAAATGCAGTAAATAATAAAAACCCGTAAAACTTGATAACTTTCGAACAATGAAAGTTATACGATCACAAGTAAAAATAGTATTTTTAATTCCTGTATTTTTCTAACGATATTTTGAAGTAATTGGGATTGTTTCAATGTTATAAAAGTCAATAAATATTAGCGGGTTCAGATGATACAACATTAAACGCGAGTTTTTTTTACGCTGCTGGCGATTATGCTTTGATTACAATTTATATTCATAAAAAACTGCAATGATAAATAGAAAATTGATTGATAACACAAAAACGTTAGTGGGTCGACTTTTTTAAAACAGTATTTTGTAATATAGATGATTCAAAGATCACTGTCTTGTCAATGTATTTGATAGTAAAATGATTATTTATTAAGATATTGAAAAAATCATCTTTCTAGCACTTTTAGTTTTTTCAAAGAAAGATTTTTTTACCTGGCTTGAAAAATCGACTATTTGTGATAATCACCAAGCGAAATAACTCTGTCATTACGTTTGGAGATTCTCATTCGCGTACAAAGTTTACGAAATAATATTTAATTAAATAGTGAAAGCGTTGTTTTATTTACTATTATATTATAATGAATTTTGTTAGAAAGTCTGTGACTGGAATCTCTATATTAATTACATAGTTTAAATTCCACACTATTACAATTAAAGTGATGTAACATCTTACAAGGTGATGAATCAAAGAATAATAATATAATTATAGCAATACATTTCTTCAACCAAATGAAGAAATGATCTCTCAAGCATGTAATTTTGAAAAAAATGTTGTTCTTGTGACAAAATGGTTAATAATTGAGGCGTCCAAAACCAAACAGGTCCAAAAATTTCACTTTAAATTTTTCAATTGAGTGGAAAGTTTTTTTGACTACTTTTTAACGAAATTTTTATTCGAATTATCTTAAATAACTATGAAAAACAGAGACATTGCTAAACGAAATTAAATCACATTATGTTGAGCGTTTAAATTTTATACAAAATACCAGGGGTGGGCTGGAGGGGACTCGGAGGGGCTCGCGCGAGCCCCTTGTAAATTTTTGCTAAGGCCGTAGAGCCCCTTGTTAATTGAAGACAAAACGATATTCTCAAATCAAGTTAGTATATAACTGCAATTTCTGACTTATATATTATCTACGACAGCTTCAGTATACACAGTAGTACTTTTTTAACCATTTAGATTGATAAATCTACGCTAAATTAAATGCTGTTTCATATTATAAGTGTATTAAATAACAATCGATTGCTTATTTAAGTATTGCATTTAATTGCATAGTAGTGATAAGAAAATTAACTCCTTCCCCAGAACACCGATAATTGCTTTGAGAATAAGCGAGCCCCTTGCTAACGTATTGGCAGCCCACCGCTGCAAAATACTGAATTACATTCAGTCAACTGATTCAAAATCTGCGATCCCTCGATGAGTTGAGCATGATAACAAGATACCTTTGACTTGGTCACTTTTGATAGTAAAATCGTTACTAATTAAAGTTGATTTTCATGCACTTGTTGTACAATTTCAAAACTACAACATAAATTGAATTGTAGCTATTAAAATTACTTACTGGAATTAATGAAAAAAAAATTAAATCAGTAAAAACATGACGTGTTTCATACTTCCCATCTATTGAAAAAAAAACATTTCGGCAAAAGAGTCGTGTGTCACTGGTTTTTACATAAACAAGTTGTGCAACTAAGTAATCGAGTACAATATCATTTTGTTTACCTTTCTTCTAAGTTTATCGAAGGCTTCATTGAGGTTGAACATGCGACGCCTCTCTCGAATATTAGCGGCGCGACGCTGTGCGACGGACGCCACTCGACGCCTTGGCTTTTTACTTCCGCCGGAAGAAGACTGCCCTCGTGAGCCGCTGCGGGATCCGACTAATCCTCCACCACCCCAAACTTTACAAATAAAAACAATAATAATATTTATTTGTCAATGTATTTTTTTAATTCAGAACGAATTGACTATTTCTGATTTTTTTAGCGATTTTTAATTGATATATGTAATAAAATATATTTTTTATTTTAAAACTAAATAAAAACAATAAACTTACTGTCGATTGAAATATTGTGTATTATTTAATTATATCACTTTTTAGGTGTTATATCTGACAATTTTTGGTGGAATGATATTACATATATTTTAAACAAATATAAAACATTTTTTCTCCTTTTTCCAAACATTGTTTATAAAGAATATAACCGGGCCCGCTTATAACGAGCTATCTGCTTTTTTCTGTCACGTACAGATAGTCAATGTTCAATTAATATATGAGGACCAAACATTCAAATGATGATTTTTCCCACAAATACAGAGCTTGGGAAATGATGATTTGAGTGTTGGAGAAATCACGGTTTGCTTGATTGTGTCAACTTTATGATTTAATTTTATATGTAAAAACCTTTTTTTGGATACTAATTGTGATTTCCATTTATAGATTTTATTATAGACTATCAGAACTGATATTAAACGGCATTTTTTTAACATTTGTGACAAAACACTTTTTGAATTTATGCTCCTCGTATTTTGAATTTATTTGGCGGTAACTTGTGAAAATTATTTTTGAATTCAAAATTAAATTTGATAACTTTGTTATTTCACTGGTTGCGTCACAAATAATTGTGACACGTGTGTCGCCTTTTTGAGAAGCAAGCGAATCAGTCTGAAAGTGTTTCTCAGAAAAGCGAGACACGTGGCAACATTTGTAACACAATTAGTAGAATAGCAAATTTAATTTTACATCATTAAGACCAATATTTATTTGTGGTGTCAATAAAGCAATGGCATGCCACATAATTTATCTACAATAAATAAGTTTTGTCAAATAAAATGAATATTAAAGATTCACAACTTGCTAGCTTAAATATTTTTTATTAAAAATTAATGTTTATTGAATCTTAACTATGGCACTATGGTAAAAAAAATCAATCGTGTTTCAAGATAACTTTTAATTGCAAAAGATAAGCGGTTGGGTTTTGAGTTTGAAATTTACCGTAGACAACTATCCATAAATACTATTATCACATTGAGTACTTTACGGTGCATTCACGTACCTAAATCTGGATGAGGGAAACCCGCCAGCAAATCAGGATAGGCTGGAGGCTGGTGGTCTGCCCATAATGCTCCATATCCTGACAGATCGTTGCTCTATGCAACATCATAACAATATTTTAGATACATTTAGATCAGTGGCGTAATATCCCATAAGCGCAAGAGACTAAAGACCTCGGAACCTTAGGGGCCTCAAGAATCAACAATTTAACTCAGACATTTTTATTTTAGGTAGAATTCTTGTAAAATTGAAAAAATGATTTTAGGTGAATATAGTATATCGATGGCCATACGTTGACAACACGTCACCGACATTTTTTCATAAAATGAGTTATGCGTATCATTTTCTTTGTTTTTTCAAGCTCTATTAAACCATTGACATCTCGTAATGTACAAAAAATATTTTTTATTGAAATTGTTCTAAAGTTGGAAACACGTAATAGAAAAAAAGGCCCACCAAACTGCCAGAAGATAGTAGAAGAGCTACATCGTTTTCCTACTATTTGAAAATAGGTGAGAACAAATTCTAACATGTTTACTGCAACATTTTGTATTAGAGAGCGGAAAATCCGTAACTTATAATGTTTCTATTATTATATTATGAAGTTAAAACAGGTGCAATGAATTGATCAAAATACTTGGAATTGTTTCCTCGTATCATCATAAAAGAAGAAATAAAATTAAAATTGCTAACTCGTATCAAACGTTCTTGTTAATAGAAAGTTTATTTAATTAATATTGTATCAACAAATTATTTTTAAAATACATAATAATTATTTAACTCCAAAGTGTCTTTCATTTTCATTGATTTCCCAATACTTATTTATGTATACAGTTTTTTGGCTCTACTGTAAAGTTGAACAAATGTCGGTTACGTGTTGTCAACTTATGTCCATCGATATATTATAGTCAATGCAATGTTTTTCAGTTTATGAGAATGCTTTCGAGATTTTAGATTCAAATTAAATATTTTGAATTGTAAAAAATTACGAATATAAAAATCTCAATAAAACTTTACGGCGTTTTTTTTTTATATCGTTGCAACCAACTAAATAGCAAGAATATGGATCTATACCGATGGAAAACGAAATGGGAAGAAACGGTAAAAGGGTTAAGAAAAGCTACTAAAAGGGGATTAACTTTTGATTTTAGTTTTATTCAATTGAATGGTATTCTGCTTTCAGTAAAATATTCTTTTAAAGAGTTGAAGGTCAATCAACAACTCGAAACTTGAATGTTTAAAAAGAAGTGCAGCTAATTTTGACAATATTTAGTATATCGACTGTGGAAAGGAAAAAGGACGTAACCCGATCGCTTTTTTTCAATCATCACAATGTATCGAACTTGATACACGTTCTACCAAAAGGATGTAAGCTTCAAATGCCGAATTAGTATCTAAATTTGGCTTTTAAGTTTGAAAAAAGATGAGCTTGTGAAAATTGAAACCATGAAAAGAGACTGAAAAAAAGGTTTTTCCTAGATAATTTCTTTAATAAATACTAGATTATGTCAATTAAACACAAGTTTAGAGTTCTTCGTGCACTTCAAGGTTGTGTATATTTATTTCATAATTTGCATATGGCCCAAAATCATCAAAGACGTTTTTTGTGTCTCTTGTAAAATTTGCTATATGTGGGCTACGTCCTTTTCATTTCCACAGTCGATATATATTGAGAACAAAACGTCAGATTGTCTTATAATAATTTTAAAACTTTAATAAGAAATGAAATCTGTTTTTTTTCAACTGTAAAATATTCAATTTATAAGCAATACATCCTTTTTGAAGAATATTGTTGCAATATAAAAGACAATTTAAATCACATTTTCCAGCAAACAATAAATAACAATAAACCATTTGAAATTTTTATGTAGTATTTTTTTTTAATACGAAATTGTGATACTTACAGGACCATTATTCCAAACGTGCACAGAGTCACTCTGCATAGACATAATAAAATAAAATAAAATTTATTTATATGACACTACAGTAGTTAATTAATATTATTATACTGACAAAGAGACTCGAAATATAACCAACCATCTTCACTGAGACTTGACTTCGTATTGTAACAACCGCCGATCTATATCACAATAATAAAATTTCATTCCGAAGAAAACCTACAACCAAACACAGTTAACATACCTGTTTTACACGTGAAAATAACACCCTTATATCAACATATAAAACGAACTTAAATAGCGTTGTTGTAATTGTGATTTAGGCTTTTATAGATATGTAGTGCGTTCGTGCAACCCTGATAACAGGTTGACGCAATACGATTGGCTGGATTTAGAGGGGAAGGAAAATTAATTTTCTTATTGGTTTGTTTTGCGTGTGGGTGGAGCTTTACAGATGGAAAATTTGCAATGAAAATCAAAGGAAATATACATATTTCAGATATTAAATATAGGGAACATATTAAATGGTCAGAATTTAAATCAATTTTTGGTCAGAATAAAAGTATTATACGGTCAGAATATTTTATAACAATTTTGGTTAGTAGGTTAGGTTAGGTTTTTTTTTAATTTTGATATTTTGAATAATGACTATTTATTCTGGCCGATATATTATGACCATTTAATATGAATTCTGACCAATGTTATTTAATTTCTGACCAGAAAAATACGAGCCTTAAATATATATTATAGAATACAGATATTTTTTTAAATTATTTAGTTTCGTTAGCTAGAAGTGAGTAAGCAGGTGATGAAAAATGTATGTAGAGTAGTGTGAAAAGTGTGGTTAAATTTAACAAAAATGGCGATATGTTAAAAGTCCTATATTTATCCGTCATAAACTTCCTCTGTGATCAAAACTAAGGGTATGGTATAATGCTTGATAAACGAGAAGATGAGTAACAGCAGTTCTCGTAAAAAACTTATATGGAGAAAATTTCATTAGAAAACCATATGTTTATGCCCACATGGGGATGAACCTGAATTAGAATAAAAAATATTTAGTAACAAGCTTGGCCAAAAGTGAGTTCCGGAACCTTTATTTTCCAAAAAAAAGCACCGAGTATATTCATATTAATATATTCTACAACGCAAAGGTCTGAGAATATTAAATGAAAGTAGAATTAGTATGTTTTTAAATATAATGCAATGAACACCCTAAAAGTGTCATTTTTTTAACTTCGTCAACAGTTATAATTTGGGAATTTTTCACAATATAATTTATAATGTTACTTTGTTCTGTATAAATATTATATTCTCTTACCAGTTGATAACGCTCGTCGTGAGCAAAACCAGTACTGATTATATTAAATAAAAGTGGAATTAGTAGGTATAAATGAGTATTTTATTTTTTTAACATAATGGCTTTCCACCAAGTATTGACAGTAGACATCCTAAAAGTGTCATTTTTGCACTCGTTTCACATGTTTTTTTTTACTCAGAACAAGTTTCGCTAATCACGAGTATTATTAACAACAGATGTCATTAACATTTTAGTTGCAGACTAATTTATCGATAAATTCTTGTAATATTTCTTGTACCATATTTCAATGTATATTGTTTTATATAAATTGTCTAGTGCACTTAATTTTATTTAAATATATTGTATTTTATTTTCATTAGTTGATAATGCTCGCGATGAACGAAACTGATTACAAAAAATATGTTTTTTCCTAAAGGGTAAATATATACATATATTACTCAGAGATGGCACGATATTTAATAAAGTATTATAATAATATGACATATTGTAAAAATATATAACTAAGTGGGCACGTGAATTAATCCGCTAATATCCGGAACAAACGGGGGATGAATTAGGAAAGGGGATGGAAGGCATGCATAATCCTTTTTATAGTGAAAGCAGTCCAATGACAAATTATTATCTGCGTAGTGAGTTTATAAAATGATAACATTTTTAGACATCAATGTTGTATTTAAAAGCTTATATTCTTATTGATTATTTTATGCCTGTGAATTGTATTGATTTTATTAACATATGTTGAGTATTTATAAACAGAACAATTGATTATATTACATTGCATACTGTTTTGTGTTGTGAGATACGACATTTATGAAAACGTGTTAGATATAGAGAGGTGGTGATTTCTAAATCTGAGATTGCGCACTGATATAAACAGATGTTGCATGCTAACCAAAACACTAAAATGACAGGGCTGAATTCAGGACTTCATGCCCAAACGTACCACTTGTTTAAGCTTACGTATCCCTGCCTCTAATTTTATCCCAAATCACATATGTTCAAAATCAAACTGTTAATAAAAGAAAAGTGCCGGAACTCAATTCTTGTAATTTGTTTTTCTTGTTCATGTCCGTTCTCAATATATATATATATATAGCTTCCTAACGGAGGCATCGCTACGAAGTTTTTTTTACGACAACTGCTTGTTGGTCAGTTGCTCAACCTACTTTTTTAAAAGATAGTAAGAATAGTGCTGATACAGAACTAGTGGTTGACTAAACACTCTCGATTTACCCTGTTAATGTTAGTATTGGAAGAGTGGAAGGGATAGATATCACAAAAATCGATCTTGTAGGTAAAATCTTAATTATGACAATTCTTTTTTTACTGTTACTTCTTTTTCACGAAATCAGGATCTTAAAAAAATATTTTCAAACATCTTTCGGCATTAAAAAATCTGAAGTTTTTAAAGAAAAACAAAAATGTAATTTTGCGAATAATGATGTGAAACATTAAAAATGTCGATAAAAAAGTGCCGGAACGCCGTTCTCCCACGATAAATGGGGAAAAACACTGTTTGTAGTTATTCCAATTTTATTTTATTTACCTTTACATTGTTTGCAATTATTATTTATTGTTGTTAACCGAATTGCTATAAAAATACTATAGATATAGTTACTTAACTGTGTAATTAAGAAGATTTCATCTTCGGTGTGATACAAAAAAAAACTTTATAACCCAGTGATTATTAAATGTGGCCACATGTCTTACCCAAGGGCCACGAAACATCACGCTCTAAGTGCTGCAAACTTCCATACAAAGTTTGTTTGTTTGTTTGTACATAGGGTTATTTTATCTGCGACTACTCGTACTAATGGTCTTCGAAATTAAATGAGCGAGCAATCAAATTTGAACAGAAGGTAAAAAACATAAGTTTTGGCATTTTAATTAAAAACGATGTCACATTTGCCAAACGTTGATTAACAATATTTAGTTGTTGTTCTCCTTAGTACGCGCCTGGAAATGGGGCGGGGATGACTTGACTTGGTATCAAAATATAAAAGCTTTATTGAAATCGATACAGTCTGGAGAACATGTTGGTAATAGTATTGACGGTGTTTTGTTCATCATATTTTGCAAAATGCAGCTAATTTCAAAAATTGTGTTGATTTAGTAATAACGTAAATATTGGTTGACTAACCAGTCGAAGCTTGGAGCCATTGAAAAAACTGATGATGGTATGTTAAATGTAATTACTGTAACTTCATTTGAAACGGAAACAAAACAATAGCCAAAAATCTAGCTGCGTTGGATTCAGAGGTGGGCTGCCAATACGTTAACTAGGGGCAGGCTTAACCTCAAAGCAATTATCGGTGTTCTGGGGGTAGGAGTGAATTTGTTTATCACTACCATCCAATTACATGCGTATTTAAAAAAGCCGTCGATTGTTACTTAATACACTTTTAATATGTAACAATATGCAAATTACCCTAAACTTATCAATGTAAATGGCTTAAAGTGTACTACTGTGTTTAATGAAGCTGTCGTAGATAATATATAAGTCAGAAATTGCAGTTATATACTAATTGGATCTGAGAATATTGTTTTATCTTAAATTAACAAGGGTCTCGACCAGGGTTGCCAGATTTCTAAAAACACAGATCGGGACATTCACTATTTCGAAGACTTTTATACATGTATACGTCGGGATTATAAAGAGACTTGCAATGCTGGACTCGGGATTTGTCGATTGAACTCGGGACAGTCAAATAGGGACGCCTGGCAACCCTGGTCTCGTCGGCCTTAGAGGATATGATCAGAGTCGGCGCCACCTTACAGGCGAAATAGGCAACCGCCTAGGGATTTGCAATTTGCGTCTGAAATATTCACAATTCCATTACATGTATGTAAATTTAAAATATGAATCCTGAAAGTCTTTTAAAATTATTTTATTAATTTTGATGGCATACACAACCAAACCTTTTAACACATTTATAGAATCAAAAAGTTTCATATGAACAACACAAAAATATGAAACTACGTTTTCCATATATTTGTATGCTTTTTCGTCTGTCTCTTCAAAATCGTAAACAAGGGGTTTCCCTGTATTCAAAATATCAATATTTTAATCTTGTATATCAGTGGCAGATTAAGTGCTTCGGAGGCCCTAAGCGCAATAAAACTTTGAATACTTTATTTTCTAGATAAAAATATAGCGTCGCGAAATGTCGTACATAGCAAAGTTTTTAAAAACTGAATTTAAAATATATATATATGTTTTCTATGTTTATAATATTATATGTTATTGTTTAGGCTCCCAAGTTTTAGAGGCCCCAAGCGCGCGGCTCGTGCTCTTGTATGGTAATTCGCCACTGGTTAAATGTTAGTTTTAGTATGTTGACATTACAGTTTATATTTTAATGCGTCAAAAATGTTGTATTTTTGTTGAATCATTCACGATGAACAACCAAATATAAGCCATGATTTCAATTTTTAATTTGATATATTTTTTTGCCGGGACTTTACTCGATTGGGTAAAGCTCTTAGAGTAGAGAGAACCATATGCTGATTGTGATTCTGTTACACAATACAATATCTTCAGAATAGCATTTTATCCCTCGTGATATTTATGTTGAAATCCAGTTATTAAGGTTTGAACCGCAATAATATTATGCCATCGCAAATCGTTTTAATGTGTCACAGTGCAATTTCTCACGGTTACAGATTTAATTAAATACAAATTATGACAGTATTTTTCTTAATATCTTTGACAAAGTCGTCCCTCCTGTTAAGAACGCTAACGTATCCCAGTGGTGAGTAACCTTTGTATTGTATATTTTTGACAGGGTGACGGTGACCACTTAGTTGATCATTTCTGTTTCACAACATACAAAAGAACTCCATGACTTCATCTGACAGTTGGTCGATATATGACTAATGTCTTTAAATATTGCAATGTATTAAACGATTAATATATTCAAAAATGAATAATGAAACTATTATACTATGATATTGTTGTTAGGAAAAGTAAAATTAAAAAGTAAAGTAATCATTATAAGTATTTTATATATTAGAATATATCTTTTTTTATGTACGCTTTTCTCCTTGTCCGCTTTTATCTTTTTCAGTTTTTTTCCTGTCCGGCTTAATTCGTTATCCAAAAATATGATCTACATATATGTCGCTACCTGGAAGCAACAGCGAAATCAAATAAAAAAAAACGTCCAAGTGTACCAATCGATTAATGGAATTAAGGACAACACTTAAATATTAAAAGAAAAATCACACTGTTGCATTTATTGATCAGTGGGATAAATAAGATAAACAGACAGGCATATATAATAATATACAAATAATCTTACCATTATTCCTTATTATAAACTGCAAAGAAACAAAATTAGCTAAGATACAAATCGTAAAGTTCAATAATCTTCAGATTGATTTCACTCGTTGTTTCTTTCATGTGGCGATGTATGGCTCTCGCGCCGAATGTTTTCTACGGCAGAGTAGTCAGTGAAGTGATTTCGCGCTCTAGTTAGGGGTGAAATCCCCCATATTGTCTGTAGCCACGTGCGCTACTGTTATGAAAATCGGCGCATCCGGAGGGGCGTAACAGCCTTTGTTTGACTCCTCGATACGATTAAGTCAATCGCAATTTCTACAAATGAGACAAATTGCGTCCAAATTTGACACGTCAATCATCTTTTACTGATTCGGTATTTTTTTGTTTTGTTTTTACGCTTACTTTTGGGGGACGAATAGGGCCCATATGAAAGAAATATTTTGGCATTTATCATTTGAAAAATTGTTTTTGCCAATTATTATACATTTAAAACATAATATGTTCAATAATTTTCCTACTTCATACTTGCAAACCAAGAAGGTATAACAGCTCGCGTTATTGTTAATCGTAACTAGTGGCGGATTAAGCACACGAGAGGCCCCAGGCGCAGTAAAATTTGGGTAAAAAATATTAATATCAGAACGAATATTATACACGTTCAGTGGTGTAGTGGGGCCAGGTCGGCGACCTGGCACCTGAAAATGAGGAAGGCGCCCTGCCACCTTTTTGACTTGTTTTTTTTATTGATTTAATTGTGAAAACGTTTTTGAGCTTCAGACGGATATAATAAAAATAAAATAGGGAAGAAATCAATGACCGACCTGGTACCTATTTATTTACTACTTCACCGCTGTATACTTTATATGATATAAGCTATTTTTGAGGGCCCTAAAATTAGGAGGCCCCAAGCGCGCGTCTTATTTGCTTATAGGGTAATCCGCCACTTTCTGTAACATAATCTCATGTTAAAATTTTACATTTTTCGACAATTGGATAGTGCCAAATATATTGCAGATCATACGATATAAGCTCGATAAGAATTATTTTAAGTCACTGGAGTTCAACTCGAGAAGAATTGACATCACAAACGCCTCCGTCTTAGTCTAAATTTACACACTGACTTCCATTAAGCACATCGGCCAAGACCTAGCTAGCTCATCATAGCAACATACGGATACCAGGCTTGTCCGGCAAGCTTGATGATTTTGCAGACCCTTGAACTAGACCACAGTGGGTGACTTTTTCCCATGGATACCGCCATACCGTTCAGACGTGTATACAGGCCCACGCCTAGCAGGTGTGCAGCATGTGCGACACTCGCAGGCGACCAAAGCTAACAAGAAAAGATTTATTTTTAAATAATACAAATACTTAAAACTTTATGTTACTTACATTTTATTTTTTTTCTTGGAGAAGGGTCAGGTATAAATTGTTCCCACCAAGGCCTATAGAAAAATGTGCAAAGTTTATTGCAACGGTTTCGGTTAACTTTACCTTGAACACAATTATAGACTTTTTTAATTGTAGTCCAAGTCTCTCCATAACCACTGACGTGACGGGGCGCTGTCTTGTACGTTCCCTTATCTCCGAATTCCTCACAAATCAAACCACCTCATTTCCATTATCCGATGCAAGCATCTGTTCTCGAAGCTAAGTATACGGTTTTTGAGTCTTCGTCAGGTGCCATGATTCGCTACCGTAAAGCAGTACCGTCAGAATACGAGCGTTGAACAAGTGGAACTTTATTTTACATCAATAAAATACACAAATGATTGTTTTTATTCAAAATTTATTTGGTAATAGTTTTTTAAAAATACAAGAATAATCAAATCTCATTGAACACATGCAGGTAAAATATATTATGAGTAAAAGTAGCATTCAATTGATCTGTTTGTTTCTTGATAGTCAATAAAGAGCTCAACTAGCGACATGAAAAATTATTTGTCATTTAAAAAACAATGTTTTACTAAAATGAATCATATATCAGCTCTGCGATACTTTTAGCATATTATCAGCGAGATCCCCGAGCCTAAAACGGTTAAGCAACTCTCTATTCTTTCTTCACAGGCTGCATCTTGGATGTGATCAACTCCATTACTTCGTGGTTGTAGGTGGAGTGCAGCATCAGACCTAGAACGCCAGCCCTAGAAAAAATATTTGCTTCATTAAACCTATTACAGTGAACATTGAATTTCGATCTATGAAACTAGGCAATCGATATGTACTACTTACTAATGGAGGCAACTCAACACAAGTTGTTCTACAAAAATTGCTTGATATTCTGTATCCGAATCTCGCTTTATTTTAAAGGGGTAAAGGATAGAAGGATGGAGTCGGGACAGCCCTAATACTTAGTTATTCCCCTTTTTAAGCCTGATATTTAGAATCTGATGGGTAGAGTAAATTTTTTAGACAACCATGCCGTTGAATTCGGATCTATAAATTGATTGAAGAATCATTTTAAGAGTGTCCATGCTGGGTTTCGAACTTATGCCCAGTTTTGACACAGGTACCTTTTACCTAAAGCCTGCTATCATGTACATTCCAGGAGAAAAGGTAAACATAAGATAAGACTGATTTTTTTACCTTGATGCCATAGCATAACGGATATTCCTTTCTTGTTCCACAAGATCATCAATCTTGAGCCAATGGCGGACTCTCTCCAAGTCAACTTCGGCCCTGCGAAGTTTCTCCCATGCATGATGCTTTAAGCAAGACTTACGGGGTGCTCTGCAGAACTCACCTGAAAAATATAATAATTAAATGACTGGAATCGAACAATGTTTAACTGCTTTATGCAATGAAATTGAGACCCCATCTTACCCGTAGGAATAAAGACATCTCGGACAAGTGGACAGCCGCAGACGTCCGTGTCACTCACTTTGGGTTCTTTACTGTGCTCAGGACACAGAACCTATAAAGTTTTGAAGATTAGTGAATTAATTTCTCAATAGTTTTGCACATCACATAAAAAAATTATAATAGCCCTCAAGTATTGCTGTATAAAAAAATCTAGTAAGAAACATACTTATAAGATGAAACAATTTGAAATTATAAAAGGCATATAAACAATCTAAATTAAATAATTCATTATTAGTTTTAAAGAATTATCTAGAAGCTATTACTTCAAATTTAGGCATAGATTTTTTTGCTCTCATCTGTGAATATGTGACACTCTACGAAATGGAATTTTACAATATGGCTACCGATTTGTTACAAATATTAATCTTTTATTTTATAGAACTACATTAAAATAAATATGACTTACTCTGAGCCTCTTGCAATATGTTCTATTGATTGCGTTGTAGAAATCGCAGAACATATTTTGTCCTTCAATACGTGTCTTGAAGACGGAGCCGAAAGATGACTGGGCTTCATATTTATTGAAGCACTTCTCCATATGTTTGACAGCTGTCCTGGAATGAATTTCGTGTCCGCAGGTGATGCAGTACATGGACATTTCGCCTTCTTCTTCGGGTTCCTGTTTGGGTAGAAAGTTCTAATTACTGTAACATACATTCATCTATATAACAGTCTTCACTAGGGAATCCAAATATTGAAAATCTTTTATTACCCGAATCGTATGATGAATATTTCTAGCGTGAAATATGAATTTTTAACACATACTGTTTCCAGCATGTAACTTTAGTGAGTATAATGGTGTTTAGAAACAAAATAGGTAATGTGCCGTCGAATGACATTTTGTTTAAACCAGTGGTTTAATATATTTATTTATTAAACTATATTGCTCCCAATGTGGAGTGTAAATACTCTTTATCAACAGAAGTTTTTAAACGATAAATGGTTATACCTCAGTTGTTCAATATCCTTTGTTTCGAAGAGAGTAGCAATAGAAGGATAGGGCAAAAGCTGGACTATTGTTTAGCTAGTCATTCTTGCTACGGCTCATTTTTTGGATTGACGTTTAGTTGGTCAAGTTTAGTTGGTGGATTTAGTTGGTCAAGAAATATTCTACAAAGAAATATTCAACAAAGTAATATTATGGGGAAATAATAAACTCTACATCTTTTATTTGACAATTACGAAATTGAGAGAGCTTAGGAAGTCGGGGTATACATTTTGTACCACTTGCCGACTACAATATTTTCAGTCACAGAATCTGATTTCACTGTATGATGTCAGCAACAAATAAAATCTAATGTTGATAGCAATTCAATTTTGATTAGCAGGTATGGGCTATTTTAATCATAATGACGTAGGTCGCGAAATCAAAAGACTGCTTTAGAAAAAAGCATTAAAAATAAATTGTTCTAAGATCGATTGATAATATATCCACAATGCTCCCGTGGTGAGTGACCACAATTACCTCGTCATCAGGATTGGCAGGCGGTGCATTCTTGGCCCTTTCGACGAGAACGTCTATGTCGGCTCTCCGCTGGTCGAGATCATCGAGCGCAGCGCGGACAACCGCCATCCGCGACCGCAGTTGCGCCAACGTACGCCTGTCCGATGCTTCAGCCACGCAAGGACGCAGCGACCACTCTTGAATTCTTTGCGGCAACACCTGAAATTATATTTACTTAATATTTTAGCGATTAACTCATACGTAGTTTAATTGTACTTTTCAATAAATTACCTACAGTCAGAATGAGTTGATTTGATTCCTGAATCGTACCTAATCTCAGTGTCGTTAATTCAAACAATAATTGTCAAAAAGTATCTTGTGTTATATACTCGAGGATCAGTGAACATGGATTTTAAACACTTTAAAATGGACATATAATGTCAGAGTAGTTTAAAATTGATCACTCACTGTTGTGATTATATTTATTATTATAAATATCAATACTAATTCAATATCTGACATCGTCAACCATTTGTCATTTAACTGGAGACGTGGAATCGTAAAAAAAAACAAAGACTTGCACGTTAACAAATCGACTGTGGAAAGGAAAAAGGACGTAACCCACACATAACAAATTTTATAGGACACAAAAAAACGTGTTTCAATGATTTTGGAACGAAGGAAAACTATAATGTATACACAACCTGGAAGACCATGGAGACTGATAAATTGGTTTTTAGTCGACTTTATCTAACATAAATTTATTACTTTTTTCCATTTAAACCATGTTGTAAGTCTTTTTTTCCTTTTCAAACTTATGAGCTAAATTTAGATAACAATTCAGCAATTTCAGCTTACATCCTTTTGATAGAATGTGTATCAAGCTATATACATTGTGATTTTCGGAAAAGAGCTGTTTTAGAAAAACTGTAGGTTACGTCCTTTTTCCTTTCCACAGTCGAAATGGTCCGAACCAGATTTTAAAAAAATGAAAAAATTTTATACACGTCTTTTCATATTTTCAAACATCTACAAGATAAGTAACGCATAAGTTTTTATATTTCAATTTGATTTATTAAAAGAAGTTCTCCTATCAATTTTGACAACAATAAACAATAATTTGCCTGATATATTCTTGCAGAAGCCAGTCTCATTCCGCAATTGTGGGAGCAATACTTAGACGGAGGCACAGCGGCTTTCACACAACTCTGCCCTAAGCATTGCTGCGGAACATAATTCTTAGGAATGACAGGTGCCTCGTTGGCTATGACTCCACTGGAAGGCCGCTTGCTGCTGCTGCTGCTTGCTGCCTTTAAGTTGCTGTTTTCTCTAGCCCGAGATTCGCTCGAATGGTGTTTACTTCGACCGCTAGAAATGAAAGTATATTAAGTATTGAAGCAACCCTTGCTACTGTATCGAATTTGATGCAGTGCTAAAATATGAAATAAATGAGTCTTCAGTCGACTGATCATTCGAAATAAATTGATTTTACAATAGATTTAAATAACAATTGTCTAATTTTATTTATGGCACCAAAAATTTTCCAACACATGCCATGAAAAAATTAATTATTCTATAATAAATCATTGGGTTAGAATTTTGATATATGTAATGGTATCTAAGACTAAATTCAATGATAGAAACCACATATGGATAACATCATTGATCGAAAGTAAACTAAATCAATAGATATACCTTGACGGCTTTGTGGGCTTTGAGCGGGAAGATAACTGAATGTTGACGCACAATCTCTGCTTGCATCGTATCTTAACTCGAGCTGACGTTGAGCTTATTTTGGCTAGTTCGACACAAGAGTCACATCTGCAAGAAACGTTAAAGATAACAAGCTTTATATCACAGATGTTATAGCATTTTTAAAAATACAAAAGAATTTAATCGGTACAAAACAAGCATGTTCAATTTGAAATACTAGCTAATAAACATTTAAAACTAATATTGAACATTATATTTATGTATTTTACTATCTCTCTTAGAATTTGAGTAATGTAGAATTCGTTTTAATGAGGTTTTAAAGCAATCAATTAATATTTCACAAATATTAAGTTAATGATAGGAACTAACCTGCCGCAATCATATGTCCTCACACAACCGGAGCAGTTACCGCACATCGTAGGCTGTGAGCTGTGGACAGGACTTCCACTTGGTCTCCTGGATGCCTTGTTCTCGGAATGTTCCTTACGCTTTTTCTTTGACTCTTCGCGACCTGCAAGTTTTATATAAAAAAAAATATATTCCATTTCATATTTTGCATAGTAAGGATTAGAATGCATTAATTTCATTCATAAAGTAATTATCGAATCAATCAAAAAGATTTTACGACTCAGTCACTCAACCTCTCTTTTTCAAAGAGAGTAGTAGGGATAGAAAGATAAAGCTAGGACAGGACTAGTGGTTTACTAATCGCTCTCGCTACACCCAGTTACTGTAGGATCGGAAAGGGTGGGAAGGCATTTTAAGACATCACAAACACTTATGTTTTCGAACAGAAATCGATAAATCCATCGAAAAACATGTACACGACCTTGTGAGATCCGGCACGGAAACCCACAAGCTGCGCCATAGGACCCGACAAAAAGATTATATATTAGCTTTATCAATTGATTTAAAGAGAAAAATTTTATACTAGAATCTCTTTCTCCTTCATGTTCGCGCTTCTGCAATTTGAACCGCGTTGTGAGAGACGGGTCTTCCAAACGACAGCGGTCACAGTAATACTGTCGGATGTAACGAGCCTCCCTCTCCGATATGTTGATGCAGTCTCCGTGATACCATTCTTCGCAGGCATCACACCCTCTGAAAATGATAATCAGACTTGTTAATGATATCTGTAATAGAAGTTACATAAATAACCCTCAGTTGGCGGTAATAAATTGGGTGAATATGCTTTGCATCCAACCCTTTTTCTACCTGAAATTTAACTAAATGCCACTAATAAAAATAAAATATGCAGTTCTGTAGGCAATTTAATTACAAATAGGAAAGTGCCAAATTATCAAACACGGGAATCAGGGAAACCGATAATTTACGCAAAATACCAATATAATATCATTGAAAAAGTCAATATATTATACCATGCCAATAGATCAAATATGGGCCGCGCGGCCATAATGAATAATGGAGGCAAAGAAGTGAAAAATATTTCGTATTTCGCATAATTTATCAGTATTCTTCGTAACAATGTGTGGGTTTTAACGAGATTATCAAAGCTTCAAAAAATATTTTTAAATCGTGGCGTTGTTTTTAGCTTAGTTTGTGAAGTTTTTCGCCGAAATAATCCATGGCTAGTTTTAACACACTTTTACCATAATTTTAAATCGTGGCGTTGTTTTTAGCTTAGTTTGTGAAGTTTTTCGCCGAAATAATTCATGACTAGCTTTAACACACTTTTACCATGATTATAACATGACTTCACAGCCATTACTTTTATCACTCGGTAAAACACTGTAAAAAGCAAATGGGTAAAATGAGTAATATAATGTTCCAAATAATGTCATACATCATAAATCGAGAGCTGTCGGATGAACGGCAAATACAATACGCCTGCCCAGCTTGATTTAGAAGCGTCGTGATCTTCGATTGGCGTTCAGGAAGCTCGAATTGTTTTGCTATATCAGCTTTCTGAAAAATAAATACAAACAATATAGTAAACCATATACCTATATCTAACGTTCATGAATTTTATATATGTGCTATTGTTATAGATTACCGAAGGTTTATGAGGCTTTTTATCGGCCATAACTTATTTTGAGACGGCAATAGTGTTTAATTGCACAAACTGTTTTCAAATGTCATTTATCTGTCAAACAGCAGCAAAATTATTAAGACATAGACCATAGACGAAGCAAACTGAACCTCTCTGCTTAACGCTGGATAAATATTTGTTTATGGTTACATTTATATAAACTGTACAATCCGAGGAAAACAATTTCAAATATTGTAAAACAACAGTTCTAAATGTAAAAATAAAATGATTCTTTTTTTATTTATGTAAATAAAAATCATTCAGATTATTTTTGTTTTTGTTGTGTTTTATTAGTCAAAATATAATGATAACATCGTAATTGCGGATGAAACAAAAACAACTTACTGTAAATGTATAATATTTAACGACTTTGTATAATTTTAGTATTAGGAAGCAATGCGTTTTTTTTCAGTGTTTCAGTGGGAAAACCATTTAAAATTAAAATAAATCATCAAACCTTTGCATTAGCCATTTTAGATTATAAATAAATATATACAGCATCAGATTTTCAGCTTCCTTTTACAAAACTTTACTTTCTATTTAAAATCAGACTCGTAGTTGCTTGAATAATTTAATTGCGTTATTATAATATATATAGCATGTGTATTGATTTCCATGTTGCGTATGAAGTCTAATTTCATTTCACAAATTCTTTGATCAGTTTTGTATGGGAAACCACATGAGAAACCCACGGGATGTTTTTACATCTTATATAAGAGTACATACTTATTACTATGGGCAAGGAATTTATTATTTTATTAATATAGATAAGTTAAAAGCCGTATTTATTCCAAAATAAGTTCCTAAACGGAAAATGGTCAATTTATAAATCACTCTCACTGTTTGCTTTTTCCAATATTTAGTATTAGAAAACAAAGTGGAATGGATTAAAACTGCCAATTTCGTGTAAATTTTCGGAATTTCCTCAAAATTTCTCAATCCCGAAATCCCGGGATCCCGGGATTACGGGATTACGGGATTGGATGCCCTACTTGTGACAGCGGCGATGGCGTAGTTAAATTTGAATAACAAATTTGTTTGCTACATTTATCTCAATTATTATTTTACTGAAATTCTAAAATAAACTGGCATAAATTGAGACGGGACGAGACGAATCCTAAAAATTTTAATACATTTTTAAGTTTTAATTAGTGTGACTATTTCGGTAAAAAAAACACAATATTATTTACGGATGTAAGCATTTCGAATAATTGTTTTGAATATTGGATATAAGTAGCTGTTGTTTTATTTCTAGATATTATGTTTTTTTTAATCTAGACATTGTATTTATTAAGCCGGTCAAACTACATTTCATATTAACTAATGTTATGATAATGATACTTGAAGAAGACTCCTTTTAAACCTATTTTAACTCTATACAACTTATTTCAGAATAAAGTATCCACCTAGTTGGTATGAAAAAGTGTGTTAAAAAACAAAAACATCACGGATATTAATTATTGTATGGATTCAAATTCTGTTAACCCTATCGAAATACCAATGTTTGGAAATCATTCATTGTCACCATTCATTCCTGATTGGAAATAAATCATTGGCGAGTAAATGATTCACTGTCAAAATTTATATTATTATGATATGAATGTAAAATGTGAACCTTTTTTTAAACAAATAGTAGTTATTTTATGTTGGTAATTCCAGTACATAATACCAAATCCGATATCCCAATATTTTGTCGGTTTTATGAATTATTTGTAAGAAGTTTGAAATATTTTAATTGTAGTCAGTGTAGTTTCGTTTATTCATATTTTTATCATTAATCATAAATTCTTTTTATTACCAATTACTTTTTACACCTTTATTAGTCTTTATTACTTTTTATATATAACTGTAACAATGTATATCTTCATCAGTTGAAAATGTTCGTGATGAGCGAAACCGGTGCCGATCTTAATAAATAAATGTGGAGCTACAACAAAACAGTGTTTTATTTTTTAATATAATACTTTTCCACCAAGTATTGACAGTTAACACCTTAGAAGTGTCCTATCTAATTTTGGAAAATTAGGAATCCAGCATTTCGAGAGTTTTTCAATATCTGAATATTGAATTTTAAAATGCAAAATACCAATATTATTCCAATTACTTATTCTGGCCTATTCGTTTGAACAAGCAGTGAATTTGAGAGAGCTTTTTCTGCTAATTTGTTTAAATATGCGATTTATTAAAGCATTTTATGTTAGTGTTTTTTAATTCAGCGCTGAAGAGAGGTGAAGTGAGCCAACTGGAAAATGTTAAAACTTTTTTCTTGGACTTTTATGTACAACCATGTCTTTACTTAGGGTTTTAGTGGATTGGATATTTTATTTTACTGATATAATACTATTGCAATGTGCATTAACTGAGGTTACTTCACTTTTAGGATACTTTAAGACGTGTAGAATATTACAACACATCTTACTTTTTTTCTACAATACTACTTAGCTCACTTCAGCATTAATGGGCCCAATTATAGTCATGCATATCATATATATATATATGCATATTATATATTCAAAATGAAATATCCTAATACCAGTAAAAACATATTACGTTCGATATTGGAATACCTAATTATTATTGTGGTCGTTTTTTTTACTTAGCGCTAAATGATTTAAACGAAAATGTTTTGTATCGCTGCTGAATTCACCCTTAGGGAATATTGAGTCAGATGTTTGCATTGAATACTAACAGAATAAGAAACTATGTAAAAGCTATCTCCGGTATTAGAAAAGAATTTAATCATCGACGACAGTCGGGATTGTGAAAGCAGAAGTCAAATCAATTAGTTATTGCAAGATAGCTTTCTATATAACCAAAGGAAAAGGGTAGCCGCGAAACATTTATCAATGCATAATCAATGTGCACTTTACTTTGAACCTGTGAACACGAGTTTCAATCACATGTGTTTCCCTGTGTTTTTTTGTTAAATCCGTGGATTGTTATTTGGAAGTATTTTATATTTGGATTGACAAACGACAATGAAGATGGATTCGGTTCGTACTTACCCGCCTATTTATTTATTTATTTATTAATAAACTCGATTTTTGAATAGTTTTATAACAAATATTGAAGACAAATTGTTGGTTTAATATAATTAATTGTAAACACGTATTATAATAATTTCTGAAATAAATTACTTTGAAAGGAAATAAGTAAAATAAATTGGTCCCGCCTGACATATTTAAATCAATTTTATTTAATTATGATACATTCTAATCAATCTCTAATTTTTATTTCACTCATCAAGAATTGTTTGTTATTTTTGTCTTACTATAATGAAGTTCTACCAAGTAAATGCCAATTCAATCAATTTATATTTCTTCTTGAAATGTTCCTCAAACCTAAGCCTAACTTTTATGTTGTTTTATTATATTAATTTTATTATCAATATTCAGGACTAGCTACTTATCTATAATAAAATATTTATTGTAAAACAACAAAGAAACAGTTAATTTAGTTTTAGCATACTATTTTATTAAATCAAAGCTATATATGACTAAAATAAAAGATATCAATATCAAGTCTGTGTCTAACTATAATGACCCAAATCAAACAACTTTAAATTGAAAATGACTGCTTAACCCACAATAGAATCTTAAAATAAAATAAAAATGTATAGCTTTGCTATTAACACTGGAAAGTAACAAAAATAGTGGAATAACAAAGTTATCAATTTTTATTTCATATTAAAAATAAATTTCAACAAAGTTACCGCTAATCCACCGAAAACACAGGATTTATTTTCATTATATTTAAATTTGGGTAAATCTAATGGACGAAATTAATTTCTGAATATTGTAAGCATAAAATTACTGCCACTGCTGTGTGCTGCTTTAAAGTACCGTATTTGTGTATTTTTATAATATTAAACAAATAAAATATTTTTTTACGGATATGTACAATCATTTTAATAACATACTTCGTAAATACCACGCAGCGCTACTATCCGTTGGTATTTATTATGTTTTGTCCATTTTAAAAGCATCCACAGCCAGATTTATCGTACAAATTAAATATGGGTTCTTTTTGTAGTTGACATTTCGAATTTTTAAAAATAAGCAGGACATTCTTAATATGTTGTATTTATAACCAAGACATTTCATAAAAATACATGCGTATTGATATTATGTTTTTATTATGGCTGAGTTAGCATCTAGTATAATAGCTTTTGATATAAGCAATTTTAATTTGACTGATATTAATATAATAATAGCTTATTTGAAATAAGAAACAGTAGTTCTTACTTACACATTTTTTAAGTTGGCAGAAATTCCTTTAAATTGACATAATAGTTTTAACTGATTTTATTCCAAATTTGAATTGTTTGAATTTTGTACTTTTCCATGAGTTTTGTCGCTAACGACCCGGGTTTCGCCTTTCGGCATCTTCAGGCATCTTCAGGCATTCCAAGTGCACGGATGTACTTGAACTGTCAGTTCAAACAATTCAAACAATTTAAACTTGATATTGAAATTCCATCAAGCAGCCTCAGTCGAAATACTTAATTATATTTAAAAGTTTAACCATATACGCATTCGAATATTACAATGTTTTCTCAACTTAAATGTATTTTTGGTAAAGATGTTATTGTCCGATTTAATAATGTTAGATGTAAATATTAAGAATTAAAAAATAAAAGCATTGGCGTCCTTAGATAGTAAATTCAGTAGAATTTAATCAAAAGTTGGGAGAAAAAAGGTCTGATAAAATCTGACTAATAAATCCGTGTGAAATAAACAGTTTTAAGCATTTTTGTACAAAACTCTTATTAATAATGATTAATAGTAAAGTGCCGCCTGTGTGGTCGAGTGGTTAACGTTGTTGGCTTCGGCTACGGAGGGCCCGGGTTCAAATCCCGGTACGGACAGTTTTATAAATTGATTTTTCAATCGATTTATGAATTTCTGTTCAAAGGCATGGATGTATGTGATGTCTTGAATTCCCCCCTCTCACCCATCCTATCCTATAAACGGGGCGTATTGAGAGCGATTAGCTTACCACTAATCCTGTCCTAGCCCTATCCTTCTATCCCTACTCTCTTTGGAAAAAGAGAGGTTGAGCAACTGAGTAACAAGCAGTTCTCGTAGAAACACTTCTGTTGAGATAAACTCCATTAGGAGTCCATATGCTCCACATTGGGAGCGGACATGGTTAAAAAAAAAAAAAAAAAAAAAAAAAAAAAAAAAAAAAAAAAAAAAAAAAAAATAGTAAAATCATAATTTATGATTATTGTTAAGAAATGAAACACGTTCATTTTTATATTAATTATATAATGATATAAAAATAACAGTTATAATACTTGTGCATATAAAACACGGCCCACTTACTTGCTCCTGTCACTGAGACCTGTAATTCCAGTATTTGCCTTGACTCATTCAACTCAAAGTGGTAACTCAAATATTATGTAATACAGCAGTTCTGACAAGATACTTATATTTTGTAAATATTTATAAACTATTATACCACTGATCTTCAAATTTTGTTATTTTAGTGCATAGGGAATGTTTTATTTTAAAATAAGGACCATAAGCGGATTCCATTCGTATGGCAAAGTATTTTGCCAAATACATACCTATAACATTTTCTAGTTTTCCAAATATTAATATAATATTGTCCAAATAATAATTAATTTCTTATCCTATTCTTATCGGCGATTTTCAGTATTTGATCCACCATTTATTATTTTTATTTTTATTTTCAGATCCATTTAATGGCATGTCTAATGTTGTTCTCAGCATGTTTTGCTGATGAATTAAAAACATCAAAAAGAATATCGAGAAGCTTAGATTTGAATCCGCTACATCTTCTTCCGTTCAACCTGTTCGGGAAAGAACCAGAAATTATCACTCCTGTTGTAGCCCCTATCGACCAACAAACAATTCTCACTCCAAACTTACCTATATGGAAGATTCACAAATATAATGGTATTAAGCTGAATCCAGTACCATTATCATCTTTGCCATACGTCCAAGTGCCTGTCGCTCCACCTCCAGATGAAAACCAAGGATTGCCATCGTTGTCTGAAGTAATGTCACTTTTGGGAACGACGACAACTGTGGAGACGCTGACTGCAATTAAAGAAATAGCTTCCACTAGAGATGGACTAAGGCTGATTGCCAATTTTGTCAAAAGAAGTCTTAACAAACCGCAAATGACAGAAGAACAAGTCGGGAGCCTTATTTCAAATTACAAGTTCAGTACGCCATCAGAAGAGTTTGCTCATATTCCGAGCCAGCAAATAGTACCTGCTCAATACTATGCTCCACCAACCCATAGATATGGTCCACCTTTGCAGAAGTATCTTCCACCACCGAACACATATGGACCACCACCGACTACCTCATACAGAGCTCCAGTCCAATTGATTTCCCCACCAGCTACAGTACATGCGCAACCGTCTATAGCGTATGGACTACCTCATTCTGGACAAAGAGTCAAGTTCACGTCATCAGTCACTGACCAAAACAGTCGACCAATTGAAAAAAACCAACAGAATGCAGGATTTAGCAGCGTAAATCAATTTACATCGTTACCTCAACATTATAACACACCAGCAGAAAATGTTGATAACTCTAAATTTATTGGAGAATCTGAAAACATGAAAGCAGCCAACACATTTGATAATAGTGCGCAGTCAGAAAAAAATGGTATGTCTTTTTTCAATTTGGGTGATCAATTAACTTCCCATGTAGCACCCGCAAAGACCTATAAACTGCAAAAACTGCAACCTGAACATAAATTCGATTTCGCTACATCGACTTCTAATGAAGACGGCCTTCAAAATGACCAGAATCAAGATACTGCCGGATTTAGTAGTTTTAATCAATTTAAGCCATTGCCGAAAGTCTATGGTACTCCAGAAGCTCCTGCAAAAATAAATGTTGTAGATAACTCTAAATTTGTAGTGGAATCAGAGGTAATGACAGTATCCGATTCGTTTGATAACAGTGATTCATCAGAACAGAACGGAATGTCTTCTTTTATACAGAATAATCAAAAACCTGCCTTTTTCTCACCTGAAAAGACTTATGGACTTCCAAATCAATATACAGCTTCAGTTAGTGGGTCTCAAGATGAAGGAAATCAAGAAATTGTTGAGCAGAAAAAAGAAATATTTGAAGATAACAGTGAAAGTTTAAATGACGAATCTCAGACGTTTATCCTTCCTTCTGAAAAATCTAAGTCAACATTCAAAGTAGAAACACCAGTAATGTCGTATGGGCCTCCTAAAAGTACTTATGGAATACCGTTGGCTCCAGAAAAAACCAATGTTTTTGACAGCTCTTCGGGAGTCGTCATCGAAGCAGATCATTCATCGGTAGCAGATGCTTTTGATAATAATGAACAAGTTTTTATTCTCCCATCAGAAGATACTAAATCAAATTTTCAAGTTGATATACCAAGTAATATGTATGGTGCTCCTAGTAAAACTCACGACGAACTCGAAGTTTCGGAGAATACTGATGCTCACGATTCATCCTCTAGTTTTGATGAAGAAATTGAGCAAATACCAATTGACAATTCTTTCGAAGATAACTCCCAAGTGTTTATACCCTCATCAGACGAAAATAAGGAGTCTTTTAAAGTGGATATGCCAACTGTAGTATACGCCACACCTGTGAAAACGTATGAAACTCCACAGCCCTCAATATCATTTGCCGCTCAATCTCAATCAGAAGAAACTCCAACATTTACGGTTCCCTCTCAGGAAACTCACGAAGCATTCAATGACGCTAATTTTAATTCAGCTAGTGCACCTTTGCAGATTACTGGACAGCCTCAATCTGTCTTACCGACTCAAACTACGTTTGCTGATTTTCAAGGAAACGTGAACAGCGAGTATACAATTTTTAACCCACCAAATAAAAACAATTTTGGATCATTCGATTCTCCGGTACAAATTCCATCAACACAATATGGAAACCCATCTGGGATCGCGGTTCCATTTTCCCAAACTTATCCTGGGTATGAACCGACACCAGTTGGCTTAGATGTCCAAAAAACAGTGAGCGGCTTTTCAAAACCGTTTTTGCCGTTCCCTATATTGCCAAACTTGCCGTCTTTACAAGATGCTGAAAATCTAGCAGCCGGTCAGTTGGGAACCAACTTTTTTGAAAAAATATCACCGGACGGTAATAATTTAGCCACGTCAGCATACACAAATCCCTCATCATTTTCTTATACTTCTGGTCCGACACACACTCAAAATTATCAACGAGAAGGTTTTATTCCAACGGGTGATCCAAACAACAAGTATCTGTACTCTGTGCAGCAATCTTCGCTTACAACGGGGATAGCAGATCCTGGCGTTAAGGTTACTAATTATGTTACTCAGGAAGATGGACGTCCTGTCAATTCTTTGAATTACGACCATCCAAACTTCTCTTATACGCAGCTTTCGAAAATACCTTTGGAAACAGGTCCTCGTTTTTATAAATATCCTGGACAAGTTTCATCTTACGGGGAAGCTGTTCCATCTTATATTTTCCAAGAAGATAATGCTCCATATGCCAGTGAGCAACGGGCAATTGTCGTTGCCCCGGAAAACAAACCCAAAGAAGTCAAAATAGAAGCCACCAGGACTGCGCCTAAGGTCCCAGTCGCAGTCAATCAAGATAACAAAAATAAAATGGTGGTGGAGCAGAAATCTGTCGTTGTGTCGAACAATCCTCGTAAGCATATATTTGAAAGAAGACCATGGGTGTCTTTGTCTAAAAGGAAGATCGAACAGCAAAACAATACTCCATGTAAGTAATCATTGACTATATAGATATATAAATTGCAGAAGACAGAAAAGGTGTAGCAATTTTTTTTATTTCTAGTTTTCGTTTAGTTTACAGAAATGCTTACTTTATTAGAAAAAAATGCTTGAAAATAGAATGCGTTATAAAATTATTTCACTAACGCAGTGTTAGAAGTAAAACGCATAAAAAGTTGTTAATTTTAATTTCATATTCAAAATTATTTTTCAAGAGTTTCCTCCGAATCACACGGCCCTGAACTTTTTTTGGCGTGTTATTTCAGTGACGTACCTACTTACCTCAATATTGAGTAAGCACGTATTCTCAATAACAGTAACAAAAACGGAATAAATACGGTCATGTAAATATGTCTTATATGTATATATAATACTTATATTATATAAACAGAAAGAAATATCAATTATATTTTTTTTACGGGAATTAGTATAAGACACGGGTCGTCAACCTGGTCCGTACCGCCCTAGTGGGCGGTAAAGGCTTCCGTGGTGGGCGGTGGGGAATTTTTATTTTTCCTAAATTTCTTCTGGAAATTTTTTCACCATTGAAATATAGCGATATTGGTGGGCAGTAAGAATATTTTACCACGAAAAATAAACAAAAATGGGCGGTAGGCATAAATGGTTGACGACCCCTGGTATAAGAGATGTTACTCAGTCCCTAATATCAGTGCTTACCAACCTTTTTCATGTCACGGACCTCTAAAACCGAAAACAATAATCTGCAGACCCCCGATTTTTTAAATTTCATATGTCCATATTTTATCACAAAGAATGTTGAAAGAATGAAAATGAAAAACCTGCGGACTCCGGGTTAGTAAGCACTGCCTACTACCACAAATAATTTTGAGAATAAAATTCATCCAAAAATATTATTTTTCTAGACTGCGGAGTCAAAATTTATAATAATAACACTGATAAAATGACGACTTTAAAAAAATGTAATTGTAAAAAGCATACGTTTTATTTTTATCTTAAAAAGTCTTTGGCGGATTTTTTGTAGAAAAGAATACCATTATTTATCAACGCCACTGCGTCAAGTTTTTTTTATATTGTGTTCTTATGTAGAATAATTAAATTTTTCAATAAAAATAGTAACATATGTGTATACTTATAAACTGATAGTGAGAAGATTAATCTCAATTACATTTCAGCGTACAGATAATCTGTTAACTCGAACAATTATTAGATTATATTTGACAAACTAGCTTTACAAAATTCATAGAACATGACAAGTTGTCTCTGATATCTATGAAGTTATTAATAAGTCTGTTTTTTTTACTCTTTTCAGCTCCCCTGAGTCCGATAAAAACCGTTATTCAAAATAAACAACCAGCGAAACAAATGAGTGGGAAACAATGAGTGTAAATTATTAAAATATAATTAAATTATTATTATTTATTGTTAGATAAAAATATTTATCTTATCATTGTATGTGTGTAGTCGGCTCATGTCGTTGAATCAAAACTGTATATTCTGATTTATTTTTTGTACAAAATAGAATAATTTCTATGTTTATAAAAATGTGATATTGAATAAACATTCACAATTACTTAATGTTTGTTTTTTTACTGTTAAATATTACTAAACATCGCTAGAGGTGTAAAAATTGAGTAAAGAAAAGTGCCGCCCCTTAATCAACGACAACAATTAATCGCTAGCAGTTTATCACCGCGGCAATTGTATGTATATATGCTGTGATGTAGGAAGGAGTCCTGGCGCCCGGAGCGATTCTTGAATTTGCCGCCCCCAATATTTCCTCTAATTTTGTTTTTCAATCCCTTCTACTATTTTGTATCTATGAACTAGGAGTTTTTACTACGGGTGGCTTAATTTTGTTCATGTATAAATATAATTTCTCAAAGTATATTGTACTAATTTTTGAAAATGTCGCCCCCGAAAATGTGCCGTCCGGGGCGGTCCACCCCTGCCACACCCCCTTGCTACGCTACTGTATATATGGCATACAAATGATTACTGGCGGTGAATTGTGAGCGGTAAATTATCCAGACCCCGCAAAAAATGGGTGGGTCCACACCACTTGTATAAGTATGTGTGTAAGTAGGTTGATGTTGGCACACAAAATGTAATAGAGGAAAATTAAACAAGCACAATTTATATTTCTTTCAAATTGATAACATATTTATTCCACAGGTTGTTGTACTTAGTGTAAATATAGTACATAAAAAAATCATGCAGTGCATGAGGGCCCAGCGAAAGGAGGGGTTTCAAATTTTAGTTCTTTTTTTATTTCAGAACAACCTTGCGGCATGATTCTTCAATATCAATCACAAAATATAATATTTGTATATTTTAAAAAAATAAACCATTTTACACGATATACATTAAAATATATAAACAAAATTGAATATCACGTGCGGTTAAGTCTTTAATTTCATAGTTTAAAAAAAATAGGAGTTGTTCTTCTTCAAAATAACTCCAATCTACCACTATTGTAAATACTTAATATGTTTAGATGGAAAACTAGAGAGGTAGGGTGAAGGTTTCGGCCTGGAGGACAAAACCTTCAGCTACGCCACTGACCGTAGCGTACAGAATGGCGCGAAATAGCGTGCCGTCTCGTAACAAACTAGTTTGTAAATGATCAAAACTATAATAATAGTCATTACAAATTTTGGAAAAAATCCTCTAACGACATGTGGATCATTTGTTTGTCGTTACGGTTTGTAAAATGAAAACCAGACCAAACAAATAAACTATTTTACAGGTGGTGTATTGATTTTTGTTATATAAATTAAAAAGTGTTCAAATTAAGTACAATGCAGAAAACCTTTTGGAAATGCGAAAAAAATAGAAATAAAACCTAAAAATGCAAAATTGTATTAATAGTTATATCGAATTATAGTCAGTTCATTTCGAATAGAAGTGATTGATCTTGTTCAATATAAAAAATAAGTCAGTCATTTTGAATTATGTAAACGTTCAATTTATAACAGGCATGTTAAAATCGTTCACCGCCAAAAGTCATATACAGTATTGCACCTCAAACCACAAGCCGCATTCCAAAAAAACTCAAGTTAAGAGTCCTTCTTATTTAATTAAACACAAATACTTGGAAATGTTTAAAACTACGTATTAAGTATAAGAACTGTTCAATAAATAAACTAAATACTTTTCACAGTGGCTTAGCAAGGGTGGGGCGGTGGGGGCGGGGGGGGGGGGGGGCACGTTTCAGTGGGTGACATTTTCGAAAATGAATGTAGGCAATATCACTTTCACTATATTTTCTTCCGCCCGCTGACGATATATACTTTTTTGGAGGCGGCATTTTTGAAATTTTCAATGGTAAAAAAAATGTTTTAATCAATGCGAGCTTTATTTCGATATTATACTTTCTTTCGTTTAATTTGTGCTTTGTGACCTACTGATTAAACACAACTTTTTGGGGGTCGCGTTTTTAAGAAATAGAAAAAAATTCAGAGGTAATAAACAAAAAATTGTTTCGTATAAAGAATCAATGCAAGCGATAATTAATTCACCATTTTTTCCTCGCATGATTATTTTTTGTAAAACACTAAAATCAAGATCATGATGACATTGTTTGGGAAGAATTTACAAAAATGTTGCTGTTCCTGCTAAGCAAACAGAGATGTGAAAGAAAATTGAAATGCTCTTACTTACTCTTATACTTTTTCAATTTATTTATAAAATCTCTTTCTTATTTAATTAACATTCATACCATGTCGACTAGTGGCGACTTTTGACTTTGTATTTTGCGATTTGTACACTCAATTTTTTTATAAAACACAGTCGGGGTCGTTAATTTTTTCCGACTACGGTAACGACTCCAACTCTACAACCATGTTTTTAATAAAACTTTAACTGTCGGATAAAATAGAAGTTGATAACGTTACTGACGATTTTGTAAAGAGAGAAGCCAGAAAATTAAATTTTAAATATGTTTTTTTCCAAATGTTATGTTTACAAAAAAAAATCTGGTACCTTTTGTTATGAATTAACATACAACTTTAAATTCGTTTACTTATTTGTAAAATGAATACTTATAATAATAGCAATAATTTGCCACTTTTCTTCCAAACATAATAAAAAAGACAATTGAGATTTTTTTTGACACATTAAAAAAGTTCCTGCTCTGAAAAAAAATAACTTGAATAATTTTAAAGAAATATTATTTATGAATAAAAAAAATTGAGCCACTTGTAGTATAATCTCATAGCTAAAAAAATAGAAGTAATTTTTAAAAAAAAGTGGAGGAATTATTTGGGGGGGGGGGGGCGGCAAATTCAAGAAACGCCCTGGGCGGCAGGAACCCTTCCTACGCCACTGACTTTTCATGATTTTGAAGTAACTTCAAAGTTTTTCGTTTCAATTGTCAATATTTGGAAAAAAATGTGCCGCGTTATCGCAAAAAATATGCATGTTCAATACGCTTGTTAACTAGAACTTCAAACTAAAGAACGAGCTTTTCATCATTTTACTAAGTGTCATAGTTGAAAATGTATATTTATATTATTTACACCAGTGATCGCCAAGCGGTCGCTCGCGAGCTACCGGTAGCTCGCGTAGGATATTTTATCATATTTATAACATTGCCTATAAAATTATTGAAATCCGAAAATTAAAAAAAATCGAATGAAGGTATTGTTTTGTTCTACCTACTTATGTGAATCAACGTTTTCCACTATGAAGGTGGTTAAGAGTGAATATAGAAACAGACTCACAGATGTACATCTTGATAATTGCATCAAGATGGAAGTAACAAGGCAGTCACCGAGAATTAAAAAAATATTGAGGAAAATGAATTATTAGCTATTCTTTTCACTAATTATGTTTACTCGTTGTTTTTACTTTTATTTCTCTATTTATTTTTACTTATACTTATTTTTCAATTATTATTTCGTTTATAAATAAATAATTATTTTTTAATTAGAAATTCTGATTCTAATTTATTTTAAGTAATATAATAATATTATGTATGGTAGGTAAGGAATATGTATAGGTAGCTCACCAGAAAAATTCAATTTCTGGAAGTAGCTCACACCCTTATTGTGTTTGGAGACCACTGATTTATACTTACAAAGCTCAGTCCGCTATATATATTTTTTAAATAGGCTAATGATAGTAAAAACGATAATCAATATAAGTAATAAAGTAAATAAATAAAACACAGCACTTTGTATAATAGTCGATTTGATATCATTCATAAAATATAATGCGGTTAATTATGTACCTCGTTGCTATTATTTTTCCACATTATATATCTGTATTCATTTCGCTTAAAACTATTGTCAGTGGGCTGTAACGGGTTAATAATAAATATGGCCGCTATGAATAAATCAGTAGTTGTAAATAAAAATAAATCGTTAGGCAACACTGGCCAATTCGTAGTAACCTGAAAATTCTGTATCAAAAGCACGTGAAATCATCATTAATTTAGCTATCATTTCAACGTATTCACTATTTACTGAAGTGCCGTCGACGAAATACGTTCAATCTCTAAACATGGGTAAAAAGAAGGGAGCTAAAAAAGGAGTGAAGCCTGGCAAAAACTTCAAAGTCGTGGGTGCCAAAAGCCTCAAAGTCAAAACCAAAGCACAGCCAGTTAAATCCGAACTGAAAAAGGTATTTATGAATTATTTTCAACGCATTTGATGAGGGCAATGGCCCTATATATCAAGCAATAATATATTAGCGTTATGTGTAACTCAATACTCTTCGAAATATGCAAAAAAACTTCGCATTTTGATGCCTTCGATTTTTGCCTCCATTATGAAATCAACAAGCACTATTTGTCAATATACTAAAGTTGAATGCGTGGCTTGTTTTCTATAATTCAAGCAAATTACCGGATATATTAATTATGTAAAATTCGTAATATTAAGTCGCATAGTTTTGTACTAAAGCATTTTCACGATCGTCGGTAACCTTTGGTCGGTTAGAATTGTATTGAAAAAGGTTATAAAACAGATGCATATTTCCTTTAACGATTTCTCAAAGTGAAAATGGTTAAATATGCGTCACCAAGAGCATTTGCAATTATCATCAAAACCAAATGTTGTTATTTTTAGGTGTTAGAATAAAACTTCTTATATTCCCGCGTTTTTTTAGCAGGGCTTCATAGATTTTTAACTGTTACTAAATGCTGAATTTTCGTAAATAAAAAGTGCGACTATTATTTCTTTGCTACTCTCAGTTTTTTTACGTTTAATATTTGATACAATTTTATAAAACACTAATTTCTGCCATCTTATTTAAAAATACAGCTTACGGCTGAAGTAATGAAACATACATACACCGACATGCCACCATTTTTGTCCCCGAAAATTTACGAAATCTTGTAAAAAACAATCTTTTACTCTACCACTTTTATCTATGAACTCTCTTCTGAGTTTGGAAGCCGAAAAAACATAATTTTATAAATAACCACCCTAATAAGGGTAGACGATTGGATATTAATTGAAATAAAAATCTTTAAAGATAACATTCTGAATGATAAGCCGGGCGATTGTCTATCTGTTGGATATTGGTGCGCTTTGCATTTTATTACTTGGTAACTAAATATTTTGTCCATATTTTTTTTTGCAAAACTACGGAAAATCTTAGTTTTGCATTTTTCGCGGTAAAAACAAAATCCCTAATTTTGTACGAGATTCACTCCCCCAATTGCACTACTCCAAATAACACGGTCCCGACTTAACTGTAAATGGGGGTTTTACTGTATATTGAAAATGAATTTCCATGAAGCTACCACTGAATACTCTGAAAATATTACGTTTTGCATTATTCTAACATGCGTTAATTGGTTCTACACATACCAAAATGTGTGGACTGCTGCTTACTATCCTAGTTCTGCGGCCAAGATTCAACTTGGAGTGTGTTAAATGTTTGTTATCCGAGTATTAAATTGTCGGAACTGCTCTCTTAGTTCACCGCGAACAGTATTAGAATGAATTTTGTAAATACAATTGATACATTTTAATTTCTAGCTGAGCAAAGCCGCCCACAAGCAAAAGTTGAAGGAGGTGGACGAGCAGTTGGTGACTATCCAAGACAAAGTCGTCAAGAAGCCCGAGGTCAAGAAATCGGCGGGCCGCCCCGTCGGCAGGAAAGGAAAGAACAAGAGGGGAAAGCAAGGCAAGGGAAAAGCTGCCCAAGACGCTAGCGCCGCCGCAGACAAGATCGAGAAACTCGAAGTATAGTCAATTACCAACTGCTGTCTACGTGTATACTAATAATATATTTTATAAATAGGAACAGGGTGTGTCTTGAACGTGTAAGAATATTTCGAGACGATAAACAATATGTCCCGTTAATGAAAAGGTCTTTTTGTGTATAATAAAAACTGTTCGTTCAAATGCAAACCAAATATTTTTTACACAATATTAGACAACTTAAATAAATTATCAGTTTCTCAATCAGCAATAAATTCAGCATGCGTATTGTTGGAATACTTTTTTATTCTAAATATAAATGTTTCGCAGCACAAATCCTCTCTTGTCGCTTTTCATTTTTGCCACGGGATAACTTTATTATAGGTAGTAAGATGAAAATAATTAACTACCTAATTTAGTTGTAAGTATGTCGACAAATTGATGCAAACAAAGTACACAAGTAGATATAAGGAATGTTAATTTAATAGATCTGCGATAACTAATATCGAAATTATTTTCCCGCGTGGCAATACCATTCGGCAACCTGTTACTTTATTGACCTGAAAACTAACTAAATGAGCAAAACAGTTAACATTATGATTTGTTAATAATAAAATCCGACGAAGAAACTGTTCATGCAATGTTGCTCTGCGAAGCGAATATAAATAAATATTTCCAAACGAGGCGGTCATTTGTATTGACTATGTTTTCAGCTTAAAGAATAAAATGATCTATTCTCTTTAGTCGGCAATATTTGTTCATTTGAGGAGCGTTATACGATTGTGTAATAAATTTGTGAACCTTCAAGACACGCCTGACTATTTCCTATAAATTTAGGAAGCAAATATTTTTCTTCGAATGATTTACTATTTCTTTGTGACATATCGACTGCATTGTGTAGTCCAGGCTATGATTGTAGTAGATGATGCTCTACTTAAACTAAACTACTGGTATATTTTATAAGTATTTGTTTTTATGTATATTTGGTACATAAGTGTGCTACAGCGGTACTTAGCGATGTACAGTATTATGGAAGAGTAAATTTTCATAGAAAGCAAGAAACCAATCCAAATAATGTGTGTTCTTTTATCACAATAAGTATACAAAAAGATTTATAATATAAAGGATGTCTATTAAATATACAATTAATGAAACTCAGATCTGTCTTTTCTTACTGTAATCAACTATGCAAATGAAATCATTATAAACCTACTGACGCGCTATACATTACTCAACACCAGCGATACTTGGCCTTTTTTTCGTCTTGGCCGCAAGCTGATTTTTGCTACATAACGTGGGCCACAGCATATTAACCTGATCTGTGCCGTGCGGTATTAACCCATTAATGCCCAAAAGAAAACCACGTGCAAAAACTATTTTTATGTTTTTTATTGAGAGTTTATGAGAAAATACAAACACTAGAAAAAAAAACCAATGTTCATCGGACATAATCGATACAAAGGCTTCTTCGAGTCTTGTATAGTTATTTTGTCTCGTAAAAACGTGATTGGTTGCCATTGTAGTCTTTCATCAAAATCAAAACGAAAAGACTAGCGCAGTTTTGACAGCTAAACGCCCATTGTACTCGCTTGAGTACAGTGCAATAAAATGCAACATATCACACGGTAGATTAAAAATATTGTCATACTAAAAATGTATTATTATTTACACTAAGAAATAATTCAAATATCTAACCTAAATCATCTTGTTTTAAACCAATATTTCGATGATAAACTATTGACATTTATCTACGCATTTTTGCCAAATTGTATTTTTTTACAGTTTACCTCTCATATAGTTTCGTAATAGGCTATTACTTTTGAAATAAACAAAGAAATAATACACCATATCACGCTTAGAATAGGTGTACTCAAGCGAGTACGGTGGGCAGTAATGGGTTAATATGGCCGTGATTTTCTTTCAAAAAATAAAACCTTATAAATATGTACTTTTTGGACATATAATAATAGTACATCTCAAACACTTACCATATAAATTCACGGTGGGTCATTTCCGCTAACATTTATCCAAAAACGTTTCAAAAATGGAAATTACTGCCAAGGAATTATAGCCCTGCTAGCAACAAATTTGAACACAACTAAAAACCTTTTTTCAAAATCGTTGTATTATAGATTACAAAACAATATCTTTTAAGTTAAAGTATCACAATATGATTCTATATGCATGATATTTTTAAATACGTTTCTTGTGGCCTTTAAACCGCGTCTCAAGTACTGTGTGTAAACACACATTTTGTATGGCCCTATGAGCACGAAATTGTCTGGCGTGTTAACACCTCGGTGGCAGAGAACTGGTTAATAGTAATACATAAATATACAATTTGCTAAACAAAATATATTGACGTCATAAAAAGTATCCAAAATATTCATTCGCTTACGTGAAGCTTTGGAAAAAATTTCAGATGCTTGAAAAAGTATTTGGTGATGACTATGATTGTTTTTGGGCCACACCTAAAATCTTCATGGGCTGCAGGTTGGACATGACTGCTCTTTTCTTTTCTTTTTTACCATGTCCGCTCCCAATGTGGAGCATATGGACTCTTAATGGAGTTTATCTCAACAGATGTGTTTCTATGAAAACTGCTTGTTACCCAAAAAAAAAAGAGAGTAAGAATAGAAGGATAGGGCTAGGACAGGACTAGTGGTTAGCTAATCGCTCTCGATACGCCCCGTTCATTGGATGGGTGGGAGGGGGGTAATTCAAGACATCTCATACATCCATGCCTTCGAACAGAAATGAATAAATCGATTGAAAAATCAATTTATAAAACTGTCCGTACCGGGATTCGAACCCGGGACCTTCGTAACCGCAGCCAACTACGTTGACCACTCAACCACACAGGCTGCCCTACACTATGAATAATTTAAGAAGTAATAATATCAATGACCTAGTTTCATAAAACAAAAGTACAACTAGAAGAACTTAGGCTCTCGGTAGGCAGATGTTTGTATATCGACCATATGTGAATTATGAATTGACCACGTATACCATATGTAATCTATGAATTATGCACAACCTTTAAGTGCACGGACACTTCTAAACTGGTGTTTAATTGACATAATCTAATATTAATTTAAGAAATTGTCTAGAAAAAACGTTTATTTCAGTCTTTTTTCTTGGTTTTAATTTTTTACAAGGTCATCTTTTTCAAACTTAAAAGCTAAATTTAGATACTAATTCGGCATTTGCAGATTGCATCCTTTTGATAGAACGTGTATCAAGCTTGATTAATTGTGTTAATCGAAAAAAACCTGTTTTGAAAAAACTGTGGGTTACGTCCTTTTTCCTTTCCACAGTCGATATGGAAATAAAGAAATATGAACAATCTTCTCTCAGTTCCACATAAATACAACTCGAATATCTTTTTACGAGATCAACATGAAGACAAGACATTGTAAACTAATGTTCTAAATCTCAAATATTACAGTAAGGTAGTATTCAGGTATGCAAGAATTAAAAAAGTAGTAGTGATACATATTTCAACATCTCGCTATCATCAGAACTATCTCTTATGCAATTTTTATCTATATCTGCTCCCAATGTGGAGCATATGGCCTCCTGATGGAAGTATCTTAACAGAAGTTTTTCTACGAGAACTGTTTTACTCAGTCGCTCAACCTCTCTTTTTCAAAGAGTAGTTGGGATAGATGGATAAGGCTAGGACAGGACTAGTGGTTAACTAAACACTACGCTCAGTTATTGGAGGATGGGAGGGACATCACAATCACCCATGCCTACGAACAGAAATCGATCGAAAAAATGCTGTCTGTACCGGGACTCGAATTGACATTTTGTTTTTCGATTGATATGCATTTTTACCGCAATATAGTAAAGCTCTACTATGTATACTGGGCCGGGTCTGTGGTGCAGCCCTTAGAGTTGTTGGCTTCCATACCGAATCTCATGGGTTCGCATCCCAGTATGAACAGCATTTTTTCGATTGATTTCTGTTCAAATGCATGGATGTTTGTGATGTCTAAATTCTACTCTTTCGATCCTTCAATAACTGGGCGTAGCGAGAGCGATAAGTTAACCAACAGTCATGTCCTAGCTTTATTCTTCTATCCCTACTACTGTCATTGGAAAGGAGAAGTTAAGCAACTGAGGAACAAGCAGTTCTGTTGAGGTACCTCCATTGACAATGTATTTGCCAGTAAATTTCAATACTGATAAGAAAATTTTAACATTTTATATCATCGTTGCCATCACTTGAACTAACTCTTCATCTAGAACCAGAAGTACACTTTTAAAGTACCAGAAAAAAGGTTAAGGAGAAATATCTATTAAAACATGTTTTCTTTTGGTTTAGTTTATTAATTTTTTAATACAGCATAAGTTAAAAAATATAATTATTTACACTACACTTTCTCTATTCATAGAGTTTCTCTGAAGCGACGACTGGTCAAATTCAACTTCATGCATCACGTCCATACCTATTGCTACTCCATTATTTTCATTTGTGTCTTTCTTTCTTCGTTTATTATACTGAAAAGAATTTCTTGACTTAGTTATCACTATATTTTCATCAGCGTGCCCGTTTTCGAAAGCCAGTCTCGGCTTATTATGCCTGTTAATCGATGGCGGATTCGGCACACCATCGTTATTTTGTACTATATTTAATTCTTCAATAATCTTTGGTTCTGAATTGTTTCTCGTTATAACTATGTGTTGGTTTACTCCTTTGCTGTTTTTGAATAACAAAGGTTTCTCCGTGACATCTGTAAAAATATATCTGAATAGTTAAAAGTTCTGAGAATGGAGAGAAGAAATGACTTAATTTAGTCAGGAGGGGCTAAAAATTTGTTAAATATGATACCCGCCACAGTCATTCTTGAACGGTGATAAAGTAAGTACTGCACATGCGCAAGAATGATAGGTGGGTACTGCTATTGTGCAAGATGTGCCCGCCATCTTTCAAACTGTTTGATAACAAAACGCCGAACACAATAGACCGAAAGTGTTTGAAAAATACTCTAAGAGGACAAATCAGGCGATGTTTTAATAAAACAATCAGTCCTGTACGTAAAAGATTTCTTACATTATTGTCAGTTGAAACTTCGCGTCACAGATGCTGTGGCATTCGCAGTGATCGGGTTATGAAATCAAGGCAAAGATCATAAAATACTTAGTGTGTGTTACGTCATTAATTAATAACTTATGAAGGATGAGAAGACATATAATGAGAGGTAATTCAAACAACAGATGATTCATTTAAATGTAGTTTGAAGGACTAAACGGAAGTATCGTTATTTGTTTGAATAACCAATCTTGCCTGTAATCTCTTGCACTGAAAACGAGTGACACTTGTGGGCGTATTCGATCAACTTTTTTAATTAGCTGTTAATTATTTTTAAATATATAATAATGATTTGAAGAATTTTCTCACACTGGAAGTCATTGGCAAATCTAGTGAGATGGCCATGATAGCTATGGCTACCCCTGAGAAGAATTGAAAAGCAATTGCCTTGAGCCCCGAATTTTTATGATAAAAAAACTCTTGATAAATTATTTGTTTCTATTAAAATTTGTCATTTTATTACGTAGGCTATATATTTTCAAATTGGATGGCCATCCCCTGACATATTTTCTGGATCTGCCAGTGTTGGAAGTGTTTAAAGATAGCCGCCGTTTGTCATTTACATTTTGAATGAATAAAACTTATCAAATTGTTGCAATATAATACAACAAATAATGGTAATGGATCATTACCTGGGTTGGCTGCTATTCGAAAGCCCGGCTTCTCCGATACCTTATTTTTGGCATCCTTTCCATTTTGTGTTATACTATGAGATATCAGTGTTTTGGTTTTCTTTCTAACTATACACAAACTCACTAAAATTGCGAGCGTTATTAAAATTCCTACTACCACTCCAGACCACAGTCCAATGTCAGCTTCTTTGTAACTGTTATCTGTAAGAAATAAATAAATATTTATTGTCAATGATGTGTTTCAAAAGCCGAATGGCGTATTTTGTTGTGAAATGTTACACATCCTTTTCTAATTCTTCTAAGTGAAACTAAAATTTTATTTAAATAACAATTGTTTCAGAGAATGATGCTATTTTTTTGTTTATCCATGTCTGCTCCCAATGTGGAGCGTATGGCCTCCTAATGGAGGTATCTCAACATAAGTTTTTTTTTCTACAATAACTGTTTGTTACTCAGTCGCTCAACCTCACTTTTTTTCAAAGTGAGTAGTAGGGAAAAAAGGATAAGGCTAGAACAGGACTAGTGGTTGGTTAATCGCTATTGCTGCACCCAGTTATTAAAGGATCAGAAGGATGGGAGGAGAGGAAAATGTTGTGAATTAACATCACAAACACCCAGTCGTCGATCACAGCTTTGAATTGAATAATTCTCAAATTCACTGTGATCTTACCAGGAATCAAACCCAGACCTGCGTGATCGGTAGAGCAAGCTCTAACCAACTGGGCCACAGCAGGCAACGAATGACGCTATTACAAAAAAAAAAGGAGCACATAGACTTCTATTGGAGCATATCTCATTAAAAGTTTTCCATTTCAAACTGTTTATTACTCAGTTGCTCAACCTCTTTTGAAGAGAGCAGGGGTAGAAGAATTTGGCTAGGACAGAACTGGTGTATATTTAATTACAATCTCTATGCCCTGTGTTATGAATCGGAGAGGCAGGAGGGAATTTCAGAGATCACAGACGTCCGCCCGCTTTGGGTATTAGGAGTAGTTAGTTCACTGCCCAAGTAGTTTTTCATAAAATCAATTTTGCAATTGGTCAGTCACAAAAATATCTACATCTCAATTCAATAATTGTTTAATCTTATATCTATAGTTTGTATTTTGCTATTGTATACCCCTATATGGATCGCTGGTTGTCTAAAGGTTAAAGAGTGCACTTCTATAAGTTCCACAGTGAGCTTATTAAATATATCTACATTTGAATGTCAGCAGCATTAGCAAATATTTTTTATTATTCTTTGTAACATCAATTTTAAATTGATACATTTGTCATTCCACTGACTGTGGAATCAGTGGAATTATAAAGATATCAATTATGATATAGCTTACTTATCCAAGAACAATTTTATCAGTTATAATTCAACTTGTCCCTCACCTATAACATACGAAGAATTCTGAGTATCAGCATACAATCTGATGGCTTCACTCTGTCCCTGATTGTTGAATGAATATATTTGAACTTCGTAACTCTGGCCTTCTTGTAAGTTTCCTATTTTTATACTCGACAGCGGTGATGTAATATTATTCAACAGAATTTTACTATAATTTATATTTTGCCATATGGACAATCCAAAATATTCATCTTGTGATTTATTTGTACCTGTTGGGCATAAATGAGATATCAATCTCTAAGATTTAATTAATATACAAAACATATTTTAATGTTAAGTGGAAGATCTACAAGTATTCACTAAACTTATTTCGTAATAATCATCTTCAATTTGTTATGTATTGCTTTTATGATTGTGATGTTGAAATTGATTTGAATTTAATATTAAGAAGTATATAATTTTGAGTGCTAACCTGGTGTACAGCTTACAATGAAAGTGTTTGATGATGCATTCACTCTGCAGTCATCTGGTGGATCAGGAATTCTCCAAGTATACTTCAGCTCTATTAAACAAGGGTTTATCTGTGTTCCGACTAGATTTGACGCCCAGCAAAACATTACAACTTCTTTGCTGGTCATGTCAGTGATGTTTTGTATATCATCTAAATTTAAACTATTGTTTTCGCCTACTATTATGTTATTTTCTTTTAACAGGCTGCTGTTACCGTTTTCAACTCTCCAATAAAACTTGTGAGCTGATGGCAAACATTCGATGGGGCATGATACTGAGGGAATTTTATTTGGTATTGATGTTTCATTAAGTAGACATCGTGGCGCAACTGGAAAAGATAAATAACCATCAGTTTTTCATTAAGTAAATTAATTACACAATCTTACCCATTATTTTAAGCCGTCATTACAAGCTCTTGGCAAGAGCTGCTATTATTAAAAAAAGTTGTATTTTTACTATCCAAAGCTACCGTGAGGTGATTAGCTTTAATCTTATTATAACCCTTTAAGCAGTAATTTTTCCTTACAGGTATAGCAGAGTATTGTGCCATCTATTATAAATTACCATTCTCGTATTTTTTATTGAATTATTATTATTTCTTTAGATATGGATGCTACACATATCTGTTAGTAATTTTTAGCAGTCATATTATTCTTATTATGTGTTTCAAGTGAACAAAATAATTTTGTAGGAATATTCAAAAACGAAGAGTGTAAAATTCCATCGTAGTTCGATTCTCTTGCAGAAATCAATATCAGTAGAGTACCACATGCCAACAGTTAAATGCAATAAAGATCTAGACCTGAATTGATTTAAATTTATTTGATTTGACCTTTTCAAACATAACAACTATTGAAAATTTTACTGTAGTAAATGAAAATATACTTACACAAAACATTTATTTCCAGAATATTACTCACTCCGCTGCCTTCAAGATTGAATGCCATACAGGTATAACTACCCGAGTGTTGACTAGAAACATTCAATATCAAAAGATCGTTTGAAGATAAGTTTATCTCGCTTCCATTGAAAGAGCTTCCAGTTATACTTCTATTCTAAAATTAAATAAAATAAACGTTACAAACATAGCAATGATTTTTAGTTTGAAAATATTTTGATTCCATTGTTTTCTCAATTATAACATTTTAAATTTATTTACATATCGCTCATGATAAAATGATGCTTCGGATCCCACAGCCTTATAATAAATATCAAACATTTTACACTTCCATAAATTTTGAAGCTTACGATTTAGGATTCGCCTTTCGGCATCTTTAATCATTTAAGTGCACGGATGAACTCAAAAGTTAGTAAATAGTTTAAATAATATAAGAAGAGTAAAGAAAAAAAATATCACCAAGTCTCCGAATTATTTGATATTGAAATTCAATTAAACACACTCAACTAATATTTTAAATAATACATACAGTAAAACCACCATTTACACTAAAGTCGGGACAGTGTAATTCGGGGTAGTGTAATTGGGGAGAGAATCTCATACAAAATATGGACGAAATATTTAGTTACTAAGTGATTAAATGAAAAGCGCGCCAAAATCCAACACATAGACAGTCGCCCGGCTATATGTGTATAGCCTGGCACGTGTTGAATACACAGACGCTAGCCAACATTTGACTGTATGCGCTGCATAGACAACCGTCTCGTAGCAACGACAATGGAATGCGACAGTGCAATTGGGGGATTTGCGGCGAATATTTCATCATATCTGAAGTATAAATCTCCCAATTTTAATGAAATAATAAATGAAAATACCATTATGTTAAGAAATTGTCCATGGAAATTGTAGTATTTTTGGGGAAAATTAAATACGCCTGTATTTTTTTGTAAACTTTTAGGCGTCCCGAAATGTTTGTTCGGAACACCGGGACAAAAGACTCAAAAACGGTGACAGTCCTGATTAATCGGGACCAACGTTCCCTCTAAGCTGCGAGTGTGCGCGGCCGCGCAACAATTGGGAACCCCCCGCGCACTCATTCCGGGTTGGTGTGCACATGAAGGCAGTCGGTCAATTAATATTTGATCGATCCGCGCATCCTCCGCGCAGCTCACCTCTTGCCTTAGAAGGAACATTGATCGGGACATCTGACAACCATAGTAACCATCCAATATTATCTTCTACCATGAAATTGTTAAAATTCTGTTATAATCCATTATTTTTTATAATCATGCTTATCTACAAAATTTATCTACATAAAAAACAACATAATATAAATGGCAACTTCCTATTGTTGCAGATTGCACTTCCTGTAAACAACCTGGCATAGTTTGGACAAATGATACATGAATATGCTGATGTAATAGGGATTCCAAAAACATTATTTAGTTCTAGATATACAATGGGATTTGATAAGATTGTTGTTTCACAAATTGTGAGATATATTTCACTTGATGATTAATAAAAACCTAATCATATTTAGTCTAAAGATACTTCACAAATAAGCAAAACAAGTGTCACAATTTGAAACACAATCAATGGATAAAAAAATATATTTAAAATGAATTTCCTCAAAGTTACTGCCGAATCCATCGAAATTATGAGTTATTGATAAGTTTCAGTGGTTTTGTTGGCTTAAAAATGTTAAAAGTTAAGTTAATATGTAAGGTATATAAATACATTTGCAAACCACTCAGTGTTGCTAATCCAAGGATTGGCCTCCACCATGCAGCGCAGTTGAATCACATCCCCTTCGTTTATTGCGTTATTTTCTAATTTTTGTGGTATCAATATCAAAGATACTATCGGCGGAACTAAAACAAAAAATACAAAGGAATATATCTAATACTAACTACCAAACCATTTCTTATAGTGTAACTACAACTGCAACTGCGAATAACCAAACATCGCTAAACATGTCAAAAGTGTATATCTTTATTATATCTTTAAATGCATTAGCATCAGCTGTCATGTCATGTAGTATGCTTTTTGTTTTACAATAAACAATTCATTTAATATAAGCATCTTACAAACATTACGATAATAATCATGGATCATCATTTTAATGCTTGAGTACTGAAACGTTGAAAATAGGATCGAGGATCGATGGGATACAAAGTGACCCCAGACAAATTTTCGTAATATTTGCATAAGTATTATATTTATTTGCATTGAGGTGTTGAAAATTACAATAAATTTGTTTGGTATTTAGCGAAAGGTTGAAATAAGAATAATTTTGAAAGGCGAATGTCCCCATAGGAATCCGAAGGTTAAAAACTGATAATGAAAGCACGCCAGTTTAATTTTTTTTTTCCATGGTACTCATCGTTGTACGTGACACCCAGCAGAGCCATGCATGAGGGCTCAGCGAAAAGGGGGCCCAAATTTATACATACTCAATATAACAAATTGCATTAGAGCCCCAAAATCCTAGCAATGCCACTGTTGCCATCTCCAGCTACAGATTTACATCACTTAATGGGTATTTAAAATTATTTCGTTACACAGCAAATAAAGCACTTTAAATTATTGCTTGGAGTATCTTAGAAGACAATTGATTTGCTATTTTTATTGAATTACTTCTATTAGTAAAGATCAATGATCTCTTTGTAGTTTTATAAAATGCAGTATGATTCCCCGTTTGCTGCAACTAATCGGTATGGCTAAGCTGGTCAATCATTAATTGGACAGGCTCGAGTAATTCTTTCATTTCATTTTTTTATATCTGGTGCTTCCTACAGGATAAAATAAACATCCTGTCCTATACTGCCACGGTTCCAAAATGGCATATCGCTCAACCGACCAAGCTGAAAGCTTACTACTAAAAATGGATACTTACAAAATATATTCAGTCTTATGGTGTGCAATTTGCTAGCATGGCTCGGCGCCATTACGGAATTAGTGGCTAAACAAGTGAGATCTTTCCCGTTGTGCTTCACACTTGGTGTTAGATGTAAAGTTGACATTACGTCATCCTTTGTCGCTTCTGTATCCTGTGAGAATGTATTTATTAATAAATATTATTATAAAACACTCATATATAAATACTATATGCTTGCTATTGTTTGATGCAAGTGAGAGTAGCTTTTTTGAAAGGGTATCTTTTGTTTCACTTAAAATAAATGAAAAGACTGAGATCTCAGAAAAGCTTTATTTATGAGTCAATCAAGAACTGTGTTCTCAAGACATTGAGTTGGCTAGGTAGAAGAATGGGTAAGAAGTAAGATAGACCTTCATAGGCATTTGAAGGGCATAGATACCTCAAGAGGCACATATAATGGCATTGCAGAGCAGTATACCAACGGATTAAAATGAAGCTGCATATCTTAAATTTTATTTATGAACAGCCAGGCTATTGTCACATTGTGACAATTTAAAGAGCATCCTTAGAACATTGATACATGAAAATAATAGCAAATATATTTACACAATTAACCAATGACAGAAATTTTCTTAGAGATGAATGCAAACATCAAATAAAGCTCTTGTATGTAATTTGCTGTAATGCAGTGATGCACCATTGACAGGATGGCCTCCTTAAGGGACTGTTGGCATTTTTTTACAAGCCGATTCATCTGCTCTAGGATATTACAAGTGTCAAGAAAAAAGATTTGGTTAAACTGATATCTTACTATTTGTTGGTCTGTGATTATTCTTCCATCGAGCCACCATGATATTTCTGGAAGGGGACGGGATCCATTCACATAGCAAGGGAGTTCATACAGTTTTCCAGCTGTTAAGGCCTGTTTACTGCTGAATATGGACACAGTTTCTGGACTGACTGGAAAAAGGAGCACATAAAAAGAATTGAGTTGTTGCAAAATAACTCATATAATAAAATAACACTAGATGTATCAATTGAAGTGGCTCGCATTTATGTAAAATTCTGGAAGTGTCAGAAGAAGAAATTATAAATTAAATGCCTATCCACCAAGCATTGATAAAAAGCACCTTAAAAAAGAACTCTCAAAGAAGCAAAACACTTGTCAAGAAAAAAAACCAGTGGAATAACAAAGTTATCAATTATAATTTTTATATTAAGAATTATTCTGTTGACCAATGAGGACTTTTGAGGTTTTTTACAGTAGTTTGATGTTGTAAAAATACAATTGTTATGGAACTTACCGTATAATTCTATAACCAAAGTTGATGATAAAGGAGCAGTGAGATCGGTATTGGAAGCAAGACACTGGACTTGCGCTCCAGCGTACTCCCGACTGAGGGTAAGCAGGAGTTGGTTTTCTCGCACGTTGGGAACTTCGCTCGGCTCGTCCGTGTTGTCTAGGAGTGTAGTTGATTTCCACCACGTCAGCTTTGGCGTCGGCTTACCTGGGATAAATGTGTAAGTAAAGTTAATTCTATACAAAAATAATATTGTTTAGTGTTGTGAAGATGCTTCTGAAAAAGGGGAAAAAATGTCACAATTTGTAACAGTGGAATAAGTTGACAAATTTAATTTTATGTTGAAAAAGAGTTTACACAGAGTTACCGCCAAATCTATCTAGAATAATAATATGATTATAATATTAAAACCATTGAAATATAACAAATCAAAGAGGGGCATATAAGATTGACAACAAACAATAATGATTGGATGCAACTCGTTAGTTAATCATTTTATAGTGTAAATGTCATTGTTTGTTTCTATCCTCCCCTCCTTACTTCCCGTTTTTATTTTTATAATACATTTTTTTTTATATATATATTTTTTTTTTAATATTTGACAGTACAGCTTATGCCAATGCGTCAAATATTTTGAAGTTGAAAGATCATACGAGATATACTCGATGAGAATTTTTGAAAGTCACAAGGAGAGTTGACTTCACAGACACCCATGTCTTAGATCTCAAATTAAAATTGAAAAAAATCCAATTTGACATTGACCTTACCGGGAATCGAACCCAGTCCCACCTGATCGGTAGAGCAAGCTCTAACCAACTAGATCACAGCGGGCGACAATATATAATGTTAGAATATAATTTTAGAATAAAATTTAAATCATTTGTACTTAAACAAACTTTGTGAAAGTAAGATGGTGTGAGGATGTCTTTGAAAGCGGCGAAACACGTGTCACAGTTAGTAGCACAATACGTGGAATAATCTAAGTTATTTTAAATTCAATATTGAAGAGAACTTCCACAAAGTTACCGCCGAATCCATCGAAAGTAAGGCATTACATTTTTTTGAAAAAAACATTTCAGTGTTTCATTATGTAGCTGCAGTTTTAGCTTTCACCTATCGATTAGCATACATATCTCAAAATTGTTTTTTTTCATTTTATCGCACTGTGGCTTATAAAAAAAATGAATAAACAACAACTGACCATGTTTACAGCTCAAAACCGTTTAGTCGTTTATTCGTCTCTGGGTAGTTGTAGAAATGAGAAATTTGTACGGTGTTAAAAGTGTTATGTTATTTATAGGTTTCTGCCAGTAATAACTACCAACAAAATTGACTTAGTTCGTATTACTTTTTTAAATATCTAAACAAATAAATGCAATATAAGTCAGCTTATTTTTTCAGACGATAGAGCTTCTATTATTTAAATCTATCGATCTGCATTCATAGGTCAAAACACCCAATTTTTGACATAACATTTCCTGTTAGTAAACTGACGATATATACCTCCAATAGAAAGGCAGACGAGAAGTAAATTGTCGCCTTCATGAAAGGGCCCAATGGATTTTTCTACTTTCATTCCGATCTCATCCATGAAGAAAGGTTTACTCGGCAGCACTGAAAAGAATTTTTAAACGTTAATAATATTTTTAAACTCTTTACTATATAAATTCAAAATGCATTGCCAGGTGTGAAGCTCAGTGATCAACGTCAATAGCTTTGGTAGAAGTTAGGGCTTCCATGCCGGTTAACCGATTTATTGCCTGTTTAAAAAAAAAAAACGTAACCCGGTTTATTTTGCATGGTTAACCGGTGTTTATTAATAGAAAATTCTCTTTCAGCCTTGAATACAATTAGTATTTAAACAACTATTCATATGTTATGATTGTGACTTAGTGGTCAACGGCGTTGCCTTCTGTGACGAATCAGATAGCTTCATGTTACAGAACGAACCCAGATTGACAAATACTATACGAGAGCATAATAATACTGTTTTCTAAAACCTCACCAATAACGTGAAGATCAATGCCTGAATTCCTAGTCGGTGACTTGCTGAAGTCTGCTCGGCATCTATAAATGCCTCCGTCGTCTTCCGAGACCTTGTCCATCAGTAAAGCAGCCGGTTCTGAATGAAAGGTGAACACCAACCTTTCACTCTTTGGGAAGTCTCCGCTACGCCAGTGCTTCATCAGACGTCCGTCGTAGCTGAAATATATACATATATTTTGATATCATCATTCCTTGGTATACAATCAGTGCTGTAGTGTAGGGTATACGTCGATAAGTCGACAAACTTTGATTGTTAAAATATCATTTTATAATGAAAAATGTAATGTTTTTTTTTCTTCATTATTATAAATATGTTTGTAATTTTTCAAGTCACCTTTCCAATAATTATATAACGTAACGTAGAGAAAGCGATTAGTTAACCACTAGTCCTATCCTAGCCATATTCTTTCTATCCCTACACTCATCCCTATTTCGTAGAAAGAAAAAAATTTGTCATGATTAGGGTTGCCAGGTGTCCCGGATTGTCCTGGAATTGGAATCGCTGTCCCGTATCCCGGATGAGTACTAAATTGTCCCGGAAATTTAGAGAAAATTATTTAACTTCGATTCCAAGTCTCGGAAGAGCTAAAAAAAAAAAGGCTGTGATGTTGGAGTTAGAGTCGTGGAGTCGCGGTATTTTGGTTGGAGTCAGAGTCGCGAAAAATGAGCGGCTTGAATTCTTTTTGAAAAATATGTTTAATGATGTGTATTCAAAGAAAAAAGTCAAAACTGTTGACAATTCATGCTTGGCTGCCAAAAGATGATCTGATGAAATACATATATATAAATAATAGAAACACAATATTTCTTTGTACTTCATTCCACTTTATTAATTAGGTCAGGACCAGTTTCACTCATTGCGAGCATTGTCAACTGTCGAGTTGACAATGCTCGCAATGAGCGAAACCAGTCCTGACCTAATTAATAAAGTGAAACGAAGTACAAAGGAATATTCTGTTTTTATTAATATAATGCCTTTCCACCAAGTATTGACAGTGAACACCCTAAAAGTGAACATATATATAAGTTAAAATGAAATTATTGTAAAAAATCCTCGGAGTCAGAGTCGGAGTCGTTAATTATTGTAAAGTTGGAGTCGGAGTCGGAGTCGTGTTTTTTTTCTACGCGTCCACAGCTCTGGTAGTAACGTATGAACAAATTCACAAAGTGATATCCCGCGAGCAGCTAGTCCTCTAATATAAGATTAATACAATTTGATTTTCTTTAATGTGCAATACTTGTTAAAATAATAAAAAAAACAGCTTGCTTCACAGATATTAATTAGCTAAACAAGTCATGTGTTTTTTTGGGTAATCAATCAAGACCTGGCAACCGGATTCAATATTGATAACAATTAATTAAAAATCAAAGTGATTGTACATTAATATATTATTATATATCATGTGTCCGAATTGTCTGCGTTGTCTTTTTTGGTTGCAGTGTACATGGGCTTGAATCTCAGTATGGGTTTTCAATCAATTTATGGTTTTTTGTTCAATGGCATGGATTAATCTGATCATAAAATCGGCTCACAACAAAATCGATAGGCTTACTCTTATTCCCTTCATCTTCTTTACTGCATCAAAAAATATGAGTAACCAGTCCTTAATGAAACAAATTATAAGGCATTCAAAGAGTTCACCGCTTCCTATAGAAAGTAACTAAATTCATAAAATCTTTTTATTTTACAACGTTGAGTAGCCTTGGCAATTTAAAAAAAGTATCAAACAGTTCTTGTAGAATTACTTCTTTTGCAATGCTCCGTTATGGGTCCACGTGCTCTACATTGAGAGCAGACGAGGTTAATTTTTTTGAAAGGTTAACGAGAAGTTTACTGTTTTCTTTTGAATCCTCCACTAGCCAAAGTCGTTAGTAAGGAAGCTTTCCTTATCGGACTGCCGCCATCATTCAACCGTAATTTGATAAACCAACTTTCATTATTTTGTTAATGAATAAAAATAAAAAAAAATGAGACAAAAAGCCGTACACGAGGACCTAGAAGGCCGCATGTTCCCCACCCTTAGATGACATTAAAAAAAAAAACATAAAAATGCGTCATCATCGTAAACAACAAATATTCACATACCACTTCAGCGTCCGATTGAAAAATCTCCCCCCTGCTCTTAAGACCAGTGGCACTCGGAGTTTTCGTAATAACGTCAATGGAGCCAAGCAGGCCCGCGCCTGGCATGCGCTCGGTGCGTGGGGCATACGCGGGCGGCCAAAGCAAACATATATTTATATATATGATTCAATTATATAAAAAAAAACAACATAGATATTGGGAGTTGCACTTAGCCCAATGAAGAGCCGCATTTGCCCGCGTCTGGTATATATAAATAAGGGTGGAACTGATCAACGATGTGCGTGGATGGTCCAAAAGGTTGGCGACTGCTGTTATTGAGGATAACAATTGCTACGGCAATGACCCGTGGAGTTGGCGCAATAAAACAAACCGGCTAATTACTAATAAAAATAATCGTAATAGTCGATATTAATTTGTATTTGTATTGAATGGTCAATCCATTTCGTGTCTGCAATAAATCATCTTTCTCCATCCGTCTTCCGACATCACAAATCAAACAACAACAAAAGTAAACAATTCTATTTTCATTTTATGTGCCATTTACAGTGGCGGATTAAGCACTTTGGAGGACCCATGTGCCATAAATTTTGAGGCCCTGCTTTTCGAATAACATAAAAGTGCTGCAAACCTCTTCCTAGAATAATAATAAATATTTAAAACTGAAATTAAAACATAAGGGTTTATACAATATATGATATCTTTAAGGCCCCCAAGATTTGGAGGACCCAAGTGCACACCTCTTGCGTTTATAGAGTAATCCGCCACTGGCCATTTATAGTGTGGTATGATTGATATTTTTTTTATTCCGGGCGTTTTTTTACGCTGGGCGCATTCCTCGTCGATTCATTCACAGACAAAAAGGTTAAATTAGTATTCAGATCCTAGCGATAAAATAAGTATAATTGTCAACTTTTGTAGAACCAATAAAAGATAAAATACGATTGAAAGTTGAATAATAATTATAATAAAACCGGTGCCCCTTGTTGTTTCGATATTCACAGAAGATTCTCAGCTCTACGCGTAAATAAAAAAAAACACAGGGGTATCAAAGATGCGGTAAAAATATATTTTAGTTAAAATAATCGACCGGTCTCAATGTTCTCTTTTGCAAACTATTTTGACTAACTTTTGTAGTTTCAAACAAACGATGATCGCATGTTTGTTGCATCAGCACTAAGGTTTCAATACCGGTATTGATTAAGCCAGGATTTCGGTATATCAGTATTTAGGTGTCAGGGTCGGCACCATCACACAGACGAAATAGGCAACCGCCTGGGGCGCAAACCATTAGGGGCGCATAAATGGAGTATTAAAATTATTTTAACATACTCGAATAATAATAAATAATAGTTCGTTTTATTTTATTTTGATATTTGTATTTGTTCGTTGTAATTATGTATCGTAATCTATATGATTCGTATAAGGGAGGTTGAGCAACTGAGTAATAAAACAGTTCAAGTAGAAAAACTTCTGTTGAAATACCTTCATATGTTCCACATTGAGAGCTGACATGGATATATAAAAAAATATTTCTAATAATCCCGAATTGGTTTTTTTACCATTTCGAAAAAAGGGATAATTTATTAAAAAGGGGGCGCGACAAAAACCGTTACCTAGGGCGCCAAATAACCTCGCGCCGGTACTGTTCGTTCAGTGTAGAAGATTAATCAAATATCATTTCTTTATTTTTTATTGCCGCCTGTGTGGTCGAGTGGTCAACGTCGTTGGCTTCGGTTACGGAGGTCACGGGTTCAAATCCCAGTATGGACAGTTTTATAAATTAATTTTTCAATCGATTTATGAATTTCTGTTCGATGGAATGGATGTATGTGATGTCTTGAATTTTCCTTTCCCATTCTATCCTATGAACGGCATGGAAAGCGACTAGCTAACCACTAGTCCTGTCCTAGGCGAATCCTTATATTCCTACTCTCTTTGGAAAAAGAGAGGTTGAGCAACTGAGTAACAAGCAGTTCTCGTAGAAACACTTCTGTTGAGATAAACTCTATTAGGAGTCCATATGCTTCACACTGGGAGCGGACATGGTAAAAAATAAATATATTATTTATTGTTCAAGATGTTTGTCTTTCCTGTAGAAAGCCTTCGCAAGTCACAAATCAATTTAACCGAGCATTAATTATCAATAATTAAATCCGTTTCGGCTAAACACTCTTTATACTTTGTGTCCAACTATTTAGTTGTAAACGACTAACAGTAAAATTTTCTGACAGGTGCTGCTTTTAATGACAGCAATAAAACGGTATGCCAACGAAACAACACCAGCCATGAGCAACAAGTTACACTCGTCTCACGGGAGGTAACGTAAAAAAATCAAATAAAATATTTAACTACCCAAATGACTTCTTAAATACCGAAACTACGGAATTTGATAAGTTGCGATAAGGTGACCTAACGATCGATATTGAAATTCGTCAGAATTGAAAACACCCAGAATTAGGATGACTGATACGCAGGCGACACAGCGCAGGATGGCACAGTTGGCAGGTGTAGGCAGGCGAAGCAGACACGCCGACCAGTGTATGCTGTGACAGCTGCGCCCAGGGCCGACGCCACCATAAAGGCGAAAAAGGCAATCGCCTAGGGCGCAGAAATGGGGGAGTAAAATATTTTTTTATACTTTAATAATATTAAATATCTATGCAGTGAGCTTCAAGCAGTAGCTCGAAAACTTAAAAAATCTTTGCCATCTCAAAAAGTAGTTTATTTAGTTAGTAAAAGTTTTTTTCATTTTAGGAAATCCGTCAATTCCCAAGATTTCAAAATCGCAGAGCAAAAATTACTCAATCCCGAAGTTCTACACGATTTTATGGTGAATGTTGCCTAGGGCGCTAAATAGCCTCGCGCCGGCACTGGCTGCGTCACGCAAGTGACGTACAAGAATGACGCACAATGCACCCACAATTACTATTTTAATGTTTTTAATAGTAGTCTACATTGAGTAGTATCGTATAAGCCAGCGATTTCCAACCTGGGACTATTGCAAAGGGAGGCGCGAAGAGTCCAAAATATTTATTTACTCTTTAAGACGTGTCTTTATTACTATATGAAATAAAGGATGGGGAGGCGCGAAGATATTTTTTCTTGAAAGGGAGGCGCAGTAACAAAAAGGTTGGAAACCACTGGTATAAACAATGTTCAGTTCGCATTAATTCATTAGATTTCGCGGCAACATCAAAAGAATACGTCCAAATGTGTAAGCGTCACACGGGAATCTGTGCCGGCACCACAACGGAGCAAAGAGCAGGGCAGAGGCGTGCGGGGTTGCATCGTAGCATACGCAGATCTGTGTTTTTTCGTGTAATACAACATCTGTGATACCCGGCGTTGTGTCGATTTTCTTTTGACGCCAAAAGGTTATTGAATTCGTTTTAATCTATCATTATGAACAACATGTCACCTCAGCAGACCAATCGATAAGATCGATGAGATCAACATTCGGTACTAGATTTACAATTTCACCAAGTGGTTTACCGGCTAGGTTGCGAAACATATCCACTTGTAAATTATTAGCAGATATTCTTTACAAAATTTCTTTCCAGCCTCCCAATTCTAAAATTACAGAGCGTAGCAAAAACGATTTGCTAACCACCAGTCTTGTCCTAATACTATCCTTTCTGTCCCTACACTCTCCGAAAAAATAGAGGTTGAGCAACTGAGTAACAAACAGTCGGCATAAAGTGATTTAAAAATATTATTAACAATTTTGCTAGTGAAAGTTTGCATGATGACGATGATGAAGTCCAGTGAATAAGACGAGATCGAAGACTTGATTAGGAATTACACTTTATATTATTTTATTGCTTGAAATTTAGTTTAATTTACCGAAAAGTATGTTTTAATATTGGTTTATTATATTGTTTTTATCTGTTTTTAACACGTTGGATCCCGGAGCCGTGTTTTCACGTGATAAGCTAGCCGAGCGTTGAGTCCCGGAACCGTGTTTCACGTGATGGGCTATGCTTTAAAATAGAGCCATCATTGCAGTATCAAGCAAAATTTTGAATAAAAGACTCAGTATAATCATTATAACAGATACTCAAATTATTCTAAATCAGTCTTTTAATTATTGCTTTTATTAAAAATAATAACTGATTTTACCAACCAAAATTTAAGGATATCATAACGCATTTGATGCGCCCATTTGTCCTTTTGAAGATTACATGATGGTGCAGTTACTGAGTTCATTTTCAATTTTAGCTTTAAATATTCTATAAAAAAGAATGTCAAAAAGCATTTCTAAAAATATTTTGTCACTAATAACAGAAAGATGAAATAAATAAGCCCAATTGAACCAGCAAGGTGGGCGCCAAGCAAAAAATGGAGTAAGACTCGGTACATGTTCAAACATTGTAATATGACTTTCCATAGCAGAAAATTCTAGCAATAATACCATACGTAATTGAATAGTAATAGTCTTTCAAACAACCGAAAAAGGTTTCATTTGATTTGACTTTGTTGTTTCACAGTTATAGCCTTTTTAGTAAGTCATTAAGAAAAAATGCAATTCTTCAAAAATACGCCGGGTACACGACACAATTTTACTTGATTTGGGCCGGTGCCGAAAGTGTTTTAATGGCTAATAACATACATGTACTCATTTATAATCGCCTGCGTATGTTATTATAAATAGTATTTTTTACGATTTTTTAAATAAAAATGTGTAAAAAAAAATATAATAATTATTTCAAATGCCAAATACATTACATTCATATCGATTGTGGAAAGGAAAAAGGACGTAACACACACACATATAAAATTTTACAGGAGGCGCTAAAAACGTGTTTTGATGATTTTGAGCCATATGCAAATTATGAATTATAGACATCTTTGAAATGCACGAAGACTCCTAAACTGGTGCTTAATTGACATAATCTAATATTAATTAAAGAAATTGTCTAGGAAAAACCTTTATTTCAGTCTTTTTTCTTGGTTTTAACTTTTTACAAGATCATCTTTTTCAAACTGAAAAGCTAAATTAAGATACTAATTCGGCATTTGCAGCTTGCATCCTTTTGATAGAACGTGTATCAAGTTTGACACATAGTGATTATCGAAAAAAGCTGTTTTGAAAAAACTGTGGGTTACGTTATTTTTTCTTTCCACAGTCGATATGTAAAAACTTTGATGGCGATTATATTAGAATCGAAGTTTGGCTTAAACGCTGCTATTGGATCCATGTCTTCAATTAATAAATGACTACTCCCTCAGAATAATTCTCCAATATAAACACGTTTGAAATTGAAACATTTCATCATAAAGTCTTTTTAATATCTCACCTGTAAAACGGTTTGCTGGCTTTGTACCAGACCAGCATGAGAAGAGAATCGTCAGGGTCCTTAATTGTGACGTCACAGGGCATGGCCACTTTGCCACCAAGGAGAGCGTCCACCTTCTTTACTTCACCTTAAAAAATAAATAATAGTTACAAACCACGATATACGCTAAATCCGAGAAGTAATTCAAATACCCATAAATAACCAGATTGTAAGGATCACTTATTTTCAAACTAAGTACAGTCGAACTTGGTTATTACGAGGGAGATGGGACCAACTGAATTTGATCGTTATAAACATTACTCGTTCTATCAGAGAATATGTATTTTTAAATTCTTACAAACATACCCACCGCATGAAAACATGAAGTATCTTGGAGAGATCACATAACACAAAAAGTCGCAATTCAATCAAGAATACACAATTAGAATTTATTTACACACCCGTTCCACACATACAATTTTTCTGTCAATCCACTTTTCTTATAAAATTTAAAATTGACGCTTGTTTCTTTTTTTTCACTGGCATCGGTCTAGTTAACTGCCCGGTCAGATTTTATTGCTTAGAGTCGAAAATGTTGTTTTTAAACGATCGACACATTAACAGTTTTAATAAAAAATACGTTATTTTTGCTCGGTATGTCCGAGAAGTAGCTCGTTATGAAAGTGAATAAATGTATGGAGAAAACCATAAACTAAAATATCAACGAATATTTCCCCTTTACATCCAAGATCTCGTTATTTCCGTGGTCGTAATAACCGAGTTCAACTGTATGTATTTTGAAACCGCACGGCCTGTTACATACGTAATAATCTGTTGAAGTGCTTCAAACATCTCGTAGTATTAATGGATTAAATAACACGCAGTTCTCTTCAAAATATGTCTCCTAGAATGCTCTATTATACGAGCACATGCCCCACATTGGGAGCGGGCTTTATTAAATATTTAAAGACACCTCACATAAATTATACATAATCCAATAGTGTTTTTTTTTATTTTAAGTTAAATCGATACTTTATTATTTTCATTCTGGCATTACAATGGCGGGAAAATACGATTCTAAATCATTAATTTAATTGATTCGAGAATAATTTATAATATTTAAGTTTTTATATATTAATATATGCAAAACCATTTTACAAAAATAAGTATTTTTCTTATACATACGTATGATAGTAAGATGTTATAGAAAAGATTTGACTTAATTTGTATAAATATTATTTACTCACTTTTTAAATTTAATTTGTCAATTCTTGGTGTAATTCATGTAGTATATTATTATTAAAAATTTCGTATAATTATCATTACCGTATCGCATATTTTAAACTGATTTTCTGACTTTCAATCAGTAGCTGATTACCCCATAAACGCAGTAGGCGCGCGCTTGTGGCCTCCGAATCTAAGGGGCCTAAAAAAGAGCATATTGTGGCCCTTTGATTTTAAATTAATTTTGCAATGTTTGTTTTTATTTTCGGTAGTTTTTCGAATAAAAGGGACTCCAAATTTTATTGCGCCTGGGGCATCCCTAGTACGTAATTCGCCATCAAATCATTATAGAAGTATGAAATTAGTACAAAACGTTGTCTTTTTTTTCCTCGAAGTTATTATTGCCGTCAAGCTTTGCGCAAATAAATTTAAATTCTTATCCATCGAGTAGGAAGTAAGCCAACGATTTTAAAAACACTTGTTTTATGAATATAGCAACAATAATTCATTCATTGTTTCAATTCTGTTTTTGAAGAAAACGACAAATGATTTTTTCGCGATACAAAAAGAAAACTTGTTGAAACCTGCGGATATATGTATATAGTGTGCATCGACTTTTTAATTACCATATCCTCTCCAGATGCAACTAATGTCAACAAAGACTACTCTCTTTTGTCATTAACAAACAGTACTCGTTACCTACACAAGATGGCTGTTGATTAACCTGGCTTTTTAACACATAACTAGATTTAATATTTTTAAACACAACATTTGGCAAATATGCATACTAGTTATCTCTGATGCATACATAGTCGTCGGATACACTTTCAAAATTTGTTTTATCTGGCAGTTGGTGATAATTTTCATGATTTTTTCAATGACAAATTGTTCAGTTGTCGATACGAAATACCTGCCTGGGTTTTGTTTTTAACAATTTAGACTCGGAAGCACTGCTTTCACTGCACTGCACTGCGACAAACAATAAATGCAGGGAAAACTTCCAATAACGTACTATTTGGGACCACCTGTGTGCTGGTATTAAAAAGTGCACCCACACTCGACACTGCGCAAACGGCCGAGGGTGCTAGGGGAGTGCTTCATCGCAGTTTTCGAAATGGCAAAAAAGAGGCCAACGGCACGCGGTGTTCCCAAGCGGTCACCCATCCAAGTACTATCCGCGCCCAATGTTGCTTGACTTCGGTGATCGGACGAGAACCGGTGCTTTCAACGTGGTATGGTCGTTGGCGAGGACCATTATTTAGCCGCCCTACAAATGGGACACGATCTGCACGCTGTTGTAGGTAAGTCACAACGATTTTTTTCACGCACATAGGCACCCAATTTGCCGACCACTGCCTTAGATGAAAACTTAAAAAGTAGATCATTTATGAATTTAATTTGAACTGAAATCCGTGAAGAAATTAAAAATTAAATGTATGAAAGTTTGGGCATTTGATTTTTTGACAATGCAATCGAGCATAACTAAACCCCACTCGGCTACAGCGAATTGACTCTATATAACAGCGGTTGGCAAAGTGTGGTACGCGAGAACATTTTGGTGGTCCGCAGAGAAATCTGACATTATTTTACGAACTTGGTGCAATTTAAGACGCATTTGATCACTTTTATTTCAATATATAATATTTAAAACAAAAGTGCAGTTAGTGGTCCGCCGGATTAAAATTGTGAATTTAGTGGTCCGTGAGCCCAAAAAGTTTGCCGACCGCTGCTATAGAAGAAAAATGTGTTGGAGAATATCGTATTGTTAATCCAATATTTTAGTCGATTGAGAACAACATTTTAAAATCTTGGTTGCCGTGTCAAAAAAAAATGTTCGAATTTCGAAAATCAGATACGCAAAACAAATTTCCCCGATTTCTTATTTATATCTCAGTAACATCGATATTTTACGAACATGCTACAATTATCTCAATGAATCTATGAATAACTTATGATAAATTAAAAATAATATCAAGAAACAAATCTACCGTTCGATATTTCAAATACACGTAATTAAAAAGAAGAATATTTCGTATAATATTGTGTTTTGTCGCCCACACGACATTTGTAATTCTGTGACAAAAAGACATGTGTCATGGCGACTATTTTGTTTTTTCTTCTATATAAATTACCGCTGTATTTCGACAAATATGGAACATGGACATCGATTTGACTTCTTTTCATTAACAAACGACCGTGTAAAGAATTTTAAACGCGAGAAATTTTGTAATTTAGTAAAATATTATACGCATTCGCTTAAAGTGTTCAAGTTTAGGACCACGATGTTTTGCAATGTCGCATGTCAATACCTTATACGTACGAATTGAACAAGCATTAAAAGAATGTTCAAAATTATTATTCAAATTCAAGGAAATATTTTATAATTTATTTGTGTAACTTTTAGCAGTTTAAATCAAAATTTGAATACATTCAGCCAGGGCCGGCTCGAGAATTTCTGCGCATGTGTGCAAGACAGGGGTGGGCTGGAGGGGGCTCGGTAGGGGCTCGCGCGAGCTCCTTGTTAAATTGTACTAAGGCCGGCGAGCTCTTTGTTAATTTAAAAGAAAACAATATTCTCAGATCAAATCAGTTTCAATATATACAGTAGTACATTTTTGGCCATTTACATTGATAAGTTTACGGTAAATTGCATATTGTTACGTATTATAAGTGTATTAAGTAACAATCGATTGCTTATTAAAGTATTGCATATAACTCCATCGGAGAGATAAAACCTCACCGCTTCCTCAGAAAACCGAGAATTGTTCTGAAATAATGCGAGCCCCTTGTTAATGTATTGGCAGCCCACCGCTGGTGCTAGGGGCCTTTGGCACCTCTCAAAACTAGACATAAATGAGCGGATAGTGCTAACATCTTAGTGTGGTGCCTGTGTGCGCCGCACAATTAGCACACGCCTCGAGCCGGCCCTGCGTGATTTTATCTTTCATCCAAAAGAATTGATGAAGAACGTGTTATAATATAAATATATTTTTTTATTGTTTCTTTTTCAATTCCAATCAATATCAACAATACCAAATTGCATCGGAAAAATTTTGGTGTACACATAATTTCATATATGCCAGAGGTTTCCAACCTTATTTGCTATATTCTTCCCATCTAACGTACGTCATAATATTGTGAAATTAACTATTTTACCACGTCTAATTACGTTTCAATATAAATACTTTATTCATGTTCTACTCACTATGAAATAAATTTTAAACAGAATCATCGCTCAGTATTTAAAAACTTAATTTTCATAGACAATTATTATTTCTTTTCAAGAATCAGTAATATACGTAATTTTGAAATAAGAATTCTCGATATACAACTTTTACTTGTAATACCAACATTACGATAACCAGTGTTGCAATTTAAAAACATCTGAAATCATCTGCATATTATCTATTTTAGATATGCTATTATTTTGACGTATAACTTACCCAATAATTTAGCCGAATTTCCCAACGGATTGAATATTAGAATAGCGTACAGAATGAGTGCAAGTCTATTCGTGGATCCCATTTCTGTGGTTGACTCTCATCGTGTTTTGTTTTCCCTCCAATGTGTTTCTGTCACATTTTCAGCTCCATTCATCAGCATCATTCGTCTTCTGGAACACCTCCAACAATAATTAATATTGATTTATGATCGCGTTATGTTCGACGCCATCTTGTCACTTTTCGTGGCAAGGCCTGTAAAATTATAAAACGGAAACAATAATATTAGAATAATGCGTCAGATGTGCAAGAGATGTTTGAAAATTGACATTGAAGACAAGTAAGATCAATCGACATCTTGTTTTCGGATTTAGTAAAGTTATAAGGATAAGGCTAGGGCAGGAATGGTTGTAAGTTAATCGCTCTCGTTTTAAGTAAGAGGTGGGAAGAAGTTTTAGGCATCACAGTCATCTGGATTACAAAAGCTTTCTGTATTGGAATTCGAATCCGCGAGCTCCGTAACCAATACCCTCGACGTTGACCACTCGACCACAAACATGGAAAGGCTTTTAACTTCTCTAAATATTACATATTGTAAAATCAAATGTGTTTCGCAAATAACGTTTTATAATATTGCAAAGTCGAAGACGTGCAAATGCATCAATTATTGTAGCATTCTTATTTCAAAACAAAATTACATCCGGAACATACATTTACGGCTATCGAATATTAACTTTTTATAACCAGCCAATGTAATTAGGAGATAATACTGATTTAAGCTGCGCCTGGCCCCGCAAATTGACCCCGCAACAAAAGCGCCAAGTATATTTTTTATAAACTAAATTTTAAATTGATTCAATTATTAAGTGACCGCCGTGAAGGTGATTACCAGGAGATGCTAACTAATTTCAATATTATTTTATTTTATAACACTACGCGAGATTGAAAATTGATTAGCTTTAAGGCAAGCGAAGCGGGTTCAGTTTATTTTTAAAATACAACTTAAGGGCGGCGCTAAAACACTGCATTTTTTAATAGTTTATTCCCGCGACGAGTAATATTTTGATTTAGTTTTTTATTCTTCAATTTACTGATATTTTTACTTGAATTTTAATTTTCAAGTATGATATATTGTTTTATTACACGTATTTACAAGTATGATATTCGTTTGATTTCCTTTAGATCACTGAAAACCGTCCAGTTGCTTTATCATCAATAATCGAAGGGTCTAGCTCGGGGTGGGGAACCTTCTCATTTATACAGGCCACATTCATTTATCTGATTCAAAATAAGGTCGCAGTAAAGATAACGTTGACACCCTCTCCTGCTTTTTTTAGACTGTCGAACATATAATGTGTTGATTACGCTATTTTTCCAAACGCTTGCGTATATATTTTTTTATCAGAGTGAACATTTTGATCAGAGTAGCCAAGAGGCAGCAGGTTCTCTTCCACTGGAAAAGCTAAAAGCAAAGGTAGTAATCTTGAAAAAATATATTTTTTAATCTATGAATGCAGACTCAAAGACCTAAAAATTCTTCAGCTTGTGAGAAGATATTTTAGAATAAACTCGATTTCCATTCCATATAAAATGCACTTTTTAATTCACTTTAGAAACAAATTCAGCTTCAGTTTTTTTTAATTTTTCATCTAATAAATAAAATCACGCGACTGCACGTTTACTCAGGTCATTTGACGAATTCATTGTGAATCACAATATTATATTTACTGTTGCATAGCATAGCATGCATAAATCAAAATAATTATTAATGATTCTTTTCAGTTCTTTACGTTTTTCTCAAAATTCCTTCAGTAGTAGATTGCTCTCTTTTTGGCTTTTGACGCCCTCAACTTAAAAAAATGTAGATATTATAAAATATGAATATTCAAGTTTTAATATGTTCAAATTTTAGTAAATTAGATCTAACTCACTCGAATGATATTTTCCATTGGTCTATCCATACCATTGAGAGAAAATGATGTATTCAATGAAAAAATTAATATCATGTATTATATATACATGTAAAAAAAAATATCTTAACGTTAAATCTTAGAATTAAAGCAAGCAAATTTATTCAAAGATTTGTACGGTGGTGATTCTGCTTACCCATATTATAAACTCTTTTTCCAGGATATTTTTGAAATAAAAAGAGCGCAATTGAACAGTCTTCCGATTTAAATGAACAGCTACATATGCCGGATTCTTCTCTTTTATAGCCTATATAAATATAATCCTTAAACTACTCACGATTCAAATCTGGGGCATTCCCATGGGCTAATCCTTTTCGCTAGCAATGGCTTTAAACTCAATGATACAAAAATTCATTTACTTAGCGTTTGTTCAAGTTCACCCGTGCACTTGTACGTCTGAAGATGCCGAATGGCGAAACCCGGGTCGTTAGTGACAAAACTTGTGTGAATGTACATAATTTGAACGATTCAAATTTAAATGTTCTTTTAACTATGATATTACATAAAAAAGTGCCGTCGATATGTTGATAGTGTTCAAATAATTAGAAATTCTCGAACATGTCTTAGAAAATTTAAAATGTGTAAATTATATAGTTGACATAATTTATTTTAAAAAATTCTTCAAAATAAATCCCTCCTACCGAGAAGGAAATAGATAGTGCCAAATTCCTAGACGATAATATCATTAATTATGCATAAAAATACAACACTTAATAAAATAATAATTATAACTGAAACTGGGTAGACTGGTTTATTTTTAAATATTCTCAGAGATCCACATAAGTTATTAATATTGGATTCCGCTTGTTGATATTTATTATGTATGAATTTAAAACACATCATTTTAAACAGCAATCGATTTTTTTAACCTGAAAAGCAATGCATAACCTCACTTTCTATATTTCTGCGTGGTCTACCTCATTAACATCAGGGATCTGGAGCAAATATTTATGTGTCGGAGCGGAGCAACTTAAAAAAGTGGTTGCTCCAGATCCCTGCTACTTATATTCTTATGTAAAATATTCTTTTTTGTGCAGTGGAGCCCCCAATTACACTGCCCCGAATTACGCGCTGGATTGAAATATTCGCCGCAAATCCCCCAATTGAAAGGTCGCATTCCATTTTCGTTGCTACGAGACGGCCGTCTGTGCGGCGCATACAGTCAAATGTTGGCTATCGTCTGTGTATTCAACACGTACCAGGCTATACACGCATACCAGGGCGACTTGCATTTTATCACTCAGTAACTAAATATTTCGTCCATATTTTATTTTTTGCAAAACTAAGGGAAATCTTAGTTTTGCATTTTTTGCGGAAAAAACCAAATCCCTAATTTTGTATGAGATTCACTCCTCCAATTACCCTACTCCCAATTACACGGTCCCGACTTTAGTGTAAATGAGAGATTTACTGTATTCAGTTAAAAATGCAAGAAAAGCTTAACATTAACAATGCTCGTCCAGAAGAGATTTCTATCTCAGATCGCCCACCATTGTATAATACTATAGGTTAGGCACTTGACTACCGGCACCTGCGGTAAATAATTTATTTTTAATCCGAATTTAAGTTTACTAAGCAAATACTTCGATGTCAATTGCATTAAAAAAACTTCCTCTTTTTGGCTTCGTGCGTCAATGGCTTCCCAAGACGACGGACAAATAAAAGACTCCACAGTAAGTATTCTTGGAAAAATATATTACGACATTAAACCAGTGGTGAAGCTAGTGTCAAGGTTGGGTTTTTATTGGCACCCGCTTCCACAACCACTTTTGTGAGGAAAACTGACAGGATTTAAAAAAAAATGTGTAGCTAAATTAATTGTGTTTGAATTTTGTTATCAGGCAACCCGTAATATCAATTGTTTATTGTTTATTGTTAATGGTCTTAAATGGCAACATTGTTTTTCGATATCGAGGTGATTTTTGTTTTTTTCTTCCTTGCTCTTTGGGATACCATCCACACCTGACGTGTGTTGGGAGACTTCCCAGTCTCTGGAGGATACTTCCAGAGACCTTTAGTTGTAAACTCACTTGCAGTTATTTTTCTTTTGTGGTTTTGTGTTTTTTTTCGAGATGAAAGAAATAATATTTTTCCATTTCGACGAAAATTAAATTCCATTTTGTTCTCTGCGCAGAGTTTAACGTCATTTTTTTTATTTTACATTTATAAAATCGTGTGAGCAAGCTAGGTTTGTAATAGTTATTGTGTATTGTAATAATTCAAAATTTTGTTGTTAAATATTCTATGTAATAAGTTCGTGATTGCAAATTTTCTTAAATAAACGTTTTCGTGATAGTAGGGCGATGTTTTGATTTAATAACTACCTACATGTGGACTCCAAGTTTAGGCCAGCGGTATTTGTCGTAATGACTTTTATTAGTGGGGATTTATTCTTGGGGTTTAACATCGTGAACAATAGTAGAAATTTCAAACAATAAATGAAACTCGCTCCCAAAATAAATCGCGAGTAATGTTACTAGAAAGAAACTCGATTCGAGATTGTAAAATAAAACATTGTCTATGGGACATCGAACATCCGGACGGTTGACCCCAGGGGAAGTATGTTATATGCCATCGATATTATTTAAAAATATAATTTATTAGTACAATAAGCAAATATGTAAAATAAAATTACTGAACGGCCATAACTTAATTTCATCGCCCGCTGTGGTATAGTTGATTAGAGCTTGCTCTACCGACCTAGTGGGTCTGGGCTCGAATTCCGGCAAGGTTAATGTCAAATTTTAAATTTTAATTTGAGCCTAAGACGTGGGTGTGAGAGAGACTTACAATAAAATTCTTATCGAATTTTTCTCGTATAATCTTTCAACTTAAAAAAATATTTAGCGCATTGGCATTGCGACTAAGAACATTTCGGACCAAAAAAGAAAGTAAGACAGTGTCTTATTTTCGGAAAAAGTTGGTAATAGAACAAACAAACTATAGTTATTATTTATTACTAGCCGGTTCCCGGCAAGCATTGCAATGCCACTCAAAGAAAGTATTTGTGTTTTAATTGTATTTATTGAAGTGCATGTTTTCTCTTTCTGTCTGTTTGACGTTTGCTGCCGATTTTCTATGGTACAAAACACGCGCCACTAACTGTAAGTTAATTGTACTATAACCTTCGCGCAAGTGCGAACATACGTTGTCAAAATGAACTGTATGGCAGACATACAAACATCAATTTTTATATATAAGACCTACTGTAAGTCAATTTTACTATGGCTATAACCTTTCCGGAAGTGCAAGCAAAAAAATTTTTAAAGTTTTATTTCAATCGGATGAGCGGTTTGGCAACGCATACAATACGAAAGAACAATCACACCTAATGTACGGAACACATTTGAACGGAATGTCAAAATTTAGACCACACGATTTGACAGATTTGAAATATTCCATATTTAAATTTTGAATACAAACATTCGAACGTCAAATTTGAATTGTCTGAATACTGTTTGATCGTCAGCCGACGGTTGACAGTTGAATTGCATGAACGGAAGACATACAAAAGATTTTTATATATAAGATTTACTGTAAGTTAATTTTAATATGCCTATAACCTTCCCGGAAATGGAAGAAAAAAAAAGTCAAAGATTACTTGCAATCGCATGAGTGGTGCACATTTATTTTTATATATTAGACTAACAATACTAAAACAGCGTTGTTTGCCAAGTTAAATATTATACGATAATTGCAATAGTTACAAAAATGAGAACTTACAATTAATGAAAATGTCAGAGAATTACGATTTTTCGGATAAACAACCGTGGCAACAATGGGAATGTTAGAAATAATATATTACAGACTAATATACATACTAAAAAGATTACAGTAATAAAGACAAAAATGCAATGATATTGTTTCAAATTTCGCTAGTGTGTATAATTTTAATGAATGGTGTTGACCGTACCGAAGAACGATTCTACTTTTTATATTTTAATGATGCTTATCAAATTGGTACTAATATCTTCATTGTCATGTTTTTGTAAGAGATTTATATGGTGATAAGAACATTAGATTACATAATTTAAATTAAATAGATTTTTCATAGAGGTCAGCGGTCGTCAAGCTTTCAGTCTTAACGGACAACTCAATTTAATATTTTGAATCACGCGTACCCCGAACGCGTTATTTAAAAAAACTGTAAAAACATATCGACACAGTGACGTTCCTAGACTATGTGCCGCCCCTAGGCAAGGTCATAAAATAGCGCCCTTTTTTTTCATAATTTCCCATTATTCTACGAATACATATACAAATATAAAACTCTCTTTCTACTCAACTACGTACTCAACCAAATGTCTTGTCACTTATTCCGCTTTGCTTATTGACCTAACTGTACCTTACTGTAAAGGTCCTCACGAATAAAAATTATCCAAAAGCTCATATTATTATTCAATAATTATGAAAAAATAGCTTTTACCTTCATTACACACCATACAAAAATAATTTAAATTTTAAACGCACTTACATAATATAAGTATCGATTCTTGATTTGTTATTTTGTTTATCGAAGACATCCAGGCATCATATTTATTTGAAAACAAATTCGTGTCAAAAATATTTAGTCATTTAAAAAATCTGTGATCATTTGCCGCTCCCTAGAATTTGCCGCCCCTTGGCAGTTGCCTACCCGCCTTTGTAGAGGTTTAAAGAGACAAAACTTGGCGTGAGTCGTACTTTTCATCGTTTGCACCAAGTTTAGTTTGTTCATCTTCAATTTTAAATATAATTTGGCGTACAACGATCAAAAGCTCTTTTTCTTTCTTAAACCACTCTCCTGTTATGTTCCCGTTTTAAAATTCCAATTATACTTAACGTAGGAAGTTTCGATATAAAGTAACCATCATATAATGTACATTTCTTATGCTGAAATAATAATACTGCTTGTTTAATTATAATAATTTAATAAGTGAGATATTCGTTGAAGGATGTTTGGAATAAGTTTTATGAATAATCGGCTCCAGTGACGGTACTATAATAAGGCAACTTAGCGGACTGCATTTATAGATAATTGAGATTGTTAATGAGAAAATTGAGAAAAATGTTAAACGATGGATATATCTATTTTCTGTAATTGTAGTTTTTTTTATTATTAAGGTCAAATTGCGGTTTTCTTTGTCTATGATTGAATTGGCATTAACTTGGTAGAACTACATTAGAATAATATCAAAAATAGTATTATATTTTAGTTGTACATTTTTTATTTAATTGAGTTGATAGTTATTTAAAAAATGCACTGGTTGAACTGTTGTTTGTGAACATAACAATATGGAGTTTCCTGAATTTTTTGTAGACCGCAATCTTTAACACCATAGAAAAGATAATGTTTAATCTGTATCGAACAAAAACGTAATTGATAAAATATTTCTGACGTAAATCGCTGGAAAAATAATTAAGTATGTACTATTACATGAAATCGGTGCGAAATTCGTGTTAATGAAATATTTGAGAATCTTTCGCTATTAAGAGTTAATTTATGTTTTAAAAAACAGCCCGACATACGTGTAAGATAGTCATATTTAATATTATTTAATGACCCGATCTGAGGACAGCACTTATTTGTTAAGAAAAACCCGAATTTGCATGGCTAAAAAAGGTTAATTTGAATGAACCGTAAATAAATCTATTTAATATGCACCCATGAATATTAAACTATACATCTTTCGGTGGGATTCAGTAATAACTCTTTCGGCGCCGCTGAAGAATTAAAATTCAACCGGATGTTTACTGTAAATTGTAATATAATCGGTTAATTAAAATACAAACTCAAATCTACCAATAAATTTGACCATCATTAAGACATTAAAACGTAAAATTAAATTAAAGTATTTATAAATATATTGAGCCAATATTTTACATTATTTATTAAGATAATACAGTACAAAAATAATGGATTATTTTTTATGCATAAATGTGTTTTTCAATGGTTACATTTTTCTGACAAATTATATTGAAACCAAACTGGTTTGATTATTTTTTTCACTTCTGCTATTTGTTTTATTATTTAAGATAATATTTAAGTGAACTTTAAAAAATATTAATGTCAAAAGTAATATAATATTTATTTTTTTTTGGATAAAAAAATATAACATTTATGCTGGTAAAGCACGGGTGTCCAACCGTTCTTCGATTAGAATTCTTAAGTTATAAATTACCCATAAAGGCCGGGATTTATTCCTTATCTACTGGACATAGGGAGGGGTAAGATACAAAGACTGAGTACTAATTTCATATTAATTATTTATTAAATTTGAATTGTTCAAACTATGTACATTCTCACAGATTTTGTCACTTACGACCCGGGTTTCGCCTTTCGAAAGGCGAAACCCGGGTCGTAAGTGACAAAATCTGTGAGAATGTACATAGTTTGAACAATTCAAATTTAATATTGAAATTCCACCAAGTACCTTCAGTCGAAATCTTAAATTAATTATTTATATTAAGGTCGGAAAATTCAGAAGGAAATATGTTATATTATGATGAACAACTAGTTATATTTTAAATATTATTTACTAATTCTCATTTCGTAATTTGTAACACGAAAATGGAGTAACAAATTTATTTTATATCGCAAATAAACTTACATTAAGATACCGCCAAATCCATCAAAATTATGAGCTGTGCTATTTTTTTTAATTACTCAACTTCAAGCCCTGTTTTATACCCACCTCAACTTTTCATTTTTAGCCAAAACATTGAGTTTGAGTAATTAAACAAAAAACAGTTTTGTTTACATCTACAAAGGCTCCAAGCTGGAGACGGAGATAATTTGATGTTTTTGGAGATTCGCAATGCTCTTGCTATTGTTAATAACTGAATTTTTTCCAATACATGAATATCAATTTTTCCTTTGTACTTATCTCCACTTTTTATTTATCAAGATCAGGACCGATTTCGCTCATGGCGAGCATTATCTACTGATAAGAAATATAATTTAACAGTGCTATTTAAACAAAAACAAATTGAATAATCCTCATGTCTTTCCACGTATTGACAGTGAACAGCCTAAAAGAAGTCAATTTATCAATATCAAAATGTTGTGAACATTTGGAACAGGGACGTCCCGAGGGCATAGGCGAGTAGGCAGTTGCCTAGGGGCGGCAATTCCTAAGGAGCGGCAATAATCACAGATTTTTTAAATGACTAAATATTTTTATTATTTGGCTTAAAATAATTATGTTGCCTCAATGTCTTTAATAAACAAAATACTAAATCAAAAATCGATACTTATATAATGTAAATGCATTTTTAATTAAAATTATTTTTTATGCTGTGTAATAAACGCAATAGTTATTTTTTTCATAAATATTGAACAATACTATGGGCTTTTGACTAATATTTATTCGTGAGGATCTTTGTCAATAAGGTACACCTATATTATGAATCATCTGAAAGCAAAACGAAATAAGTGACAACACATTTGTTTGAGTACGTAGGTGAACAGAAGATTCTAATTTGTATATGTATTCTTAGAATAGTGGGAAATAATGAAAAAAATGGGCGCTATTTTAGAGCTCTGCTTTGGGGCAGCACATAGCCTAAAAACGTCACTGATTCGGATGTTTGTAGTCACAGACCGAAGAGCGAAATAGAAATCTTTATTAAGTAGTAGAATAAGACAGAAAAAAACTTAACAAAAGAGGACTAAGTTGCATTAAGATGCCCTTGGCCATCAACCATTGCAGACATACGTACGTTGTCATATACTTTTTAAACGTCACGCGATGATAAATATGCACTTGAATGCCAAGGGTTAACATATAAAATATACATGGAGTAAAAATGTTGACATGCCGGTGTTGTTTTTCAATCAATATCTTTGGTTCTTTTTGTTTGAATAAATATCTAATTAAGCAAGACGTCGTCTGGAGACGGCCTCACAAACCAAAATAGCTGGCAGATGCTAGCATTGGAAAGATTTTTTGTTTATTGATTTCGTGAACTACATCAATCGCTTTGAATTAAACAAATTGCGATGTTGATATCAACAGGAAGTATCGTCCAAACCAAACGTTGATTCGGCTGTGTGTCATTCGCACATAATTTAATCATAGTACAGTAAAACCTCCATTTACACTTAAGTCGGGACCGTGTAATTGGGAGTAGTGTATTTTTTTTAAATCCATGTACGCACCCAATGTGGAGCATATGGCCTCCTAAAGGAGGTATCTTAACGGAAGTTTTTCTACGAGAACTGTTTGTTACTCAGTTGCTAAACCTCACTTTTTTCAAAGTGAGTAGTAGGAAAAGAAGGATAAGGCTGCTGCTGCTTTGTCGTCTGCTGTGGCCCAGTTGGATAGAGCGTGGTCTACCGATCAAGCAGGTTTGGGTTCGATTTCCGGTCAGATCACAGCGAATTTGAGAATTATTCAATTCAAAGTTGTGATCGAAGACTGGGTGTTTGTGATGTCAATTCACACCATTTTCCTCTCCTCCCATCCTTCTGATCCGTAGTGTAATTGGGGGAGTGAATCTCATACAAAATTAGGGATTTGTTTTTTTCCGCGAAAAATGAAAAACTAAGATTTTCCTTAGTTTTGCAAAGAAAAAAAAATATGGACGAAATATTTAGTTAATAAGTGATAAAATGCAAAGCGCCAAAATCCAGCACATAGACAGTTTCCCGGCTATGCGTGTATAGCCTGGCACGTGTTGAATACACAGACGCTAGCCAACATTTGACTGTATGCACCGCACAGATGACCGACTCATAGCAACGACAATGGAATGCAACCGTTCAATTGGGGGATTTGAAGCGAATATTTAAAGCCAGTGCGTAATTCGGGGTAGTGTAATTGGGGGTTCAACTTTATATTTACACTATTATACCTAAAATAATTACAACATTTTTAGTGTCTGAAAACCTTGTTTCAATATTAAAGCAAGTCCATGATCAATATTGCTTTGTATGTTGACAAATTATTCAACGGGATCGTTAGTGAGTTCAGACCAGGCGTGGGCTTAGAGGGGCTCGTGCGAGCCCCTTGATAAAATTTCACTAATGCTGGCGAGCCCCTTGTTAATTTAAGATAAAATAATATTTTCAGATCGAAATGGTATAAAATGCAATTTCTGACTAATATATTGTCTACGACAGGTACAGTATACACAGTAGTACATTTTTAGCCATTTACATTGATACTTTTAAAGTAAATTGTACATTGTTACATATTATAAGTGTATTAAGTAACAATCGATTTATCTTTTAAATATTGAAAAAAATTTACTCCTTTCCCAGAACACCGAGAATTGCTTTGAGATTAAGTGAGTCCCTTGTTAACGTATTGGCAGCCCACCGCTGGTTCAGACGAATACTATTGCTCAGGTATTAAAGTATACTTTGTCGGAGCTTACTCAGTTGACTTCCTTGTCAATTTACCAAATGATCAAATTATTTTTCTACTATTTTTTTAAAAATATTCTGTTATATCTTGTTTTTAGCCAGCCAGTGAAGTAAATTTTTTGAAATCAGCCAGCGAACTAAAATAACTCTCACTTTTTTCAATAATTATGAAATCTGTAAAATTTCAAGTTTATGAAAAAAAGGCATTCTACTGTATTCTATAGGGATCCCGAAAACCAATATCCCTAAATAACTGTGAATCCCAAACAATTGTGACTCGATTTTATAGTGACTGGGATTGCCCGTGATTGAAAAATTGTGAATCCATGGCGGATTAGGTTCATGGGAGGCACCTGGCGCAATTAATTTTGGATAACATATGAACGATTCATGTAAAATAATAAAAACCTGAATAAAAATTATATGGATTATATTGTTATATAACATAAGCCATTGTTGAGGCTCAAGATTCGGAGGCCCCAAACCCGCGTCTCAATCGCTTTTAGGTCAACTCGCCTCTGATCACAAAAAGGGTCAAAAATCGTCAAAGATTAATAAATTTCAAGTGGTGACTGATATTAATTACATGTTAGAGATGTTAAGCATTTTAATTTTGTGTAATTATAGAATCACTTATACTGTAATTTGTAATTTCTTTTTAATGTCAATTGTTGGTTACACCTTTTCATTTCAATTTATTTTTGTATACATAGCACTGTTAAATTATTTTTCTTATCAGTTGACAATTCTCGCAATGAGCGAAAGCTGTTCTGACCTTTTAATTAAAGTGGAATAAAGTACAAAGGAATATTGTGTTTTTATTAATATTTTTCATCACTCATAAATAGTTTTACATCGCATCTAGTTGCGTGATTTTTTTCTCAAAAATCAAAACTAAAAAACTAAATGAAGGCAACTAGAACTCTAGCGAAGAAACTGAAAACAATTCAAGACATTGAAAAAATTTAGAAGAAAAACGAGTCGACATAGCAAAAACGAGTTGACTTTAAAATGTTCCCGATTTTGAAGTGTTTGTTAAATTACGAAACTGAAAATAGACAACTTAGTTTTTATTAAGCAAATAAAACATATATTTATGTAATATTTGATAAAAAAAGCGAAATAACCAAGATAGGTTTTTTGAAAATTTAACTTTTTGGTAGTATTTGAAGATTTCCCGCATTATTCGTACATGTATTACGGTCCCTAGAAAATTGTAGAATTGTAGAATCGAAATTGTAGAATTGTAGAATGTATTGCATTGCTAAAGCTAAGCGTAACTCAAAACAAGCAATTTTGTAGTTAGACCCCTGTGATTATAAGAGTTCACTGCATATACTATAGAAGAAGGAATACTGTGAATGCAGTGGCGGATTATCCTATAACCAGTGGTGTAGTGAGGCCAGGTCGGCGGCCTGGCACCTAAAAATGAGTCAGGGAGCCGCCCTGCCACCTTTTAAGCATGTAGCTTATTTTTCAAGTACATACATATGTATATTCAAAATACTGTTCAAAAAATTTAAAAGCATTCTATCAATAGAAAATTTAAATTAACTTTGATTATTCCACGTATTGTGTTACTAACTGTGACACGTGTTTCGCCTCTTTCAGAGGCATCTTCAAACTCTTAACAAAAAACAAATATTATTAAATAATATTTTTAATAGCACAGGTGGTTCCCCATTACTTAAATTGTTCCCAATTAATAGAGTAATCACCAACCTAGCTGATTGATTGCAGCTCATTAGTTTAATAGTTTGTAATGTTTAACGTCATTAGTAGTATGATTAAATTTGTTTGCTCTGTTTCGATTTTATAATCCCCTCTTTGCTTCCCTTAAAAAGGAAAAATCCCAATCTGATTGATTGCAGCTCATTAGTATCATTATTTGTTTGCTTTATTTAGATTCTACACCCCCCTCCTTGCCCAAAAACTTCATTTTGTGATTTCATAATTTTAAAATGTTAGAATCAATCTTGCTTCATTACTTAAGCAAACTTTGCGATAGTAAGTTTGAAGATGCATCTGAAAGAGGCGAAACACGTGTCACAGTTAGTAACACAATACGTGGAATAATCAAAGTTAATTTAAATTTTCTATTAAAATGAACTTCCACAAAGTTACCGCCGAAACCATTGAAAGCATTCTATCAATGATTCAATTGATCTACCCGATGGATTTTACAAAAATGTATACAGTATGTTAAATAAAAAAATAAAAGTAAAAGTGATACCACCCCTCTTTCTAATATATAAGCATTGATCATCCGTTTTTTTTTATTGATTTAATTGCTTAAACGTGTGTTTTTTTTTAACTTCAGACGGATATAAAACAAATAGGGAAGAAATCAATGATCGACCTGGTACCTATTTATAACCAAATAAGACGCGCGCTTAGGGCCTCCAAATATATATATATTTTTAACCATGTCCGCTACCAATGTGGAGCATATGGACTCCTAATGGAATTTATCTCAACAGAAGTGTTTCTACGAGAACTGCTTGTTACTCAGTTGCTCAACCTCTCTTTTTTCAAAGAGAGTAGGGATAGAAGGGTAGGGCTAGGACAGGATTAGTGGTAAGCTAATCGCTCTCGACACGCCCCGTTCATAGGATAGGATGGGTGAGAGGAGGGAATTCAAGAATCGATTGAAAAATCAATTTATAAAACTGTCCGTACCGGTATTTGAACCCGGGTCCTCCGTAGCCGAAGCCAACAACGTTGACCACTCGACCATACAGGCGGCAAATATTAAGAGCTTTAAAAATAGCTTGCAAATATAACCTATATACTTTTGAATTATTTTTTTACTGTTTTAGTATTTTCTATTTTCTGACGTTTTTATGTTACCCGTAAAACAGGGCCTCCAAATTGAATTGCGCCTGGGGAGGAGCTCACATGTGCTTAATCCGCCACTGTGTATATACACTTCACGACAGCCCTGCACACAACAGCGTTATACGAGTACTAAATGTAATAAACATAGGTACTCACGAATTGAATCAAGACATGTTTACGTTGTGAATTGTAAAATGACGGAGTGGCATCACCTCAATGCCACAATAGAAATCACGACGAAAAAAAATATCATTCAATTCCATAACGTCCGTATAATTAAAGCAGTATTAAGACATGTTCCAAAGAAATATATTATATTAAAATGAAAAATGTAATTGTTAAAGTCATTAGTATGGACCGTAGCTCGAGATAGGAATACCATCACTATTAAGCCCGTATCATACATTACATTTTTGTTACGATATAACCAAAATATGGCGGCGGTGGACTAAAAAAAAAGTATAAAACAAATTTACAATCGCATTCAATTATGGGTGGAAAGGTATTAAATCTATAAAAATAATATTCATACAGCCAACAGCCATAACTTTGTCAAGCTTCCTAGCTTTTATCGGAGTAAAGTCTTTTCTAGGTAAAAAAAATCGACCGAGTTTTTATTTCGTTCGATTCAACAACACTCATCAAACGCCTATATTCTCTATTCCAGGGTTTCCCAAACTTATTCTAGGATGGAACACTTTGCAAGTCCGGAAAATTCAACGGAACACTTGTTAAATCTGGAAATGTTACCGGAACACAGCTTTTTTTTACGTCGGGTAATTCTTAATAGTAAATTATTAGTTATTAAACCACTAATTATGTAATAAAAATAATAAAAGATTTTTAGTCCTTTTTCCACATAAAATTTATTAGATCAGGACCGGTTTCGCTCATCGCGAGCATTATCAACTGATGATAATGCTCAGTTGATAATGCTCGCGATGAGCGAAACCGGTCCTGATCTAATGAATTTTATGTGGAAAAAGTACTAAAAATCTTTTATTATTTTTATTATAATGCCTTTCCACCAAGTATTGACAGTAAACACCTTAAAAGTCACTAATTATGTATTGATTAATTATCGTTAAAACATATTGCATGAAAATATAAGTAAACAAATTTCATGGCGATTAAAAATCTCCGCCTGTACCTAGATATTTGACGTTTTTAACATCACTGGAGATTTACTATCACTCGATTTTTGATACGAAGTAGAAGATGCTTAAATTTGTTGCAGCGTATGTTACCATTCCAAATTTTCGCGGAACACCTATTTAGGTCCCACGAAACACCAGTGTTCTGCGGAACATAGTTTGGGAAACCCTGCTCTATTCACTCACTTACTTAAAGTCACTCATCGGATCTTTCTTTTTTTATCCCTGTCCGCTCCCAATGTGGACCATATGCTTCATAATGGAGGTATCTTAACAGAAGCTTTTCTACGAGAACTGTTTGTTATTCAGCCGCTCAACCTCTATTCTTGAAAGAGAGTAGAAGGAATAGAAGGACAAGGCTAGAAGAGGACAAGTGGTTAGCTAATCGCTCTCGCTACGCCCAGCTATTGAAGAAAGGATGGGAGGGAGTATTTAAACATCACAAACACCCATGCCTAAGAGCCACATTGAGAGCGGACGTGGATCAAAAAATAAATATATTGAATTTCATTTTGACTTTCATAATCGCTACGTGTAATCCTAGCTTTATCCACAATGAGAAGTCAAATTCTCACGACACAGTTTAACTTTTGACCAATAGACGTGCAGCGCAGCCCAGTCAAAAGCCAGCCGGAGTACCTGCTGATTTATTTACTTCTTTTTTTATAGAGTGGACAGGTAGGGTCATTAACGAAATTTAGAAAAGGTCGCTCAAAATAACACTATCTCGTATTAAACGACATTTATAAAATTATCATTTCCAAACGACAGGAAAATCAGGTGAACTTGATAATTATTATAAACTGTGTAATTAAATCAATTTGCCAATATTGTTTATGACTGTCGATAGGCATTATTAATAAATAGCATAAATTATTTTTAAATGATATATAATTGCATCGTCTACATCAGCGTTTTTCAAACTGTATCACTACAGATTGCTATTTATCATCTGGTCAATTCTTCTCAAATTTGTTTGGATCCAGACGCTAATTTAGTAGTGGGTGGGACGGAAGGAGCTCAAATGGTCTCGCCCGAGCCTTTTGATAAATTTTACGTAAGCTGGCGAGGACCTTGTTAAATTTGAGCAAAACTGTATTCACAGATCAAATCAGTAAATAGCTGCAGTTTCTCTAAATGATTTAAACGTATAATAAATTATGCATTGTTTATTACTTAAAAACACATTTTAATTATAATCAATTTAGTGTCACTTATTCATATTTATTGGTTAGAGCTTGCTCTACCAATCACGCAGGTCTGGGTTCAATCCCCGGTCAGATCACAGTGAATTTGATTATTATTCAATTCAAAGTTGTGATCGAAGATATGGTGCTTGTGATGTCAATTCACATTATTTCCTCTTCTACCATCATTCGAATCCTTTAATTACTGGGTGTAGCGATAGCGATTAGTCAATCACTAGTCCTGTTCTAGCCTCATCCTTCCTTCCTTACTACTCGCTTAGAAAAACGTGAGGTTGAGCGACTGAGTAACAAACAGTTATCGTAGAAAAATCTTTTGTTGAGATACCTCCATTAGGAGACCATATGCTCCACATTTAAAAAAAATATATTTGAACCATTATCTGTAAATTCCTTTCATTGCCAATTGTTTATAACTACATTAAATTTATATATGTATAGAAAATATTTTTTCCTTTTAAATGCTACATTTCTAAAAAAATAATACTTGCCTAAAACCAGGGATTATGATATATTCATTATAATTTTGCAAAAAGTTATTTATCTTGATATATATATTATGTATAATAAAATTTTAGCTTAATTTTTTAACTAGATTTTAGTTTGCTTTCTTCGGTGGATTTAACATCTTTATAGTGTTTGTTTTATTTTCTCTATAACTGAAGATTACTGGCAGTGTAAGAAAAATCTTGGGAAACACTGGATATATTTAATAGTTGAAACATTAAGACTTCCTTTTATTACCAATATCCTCAGTTTAAATAAGACTTTTTTCAAAGTTTAAAAATATGTTAAATTCCTTTCTTTAACGTTATAACTATTATATTGCATATAAAATTTAAATAGCAATAAACTAAATGTATTTAGTGTTGTGTTATTTTAAAAATGTAGGATACGCTATCAATCAAAATTCAAGGCAATTTCACCACCGAATTAAAATATTTCGAGTCAGTCAGATCTTCGAACGGCAATAAAATAACATTTTTATTATATGTTTAGAGGAAATTTTATTAGTTTTTTTTTCTACCGTAAGTAGATTTGTTCTAGTGCCATTTTTAACGTTTTTTTTTCATAAATATTCCGAAGTAGGTTAAGGAAAGTATGGGCTTAAAAACTCTTCAATAGTTTAATATTTTCGATGAATCCGGCGGTAACTTAGTGGAAGTTATTTTTTATTCTAATATAAAATGAAATGTGATAACTTTGTTATTCCACTTGTTGTGTTACAAATTGTGCTTCTTTGAGAATCTTCATCAGACAGAACATCGGAAAGTTTACAAATAAACTAATTTTAATATTATAAATTACACAATAAAAGTCGGGGCTTTGTCATCTTCTACTAGACACACGGAGGGGGTAACATAAACCTCCCTTTTCGACAAAAGTACAAATAGAAATATGAACAAGGGAAGAACTATTCTTTTGGATCAACCTAGTCAGTCTCTCTACGTCAGTGGTTTCCAAACATTATGTTACTACGCGTCCCTCTGAAAAAAAAATCGCGCCTCCCCATCCTTTATTTCATATAATAATAGAGAAACGTTATCACTGCTCTACGCATCGATTTCATCATTGGATGGATTGGATTGGAGATGAATGATATCATCATAGTTTCTTTTTTATATCGACTGTATAAAGAGAAAAGGACGTAACCCACAGTTTTTTTCGATAATCACAATCTATACAACTAATATAGATTCTATCAAAAGGATGTAAGCTGAAAAAGCCAAATTAGTATCTAAATTTAGCTTTTAAGTTTAAAAAAAAGTAGGGCATATGGGAATTGCGATCAAGAAAAAGACTGAATAAAGGTTTTTTTTTTAAAAAAATATATTTTATTAATATCAGATAAAGTCAATTCAAAACCAGTTTATCAGTCTCCATGCACTTAAAGTTTGTGTTTATTGCATAATATACCATTGGTCCAAAATCATCAAAAAACGTTTTTTGTGTCTCCTGTAAAATTTGCTATGTGTGGGTGACGTCCTTTTCCCTTTCCACAGTCGATATTGAATTGATAAAAGATTAAGTCCAAGGGAAAAATTGAGTCCAAATTTTTAGTGTATCCCTCATCTCTGATGTTATATTTTACTTGTATTATATGGATTTTGGGCTAACAGCAAAGCAGCTTAACCAACTAAACGAAATAAACTACAATTTTGACAAATCGTTTGTGGTATACTATTTTGAGTATTTATACTTTGATTTACTAATTCAGATAACAATCGTGAAAGCCTTAAAATGCACAAATAGATAATAATTTATAATAACGAGTTGAACAGTTAATAATGAATAAAACAGGTGTCGCTGTTTAAAAGAAATAAAAGACATTAAGAATTTATGCCCAGCTTCCGAATATAAAAAGGTTTGTTTAGATCTTATCATTATTGGTGTTTCTCACCTTAACCAATTCAAAATAATGTATTTAATCCTTGTAACTTAGAATTTATTAGTTTCTTGTATTTAAAACATATAGACATGATAACATCAGTGTTCTAACATATAGAATTACCATAGAAGCAGTGAACGCCTTTATTTTATTTTGTATGATTATAAAAAAATTAATAACATGATATGGTCCCATTAGAGGTGAAGTAAGCCAAGTGGTATTTTATAAAAAATAAGTTAGATGCGTTGTAATATTCCACACATCTTATAGTATCGTAAATTTGAAGTAACCTCAGTTTTTTTGTACTACATACTTTGCCCGTTTGATTATTTACTAACTGACATTGAGACAATCATTGAAAAGCGCTTGAGGATATGTAAACGGATGCGATCAGAATATGTAATGGGTTTGGTTCTTTCCTGTTAGACGTGCATCAAAAAGTGCAAAATCGACGCGAACAGAGTATTATAATCGTATTTTGCTTCCTAAAAAACGCCCCACTTCCCCCGCAAACAAAAAACCCCTCATAAATGCATATAAAAAAATATTACGTACGCTATTTTAGACCATATTATATCTTACGTAAGATGCTAATTTCAAATGCCAAACACCTAATACTTTTATATGGAACTGAGAAGAAGATTGCTTAAATTTCATTATATCCATATGCGAAAACTAGTATGTTTTTCTAGTTGCACTTTTAGTGGTATTCAAATTGCCGCCTGTGTGGTAGAGTGGTCAACGTCGTTGGCTTCGGCTACGAAAGTCGCGGGTTCGATTCCCAGTACGGACAGTTTTACAAATTGATTTTCAATCGATTTATGAATTTCTGTTCGAAGGCATGGATGTATGTGAAGTCTTGAATTCCCCCCTCCCACTCATCATATTCTATAAACGGGACGTGTTGAGAGTGATTAGCTAACCACTAGTCCTGTCCTAGCCATATCTTTCTATTCCTAGTCTCTTTGGAAAAAGAGAGGTGGATCAACTGAGTAACAAGTAGTTCTCATAAAAACACTTGCGATGAGATAAACTCCATTAGGAGTCCATATGCTCCACATTAGGATAATGGGTAATATAACATAAAACATATTTTTTTTCATCAATAAAAGTTTACATTCTTTTGACAGAACGTGTATCAAGTTTAATACATTGTGATCAGGGCTGGCCCTAAGCGTGTGCGAAGTGTGCGGCGCACACAGGCGCCGGCTCTAAGAATGATCAGTGGGGCGCAGATTGAGGCGCCGAACTTCGACTGAAAGCGCCTCGCACACAGGCGCAAAAATCCACGGGCCGGCCCTGAATTTGTGATTATCGAAAAAAAGCTGTTTTGAAAAAACGTCCTTTTTCCTTACCACAGTCGATATAATGTGGTAAAAAATAATTTCAATAACAACACACTAATTAGTGAGGGAGAGGCAGGTTATCTTTTTCTTCAAAAGAGGTCGTGCTCAACAAAACTGAAATAAAAAATATATTGTAAAGACTCGGATGATGTTGAAGGGCCTTGTGTGTTTGGTTAATACCCACGACGCATAGTTTTAGGTACGCCAATGTCAGGTATGTAATAATTTAGTAAACAATTAACCACTTGATTGTTCAAACAAGAGAGTAATTTAATATCTTCAGCAGCTGTTGGCGCTTTGTCAACATGCTTGACATTTTCATAATCCACACCTGGCCCACTAAAGAAAGTGGCCATCTTTGAAACAAAGTCATTTTTAAACCAGCCAAGTCACTATGTTCATGTAAACGTAATCTTATTTTTAGTTTTTTAACCACGATTGCTTGCAATGAGTGGTGTAATTATTATACTCGTAATGAATCATCTCAACAAAAGTATATTTAACGAAAACTGGTTGCTGTTGAGTTATCGTTTTCGGAGACAATAGTTGTGGGGTTATAATGCAAAACGTACTATTTCCAAAATGAGCGATATTGAGTTAGATATGCAGATAGGGTTATTCAAGCCTAAGGAATCGGCTGGTCCTGTTAGTTTTAATATAAAACGCCTATAAGACTGTGGTTTTCAAATTGAAAATCATATTTAAAAAAAAATGTTATTTTGTTTGTGTAATTCGTTATAGTATTTGACTCTGCTGAAAAGTTCGAGTTTTGGAAATAGTACGTTTTACATTATAGCCCCACAATTAACAATTCAACGACATATTTTGCTATTTTTACAATAAATGTTTTTTAAAAGAAAATATAAAATGCGATTACTTCTACACCTTTTTTGTATCCCACTCTATTGGGAATAAGAGGAAAAAAATACAATCAATTCTCGTTTAAAATAAAATAAAAAAATATTGTATACCAAAGAGAGTTTTATTACTTTAAAGGTGTTCACTGTCAATACTTGGAAAATGATCAGGACCGGTTTCGCTCATGACGAGCAGTATCAATTTATTCGATATCAATTCAGTTGATAATCGAAACGAAAGCGAAACCGGTCATAATCATTTAAAATAAAAGCGGAATAGTACAAATGAATGTTTTTTTTTTAAGAAGAATTTATTAAATCCAACATTTTTTGTTATTATTATTTATTAGCAATATTACATTTTCAACAGCAGAAGAGTTAAAAATCGTTTTACAATATATCTATTAATTCCTGTTTCCTTTATCAGTGTTATAAGCCACTTAGCAATAAAACAAGTTTTTGTCTAAAAAAAATAATAATAATAATAATAATAAATTATTTTTCTGTTTGAACTAGCCGTCGGTGAGTGCAGTTGATTTCAATAGAATGAAGACGTTAGATTCAATATTCATTTTTTTTAAATACATGAAATATAATACCCATTGTTAATAATTCAAGATTATTTCATAAATAATGTTCTCACCGACCGTGGCTTGCCCATCCACATATATTTTTCGTAACTGATATAATGTTATCATCTGCTATTTTTAAAGTATAGCCCGCGATGGGTATTTTCACAAAATTTTGGTTATCGATTAGGTTATATATGAAAAATTGCTGCATTCGAAGTGAAGAAAATTCAAAAGCCATTATCGAGAGCCAGTTACATCCACAAAAATAGACTTTATATGCTGGTGGAATCACTGGTCTATACGTCTTCAAAAATTATACCGGCTCGAACGTTACAGTCAATAAAGAGTGTCATAGATCCATGATCTTTTGTTCTGTTTTGATCGAAATTTTTGCTCTCCAATTGAATGGCATTAATGTGGAAGCGTTGTGGTTTTTAAAAGATGGCGCAACATGTAATAAAACGCGCGCCACAATGAAGATAGACCAAAACCTGTGAATTGGCCTCCAAGATTGTGTAATTGAACACTTTTGGATTATTTTCTATGAAGATATGTAAAGTCGCTAGTCTACGCCAATAAATCAGAGACAGTAGACTCGTTGGAAGCCAACATCCGTCGCGCTATTGCCGAAATACGGCCCTAGCTGCTCGAAAAGATGGTCGAAAATTGGACATATTGAGCTAGTTTAGAACCAGCTGCAACGGCCGTGTGCCCAAAATCGTATTTAAACATTATTGACATAAAATTATCTTCCCAATAAGGCAATTACCATGGCTAGGACGATGATTTTTGTGTATATATTTTATTTTAGAGTTATATATCTCTAAAAAAAGCTTTGTATTAATACTTCAACATTTAATTATCTAATGGAGGCAAGTAGATATTTTAGTATTTTGTATCAACACAGAATATATCGTCGCTGTTGGATTGAATTTTCGAATTCCCACTCAGACGTAATTTAAATATTAAAATAACTGAACATCCACAACCAATGATCGTATATGGTAAACATGCACAATATTCTTTCTTCTAGCGGGCCGGGAAAAAAAAGGTTTCAAGCAGGTCTTTTTACATGGAGGACACATTACAATACCGACAAATACCTTTTATCAAATTATTCTTTTTTTAAATCTTAATTGTAGATATTATTTACACAATGCATTAGTACATCAACATTCCTTTTTTTTAATTTGAATTTGGCGCTTTCAACAAACCAATGTAGAATAATTAATGACGTACATAATTATTATATTGCTGTTTGTACCTTCAGTGTTGCCCAATAGAAAAAAAAACAAAATATCATAGTTTGTCACCCGCAATAAAATCTTGGAAGATTTATTCATTTTGACAAGAAAGGAGCCCAACATTAATGGCGATTTAAATTATTCAAAATAGCGTTTATCGCTATTTTCGTCGATAAATAACAGATTATCGATTCTTATCCCCGATGATGACATTTTAGAAATATCTGTTTTTATTGTGTATACTGTAATTATTTTATTTTTATTTTACTCACGAAATTTATGTCCTTACTAATGGAAAAATGATTTTACGACATATTTAAAACATAATATAAACTTTATTACACTGGGACACGATATTGAGTTCTAATCCCATACTGGATCAAAGATGGTGGCGAAGTTTGGCATTTAGCCTCTTGCAAATCACTAGCGGCGTAGACACCTCATAGCATAGTTATGCAATGCATGAGGGCCCAACAAAAAGGGGGCCCAAATTGCTACACATAAAACGGTCCACTAAAAAGAACTAATACTATGTTTTTACACGATTTCTAATAAGAAGAAATTCAACAGACAGTAATAACAAACAAAAGGTTTCATTAAATCCTAACACATAAGACGTATTAAGACATTTCTAGCGATAAAAGCGATCTATGTCCAGTCCATCGTAAAAGTTCCAGTATGTAAATAAGTAACAATGAAAAGTATTACTTTTTTCATAACCAAATTATGTTATGAATTCAATATTTTTTACACGGCTTTTTTTAAACGTATCTACCGTTCAATATAACAAATTGTATTGGGGGGGCATTGCGTGACGTTCGTTCGCATTAGGGCCCCAAATTACCAGCTACGCCACTGCCAAGACTAGTATTTATTAGACACATAGACGAAATGTAACTAGGGATACCAAACGAAAAATAATTAACAAAACATCACTTGTACCTATATAATTATTTAAATTTATTTATTTACCAATTTAGATTTTAGCAGTCAAATAAAAAAAATAAGGTATATAAACTTTACGTGTCATGTTTTTATCTTAAAAATGACCTAATGTCGCTAATAGCAATAAATCGAACCACGTCAGCATAACAGTCCAACAAAAGTTCACTATACTAAAGATGAAAGGGTTAAGGGGCGAAAGCCTGACAACCCCGAAAACGAACAGACAACTTAATTAATTTTAAAAAATACCAAATTATCATACACGGAAATCAGGAAAACTGATATTTAACGCAAAATATTAATATAACACAAGTATGAAAACGTCAACATAACATGTCAAATAGATTTTTTTAGATCAAACCAAAGAGAAAATATGAAATATGGCGACAAATTTTCGTTAAAATATTTCATTATTCGTATGAATTATTGGCAACGTTTGGTATTTTGATATTTTCGTATCCACAATTGAGCTTCCAGAGAATTGCATTGTTTTGATGGATTCGGCGGTAACTTTGTGGAAGTTAATTTTAATATAAAATTTAATATAAAATTAAAATCATTCGTACTGCAAGCATTTGTGAAAGTAAATCTGTAAATCTGCCTCTGAAAAAGGCGAAACACGTGTCACAGTTTGTAGCACAATACGTGGAATAATCTAAGTTATTTTATATTGTTTTTTATGAGATTAAGTACATTTTTGGAATGAAGAGAGTAGCATGTTTTAAAGTAAATTTTATTGTAGTAATTCTACATTTTTCAATAAAGATCAGGACCAATTTCACTCATCACAAGCATTATAAACTGATTTCGTGACGCTGGACTGAGATAATGCTAGTGGTGAAATTTTATTTTTTAACATTACAATATAATGCCTCTCCACCAAGAATAGACAGTTAACAGTCAAATAATAACATTTATTTATAGTATACATACACCATTTTGTTATAACGGGGGATATTTTCCCAAAACAGCGTTTCGAAAATATAATAAATAAATAAACAAATAAGTACCATTAAATCGGACCGTCCATTTTTGAAACCATGCAATATATCGACTGTGGAAAGGAAAAAGGACGTAACCCACACATAGCAAATTTTACACAAACACAACTTTTACACAGGCACAAAAAACGTGATTTGATGATTTTGGGCCATTTGCAAATTATGAAATATACACAATCTTGAAGTGCACTAAGATTTCTAAGCTGGTGCTAAATTGAAATATTCTAATATTAATTAAATATTTTTTTTTTAAAAAAAAAAGCTTTTTTCAGCCCTTTTTCTTGGTTTCAATTTTCGCAAGCTCATCTTTTTTCAAACTTAAAAGCTGAATTTAGAGACTAATTTGGCATTTTCATCATACATCCTTTTGATAGAACGTGTAGGAAGTTTGCTACATTGTGTTTATCTAAAAAAGGTGTTTTGAAAAAACTGTGGGTTATGTCCTTTTTCCTTTCCACAGTCGATGTGTATTTTACATTTGAATATTGATTTCTTATGAGGTTTTTCAAACATAAATTTTTATTTTCAGCAAATTACAATTGAACAATTTGAAATGAAGGGCAAAAAGAGGGGGCATTTGTTTTATAAGGATAGAGGAGGTTATTATTTTATGTCGAATTGGAGGACATGTAACTGAATAGAATAAAATCAGTTATCATATTTTCGAAAATTATGCATGTATGTTTAAATCATATAACTTTTAATGGCAATACGAAAATTCAAATTTATTGATATAAATTAAAAAAAACGTCGGAGATTAAAAAAACATATTTTAGATAAATAAAAACCAGGTTTTTAAAAATCTGAATATCTTAAACAGTTTTTGTATTATTTAGTGTAGACATACATGGTGCGGCGCTTTTAATTAAAATAATCATATTACATATATTCGATTAGGTTAATAAAAAGTATGCGATTTTAAAAAAAAACATCGCGTGTTAGGTGCATTAAGTGTTTGACCAATGTACGAAAAATGAATCGTCTATTTTTAACACAGTCAATCAGCAGTAACAGCATGGATTGCATACGATGATCAATGGAAGAAGAAAGAAGCAATAGTCCAAACCTGCTTAAAAAAATTAAAACCCAAAGACTATCGATACAAGCACTGGTAAACCTTCATCTGGCAACAGGTCAAAGATTCGAGAACCAACATAGTGTTTAATCTTTCTTCGATATTAATAATATTTTAGTATTATACATACATATAATATTTCTTAAATTAAATTAGCATCAATTTGAATACATATAAATAAAAAAATATTACTTGATTCGTTAACAGCTATTTTTAAGTAAATATATAATATGTTTATTTATATAAATTCTCTACAAAATCGTTTAAATAAATAATATTATTCGATGGTGTTGAGGGCTTTGCTGATAAAATTCCATAATTTAAAATCAAGATTCCTGATACAGTATTTTTTTTAAAAAATAATTACGTACCTATTGATAATTTTCATGTAAATTTATTTTGCACTTTTCACAAAATATTGTCTTCAAAAGTTCATATACTGTTTTGAAAAATCACTTTCAACAATTTCACTTAACTGTGTTACAGTATTTTACAACAAAGTCCAAATTATCCAATAAAAACTATAAATTTAAGTTCAACAATATGAAATAGATTGTTTCTATACACAAAACTAAACACTTAATGTATTTTTTAAATTAATTCACGTAAATATAAATTTATTAAAAAATTTTAAGACGTTCTGAAACACGACTCGTTTCTTTGAAACTTTGGTACAGACTGGCTATATTGTCTCTGAGACTGGCGGAACAATCTTGAGACAGCATATAGTGTTACCGTGCCCGAGCTTATAGTTCAAACGAGATGGGTAATTTAAAGAACTATACTGAGAAAAATAATTAAAAGGGCAAAGTAAATTACCACTTACTTGCTCGCACTGTAAAATAAGTGCCACTTAGTGAGAACTGTTTTGGTATATCTTGTAAATGTAAGTTCTTTAAAAGTTTTGGCAGACTTTCTTTAACCGCTCGAATACCGCGCAAATAAATCATTAATATATCCCAGAGATACTGCGTGTTTTTGAAAAAAATATTTTTGCCTAATATAAGTACTACACTCGAATTCGATATTTTAAAAACCTATATTGTCTCAGTATAGATACCACTACACATATTCGTCAAAATATTGCTTATATTCTATTAGAATACCAAGTATTTGATTTTTTTAAATGTCTTGGGCATCTGTTTTCGCTGGCATATGTTTTGGACACCCGTGTCCGCATGGTATTCAAGTGGTTAAGTATTAAATTTCGTCTTCGTTTTTTTTCAATTACTCACAGAAGGTTGTTTACGTTTTTTTTTGCTTTGGTGACATTTTGCGATTGTTATCTGATTTTTTTTTGTAGTTTATAGTTAAAATGTTAATTTGATGAATATTTTACAAGCACAAATTTACTACTTTTCACAGTTTTGTTATTGTTGGTAATGTAGTCCATAGTTTTTCAATATTTTTAAGCCTGTGGCCCCTTTTGAGTCTTATATTTTTCCGTGAAGATGTTTTTTTTAAATTCTGTATGAAGAAAAAAAAATGTCGCATGAAAACTGTACTGAGGAATCTAAAAAAATGACGTTTTGTTTTTGCTAGAAAGATTCTTTTTCCTTCAATAACGTTATTGCCGTGATAAGAATAGTGGTGGATTGAGCACGTGGGAGGCCCCAGGCGCAATAAATTTTTGAGATCCCGTTTTAAAAGAACGTAAAAAATTCAATTAAAAATATTAAAAACCTGAAAAAAACGTGTATGTATTATATAATATAAGCCATTTTTGAGGCACCTAAAATTTGGAGGCCTCAAGCGCTTAAAGGGTAATCCGCCACTGGGTGGAATATCTGCCTTAAAGAGAAAAATCTCTTTTTGTTTTAGATAAATCATTTAAACACATCTTGAAATAAGTTCAGCATTGCATAGCATCAATTCTAGATTTTTAAAAATGATGTTTTAGTACAGCTCCAAGACGACGATATATAGATCTTAGATACATTTCGGGAAACGCATCGTTAAGACGAAAAGTTAAGCAGGGTCCGCGGGTCATACTTTGTGAAATCATTGCACTATTTGCCTATCCTAACCCTCTCCAAAAAAATAAGTTGACCCTGCCTTGTTTAGTAGCTTCCATGTAAATGCCTTCTGTAATAACCGTGAAGGTAAGGCTTAAGTGTGCAAATATTATTATGCAAACCTTGCATAATTTTTTACATGTTCGATTCACTTCGCATACCGAGTCCTGGAGAAATTCTGTTTTGGAAAATCACAATTATACGGTTCAACATTCAACCATTTCATTCAATAGTTTTTCTAATCAATATCCAAAAACATGTATTTTTAGTATGTATTTACTGTACTTAATCCACTCCTATCGCCAGGGACATTCCGTGGGCATAGGGGAGTCGGCAATTGCCTAGGGGCGGCAAGTCCAAAAGAGCGGCAAATGATCACAAAATTGCCGAAAAATGTCTATTCAATGGCAATAATATTATGACGGATGGGTGAACAATACTTATATTTAAAGAGAAATCTTCTTTGAATATTACTTTAACCAATGTAAATAGTATGGGCGCTATTTTAAACTATGCCTAGGGGCGGCACATAGCCTAGGAACGTCACTGCCTATCACGCCCTGCTTATGGGACACCAGAAAGAAGACGGTCAACTTTTAAGTGGACCTTTCCTTTCTGCACTCTTTTTTTTTATTGCAATTCCCAATATAATCTGATTACAATTAATGTTCGCTAAACAACTACTGTTAATATAATATAAGATTTCAACTGGAGATGATTGATGCAATTTCAAAATCAAATTTGGATTACAAACATATTACTCGAAATCAATTTTTCCAAATGTTTTCCATGGAACGAAATTTACGAAAAAAAATTAACCCTCGTGATTAAACATTTGTGATCTCTCGTATAAATATCTTTTATCATACTTTTTTCGAGCAATTTATATTCGAGTTATTGGTTTTTCAAAGAATTATAATCTTTAAAATTAACGGATATACCTTAAATTTTAATCCTTTAAATTGTATACATTTCCATACGTTGTGGCACTAGCGACCTGAGGGTGTTATATCGACATGTTCAAGTCATTCTAGTGCACGTATGAACTTTAGCTGACGGATAGTAAATAGTTTTTTTTTATCTTGTGTATGTAAGAATAATTAAGACAAAATATACTATCGTTATTCGTCATAATTTGAATTAGTGTTGAGATTATTCAATACACACCTATATTCATCATAATAAGATTGACCAGTGTCCAAAGAGTTAAAATACAATTGCATTTAAGTAACGAGTTACTCAAACACAGTTATATTTTCCTACACATTTTCCACAACGCGTGTTTGTAGCCGGCGGGTACCTGACATTTCAACATTTAAAGTATTTTAATTTTATGTAGAAACCATAAACTATTCATTGTTTAAAAAAGATACAAAACCGTGTACTACAATAAATAATTAAAACTACAAAATGCAATAAAGTTAACAGTTATATCTTGGCAGAGGTGTCGCAATTTCGTATTTTGTAAAACACCATTGTAAACCGAAATCAATTATTTATGTGTTTCAATGAGTTTTCGATTAAAAGTGCAGTATCATAAAGTTTTATGACTTGTTTCCTATGTGTGAGAAGTACTCAGAAAAGGTATTAAATATAAATTGATAGTAAAAGATTATCCAATTGATTTACTAACTATGCGAAATGATTGTATCTCTTCACACAGCTCCCAACCCTGTATAAATAGGACGTTACTGACTGACAGCTGACAAAAAGATTCATCTTAACTTTTTCCCTTTTAGCATTGTTAGCTGCCAAATCTCGGGTGAAAAATTAAAAATGCTAAAACGAAGCAAAATGTGAAGTAATTCACATGGCTGTGGAGTTGTCAGTAAATAAGATGACTCCGACTCTAATCTTAGTTTAAAACACGATTTTGACTTTACTTTTAGGCTTAGTAACATCATGCATTTACGGCACTTTTGTCCCTAACTATTTGAAGACACATACTCCACAGTCCTGGTAATTCATCCAAATTTTTATAATATGGCCACAAATGGTTTTGCTTTCAAACCATTTCAGCGTATAATGCGCATATTGTTCACTTATGAGGGTTTTCGAGTGACTGAGTACAGCTAGATTTTGTCATAACATATTTAGCCCGATTGAATTCAATACAATTGAGCTAATAAAGCACATTGATAAATAAACAAGATTTTAGTGTGAAACAAAAAATATGTAATAGATTTTTTTTATATAAACAATTGAAGAAGTCTATCGACGAAGTTCTGATAAAATTTCATTTAATTTTTAAAATATAGAAAATAATACTCGTCCAAACTCACTCGCGTAAATAAGTCAAAAGGATATTTTATTTGTTCCCTTTCAAACCGATTATCAGTCTTAATTGATTGAATACTTATTTGCTATGAGTATCTACGTATCAGTTACCCAGGAGTTAGTTACTAGGAAAATAAAATATTTTCTCAAGATATAAAATTTTCTTTATGGCAAAGCGTTCGTGAGTATTCTTCCGTTTTATCTAAAAGCAACCTTGAGTTAACTAAAAGGTTTCCGCCATTCTTTTTTAATATGAATTATAATTGTATTTAATTCTTAACGGTATATGATATAGAATAATAGTTAAGATCTTTTGTAAAGTTATTACAAGTATCTCACTAATGCTTTAAATTTGTTTTTAAATGAGACATTATTCAGTGATCGATTGGCATAGCTTCATATTTGGAAATCGACTTTTTTATTTCATTCAGGTGAAAATATGCTAAGAAGAAGACGAGGAATATCAACAAAAAAGCATATCTGATGTGTTACCAATATTTTAATGTTATAGTTAAGTCCTCAAAAGATCTTAGTGAATCAAATACACGGTCACATATTAAAATTTCTGCAGAATCCACCTGTGACACAGCATTTTGTAAAATTTATTTATTTATTCAAACAAAAATATTTAATCTATACACACATTACCAAGCGTAACATCGACAAAAAAATACAACCACTTCATACGATTTATTGTCTATTGAATACGACTCTCTAAATTAATAAATAACTAAGTTTGCTTCCAGTAAACAATTTTTAATGTTTAAATTAACACATCTCCGCGTGATTTATCCGAAATTGTGATGTCTCTTTGGATAAAGCGTATTTTAAAAATGCATGCAGGTCTATTTGTTGTCTTAATCTTGGATATGAATGATTATGTTTATTATAAAATTTACAGCGTAACAAATATTTTTTCTGAAATAAAAGAAAATTCTTCAATCCGTTCAGAAATATAATATTAAATTATGAATTAAACAGCGTTTTAAGACGTTGAGAAAGGTGTGTATTTTTGTGGTTATTATCATAATTAAATCTAATGGTACTGGGTGGGGTTATATTACAATAATACAATACAAACATATGTTTTTTTCTGAATACATAATTTATTTTCTCAATTTGTATTTTATCAACAGCGAATAAGAGGGGCCTTCAAGCCAACCGCTTTATTTTAATAGACAAATAAAGCTATACGTATTTTTTTAGATTTCGATTCACCAATCGTCTACTGCGTTACATCTATCACTTGAGGCTACTATTTGCAAGCCCGGCTCTTTCCAAAATTGTTGAAACATGAACTATGAATGTAATTTAGTAAATAAAAATAAATTTTGAACGTATTTTTAGAAATCAGTCTTATAGCTTGATAACATATAAAATATCATTCCAAAGTAATGTAAAACTTAAAATACTTTGTTTTTCAAAATGAAACTCAAGTTACATTTTTTAACCATTTTAGAACGAGCCGTGCTTGCAAATAATACCCTTTTTGTTCCCAATTTTTCCCAATTTAGGGCATATATGTAGAATCCTAATGGATGTTATCTCAACAGAGCAGTATCTACGAGTACTGCTTGCTACTTAGTTGCTCAAACCTCTTAGATAGCAAGGATAGGATAGTAAGTTAGTTAGTTATTCGCTCTCGCTACGCCCTGTTTTTTAGGGTAGTATTGGTGGGAGGGGAAATTAAAGACATCACATCCATGGCTTCGGACAGAAGAATATAAATCAATCGATAAAAACTGTCCGAACTGGGATTTGAACACGTGTTCTAAGCCAACGATGTTGACCACTCGACTACACGACCGGAAAGTAAGCATGTAAACAAGAATATCTCTGATGTATTTAATGAACAATAAAGTACTCGGTATTTTGAAACTAAGAAAATAATAAAAAAAAGCACTTATTAATTGTAATAAAAATTGGCATTGCTATTGATTTTTAAATTAAACTGATCACAAGTTAATGTTTATATTAAAGATAATGGTTAAAATTTTACCCTTGCGATCACGTCGTCCTGGGCTTAAGTTCCAGCAAGTACAATATTAAGTAATTATTCACAAACATTCGTGTAATTGATAAAATCTATTTTCGATTTATTAATAGGATTTTCAAAACATCTCATTTTAGTTAAGCATTCCTTATTGTTATATTCCAATAAAATTAGTCTGTCAACAATGAACACGGAGCCAGTGGCGTGCTTAAGCAGTGACCTCCTATTTTTTTTATTCATTTAACACAGGGGTGGGGGGGGCAAACTTTTCGGATGAAGGGCCAAATTTAGGAATTCAAAAAGAGCGGCGGGCCGCAAGAAAAATATTTTTTTTATTTGTACAAAAAAAAACAATCAAAGGGAGGAATGGAACTATTTTACGTCTTTTAACATTTTTTAAAAAATTCTGGTGTTAATCATGTAGTTGAGAGTTAAGAAACTGTTAGTAAATATTCATTGGTGATGTTTGATCGTAAAGAGTTTTTATTGAGGTTCATGATTGAAAATGTTTGTTATAGATAAAATAATGTTAAAAATAGGTTGATCCAAAAATAACGATAATTATATTTACTTTCAATCTTTTTTTAAAAAGGCGAATCTTTTTCAACAATATAAGATTGCTCGCGGGCCGCATGCCGGTTTGCCCGTGCCTGATTTAACACATTATTTATTTTTAAACATTCATCAACAAAATTAGTAATAATTTTTTCAAACTAAGTATTGAAAAAGTAAATGTCAAATGGAAATATTTAAAAAAAAATGTTTTAATTTTATAAATTTGATTTTGTTAATGACTAATAAAATTTTCAAAATAAATAGTGCTTTTACATTGAAATGCATTTTCATATTGAAAAAAATAGGAGGTTACTGCTTAAGCACGCTACTGGTTCCCTGTCATTTTTTTACAGATAAATTTTATCTGAATATAATAATAAAGGACTTCATAAAAGAGTTTTATTTAGCGATTAGCGCTATAGTATTCTATTAATTTAATGCCAATTCAATGGATACTAATATGAATGTGCTCGTATTACAAGAGAACTTGAACATAATAAAACGCTGGCAGATGAATAATACAATATTATTAATATTTTATGATTCTTTCATTTGTGTAACAGGAAACTCATCAATATAACAAGCAAAATCATCATTTACCATATATTAAGACGTTTTTTCGTTTATAACGAAGCTTTTTAAATCTTGGCATTATATGGACGGAAAAGATTTACGATCTGTATGAAAATAAATCTTTGAATGACAGCCGAGACAAAACGCTTGTCGAAATAATACCACTCGGGGCGGAATACATAAATAAGCAATCGACTAGAAAGGTAATGCATACGACTTCACAGCGCCATAAAGTAATTCATTTAATGAATAATGCCCTTAACATTATAAAATGGCTTAGAATTAAATGAACTTTCGGTTAGATGATTTGCACTTAAAGTGTAGCTCCCCATAGAACTCTACAATATTTTATTTTTATTAAAATAACATATTATATGCACGGATGGTTGTGATAACAAATTTAAAATATTTTAAAAAAAATTAAATATGTGATTTGTTATATTTTAAACAAAATCAAAAATTCACTTGTACCAGTGAAAACCATCCAATCCAAAAGTGCAATTATTTTTAACCCTTATAAAATTCCATCTAGATGTTTGAAGTACAATATCATATTATATTATTTCGTGTTTCAGTGCTGGAGAGACTTTAAGTGCATTTTAATCACATTTTGATGTGTTAATCGATTTTGCATTTATTTGGTAAAACTATATAAAGGTATTGATTGAATTGTCATTTACTTGGTAGAACTCCATTATAAAAAGGTGAAAAATATCAACGTATTTAGTTCTATATTTTTTTATAAGATGTTTATGGCTATTTCAGCGTGAGAAATCGTTAGAAATATGTTTAAACTTGCATATATTCTTCGTCGTTTCTTACAACTAATCATTATATTATATACAATACTTCATCAAAATCAATTTCTTGTTTTGATAATATATAAGACTTTAATTCTAGTTTAATAATTTTCAACTGCTAACATATTTCGATTGATTAGGGTCATTACAATTAAAAAATATTATTTGAATAATCATAATAAAGTGCGCGGCAACCGGGGACGAGTACGCGGAGATTTTTGAACTGCTGCGCGGCCGCGCACGAAACTTAGAGTAAACATAGTCAGCAAGTATTATTATTTTGTACCATATGGCAGTCAGATGATTTCTAGGAATCCGTGACATAGCATAATGCTCGAAGGATGGTTATATGAAAAAAAAAATGTTGTCCAATCAATTTCTCTATGTCTAGTCTTCATCATCGGATAGGAAATTAAAACACCATTCTTTAAAAGCATCGATTCGGCAAATCAATCTTTTGAACACAATATCGTGTATGATAATAATCTAAAGCGGTAAAAACCGCTCGGCTACAAGGCTTGGAATTATTTGCACAATTATCATACCAACTTTTAGAATTATTTTTAAATTTCCATCAAGCACCTTCAGTCGAAATTTTAAATTATATCATACCAACATATGAGACTAGAAAACTTGACACATATTATGCTTAATGAATCTTATTTTGGTAATCGGTATTACTTGTTTAAAAACATTAAAATTATTTTTAATATTTCCAATACTTTTGATAAATGATTCCCCGATTTATTATTTATTTTTCTGTATGATTTATTAAAAAACCTGCGATTTCCAATTGATAGTATTATACTAAAAATATATTTTAGTGTACAGGGCCTTTTTTTCTTCTAGTCATATTATCATGAAAGATTTAATTTTTTATATTTTAAAATGAAACCCAATTTGAATTATGTTCAACATTTACACCGCGATAACTTTGTTGCACAAAGGTTTCTGGCTCTTAATGAGATACAGCCTTAAGTATCAGGGTTGATTGCTATTTATTGAATTCGTTTAATAAAATGAATATAACATTGTATTGTTTATATAATATAAATATATTTTAAAGCACTGCAATAAATCTTATATTTGAACAATTCAAGATATAAATTTTTAAGACGGTAGATGACTGACAAAAGCGGGAGAGATTGGTTGAGTACCAGTGACAAAGAAAGAATTTAATAAAGATACAAGCCGTTCTAGTAAACTGTAAATCGATAATGTAGCTTTAGATCCGATATTGAAAATTTATCTATTTTCTTATAATATAATTCTTTTTAAATGTTTATTAAATGACTTAATAAACAAACGGCACGAGAAGATTCTGTATTGATAATTGTACAGATTCTAGATATCACAGATATGTAGGTGGACAACTACTTTTAATTACAGTGTCATTTAATAAACATAAGTAAATTCTTGCTTAATCACACTGATTATAGTTAAATCTTTTCTGATAAAACTTAACATTTACTGTTATAGAAAAAAACAACATGGAAAATGATAATTAACAGAATTATATTAGAATTAAAATAGTTATATTACCATTCCACTTATAACGCCATGTGTCAGTGAGTTCTTGACTAAAATAACTGACTAAAAACATCGCCCCGTGACTAAAATGTGAGGTTTACTACATTCTGAAACAATAAACATTTCTTTTTCCATTTATGGTACAGGGCGACTTTTAATTTATATTTATGAACAGGCCTGCATCTAGATTATATTTTGATGAATAAATTATTAGTATATCGATGGCCATAAGTTGACAACACGTAACCGACATTTGTTCAATTTTACAGGAGAGCCAAAAACTGTATAAATAAATAAGTATTGGGAAATCAATGAAAATGAAAGACACTTTGTAGTAAAATAATTATTATGTATATTTAAAATAATCTGTTCACACAATATTAATTGAATAAACTTTTAATTAACAAGAATGTTTGATACGAGTGTACAATTATAATTTTGTTTCTTCTTTTAAGATGATACGAAGAAACAATTCCAAATATTTTGATCAATTCAATGCACCTACATATTTTAACTTCATCCATATAATAATAGAAAAATTATACATAATTGTTATAACGGATTGTCCACTCTCCAATACAAAACTTTGCAGCAAACATGTTGGAATTTTTTCTCACCTATTTTCAAAGAGTAGGAAAACGATGTAGCTCGTCTTCTATCTTCTGGCAGTTTGGTGGGTTTTTTTTCTGTTACCTGTTTTCAGCATTAGAACAATATCAATGAAAAATATTTTTTGTAAATTACGAGATGTTAGTATTTGAATAGAGCTTGAAAAAAACAAGAAAATGATATGCATAACTAATTTTATGAAAAAATTGATATAGTATAATTTTAATTGGAATATATCCCATTTTTCTGGAAGCAAATTATATTATATTTTGATGAATAAATAGTATATTTCAAGCGAAGTTGTCCATATAGCGGAAGAATCTACGTGACTACACGGAGGCTCGAATCGTCTGTCCTGTAAAATTCGCGAAGAGTAGCTTGTTGTTTTGTTGAAAAATCAAAATATCCTTACATTGAGGTGATGGTATTTGTTACTGTAAGAATTATTTGGAAGCTATTTTGGCACTACACCGTCGCAGCTAGATGATTTATACATTTAAAAACTTATATATTGATGAGTATTAAGTAAATTCGAAAGAAATGTTTTTTATATAAACTGCATTTAATTACTTTTTTAATCCACATGTTGTGATAAAAATTGTGACACATGTTTCACCTTTTTTCAGAAGCATCGTCACTCGTCAGATATAACATCGCAAGGTTTACGATTAAACTCGAAATCGAAAAGTTAGAAATTATTAAATAAATGTTGAGATTTTTTTTTCTACAAAACGCAAGAAAGGAGGTAAAACACAAACATTGATAGTGATAATAACAAATTAATTACTTATATAAGGGACGTTAAATCCCAAAAGAAATATGTTCCATAATAATGAGCCACCTGTATTATTTAAATATGATTTTATTAAAAATGTTTAATGTCAAAATATTCACATTATCTAAGCCTGTGGCCTCTTGGCTACTCTGATGCGGTCTTTTGCCTTTATAAAAATATTCACTTTGATCAAAAATTATACGCAAGCGTTTCGAAAAAGAGTGTAATCAACTCATTATATCTTCGACAGTCAATAAAAAAGGGGGGGCTGTCAAAGTTTTCTTTACTGCGGCCTTATGTTGAATCAGATAAATGAATGTGGCATTTAGAAATGAAAAGGTTCAATCCTTGGTATAAACTATTGCAGTGGTCATGTAAAAATAAAATTTCCTATGGATGAAAGAAATCAAATCATTAGGTCCAATGATATCCGAGCCGGTTCTGGCAGCTCATTTTGATTATTTTAGGTAATACAAAAACACCGAGTTAACGATCTTAGATGTTAACGTGAAGTCGGCTGCAACAGAAATGAGATTCTCTGACAAAACGCGTCGGTTTGTATATTTTTAGAAAGGGGGTCCACCGACTGACATTAAAATCTTAAATGCATTTCTAAATAGTTAGTTTATATCCGCGTCACTGCTCATTACGACTTCGTTTTAAAAATAAACAGATTTTATCAGATATGTTATCTTTAATACCCATCCTGACACAACCGAGCACGTATTGAACCGAAACAACGTTACGTCTTTGGACTATTTCATTTACAATAAACTAGCCGGTTCCCGGCAAGCGTTGCAATGCCAAAGTAAGAACGTTTTGTGCATGTCTTCTTTTTCTGTCTGTTTGATGTTTGCTGCCGATTGTCTATGGTAAGACACACGCGCCACTCACTGTAAGTTAATTTCACTATAACCTTCGCGCAAGTGCTAGCATACGTTGTCAAAATGAACTGTATGGCAGACATACAAACATTGATTTTTTTGTATAAGACCTACTGTAAGTTAATTTTACTATAACCTCCCCGGAAGTGCAAGCAAAAATTTTATCAAAGTTTTATTGCAATCGGATGAGCGGTGTGGCAACGCAAAAAGTACGAACAAACAAACATTTTTTTTTATGTTAGATTAAAAATAGCAATCGATTGATTCCCATGAGAATTAAAATTATTATAAACTGGAACCTCTGCGTTCGTCAAGCCACATATCCATCTTATTCGATGTTACATATTCATGATATTTTTTTCCCATATTCCTTCCGTGTTCGACGACACTCTCATCACCGGCACTGGCGCTTAATTAAAGTAAGGGATCCATACTAGGGCCTCCAGTCCCGGGATCCCGACCAAATTTGAGATCCCGTAATCTCGGCAACGTCTTCACTAATTCTTACTTACTTCTCGTAAGCACTAATTCCGAGATTTCTAGATTCACTCACTGGCCATTAACGGTAAAGGATTTTTTTTAAAAGGTAGCACATTTTTGAATAATTGTCCAATCTGTCAATTTGTTGCTTTAAGAGGTAAAACAATCTTTAAGAATTATTTTGGATTTCTTTATTTGAATTATTTGGTGATATGGGAATTACATAATCCGTTTATAACTGAATTTATATAAATCTTTACCTTATATTAATATTCTATATTTTTTTAATTGACTCAATATCATCAATAAATCAATATATCATTGATCGCAATACATGACGTATAAATAATAACTTGATTAATACAAAATAGGCGTCTTAAACAAACTAAACCTGTAATAATGAATTCGATATTACAATATATCGATTCTGGAAAGGAAAAAGGACGTAGCCCACAGTTTTTTCGATAATCCCAAAGTATACAACTTGATACACGTGCTATCAAAAGGATGTAAGTTGGAAATGCCGAATTAGTATCCAAATTTACCTTTTAAGTTTGAAAAAGATGAACTTGTGAAAATGGAAACCAAGAAAAAAGACTGAAAAAAAGATTTTTCCTGGTCAATTTCTTAAATTAATATTTGATTATGTCAATTAAACACCAGTTTAGAAGGTTGTGTTTATTTCATAATTTGCATATGGCTGAAAATTATCAAAACACGTTTTTTGTGTCTCCTGTCAAATTTTCTATGTGCGGGTTACGTTCCTTTTCCTTTCCACAGTCGATATGTATTTGTGAATTTTGCAAAGGACCAACGTATGCATGAATGCAAAATATAAAATACTGCGCTTTCTTAAATGTGTATGCTAAATCAATTACTTTTATGTGTATACTTTGCTTATAGCAATACTGAATATTGTACGCTTTTGTAGTCGAATAATCAACGCCATTGACTTCAGTTGTGAAATTAACGAGTGTTAATCCCATCATTGATTGAATTTTAAATCAATTAATGGATACGTATTGAAAGGCATTGATGAATATGATGTCCGGAATACTTTTTCGTCCTTTCGGCAAAAAATGTGGATTCTATTTTACCCCTATCCTTCTATTCGCACTATTTTAAAAAAAAACTTTTACTGGGATAAAATTCATCATTAGTCCATACGCTCGAGTTTAAAACAATCTAAAAAAGCAGGAGATATTCCAGTACTTCTGATGATTATTCTCAGTGGCCCCCTTATTCGAGTCGCATCTACGGCCCTGATCCAAATGCATGCAGCACGATCTCTGGTAACCTTCAAAACCTTCAGTCTGATGATTGAAATGGACCGTGAGGAATCGGGAGAAAGTCCACGTCTGCCTGATTTATAATAAATGTTGAATAATATTATCATTTTGAAATGCAGAGATAGAAATACTCTCGAAATATTTTTATGAAGCGAAACTAACGAGGTGTGATGTTAGTCAAGGAACACACGTCATTCCGTTGCATTACTTGGATAAATAACCCGTTTGATTATTTGTAAGATATTTATGGATGAGATGAGTTATTTTAAAAAATGGTATTCAGTGTCAGGATACCATTATTATGTTTCGTAAACGTCAATTTATTGAATACATTTTGATAACTGTTGTCATTTCCAATAATAAAAGTATGCTATAATAGTGTGTGTACACTGCACTCCAGAGTAAAGCATCCAATCCCGGACACTTTTGAAATCCATAATATTTTAATCCCGGAATACCATAATATCATGCCACAATTGATTGACATCATTGAGTAATTATTAAGTCTTATTAATCTTTGATTGTTTTAAAATTATATGTTAGAGGTGTTAAACACTTTACTGTTATTTATACATTCTTTTCAATGTCAATTGTTGTTTTACACCTTTTCATTTAAATTTATTTTTGTATAAATAGCATTGTTATATTACATATCTTATCAGTTGACAATGTTCGCAATGAGCGAAACCGGTCCAGACCTATTAAATAAATTGGAATAAAGTACAAATAAATATTGTGTTTTTATTAATGACACAGTTATTCTGAATTGTGAGATCTTTTTTTTTTACTTTCGATGGTTTCGGCGGTAACTTTGTAGAAGTTCATTTTAATAGAAAATTTAAATCAACTTTGATTATTCCACGTATTGTGTTACTAACTGTGACACGTGTTTCGCCTCTTTCAGAGGCATCTTCAGACTTACTATCGCAAAGTTTGCTTAAGTAATGAAGCAAGATTGATTCTAACATTTTAAAATTATGAAATTACAAAATGGAGTTTGGGTTTTTTTCCTTTTAAGGGGAGCAAGGAAGGGGGTGTAGAATCGAAATAAAGCAAACAAATAATGATACTAATGAGTTGCAATCAATCAGATTGGGATTTTTCCTTTTTAAGGGAAGCAAGGAGGGGATTATAAAATCGAAACAAAGCAAATAAATATAATTATATTACTTTTTTTTTGCTTTATCCTCTGAAAAAGTTCTGAATTCACAGTTTCCACAGATATTCCAGAATGTTAAACCTTTTTTTAGCTCCTCTCTCTGAAAGTGTTCCGAATTTACAGTTTCTACATATATTCGAAAATTTAAAAGCTTTTTTTAGCTTTAGGTTGTATGACTACTTCCGTTACTCTACGATTCTTAATCAGCGAGGGTTCGAAGGGTGAAAATTAGCGACCGAATTACCACCAACAATTTTCAGCTGCTCCATTAGACGTACGCAATTTTAATAAATTTCAAACATATGAAATAATAAAATCAAGCAAGCTTGTCTTTACCGATTCTTCGCTTTTTTATTTTTAATAAATATTGTTATTCCTTTTGTGAATGTTATGTTTATTAATTTGTTTATAAAACTAAATTGCCAAATTATTTCAAAATATTATCAACAATAAATTATCGAAATGTAGTGGGATTTTATACCATTAATATTTCGGCAAATTAGTTATTTTGATTCAACCCACTCATAACATAACTTTCAATTGTACATATTGTCTATGGACTTTTTATTAGCTCTATAAATTACTCCAATGCTTTTATATAATATTATAATATAACGTATTAGTTAAATTAAACGTTTTTAATAATTTGATTTCGATGTTGGAATATTTTAAACATATTTATCAGTGGATATATCGTCACTGTGTGGCAAAAGTTGGCAATTAGTAACAGATTGATAGTTCTGAATAAACAGCAAACGAAAATTTTTAACTTTTAAGATTTTAGCTTTTAATTTTAGCCTCTAGCATCAAAATTTTATGTTGTAAAGTTAATTATTAAATCAAAATAAGATGCATTAATGTCGATCTGACACAAAGAAGACGTTAAAAAAATAGACAGGCACAATTGCCTTTCTTTAATAAGCATTAATAATAAACGGTTTTTAAAAAAAAATAAGCAGTTTTTGGATCGTATTTACCGTGTAAAAATGATTTTATTCAATATTTAAAAAATGCGTGTGGGGGTATTGGGTGACATTTGCATGAGAGCCCCAAATTTCTAACTACACCATTGATCCAATACTAAAAACTATTTAACTTACTACTTTTCCTTCCCTAGCACTGTCCTATTATTACTCTTTCTAAGAATAGAGGTTGTACAATTATTTTACAACACCTGTGTTATTTCAGAAATACAAGTGAACACGATTAAAGTATCTTCATTCGAAATGCATTTTGAGAACTGATATATTAGCAAACAGTTATGTAATCAGATGAATAGCATTCCTATTTAAAAGGATTGCAATAAAAAACAGCCTGTCAATCGATCATTAATCAATCACCGTGGACAATAAAATGTATTCAAATTCTAAGCATTTTAGATTCTACACATTATATTGTTTTACCTACGGTGTTCATTGGTAAAAACTTTTGGTAAAGAAAAGCACATTTTGTTTTTTACTTTTGAATGAGCATTTACACTTTTACAGTGATTAAAAAATAAACAACTGAACCGGTAAATTGAAGCTTAACAACGAGGTAGAAAAAAATCAAAAAGCGATGTCACAATATAAAGTATAACATACAGCTTGGAGTTCATATTAGAAATCAAATCATATACCTGTATGTAGCTTACGGTAAACTGCATTACATTTTAAAAATTGGTAATTGCATATCTTTATGGGTTGGGGAATTTCATAATAAGCCGATCAATGACTGTGCTCGTCGTGTTCTGTCATTTCCATATTGCATTATATCTATCGTATCTTATTTTTTACTGCGGGAACCGACTCCAAAGTAGACTCGATTCATAGAGACTTCCGGTTCTGAGGTGAGCAATATTCAATGAACATGTTTGTGATGATGAAATTCCTCCTCGAAATAAGAAGTATAACTGTGAGAAAAGAAAAATTAAGCCAAAGCCTTAATATTATAAATAACACCGACAATGATTTGGAATTTCGGTAATCATTTTTTGATAATTTTATTTAGCTGTCAGTTGAATAGAACACATTTGAATAACGTACATAATCAATGTTTATTTCTTTTTATTATTTGACAGGTATTTTTTATTTATTTCATAGCCGATATTGTTCACTTTTAAGGTGTTCACTGTCAACTAATAATCCCATACTTGTTATCGTTCTCAGATTCAATAAATATAATACTATAATTGTAATATAAATTAGGATGTTAGAGTAAATAACATGATGTATTGTGTATCTTATTAAAAATTTATTGAACTTGGATGACTTTTTAATTATATGTTAGATGTGTTATACATTTTAATTTTGTGTTATTTTAGAATCACTTATGATGTAATTGGTAATTTATTTTCAATTTCAATTGTTGTTTACACCTTTTCATTTAAATTTATTTTTGTATAAATAGCATTGTTATATTACATATCTTATCAGTTGACAATGTTCGCAATGAGCGAAACCGGTCCAGACCTATTAAATAAATTGGAATAAAGTACAAAGGAATTTTGTGTTTTTATTATTATATTGCCTTTCCACCAATTATTGACAGTGATCACAAATATAAGTAAATGAGTGTATTTTAGCGTTCTGTTTGATGGTTAAAATGCCAAGTTGTTCTGTTGCAGATTAATCTTTAGTTATTAATATTATATTATATATATGTTTGGAATTGCAGTGTCCTGCTTCTGTTCTGGTGCCGGAACCTCCGTTGAGTAGCCTTGGTTCTTACGATGCATACGTAGACTTAGCAGTCGCCCATATTTTAAAGAAATAAAATTTGTGTAATCCTTAAACTAAGTTTTATTAAAATAAAAACCAGTCAGAGTTTCATTACATAACATATCATCATATATGGGACATCTTATGTTATTTGTTTCGTATTTTCGCCAACAAATAACCACTCATAATAAAACTGTTGTTTGATATATAATCAACACGAGTCGGTGTTTTAAATTTATATTCAGCGTTACATCGTTAGGCCAGCGTTGATGCTGTTACGTTTTATGGCCCGTTGTGAAGTTTTAATTAATTATGAGATCATCCTCTCCAAGTCTGCGGCGGGGTTCGGTACCAAGAGCTGATGATTGAGGAAAGGGCGTGCCTTAAGGCCGTCGCCAGCCTGGACCTCCCGCCGCGGGCGAGCGTGCCAAGTAAAAATAATCAATTTCATTACACGATGGGCTGCAAACGCTGCAAAGGAGAGAGTAACGACTCGGTTAGTAGTTAGTACTATGCCGATATTGCTTTAAAAATAAACAAATATTGAGTAATTTTTAATATTATCATAATTATTGGTGTCGCATGGCATTATAACCAAAATAAACACTCAATTATGCATAATATATAATTGGTATCGGACACGCACATGATAGAGGGTAAGTCAATTGCTTAACCTAGAGTTTCCCAAACTTTTTCTGAAACGGAACACTTCGCAAATCGGGACATTTTAACGGAACACTTTTTGGGTCGGGTAATTCATAATTTTAGCCGCCTGTGTGGTCGAGTGGTCAACGTCGTTGGCTTCGGCTACGGAGGTCACGGGTTCGAATCCCAGTACGGACAGTTTTATAAATCGATTTTTCAATCGATTTATGAATTTCTGTTCGAAGGCATGGATGTATGTGATGTCTTGAATTCCTCCTCCCACTCATCTATCCTATGAACGGAGCGTATCGAGATCGATTATCTAACCACTAGTCTTGTCCTAGCCCTATCCTTCTATTCCTACTCTCTTCAGAAAAAGAGAGGTTGAGCAACTGAGTAACAAGCAGTTCTCGTAGAAACACTTCTGTTGAGATAAACTCCATTAGGAGTCCATATGCTCCACATTGGGAGCGGACATGGTAAAAAAATATCATAATAGTATACATGCTAATAAAACACTTATTATTTTTAAATGGGGTGGCGTCGAGCCTGCCTCTGCACTTATAAAAAGAAAATCCTACTTCACATGAATAGGTTGTATAAAACGGAAATAAAACCATAATAACTTGTTTTGACATACTAGGGAATTCTTCCGACAAGCTCACAAATAATGAATTTAATAACATTTATATCAGAATCACTGATAAAATCAGTCGGATTTTCGTAATCAATTGCGCTGGTTTTATTGTTACAGAAAATGGGTTCCAAGCCAAGGAATCATAAATGCTAGTTTTTGGAAAACTTTGAAATAGTAAAACCCCATTTACACTAAAGTCGGGAAGTGTAATTCGGGGTAGTGTAATTGGGGGTGGGAACCTCCTACAAAATTAGGGATTTGGTTTTTTTCGCAAAAAAAATGCAAAACTAAGATTTCCCTTAGTTTTGCAAAAAAAAAAAATTGACGAAATATTTAGTTACCAAGTGATAAAATGAAAAGCGCGCCACAATCCCGCACATAGACAGTCGCCCACTACACGTGTATAGCCTGGCACGTTTAAAATACACAGACGCTTGCATACATTTGACTGTACTGTACTGTACTGTACGCGGTACAGACGACCGTCTCGTAGTAACGAGAATGGAATGCGACCGTGCAATTGGGAGATTTGCGGCGAATATTTCAAGCTAGCGCGTAATTCGGGGTAGTATAATTGGAGGTTCAACTGTAATGGTTTTTTGGAACCCAGTGTTCCGCGGAACATAGATTGGGAAACCCTGGCTTAACCAATACCAGTCGAAAATGCCGTATCCTGTTTTACCATCAGCTGTTCGCTAGATAAAATGTTATTGGTAAGTTTTAAAGTATCATACATCACTAAATGTATGAATGAATGAAATAAGGCCATATAACCCAATGCAGACTTTCTGGAACAAACGAGTGTACACAATAAAACCAAATGTTGCCAGTGCCGCTTTATGGCACCTGAAGAAGAATTACAAAAACCGTATGCTGAGTTTCGAGAATAGATGCATGCGTTGGATAATGGGGTGAGGTGGTTTGATTTTGTGAAGAAAGAATAAGGCAATTAGGAGAAGTGGTTGTGAAAGCTTTGATCATTTCCGACTCTTCTTCCATTTGGTGGGATTTCAGCATGGGATGTACTTGGCAGAACTGAGGGATATCGGCATATCATCAGAGAAAACCAAACGATTGGCGGTATACTAGTGAAGTTTCTGCGTAGTGGCTATATGCCCCACATAGAGAGCAAATATAGTCAAGAGAAGAGAATGCGAAATTGTATGTCGATAAACATGGTGGCTGTCCGATTGTCAAGATGTGGACAACATGGATTTAAATGAAGCTTTAAAAATGGTTATTATTTGGTCTATGTTAATCTATTTGGAAAACGGTAAGGATTAAAGAATAGTGTTTAAAAGAAGGCAAGTGTGTAGTTAGCTAGTCGCTTTAATTAATTTAATGATCGGTAAGTAGGATAATAAACATTACAGAGATTCATGCATAAGTCCCAATTATATTATTCGTTTTTTTTAATCGTTCAAACTATGTACATTCTCACAGATTTTGTCACTTATGACACGGGTTTCGTCTTTCGGCATCTTCAGGCGTTCAAGTGCACGATGAACTTGAATTGACGCTTAGTATCAATCAAAAGGGTTATCAATGTGTAAAAAAAATACGGTTAATTCGCTGATTCATTAAATTTGAACGATTCAAATTTAATATTGAAATTCCACCAAGCACCTTCAGTCTAAATCTTAAATTATTACTTACTAACTACAAGACACCATTAGGGTATTCAATTCCGGATGCTTTTTGTGATCTCGTGATTTCGGGATTGTCAAATCATCATTTCCCAAGCTCTGTATTTGTGTGATAAATCACTTTTTGAATGTTTGCTCCTCAATTTTAAAAAACCTTCTTCTGTAAAATTTATAAATAGTCGGTTTAATTTTCTCCCTATTATAGGTCGATATACGGGTCGGGTTTGTGGTGTCCAACTCTGTATCCCGTATATAATCGGGACGGGCAGCAGACGGGTTAAAAAAATTTAAATATTTAATCTCCCTGTCATCTTCTACGTCACCATCAAACGCTATTATTGTGCAACAGTCATCTGTATTAATGTTCCCGTTATCATTGTTATGACGCCATTGTCACGCTGTCGGCTGTATCATTAATTTATTTACGCGTATAAATAACGCACGCTTAATGTTATATGAAATTTATTTTGGTGTGTTTGATTTACAGGAGTATGGAATGGGTATAAAGTACGATTTTAGTATCGCTTATATTGCTTTTATAAAACTTGTAACTACGTTTTTGTTAACATTTTTAGTGGCCATCAAACTAAATAACCGAATGCGTGAAGAATCACGAAAGATGAACTCACTGTACAAAATCTACTCGTTATGTTTATGTAAACCTCTACTTATGAAACGTCACATAATATCGACTATAGAAAGGAAAATGGACGTAACCCACAGTTCAAAACAGTTTTTTTCCATAATCACAATATTAAACTTGATACACGTACTATCAAAAGGATGTAAGCTGCAAATGCCAAATTAGTATCTAAATTAAGCTTTTGAGTTTGAAAAAAGATGAGCTTGTGAAAATTTAAACCAAGAAAAAAGACTGAAAAAAAGGTTTTTCCCAGACAATTTTTTAAATTAATATTAGTGTATGTCAATTTAACACTAGTTTAAAAGTCTCCTTGCACCTGAATCCCTTTAAAATAAAAACCATTAACAGAAAGAACATAATTTGAGAGTAGAGAATAATTTGCATTAATCTGCTGTATTGAATGAAAAGTACATGTTTTATTTTTAAACTGGCTTATACATTAAGAAAAACCAAAAACTAACAAGCAGGCAAAGTTCGCCTCACCATCATAAAATATGCTAAAAATCGTCTTTACTTAAAAATAATTAATTTGTGTTAAATTTATTATTTTAAGCAGTGGCTTTTCTCCGATTTATTTCGTATTGAATCTATTCTCAAAATTATGAGTTATTCATAATATTATTGCATTTATTTTCCTTATATTATTAATCTTATATTAAAATTATAAAATACTGTTCTCCTGTGCTAAATTTCTAATAATATGTAGAATTTATTCGATTTATAAACAGTTGTATTGCTAAGATAAAAAAAAATCACGATTACTTACGCATTCAATATTATAACAGTGTTAATTATTTTAATTTTATATTGTTTACATATAAAATGCAATGGTAGAAAAATATTAATTGAAATCGTTCATAAATCTCATTCGAAAGTCAATCGAAATGCATTTTAATTACTACTCATCTTCGCTGAATCATCTTCTAGAAGAAAAATACTTAAATGCATTTTTATATATCAGTCTCTATAAATTAAAAGCTGATATTGTAATGTTTTAAGAATCTAAAACACGCCTCAAATTTAACAATATCAAGAGCAATATGGCCAGTTCACACACGATCAAGTCGAAAATATTGTATTTTATCTAGTTATTTATTTCACTAAGAATCGTGAATTGATTGACATAGAACAGGGGTTCTTAACCCTGTGCCCGTAGGTGCATGTGCGCCCGCGAAGAAATTTAAGAAATTAATAATACACATTTCATTAATGCCAAATATTGTTTCCAATTTCCAAGTCACAAATTAAATATAAATACGCTGCAATTATTTAATTTCCTACTTTTTGCTTCCCTATTTTAATTTTTATATGCCGTTTATTTTTTTATTCACTGGGCTTAACATGAAATTTAAATGCTTTTAGATAAATTCGTACAAAATATTTTTTAAGTATATTTTTTTAAGTACAAAATATAAAAAAAAACTTTTGTTAAGCACGTTGACCCGTACATTGTATAGTACGGACATAGTGCTTATCTAGAAAATCTCTGGCTGTATACAGTACAGACAAATCTGAAAATAGTTATATTTAAACAAAATAACCGCAGCGATAAAAATTCAAAACTAGCATAGCACATCCTGTCAGTATTACTACGAAATCGTACGGTCTGGTTGTACTGGGTGCGCTAGTGTGAATCGGGGTATATCACTGTAAAAGGGTACCATAAGTCTTAATATTATTTTTTTGGATATCAAATTTATGGAGCATTAAGTACCAGGACGCGTTAGCGTCAAGGTTCTTGTAGTCTCCTTCATCGCTAATGTTTTTCAAACATTGTATTTCCTTACCATCGTTGCAGACGGAATGGTGTGATCACTACAGAGAAAAGAAGTTCACGGGAATTCCATATGCATTATTTTGCAAATCACATTCTGTATGCTTCCCCCATACTATATCCGTACATGTACACACACATGCGCATACATACATACACCCATACAGCACAGAGAAGTCAACCAAAGATAGTCATTTTCGTGAAGTCCGTTCCAAAATTGTTAATTTTAGACAAAACTGCAGAACTGCTCGATAGTCTAAAACGATTCTCAAACGTGTCTCATCATAGTTGCAGCGATTAGACATCGTTGGTTTATAATGCTTAATATTATAATTTCTTAGCGTAGCATCAATTTTAACGTATTTTAAAAAACAGTCAACATGTTATGAAAATATCTGAGAATACAATAATTGTTTAAGAAACTTTAATTAAAATACTCTTCTGGTAGTGTGGACAGGCCTTGGTCCAGTCTCGCCACCCAAAAAGAAAATACGTTTACGATCATATTAATTATATTTCATCGCCATAATATCTCATATTAGTAGTAACCTCTTTAAAACAGACTTGTGGAAATTATTTTTAGAGTTATTGTTCAGAAGAGCTTGTAAAAATTTAATTACAAAATGATTTATACTAGAAAACATTTCAAAGAACAACTAAATTACTTTAAAGCAAGTGAATATATTTTTTTAGTCCCCTTTTTGAGTATTTGGACAAAAAATGATGTTCCGAAGAATAGTTGTTATTACAAATTCTTATATAAGAAGGTAAGGATAGAAGGACGGAGCCTAGAAGGGACGAATCGGTAAATGATCTTAGACCCAGGGTCGGATCGGTGATAAGTATTGTAAACATCAAATATATCGAAAGGGGATCAGTGGCGTATCCACCTCATAGCAAAGTCATACTATGCGTGAGGACCCAACGAAAAGGGGGGGGGGGGGGGGTCAAATTTCTACACACACTTTATTCGGTTTTTCACAGTTTGGAATAATTCAGTCCACTAAAAACAACTAATAATATATTTTTACACGAATTATTTGCTTTGATATGATTCCCAGAAATTAAAAACACAGAAGCGGATAACAGATTTCCTTATAACAAAAAAATAACTACACAAAACAGTAATAACAAACAAAAGGTTTCATTAGATCCTAACAGTTAAGACGTGTTAAGACATGTCTAGAGACGAAAGCGATTTATTTTCAGTCCCTCATAAAAGTTTCTGTATATAATCAAGTAGTAATTACTTTTAAGAGTATTATTTTTTTTTAACAATTATCATATTTTGTGTAATTTAATTATTGAGTCTTCATTCTTAATTTAAGACTTCGAGTGAAGGTTCTCGTTGGAATTTCAATATTAAACTTGAATCGTTAAAATTATGTACATCCACACAAGTTTTGTCACTAACGATCCAGGTTTCGCCTGTCGGCATCTTCAGCCGTTCAAGCGCACGAATGAACTTGAATTGACGCTTAGTCAATGAATGTATCATCAAAACTTGTGTGAATGTACATAATTTGAACGATTCATTATTATTACATTTTTAACGCTTTTTACACACGGTTTTTTGTGGAACGTATCTACCGTGTAAAAAAAGAGTTGAGTGTACTCAATATAGTCAATTGCGTGAGGGTGGGGGGGGCTTGCGGGACGTTTGCATTGGGGCTCTAAATTTCTAGCTACGAAACTGACGGGGACCACCAAATAAAACTGACGGCCTTAAACACTGATGACTCAAAAACATCACTAGTGAGAAAAAAAAATAGCTTCAATATATAACTAGTCACAAAAGAAAGAAAATAAATACAAAGACCAATACGACATCTAGCCGCATTTTTCTTATAATTCCTTGTACTCTGAAAGAACTCATAACAGCACGAGGATCTATTCTTATATAATTTATTCAACTTTGCAATCCACTAGTTGTTGCTTTACGGTGACGAATCGTTGCACATGATAATAAACTAAAAAATCTTGTATACTGGTCTTCGAGAAAAGAATTGGAAATTATTGAATGAACCAGACTCGGCGAAAATCGAGAGTCGCTGGAACTATCTGAGAAACTTGCTGTGGTTGTCTCTGAAAGGCCTAAACCTGCTCACCTCTACTTCGAAACGATTGCTTCAATGGGATCACAACGTCCTTGACGATCGTTGGATTCTATTGATATGGTGTACTTGAACTTTATGAGAGAAGTTTTGTTTAATAAATTTTATTTCAAAGAAGATACATATTTTTATATTTATTGAGTGAGATGCATATGTATTTTACACGTGTATTGTTGACTGAATATGCAAAATAGGTTTTAAAAAAATTCAACGATCAAATGAGCAATAAAAAAATGTGCGACGGCCGGGAATCGAACCCGGATCAACTGCTTGGAAGGCAACTATGCTGACCATTACACCACCATCGCTGTGCAAGATACTGCAGTTGTTTAAATAATCAAATGGTTCAACATTCTTGAAAATCATTCAAGCGTTCATTGAAATAATTCTATCAATTGAAAGTATAATATTCTGTGAAGCATAAATTATTACAACTAATTTTCAGGCGGATCGGTTGTGGCTTGAGAACGGCCAGGAATATTTTTCAGTCAAACGTTTTTATCACATTTTTTCGTATTATTTATTCAAAGTGTATAAAAACACTTGACACTTTTTTTACACGATGAATATGTTCCACAAAAAATTGTGTAAAAAGTGATAGAATTAATAGAAAGAATGTAGGTTAGATACCTGATTTTCAATATTAAATTTGAATCGTTCAAATTAAGTACATTCACACAAGTTTTGTCACTAACGTCCCAGGTTTTGCCTTTTGACATCGTCAGGCGTTTAAGCGCACGATAAATCTGAACTGTCGCTTAGTAAATGAATGTAGTGTATACGAAATGAATGTTTACTCACTAAGTTAAAAGCCATTCCTGGCGACATGGATTATCCCGTGCGATACCTTCATCTACTAAACGTCCGTTCAAGTTCATAAGTGCGCTAGAGCGCTTGAAGATGCCGAAAGGCGAAACCCGGGTCGTTAGTGACACAACTTGTGTGAATGTGCATAATTTGAACGATTTTAATATAATATTGAAATTCCACCAAGCTCCTTCGGTCGAAATCTTAAATTATTTAAAAAAAAGAACAACAGTGTGGTATAGAAAACCGTGCAAAAAAAAAAATATCGAATAAGTAAATTACATTAATACTATTCATTGCTATTTACATAATTGTAATTTCCACGGAGACTTTTGTGACGGACTGGAAATAAATCTCTTCATCGCTAGGAATGCATGACACGTCTGTGTTAGAATCTAACGAAGCCTTTTGTATTTTATGACTGTATTGTGTTGTTTGAATTTCTTGTTATTAAGAAATCTGTTATCTGCTTCTGTGTTTTTTGTTTCTGGGAATCGTGTTAAAGCAAATAATTCGTGTAAAAATATAGTATTCGTTCTTTTAAGTAAGTAAGAGTGGATGTGATATAAAATCTTGTAAAAATAAGTTGAGTGTGTAGCAAATTGCAAAAGAGATTTTGAAAACTTACTATATATATTATAATTGATAAAATACCACTGAATCATCAGATATGTCAAATAAAACGATATAAAAATAATTCAAACAAAAGGCAGCTGAATAAACATTGAATTATGTATACGTTTTTTCAAAGCGAGATTATTACGTTCCATCGAATTGATTTCAATCTTCAATCGATATGGAGTCTCATGTCCAGCATCTGTCTTGCTACCCTGACATTTAAGATACATATTTGTACATGGGTAGTGGCGGATTACCCTATAATATTGGGGCCTCCGAATCTTAGGGGTCTTAAAAATAGCTGATATAATATAACCCATATACTTTTTATTCACATTTTTCTATCGTTTTATTATTTTTCTGACGTTTTTATGTTATCCGTAAAACAGGGCCTCCAAATTTTATTGCACCTAGGCCTCCCATGTGCTTAATCCGCCAATGTACGTGTGAGATATATAACACTTTGGCTGTTCAAAGCTGCTTTATGAAATTTGAGTTATCTAGTCATTGTTTTTTTCTACTACGTTTTAAAACTAAAATATGTGTTTGTAAAAAGTATTCGCGTAATTTTTGAGATATAGTTAAAAATAAATAATATATAACATAACTATGTGTGCACCGTTTGTCGTACCTTCCATGTCGCATTATAATTAACGCAAGACTTGTCTGGTGCGTTTGGGTAAAGTACCCAAACGCGGTTTACTTTTAACACACTTTGTCATGTCTTGGATGTATTGATTTTGATAACCATTTTTGCAATTACGATAATTAGTAACCTACATACTAAAGAAAATTTTGATGACTTCTTTGAAAATTCACTTAAATCATGTTCCAAATAAAAACGTCTTTCACGCAGGAATATATTTTTTAAATCATTCTAGAGCAGTGGTACTTAACCTGGGGTGCGAGAAAGCATTTCCAAGGATGCGGGAGATGTTTCTATTTTCACATGTTCAAAAAAAAACTGTACATATTACAAAACAACCTAGTCATAACAATTTTCGATAATTTTTTTGTATTTATATATTTTTCCTTAAAACAAATATCTCTAAATAATAAAAAATCGGAATAAATTTTCAAGAGGATACGAGAACATATTTTCTTATTCAAGGAGGTGCGGATCACTAAAAAGGTTGAAAACCACTGTTTTAAAGGGTCCATGTTACTATTCTAAGAACTTATAACAAACGCCTAATTACATTTTAAAATGTTGTTTTTTAAAATCAATATAACTTGTTGATGCTAAGAACTCTTTACCTGTAGTTAATGTGTAGTTATCAAAATTTAAACGATGAATATTGATAAAAAATAACGCTATTAAATTTTGAGGGCGTTTTCGCGAGGAAATTTCACGTGAAATATGAGCGCAAAATAATAACACATAATGTTTTATTGCTTGTCTGTCAGTTTCGAAAAAATTCCAAAAAAACACATAGCAATAAATCACGGTATCGTTTGCCGAAAAATACCACTCGTATACAAATTAATATAATATTAGACATGCCAACGTTTAAGGATATTATTTTTAATGAGATATTTATTAATAGTCGTTTTTAGTTCGTTGGAATATCATGTCTACGCTTTTCAGGTATTACAATTTTTCATACTCGAAACCTTTTTGTTGCTCAGTCACTCAACCAACTTTTTCAAAGACAGTAGTAGTGATAGTAGGATAAGGCTAGGACAGGACAAATGGTAAACTAATCGCTCTCGCTACGCCCAGTTATTAAAGGATCGGAAAGGGTGAGAAGAAATTTTTAAACGGCACTATCATCCATGAATTAAATCGGTAAATCCATTGAAGAAATGCTTTTCGTACTGGGACTTGAACACGTGAGTTCCGGCACAGAAACCCACAACGCTCACCGCTGCGCTATAGGACCCGACTTACTGGACTTTTATCAATGACACAATTTATTTTCTATATTTAATATTATTATTATCACTTTACAATAAACAGTGAATGATTAATAAAAAAAGGTCTTTCCTAAATATAAACATCTTTGCTAACTTAAGTAATTAAAAAACAGTATCGACTGTGTGCATTTTTTATTTAGAGATTTTTTTTTTATTTCTTCAGACTTTGTGAGGATACTATAAAATTTTGATCGGGGAACATCGAGATATTTGAAATTTTAAAGTGGGGCACGGTGAAAATAAAGTTGAAGAAAACTGCACTATACCGTAGGTGCCGAGTTTATAAGTTTGTATTTCTATAATATACTTGTATTTCAGTTGAAATGAGTAAAATCTATTTTCGCAGTTTTATGATGTGGTGTTTGGCAAATATGCAATATCTGTTAGACATAATGGCGGCATAAAATAACCGTTATTACAGAAACTAAAATCGACACTCTCTCAATAATCACTCGTTATTGTTTTGTCAGTTTATTGCAATGGATTCCAGGAACGACGTGGCCGGGCCTATTGCTAGAGGCACCGGATGGGAAAATGTCAATGGCGGACAATAAGCTACAAATTGGGGATATTATAGTATATTTGAATTGAGAAATAAGTAACGAATTCATTGATACTATAATGTTTAATTAGGATTGCCAATACATCCATTATGACTCGGAGACACTGGGATTAATGATAATTTTTCAGGCTCCGGGATCACAGAAAAAAACTTTGTGTCAATTTCCAGTCAGTGCGCAGTACTTTAACGCGAGTTAAACTATATAAATATAGCTATTTGTCAACTTCGTATTTTTAATTTTTATCCATGGATCGTTTATTTAATGTTATTCGTTAATTTCATTGTATTAATATTGGAACTGAACAAGATTTTTTTTTACCACTTAGTTCTTCAAGTATGCAGATGCAGTCAAATAAAATCAAAGAAAAAATAACCCTTTCGACGCGTCGTAATAACCTCTTCGGTGCGAACTAATGAGCAGCCAGCGCTGACGGACAGACGGCCGGCCTGAAAAGAGGACGTGATTAATTGCGGCTTTTGACGGTTCAGCGTCACGTCAGTCACTCGACTGCAGCTGACGATGGGCGGAAACCAGCTCTTTGATGAGCCTCACCGGCAGCAAATGAAGCTAATTAATGGAGATGTTTATTTTGGGAATTAAAACAACTTATATACTGCATTTTTCATTATTTAGAGTATATTATTATGCAGAACTGAAGTACTACACACCACTATAAACTATCTTTACGGATAACTCATGATCGGTGGCAAAGAAATATATGTATATGGTCCATTTAGAACAATGAATGATTTGAGCGGGACACATCACATTTAAATTGTGTGAAACTATTTATTAGCCGATTCTGATCATAATAATGCGAAATTGGGAGGATTTTTTCTTCTAGTGTAATAATTTTATTTTTTAAATGATTTAAATACATCATATTGAACACTTAACAGATTTTTGTCTATGGTTAATCTAAGTAAATAAATTTCAAATTTGGAATATCATTTTATAAAGGCTTATCGATTTTTATTATCTCGTATACAATTTATTCAAACTTCGAACTTTATGTGATGTTATAATGTTTCTGATCACTATGTTTAAAAATGTTGCCATAAGTAATATCAGTTTTAAGATAAATAACCATTTTTGACTTTATGGCAGCATAAAAACAAACGCAATCAGCATTAAGACTCTTAAGAGATAAAAAAGAATTTTATTACAATCTTTTCCCTTTCGGGTTTCGGCCGTTACTTAGATTATAGCGCCGCTTTCAAATGGTTTTTGGTGCCATTTAATCTTCGTATTTGTTTTTATTAATTAAATAAAATTTTCTTTTCAAACATTTTTTTTTCGCCATTTCAGTTTTATGATAATACATATTATTTTATACACATATTTAAATATATGCTTGGGCTACATACTATAACTTAAGGTATATTTTTAGAGTTAGTAATACAACAGATATTGGTAAACTATTTTTTTCTAAATTCTCTAGAGTAATAAACGGTGTAACACCTGTTAGTGTTAAATTTAGCATACTGTTTGCGGTCCGGCGGAAAATCTCTGCAGCACCGGGCAGCGGACCACCGGTTGGGGAACACTGATTTACACTATATGAAACCAAGTCGCTTTGACTGACGGGGCCGACAAATCCGATTGATAGGCTTCTTGGGATTGAGAGAAAAAAATACAGATTTATTCCGCATGCCATGAGTTGACCGCCGATGTGAAAAAGAACATCATCTTAGTTTGGTTATGAAACAATACAAACGTTCTCCGATTACATGTTATTATTAATTGCTTTATAAAAACGTGTAATAGACCTGATAACCAATGCGATGTATTACTCGCGCAGTTGTTAAATAATTTATTACATATTGGGAAACGCTGTGAGATTAATAGCGGAACGAGAAAATTTCCGTCACGGTCAATTTTAAATAGACAAACATGAACATCGTGGACGAGTTGTATCTTTACCGGAAGATATAAGTTTCAAAGGCAATCGTAAGATAATTGATTAAGTGTTTTTATTGAGTTGGCAATGATATTTACTTGGTAGAACTCTCGCAAAATGTCAACAAGTTACATTGCGGACAATGCGAGTAAAAATAATTTACCATGTGAATAAACAGCAACTGATAACTATGTTATTCCACCGATTGTTTTAAGCAAATTGTGACACGTGTTTCATTTATTTGAGCAGTATCGTCACACTTACTATCGTAACTAACCGCTGCCTACTGTGGTCCAGTTGGTAAGAGCTCGCTCTACCGATCACGCAGGTTTGCGTTCGATTCCCGGTAAGATCACAGTGAATTTGAGAATTTTTTCAATTCAAAGTTGTGATCAAAGACTGGGTGTTTGTGGTGTCAATTCACATTATTTTACTCTCCTACCTTCCTTCTGATTCTTCAATAACTGGGTGTAGCAAAAGCAATTAGTCAACCACTAGTCCTGTTCTAGCCTTATCCTTCTTCCCATACTACTCGTTTTGAAAAAAAGTGAGGTTGAGCGACTGAGTAACAAACAGTTCTCGTAGAAAAAAACTTGTGTTGAGATACCTTCATTAGGAGGCCATATACTCCACATTGGGAGCGGACATGGATAAAACACTATCGTGAGGTAATTATTAGAAAATTTATGAAGATATAATTTTAAGTAACAATTATATTTATCTGATTATTTTCTATAGATAATACAATTAACAATATTAACTTGATTAATGTTAGGAATTGTTTTTTGAATACACAACTAAAACCATTATTTAAATCCATCTAGTGGTTCCTTGTGGGGTTCTTTTTCACAGTTTAATAACAATTATCGACATTTATTTGTGTACAATAGAATTAAACTATAAAATATTATATAATAGATTTAATTAACAAGGACGAAACTTGTTTTTTAATATATGGAAACATAAAGGATTGTATTTATTACATTTCGTGAGTGCAGCGCATATTATGAATTGATTAAATTAATATTTAAATATCTGCAGGTGTCAAAATCTCGCCTGTTAAAAAATAATAACAACTATGATAGTTTTTTGGCTGTCACGTTTTTTGTTAATATGCAAATAGTCAATAGAAAACATATTTTGGCATTAACAGCTCTTTATATACGACATATTAAACACTAAAACACATGCGATTTTTATTTAATGTACCACAAAGTATTATTAAATATGTTTTAAAAATTATTTTCAGTCAGTTAAGTCATATATACTTCTTTGGTCATAACATGTCTATGAAGACACGCTGCACTTCTACGATTCCAAGTAATCTCGCCAATTATTTCGACTTCTCCTTCAGTTTTGCCAAGTCCATTTGCATTGTATCTGACAGCCGACCAATACGTCAAAATACCAACTGTTTTGGAGATGAAGCTAGTAGAGTTGAGGGTTTTTCAAGATCATTGTCCAATTTTTCTTCATAACCATAATAGTGTAACAGAGAACTATCTATTATATCTTCATAATACAATTATTTCACTTACTTCTACTGTCATAATTAATCAAAAACATTTTTTTTAATGCACTGCTGTGTTGATTATTTGGCAAGCTTAAAAGCTCATGTAAAATAAAAAAACTGATGAACTTTCTAGCAAACGTTCGTCCAATAATTTTCATCACGTTTGCAAAATGTCCTTTAATGGAAAAAGCTTTTAAAAGCAATGGTGACCTTACGAATTGACAACGGAAAAATATTTAGGAAAATTTAATTATCACAATAAAACTAATTGTTAATTTTGCCCATAATTTTATTAGTGGACGACTGGCCGTCCGCTCATTATAAACTCTAAATAATTTAAATAATTACATTTGTATTTCTGTACATTGTACAGAGCAATATTTTGATTGTCGTAGAAGTAGGAGACATATCTAGGTCCGTGGTCAAGAGGTAAACGTTGTTGATTTCGGTTACGGCAGTGGTTTCTAAGCTTTTTGTCATTGCGCCTGCCTTTGAAGAAAAAAACATTTTCGCGCCTACCCGTCGTTTATTTCATTTTAAAGGGTAAATAAATATTTTGGACTGTTCGCGCCTCCCAGGTACGGTACTCGAATTGCAATGCCGGCAGTTCTGTTAATAATTTTGTTAAGCGTCATGAATGTCTGTGATATTGAAAAATCTCCTCAAAATTCCAATCCTAAAACGGGATGCAGGGATAGTAATAAGCTTGCAGATAAAAATCTGTTACTATAAGCTTCACAACTAGTTAATATTATCCACATTAAGGGCGGAAATTGTAAAAAGCAAAAACAAATAGTACTCACAAAAACAAGGATCAAAGCTTTTCGACAATTTTTATATAATATAATAGGTACGCCGTTTTCAACCATTTTAAACCCTTAAATGCATACTTTACTACGAAAATTACAATCAATTGTTTATTTATTTTTTTTGCAAAACTGAAGTCGATTTTAACATAGATTTGTATACTTAATGGTACAATACAAATCATTTGTTTAAAAACATGTTGTGGTGAAAAGAGATTGTTGGTTCTAATCAGCAATCGAATAAGAAGCCGAAGTTTTTGGATGTCTTAATTTTAGGCTATATTCAAATTAATTTGTAACTGTTAAATAATCAATATTCGCCTGGATAAAAAATACTACTGCATTCTTTAATACATGTTTATTAATTATTTACGATGAAATAACTGTCAAAATAATTTTGATTATACAAAAACCATGTATTTTTAAAAAGTAGAAAATCATGCATTCATGGGTTAAATTATTCCCAGCGTTCAGTTTTCCGCGTCGACGGTGAGTTCTCTGCGATCAATTCGTACAGAAGTTTTATATACATACACGGACCAGGGATAGACAATTGGTTGTTCAGTCGTCAATAAAATAACACACCATCAGAAGAATCATATATACATCTCAATTGTATAAAGTGAATAATAATATAGCATTACGATCGAGCAATACAATAATGCACATAAATAATCTCATTCTAGAAGAATACAAGCAGCAAGTAACCGCCATGATGTAATTCAGCAGGGTCCAATCAGATGAGATTTAATTACAAAAATATTAACCGAAACATGGGCTATCAATCACACATGTTGAAATAAAAAAACATCAATAATTAATCAGATAGATTGATACGTGGGATCGAATCGCATTATGTTAATTTATTTTTTTGTCAGTGGCGTCTCTTATAATATTAAAAAAACGTAACTCACTTAAAATTTGCTTTTCACGCTAATAATTAGGATGGATGGCGACGTCCAGTGACTTTATCGTACGGCAATGCCACCTGCAATTCTCCAAATTCGTTTGATACGAATGATTTTCCGATAGAGAGAATAAGTGTGTGTCGCTCGTTAAAACATTAATCCACACACTCACACTTCCTATTTGCATGCGCAGAAAAATAGTGTATTTGATGCGTTAAGAAATAAAAAATACGGTAATAAAAAAAATGCAATTCTCAGTGAGATAGATGACTCAAATATTGGCTCACTTTTGGTTATTCTTGATTTACGTCAAAAATCGACACTCCTAACGAATAAATCAGTAGCTCACTTTTTATTTATTGTTTAGGGGAAAACGCAGTATTTTTAACAAAATAAAACTTTTAAGACCGAGAGAAATCAAATTTATTATTAGTTAATGATATTCTACTTCGCTCTCCTGAAAAATGACAAGCATTTTAAACGAGTCCTGGTAATATTATATAATTGCGGAATTAGTACAAAATAATGTTTTTTAAAGAAATAGAAGCTTAGAAATGGCATGAAAAAATGTCACATCGCTACTGTTTACGGTTTGGTAAGATATCTTGTGACAGACAGACAAACAGACAGCTACATAGACTGACACACAGGGGTGGGCTGCAGGTAGCTCGGAGGGGCTCGCGCGAGCCCCTTGTTGAATTTAGAGAAAACAATATTATCAGATCAAATGAGTACACAACTGCAATTCCTAACTTATATTTTATCTAGAACAGCTTCAGCATACACAGCAGTACATTTTTAATGTACATTAATAAGTTTACGGTAAATTGCATATTGTTACACAAAATAGGTGCATCAAGTAACAATCGATTGATTATTTAAGTATCGCATATAATTCAATCGGAGTGATAAAAAAAAATCACTGTTTCCCCAGAACTCCGAGAATTGCTTTGATGTAAAGCGACCCCCTTGTTAACGTATTGGCAGCCCACCGCTGCTGACACATGTATGTTTTGATTTATTTTATAGATGATAATGCACGCCACTTTATTAAGGTGAATCATATAAACAAATAATACTAAAAAGTTCGTAAATATTATAATGTGTAGAAAAGTATGTCGGTGATTTAATAGTTTCGTATTTAATTCTTTGCTCGCACGCATATCTGTAGAAATAGTAACAAAATCATTTAAAAAATTTAAACATAAACACTTAATTATTGGAATTTAAACGATGCTTAGATTATTTTTATTTTGTGTTAATATATCTCAAATAAATTCAATCTGCTTATCTATACATATCAGCAGTGGCAAAGCAATTTTAAAACGAGTATATTCAAGAAATTTATTTACTTTTTTCTCGCTTATTGTCAGCGTAGAGTGCAATACTCAAAACTCCCAAAATACCGAAGTACAGATATGATATTTAATTCTAAAATCTTAGAAAAATTCGGCGGTAACTTCATGAAAAATAATTCTGTAACAAAATGCTTCTAATGGAGGCGAAATATGTCTTTTTTTTTAATCCATGTCCGCTCCCAATGTGGAGCATATGACTTCCTAATTCAACACAATGTTTCTGTTTGTCAGTCAATTGATTAACCTCTCTTTTCCAAATAGAGTTATAGGATAAGGCTATGACAGGACTTGTGGCTAGTTTATCCCTCTCACTAAGCCCAGTTATAAAAGGATGGGAAGAGTGGGAGGAAAATTGAGATATCACAAACACACATACATTCGAATAGAAATCGATAAATCGATCGACAAAATTCTGTTCTTACTGGGACTCGAACCCGTGAGATCCGGCACGCAAGCCAGCAACCCTAATCGCTGCGCCATAGGATCCGACTAACATGCCCTACCCAGTAGAAAAACTGAGTATTTAAGATAGTTTTAGATAACAACCAGCTCTCGTAAAATCAGCAACTGCAGAGTTAATCCGTATAAGGCAACATAATCTATATTGACAACGAACATAAAAACGTTTAGAAATATTTAATTACGATTTCTAAAAATAAAAATAATTTTGTTTTTATTTATGCCTGTAAATATTTAAATTTATATTAATAGAGTTAAATATAAATTTATGTTGATTTTAATAATTTCAATTATTAGAATGTTGTAATTAATAGAATTAATTACAACATTTTTTCATGCAGTGACAATTTACAGAGAGATGTGCTTTTTTCTATAATTTTGAAGCCCTTTTCATTTCTTTTAAATCGGTTTTAAAAAGTTTTTATTCCTTCAAAACAGTGTAAAATAAGAAGTTACTGTCTTAGAACTCGGCGTCAACAATATTTTAATTTCATTATTTGCGTAAAAAGGAATTTTGTGTTTGTATTTCTGGTTTCAATCTATCTATGCCCTTTTCGAGATACATAATCTCAATTGAGAAAAGTTTGCGTGTTGGAGCAAGATGAACGCATTTTAAACACGAATGCAGTCAATCACACGACTTTTAAGTAGGTTTATTAAGAGTTGGGTATGTAGCCGAGTGGTTATCGTCGTTCTGCGGGTCAAATCCCAATATGAGCAATTTTACCATGTGCCTAACTTAGTCGATTTATGAATAAGTGTGTTCAAACCGATCCATAATTAACTTATCCTCTCTGCAAAGGTTGCAGGCGTGTGGTCAACATCGTTGACTTCGGTAGCAATGTCCTCCGGTACGAAAACATTAATAAATTTATTTTTAAATCGAATTATAGCTTTGTATCTAAACGCATAGACGTCTCTGATGTTTCGATTCCCTCCCACCTATTACCATCTTTAAAAAAACAGGGAAATGCGAAAACTATTACCTAACATAAAGCTATTCCCAAACCTCATCTTACTATCCTTAAAAGAACTGTAACAGAAAATAGTTGATTTTGAGTATGTCCTTCGACAATTTAATCCGTTTATAATAGGTAACTTCAAACCAGGGCTGTAGAGTCGGAGTCGCGGTATTTTGGCCGGAGTCGGAGTCGTGAAAAATGAGCGATTCGATTTGTTTTTGAAAATTATATGTAATGATGTGTATTCAAACAAAATAGTCAAAAAGGAGATTACAGTTTTTTCAAAATATCTTTTTATAACCAAAACGTAAACCAAGGCTGTGGAGTCGGAGTTGGAGTCGCGGAGTTGCGGTATTTTGGCATGAGTCGGAGTCGTAAAAAATGAGCGGATCGATTTTTTTATATATTTATATAGTACGTTCCAACACTGTAAACGCAAACGAAGTCGGTATTATACCCGAGTAGTGATCTTCATCTTCCTCGTTTTGGAGTTTTTTAATACACTGATCTTTCAATCGATTATGAATTTGTATCAAAAATCGTAGATTTCTATGATGCTATCATTCTTTTCTATCCCAGACCCACCCTCCTATCGTAACCATTTTTGACAAAAGAGTTTGAACGACTGTACCACTTCTCATATAACAATTTACATTATGTGTGCCCTATGACATTGTACAGATCAAAGCACATTAAAAAAGATTTTTCGACTTATTTACTATGTTTGACAGCTTATTACATTTAACATTACACACGTAGTATAAAAAATATAAAAAAACAAATCTACAAAAAAGTATAAAAATGTAAAAGCATTTTGTATAAAAAGGTCTCACGGTGAGTGCTGTCTAAGAAATTTATTATATTATAAACCACAATCGGATGTGGTCAGAATCCTGCATATTTCTCACTAATAAATATGTAAGTTAAAATATTTACGATGCCTAATTCCAAAAGCAATTTACATCGAAGAAAATAATAAATACATTCACTAAGTCATTTATAATCCATGACATATATAAAACAATGTTTTCAAATATATCAAAGACTCTTTTGTAAAAAAAAACAATGCAATAAATTCATCGCTCCGTGGATTTAAAACAAAATAATCATTGACCATTAATTAAGAGAACAAATAAATTTCTACAATCGATTCGGTTGACTGCATTTTATCAATTAATCAAATCGTTTCAAAACTTTGCTACGCAAAAAATAATGAAATAATTAAAACAGATAAAAAAGAATTGTCTTTTTGGTTGGCCCCATTTCAATGGTATTTCAATATCGCTTAGAAATGAATTAATCCATAGACAAGTCGATCGAAAAGAACACATTATTTGAATCACGAAAACAATTTTCATTTGTTTTTATTGTTTGACAGTTTATATAATTTATATAACGTAGGTACAGTTTATAATATGTTTTGAGTACGAGTTTTTAAAGTTTCTTTACAAATTAAGACTTAATGTAACTGAAGTCTTGATGAAAAATATACAAATTAATTGTTTTTTTTTTTACTTTATTATTTTATTTTCGTGTAAATTGGCAGAAACTGATTTCGTATCAATTGAAACGTCAAGATTATTAAAATGGAAAGAGAGTTTTACCTCAATGACAAAACTCAAAACAAGAGTGAAATATTAAATAATGTTCGGTTTTGTAGTGGGGCGGGGACGCTTGGGGTCGGTGCTACTACATTTTATTCAAGAATTTATTACTAGACTTTTACTTTACTAGACTAGAAAAAAACGTATTGGAAGAAAGTTTTGTTGAAAACTTGATGCAAAAACTGATTCACTGCTAGTTAGTTATAATATTATATAATATTATAACTAAACTATACAAAACTATATTATAAAATATTATAACTAATCAACGCTCTCAGATTTTTTATTTAGCACCACGCCACTGACAATGTTAAATTAAAACATCCATAATATAAAACAGAAGGTTCATGAGTCTGTTTTTCTGTCTATATGTCACAATAACATATCTCAAACGGTGAACATGACAACGTGACATCGGCACAATATGACACTGGCTGCCATTTATAGACCAACTGATATGTCTTATTGACTTTCAACTTTCAACATTTCAAATTATTATAATTTTTTTAAAACCACTTTTTTGAGTTGCTCCGCTCCGACACCTAAATACTTGCACCAGCTCAGCTCCGTGCTCCAGATCCCTGATTTTAATGAGGTAGACAACGCAGAACTATATAAAGTGAGGTTATGCATCGCGTGTCAGGTTTGCCCTCGTATCAAATGATACCAGGGTTAAAAAAAAACATCAAATATTGAATTTATCATAAACTGAAAATACATTTTAAGAAACGTTTGGTTTTTGAATAAAATTAAAATGTATGTATATATGGGAGCAGTGAAGCACAGCAAATTTTCTGCAAAAACTTGTTGCTCCATTGATCCGCGCACCTGCTCCGCTCCAGATTCCTGGTTTTTTTAACACAAGAATTTTTGGCATACGTCACTGAATAATTGTATTTATTTTTATATTTTGATTAGCTTAGATGTATATCAGATTAACTTTAATCATTACAGTAATTATATTGATATTTTATCCATTGTTAATATATCGACATTGCAAAGCAAGAAATTTTGGAAATGAATGGCGATGAACCGTGAACAGAATTCGACGCAACGTTAGTCAAATCGATGTCGTAAAAACAAAATTGAATGAACACTTGTACAAATCAATCGTGACTTAGGTTTCGGATTTTTTTTTTGCTTTTTTGGTTCTCATTCCGTTGCCCGTTTTGTTAATCGGTCAACAATTTAAATGCATAATTTACAACCAATCGATTTTTGAAAACAAAACATTCCATGTTTCGATATCCGTGGGATTTCTGCGAAACTATTTACGGCTGTGGTAAATTAATTATAGATGCCCTTCGATTCAATTAAGTGATCACTTAAAAATCATGATTGCCAATATGTAATGGTGCAATATTTACTTATATGGATTGGATTCTTTTACATGTTATGATCACACTCTTTTTGATACTCTGCTGGGTATTTAGCCAAGCGGCCAAATCCTTTGACTGCGATCGTGAGGACTGTTTGGTAAATTATTTTCTCTATCGATCGTGGACTTCGAAGGCTGAAGGCAAAGATGAATTTAACGTATATTTACCCCTCGTCCATGGAATCCTAAAAATGAGGCATAAAAAGAACGATCATCTAACCAAAAGTTCTGTTCTAGCACTTCAAGAAATTCATGAAGGAAAACGGAGTGGAGTTCTTAAGGTCTCGTACAACTTCTGTTGAGAAAGTAAGGAGTCCATATTTTCCAAATTGGTATAGGACCTGATCAATAAATTATCAGTTTTGGTTTCCCGGTTCCACATAGTTCCAGGAAGAAAAAAGGTTATAATCAAAACAAACAGCGTTCACAGAATTTTTGAAATTCAACATTCCTTGATCTGCACCACCAACATCCGTTGCAGCATCATACCCGCACAGGGTGAATTCCGCAGCTAACAGCATTGTGTTCCAAATACCAGGAATGTCCGAGTTTTGTTTTATTTTACGTGAATTTACCCAAGCTGAATTGTCTACATGTTTTAATACACACATATTTAAGAACGTTCTGAACAATGAAAGCTTCTGCTAGGACAAAGAGACCGACGACAGTTTAATTTAGGTAAATAAGAAATCCACTTTTATTTATTTTCTTAATTTATGGCGTTATATTACGATGTACTTTTGTTTGTATAAAAACCTACGAAGCATTTGAAATTTATTCGTAACGCACAATTAATTTCAAAGTGTTTTCTCATATTGAATTCAACCATTAGTCAAGGCGAAGAATGCTAATTATATATCATGAATGATGTAAAACTTAAATTCCGATTTAATAAGTGAGTAGATTTAATCATTTTCTTTAAACAAATAACAAAACAGCTTCCTAAAACTGATGCCGTAATCATAAATTATTTGTTTTAACTAATTAATTAATAGTAATAGTAGAACCTTGTGCTAGAATTTTGGTGGAACTGTGGGATAATCAGGTGGGGTATAAGGTCTGGTAGTAAGCTAGTCGCCCTCTTCTATGTTACATTTTTATAATTTTATAGGGGCTACACTCGTCTTGAGGATGGGCTTGTCGGTCACTTTTTCTATCTACTACCTAGTAACTAGGGTAAATAACTCCCTGTGAGATGATATCATTAATGTTTTGGGATACAGCGGTGTAATGAAAATGAATAGCTTTATTATTGTTTCTGTTTTTCTTAACTTTAACCTTAATTTTTGTAACCATTTTCGCTTTCAATGTGAAGAATATAGACTTATAAGAGAGCTTGTTGCAACAAAGGTACTTTTACGAGAACTGCTTTTTAATCTCCTATCATTTTTTTGAAAAAAAGGTGCCGAAACTCACATCTTATAAATATTTAAATTAAAGTTTTTTTTCGTATCTACATGTGTCCATTCCCAATGTGAAGCATATGACTTACTACTGTAGGTATCTCAACAGAAGTTTTTTTACGAGAACTACTTATTACTCAATCTCTCTTTTTTCGAAGAGGGTAATAATAAAAGGATAGGTCTAGGAAAGGACTAGTGGTTAACTAATCGCTCTCGCTTTGTCCAGTTAATTTTATAACCACAAACACCCACGCCTTCGGAACAGAAATCAATAAATCGATTGAAAATTATGTTTGATCTTGTACTCAAATCTGTGAGATCAGTCACGAAAGAATTGTCTTCCTTTGTAGTGGCAATTTTAAAGAATAAAAAAGCGTCAAAGTTCTTTCCACGAAGTTGATAAACAAAAATGACAAAACTGTTGCAGATGGAATCCGTGTGACAGAAAAAGCGCACTAAATCAAGCATTAGACCTCTGGTCTGGCCACAGAGTAAATCTATGGACCTGATATCGTTTTTTTTTTATTATAATATCAATTTACATATGAGGAGCAAACATTCAAAAAGTGTTTTGTCACACAAATACAAAGCTTGGAAAATGATGATTTAAGTGTTGCAAAAGTGACGGTTTGTATGAATGTGTCAACTTTATGATTTCATTTTAATATGAAAAAAAAACGTTTTTGAACACTAATTTTGATTTCCATTCATAGGTTTTATTATGGGCTATCAAAATTTATATAAAATGCCATTTTTCAAAATTTGTGACAAAACACTTTTTGAATGTTTGCTCCTCATATACGTGTTACGATATCCGGCACATTACATTCAAAAGAGATCTAAGTTAGGGAAAAACAGTCAATGGATGTCAAAGATTTTTCAAAGCAAAATATAAATAAAACTTTACTAATATTGATTTCAAACATTAAAAATGCACAGGAAAAAAAGCTGCTGGAACATCGTTCTACCGCGTTGCATGGAAAAAAGTACTGGTCATATCAAACAAAACAACATTATCTGCGATATAAAGCTAAATACTTAAACGATGTCAGGATTTTACTGTACTTTAAAGATCTGTTGATGATCAATTTTTATCATATAATAAATCAGACACAAGAAATCGTCTGACGTTTCAAATAATAACATACTATTATAGAGCTGAATGCATTCATTATAAATAAATTATGGGGAATATAAATTGATGGTGTTTTATTGTGTCAACGCATCATGTTATCTGTCAGGTTGATTTTTACTGTCATAGTGGTTTTGATGTCAGATGTAATGATGTATGTCATTAGTTCTTCACTGTACGAACGTGTAAACAAGAATACCAAGGGAGTAGGGATAGACTTTGGTTAATTTGAAATGTATAGCACCAAACACCAAATCAATCGGTGACGAATTATCCCATAAGCGTAGGAGAGTTTCGAATTTTAGAAGCCTCAAAATAACATATTGATATTTTATATAAGCCCGAGCTCCCACAACTCCTTTTGTGATGACAACTGGCAGAAATTAAAAGTTTTAGTTATTTTTTTTTGTAACATGTAGCAAGTATAATCAGCACCAGTCGCACTTGTGTTCGAGTGGTCAACGTCGTTGTCTTCGGCTACGGAGGTCACGGGTTCGAAACCCAGGACGGACAGTATTATAAATTGATTTTTAAATCGATTTATGAATTTCTGTCCGAAGGCATGGATGTATGTGATGTCTTGAATTCCCCACTCCTGAACTCCCAGGATTAGCTGAACACTAGTCCTGCTCTAGCCCTATTCTTCTATTCCTACTCTCTTTGGAAAAAGAGAGATTGAGTAACTGAGTAACAAGCAGTTCTCATAGAAATAGTTATGTTGAGATAAACTCCATTAGGAGTCCATATGGGAGCGGAGATGGAAAAAAAGCAAGTATAATCGATTGATTGTTTATATTGTTTATGACCGATATATGACAACACTGTTTTTTGCGTAAATTCTTATTTGCTTTTTAGAGTATTTTTCTTCTTTAATTAACTATAACTTCGTGCTCTCGTGCAGGCCAGGTATTATTGTGCAATAACATATCTTCTCTTAGGAGTACATAATTCTGGCCAAATTAAAAAATACACATAGTGAAGTATAGCCCCACGACAATTCCTCCAGTGATATTGTTAACATACACCTCAAGTATGATCAAGTATGATCAAAATCAAACTTAACTCACACTGCCCCTGTGGTGACAGTAATCAAGATTCAGAGCATATTCTCTGAGATTGTCCGATTATGTCCGTAGAAAGAAGTACAATGTTCTCATTTTGTAGAAATAATCATGATGTTCTTATTGGGCCTCCAGATCTAGTTTCGTCTCCAGAAAAATTCTGTCAATTCAAAAAATTTACTACTTCTTTTGGAGAAAAAGTTTACATTCACCATTCAATGCCTAATCTCGTATGTTTCAAATTAAAAATTGTTTTATTAGTCCCTTAAACTACCATTATAGCTTATTATTACCTTATTACTTTATTACTTATAGTTATACCAATTCTAGTCATTTAACCTTTAATTAATCTATATATTTTTTGATTATTATTTATTGTTGCCTATCAAATTGTTATAATAATGTATCTTAACTGTATCATTGAGGAGATGTAAGTTTCGGTGTGATGCAGAAAGAAAAAAAGTAAGTTTATCTAATAAAATAAAAAAAAATCAATGATCCCAACAAATATTAGAAGAAACCAGTGAATTTCTAACGTAAACTTCGTGAAGATGCTCTGATTACCAATGGAAAAATATTGCCAGTGTAGTTTATCTCAGAATGTTCATGTACAGAATTATGTTTGACACTTCAAGCTTATATTATTAAAAGAAAATGAAAATACGTGTTATATTTTTCCATCAAGATTCTACAGTTAACAAAATGAATGTGACGACTTACGAACATTAAACTTTCACCGAACGGGCTTGGTGCTAAGCATTTCAATGAGTGTCAGATTAAACATTGCGTGAACCAAAAATTAAGAAGAAAACGACAGGCCAATGTTCAAAGATTCAAGGGCATTAATAGCAAAGTTTACGATTCAAAATGCTTATTGAATATTTCGGCACAAGTATATTATTTAACTTTGACAATACAGCGAATAAATCTCATTAAAATTATAGGAAGAATTTTAATTCTTAAATGCCTGTCAAAATCTAACACCAAAACAGCTTTTTTGAAACCTTCAGTCAATAAATACATTCAAAATACCGTATTGTGACGAAAAACTTTATGGCACGCATTCTATTAGAGAAGCGGTCGTCAACCGTTCTGTATCTAAGAGATCTTTCGATATGATGAATATTACAAGATATTGACTGTGGAAAGGGTAAAGGCCGTAACCCACACATAGACAATTTTACAGGAGGCACAGAAAATGTGTTTTGATGATTTTGGGCCATATGCAAGTTATGAAATATATATAACCTTGAAGTGCACGAAGACTTCTAAACTGCTGTTTAATTGGCATAATCTAATATTAACTAAATAAATTGTCTATGAAAAACCATTTTTCTTGGTTTCAATGTTCACAAGCTCATCATTTTTCAAACTTAAAAGCTAAATTTAGATACTAATTTGACATTTGCAGCTTACATACTTTTGATAGAACGTGTATCAAGTTCGAAAAAAAAACTGTGGGTTCTTTTTCCTTTCCACACTCGATATTTATATAACATCATAAAATTTTCTTTATAAACATAGTTGGTATGCTAATTATGCTTCTTTTTAAAATTGCATACCCTAAATCAGCGATACTCAACCTGTGCTCCAATCAGATGTGCCGCCCAAAACAATCATGTTTTTTACATAAAAATTGCAAAAGATTTAAATTTTTTAAATTTAAAACTTTTACAATGAAGAAATAATTATTTAAAATTGGCAAGAAAGTCAACAAGTAAGCTCCTACAAATTCTACTTCAATGCATAAAAAACTACTCACGTCCTCGTGGAATATATCGACATCCGAAGCAATATTTTTAAAAACTATTAAAGCTCTTAATGGTGGTATCCCTTGGCACGCTGGTTCTACACCTTGGGAGAACAAACTATTCATGTCCACGATGTCTCAAAAAATATCAGAAACATTTAGCTTCACATTCTAAAGATTGGTGGAATTCTCATTTTGGCCTCGTATAAGCCGAAAGGAATATATGGCCAGGTACATTTATCTTCAAACTATTAAAGTTTAGCATGCCTAAGAGCAAGTTAGTTGGATAAAGCTGTGGCTAATATCGATACACCCCCATAAAGAGAAGTCTCAAAAATTTCTTCTGAATCTTCTCCACCATACGGGTATATTTCAGACCTTTTGGGACTTAAACAATCGACCCAGTCTCAAGTCTGCTTCGAACCTGACCATCTCGTATTGGTTGTAGAACTTAACATTAAAGAATGAATTTTTTGGATACATTTGTGTTTTGAAGTCCTTACATGTTATGTCACGAAATTATGTGTGGTATGTGGTATATTTACGTATAACTTTAAATATACTGTGGCCCACGTAACGTAGCAAAAACCCGCATGTGGCCCAGACGAAACAAATATTGAGTATTGCTAACATAACTTCAAGCCTTGACCGTTCTAACCGGTTTTAGTCCGGAATAATCTGTGCGGAATACTTACCACAGCCCCCGCGGTCGTATGGTTGGCGACCTGGGCGTAAGAGGATTTAAATTAATCTTTGAATTCTCTCTGGATCGTAATAAATCTCTTCAGTTGTCACAAAACATTGATATTGTTGAAATAAGCGGGTATAACATGTAGTTTTTATGAATTTTATGACGACTGGTGACAAGTTATTTTGACGTGTTGGCGATAAATCAACGACAGAGACAAATTCAAGCACTTTTTTTTGAAAAAAAACAAAACAGCTTCAAAATAATTAATAATCTGTTAATTCAAAATAGAGAAAAAAGACAACCAGTCATTCATTGCATATAATTTAAATCAACACAAAGACATGTAATTTTAAATATTCATTTATATTTAGAAACTGTTTCAAGTTCATAATCCAAGGGTGTCCAACCTTTTTTGCCCTGGGATCGACTTTTCAATCGTAAGTTTTTTCGCGATCAACTTCTTACATGATTCTTATAAGAAATTTTATTTAGTAGGGTTTTTCACTTCTTCAAACATAGAAATGTTTATTTTAAATGCAAAATACATATCATTAGCTTACAAAATTAATTTTTTGTATTTTTTGTAAATTTTATATTTAAATTATATATTTTTTCGAAATTCATGGAAGCTTTCGGGATCGACCGGTTGATCGCGATCTACCGGCTTAACACCCATGACATAATCGAACACTACAATATTTTTTCTTTGTCAACTGAATATTTTTTTGCACGATGATCTCAGGAACAAATACTCTTTGCAAAAAGACAACCAATTGTATTGTAATTAAGTAAATATTAGGGAATTCCCGTTTAGTACCAATGCGTTATACAACAAGATGAATCATTTTCCGTTTTAGCATAGTGTCAAAAGTAGCATACTCGTCGGAACGGATTAGTGAATGGTAATAATTATGACAAAAAAATGATTTACTGTTTATATCATCCGATCAAAATAGTAAATATTTCGTACATTAGTTTTCATCTAAAGTTATATATTTGAATTAATCTTATAAGAGTAAAAAGAAGATGTGATTTTTTGATGATTTCGTCATAAAAACGAAACAAAAATATTTTTTACATTCAAAACCGAATCAGTGTTTCTTAAATAAATCAAAAATCACATTTCATGAAAGCTTCCATTGTTATTTATTCGTCAGTATAATTTGTTTCCAACAAATAATGCAACTATCTGAAGACTTCCAGATAATTATTACGGATTCCGATATACCGGATTGGAATAAATTTGACTGTCTCTGAGGTCTAGTGGTAAGAAATTTACTGTATGTCCCTGCGAGGTAGAGGTCTGCACTGGTCGAAATTTGATGACATTATCCGGTCATATTCAGGCCCGAACCGGCCCGGACCCGAGTCTTAATCACACACTTGTTACCCGAACCCAACCTGAAGCTCAGGTTTATATTTCTCGTCCGGAAAAAATTCGATGTTTTTTTTAATTTACAATAATAATAATGAACTGTAAAATTATTTTTGTAAATCTCCAATAATATACAATATATATCGACTGTGGAAAGGAAAAAGGACGAACCCCCAGTTTTTCCAAAACAGCGTTTTTTAAATAATCACAATGTATACAATTTGATATACATTCTATTAAAAGGATATAAGCTGAAAATGACAAATTAGAATCTAAATTTAACTTTTAAGTTTGAAAAAAGAAGGGCTTGTGAAAATTGCGACCAGAAAAAAGGACTTAAAAAAGGTTTTCTTGAAAAAAATACTGAACTTAAATTAGGCCAAGTCGGTAAAAACCCAGTGTGTTAGTCACCGTGCACTTCAAGGATGTGTATAGCTCATAATTTGCCTTCGGCCCAAAATCATCAAAACATGTTTTTTGTGTCTCCTGTAAAATTTGTTATGTGTTGGTTACATCCCATTTCCTTTTCACAGTCGATATGTCAATGCAAATGCATTTATAATATTGTTAATAAAATAAAATATACAAATGTCCTATAAGATCGTGCCATAGAAAAAATAATCCGCGTGTTATATGTAGATATGTGTGCTATGGAAGGTTTTGATGTATGTACATTATTTTGTAAATGAATAACATAGGTGGCCGCAGGGTTCAACACTACACAAACATACAAGAAAGTAAAATGCTGTCATATTGTTGATTCTGAGACACGATGTGAGAAAAAATTTGGGAACCATTATAAATATACGTATTTCGAAAAATATTGGGCGCACGATTTAAAATAAATTTCGACGGTAGCTTGCATTGGTGTGTTAATTTGATGAAATGTTGTAAAAGTATAAAATATTTATAGCCCCTAATAAATACTCAAAATCAAATTGCTTCACATCTTTATTAAAAACCACCAAGGAACTTCTCACTCCCAAAATCTTCACTAGCACCGTCATCATTATTAATAATTGTGATGATTCATTCATATTATATTGTATTCTACTAAGTGAAGACTTTTAGAAACTGTTATTTTTACTGGAGGATAATATATCACTATCTATCTTTATAAATACATATTTATAAATATCTTTATTTAGACCAGTGTTTCTCAACGGGGGGGGCACAGAGAGTTTTTTAAAGGGAACCACAGTACAATTTTGGGGGGACAGATATCCATAAACATGCAGGTTTTGAAAATCGGGCAGCGACAAAATATTTAGACAATTTTCGAAATCCGTAAATTGATGGGCTTTAGAAATTGGAATTAAGTGAGTTTACCTGCCCTTGGATAAAGATCACATTATATTTACCAAATCCACTTTTTTCACTTCTGATTAAGGTATCCAATCCCGGAGCCTTTTTGTGATACCGTGATTACGGGATTGGGCACTCAACATAAAATTGTAATTTGAGAAAAGTTTTGGTGTCGGAATTTTTCATTATTTCATTTTCAATTTCAAAAACCAAGGAATCTGCCGATTTGTCCCAAATATCACCGTGACTCTTTTTTTAGCTCTACCAAATCCAAAATCCTATAAATTTTCGGGATTTTCTAAAAATTTCTCAATCCCGAAATCCCGGGATCGCGACCATACTAATCCCGGAATTTCGGGATCACAAAATAAGACGGGAGCCCGGGATTACGGGATTTAGGATGCCGGGATAAGAAAGCCTACTTCTGATGTCACAAAAACATTGATAGGAATAATGTGAAGAATGTGAAGGTATGAACACTGACGTGATAAATAATATCACCTTATTACAGCTACAAATACATTGTGAAAGAATATTCGAGAAGCTGTCGATATTATAATTTGATATTTTTAAGGGCAACTTCGGTGTGACTGTATAATTTAAAAATAATCAACTTTGATTAAACAAAATATAGATATGCCTAAAATATGCTAAGCAAGGTAATAATTACTTAAGATCAAAACAGATAACAGGCATGTGGCAGCCGATTGGAGTGTATTCGCGGAAAAAATAAATTATGTACAGCTTCCACGCCTGTTCAGCGAAGCCACCTCTTTTAATATTTTATGTAAATTTTAATTATTATGTCGAAGGGCTTTCGGTTAAGACGTCATAGACGTTTTCTTATGTTCATCGTTCTCGATGAAGACATTAAAAAAGGTGTTGATAAATACTTTTTTGCTATTTTCGCCACGGGCTGTTTGTGTTTTGCAGTGGCGGGCGAAAAAAAATTAAATTGATTTTTCGGCGGTTGTCATTTTTCGTACCACCGTTGCAGCTAGGCTTTCCAATCTCGGGATCCCCTCCAATTTTGTGATTCCGAAATACCGTGACTGGTATGGACGCGATCCCAGGATTTCGGGATTAAGAATTTTTTAGCAAATCCCATAAATTTAGATGATTTTGAATTTGGAAGAGCTAAAAAAAAACGATTCACGTTGGTATTTTTGACAAATCGGCAAATTCCTGGGTTTTGAGATTCAGTTACAGCTACAGTTAAACGGTCGCCTTCCGTAACGCAAAAGCGATCAAGAAATTTAATTGATTATTTACTATGTTTTGGCCCGACACAGAGCTTATTTTTCTGATCTTTTAAGCTATGCACTGTTGTGCGCAGTCACTTATTTTAAGTACTATCCGCCACACAATAGAAACAATAGAATACAGTCAAAAATAATTTGATTAAATGCCAAAAAACGTATCTTCTTCAACATCAAAGACTGTGTTCACATGCGCAAATTTTAAAAAAAAATCTCTATTTGTTGAATATTTATTTGAAAGGTCTATCAATCAAAAATAATAATAAAAATACAACACGACGTTTATTGTATGAAATCCACAATATTATCTAATGTGCATCACCTTCAACTGATCTATATAGCATCAGTCGATTATACTGCTCCTGTTCATAACAAAATAATGTTTTTTTTTATAAATTTACAATCAATGTCTTTCTACTAAGAATTGGCTGTTTTAAAAGTGAAAAATGAATAATCATACGTATATTAAAAAAAAATAACGCGTGATGGATAAAAACCATAAACAATTTATCATTTAAACACCAAAAATATTTTTCTTTCGTAAATAATGCAAAATAATTGAACTGTATAAAATTAATGTCTACATCACTGTTCAAAACTCTATTTCTAATGAAAGATCTCCTTATAAGCCGATACAATAAATTTACAATAAAACCTTATCTAAAATAGGGGGCGAGTCTGCTGCCTTTGTTAAAGACTTTCGACACGAAATATAAACAGAACCTCCCATCCAACCCACGCTCTTCTACTTCTTGATCGTCTTATCGAAGTCAATATCTGATATTACAACACAAAAGATATTAGAGGATACTTCTTTAAGTTTAAGCCGTATGTTAATTTCTTTACCATTTGATCTCCGAATGTGGTGGAGTATATAGAATCCTTAGGAACTGCTCAGTTTTTCTTCTCGAAGAGAGTAGATATATCATGGGCTCATTAGAGGTGAAATGAGTCAAGTGATATTTTATAAAAAATAAGTTAGATGCGTTGTAATACTCTACACATCTTAAAGTATCGTAAAAGTGAAGTAACTTTAGTTGAAACAGATTGCAATAAGTCTATCTCCGTAAAATAAAAATATGCAATCCAACAAAACATCAAATAAAGACGTGATTGTATTTAAAAGTCCAAGAAAAAAGTTTTACTATTTTGTTAGTTGATTCACTTCACCTCTCAAGGACCCATATAAAGATATGGATAGAACAGGAACAGTGGTGCGTCACGTTTTTCGGATTAGATAATAGTGGGAGACATACATACCTTCGGAAATAAAACCATTATTCAATTTATGGAACGGTCCTTACCGTGAATCGAGCCCGTGAGCACTGCAACCTAAGCCAACGGTGTTGCCTAAGGTCTCCAATCTCGGGCTTTCGGGAATGACTATTTTTCAATCCCGGGATTGGACGCTCAACATGAAATCATGTATAAATTGGGATTTGGAATTGACAAAACTTTGCCGTTGTTTTTTCGTACTATATGGGCTGCAAAAGAGCTAGTACAAGTTTATTTTACTATGCCTAAACCCTTTTCAAAAGTGCAAGCAAAAAGTTTGTCAAAGTTTTATTGCAATCGAATGAGCGGTGTGGCAACGCATAAAATACGAACAAACAAACATTCATTTTTATATATTAGATTTCATTACAACTTTAGTCATATTGTTTAACCAATTTGTACACCGAGAGAAGTATTTCTTTTTTATCAACTCATTCAATCAAAAACAAACAATGGGAATTATGTATATTTGTTTACATGCATTTTTGGTCACGTTTTGATTCAAGGAATGTTTGTTGCTTAAATTATTTATGTTTACTAAACGAGATGAAGTTTGAGATATCCAGTTTTCTCACGATTCAAATACTGGCTATTTAAAGTGTTTTTGAATTCGTTATAATATGAAGTTACTCGATAATTATGGCTTTTTAATATACTGATAATGGGCTTAGTTTCATGAACTAGAATTATAGTTATCATGGAAAAAATAAAAATATTTATAATCCGATTAAAAAATGACATTTATATTGATTCTAGTGAGCCATTAAACTACTTTATAGCAGTGTTACTCAACTGGCGGTACGCAGAATTTTTCTACAGCCAGAAAATATTTAGCGACTATTTTTAAATGACTACCAAAATTCTATTGAAAATGTGTACAGTTGTAAGTTTTGACATCTTCTTTTGGTATAGAAATATATCAAAGGTTTTTTCATGTAAATTATATACACCCAATTCTTTTTTTACGAGATTTATTTTTGCGTGATTTTTCGGACGGCACCATTAAGTTTTTTCATGCATTTTTGATACTATTTTACGCGCATTTGAAACCGATTTATTAAATTATATGAAAATAAGGGGTTTTTAAGCGCCACTTTCTGAAACCAATGTATCGTGCGTCGGTGATCTTCTTATGTGATCTTACCTTATGTGGTGATCTTGCCAAATGTTTTTTCTATTTTAAGTAGTCTGACTCTGTATATCTAAAAAGATTGAGAAATACTGTTCTATTTTTTTACGTCCTTTATATGTTAATTTGGTGAAATTAAATCAAGAATAATTTACAAATGATAACAATTTTTTTGGAGATAAAACAACTATGGTAAATTTTTTCTTATCAATAAATAGAAACATTAACTTTAAAAAAAATATATGTATTTCAATTTTTACAAATCACTTTATAACATCTCGTTTTAACGCTCTCTTGCAAAATTGTCGATTGTAGAACTACGAGCACAAAAAAACAATTAAAGCATTGTGCCACTTTTTTACTTCAAAGATTATAAAATATTATATATACTATATGTCGATAAAATTTTGAGATAAGACACTAAATTGTAGTCAGTAATAGACATGTATTGGGCCTCGGAAAATTTGAATATTCCTTGAACAATAATGATGATAAACCCCAAGCCAGATCCTTTGTTGGTCTTAATTTTGATTTTATTTTAAAACTGATGTCAAAGTAAAAAATCTTAATTTTCCATACTGTTAAAAACACAGTTGCTTAGTTTTTTTTTCTCATCTCTTAATTGCTAAAGAATAAAAACAAACAAAGTAAAAGGGTGCTATCTTGTCCGACATAATTATTTTGACTGCTTTACAAAACACACAAACAAAACTGATAAATTTAATTAATCCTATTAAAGAACGTGAGTTTGAATTTGAAAGACTCAATTATTAATGTTGTTTTATCTGTAAACGTTTATTTAGAAAACCGGTATACATATCAATAAATTAATTACCGATTGACATATATTTTAATACATACATAATATGTGTTATCCAAAATAAGTAGAATTATATTTATAAGCACTTAATGTTTTCGCAAAATTTTATACATAAACTTAATATGGAAATTTACTTAGTTGTTTTAATTTGTAATTAAATTAACCATTTTATGTGTTATATTAACATTTTGTCAAATAAAACGCTGTACATATTTAAATGAGAAATCTTATATTATCGATTTTATGAATTTAAAGAATATGTATTAAATTAATACGATGGTATAGATAAAAGACCTATCGACAGTAGCAATCTAAATGTAGTGAAAAAACATAGTGCTTAGTTTTTGGTTTCTTTTTATTATTAGAATGTTTTCACGTCACTAATAAAGAAGCTTTAAGCTTTTAAGGCAATCCTAGTCGAGAGAATATACTATAGCACGGGTTCCCAACCTGGGAGTCGCGACCCGGGAGGAGTTTCGGAGACAATCCAGGCAAAAAGTAAATCGAGGATTTCAAATTCCTTGGGGGATCGCTAGTCACATGGCTTTTATAAAAAGGGGTCGCCACCCGAAAAAGGTTGGGAACCTATGTACTATAACAAAAAAAAAGACACTGAAAACAACAAACAAAATTTTAGCAATAGTTTTGTCGCCACTTAACTGGCAGAAGTGCACAATGAGATTCTTGGATATCAATTCTTTATCTGGAATTTACTCACTTATTGCATTTATTTTAACTGTTTAGTAAAAAAAGCACAATGTTTTATCGATAATTATTATTTGTGTAAATTAAAAGGCAGGCAATTGTTCCTGTCTATTTATTCTTAACTTTATTTGTGTCAGTTGGCATAAATTCATCTATATTTTAAATATAATGCCTTTCCACAAAGAATTGATTTTGATATTATAAATATCTATATATATCGAGGGTAGATGTTTTATCACAAAGACTCCTATTTTAAATTGCTTTTTACTCGGCATTTTCAGTTTGTTACTCACTAACTTCTGCAATTACAATAAAGATATTGATATGTGTCGAGTTTTATAAGCCTAAGCTCCCACTACCCCTTGTGTAATGACAACTGGCAGATATTTAAAAGGTTTAGTTTAATTAATTGTGTTTAAAAAAAAATATCACGTAACCATTATAATCGATTGTTTTTATTGTTTATAACCGTAAATGGCAACACTGTTTTTTCTGAACCCGAAACGATTTTGCATTTTTTTCATTCTTGCTTTTTGGGGCACATTTCTTTAATCGGAAGAAAAGCGTAAGTGACAATTCATAATTCATCGCAAAAAGATTTCCTTTAATGCGGTGAGTAATTTTTGATAAATTATAGTTTCTTTTAGCAAACTTTCTCCTGCAAAATTTATGAAAACACTTTTCCGCTGATTACTTCGAGTCGATATGTGCACTTTTCTTCCATATACTTTTATATTTTTCGTCAGTCTCTTATCGGTGAGTGAAATCGTTCAGATTTCGATAGAGCGTCATCTATCAATTATAAAAAAAATTGAATGATATTCTTTACAAATATTCGTGTAATTGATAAAATTTACTTTAATAGATTATTAAAATCATCCCAGTTGATAAATCCACTCCTTTTTATAGTATTTCATTAAAAAATTACCGTAATTAATAAATATGGAACCAGTGGTGTAATTAAACAGTAATCCATTAATTTTTCTGTCGAGATACCTCCATTAAGAGGCAATATGCTTCACATTGTGAGCGGGTATGGATTATAGAAAAATGATAAAATGGTTGATGGGAATCGACTGCAGAAATCGCTTTTAAGTATACTAAGAGAGAACAATAAAAACCCATTTTATAGGTGCGCGATCGACGCAATGGCCGTTCCTGATATAGAGGTAGAGACAACGTGATACACGTGTTAAATATTCTTTTAATCTAACATTTTTTCCCGTATCCCAAACTTCATGTAACATTTTGTTTATTTCAATTATTGATCATCATTATCTCATCCAATATTTAAAAAAATAAATCACAGTCATCCTTAATCAAAAATTAACATAATACATATCTTACCCATCCAATTGAGTAGCTTTGTTGGCAGATGGATATAAGACAATACCGCAGTTAAAAAATATACGATCATTAAAGACACAAAACTAGTTTTTACACCTACACTAAAATTACCAAGAGGATCACGTTTCACTATGACAAAATGAGGAATTGTATTAATTGCTATAGTGAACTTTTATATTCGTTGGACAGGAAACATAATTTTGAAAACTGGCCGATAGAAAACACGTATAACCCATTTAATCTAAATTATGTGTGTTTTAAACGATTTTATAATTATTTTTATATACTGCTAGCCTTAGGCTTAAGAAAATAACTTTAATTTATCCGTTAAATGGATTTTGTGGTTGTTTTGCGGTACTTATTCATTGTTTATATATGACATTGGGCTTATATGCGTTTTATTATTTTCGCTTATTACCTTTTCTGTTGACAAAATTGAATGATATTTTTATTAACTTTTGCGGCCGAAAGAAAAAGTTTTATAAATAAGATTAGAACAAAACCTTATCTAACGTGACCCATAATAAGAAAAAACGAATGGCAATCTTCGCGAATAAATTATTGTTTCCGTTTCTTACATTTTAGTTCTGTGGAAATTAAATTAGACAACTTAATTTCTCGAGTGTTATGAATTGTCTCAAGTGTTTTGCCTATTTGAGAAGCATTATCAGACTTACTATTGTAGGCCATTAATTAGTAAATAAAACATTGTTTCTTATTCTTATCTTATAAATTACAAAATTATGGTTGGAAAAAACGCGAATTCCTAGGTTTTCTAAATCGTTCAGCGAGCGAAAAATTGTGAATGACCCTGCGAGCTAAAATAAAAATCTCTCACATTTGTTAATGTTGGTCAATTTGTTAATTTCCAGGTTTTTAAAATCGCCCAGCGAGCTAAAAAAAAAAAGGGTGTTTCGCTTTCTTTTGTAGACAATTTTAAAATGTCTCAATTTCTGACCTTTTTCCCAGTGATCGATTCCGGGATCCTAAAAACCCACGTCCCTAAATAATTGTAAATCCCGAAAGTCACAAATAATCTCAAACAATTTTGACACAATTGTAAGCTGAATGATCAATTAGCCTTAGTCACAATGTGTTAAACCAAAGGTCGGCAACCTTTTGTTGTAAAAGTGCCAAATATTTTACGTGGGGTTCGGTGCGGGCCGCACTTGGGTCACATGTCATTACACTGTAACGACATGTGTAGACAAATAATTTAGTTTTAAAATCTTGCGGGCCGCTGGTTGCCGACGCCTGTGTTAAACAATCAGTAAAATAACATAGTTATCAAAAATAATTTATATTATACCATACGACGCTTGCTTTTATCTTCAAAATTACTTTAGCTGTGTTTTCTGATTCTACTCTTTATCATAGACATGAAAAATAATACTTATATAATTTTAAATAGTGAATCTAGGCATTTAAACAATGAATTGTATGCGAGTCAGATGTGTTCATCTGATATAAACTATCGCATCAACTGAGGTTAAAGTTGAACCATTCTGTAATACAATATTGCTTGAAGCACTAAAGTGTGATTAATTGCTACTTCTCTCAAGTGAAATATCATAGCATTACCACACTAAAAATAGAAATTAAAAAAATCTTCACACCACTTATTTATGCCATATACGCACACAATCAGTGTATTATTGTTTTTAAAAAAGAAAGTATGGGAGGAACAATCTGTCATTAAAAACTATTTTTATTGACCGTACTATATCTACCGTTCGACTATTATAATTTGGCCGCTTAGCGAGTCACGTGGGTAATTTTGTCATACTATAATTGAATACTTCACCTGCTATTGTTGTCACGTTCATTGATTGGGATTATCTTGACTTCAAGAATTACTTATCGTATTTATTTTGAAAGCATTACCAATTTTAAAAAACTTGCTTGGAACTAGCGAGCTTTCGTTTCGAAGCTACTAGTCCTAGATTGAGTATTTTAGTTCCAATTCCTACCAGCAGCCAAGATATAATAATAAGAAAGTAAGAACATTAAAAAGGTATAGGACATGTTTTTGTCATTTTTTATTCATTTTTTCGATGTTTGTGCATAACACTACCCCTACGGCGCTAAAAAATATTTCCCATGTGTTGCAGACTCTTAAAAAACCAAGTGAAAAAACATGTTTTTACACTCACCGCCCTTTGACAGACGGTAAAAAACACAGGACTGATGTTTAAAAAAACTTGTTTTTCACTTGGTTCCTAAAGGGCCAGCAACATATCAGAAGTATTTTTTAGCACCGTAGAGGAAGTTTTAAATATCAGCATTATGAGGCTGTTGGCTACGTATATTTCACACTGTACCAGGTCAAAAAATATTTTTTATTTATTGATTATCTTTTTCATTTACTTTGTAGAACTTTTCTATAAATTATATGGTTAAAAGTAGCAAAGTATTCACAGTCGCAACAATTATGTTGATATCGGTTTTGGCATTACGACATTGTCTACTTTGTGCGATAGAATTTTATTAAGTTAAATACTTTTGCATACAAATTGCGCTGCGAACTGAATTACGAACCTTTCTACCAAAATTAAAATCTATAAATTATAAATGGTACATCTGGACTCGAGCTTACTACTTATAAAAAGCAGCCGTACCTGAACTTATCGAAATACGTTGGTCTATTCGTCCGGACAATTAAAACCAATTAGACGCTTTTATTAGGACAATTATTAAGCCCTGCTTAATTACTAGGATAAATTGGTTATTTTAAGTGAGATTTACGACTAGAATAATATCACGTTATGATTAGTAATGATTTATTTCCGAGCCATTCATTAGTGAAAATATGACTTGTTGTTACTTGTAACTCGTTTTTTATTCAACATCACACCTCTGCAATTAAGACAGTAACACCGTGTAAGCTTTTAAGCTTTCGCAGCGAGAATTTAAAAAGTTGTCATTTATGTACTCTTAATCGCTCAAAGTTTACTACTGATTTTATCCTGTAAAAAATAAGCAACGAGGTACAGTGGAACCCCCAATTACGATAGCCCAAATTACGCGCCGAACAGAAATATTCGCCGCAAATCCCCAATTGCGCGGTAGTATTCCATTGTCGTTGCTGCTGTTCATACAGCCGGGCGGCTGACTGTGTGATGCGTACAGTTAAACTTTGGCGAGCGTCTGTGTATTCGACACGTGACAGACCATACACACATAGCCGGCCGGCTGTCTGTGTGGTGCTTACAGTCAAATGTTGGCTAGCGCTATGCATTTTACCACATAAAAACTAAATGTTTCGTCCACATTTTTTTTTTCATTTACTCTTAGTTTTGGCAGTTTTGCATTTTTCGCGAAAAAAAACGTAACCCTTAATTTTCGTAGGTTCGCTTCTTCAATTACGCGACTCCCAATCACGCGGTCCCAACTTTCGCGTAAATGGGGGTTTTAATATATATTTTTTCCTTAAAAATCTTCTGCCAAGTTAATCTTGTAAAAAGCTTACGATAAATTGCAATTCTCATCCAGTTCGAAATGTGCTGTCCAGAATGTCACAAAATCAATATACTATTTTTTAGCCGTATTAAAAGCTACTGGGGGCGGCAAAGCGGACACTTCTGACTACAGTGTTACCACTCGGCAGCAGACTGAAAAATAACTTTTACCAATGCAATTTTTAAAAAACTTTATTATTAAAAAAGATGTTGACTGATTAATGATCGATTAATTAATCATTTTTTAAAATACGCTGAACGTACATACATATGTACAGTATCCAATGATGCAATTCAAATACCTCAATAAATAATAACTATTGAAAGAAGCTACTGATCCATGTCAAAGTGGTTATCAAAAAAAAAAACATATTATTAATTTGATGATGTTATACGTTGTAAAAAAATCATGGAATGCCGTTTTGACGCATAAAAAAGTAGACGTGTTTTATACAGCTAACACAGTAATAATTATATTGTTGTAAAAAGGCACCAGAAGACCTATTCAATAATATTTTTTCTATTTATTATTTTCAATTTTATTTTATTATAAAATTACGTAAATGAAATTAAGATTTTCGTTATGTGTTAGTTACTAACTGAAAAGGTAAAGCTTAACACATTAAGGGTGAGCGAAATGATATATTGCAGTTAATAATAAAGTTGTTGAGACACTTATTTACACACATTCCTCTAATGTTATTGATGAAAAGTAGCGTTTTGTGATTTTTAAAATATCCCAGTTGGTTAAAACATTCTTTAACCCTTTCCTTACTATGCAAAAAAAAAGCATTATGTTTTATAATTGTCATGATTCACTCCCGTTTGCCTGAGCGCGTGCTTTTTTGTATAGTAAGGAAAGGGTTAAAATAATATCCCATAAGACATTTTTTTAACATGTCCGTTCCCAATGTGGAGCATATGGGCTCATAGTGGAGTTTATATCAACAGAAGTGTTTCTACGAGAACTGTTTGTTAGTAAGCTCAAGCTCTCTTTATAAGATAGAGTACGGATTGAAGGATAGGTCTAGGACAGGATTAGGCTGCGTGGGAGGGGGGTATTCAAGACATCATATATATCCATGTCTTCGAACAGAAATTCATAAATCGATTTTAAAAAGCAATTTATAAAGCTGTCCGTCCTAAGACTCGAACCCGTGACCTCCGTAACCGAAGACAACGACGTTGACCACTCGACCACACACATAAGACATATGTTCCTGTATACAATTACAGGAGGACAGTAGCTTGTTCTCTAATTATTTTAAAATTTATTAATTTATCTTAAACAAAATAGTAAGCACTACCGATAAGTGATAGATTATTATTAATATTGAATGAAGTTAAGATGTTTGATACTAAGAAACCAGATTCGGTTTTTTACCAGAATTTAATGGTAGGCAAAGTAAACTGAGACCGAACAAAATAATTCATATATCATATAATTCATATTATTAAACTTCATATTATGATGTGAATTTATCGAAGAAATAAGAATCAAAATTTAAAAAATTCTCGACGTGATCATTTTTTATCACAGCCCCTTATCGTAACGCATAGTTTTCAAATATTACTTACAACATAATATATTTTAATCCAAAATACGCTCAACAATAATTTGACGGTGGTCATCGATGTGTTACCCGTTATAAATTAATATTTATTGACCGTTTCGACAAAATGGTTGATTTAATCTGTTTCATTTACAAAAGTGATGGATAGCCTACCTTAAAAGTCCAAGGGTGTGATTATTATACACAAATGAATGCATTTGTTTTATCAAATATTTAACAAATAAAACAGGTAAAGAAAATAAAATTCATGCATCAGTTTATTTTAAGAAACAAGGGATTGACAACTATGATATTAATACGAAATTTTATCTGATATCAAATGATACCAGGGTTAAAAAAAACCATCAAATATTGAATTCATCATAAATTGAAAATACATTTTAAAAACCGTGTTCCGGCCAAAAACTTTTTGCTCCACTGCTCCGCACTCCTGCTCCGATCCAGATCCCTGGAAACTATGAATAGTTGAATCTGAAATAACACAAATTAAAATGTTTAACAACTCTATTTTTTTTTAATTACAAAAATATTAAAAGAGAATATTGTGTTTTTCTTAACCACTTGAATACCAAGCGGACACAAGTGTCCAGAACATATACAAGCGAACACGGATGTTCAAGACATTTAAAAAATCAAATACTCAATATTTTGATAGATATGTGTATTGCTATCTATACTGAGTCAATATAGGTTTTTAAAATATCGAATTCAAGTGTATATTAGGCAAAATTATTTTTTAAAAAAACACGCAGTATCTCTGGGACATGATTTATTTGCGCTATATTCAAGCGGTTAATTAATATAATGCCTTTCCACCAAGTTGACAGTGAACAACCTAAAAGAGAAATGATAAATGAAACGATACATGGTGATTATAATCTAAATAGATTGTACGTTAACCAAATATTTAGCATCCCTTACCAGAGAAGAGACTATTTTCGAGAGCTTTCGACAGCGTGCGCACATTGTTTCAACGCGTCTCGGTAAATTAATTAATTTTAAATTGAAAGGCCGACCGTTAGAAGCGACAGCTTTAACCTGATTCAAGATTTTAAAAATGTGAGACAAATTAGAAAATTTAATTTTTGGAAGCTCCATCTAACAATTAAATCTCACGTGAGTAATTAATAATTATCAAAATCGAAGCTGACGATCAAAAGCTATACGTTAATTATAATTTAGATTTTGTATTCTATTTTTGGAGCAAATTAAGATCGATCATTTTTAATAAGAATTTTTTGTTTGACTAAATCTCGATAAAAAAATGTTCCGTGACCAATATTCGTATGAGCATGTTTATTTTTAATATTGGGGGCATGGCAGATTTTTGTAAAAAACGATAGAATCCTATTAGAAATTTCAAAAAATCAATATTTCGTATGTGTAAAATATATTAAAAATCAAGGGCTGGATTCAAAACTTCTCGGATCCAGGGATGGGCTGGAGTGGGCTCGGAGGGGCTCGCGCGAGATCCTTGTTAAAATTCACTAAGGCTGGCTAGCCCTTTGTAATTTTAAGATAAATCAATATTCTCAGATCAAATTAGTATATAACTGCAATTCCTGACTTATATAATATCTACGACAGCTCCAGTATACACATTCGTACATTTTTAGTTATTTAAATTGATATGTTTACGGTTATGTATGTTATGTTATCATCATGTTACATATTATGAGTGTATTAAGTAACAATCGATGGCTTCTAATTGCATTGTATTGCATATAATTGCATAGGAGTGATAAAAGAATCACTACATTCCCAGAACACCGAGATTTGCTTTGAGATTAAGCGAGCCTCTTGTTAACATATTGGCAGCCCATCGCTGTGGATCTGACCCGCGGACTGTAGCTTAGTGACCACTGGGTTAGATAAGCAATCCCTCTACGTTCCATTTTTCGGATTTAGTGTAAGGAAGGGTATTTCAGACATCCATTACCTTTGCATGCATGTATCGATCGAAAAAATAATACATATCGACTGTGGAAAGGAAAAAGGACGTAACCCACAGTTTGTAGCACAATAAGTGGAATAATCTAAGTTATTTTATATTTAAATGAACTTCCACAAAGTTATCGCCAAATCAATCGAAATTATTTATTTGTTAGATTTACCCAAGACGCATACATACATATCATCTTTGGAAAGGAAAAAGGACGTAACCCACAGTTTTTTCAAAACAGGTTTTTTGCGATAATCACAATTTATCAAACCTGATACATGTTCTATCAAATGGATGCAAGCTGCAAATGCCAAATTAGCATCTAAATTTAGCTTTTAAGTTTGAAAAATGTGACCTTATAAAAAATTAAAACCAAGAAAAAAGACTGAAATAAAGGTTTTTCCTAGACAAATTCTTTAGTTAATATTAGATTATGTGAAGAAGTCTCCGTGCATTTCAAGGTTATGTATAATTTATAATTTGCGTATGTCCCAAAATCATCAAAACACGTTTTCGCGCCTCCTGTAAAATTTGATATGTGTAGGTTACGTCCTATTTCCTTTCCAAAGACGGTTTGTATTGGGATTTGAACCCGTGAGTAATGTATACCAAAGCCGACCGCGTCGGTTGCTTAGCAAATGTGCAATATGAATATGAATAGAATTATTTTTAATCCAATCAACAATAATAAATTACCCAATGTTTATTACGCTCAGCAATATGTGTTAAATTCCTAAGGATTTACTACTTTGCTTTTGTTAAGTAAAAAAACATTGTGTGCCAAGTCAACATTAATCATTAAGCATGATGGTCTTGTCAAATTTACATTTTAAACTTAAAGTTTAGAATTAATTAAAACGTTTTATTGATTCACACGTTACGTGTTATGAATATTTTATAAAATCAGCCGCTGAGAAATTATCGAAATAATTGAATTTAACGAGCACCTCATTATTGCTTGTTTAGAATGTTGCCAACGGTGAATCATACACAATTAACAAAATTTACAATATTGGCTCGGAACAGCCACATTACCACCTATTCAAATAGTTTATATGAAAACATGTAATAAATTTATTGCGTGGCACAATCCGATAATAAATTGTGCCGAACCAGCGGTGGGCTGCCAATATTTTAACAAGAGGCTCGCTTAATCTCAAAGCAATTCTCGGTGTTCTGGGGAAGGAGTGATTTTTTTGTCACTTCTATGCAATTATATGCAATACTTAAATAAGCAATCGATTTTTACTTAATACCCTTCTAATATGTAACAAATTTGTTTACTCTCTTTGGAAAAAGAGAGACTGAGCAACTGAGTAACAAGCAGTTCTCGTAGAAATACTTATGTTGAGACAAACTCCATTAGGAGTCCATATGCTCCATATTGGGAGCGGACATGGTAAAAAAATAAAATAATGTGTAACAATATGCAATTCACTAGTCGTAGATAACCAACAATTGCAGTTATATACCAATTTGATTCGAGAATATTGTTTTATCTTAAATCAACAAGGGGCCTTAATAAAAAAATTAACAAAGGGCTCGAGCGAGCCCCTCCGAGCCCCCTCTAGCCCACCCATGTGCCGAACGAGTTCAGACAAATCTACTGTAAATATTATATTCATTTGAACTTATGTACTTAAGCCCACGCTGATACTATCGGCATCTGCACTTAACCCTGCCAAGGTATATGTGTATCTCTAGAACAGCCATTCTCAACCTGCGGCCCAATCAGCTCTTATAACCACCAAATATTTTTTGTTGTTCATTGTTATTTTTTACTTTGAAAAATACATGAATATACCTATATTTTTTTTAATCCATGTGCGCTCTCAATGTAGCACATGGCCTCTTAATGGAGGTATCTCAACAGAAGTTTTTTTCTACGAGAATTGTTTGTTACTCAGTCGCTCAACCTAACTTTTTTTCAAAGTGAGTAGTATGGAATGAAGGATAAGGCTACAACAGGACTAATCGCTATTGCTACACCCAGTTATTAAAGGATCAGAAGGATGGGAGGAGAGGAAATAATGTGAATTGACATCACAAACTCCCAGTCTTCGATCACAACTTTGAATTGAATTTTCTCAAATTCGATGTGATCTTACCAGGAATCAAGCCCAGACCTGCGTGATCGGTAGAGTAAGCTCTAACCAACTGAGCCACAGCAGACGAAAAAATATCTTTGTATTTACATAAAATAAAACAGTTTTATTTTGACATCATAATACAGACATATGTATGCAGTATAGTATGTGTTATATTTACAGTTCACTATTAATATGTTGCGGCCCACGCAAAGAAGCAAACATCGCAATGAGGCCCGGAGGAAAAAAAAGTTGAATATGGCTGGTCTAGAATCACGCAACGCAACGTAGGGCAGCACAGAATTGGCAAGCGAAGCAGACGTGCTGCGATTGCTGTGTCGCGCTGGTGACACAGAATAGCCCACAATAACTATTCTACTTTTAGAGTAGTCTACTTTAGTGGTATTGCATAAACGAAGTTCATTGCTCACTAATTCATTTAGTTTCTCGGATATTCTCTCGGCAAATCAAAAGAACACGTCTACGTGCACACTTCACGCAGGAATCTGTGCCGGCACTACAGCGGAACGCAACGCAGGACAAACGAACGACTCCGTCGTTCTCGAGGAGTGGAGATATTATAATACTAAAATATTACGTTATCTTTTGGAAACATAACCTTAAATAAATTGTAAAATCATTGTATGAGCTTGTCCATTTCCGGTTTTGAGTTCTAGAACGCACAACGGAGTAGACGAAAGCTCAAAAACATCGACCATTCAGCAACGGGAGAGACTTTCATCAATTGAGCTCAAACATGTTGGAGAAAATTTAATATAAGACATTTGTTGAATTTCTTTTTTTCTTTTCTTGTTGAAAACGTTTGATTATAATACTAATAGAATCGTTGTTAAATTCAATTTACATAATTATTATCATAAAATTCATACACATTGCTATGCGTAAAATAATTTGCTAACCCTGCTGCAGAGAAGCCAAAAAAACCATCGTTTAGTTATTAAGGCATGTGTAATAGTTATTAAAAATCATTGTAATTGCAACCGGCCATAATAAATCAAATCTTGACATCGTTTTCTTCTATAATAATTATCAACCAATCAATATTTATACAATAATTTAATCACCTTGATTAAAATCTGTTAATTTTTTTACATTAATCAACGCACATGGAATATTATGATTTTAAATTAAGTTTCTTTATTTTTGAAACTTGTATTGCCTACTATTAATTCGATAATCTCAGTACGCTGGTACTAGGGTATCGAATCCCGGAGCCTTTTTCGAATCCCGGGATTTCGGGATTGATTTATTTTGAATCCCGGTATCCCGGGATCCCGGGATTGTGATTTTCTCACCGAGGAATTTGAAATTCTCAATTTGCTATACTTTTTCTCGGAATCTCACGGAAACTCGTTTTATTTTTTTAGCTCACCGAGGAATTTGAAATCTCCGATTTGCCAATTTCGTGTAAATGTCGAGAATTTCTCAATCCTGAAATCCCGGGATCGCGGCCATCTCAATCCCGAAATTTCGGGATCAGAAAATTGAACGGGATCCCGGAAATGGATGCCCTAGCTGGTACCGGTTGATGAATACTTAATTTGTATACGGCATATTGCGCGATCGCATTAAAACCCAAATATCAGGAATGAATCAAACAAGACAATATTATGTAAAAAGATTCAGTATTATCACGTTCACGACCCATTGAAACAATCTATTTCTTGTTCACGGCATCCAATAACTAGACCTGTATGTATGAGTAATGTTTTAATTATTACAAACCAATCTTTTATTTTTTCAATCTTTCCTTTAACTCTTTAAAGGAAACTTCATCATAATTTATAATATTATTCGTGGTGTTCATTCAAATCTAAACAACCGTCAAAAATATCAAACTACAAGTTATATTATCAACACAAAATGGCGATGAAAACTTTAACAAAGTTAATATATTATATTTCCATGATGTCTTGTTAAACAAATTCGACTATAGTATTATTCTTTTATAAATTGCAACATTTACTATGGTCATGATATATAATGCATCTTATACTATATAAGTTTATCCTTACTATACACGAAAGATAATTATAATTTTGAACGCAATATAGAAGATTACGTTTGCTGATCTCAATAACAACTGATATGGGAAAGTAATATAAAATAAATAAAATACACATTTGTACTAATTGTCACTTTTATTTAATAAGATCAGGAAAGATTTCGCTCATGACGAGCATTATCAACTGATATGAGAATATAATGTCACAGTGCTATTTATACAAATCAAAATCAAATTATTAAAGTGTAATAAACAATTCATTTTATTTGCCAAATAGTTTTATGCCAACGTTTTTGTAATAGTTCAAATAAAGCATGAAATATTTCTATTTATTGAGATACGAGTTAAAGGAATCTGTGTTTATTCAATTTCTGAATCAATTACACTAAACAACTCAATACAGACAAAAGTTGAGATACGTGCTAGTAGAAAATGAACGACAATATTCGATTATCTTTTTAATTGAAATTTAAATCGCTTAATATATATGTACACATATTCAAACGCACTGTTTGTGATGTTTATATTCCTTCCCACGAATCCAATCATTTAAAATGGCACATTGAGAGCGATAAACTTATTACTAAACTAATAATTTTCTAGTATCATTCTTAGTTCTTACCCGCTCTAGAAAGCAATGTTGAGCTACTAAATAACGGCTTCACCTAAAACTATTGAGATACTTAATAATATGCTCCAAATTAGGGGCAAAAATGGATAAAAAATGAAATATATTTTAACACTCGTAAAGAATGCTGTATGTATAATATATCAATCAATAACAGTCAGCAATCCATTAGGCTTCGTTTAAAGATACGTTTATAAGCTCTATGATATCATATGCTCATTTTTTAATGTAAAACCTTGTTAATGTCATTTCTTATGATAATAATAATAACATTACGATCGTACGATATCAAATAAGTAAGTTGTGTGGGAAAAGTGACGGTTCGTGTTAACTGTCAAAAAATATTTTTTGTAACAAATAATTATTCAAAAATATTTATGAACACTGGCAACTCCAGTCGCCACCTGCATCTTTCATTTTTACACACATTTCTTATTAACACCGTCGCTTCCCATCAAAACTTTTTTCAATTTTATTTTCTCGCCGTCTTTTATAAATCTTTTTTTTTATTTTGTTATTCCGAGTGTTGTATAAGAACGAATTTATATTATAAATTATAATGAAAAGCTTTGAAGGATGATTAGTTATGGCAACACGATTTCAAATTTGGAACACATAATTTGATATATTATTAGCACGGACGCCATGTTGTTCATGTTCGGCCATTTTATGATTTTATTCAAATTGAGAATCATCAAAATATTTATTATGAAATATATTGACTATGTGAATGAACAACTAACAAAATACATAATATAATATTTTACGTTACAATTTAATATAATAAATTTATATTTTGGATCCCACGATTTTAATATTGTATTTTCATTAAGTATCGGAAATACAGCGATAATTTCAAACGTACATATAACAAACAATCAATAAAATATCTTTATAGATACATATTAGTTTTTCCTTATATTTTTTTATGCAATATAATACTCTACATGTTATTTATAAAAATAAGCATACAGATTTTATTTAAAATTATTGTAATAGGGTCTTTAGTTTATAAATCAAATTTTTATTACATGCCGTGTCATCATAATACTTAAAATAAAACATAATACAATAAAAATAATAAAACATTTTTAGTACTTTTTCCACATAAAATTTATTAGATCAGGACCGGTTTCGCTCATGATGAGCATTGTCAACTGATAAGAAAAACAATAAAACAGTGATATTTATACAAAAGTTAAGTGATAAAAACAAGGTATGACAAACAATTGGTATTACAACCTAGCAAAATAATTGAAGTAAAATACAAGGAAAATAAACTATAAATAAAAAGTTGAAGACCACTTAGCAATGAAACTATTATGACAAAAACCAATTAGGTATGAATTATCATTACCAAAGTAAAAACCAACAATTATTGACAATGCTCATCATGAGCGAAACCGGTCCTGATCTAATAAATTTTATGTGGAAAAAGTACTAAAAATGTTTTATTATTTTTATTATAATGCCATTCCACCAAGTATTGACAGTGAACACCTTAAAAGTGATAAAACATAATACATCAAAAACTAAGATATATTGGATATTTGCCATGGATGTCAATAACACTACTTCGGCTCTAGCTAGGGGTTAAATACCTACGGTATAAATTTCTTAACGAAATCAAGGGGTTGAAAACTTAAGGCATATATATATAGAAAAATCGTTTATTTTTGTCTCCATTTTTAAGCAGTTTATATATGAGGGGTTTGTCGCCTGCTGTCGCCCAGTTGGTTAGAACTCACGCAGTTCTGGAATCGATTCCCGGACAGATCACAGTGAATTTGAGGATTAATCAATTCCAAGTTGCGATCGAAGACTGGGTGTTTGTGATGTCGATTCACATTATTTTCTCTCCTCCCATCCTTCTGATCCTTTAATAACTGGGTGTAGCAATAGCGATTAGTCAACCACTAGTCCTGTTCTAGCCTTGTCCTTCTTTCCCTACTACTCAATTTGAGTAGTCAAAAGTAAGGTCGAGAGACTGAGTAACAAACAGTTCTCGAAGAAAAAAAAAATGTTCAGACACCTCTATCCGGAGGCCATATGCTCCACATTGGGAGCGGACATGGATAAAATATGTATATATATATCGACTGTGGAAAGGAAAAAGGACGTAACCCACACATATCAAATTTTACAGGAGGCGTTAAAAACGTATTTTGATGATTTTGTGGCATATGCAAATTATGAATTATACACAACCTTAAAGTGCACGGAGACTTCTAAACTGGTGTTTAATTGACATAATCTAATATTAATTAAAGAAATTGTCTCAGAAAAACCGATATTTCAGTGTTTTTTCTTGGTTTTAATTTTCTACAAGATCATCTTTTTCAAACTTAAAAGCTAAATTTAGATACTAATTCGGCATTTTCACCTTCCATCCTTTTGATAGAATGTGTGTCAAGTTGTATACATTTTGATTATCGAAAAAAAGCTGTTTTGGAAAATTGAGGGTTACGTCCTTTTTCCTTTCCACAGTCGATATATATATGAAGGGGTTAGTAGCAAAAGTAACATTAATATTTTTCATAATATAATCAGGGAGTGTATACTAATTGATTAATCCCTGCATCAGCAGAATCAGCGAATCAAAAACTCTAAGAATAATGCATAGCTAATTAGTAGGGCGGTTCTTTTACCAGTGGCTGTTCGTTCACAGGGGTCGTCTAGAGATAATTCCTAGATACTGAGGTTGGTTATTAATTACTATATTTTGATTTTTTTACCCTAATTATGTGGTCTCTTAAATTTGTGACATTAATTAATCGAACAAAAGCTTAAGTTTTTAAAATACGAACTAAAACATAAAAACCTTTTGCGTATACCGGCTGTAAAAGTTGAATAAGCAAAAGTTTTAAATATAAAAGCAAAATTTAAAGCCCTCATATATTAGGTCTAATTTGTGAAACGTGTTTCCCTTTTTTTCACAAAAAACATATGAATATATCGATGGCTTAGTTCCATAGTTGCTATAACTAAAAATTAGTAGTTTTGATTTAAGATTTCGACTGAAGGTGCTTGGTGGAATTTCAATATTAAATTTGAATCGTTCAAACTATGTACATTCTCACAAATTTTGTCACTAACGACCCGGGTTTCGCCTTTCGGCATCTTCAGGCATTCAAGTGCACGGATGAACTTGAACTGACACTTAGCAAATGAAATTTTCGTGCTTATATAAGACATAAATGCATCACTGAGTCCAAAGCCATTGCTAAAATCATATAATCATAAAACCTTTGCCGACAAACAAATTATATAATTCTTGAAACTGCTCACTACACAAATCTGTTGGCATTCCCATGGGCTCATCCTTTTCGCCAGCAATGGCTTTGGACTCAGCAAATAAAATTTTCGTGCTTATATAAGACATAAATGCATCACTGCCAAGTGTCAGTTCAAGTTCATCCGTGCACTTGAATGCCTGAAGATGCCGAAAGGTGAAACCCGGGTCGTTAGTGACAAAATTTGTGAGAATGTACATAGTTTGAACGATTCAAATTTAGTAGTTTTGAGATATGGCTGACAAAAGTTTTGACACATCTAAACTGAGTTGTGAAAAAGTGACAATTATACAATATATACAATATTATATGCAATATTATCTGTCTCATATTTTTAGCAGGACTGCAGAGTCGTGTAAAAAAAGACGACTCCGAATCCGACTGGTATTTTTTTTAACATCACGTTCAAAAGGACTTAAGATACAAACATAATGATTTTCATGAACAAAAAAACAACAGTTTTTAAAGCTTATTTTTTTTACGAATATTGATTTGAAACATTAAAATTGCGAGAAAAATGTGCTGGAACGCCGAACGACCGCGTTACGTGGAAAGAAAAGCACTGTTATTAATTTATATTGGAAATGAACTTCAGTAAAGCTACCGTCGAATCTACTAGAAATATTAATCCTTCTAGCACTACAGTTCTTAGTCGAGAGATTAAGCAACTGAAATATAGGTAGTTTTCGTAGAAAAGCTTAATATGTTGCGATAAACAGATTTATAAGTCAATACTTTTCAAATTAGAAGCAAACGTAACGACTGTGGAAAGGAAAAAGCAAGTAACCCACAGTTTTTCTAAAACAGCTATTCGATCGAAAATCTCAATTAATACAACTTGATACACGCTCTATCAAAAGAATGTAAGCTGAAAATGCTGAATTCTTTATCCAAATTTAGCTTTTAAGTTTGACAAAAGAAGGACCTATGAAAATTGCGATCAGGAAAAAAGACTAGAGAAGAAAAAATAGAAAGTTATATTATATAAAGTCAATTAAAAACCAGTTTATCAGTCTCTATGCTCTTCAGGTTATGTATATTTCATAATTTTACTTTGTTCCAAAATCATTGAAACACGTTTTTTGTGCCTCCTGTAAAAATTGTTATGTGTGAGTTACGTCCATTTTCCTTTCCACAGTCGATAACTTAAATATAGTTAATAATTATTGATTTAAGATGACACTGCTCCATGATTGACAGTAATCTTTCGCCGTTTTTAAACCATCACATGTTTCATTACCGAGGTTTAGTAATCAATTATTAATTGTTCCAGAGATCACCCAGTGAGTAGGATTATCCCAAGAAGCAAGTTTGCCATGTTTTTACTGCTGTTTTATATTTGTTATTATCATTTAAGCGCCGGTTGATGCCGAACTTACATACTTTGCCGCTACTGGCAATAAATGCTGGGTTCAAAAATCACGAACGTGCCAGTGAAGTGGTCAAGATTCGCAGCTTGGCTTGGTCGTAATTAATTATTTATTATTGCACGCGTAACCACCAACCAGTGAGCTTAAACCGAAACGAGTACACACCGTCAATGTGTTGGATAAACCAACGTACTGGGCTGGCCATCTTATCAATAATATCGGCTGTGGAACGGAAAAAGGACGTTACCCATAGTTTTTTCAAAACATCTTTTTTTCGATAATCACAATGTACCAAACTTGATACACGTTCTACCAAAAGAATGCAAGCTGCAAATGCCGAATCAGTATCTAAATTTAGCTTTTAAGTTTGAAAAAGATGACCTTGTTAAAAATAAAAACCAAGAAAAAAGACTGAAATAAAGGTTTTTCCTAGACAATTTAGTTAATTAAAATTAGATTATGTCAATTAAACACCAGTTTAGAAGTCTCCGTGCACTTCAAGGTTGTGTATAATTCATAATTTGCATATGGCTCAATATCATAAGAACACGTTTTTTGCGCCTCCTGTAAAATTTGGTATGTGTGGGTTACGTCCTTTTTCCTTTCCACAGTCGATATGTTTTTTTTTGTATAATATTTAAACGCATTATTTTTTATTACTAGCCGGTTCCCGGCAAGCGTTGTAATGCCACTCAAAGAAAGAAAGTGTTTGTGTTATCTTGTTCTCTTTTTGTTCTCGTGTTATGTTTTCTTTTTCTGTCTGTTTAAAGTTTAACGTTTGCTGTCGATTGTCTATGGCACGACACATGCGCCACTAACTGTAAGTTAATTGTACTATAACCTTCGCACAAGTGCAAGCATACGTTGTCAAAATGAACTGTATGGCAGACATACAGACATTGATTGTTTATATATAAGACCAACTGTAAGTTAATTTTACTATGAATGTAACCTTCCCGGAAGTGTAAGCAAAAAGTTTGTCAAAGTTTTATTGCAATCGGATGAGCGGTGTGGCAACGCATTAAATACGAACAAAAAAACATTCATTTCTTTATATTAGATTCATCGTTGACTTAGAACACGGAGGTCACGGGTTCGAATCCCAATTGGATTATCTACCCAACGGGTAGATAATCCAATGCAATTGATTAAGATATTAATTCTTAATCAAGCCAGCTTATGCAGCTAAACACTGTATCAGCATATGAGGTTAAATAGCGAATCCTCATGCTATAAAGAAAGCCTTTAATTTTAATGAGAAGATTCCTTCAATTACTTCAAAATGGCCGACGGCATTACAAATGGCCACCTTTTTTATAAAACAATCTTCGAAACTGTAATGTAATCATTCGACTTGCTTTTGAATCGCCATTTTGAGAATTGATAACGCATTGCGTGACTGATATACAAGATTCATAGTAACTAGCTGGCTCAAAGACTAAAGAGTATATTTTGAAGAATAATAAAGTTTTAAAAAAGATTTCCAATACTTTTAACTATATTTTATTATAAATACAGGAAGTAAATTACGTAATATATATTTTTGCCATGCGCTGATGATTGGAAACATTTTTGAGATTTGTCATGCCAGTCTAGTTATTTATTGAAATGGGGAGCACGTAGAGGAGGGCTGAAGGGTACTCCGAGGTAGGAGGTGCGAGCCCCGAGCAATTTTTCTTATACTTAGGCCAACAATCCTCTTGTTAAATTAAAAAAAAAACAATATTTTCAGATCGAGTCAGAACCGTACGTTGAACGATTATCCTTCAAGCTTCACATTTACAATGTTTTCTCCCATTACCGTTATTGCACACAGTTGCTAATATGTGTTACTTGTTACCATCATTTTGAAAATACTCTCTAAAGTGGTCAATATTATTAACATAGAACTTTTCAATCTATTACAGCACTTTACGTAGCTCAGAAAATTTATTAATACCAGAAGAAGGGAAAACGAATCTGCGCCAATTTTAGAACACTTTACGCTTTCAATTAAAAGAACAAAATACACTATTAACCTGTTGATTTTAATTGTTTTACAGTATATTCTGTATTTTTAGACAATATAAGTATATTAAAAAACATTCGATTGCTTTTATAATCATTGCGTATAATTTTGTAGGAGTGATATAACACTTCCTCGAACACAGTGAATAACTCCGATATTAAGTGAGTCACTTGTTAATGTATTGCTGCCAATACTGTGTTTCCACGGCTGAGATATTTTTCATTTATATATAGATTCATTAAATCGTTTTTTGTTTACATAAGAGTCTTAAGTAGTTATTCTTTCAATAAGCGATAAATACTCAAATATTTTCTTGAATTGTTATTCATTGATTATCATTCAGGAGAAATCCAAACATTTATAAAAAGCATTATAATTACATGTAAAAAAGTTTCACCAAGATCTGTTACGGTTTCTAAATCAATGTTTCATGTCGTAGTAAAAAGCACAAGCAGGACTGTGTGTACGTTGGAAAATCAACTATCTTCGACTTAGCAATTCAATAAAATAACTAGTTTTTTTCTTTAATTGGCTTAATCGCATTTTCTCACACATAGACCTTCGTATTTTCACTTAACAGTGTGTCATAAATTTGGCTATTTCATCACGGTGATTCGATTAAATAGAACTAACTTTTAAAAGGGAACCAGACACATTCAAATATTACAAGTCAACAATTTCCTACTTTGAATTAAGTTGTTTGTTTAAACTCCAAAATATTATGAATATACATATGTGTTACGCCAAATCGGTGAAATTGCCTATTTCTGCCGACTGCGTGAATTCGGCTTAATTTTTTTTTGCTTATTTCATGCATTCAGCAAGGTAGATGGATAGCAACTATGTAGGTTGTCTATGATAATAGCGCTCTGGTGGTGTTTTTTGCAACTAAACCAAATGTCATTTGATAGTATTAAAAAGCATATTGTTAATTAATTTAATGCACTAACAGAGCGTATTCATAAGAGTATTATTAGTTGTTAAAATATATTTAATGACTTTAATTATGCCCGTCTTAGTTCACAGACAATAAATAATATTCCACATGAGATATACAAGAAAAGAAAACTTGAATATTCTTACATACAACATTGAAAAACGGAAAGGTGCCAATCATGCAATCATGACCACTCTGGTATCGATGATTTAAATCCTTTTACGACGAACAAAAACAAGAACCATTCCCTGTAAACACAACATGTCAAAAACGATCGCTAAATTCATCGGTCAAAAATAATAAACGCCGTTTCGTTTAATCTGTAATCAGATTGTTTTTTTCACTGTAAATTGTATGTTAATATTTGAGCATAATAACATTATAATTGATCACGTATTAGAATCAATTTACTGCTAACAACTACTGCCTGCAGCAATATCATTAAATCATTTTAGCACATTTTGACAGTTCACCGCTTTGGTGATTATTATTTATATTTTTTATTTCCTCTGATTAATTTCATGTAGACTTATAAATAATGAGTGTTTTGATCCGACCGTAGCCGATTTATTAATTATAGATTTTATTTGATTTCTATAATCGCATACATACAATATATAAAAGGCAGAGTGGTTTTGTATCGAATTCTCTGACGTATTTTTAAATATTGACTTTTCGATTTAAATTTTAATATTATTTATGTTCATGTTATGTATTTATTATGGGCTTTATTACTTAACTGCTTTGTGAGAATGTAAACCAGATCGTTTGACTACCATACAATCCTACTAAAATCGTATTTTTAATATACGTCTCCAATGGGTTTGACTTTTGACCATTTGACTTCTAACTTTTTTCAAGCATATTATCTGATCTAATCTAAGTGTTGGAATTTATGGATTCGAATGAGAGAATTTCAATACAAGTTGTTGAATGAGGACTGTTTGATATTCAATTGCTCATTATATTATTTGGGAGGGGGTAAGTGTGTCGAGTCCTATGGCGCAGCGGTTAGCGTTGTTGGCTTTCGTGTCGAACCTCACGGGCTCGAATCTCAATACGAACAGCATTGTTTCGGTCGATTTATCGATTTCTGTTTGTATGCATGGGTGCTTGTGATGTCTAGAAATTTCCTTTAAAACTTCTATTAAGATTCTTCCATAAGGAGGCTATATGCTCCACATTGAGAGCGGACATGGATAAATTAAAAAAAAATATTGTACACCCACGTCTTTGAGCACCGATTCATTAATCGACTGAGAAATCCATTTATTAAAGTGAAGCAACCGAAGAGGAAAATAACCCAAGAACCACTCGGACACAGGTCAGGTTGGCTTTCAAATAGTTTAAACTTATCTATATGTAAATATTCTTTATTTTATTTGTAATCAAAGAATTTCGTTTGTGTCAACTAAGACAATTTCATATAAACGTATTCACCTATTTCCCTCGATAATGAAAAATATTAGTATTACCAAATGCCCAAATTATTACATCAGACAACCTGTTCATAAAACCAACCAAGTAATTCTCCAAAGTTACCTTACGATTAAAAATGTCATAATTTTCGAATTTCAAAATTCCTATTAACGCAAAAAACGATCGATCATTCGTGTCTATGGAATCCAAAAATATTGTCATTGAAATGCATCAATCTAAAAAAGAAAACCTGTATGCGGCTGGAATCTCCGGAAGTTGTCGTATAAAAAATAATTATGATTTAGCCTCAAAGTAAACTCTCCGTCAATTATATTTGATCGTCATTAAATAAAAATGAGATTCTCTATCATAAGAGGCGATTAATGTAAACATATTTTTGTCCAATTTACATATTGAGAGAAGTGAAACTCAATATGGCCGATCAATTATACGAAAATGGTAGCCTATCAAGTGATAAGATCGGAAATCCCACACTGCACCTCACTTCACTTCATTAACCTCTTCCGAATAAAATTTACATACCTACAGTGGTACCAATCTTATGAAACTTCTTTGCGTTGTTTGATAGAAAATGTCACACATTTTGACAGCTTGTCGTAAGAAAACATTTCAAATTATTACAAACTAGCTGACCCGACATGCGTTGCAATGCCACTCAAAGAAAGAAAGTGTTTGTGTTTTAATTATGTTTATTGAAGTGCTTTTGGATATATTTTGTTTTTTTGTCTGGTGCGTATATGAATAGATTTTAAGGTTTTCCAACGCGTGATCAGGCCATATACAGCTGTCCATATGAGAAGCATGGATTTTTAAAATTAAGTCCACACACTTGTAGCGATTGTCCAAATGCGAGTCGCACTGGAAACTGCAAACATTTAAATTTGAATGGCTTATCTGTCGGAATTATTGGAATGCTTGGCAACAGTACATCGTTTCCTTTAATTTTTTCCATTTAAAATTGAAGCTTAGACGATACTGTTCATTAATTTTTCACTAAAAGCCTGGTACCGTTGTAAAGTCGTGGTGGATTTATATTTCGGAAAAGAATGATAGGTACGCCAATTTTCAGTGTTAAAACGTGCGGTAGCATGCCTGGCAAATCAAGTGAGTTTAAGAATTCAGTTGGATAATTGACAACTTTGTCTTGATCAATTTATAGTATCGATGGACTTATACGTTGTTTCTTTGCCTGGTATTTCGTTTGGAATCCTGGCATTGATAGTTGATGGCATTACCATCGTTGTTTTTGACTGCTAATATAACACATTCACTAAGCCACTGATGATTTTTGTAATTCTTTGCGATATTTGGGAAAACTTTGTGCATCAATTCGCTTACGGTTCCTGTAATTTTACAGAAGCTTGGTGGTAATGTGTGGATTCATCGATTTCTATTTTTCATTACCAATATCTGACAATTTTTTTTGAAACGTTCAGCGGATGCATCATATTGTAATTTTACACGCAAATTAGCTTTCAAAGTCAATTTCTGCACATGTCACAATAAAACTGATGATTTGAGACATGCACTTGATTCGTCAGCAGCTGTTGAACGTGGTATAACTGGTAGCGTTTGTCGAAAAACACCAGACAGTAAAAAGGGTTCACCACCAAAGACCTGTTCATTTCCTCTCAAATCTTTTAGTGTACATATAGTGAAGATTTTCCAATGCCTTTTTGTGCGCCATAGTAAATTCGTCCCATTTAATGAGTTGATATGATTAAAGTACTTCATCAATCATGATTTTTTTTTGATATTGCATGTTGGTGTTCAAAAGCAATTTCTTTGCTGAATGCGCTGTTTGACCACCATCCAAAAGATTTGCTGCAATTGCAGATGAAGCGATTGCCAACAATATTGTTTCGTGATTCAACGTTTTGGCTTGTGTTTGATTGCATGCATAATTCTGTCTTACGCTATGCGTTGTTCTGGGACCAATTTCGGAAGATTTGTTTGAACGAATGTACCCAATTTGTCGATATCAAATTGTGTTTTTCGTTCCTAATCACGGTCAAAAGGGTTGTTTGCATATCATTGTATCAGACGATTGGGCTTGAGCAGTGAGAGCTCGAACGGTTTCCAAACTTGCTCGTCTGTTTCTGAAGCTCGTGATGCCGTTTTCTTTCGTCCTTGAGGTCTAGATCAACTAATAGCAAGTCTTTTAGGTGGCATAATTTTTTGACAGCGAAAGAAATGCTTTGTGACGACTATTAAAAATTCACTTGATAATTGTTTACAATAACCCTTTGATTGTTTGACGTAACCATGGCACGTATCAAACTTAAAAAGACTTAAGTTGCTGCGCACTTAGCGCCATCTGTCATTCAACAACATAAATAATTTCGTTCTGTTTGAAATACGAACGACGGACGTCAAAAATATTAAAAAAAAATTCGGGATAGGGACATCCTTCACCTAGCGGGATGAAATATACTTTAAAACCTATTCTACTATCTAACAAATATACATTAAAAATATCATAAAAATCGGTCGAGCCTATATAGAGATAGAGATAATTTTTAGAATAGAGATAGAATAATTGAAATGTTTAAGTTTGCTAACAAATTTATTTCGTAGAAAAAGAAAAAGATCTTGGGATATATAACGATAGTCATTCAGTATTTAAATTGTAAATAATATATTTTTTAGAATATTTGAAATGTTTTAAGTTTGCTAACAAATATATTTCGTAGAAGAAGAAGTAGATCTCGGGACATAATATATTGACAGCCTTGCAGTATTTTAATTGTAAATAATATAATTTTTAGGTTAATAAAAAGTCTAAAAATATATTTCGTACTAAAAAAATAGACCTCGGGGCATATATCGACTGCCCTGCAGTATTTAAATTGTAAATTATTTATTTTTTGGAATAATGTTTAAATTTTCTAACAATCATTTTTCGTAGTAGCAGAAATAGACCTCGTGGCGTATATCGACAACCCTGCAATATTTAAATTGTAAATTATTTAATTTTTGGAATAATGTTAAAGTTTGCTAACAATCATTTTTCGTAGTAGCAGAAATAGACCACGTGGCGTGTATCGACAGCCCTGTAGTATTTAAATTGTAAATTATTTAATTATTGGAATAATGTTTAAGTTTGCTAACAATCATTTTTCGTAGTAGAAGATTTAAAAATAAAAGTCGAAATATAGTTCAATAAAATATCCATTCTGTCATTAGAATATTCCTAATGCATGTAAGAAATAAAAAAAAATTTCAAGGCAGGATGCAAAATATAACCATACCGCCAATAATCGAATCAATGACGTCACTGAACAAAATCTGTCAAATCAGCTCCCAGCCCTATAATTATAGCTTCAAAAAATCGAATCAGTATATTCGATTATTTAAAAAACGTCGTAGCAATGCAAACTTTAAAATAAAGTTCTCTCAATATTATTACGATGCTTCAGTTCTAAGCCAGGAAATTTGAATTTAAAGACGTCCATTTCAATTGTTTTAAATTGGAACGATGACTTGTCAGGAATATTGAAAAAAAAAATCTGGATCGGGACACCCTTCACCTAGCGGGATGAAATATAGTTTACATTCTATTCTCATATCTATACATAAAAAAAAAACATCAAAATCGGTCAAGCTATTTCGTAAGAGTTTGGCGACAAACACCGTGACACGAGATTTTTATATATTATATATAAAAGAAGATAAAAAAAAAATGGTAAATAGATTTCCTTGCATAAAAATCAATTCAGGATATCAAAAAATAAAATTCATTATTACTTTCGATGGTTTCGGCAGTAACTTTGTGGAAGTTCATTTTAATATAAAATTTAATTATTAATCAGTTATTTTAAATTAAATTCATTATTGGTTATTGTATCTTAATTTTATTTAAAAAAAAATTAAAAAAAATCAAAGATAGCAAAAAAACATTCACCACACTATGAGACAATAGACGAAACCGTTTACGCATATTTTGTACGAAATCGCTTTGATCTCTTGAGATATCCAGTTCCCGTGTAATATTCTGTCCAAGTTTTTAAATGAATGGTCGATTTTCCTCCTTTTTTGCACCGTATTATTTCGAAATCGTTTTAAAATGTAGTTCAGTGTATTTTTATCGCGACCCAAGTTGGTGTACTCTATTCAAATCAATGAAATAATAATATTTAAAACGTTATGCGTATAATTACATCGCGATTGACGTCAAGTCAACTGTCAATATCATCAGTCTATGGTATAATGCAACCAACGCCACCTAGTGCATTAACCGTAAACAGCATACAAAATCATGTTCCGCGTTCGATTTGGAAATTTCAAATAAACAAAATGTATGAAAACATTTATTTTATTCATAATTTCTTTCCCGTGATATTTTTCCGATGTTTTAATGCTTATTCTGCTATTCTAGGCGGATACGAATTTAATAAAACAAAGATCATTGAAATCCGAGCTGTAATTCTCGAGATATACGTGGTGTAACAAACCCCACTTTCTTTTATATATATAGATTAATTTTCTTTTCAATGAGCCTTGTAAATAATTGATATGCCTATTGTAAAAGTAATATTCAATAGTCAAGACGCCTTAAATCACAGATTTTATTTCATAATTTATGTTATATTATAATATTTACATTCTATCCGACCATTTAGCACAGCCGCGTGATTTTTTGATTAGTCCCTCGAGTGTTATGTTAAATCTATATTTTCTTTTTTCATATGGAATATAAACAACAGTTTTAAAAGCTTCTTAGATTTTAAGAAACATCAAATAAATTTTAATTGATTTCAATATCTCTTTCCTGTAACCCGGACGCTGTTCCTGTAAATATGCAATTTGATTAATAAATTCGCAAGTGAACCTGAAAACAAATGCATTTATCATGATAATAGTTGTTGAATTCTACTTAGGTCTTTCGCTTGAGGTTTACCCAAATATACAAGTTGGTTGTTGAGTATCCCACCACCGCCCGTTATGTGTATGCGGCCGCATTTTCATGGCCGCTCTTGCATAACACAATGCGATCAAGAAAAGAATTTATTTCTCATATATTGGCCCGATACAGAGCTGCACGGGAACTCTCTTTTAACCATGCACTGTTGTGCTTAAAAGATAAAGATAGAAAGAAAAAAGAGAATGCGACTTGCTCAGTCATTTAGTTTAAGTGATATTATGTATCCTGTGTATCTGTATACTGAGAATCCGCCGTGGCGGAAGAGTTTATTCTACTCCGCGTTGAATTTAAAGAGGAATCAAGAATATCCCGTTCCCCATATGATGTTGCAAATTTATCGAATGTCTCAAAATTGGCCTTGGTTGAGATCAGGTCAGCGTAGGCCTATTGGGCCCGTATGAGGACGGACCACAGCAAACAGCTCTGCTCGTTCGGCATTCATCACAGGGCAGTCCCACAGTACGTGATTGTCCTGGTTTTTGTGCCCACAAGTGCAATCCGGCCGTTCAACCAACTTGCCCAGCCCCAAAAGTTTACCGATGAATTTTCCATGGCCGGTTATAAATTTGCAAACCCAGTGTCCAGTTACCCAAATATAGTAAAACATGCTTATCATAGGAAGTCTTTACTTGGAAGTATCTATATTTGTGAAAAAAATAATTCTACCATGAGTATTGATAAATCAAACATGAGATCGAAATTTACGGACAGCTATATCGCACCTGTTTTACGTATTCACCGTACAAATCTTAACCAAATATGCACTGGATTTGTTTCGAACAGTCTGCTTATTTATCATGTCCGATATGTAGTTTATTCATTCAAACCTCTTGGCAAACATTGAAGAATTTAAACGGCTTAAGACTAGGTAACATAGATTCTTAAGCGACCCTTACATTAATTATAGAATATGCTTGCTAATAATAATGCTGAATACATGAAGTTATTTTTTTAAATGCTTTTTTTTCTAGTCTGAGATATCGGTACTTTTGCTAAAGGTTAGCACGGTTTGCAAACCGATTAGATAATATCAGATATTATATTATAAAAATGCAAATTATTTTATGATTTAATTCCTTTAATTAAGAATAACTTCGTATCTAAATATCGTATTATAACGAAAAAAATATAAACTAAATTAAAAAACGCGAAACATTTTATAGTACACAAATTCGAATTTCAAAATGCAGTCTCATTATTTAGTGGGAGGCTCTTATTATAATTGCAACGACAAATTAATATTCAAATTGGCCATAAACAATAATTTTAATTATATACTTTCTGATAAGATGCGTAGGTGGCAATTTTATGAACTAGTAATTATTATTTTGTACAACACATTGTAACAGCAACAGTTTTATTTCCTGACAGCTCGCTTTTAGCGAAAGAAGCAATCAACAAATAAACGATTCGTTAATATCTAGCTGTAGTGTACTTAAAAAATGGACAATGAAATAATTATGCTTTATGTATCATTATTTTTTTATCGTTTAATGGTGGCGATGAGAAAACTACGTGCATTTAAAAAACTGAGACATTTACACTTTTAAAATCATATTGTATCAATGTAACCACTGCTGTTGTGTGCTGTTGATAAGCTTGCTGGCATCATGGGACATATACATAGCATTGTGCTGCTAATACGTCAATGCTCAAGCAAAGGGGCAAGCTTAATCCCATAATTGAAAATGTAAATGTATTTATCTATATTTGAGTACCAAGATTGTCAAAGAAATAGCAAATTTTGCTTAAATGTTTTTATTTTATTAATCATCCTACGACCAGTGGTGGGCTGAAAGGGGCTCACGCGAACCTCTTGTTAAATTTACTAAGGCCGGCGAGCCCCTTGTTCAATTAAGAGAAAACAATATTCTCAGATCAAATTAGTATACAACTGCTATTTCTGACTTACATATTATCTACGACAGCTTCAGTATACTCAATATTACATTTTTAGTCATTTATATTGATAAGATTACGGTAAATTACATATTGTTACATATTATAAGTGTATTAAGTAACAATAAATTGCTTATTTGTATTGCATATAATTGCATAGGAGTGATAAAAATATTCACTCCTTCCCAAGAACACCGATAATTGCCTTGAGAATAAGCGATCCCCTTGTTAACGTATTGGCAGCACACCGCTGCCTATGACTTATACGCGATGCATCCTACGAACTTATTGAGTGATGGATTATAATATTTATTACATTTTGCATGATTGAAACTAGCAACAATATCATTCGCATGGACATGAATTAATTGATCAACAATGCAATGCGGTTCTTATTCCAAATTATTTTTTAAACTGCTAATTAAAAAAAATGTAAATCAACTTTCAAAATACGGTATCAGATGGCAACACCTAAACTGATAGATTTAAATCACTTACATTTACATGTTTATCGCTCAATCGCAATTAAAATTTTAAATTGAATTCTTAAATTAACTGAGACATCTAATTTGACATCTCGGAATGTTGGGTAAGTATGCTATCGGTTATAGGAAAACAAAAAACATTAAAACTATCGAAAAAGACATTAGTTTCGCTTGTTAGTTGGGATATTTGATACACGCTTTATTTTAACTGACAATTTTGAAACAGTAGCTATAAAATTTAATTGTTTTAATCAATTACAAAAATCATCCAGCAAGATAGCGTAATATACGTCATGTATAAATAGGTAGCTGATTTGTTTAAATTATGGATATTTGTCACATAGAAAAATCTATTCCAAGCGTTGAGTTTTTACTTTATAGAGGCGAACTAAGTTCTATTTTATAAAATGTAAAATATTTTAAATATAAATATGCACTTGCGGTGGCGGATTGCACCATAAGCGAAAAATGCGCGCGCGTGCAGCTTTTAAATCTTGGGGGCCTCAAAGATAGCATACATTTTATAAACCCTTATATTTTAATTTCAGTTATAAGTATTTATTATTATTCTACGAAGAGGTTTGCAGCACTTTTATGTTATTCGAAAAGCAAGGCCTCCAAAATTTATTGCGCCTGGGGCCTCCAAAGTGCTTAATCCGCCACTTTACACCTGTGATCACTAAATTTAGTTTTGAGTACTAGTACGTTTATTTGTATTGACTTAAGGAATAAGGAACTATTGTGTTAAAACTGGTCGTAGATAGGGCATCCAATTAACCACCCAAAGCAACAAACCGGTTTTAGGTTTTTTTTCAAATAAATAAACCGGAACTATTTTCAAAAAATCAATTTTAGTACCACACAAAACAATATTCCAAAACCAAAAAAAATATAGAGCATTTTGCTCACATAAATATTAACTAATAATGTGCATAAACGAGTAGATTACTCTTTTTTTCAACCACTAGGTTATAGTTTAAACATCCCGTTAATTTAGGATTGAAATGGAAGGAGGGAATATTGAAATTACAAACACACATGCCATTGAATGAAAAAATTCTGTTCCAACTGGCACTTGAATCTGTGAGATCCGTCACGGAAGTCGACGACCTTGACCACTGTTCTACAGACTCAACATAAGAATATCTCTATAAAAGTATATCGTACCTAAGGCTATGAGAGGTTTTTAATAAACCCGATTAACCATGCAAAATAAACCGGTTATCGGTTTTCCTTAAAACAGACAATAAACCGGTTAACCGGTTTCGACTTAACCGTTTGAATACCGCCCAAATAAATCGTTAATATGTCCCAAAGATACTGCGTGTTTTTGAGAAAAATAATTTTGCATAATATACACTGCAATTAGATATTTTAATGACTTATATTGACACAGTATAGATGGAAATACACATATTCATCAAAATATTGCTTACATTCTATTAGAATACCAAATATTTGATTTTTTAAATGTCTTGGACATCCGCGTTTGCTTGCATATTTTCCGGACACCTGTGTCCGCTTGGTATTCAAGTGCTTAAGCCGGGTTGAAAGCTCTACTTACGAAATTATTTATTTACAATTTATATTGAGTTCTTGTGTTTCAATTTCGGATTGGATCTTTTGGAAATCGGTAACTACGCAATCCGCAAAGGCGGTCCTGTTCTTTAGATATAAATATTAAAAATTGTTTTGAAAAAACGTGTTTATAGTAAACCCGCAAATCAATAATAATTCCTTTCTTCACGACAGAAAAATTAGCATTTTCTGATAAACCAAGAATATTAATTTAAAAATGCATAATTAATTTTAATATTTTTTACTCGTGTCGAAAATATTTACACAATTATTATTATTTAAAAATGTTTACGAGGACGGAAATGAAAAATGGCGGAGTATAAAAAACTGTTTTCAAATGAAAAAAACGTCTTAATTACGATTCATTACAAAGTTAATTTGCTTTTTGATTAATATGTTAATTAACAAACGTCAATATTATTGATTTAAAACGAAAAACACGATATGAGTGAGTACCAAATCGTGGTGGTAGGTCTTTAATACAAAACAAATAATGAATTTGCATGTTATTAATTTTATTATCGTGTTTCTTTTACTATTTACTCTTGTTAATAAAACTAGCACACTAGAAAATTTCGTATGTTAAGATGTTCTATAATATTATTAAAATTTACTGGCGATAAATGATTTTAGCATTTAAATTTATAACTTATATTATATATTATATATTATTACTCACCGGTAAAAAAAACATTACAGAGTTTGTCATTCTGCGGGGACCATTTTAAGATTTAAAACAATCGTTCTATAAAAATGTTTGGATTGTTGTTTGCTTTTATGAGAAAACAATATGATCTCTGTATAACTAATTAATTAAATTTCATACCCGGTAAGAAACCGTTATTTCGGTATTGAAGAATCATCACGAATACCGGAATTCTGGTTTCGGTAAAACCGATATTGCAATCCTTGGTGTAACGTGTTATTATGGACTAAAAGAGTTGGGTTTCAAAGGAAAACTACTCCTGAACGCGGGAATAAATTCACAATTATTTTTTATACTAATAACTAAATGATATATTATATTCACGATGTGAGTCGTAAAATATTTGGTATAGATTTATTATATAGTACTATCCATATCATAAAGCAAAAACTGATATTTCCACACATGGGTAGGCTGGAGGGGGCTCGGAGGGAGCTTGGAGGGGCTCGAGCCCCTCCGAGCGGACAATATATCTGCTTCCAATGTGGAGCATATGGGTAGTATCTCAACAGATTTTTTCTACGATAAGACATTGTTACCCAGCCACTAAAACTCTCTATTTTTGAGGAGAGTAGGGATAGAAAAGATAGAGCTATGATATAAACAGTTGTTAACTAATCGTTCTTGCTATGCTTTGTTATATTCAGGATTAGAAAAGTTGGAGGGAATTTTTAGCCATCGCATATGTACATCCATGCCTTCAACTAATGTTCGTACTGGGATTCGAGATCACCCAGATCAACTACGTTGACCACTGCACTATGGACCCGTCAATACCAAAAATTAGACATCGTAGTTTTCCTCTTCAAAACTCAACATCTTAATAAATAAAATAGAAATAAAAATTTGATGTTTTTTTTCAAAATATGTAGACAAATTATAGATCAAACCAAAAATGACATTTAAATCTAAATTTTGACAACTACGAGCTTTATGTTTTACCCATTGCTGTATTGTAAGAATAAATGCCTGATTTATTATGTATTTCGATTGTTGACTAATGTCTAAATGTTAGGATTTGTTTTTTGAAAAAAAAAAAACGTTTAAACAATTAATCAACCTCCATATCTGATAAATATAATCGGAGTGTAGGAACACCGAATGAATCATTGTTTTATTGCGCAAGGAATGTGATATTTATGTATTTTGAAGACGTTTTGGTGACACCAGCTATCCTCGTGACTTATCTCCTTATCTATTATGAACACTGAAGGTAAGACACACCTTTATATTTTGTAAATATCTACCATTTTTTTTAGTTTACAACAGTATAATTTCGTTCGTAAGGTATTCTTCTAATGCAGGGTTGCGTATTTTAGTAAATGCCTCAATTAAAGATTTCGACTGACGGTGCTTGGTGGAACAGATGGCCACTCTCAGATTTAAAAAAAATGCATCAACTTTTGTCAACCATTTAGTATCGGAGAACCACTCGTTTAACGCGGATGAATGGGCCAAAGTTTACATCAAAACGCGGGTGAGTATAAGTTGTTTTTCCAAGAAATTTAAGAAATTAATAAGCCTCAGCTAAGTATTTTACCGATTTGAAATGAACAGATGAATCTTAGCAGTTCACCATTGTTATATCCAGCGGTGGGATGCCAATATGTCAACAAGGGGCTCGCTTAATATCAAAGTAATTTATCAGTCATGTGCAATTATATGCAATAATTTTAAATAAGCAAACGATTGTTACTCTATACACTATGCAAACATATGCAGTTTACCATAAACTAATCAATGTAAATGGCTAAAAATGTACTACTGTGTATACTGGAAGCTGTCGTAGATAGTATATATGTCAGAAATTGCAGTTATGTACCAATTTGATCTGAGAATATTGTGTTATATTAATTTAACAAGGGGCTCGCCGGCCGTGGTAAAATCTAACAATGGTCTCTCGCGAGACCCTCCAAGCCCCCTCCAGCCCACCCCTGTTTATATCCTTTGCTTGTATATAAATATAATTAACTTTCGTTAAATAATTATGAATTTTCCTGCGATCAAAATAACATAATTCTTTAAAATACCCACTTTTTAAATCTTAGGCTATTTTTAGCATTAGGGTTTCCAATCCCGGGATCCCGTCCAATGCTGTGATCCCAAAATCCCGGTAATCGTACCAATCCCGGGATTAGTACCAATTTGGGATTGAGAAAATGAAGCACGGAATATTTTGTTTTTTAGCACATCCGCAAATTCTTGGGATTTAGGATTCAAAAATTCTTGGAAAAGCTAAGTAAACGAGCCACGCTGAACATTTGAGAAATTTGAAAATGAAATCGTTTGAAAAATACTATGTTTTCATAATCGCTGACCAAAAGTTTTGTTAATCCCGAAATCCCGGGATCACAAAAAGTGTCCGGGATTAGATACCCTAGTCGGCATATCCATGTTATATCTTTTAACAATAATCACATGTAATTTTAAAGACCTACAGAGACAGTATTTGTTGCTAATTGAAGGTCATTAAATTCATACCATCAGTAAAATTAATCCATATCGCCATCGATAGCTTTTAACCTACTCAGGAACTTTAAAGTTCATTCTTGCACTTTTGAACGCCAGAAGATGCCGAAGAGCGAATCGAGACTCGTAAGTGATAAAATGTGTGGGAGAATAATTAAATAGAACTATTCAAATTTACTTTAAATTTTTAAATGTAAAATTTTACATCGTTTTTCGCATCGTAGAGTTGGAGTCGGAGTCGAAGTCAAAGAAACGTATTTTTCAAGACTCTACAACCTTCGTTCCAGGATAGTTTCGTGTAATTAGACGTGCACTTACCTGTAATTAAAAAAAAACTACCAAATATAGTAGTAGCCCTGCTTCTTACGAAAAAATATTAAAATACAAAACCCACACGTTGCAGTATGTTAATATCTTAATAATATTGTTTGTTTTACAAACCCACAAGTGAGTAACGAAATAATTATTGGGTAGAGAAACGTGGACGTCCGGCAGGGCGTGGTTTTAATAAATAATCGTTTTTAATCGACCAAGGTGTTGCCATTTTAATCAAATATTGTGATTATTATTATTACGCGTGGTATTATAGTCATACCCTGCTTTAATCAAGCAATGTTTATTCATTTCTTCGGTACGAGATTAATATCGAATCTACCCACTAAACTCTCATTTCGTTTGATACTCAACCCTGGATTGGTTTTTTAGTACACCTTCGTGATTTGCCATTTTAAGTAAAGTTTCAAATTATTGTCGATGGATAATTGATACAAAAAAAAACATCCAAAACGGGCTCCCAAATTATTTAATAAAATAGTACTGTCATGTCATTTTTTTAAGATTCATATTTTTTTGACTATGTTACAACTTTGTTACTGCGGAAATTGAGCAACACATCGACCCGAATAGGCAGAAAATCGTAACCGACAATTTGTAAATTTTACAAAACAAGATTTTTCCGACGTTTTTATGTTATCCTTAAAACAGGACCTCCAACTTTTATTGCGCCTGGGGCCTCCCATGTGCGTAATCCGCCACTGATTGTTAATGTTCTTTCGTACCTTATTGTCTTTAATACGATTACAAATTATTAGCAATTATTTTTAAGAGGTCCTAAACATTTTAATTATAATCAGTATAGTACCATTTATTCATAGTGCGTATCAATAACTTCTTTTTATATTTATATAACCAATTGTTTGTTACACTCTTATTAGTTTCGCTTGGGTTAGTATAAATAGCCCTCTATTAATATATATTATTTTTATCAGTTAAAAATGCTAGTGTTGAGGGAAACTGGTCATGACCAAAATAAATTTTATTGCGTGTATTTTCCATTTTCCAATTCGGTATTTCGATATATCAAAATGAACAGCCAAAATATCGATATCATGGTTTCGGTTCTACTATTATTTCCATCCTTATTTTGAACCACATCGCAGATTCGTTTCCTTCATTAAGTAGTCAGCTATTGCCAGAAGCTGCTTTTTATAAGTATATACAGATATTTATAATTTATGAACAGACGCAAAAACGTGTTCGTAAAATACTACAAATTCAAATAGCTAATACCAATATTGGTTTGACTACGCTACATTAATATAATTTTCAATTCAACACATTGTTTCAAAATATATCTGTTATCTCTTGTTTTTTTATATATAAGATGCTTATCAAGTATGTCAGATTCAAAAGCTGTCACGGGCCAAATAAACAAGGTTTATTTGTATGTGGGCCGCAAAAAAACTTCAAGTTAAATAAAAACGTAGGTTTATTTCGAAAAGTACATATGGTTAAAAAAAATAACAACGATTAAAATAATGTTTTATTCCTGACGTGTATAATTGAAAATAACAAAAAAGAACGAACGAAGAAAACGAAATTTGTTTTATAAGAATATTTAATGACAAAATATGAGTTTATGGTCGAGATATGTCGAAAATATGATCAAGTCGTTAACGTCATTGGTTTTGGTTGGAGAGCTCGCGAGCTTCAACCCTAGTGCAGACAGATCTTCGAATCGATTAACCGATTTATGTTCAAAGTCATGGGTGTTTTTGATGTCTTAAATTTCCTTCTACCTTTTATCCATCCAATCTAAAAATAACGGGATTTAACGAGAGTGGTTAGCAGTGTTCCCTCTTAACCACGGGTTCCCAACCTAGGGGTCGCCAAGGGTTTCCTGGGGGGTCGCCAACTTTTTTTTAGATTTTAAAAATGTAGCAAATCAAGGATTCGAAATTCCCCGGTTAGCTAAAAAAAAAAAAGGAGTTTTGGAGACAATCCTGGCAAAAAGTATAGCAAATCGAGGATTTCAAATTCCTGGGGGGTCGCTAGTCACATGGCTTTTATAAAAAGGGGTCGCCACACGAAAAGGGTTGGGAAACTATGCTCTAAGCTGTGCGCGTGTGCGCGCGCGCACATACATTACAACATAGCGCACAAAAGTTACATCAGTTATACCACCACCAGAATAAATTAATTGACATTAAATAGTGTTTTCGTTTATTCGGTTTAAATACCGTTATGTGGCGCACAAATCTTTTTATTTCCTGTCAAAGTTGCACAGCCAATGTCTTTTGCGCACATAACCTTCCAAAAATTAGAGGGAACATTGGTGGTTAGTTAACTAACAATTCTGTCATAGCCTTATTTTTATATCCCTACTCTCATCGAAAGAGAAACGTTCAGCAAGTATGTAACAAAACGTTCTCGTAAATAAAACTTCTATCAAGATACATGCATTCAAAGTTGGGCTAGAGGGGGCTCGGAGGGTCTCGCGCGATCCTTTTGTTAAATTTTACTAAGGCTGGCGAACACTTTGTTAATTTAAAAAAAACAATATTATCAAATTAGCATATAAATAACTGCAATTTCGGACGTATATATTATCTACGACAGCTTCAGTATACACAGTAATACATTTTTAGACATTTAGATTGATAATTTTACGGTAAATTGCATATTTTCTCATATTATATTATAAGTGTACAAATAACAATCGATTGCTTATTTAAATATTGCATACAATTGCATATGAGTGATAAACAAATTCACTTCATCCCCAGAACACCGAGAATTGCTTTGAGATTAAGCAAGTCCCTTGTTAACGTGTTGGCAGCTCACCGCTGCTCCCGCTGTATACATTAGCAGGCTATATTACATAGATTTAAAAAAAACACATGAAATATCTGATAAGCATTAATATGATTATTTGACCATAAAAAAAGATACTCTAACATATCATAATTTGTCAACTTGGTTTCATTCACTCTTGGTCTTAGTAGTCTACGTCTTGGTCTTCTCAAGAAACTTGAAATATGTACTTCCGCTGACAGCACCAGTCAGAGACATGATTTCAATGAGCATCCACTATGTCGTCCCATCGTAACTTCAAACGCAAGCCTTCTCTCGTAGTTATTGGTCTTCGAATCAATACCCATTATAATTTACAATTGACATGTGATAGTCTCATATAATATTTCAAACACTACATCACTAAATAGAAACCATATTGAATAATTACTATTAGTTTATTGATTTGTGGCTTATCGTATTATCAATTACATATATAAAATTCCATCTGAATTTTATTTTACCGTGTAAAATAATATATCGATGGCCATACGTTGACAACACGTAACCGACATTTGTTCAATTTTACAGGAGAGCCAAAAAATGTACAAGCATTGGCAAACTAATGAAAATGAAAGACACTTTGGAGTAAAATAATTATTATGTATATTTAAAATAATCTGTTGACACCATATTAATTAAATAAACTTTTAATTGACAAGAATGTTTGATAAGAGTTAACGATTTTAATTTTGTTTCTTCTTTTAATATGATACGAGGAAACAATTCCAAGTATTTTGATCAATTCAATGCACCTGTTTTAGTTTCATTCATATAATAATAGAAACATTATATATAATTGTAATATATTTTTTAATCCAGTTACGGACTGTCCACTCTCCAATACAAAATGTTGCAGTAAACATGTTGAATTTTTTTCTCACTTATTTTCAAATAGTAGGAAAACGATGTAGCTCTTCTACTATCTTCTGGCAGTTCGGTGAGCTTTTTTTCTGTAACGTGTTTTCAACTTTAGAACAAATTCAATAAAAAATATTTTTTGTAAATTACGAGATGTCAATATTTTAATAGAGCTTGAAAAAAAAAAGAAAATGATATGCATGACTCATTTTATGAAAAAATGTCGGTTACATGTTGTCAACGTATGGCCATCGATATTATTTTTCTACATATATACATTTAAAATTTCTCTGATATAAAACTTTTATAACATCTTTCAAAACGCATAAAACACAGAGAGAATTTTATTTATTACTTTAAATTAACAATCAAAATACCAAAGACATTTATTTTTATTTTATAAAGTAGCAGAATGTTGGGATAAGATCGCGATTTATCGATGTCCAAATTCAATACAACTTAAGCGTCACGGTATATTTTTGATAAAAACGATTTATCTAACCAAGAAAACAAAGGTTTTATGCAAACGGTTAGTTTTTTTATTTGTAAATAGCTGTCAAAGGAATTAGTCATAGATTTTTCACGACATATTACAAATGAGTTGTATTGGTTTTCAATACATCACCGCCCATTGTGACCTATGGATGAAGAATTTTTCTGGTTATCAGTTGTATATTACCAAATAAGTATGAGGTGTTTTACGACTATTTTCATTGATGGAAAATGATTTATAAATTAGATAGAGCCGTGGACGAAGCACAAAATAGTGGGCGCTTGCAACTTGGTATATATTTTGCATATGACAAAAAGTCAGTCACCCAACCTTAATAATCATCTTTAGTATAAAGTTAAAATATATATTGTTCATAATAGGGTAAAAATAGCAAGGTATTTAGTTATACAGTTTTTTATATTTATTGGTTGATAGCTATTGCGGCTTTCACCATCGTCATAACTATGATTAAATAAGAGGTTTACCCCCAATGTAATTAAAAATAAATATCAGTGTAATTTGTCCTAATTTACCTTGAAAAATCCCATATTGCTTATTTTTTTTCGAAACACTAAAGCCATAGTTAATAAATTTAATGTAATGTAATTAATAATAAATATCAGTTTAATTTATCCTAATTAACGTTTAAAAAACCCCAGATTGCTTATCGTTCTTCGAAACACTAGAGTCATATTTAGTAAGTGTATTATTAGAATGGTAATTTGAACTAGGATGTTAGAGTGAATAACATGATGCAATGTGAATCTCTTCGGAGCCAGTATATATAGCTAAGAAAATTTAATCATAGTTCTGTCGATGTGCGAAAGCCGAAATAGCTATCAGTTAATATATATGAAAAACTGTGGAACTAAATACGTTGCTATTTTTATCCTATTTTAATGGAGTTCTACCAAGTAAATGCCAAGTCAATAAATATGTTGTTCAATTCACTATTCATAAATCTCTGAAATAATGTTTCAGCTCACTCACGAGTACGCACAAAATTATCGGCCATTATAGCTAGCAAAGAAGACACATATTGCCATGCAGTTCTCGAAAGACTACTTCTGTTGAGTCAACTTCAGAGCCTGATGGATTTGGAGAGTAGCTCTAGGTTATTCCACTTCTGAGGCTTCTCCAAATATGCAGTCTTTCGAAAAAATGGTCAATCAAACGTTTGAAAACTGCAATAAAACAATTTTTACCTCTTTGTCAACGTCCAAAAACAGCGATGAAAACTTTTATTAAAAATGATGTACCATTAATAATAATATTTATTACTTTATATATAAAATAAAATCATGTCCATTGATTTTAGGCAGCAGTCTGTTGCCAATACGTTTACAAGGGGCTCACAAATATCAAAATCATCGCGGTGCTCCAGGTAAGGGTGGCTTTTTTATCACACTTACAATTGCACCCTATAATTATTAAAGCAATAAAATGTCTGCTCCCAATGTAGACTTCTAATATAGTTTATCTCAACAGAAGTGTTTCTACGTAAACTGCTTGTTAAAGATACTTGGAATGATAAAGGTAAGCTAATCACTCACTCAACGTGTCGTTTTTAAGGTAAGATGGATGAGAGGGGGAAATTCAATAAATCACATACAACCTTACCGTCGAACAGAAATTCATAAATCGATTGAAAAATCAATTTATGGAAAAATTGAATGTGCTGCAGCACATCTTTTTGATATAACTTATATTATGTTGTATACATTGTGACGAATGTTCCCGCTAAAATGTGCCCGCACACAGTTTTCCATCCCTGCACAAGGCCGCACACAGAAATCTAGTAAAAATAAGTTTGTTTCGCCAAATTTTTATATTTGCGCACACTTTTTATTTCGCTGAAAATTTACTGCTCACAGAAGTTGATGGTTCGCACACACAATAGAAAAATTAGAGGGAACATTGATTGTGACTATCAACAAAAAAGCTGATTTGAAAAAACTGTGTGATACGTCCTTTTGCCTTTCTTAATGTGTCAAAATTTCGGTCAGCTATATCCTAAAACTAACAATTTCTTGTTGTATAACATATTTAACTAACTTACTTAATCATAGATAAATACTTTGTTATCAATTTTAATATTATATTGATAATGATTCTCACAAGGTCACCGATGAATCTATCGGAAATGAAATAAAAATGGTAATTTAATCTTAGATACGTTACATTATACATAACACAGTTGGATATTAGATATAAATTTTTCGCGTCAGATGATTTAATCGCCGAATCAAAGAATCTGAATGTTTCAAGTATATGTATAATAATATGCTCATTTGTACGCAAATTTATCGGTTTGACTTCAATTCTGAAAGAATTTTTCCATGGTAGTGTCACCATAAGGCAAGAGCGTCCGACCTTTTTCGCCCTGGGATCTCCTTTTCAATCTTAAGTTCTCTCACAATCGACTTCTAACATGATTCTTATAAGAAATGTATTTATCTGGGGTTTTTTCCCTTCTTCAAACTTTAAATGCGAAAAACATATCATTAGATAGGTGTGTACTTAAAAAATAATTCAATTTTAGTATTTTTGTATATTTTATATTTAAATTACATATGTTTTCGAATTTCACGGAAGCTTTCGGGATCGACCAAATTTTGCTTTGGGATCGACTGGTCGATCGCGATCTACCGGATGGACACCCATGCCATAAGGTATGCAAAAGACAAAAATGATAATATACCTCATTGTCGATGCAGATGCAAATATGCAAAGGTCTGTGGCGCAGCAATCAACGATGCTGGCTTTCGTGACGGATCTCACGGGCTCGAGTCCCAACATGAACAGTATTTTTTCACTAGATTTATCAATTTTTGTTCGAAGGGATGAATGTTTGTGGCGTCTAAAAATTCCCTCCCATCTTTTCAGTACTACAACCAAGTGGGTCCAACAGCTGATCGGACCGACTTGATTAATGGCTCTCGTTCATTATTCATGAGATGGAAGAACTCATGCTTCGTATGTATTACGTAACTTTAACATAATTGTATTTAAAAAACATTCCTTACACAAATATAATAAAATGTCGTTTTAGCAATTATATGTATCACTTTTAAGGTGTTCACTTTCAATACTTGGTGGAATGGCATTATAATAAAAATAATAAAACATTTTTAGTACTTTTTCCACATCAAATTTATTGGATCAGGACCGGTTTCGCTCATGGTGAGCATTGTCACTCAGTTGACAATGCTCGTCATGAGAGAAACCGGTCCTGATCCAATAAATTTTACGTGGAAAAAGTACTAAAAATGTTTTATTATTTTTATTAATTATATGTATGCCTATTACTGTCCAAAATAAATCACTGAGACAGATATGTAACGCCCCGTGGTACGTGCGTAACTCGCTGATTCACGGAGACTACCATCCGCGAGTTCGTTCGTGAAATATCTCAACATTTTCACAGCTGGGTAGGAAAACATATTAACCCAACGATCTCTAATCTCCACAACTATGACGAGACACTGCCTGAGAATCGTTTTAGACCGAGAGCAGTTCTGCTCGACGAACTTCCATAGTTCTTATGTTTCGTCTAAAACTATCAATTTAAGAACGAACTTAGCATCACGAAAATGACTCTCTTTTTTTGACTTTTTTGGATACTGTATGTGTGTATGTATGTATGCGCATGTGTGTGTACATGCACGGATATAGTATGGGGGAAGCATATAGAATGTGATTTCCAAAATAATGCATATAGAGTTCCCGTGAACTTCTTATCTCCGTAGTGATCACACCCTTCCGTCTACAACGATGGTAAGACAATACAATTTACAAATTTCCAAAAACATTAGCGATGAAGGAGACTAAAAGAACCTTGACGTTGGCGCGTCCTGGTACTAAAAGCTCCATAAATTTGATATCCAAAAAATAAATTTCTATTCCGATTTTTTCACGTGGTCACCCTATTCAGACAGAGCTCGAGAAGGGGAGGGGGGTCGTTAGACACACTCGTTTGATCGTGTAAACAAGAATTTTTATCGAAACAGCATTTTTTGATTGAAGATTGTTTTCCTAATCTGTTGGCATAATTAATTACCAGCGGTCGTCGATATCCTTACAATGTTGCCTGTATACGTATTATATTTGAAATCTAAGAAGAACGAAGAAGAGAAAAATGTTTAACGGTTGGTTTCATCGATAAATTTGTAAGGGGCATCTAATATTATGACTACAGTCATATTATGTCGAACAACTTTGTGAAAATATATGACCGTATTTATTTCACAAAGATCTCACGGCAACATACTTACACACATTCTTTGAAATTTATCGTCAATACATATGATTTTTTTGTAGATTATTTTTTATATATCGACTGTGAAAAGGAAAAAGAACGTAACCCACACATAACAAATTTTACAGGAGGCACAAAAAACGTGTTTTGATGATTTTTGGCCACATGCAAATTATGAAATATAAACAACCTTGAAGTGCACGAAGACTTCTAAGCTGGTGTTGAATTGACATAATCTAATATTAATTTAAGACCCTGTTTTCAGTTTTTTTTGTTGGCTTCAATTTTCACAAGCCCATCTTTTTTCAAACTTAAAAGCTAAATTTAGATACTCATTCAGGATTTGCAGCAAGTGTATCAAGTTGTATAGATTGTGATTATCGAATAAAAGCTGTTTTGAAAAAAATGTGGGTTACGTCCTTTTTCTTTTCCAATGTCGAATTTTGTCACAAAAAAATTCAACGAATAATGTTTTAAGTTATCAATAGTGTCGAAATTCTGTTTACATACACATAATGTTTGAACGAATTATATATTTTTCTTTTTTCTTTCATACATTTTCGCTGTCAATGTGAAGTATGTGTTCTTCTAATCCAGTGTTCCGCGACACACTAGTGTGCCGTGAGGCGATGCTAAGTGTGCCGCAGCGCATAGCTTCATTGAAGAAAAGATCAAATAATTTGTTTCTAGTATCCAATTCTCTGTCCACGTACACAATTCTTTTACATCGTATCGCCATTTCAATACTACTACTAGATAACTTGATTTTCGCTGTTTTGAGTTAGCTAATGAATATGAGCTCACATTTCATTCTAAAAAATCAATTGAACATCATTCGATTGTTCTCAATATACCGAAAACTAATTTTGTTTTTTTACTCTAAACTATAATTATAGCATATAGATAATGCCGGTAATGCTTTACGGTTGCGAATCATGGCACCTGACGAAGACTCAGAAAAACCGTATACTGAGCTTCGAGAACAGATGCTTGTGTCAGATAATGGTGGTGAGGTGGTTTGATTTTGTGAGGAATTCAGAGATAAGGGAGCGTACAAGACAGCGTCCCGTCACGTCAGTGGTTATGGAGAGACGTTGGAACTGGCTGGGTCACGTGCTGCGGATGCCTCCGGAAAGCCTCAATCCTGCCTGCCTCTTCTTTCGACCGGTGGGGTTCCGGCGTCCCGGACGTCCGTCGGGTACTATCCATAGGATGTATTCGGCGGAACTGAGGGATGCTGGCATGTCATGGGAGGAAGCAAAGCTATTGGCGGGAGACAGGGAAACATGGAGGTGCCGCGTGGCGGCCATATGCTCTACATAGGGAGCGAACATAGGAAGAAGAAGTATTGAGGTGGCAATATATATTGACTGTGGAAAAGAAAAAGGACGTAACCCACAGTTTTTCCAAAACAGGTTTATTTCGATTATCACAATGTATCAAACTTGATACACGTTCTATCAAAAGGATGCAAGCTGCAAATACCGAATTAGTATCTAAATTTAGCTTTTAAATTTGAAAAAGATGACCTTGTAAAAAAATAATGATTGAAATAAAGGTTTTTCCTAGACATTTTTTTTTTAATAATGTTAGATTATGTCAATTAAATTCCAGTTTAGAAGCCTCCGTGCACTTCAAGGTTGTATATAATTCATAATTTGCATATGTTCCAAAGTCATCAAAGCACGTTTTTTGCGCCTCATATATAAATATATAGTATGTATGGTTTTCAGACAAATCTATAACGCTATATGCTTAAGAATATTTAGCTCATTTCCACTGCAAAAGTTTGACGACGAGATGGTAAGGAATATCTTGCCTGATTCGATTCGCGCTATATGAAAACATTATCCATAATCACAAAAGCTCGCTTCCTATCGATAGTCGATGTGTTTTAACAATGAGAATTCCTCGCAAATCTGATATATTATACCTATGTAAGTGTAATGCTTGGCCGTGAAACGTATAGTAATATAATAATTTAACGTCAGCGGTTTCAAAGGCATGAGATAAGCCACCAGAAATTTAATATTTTCTTGTGCTATATTAACCAAACGTTTTATTTTTTCATTTTGCTTAAATTCAAATTAAACTTAATGACTGAGCAAGTCACATTCTCTTTTTTCTTTCTATATTTATATTTTAATCACAGCAGTGCATGGTTAAAAGATATTAATAGAAATTAAGAATAAACTCTTTTATTTTCTTGATCGCATTGCGTTATGGACGGCGACCGTGAAAATGCGGCTGCATACACATAACGGGTGGTGGTAGGATACTCAACAACCAACTTGTAAATTCAAAAAGTCACTAAGTGTCTAAACATCAACCGGTATTGTAAAGTGACATACCCTTAAAATATTTCATGCACATATCGGAATAAAAGACGTTGGAATCATTAATAAGCTTATTCCATTCTTCAGAAATACATTTTAATGACTTCTTGGCATGAGAGCCCCAAATGTCTAGCTACGCCTCTACCCATGTCATCCCAGCGTCCCGTAGCTCTGCCGAGTACATCCAATGGATGGTCATCAGCGGCCTTCTAAGACGGCGATCCATTTTATTGGTAAAAGAGACAGACAGAATTTAGGCTTCCTTGAGGCATCCGCAGTACATGTTCAAGGCAGGTTCAAAGTCGCTTCTTCACTTCGGACGTGATAAAGGGCTGGTTAGTCCATTCTCATCTGTTTTATATATGATTTTTTTATATCTAATTTGTGGACCTTAATTCCTAGGGCGCGTTAGCATCAAAGTTCTTCGAGTCTCCTTTATCGCTTATGTTTTTGTCGTTTGCATTCCTTTACCATCGTTTCCGACGGAAGGGCGTGATTTTATTATGATATAACTGATGTTTTATTAGCCATAAAAAAGGAAGGGAATAAGAATAAATGTTAACCTTATAATGAAGAATCCTACGATAGTTAGCCAGAAAATATTTATTAAGATGAAACGTGTCACAACTAATCCACAAATCCTGTGGAATAGTTGTCAATGAATAAAAGTATTGTTTGCAACTATCTAAGTCAGGCGCGGGGGACTTGCGGCTTTTTGGCTACTCTGGTGCGGCCTTCCGGCCAATTCTGAAATTCTGCACATTTTATATTTGACAATCCTTGAAAGACCTAAAAAAACAAAAAAGGCCCACGCTGCTAATTTGGGCAAATCCGTAAATTCTTGGGATTTTTGATGTCAAACTTTGGTAAATCCACAAATTTCTGGGCTTTAGAAATTGGTATGAATTTTTTTTCCGGCCAAAGATTCTCTAGTCAATGTTTACTGCGGCCTCATGTCGAATCAGAAAAATGAATGCGACCTTTAGAGAAGAAAAGGTTCCTTACCCCTGGTCTAAGTAAGCAAACTGCTTGAGAAACATTTAAATTTCTTTTCTTCATCTCGGCATCCTCCAGTTATGTTTCTTGGGTACTTCAAAAGCATTCTTTGGCGTACTCGTGCAAAACAAACGAAAATCAATTAACAGTGAAGCCCCGTTTTTATGTATACGAAATTTACGTTTTATTTAATTTATCTTTTAATATCCACTTTTACGTTCCATCAACCTACTTGCTTAAGAAGGAATTCGTAGCACTGGAAACAAGTAGAAAATTTCAACCCTATATAGTTCAGCAATAGTCAACCTATTTTTTGTCTGGGCCGCATGCAGATTTTGCTAAATTACGTGGGTTACAACATGTTAATAGTAATACGTTAATATACCACATACTATACATAATATAGTAAGTGGTGGGCTGCTTATACGTAAACAAGTGGCTCGCATAATCTCAAAGCAATTCTCGGTGGTCTGGGGAAGGAGTATTTTTTTATCACTCGTATGAAATTATATGCAATATTTAAATAAAAAATCGATTGTTACTTAATACATTTAATATGTAGCAATATGCAATTTACTGTAAACGTATCAATGGCTAAAAAATTACTACTGAAGCTGTCGTAGATAATATATAAGTCAGAAATTGCAGTTATATGCCATTTTGATCTGAGAATATTGTTTTCTCTTAAATTATCAATGGGCTAGCTGGCCCTAGTCGAATTTAACAAGGGGCTCGCGCTAGCCCCTCCGAGCCCCCTCCAGCCCACCCCTGAATATAGTGACGTAACATAGATGTAAGTGCATACAAATACAAATGTATCCAAAACTTTCATTCGCTTACGTAAAGCTTTGCAAACAATACCAGATGTTCGAAAAAGCATCCTTTAATTTGGGTCACACATAAATTGTAAATATGCCACTGGTTGAGTATCGCTGGTAAAATAATTGTTCAGTAGGTACTATTTTTGCTGCCAATGTAGGGTATATGGTCTCCTAATGGAATTTATTTAAAATTATGTTTTTCTTCGAGAACTGTTTACAGGGCCGGCGCTACCATACAGGCGAAATAGACAATCGCCAAGGGTGTAAATCAGTAGGGGGCGCATAAATTGAGTGATCAAATTATTTTTTTATAGTCTAATAACAAATAATAGTACTTTTTTAATGCTTGTATCTGTTCGTTATAATTATGTATCGTATTTTATATATTTTCAAAAAGAGAGGATTTGCGATTGAGTAACAGTTTTCGTAAAAAAACTTCTGTTGAGATACCTCCATTAGAAGGCCACATGATCCACATTGAGAGCGGAAATGCATATAAAAAATATATTCCACAGTTTGTTAAAAAGGTGGCGCGCCAATAACCGTTGCTTAGGGCGCCAAATAACCTCGCGTCGGTACTGACTGTTTATTACTTACTCGGTTGCTCAATGATCTATTTTCAAAGAGCATATTAATAAAAATATAGATCTAAGGTTAGAACTAGTGAGTTTTGAATAAATTCAATTATAAGGAAGCATGTTTTAAAAACTTATAATAAATCAACCTCTTCTTCTTTCTTCTTATTGGCCATATTCGCTCCCTATGTGGAGTATGTGGCCGCCACGCGGCACCTCCATGTTTTCCTGTCTCCCGCCTATTGCTTTGCTTCCTCCCATGACATGCCAGCATCCCTCAGTTCCGCCGAGTACATCCTATGGATAGTACCCGGACGGACTTCCGTGGCGCCGTAATCCCACCGGTCGAAAGAAGAGGCAGGCAGGATTGAGGCTTTTCGTAGGCATTTGCACACGTGATCTAGCCAGTTCCAAAGTCTCTTCACAACCACTGACGTGATGGGGCGCTGTTTTGTACGTTCCCTTATCTACAGTGGTGTATTGGGGCCAGGTCTGCGACCTGGCACCTGAAAATGAGGAAGGCGACCTGCCACCTTTTTGTCTTGTAACTTAATTTTCAAGTACATACATATATTCAAAATCGTCTTTTTATTGATTTAATTGTTAAAACTTGTGGTTTTTTTTAACTTCAGACGGATACAAAAAAAAACGAATAAAAAGAATAAATCAATGACCGACTTGGTACCTATTTATTTACCACTTCCCCACTGCTTATCTCCGAGTTCAACATCATGTCTCTACAAACAAAAAGTTATACATATATATATTGAAGCTTTTTAGTTTACATTGCTTCAAATTGGAAGGTTTGAGAGATCTGTCAAGCTTGGCAATCATACCCAAATGACCAAAGCCACGAAGTTCATTTATTAAATAACATGAAATTCACCCAATGGCTCGTAGGTTTGTCAGGTAATTTAAGTTATTTTTCCACTTATAAAAAGGTTATTGAAAAAATTCAATAATGCGAAAAATTTGGGATAAGTCGATTGTCATTTGAGCGCTTCAAATATAAGCTGATTATTTCTCCTTAAAACTGGCTTGCTTTTGGTCGGAAACTTTTACAGATTATTTATGCATGAGTGCTTAAAGAAATAACAATATGCAAAAAATATATCAAACGCTTCAATAGATATCCGACGAACTCATCCTACTGCGGCAAAATGCTTGATCAGTATGTAAAAAATCATTTTTAATTTGCAGTATTGTTTTTGCATTACGAGGTCATCCCCTCGTGAACTTATTTGGCGCGTCACTGCCAGTTCGCTCGGACAAAATTATTTGTAAAGATATACCTAGGTACATTACGGTTCATACATAGGTACAATAAAAGCTTCGTTCGGAAAATCGCAAACAATGGGCCACGCTGTAATAGAATCGAATTATATACGCCCCTCTCGATGTTGCCATGCGGAGCTTTGACCACTTCGAAACGATACGTTCACTACCTCTACTGTGATATCTACGTTTTACGCAAGTGCAAAAAATATACCAAAAATTTTCACTGGCCACGTGGCTTCTTCTAGCGGTGGGCTTCCAAAACGTTAACAAGTGGCCGGATTAATCTCAAAACTATTCAGTGGTTCAGATTTTGTTGTCACTCATATACGATTAATTTTAACATCGTAAATAATATCTATGTATTTTAAAAAATCGACATTGACGATGAAATTTCAAAAAGCACATCTTATGTTTTCAATACATTTGTACTGGGGCCTCCAATTCCGGGATCAGGGATCCCGTCTAATGTTGTGATCCCGAAATCCCGGGATTGTGATTCCGATTTTACTAATCCCGGAATTTCGGGTTTGAGAAAAGTTTCGTCAGGGCTAAAAAAAACCCTAATTTATACACGATTTTATGTTAATCCCGGAAATCTTACAGAAAACAATTAAGTATGTTTTCCTGGCCGCAATTTTCACAGTCCCTTCTATTTCAAACTTAAAATATAAATTTAGATACTAATTCGGCATTTTCAGATTACATCCTTTTGATGGGACGTGTATCAAGTTGTATGCATTGTGATTATGGAAAATAGCTGTTTTGGGAAAACTTGGGTTACGTCATTTTTCCTTTCCACAGTCGATATATATACATTGTATAGACCGCCAAATTGTCCAGGATCCTGAGATTAGAAGCCTTAGTCGATAGCCACATATATTTATGCCTGTCATTGTTTTAATCAAGCTCATTGAACGCCTTCTCAATTGACGTAGCACTTATCTATTATCTATGGGCGTGTATTTTTTAGCGAAAACATATTCAATAATTGTATTCTAACTATGTAACCATTAATTCTAGGTCCTGTCCTAGACATAATTATTTAAATAATGACTTTGAATATTATTCATTGAATTGCTACAAATTTCAAAAGAATATTTCCAGAACCGACGCACGTACGTTCGTAAAATTGGTATTTAATAATGGGAGATAAGAAAATTCGTAGCCAGTGTAGCCACCGTGACTTATCTAAACACTTAAGCCGGTATAGCTCCAGATATCATTTACTTAATTACGGTTTTATGTAGTTAATTTATAGCATTCTTAATTGGCGGTTAAGTAAGCATAGAGATGCCGCCATGTTTATTTTGGTCAATTAATTCAAAAGGTTTGGTCACTCTTGGTAATTAATTAAAGGTTAGCCTTATCGAATCGCCGCTCCTCTTCACTTTATAGATATTGCTTATAATTGGCGATGAACTCGGCTGCTCATCCAACGCCATTTAATAATAATTGAGAATCTTAAAGATGCAAAGCAAACTTATTCTAGTAATTTTGCGCGTTTTCGAACAGGGGTGAATCAACAAATAATTCTGAACTAAGATGCAATTTAACCTGATCTGTGCCGTGCGGTATAAATATGGCCGTGCATAGAAGGACCGTGATTTTCTTAAAAAAAAATCTAGTAAATATGTAATTTTTAGACATATGTTAACAGTACATCACAAACATTATAAATACACGGTGGGTCATTTTCGCCATCATTTATCCAAAAACGTTTCAAAAACGGAAATTACCGCCACATTAGCATAGCCCTGCTAGCGACAAATTTGAACACAACAAAAAATATTTTTTTTAAATCGATGTATTGTAGATTACAAATCAATATCTTTAAATTTTAAGTATCTCTTTATGATTCCAAGAGATGTCACTATATTCATGATATCTTAAAATTATTAAATACGTTTATTGTGGCTTTTAAGCCACGTCTCAAGTACTGCGTGCAAACACGCACATTTTGTATGGCCGGCCCTACGAGCACGATATTGTATGGCGTGTTAACACGCCCGTGGCAGAGAACCGGTTAAATCTTTACTGTATTATGTATAATTTATATAAAAATAATCTTACCAGATGTGACAAGCGGTGAAGTCTTTTGCGCCTGAACGTTGGGTTTGCTAATTTATAACCGCTCATGGTAAATTCAACGGTAAACTATATGGGCTGGGCGAGTTGGTTGAAAGACCGAATTGCACTTGTGGGCACAATCATCAGCTACTGCCATCGCTCATCACGTACTGTGGGACTGCCCTGAGATGAATGCTGAACAAGCAGAGTTGTTTGCTCCTGTCCTCTCTTAAACAAGCCCAATAGGACCTGATCTCAACCAAGGTCAATTTTGAGGCATTTGATAAATTTCCAGCATCATATGGGAAGTAATATTGTTGATTCCTCTTTAAATTCCATGCGGAGTAGATTAAAACCTACCGCTACGGTGGGTTCTTAGTAGGTATATGGATTCCCAGAATACCTAATATCAATTAAACTAAATGGCTTAGCAAGTTGCAGCTTCTTTTTTTCTTTCTATCCTCACCTTTTTTAAGCACAATAGTTCATGGTATGTCACGTGCAGCTCTGAATCGAGGCAATAATATGAGGGGTAATTTAGTTTATTTTCTTGATCGTTATTTCGTTATGAAAAGTGACCGTGAAACATAGAGTGAATACACGTATCGGGCTGTGATGAGAAAATCAACAACCAACATAAAATAGAGGATTCTTTACGAAAAAATTGGACTTCTGCAAATATGATGATGGCATGTAATTTGTTGAATATACCCATGTCGGAATAGTGTTTTGGCTAAACAAATCTCAGTGAATAAAGTTGATTGCAGACAAGAGAAACCACGGAATTATGAACAATACCGCGAAGTTCATAATTAAACCGAGAAAACTTGTCTATCTACTTGTATCGCGATGAATTATTATCTACAGATATCGGTATTTAGTATGATAAATTGTTGGCAACCAATTTTCTGTATTTGATATTGTTGAAAATGTTTCATAAAAAAGCATCACACTTTAAATCTTCAAAATAGACGATTAAGTGTTTTATATGCCTGAACTGGCCTTTATAAATCTATAAATTTAAGTCAGAAAGCAAAAAGCGTTAAATGGAAATTCAACCCTGACTTAAATTACAAAATTTCAATAATTATCAACACGCCAGTAGTGTATAATTGATGCCCAGCGGATTGAATACACGAATTTGAAAATTGATAATGATTAGGGAATAACTTCCAAGATAGGAAATTCTATCTTTTAAATAACAACATTAAAACATAATGGCATGTCAGAGGTCGCCGTATTCAATTTAACCTTATTATATTTCTAAACGCAGGTCAAAGATCTCCTTTCTAATAGGTGGGCAATGAATCAATCATTTTCTCTTGAAATCTTTTAAATGATAATTACTGTTTATCGTAGAATAGGCACGCTGGAGTGACCGAGTAAGTGTTGGAGAGAACTGTCTTTGCTAGAGAGAATGAGAAAAAAGGGAGACCGCAAGGGTTGGAGTATAACAGTAACAACTCTTAAAAATGGACGCGACCCTCTGTCATGATAAAGGATTACAATCCTGTGCTTTATTTATAATTAACCTTCGAGCTCCTATGGAGTACATTCACATTGCGAAATTCTTCTTATTTCAACCATTCGCTAAATACCAATAATATCTAACTGATATTTATTATATTTTTCAATGATAACGTATTAAATTCAATGCAAATATTACTCAAATTTGTCTGGGGTCTCTTTGTACTTGCACCCTTTCGTTCTTCGGTCTTATTTTCGTCGTTTTGGTACTCAAGCTTAGTGTTAAGGAATTTTGACAGCGGTGGGCTGCCAATACTTTAACAAGAGACTTGCTTAATTTCAGAACTATCCGCAGTGTTCTGGGAAGGTGCGAATTTTTGCTCTTTTAAATAATTATACGTAATAATTGTTAAGGTAGGCAAATGTAACTTAATATATTTATTTTATGTAATATTACGCAATATACCCTACTATAATTTATATCAATAGTTGAAAAATGTAATCTCAAATTGCGAGAGTGAAAATTACAAAATTGGCGCAGAAATATGTTTCTACTATTCAAATTCCATGTTGTAAGCGTTATAGGTAAAGTCGTGGTAGATAATATATAACACAAATTGCAGTTAAGTATTGATTTATCTTGAGTATATTGTTTTTTTTTCATATTTAACAAGGGGCTCGTAAGCCTGTGTCAAATTTACCAAAGGGCCCGCTCCGCGAGTCGCTCCGAACCCCCTACAGCCCACCCCTAAATCTCGGGGTTATTAAGAATGACTGTTTTTAACCAAATAAATCTAGCAATGATGTAATACGATATAAATTAAAACTAAAAATAATTCAACATAATTATTACAATAAAGTAAATTGGTACTTTTATCAAGAAGTTGATACATGAAATACATCATTATGATTATGTTGAGAAATACAAATAAAAGGTTTGATTGGTAATTTATTAAACATAAGGATTTATCAACAAGTATTTTGAAAAATATTTTTTGTGCGTTTTCTTTTTACCAGAAACGGAATCTACCTTTTTATCCATGAGCATATTTTCCTATTTAGAATATAATAGAATATAAAGCAAACTTTGCGATAGTAAGTCTGAAGATGCCTCTGAAAGAGGCGAAACACGTGTCACAGTTAGTTGCACAATACGTGGAATAATCAAAGTTAATTTAAATTTTCTATTAAAATGAACTTCCACAAAGTTACCGCCGAAACCATCGAAAGTATATAAATATTCATTTATTGAAACGTTATATTATATCAAATAGCCATCAAGATTTTTGGAACATAAGTTTTGAAATACTTTTCATTTTCTAAAAGTATTTTCATCTTATTTAATTGTTTTAATTAATGTATACTCATATTTCATTACGATTTGAACACAAACCATACCAAGATCTTCTGTCATCAACACATGAATTCCGAGATTAAAGTCGGGATTAAATGGCCCATATTATTATATAATTTGTCGTAGAATTTAGTTAATCGTTGTTGACTAATTCATTCTCTTAAGTGTCTGTGTATGTATGACGTTAATGCTGATGGTGCAGACTACAACCAACATCAATATCTACATACTTCGATATTTAGACTCCCCATTTACTTTTTATGCAAAAATTCACCGGAACGATACTAAAACGGGGAAACGAAGTTAACAGTACCCGTTATTAAATTAGTTAATTAAAATATACTAAATTCATATACATTTGTTGTTTTGAATGTGTATATACATAAGATCTATATATTATATTATTCGAATCGGTATGTCAAGTTAATAAAGATTTGCTTGAGTTCATTAGTACCGTATTGTGTTTTATTATGTCTGTATTTGACAATTGGCAGCCGTGTGTGATTTATGACGCATGCGCGCTATGTTTTTAGGGTTGTAGAATGTGGCAAAAATCGCAGAAGAATGCGCGCGACTACAATTTACCGTCGAGGGGTGCCCGATGCCCAGGTGTTCGTTCCTTCGCATAACTTGAACCGTATGAAAACAGCCGCGGAGGCCTGCCAGAACGCTGTTTAATCCAAAAACATCAAAATTAATTTCTCAAAGTACAACGGCGGCATGTCTGCATTAGCGAAGGTAACCCATCAATCAATTTAAAACCGATTATTTACCGTTAATATCACGATTTCAGCATCCTTTGTTACATGCAAATACCAGATAAGGTTATAACGATTTGTCAAAAATATCTCGGATGACCATTTTCCCCCATTAAATATTAACGTTTTTCTTTTTAATGAGACTAGAATCTTGTTAGAAATAAATAATAACTTTATTTCTAATTAGAATGTTGTGTTTTTCTTCTGATATATACTGTTTTTGTCATTTGCATAAGAATTCAGCTGATAGCCTTGGTGATGAATCTGTGATTGCCGGTACCTAACCTGTTTGTCTTATTTTATATTAATTTTCATCTGATCTGTAAAAACAGTTATGTCTTCTGATTTCAAGTAGTAAACTACTGTTTTGTGTTCTATTTCATCAAGAAATGTCGTATATCATACCCGAAATCACCGATGAAAAGGTATTTGTCAACATTATCTTGCTATTTTATCTACGTGTAATATACAAAAAATACTTATAAGAATTTAGACATTCCATATTACAAATATATTTTTATTTACGTGTGAACAAATACATAAATATAATTTTCAATGTTAAGCTTAATAATCCGCTATTTCATGGGTAAAAATTACATTAAGGGTTAATAACATACAACAGTGAAACGTAAGAAAATCTTAATATGTATTTTGAAGTTATACTATTGTTATATTTTGCCATTTATAATTTCCCAGGTGTTAGGTTATCACTTGTCTTATCTTTTAAATACACTGTTAAATAAATAACATTTTTTTTTAATTTCCCATCTCTTATATTATAGAATTAATGTTGGGATGTGAGAGTCACCTGTGAAAATCAATAGAAAGCATTTTGATTTTTATTATTGCTATCATTAATTTTCAATAAATGACCCTAAAATTTTTTGTATCCTTAAATATTAGAGTAGAAATGTATTGACTAACAACTCGTTCCTTCTTGAACTCATCATTCAAACCTATACTACTGAAAAATAAAAGTTTTAGCGAGTGACTTGCATCTATTTCATTGCAAATATAACAATGAATATTTCTAATGTAGGAGTAGATTAGTGTTTGATATACGTAGCTCTAATATGCTTTTCTTGACAAAATGATTAATCTATAAAACAATAATTGTGTGAAAAAAAAATTCATCATACAAGTTTTTTCTTGTAAAAAATGCATATCTGAAATTTTGTCTTAGAATAGTCTCACAAAACTTTATGTATGAAAATAAATAATAATAAAAGTTACCTTCCGTTGACTTGATGCTTACCTATAAATGAAGGTCATAAATCTTAGCTAGGTTATGTTAGGTTAGGTTAAATCAAGACCACGCACCCGCCTACGCCCAGGTAAATCCGGAACGCTCCGCGAGAAAAACAACATCAAAATACACCAGATGAAAGGGAAATTAGAGCCAGCCAGAGAATTTTATGTATAGATATCGATCGATGGCTAGGTTAGAATTATATACTGTACTTCTAAAATTACTGAATTAAGTATTAAATTTATGTAAATAAAGGTTCCACTTCATGCGAAACATTGAATATTGTGTTATATGTAGGATATTTTGAATAAATCACTCTATATATTTTCTATTTTCAGCCAGTATTATACTCGTACTGGCGGAGCTCATGCTCATGGAGGGTTCGAATCTGCTTAAACCTGAAGGAGATTCCTTATGACATCAAAGCGGTGAGTCTAATCAAAGGGGGCGGCGAACAGCACTGCAATGAATACAGAGATGTTAATCCCATGGAGCAGGTTCCTGCACTTCTTATTGGTATGAAATAGACTTTATACAAATTGAAATACTGATGATTGGTTTTGCCATGGAAGGTGTTATCAGGGTGCTATTGATTTTCAGATGGTCATACATTGGTGGAGTCGTTATCTATAATGCACTATTTAGAAGAAACAAGACCCCAGAGACCTCTCATGCCACAGGACTGCCATAAAAGAGCCAAAGTCCGCGAAATTTGTGAGGTAAAATTGTATTTTTTTTTATATACATATCGACTGTGGAAAGGAAAAAGGACGTAACCCACAGCTTTTCCAAAACAGTTTTTTTTCGATAATCACAATGTATCAAACTTGATACACGTTCTATCACAAGGATGTAAGCTGCAAATGCCGATTAAGTACCTAAATTTAGCTTTTTAGTTAAAAAAAAAATGAGCTTGTGAAAATTGAAACCAAGAAAAAAGACTGAAAAAAAGGTTTTTCCTAGACAATTTCTTTAATTAATATTAGAATATGTCAATTAAACACCAGTTTACGAGTCTCCGTGCACTTCAAGGTTGTGTACATTTCATAATTTGCATATGGCCCAAAATCATCAAAACACGTTTTTTGTGCCTCCTGTAAAGTTTGCTGGGTTACGTCCTTTTTCCTTTCCACAGTAATGAACATTAACAAAATGTTGTAGTTTTTTTATTGGTAGAAAATACAATAAATAAGGAAAACGGTGAATAGAAATGATAGTTTTTAATGCCATCAAAATTTTAATCATTAAATGTGTTGGCAATAAAATTTATCAGCTTTTTATTTAATTTAACAAAACTTCATTTGACCATTGCTTATTTGTAATTTCTTTTGTGATTTTGTGACGAATTCGGAGATTAGGGATCGTACAAGACATCACCTCGTCACGTCAGTGATTATTGAGATACGTTGGAAATGCCTCCGGAAAGCCTTAATCCTGCCTGCCTCTCCTTTCGACCGGTGGGATTCCGGCGTCCCGGACGACCGTCGGGTACTATCCATTGGATGTACTTGGCGGAACTGAGGGATGCTGGCATGTCATGGAAGGAAGCAAAGCAATTGGCGTGAGACAGGGAAACATGAAAGTGCCACATGGCAACCATAGGGAGAGAATATGGTCAAAGAAGAAGAATTTTTCAATTTGGATTATTTCGTATTGGCAAAATAATTTAAAGGCAATAGATATAATTATTTAGATAATAAAACATTTTCATACAACTTTCTTAACCATTTACCTGCCAGCAAAAAATATTTGATCTAGCCATCCACGCCAGCGGTTTTAGAACCATTAAAAAATTATTTGATTTACAAAATGTGTTGTTTCAACGCATAATATACAATTATTTTTAATCAATATTATGTACACCCAATGAAAACTCCTCATTAACTATCGATTATTTGGTCAGGGTTGTCGCAATGTATATATTTATTATTATTAGATTTTTAAAATTATGATATTTTGATACATTTGATAATCCTGAAGCTGTTTATAAAATTCAATTATAAATCATAACTTCCCTTTTTTTACTAGGCAATGTTAGAAATACCTCCTTATATGATTTGCGTATGTCATACACAAAGATCGGTAGGTAGCCCTTGCAACATCTGCTCAATTTATTTAAAAATAATGTGCATAAAAAGAAAATGTTAAGCCATTATTGGGCTTATTAATTATATGTCAATGGCACAATAATTTTTAGATATTGAAAAAATATTTATTTTTTACTAGAAAACATCTTGACTTACCGGTGCGTCGTTTGTGTATGGAATCTGTAAGCGTTTGACGCACCGGAAAATCGTTGGCGGGCGAGTGGTTAATAAAGTATTGTATTTATGTTTGTTGTTAGAGGAAGTTTTTGAAAAAAGTATTCGCAGTCGGTGTGCCAAACAGTGGAGAAATTGTAAAAACCATCGACACTGAATTTCAGCAATTACTTCTACAAATAAGTACATATACAAAAGAAAACATAAAAAATCATATAAATTATAAATTTTTCAGTATTTATATAAATCTTTTTTCAAGCATTTACAACTGTTACTGACCTCGGGACTGTCTCGCTCAAATCGGAATGTCTGGCAAGAATCAAGATGTGAACACTATCAATTTTAGATAATATATTAAAACTATAGAAAAATCTGTTTTATTTTCAGGTGATATCATCCGGTATCCAACCGCTCCAGAACTTAGTTGTGCTGATTTATGTCGGAGAAGAAAAAAAGAAAGAATGGGCGCAACACTGGATCACCAGAGGTTTCCGCGCCGTTGAGAAGTTACTCTCAGCCTCCGCCGGAAAGTATTGCGTCGGAGATGAGCTCACACTCGCAGACTGTTGTTTAATACCGCAGGTCTTTAATGCCAGGAGGTAAGTTTTTTTTGAATCTCTGAAACTCTATGGACTCTATATGGCAGCGGTCGGAAAACTTTTAGGGCTCACGGACCACTAAATTCACAAGCTTAATCCAACGGACCACTAACTGGACTTTTGTGATGAATATTACATATTGAAATAAAAGTGATCAAATGCATCTAAAAATGCACCAGAATCATAAAATATTTCAGATTTCTCTGTGGACAACCAAAATTTTCTTGCGGACCACTGGTGGTCCGCGGACTACACTTTGCCGACCGCTGCTATACGGAGCTTATTTTAATATAAGTTTTTCTATGAGAACTGTTTCTAACTGAGTTGCTCAACCCCTTTTCCTCAAAGAGTGTGAGGATAAAAAGACAATGCAAGTGAGTAGCTAATCACTCCTCTCGCAGCATCCCGGCTTAATAACTTGGATCCCAAACAGACATGGGTGTCCAAGAAATTTTAAATATAAATACTTGGTATGACTTGGTTGAAGCTTTGACTTTTCGTGTAGTCTATTATGGACAAGTCTGACCTTGTATTTGGGTAGAGCTTTTATAGGTTGGTATTGTCTCATTTTCTTTATGACGCAGCCGTCAATTTATGTCATGTTCTACAATTTCAGGTTCCATGTTGATCTGCGTCCGTTCCCGATTATCCTGCGCATCGACCGAGAATTAGAAAACCATCCGGCGTTCCGTGCAGCCCATCCTTCCAGCCAACCCGACTGCCCTCCTGAAGCCACCAAGTAATCAACTACTCAGGAGTACCAATAGTTTCGGCATCCAGAGAAACGAAACTAATTCAATAATAGATGAAGGAAAATAAACACTTTAAACAGAACAACCTTATTGTACTAAGTATCGCAATGAAAGAGATTTCGTATATTATAAACATTTTTTTTACAGTGCAAGAGATATTCTATTACAATACTTTGAATAATCCTACAGGGACATCTATCATTAAGCCTTTAAGGGTACGTTTATGCTGCAGTCTTGTCACGAACTCTTCGCTGAGATATGCAAGGACATGGATGTTTAACTATGATACAACAATTGATTAAATTGAAATTTACTCGGTAGAATTCTTTTATGATAAGAAACAAATAGCTCCGTTATTTTTCACCTCACTCTCGTTACTAATCGTCCATCACACTATTGATTCCTCTTGAACAGTGGTGAATTTTGTCAAAGGATGGATTTAATAAATCTTTCTGATTTTCAAAAAGTTTCCTTTTCATTTGTTGGTCACCATCACTTGCGGTAAAGGGCAACGAATCACATGGCAGTACTTCAAAAACCTCAATAACAAATAGGTGATAGTGTTTTGAAAAACTGCTGCGTAAGTTTTCTATGGTGAACATCAGAACTGAAATCGCCCTCAGTATACATTATCGTCGTACACTTGGAGTAATAAACTCCCTTTGGATAAGTGGATGATTTGTTGCTGGAGATCGACACCCACCCCCAGAGTTTTGTATTAATGATGATAAGCATAGCATCATTGTGGCGGCTGTAAGACTGCAGTGTTAACATAATACTGATTTATTAAACAACAAGCAATCCTTGATTCAACCACAAAGTTGTGAAAGAATTGCTTTACATTAATTTATAGTAAACTTACATATTTTATTCTGTGGGGCGAATTCGATTGCTTATGACAGTGAAACTACATAATTTGGAAAGACTTGATTTGAAAAGTACTTAATTAGAAGTAATATTTAAAATAATTAGGATGTTTAAATAAACAAGTATAAACGTTGAAAAGGAAGGTTCTATGTGTTAGGGATGATTGATTGTTTTGTAAAGTCTGATAAAAGATTTGTATTTTAATAATATGTCTAACTCGGTCTGAGATTGATCCGTTGTGTTACAATAGGGTTAAAATGTCAGGTGTCGACAGCTTAACTTGAACATTCACTTCAGTGAAGGAAATTATTGTTTTGAATATTTTAAAATATTAAAACCATTTTACCTGGACTAAAATAATACAGTGGATCATTTATCTGTTGTTTTCAAAGGGACCAGTGGAAATGAATGATGTATTTGGGAATAAATTGCCATTTTATCTATCTTTGAGAGCTCGCGTATATTGCTGATAAAAATCAAAGCTAACTCGATTATACGCACAGCCATAAATTACTCAGAGTAACATTTCAATAACATATTAAAATGTAAAGGTATCTCTTTAATCTATCTTTTGGCTCGTTGCGACATACAACCCATGGTATGTCTAGCATTTTAAAGTAAAATCTTAAACTGAAAATATAAAATTCCAAGGTTTTAATGCAGCAATTGAAGTGTATTTGGACAAACAACAGATTTAGTTTCCACTCATTTTTAATATTTTGTAAGCATTTTTCTCAATTTTACATTGATAAAATTAATGTTGTATTAATTGAAATATAACAATACGTTGCTTATTTTATAAAATGTTTTATTCGAATAAATTTTTCATAAAGTGAGGGTTTAATATATTAAATTTTTAATATTAGTTGTCGAACAATATGTTGCAATGAAGCAAAGCAAAATATGTTATGTTTAATAACGATTGTCATGTAACACAAAGTGACAGGTTTTCGATTTTTAGTATTTTTAGTGAGTTATCAATTGGTTTTAGAAACTTTTTGATTTTCGATAAAACGTAACTTAAGTTATTGATTTAAAAGTATTTGGAAATCTTTCTGTAATGAGTAGTGATAATGTAAAAAAAAGACAGAAAACTTAATTTTTGTCTATAAATAATAATTATAAAACTTTGACTGGTTTTTGTTATTCATAACAATCAACTGACCAGCGTTTACCTGAATTTGTTTAACAAAACACATTTTTAAAATCAATAGATCAAAAATAACTAAAGCCAAGTATGCATTGAAAGTTTGAAAAAGAAAGCCAACAACATTGCAAATTTCTTTTGATTGAATTTACAATTACTTGATTAGACCACAATAATTTGTAATAAAGTAAAGATTACCTATGCAATTTATTTAATCTAAAAACTAAAAACATTGCCAGTGGTTGATATATTTCACAAAGCTAAAATCAGCAACTAATAACTACAGTTAAAAACTAAAAAAATAATGAATTTTAAAAGCAAAACATAGATGGCACAATGTGAGATAATTCCTCTTGATTTATTTTCATGATATTGGTTAAATTTAATACTTTTAAAGTTATAAACGTTTTCTAAAAACGTTTGTTTCTGGCAAATAAATTAGTCTAGGAAGTTATGTTTTTCTTTATGATTATTATTATTATTAGATTTTGATGATTGATGACAAAACCTACTTGTATTGATTTTTAATAAAATGATTCAATGAATAAATAATGTATTTTTATTTAAAGTTCTCGTTCCTTCAATATTCTGTTATCAGACATGGTGTAGTAATATTTTGAGCCAATGAAAATCTCTCGTAACCATTGAATGAGAATAACACTACTTTTCGCAAGAAACTCCGTTTATAAATGGTGTAAACGTAAACCATAATATTTATTGGTGGGTAATGGGCAGTCAATTGAAATAATGATAATTTATATAGATCAGTGGTTTGTGGGAAACAAAAATACTATTACATTATACACACTTCTAATATCAATTTGCTCAACTACTTAAAAAAAAAATAAGGTCAAGCTTTTTATATGCAGATATTAGAGGTCTGCACGGTCCGAAATTTTACAAAATTACCCGACCCGAGCCCGAAAGACTCAAGCCTGACCCGGCCCGGGCCCGAGTCTAATATCGCAATTGTTACCAGAAGCCCGGATTTATACTCAATAGACAAAAAAAAAACAGTTTTTTACAAATTTACAACAATTTACGATTCTCTATAGAACTGGTAATAATTAAAATCATCATGGCTGACTTATGACACAAACAGTCTGAAATATTTTTCCGAAGAATAAATTCCTTACCCGGGCCCGGCCCGAGCCCTAATCTCAATTGCGCTTACCCAGCCGAACCTGGCCTGCGGGCCGGGCTGGGTAAGAGCCCGAGAGCCAGGCCTGTGCCCGTGCAGACCTCTAGTAGGTATGTACATCTTTTTACTAATATTTACTTTTAAAATAAATCATAAAGTTCAACATGCATAATGAATACCCAATCACAGATGTCGGTATATCATCAAAAAAAGGATGAGAACTTCTTTTATTTTAACATAAAATGATTTATAATTTTATTATTCTGGAAAATTTGACATGTAGTGTCACGACAAAAAATAACCTCCATCTTTAATTAACAATAATAACAGTGCATTCTATTTCTGTAGTTTACGTATATCATATAATAAATTATCTGTAATCAGAAGTAATGCCAATAAGTATATTATTTAAGCGACGCGCGTTGCTCACTTTCTTTCGTGATTTTGTCACTAGACAGCGCAGAATCGTACTCTGTCGGCGACCGCCAGAACCACAGATCCACTTTGTTTCTAATATCGTGAAGAAAACTAGCTGTCAAATGCCTGCCGCGCGACGGACGGTCGTTCGTATCTCGAGCGAAAAAGTGTATCACGCTAAAATGGTAGTGAAATAAGTGTTTTTGAAATACAACGTGTCAAACTGTGACAGTTAATTCAGTGCTCAGTGCCTAGGTGCTAATTAAAGATGACCGAAAAGGTGAAATCAGAAAGGATGAGCAAGCCCGTGCCGATGAAACTTTTCGCCGCTTGGGAAGTGGATAGAACACCGTCAAATTGTGTTCCGAGGTAAGATCATCACTAAATCGTCTCATCTGTTTTGTTCTCGATGCATCAGAAGGGTGATTTATTCGAGTTCGTGTCACAAATTTGTTTAAACAGTAGACAATGTCAGTTCGTTGACTCTCTGCAAGGCGTCACCCCTGTGACAAATCACTGCCAGGGATATATAATTGCGCAACAATGTTTGTATACAGACGAATCTGATGAATGCCATTCATAAATTAACAGTGTTCCCAATTGATAACCAGATCAATTTTGATTCCGGTGGGTGTTTCTTTCGCTCAAATTCATACAACGCAGAAGGTCAAGTTTGACGGGACTACATTATCTTTTCACTCCAGTTAAATTCAGAACATTGTTTACCGTGGTAAAAATAGACGTGTTTTTGTTTTTGAGCATTCTTATCAGTTATTATGAGTAGTCAATTATCATTATGCTTGATTTTAAGCTGTTTCTCGCTTAGTTAACTCGTGGTTTCATTTTACGAGAACCGACCTTTTGTTTTTTAGACAGGTATCAATTAAGTATACACATATATCATGTACTTCTTTAAAATTTATAACAATTCCTAAATGAATAATTAAAGATTTTAGAATGCAATTATCGAACATACACCAATGAGCAACTTTTTCCTGTTCTTGGTACTGATACTAAACAATAAAATTCAGCATTAAGCAGTAAACATGAAAATTGCATTTTAAAAACACCTATAAAAAGGGAGTCATGTTTCGTTATAATCTTCGTATTTTTATGGGCTTTAGTTTAATGAAAAATGAGTGCCAAATAAACCCAATATAATTGATTTTTTCTTTTGAGACTATCCTCATCATAACAATAATTATTAAGGTATTTTTTATTGTTATCATTATAAATTCTGGGAGCAACTGCCTAGTTGATGAAAATATTGATGATGATCGACTGATATTGCTTGTATCACGAGAAAACAATAAAAATCCATTCTATAAGTCTGCGATTGACCAAAAACGATATCGATATCGTTATTTCACGATAGACCATCCCTGGTTAATAAGAATTTTGAGTGCATTTATACTAATGAAATTGATACTTATTACGCATTAAAATCGAGCTCCATTGTCAATTGATATAACATCTTACTTATCCCACTCTTATTTGTTAATTTCCTCAGTAGAATTGACTTTTTTCCGTTTTCCAAATTCATCTTTTGAATTTCACGGCACAAGTAATAGTAGAATAAGTACATAATAGTATTTTATTATTTTTAATATACTTATGCCTTTCCATCGATATATGTTGACAGTAAACACCTTAAAAGTGACAATCGATTCCATTCAGTTAGGAGAGAATAACAGAGAAAATACTGTAAACAAAAGAACATCGATTATGTGATTCAAATATTAAATCGATGCGCCATCTCATTATGACTAGAACAATTGATGTACGAGCGACAGTTCGAATGTTATATTCGATTTCTCATACCAAATAGTGTTCCATGACATATCTGCCTTAATTTCGACATTTTGAAGCGAATTTTGACACTTTTAATTTCGACAGTCTGAAATACTCAAAACGTGATAGTGTTGAGTATTCCAGACAGTTCAAAATAGGTGATATCCAAAGGACACTGATAGCGAAACGTTACACCAGTAAGAAACAATATCTGGATTTTAGTAAATAATTCTAAACACTGTAATATATTATTGAGTGCAATGTTCATAGATAACGCGCTGTTTTAATATATTAGCTTTTATTATTTATCTATAGTTAGTGTATAGTAGCTACAACTTTATCTTACAATATTTAAATAATTAGTTAGTACGAAGTTAACAATGATACGTTATCAATTCTTACTTCTGAATGATCATTTTTTTGTTATCATGCTATCTTTCATCAGGTATGTATTACAACATTAACTGATCACCAATCGGTCATGGGAATCAGTTATGAATTACAAAAATAAAACGCATTTTTTGTGTACACTAAATAATTCAGCAGTTAAAACGTCGAAAATACTCGCGATGGAATTTAAAAAAATATCATTGTATTTTAGTTATACAAATATTATTGTATATACATATAGTGTTTTTTCCCGTGTGCAAGGTGACGAGCGACAGCGATTAGTAACCCACTAGTCCTGTCTTAGCCCTATCCTTCTATCCTTACTTTCTTAGAGAAAAGAGAGGTTGAGAAACTGAGTAACAAGCGGTTATCATAAATAAAAGTTTTGTTGAGATAACTCTATAATCACGCCGTTATGCTCCATCCACACTGGTAACGGACATAGATTAGAAAAAAAATCTTTAATAAAAAGCTTGACAAGATGTGAGTTCTGGAACGTTTTATTTAAAAAAAAAAACATAAAATTAACAGCCATTTCGGCTTACGCCCTCTTCAGGACTATGTTCAAACAAGGGCTGTGGAGTCGGACTGTTTTAACCGGAGTCTGGAAAACTAAGTATTCCAATTGCTAGGATATTGATGGCCTAGATCTATAGAACGATAAGTCAATAATTTGATGTTTTGAGTAATATTATTCGAACTTTAAAAACGTATTTTTATTTACTATATTACATTCATGGTTCATCTTTCATCATATTTGGATCGAGCCTGGTTTGCAAATAATAATACTTTGATATTTTTTCAATCGATTCATATTACGGGGATTCGAGCTCATGGACTCACCGCAACCGAATGGGACGAACACGCAGGAGCGTTAACCACTTAGTTGCGATGTTGAATTTAACTAACTTCATCAAAATAATCAATCTGTTGAGAATCCATTTTTCATTTGGAAAGCAACTACCAACTGATGTACTGCTTTGCCCTAGAAGTAAAGAAACTTTGATTCTTGCCATTATCTTTCGTGCAGTTGCCCAACTACCTGTATTAACATTTTTTTTTGTTAAATAAATAAACAATTTATAGAAGTGTCAAAACATAGATAGTGATAATACCTACGGATATGTATTTTTTTACCTGACTAGTTAGTATTTGATATGTTTTTGCTAGCATCGGGTCTGGCAGGTGTCATTGACACACTTAGTTGTCATAACAACATTCGAATCGTCAATAAAACGACCATTTTATGAAAATAATGAATACGAAGCTTTCCCGGCTTCTGGTGTAATGTAACAGTAGGTAAACCTATATCTCGATTCACGCAAAACTCGTTTTACTCTGTTTCGCTTGAGCGCGTCCAAGAAAAATATTTTTTAATAGTACTTATACGTATTGAAATCGTAAGTAATTGACGTTTAGCCGCGCGATAAGCAAGCAATTAATCAATCTTAATGATGATATCAGCGATATTGATGATTCTGACAAACCAAATGAATTCACTGAAGATGCCGAAAGGCGAAACCCGGGTCGTTAGTGACAAAATCTGTGTGAATGTACATAATTTGAACGATTCAAATTTAATATTGCTGAAGTTTTACAATTGATCCGAATATCTAAACTACTGTTAAATTTCAGCGAGATTTAAAAATCATGTATAGGCAGGCAGTATAAAGAAATTTAAAAAGATATAATAAAAAAAAAAAAACAATAATCCAGAAGAATCTGCCGCTATAAATGACTGATAATAATGAGTTTGGACCAATTCTAGGGAAAACTTGTTAGATAAGAAAGAATACAGCAACGACGAATAGGAATACAGTCGACTCACTATATCGTAGAGATTAGGACTACGGTATAGGGCAGTGCATCCCAACCTTTTTCGTGCCACGGACCCCTCAATCTGAAAACAATAATCAGCGGGCCCCAGAAAAAAAAATATTTCACTCGTTCATATTTTATCACAAAGAATGAAAATTTTCATAGACCCCGCGAAAAACCTGCGGACCATCAGGGGTCCGTGGACCCCAGGTTGGGAAGCACTGGTAAAGGTGACTAGGCACGCACACAAAATGTGTGGGCTAGTTAGGGTCTTGAATTGTTTTTGTGAATTGAACGAAATCAGCAAATCGAATATTTTTCCTGTGACGTTCACCTGTTCGTTTCGCCTGTCACAGGATACGTCTAGCGAAGTCAAGAAACAAACAGCTGCTGACAAAGCTATTAAAGGCCATTTTTAATTTTGGACTGAACAATGATCAACCGAGAGTTGTTGTGATATTTTAACGTGTATTAAACCAGTGAGTCAATAAAAAATTACATCTAGCGTCGCATTGTATCGTAATATTTGTTACATTTTTTTATTATTTGAATACCATAAAGCTCACCTAATACACGTAAAGATTGCAGGCAACTAGTATGTTCTGACAATTGATAAGATTGTTTAAAAACATAAGAAAACAATGAATACACATGACAAAATTCATACACAATTATATTTGTATGGAATGGTAAATCGCTATTCGTCAAATTCATTATGCCCAACTCTTTTATATTCATTATTACATGTTATAATTATCTAGTATTTAACTATCCGGAAAAGACAATACGTGTCACAGAACTAGTATTACGTTTTTCCAAAAAATATGTCGAGCCACATTTTTATTGTTTTAAATAATCGAACTCTACTCGGAATCGAACGGTTGACTAGATGGTGGATATTCTTTTGTTTCTTGCGCCTGCGCGTTGATTCATCAAGAAAGTTCAACATAGACAACATCCACTCGGTCACCAGTCATCGACAAGGTCGTGGGAAGGTTATTTATTATTCTTTATTGTTGACTATATTGCAGTTCCTCTCCGTAGATTGAACATAAATATCGCAAATTAGTCACATTCATTAGCATATTATTTATTTTTTTACCGTCGTTTATCTTGTTTCATTGTTATGAATATTTAATTATTTTATGTGACTGTATCTCGTGATACATCGGCTTGTTCCCATCGCTTTTTTTAATCACCTCAAAAAGCTCTAGTATGTATGATATTATTATTTAGCGTCTCTTTGTTTATCGCTTGTTTATTATTCTTCTCGGCAATTGCGGCGTTAGATCGTTCATTGTAGCCATGTGCTGTACATTTTTTTTTAAAATCATTTTCCTTATTTACTTATATACTTAATTATTTATTTTCCAGTATAGACTTCAGTACTAAATACTACAAGAATTTTAAGACTGTATGTCATCCATATCCATTCTCTCCCGTGTCAGAGGTGGGGAACCTTTTCTTTTCGGAGGGCCGCTTTCAAGCAACTTCACTTCGATATACCATATTAGCCGTAACACATATTCGAAAAAGAATTGAAAGGAAAAATTCAAATATTTGATGGAAAATGATGTTTCAGCTTTTCTAGCGACTGTCACGCTTAAGTTGAAATTGTATACTTACCTTGATTTGCGTTGCATTTGTTATTACTTTCGTGTGAATTTCTTGTTATTAGGAAGTCTGTTTTATTCCCCGACCTTCCGATTCTAAAAACGGGGCATAGCTAGAGCGATTAGTTAATCACTAATCCTATCCTAGCCCTATCCATATATATCCCTATTTTCTCCGAGGGTGAGAAATTGAATAACTAGCAGTTCTCGCAGAAAAAAACTTCTTCTATTGCAAAGGGAGGCTCGAACAGTTCAAAATATATATTTACCGTTTAAAACGTGTCTTTACTACTATATGAAGTAAAGGATGGGGAGGCGCGAAGATATTTTTTTCTTCAAAGGGAGGCGCAGTAACATAAAAATTGGAAACAACTGTTGTAGATTCCAAACAATATCGGCTAGATATTGTTGGTATTCAGCGAATGGTTGATTTTGAAATGCGAAGCTACCCCATATGAACCAGCAGGTCAACTATTAAAGAACCGATAAATTCTGGAGTAAAGGTTGCACAGCACTGGTGTACAGGACGCTGCAATATCCGTCGGCGCAGTGCAATAATATCGAAGGACAGCCTATTCACGCTGCTCCATTAATTTATTCACCGCTCAAATGTTCCGATCGCAAAAATAATAATTCTAAGTGATAAGATTGCAAGGCAAACGTCGTGCTGGTCACATAAGCGTTGTTTTTAATGGAGGCGATTAGAAGTGATTGTACGGCTTAAACTAACTCTGCACAATAATAGAAGAAAAAAACACTACTGGTTATATTTCGCTAACGGTTCTCTTCGTGATTTTTTTTTCTTTGATATCGAAACCGGTTTTTGATAAACACTACTGGGTACATATCGAGATGCGATTGACCGTTGCATTCTGATCGTTATTTTTTGTGCGCAAATGATTGTTCAGCTGTCATCCTTTTGTTGTGTATAACGCAAAATACCGTTTGAGCACGGCGGATGAATGTATTATTTATTTATTACCATTGTCGTACTAAGCTCAAATGGGGTATCTGTTCTTTAAAGCATGTGTGATAACGCACTTCTGAATATTCGGTCGGTTGTTTCAAGCTGCATAATTCGACCGTAAAGGAAAAAGGACGTAACTCACAGGTTTTTCAAAACGCCTTTTTTTTCGATAATCACAATGTGTACAACTTGATACACGTTCTATTAAAAGGATGTAAGCTGAAAATACCGAATTAGTATCTAAACATAGCTTTTAAGTTTGAAAAATAAAGGGGCAGGAAAAAATAATCAAAAAAAAGGTTTTCTTTGAGAAATTTATTAAATCAATATGAGATGAAGTCAATAAAAACCCATTTTTTCATTCTTTGTGAACTTCTTTCTGAGTTGTATGTATTTCATAATTTGCCTTTGGCCCAAAATCATCAATAAAAGTTTTCTGTGTCTCCTGTTAAATTTGTTATGTGTAGGTTACGTCATTTTCCCTTTCCACAGTCGAATGATACCTAATATTTAGAGACGTATTATATTGTGCATCTATTTTTGTCAATTTAGCATATATTAAGGGTTTCAATTAAAATAATTAACAGTTTAGATGAATTTTAATAAAATTTATAAACAATGAAAATATATGAATATACAAAATACAATATCAAATTAAAATTTATCAAAACTCACCATGGAGTATATTTCTACAGATTTATTTATTGTTGAGATTCGTGCGACGATGGGTTACAATGATATTATATACTTATACTGAAATACCTTTCAGCATCCACACTATTGACGGGGGCACCAAATTGATTTTAGAGCTGCACAGTCAAACTCTTCATTTAATTTTTTTGTTGCCATCAATAATAGCAATATATGCCTTCTCTTTTTTCAAAGAGAGTAGAGTATAAGGATATAGATAGGATAAGAGTAGTGGTTAGCTAATCGCTCTCGCTTCACTCGTTTTAAGGATAGGATAGGTGGAAGGGAATTTTAAACTTCACATGCATCCAATGCTCTGAATAGAATTCTATAAATCGATTAAAATCAATTTATAGACACTCCGTACTAGGATTCGAACCCGAGATCTTCGTAACTGAAGCCAACAACGTTGACCATTCGACCACGCAGTCGGACAGTGAGCACATTAAAATTAATACACATAATATGTACTTAAGTATATTTTAATAATTTTCTTGCGATATGTGATGCTGAATCGACTTATATAATCTGATTCTTATGTAGTTATGCAATTGTTTACCATAATATCGACCGTCTGAGACGCTTGGGCGAACGTTTCAAGTTTTTGATTATTCAAAAAGTTCGGTTCAGTCTTCGCCATCAGACAGAATTGGCGTGCTGCGCGTCAATCACTGTCGCAAGACATGGATGTAGATTGTAGATGAAAACGCTTATCTCGCATTTCGTGACATTTCCATCAGAGATTGCAGCAGAATTGCCATAAAAGAATTATTGCGCAAAGCTGAAAGCCCCTCGTTCCACCTGCCGGCACAATAATTCTTTTGTTCAATTATTTTGACATTACCCGCGAACATTTCTAGATTTGGGCATCCGAGTAAATATAATAAAATTACTATTTTGTCTCCATTGTCTCTCGTACACGAAAGCAAAATCTTTATCTTGTTAGAAGATTTCATAATTTGACACGTTTCATTCAATAACCTCGTTTAGGTAAAATCGTTTTATTTTTGTCATCGCTATGTCTGCTGCCATTGAAGAACAAATTAACTGTGAATTCCAGAGTAGCGAGTCAACTGTAATCATTTTACCGATTGCCTTTCTTAAAAAACTACATAGAAATGTCATTTGTGTCGACATTTTCGATGAACCATAGAAGTGACAGAAAATATCCTACGGTACTATCCTTAAATTTATTAGAACCTAGACACTAATGAATGCAAGTCTCCAATATTTCACATGATTTTTGTGTTTAGTTTTTACGGTTTAACGAGAATCTTCCGAACACGAATTCTCCGGACAAGAATACTTCGTACACCGAATCTTCCAAATACAGAACCTTGTGCACACAGAACCCTCCGGACATAGAATACTCCGTACATTTAAATATGTAAAATACAAAAATCACTGTTTTCTTATAATGTATAAGTAATAGCGTATGACAATTATGCCAAATATTTTTTAGAAAAAAAATAAATTATAATGTATATCAACCTTTTATCATTTAATACGTATGTGTACATTATAATTAAATATTCTCCTTGTTTTTTATTTAAAAAAAAAATAGCATAATTGTCATAGGTCATTACACATTATAATAAAACAATGTTTTTTTCATTTAATATATTTTAATCTAGGGAGTATTCTATGCCCGGAAGGTTCTGTGCTCGAAAGATTCGGTGTACGAAGTATTCTTGATCGGAGAATTCATGTTCGGAAAATTCGTGTTCGGAAGAGTCACCGATCCGGTATAACATTGCATGTATGACTAATCATATATTTATCTCATTAAAATCACTATGCGTAGTAAATAGATTTTAATGAGATAAATGTGCTTTACGGGTTACCAACTTATCTTGCATGAATTTTGACAGTTTGTTTAAAAATAACTCTCTTTCTAACGCACTCTTTGCGGGTTGAATAAACCATCAAATATCAATTACATATAACTACAGTGAAAATATCAGCATTTAATTTATACCAACGGTAAAAAGTAAATACAAAAATCATACCAAGTAATAGAAACTCCCCTTAATTCGTGCAGAATAAATTTGAGAAGAGCATCCGCGGTTTTAAAATGTAAAATGTAAAAAAACACTTTTCTCCAAATTGTGTTCTTGTGTGTTTGTCACAAAAACTTTATAGACTTATAGAAATTGAAGGTAAATTTCTCGGCTTAGTGACGAGTCGAATAATTTATTGGTAATAGAATTGTCATTTGTCAACGTTTATCAATTTTATTCAAGACCCTGAGCGGCCACTCATTGGTAACGGCCAGAGACACGGCCGTAACCGATGAGAAGTCCTCAGAGAGCAGGAACTCGAAATGGCCGTACATTGATTGAAAGTTAATCATATACGTTTAGTGTAATGTGTATCTAAACGCATATCAATTCACGTATGCTGTGCGGTGCCTGATTTGAATATGTCTGACGTTTTTATTAGTATTTCATCATTCATAATAATACTACAATAACTTCCTTAAAATACGATTGAACATCCGTTTTTCAAAGTTGTTTATTACTTAACAAGGATCCTACATCCAAATTTCAAGATGAGGTAAAAACGTGTGTCAAAAACTGCCCTATCATTTTCTACTTAAATAAAAATAAAGTTATTAATTTAAACCCACAAGCTCCGAGATTATTTGGCTTACCCAAATTACACAAACCCTTGATACCGATTCGTCCCGTGGTATCTTTTTGTAGTTCTCCATCTTACAAAATCGCCCGTGAATTAAATGACGTTTTTAATTCTTACAACGTGTTTAAACCGAAGTATACAGTTAAGAATAGCATAGACTTCACAGAAAAAATCAAAGACATACAATTAACTAGTAATTGTAAATTAGTATCATTCGACGTAACAAATTTATTTACTAACGTACCAACGGAAGAGTGCAAAAATATAGTCAGCGAAATTTTAACTTTTTCGGATATTAATAGCAACGTCGTTAAAGAAATGCTTAGACTTTTTAATATTTGTATTGAACAAAACTATTTTTTGTTTAATAAAAAATTTTACAAACAATCGGTAGGATTACCTATGGGTGGTCCTATTTCACCTTTGCTCGCGGATATTTTTATGGATTATTTTGAGAATAATCTCTTTAAGTCAAATCACACGTTACTTAAAAATGTAAAAACTTGGTATCGTTATGTAGACGATATCTTTTGCATTTGGACAGGAACAGATAGACAGTTAGATACCTTTTTACGTCATATAAATTCATTGCATACAAATATTAAATTCACACTAGAAATCGAGCAACAAAAAACCTTAAATTTTCTTGACATAACAATAAAGAAAAATAATAGCAACAGATTAGAATTTGCCATTTACAGAAAGCCTACTTATACAGATGTCGTCATTCACCATCAATCAATTCACCCGTGGTCGCAAAAACTCTCATCATTCCATGCAATGATTAATAGATTAGTTAACATCCCTCTCACTAAAGTCAACTTTGAATTAGAGTTAAACATTATTAAACAGATAGCTGTAAATAATGGTTACAACACAGACGTAGTAGTTAACTTACTTAAACGTAAGCAAGTTAAACAACTCATAGTAAATAATATTTTTTCAGGAGAGAAGAAAGCAAACGATAATATTAAAAACTGGCGTAGGATTATTTATTTAGGAGACATCTCGTCAAAGATAGTTAAATTTTTGCCAGACAATATAGAACCCGCGTTTTATACAGTAAATAATTTAGGTAAAATTTTATTGAACAGTAAAGATCGCGTAGATTCATCGTCACAGAGTGGTATCTATCGACTCTCTTGTGGAGACTGTCAAGCGTCTTATGTTAGACAGACAGGTAGAAACTTTAATATTAGAATTAAAGAACATATACGATGTCTAAAAAGTAACAATTTCTCTGAGTTTGCCAATCATTTAATAGAAAATAATCATAATTTTAATCAGATTTGTAATTTAGAAATACTCCACCGAGTAAATAAAAAGGGTTTAAAGATGAATAGCTTAGAATTTTTAGAAATTAATAAAACTCTTAACAAAAAAGAAATATTATTAAATAATATTCTTAATAGCACAGGCGGTTCCCCGTTACTCAAATTGTTTCCAATTAATAGAGTAATCACAAACCTAGATGATTGATTGTAGCTCATTAGTTTTAATAGTTTGTAATGTTTAACGTCATTAGTAGTATGATTAAATTTGTTTGCATTTTATAATCCCCTCTTTGCTTCCATTAAAAAGGAAAAATCCCATTCTGATTGTTTACAACTCATTAGTAAAATTAGTATCATTATCTGTTTGCTTTATTTCGATTCTACACCCCCCTCCTTGCTCCTCTTAAAAGGAAAAAAAACCCAATCCATTTTGTAATTTTATAATTTTAAAATGTTAGAATCAATCTTGCTTCATTACTTAAGCAAACTTTGCGATAGTAAGTCTGAAGATGCCTCTGAAAGAGGCGAAACACGTGTCACAGTTAGTTACACAATACGTGGAATAATCAAAGTTAATTTAAATTTTCTATTGTTTATTCAGTTATAGGTAGTGCGATATTGAAATAGTTATGTTTCATCGCTGCAGCGTCACCGTCACAACTAATTATGACGATGGCGAAAGCCGAAATAGCTATCAACTAATAAATATAAAAACTGTAGAACTAAATACGTTGCTATTTTTACTCTATTATAATAGAGTTCTACCGAGTAAATGCCAAGTCAATAAACGAATTAATAAGCCCTACAACGATGTAAACATGTTTTGAGAAACCGTAAGTAATTTGTTAAAATCACCTTTATGATCATGATATATTTTTTATGAAATATCAAAATAGGTAAATATCTTGATTTAGTCGCCCAGTATTGCATTCCCACAATAGGATCCCTGAAGTATCTACTTTAAATAATTCTAGACTAGTGAGAGGTTTTTTTGTTGTCGTGTGCATTGGTCAGAAAGTCGTGCCATTTGCGATACGGAATTAATTCATTCTACGGTTCACGTATTCAAATGTTGGCAACCAGTACAATAACAATGAACAGTATGGCACCAAAGTCAGTGATGGCGCACGAAAGGAAATCGGTTTCACCGAGTGACCCAAAAACTCACAATGCCTATTCAAACGATCCGCTACAGTAGTTCTCAACTCTTGCCCGCCGCGCTGATTAATGACGTGATGAAAACGTTTGAGCCGCGAGAAAAATCGATTACACCTGTTACAGCAAAAGTTTTGCCTGCCATATTTTTCTAGATTATTTCACACGTATTTTTACAGTTGCAGATTATTTGTTACAGTGCAAGCGAAATTAACAAAAAAAACAACAATATCGAGCAACTACCGCAAAAAGTTCAAAAAAAAAAATCGATTGACATTTAACTGACGTCTGACCAGTGACTGATTAAACCCCGTTTCATACATGTAATGTCAAATATTATTTACCTCCGCTCCATATCTGAAACCAGGGTTACCAGATTTCCAAAATCATAGATCGGGACATCCACTTATTTTCTCTTAAGTCGGGATTTTTAGAGGGACATGCAATGCGGAGCTCGGGATTTGTTTATTGAATTCGGGACAGTCCCTCTCAAATAGGGACGTCTGGAAACCATGTGTTAAACATATAGACATATACATATATATGAATACAATTTATCTCAACATATTTTTAAAAAAAAACTGCTCAGTTGTCTGACCTCTCTCTTCGGAGAGGTAGGTCTAGCAACCATGGCCCCATTTTTACGGATCGGAAGGGTGGAAGAGATTATTAGACATCAGTGTCTTCGAATAGAGATCCTTAAATCAATTTCTACTCGAACCTTTGAGTACAGAATTTGAAGTCGACGTCGTTGGACAATGAACCTCGGACCGGTTTTATATAAGTACATTTTAAACAATGCTTAACGCTATAGATTTTCGCGCATTGACGTTTGAAATAGTTAATTAATTGTTCTTTCATATCCGATCAGTGGTGGCCGTTATTCTGCGCTTGGCGTGTTACGCACGTCCGTTGCTTGTTTTTATAGTAATTTGATCAAACATTACAATCCAATTCATCAATTAATTTGTTGGGTCATAGGGCGCAGCGGTCAACGTTGTGGGCTTCTGTGCCGGATCTCGCGGGTTCGAGTCCCAGTACGAAAAGCATTCTTTCGTTTTTTTTTCGAAGGCATGGGTGTTTGTGATGTCTTAAAACAGCCTTCCACCCTTTCTGATCCTTTATTAACTGGGCGTAGCGAAAGCTATTAGATTTGTCCTTCTTTACCAACTACTCTCATTGAAAAAATAGAGGTTGAGCGACTGAGTGACAAACTGTCCTCGTAAAACTTCTGTTGAGATGCCTCCATCAAAATACCATATGCTCCAGATTGAGAGCGGACATGTATTAAAAAAATATACAATCCTTTGTATTCTGTTAACTCAAACAGTTTTCTTAGTTTTCAAGTTTCCTTTTACAGTGAAAACCCCCCCCCCCCCCCCAATTACGCTGCCTCTACGCGCCGAATAGAAATATTCGCCGCAAATCCTCCAATTGCGCGGTCTCATTTTACTGTCGTTACTGCTCTATACACACAGCCGGGCGGCTATCTGTGTTGTACATACATACAGTCAAACATTGGCGAGCGCTATGCATTTTACCACCTAGTAACTAAATATTTTGTCCATATATTTTTTGCATTTATTCTTAGTTTTGGCAGTTTTGCATCTTTCGCTAAAAAAACGTAACCTCTAATTTTTGTATGAGATTCACTCCCCCAATTACGTGACCTTCAATCACGCGTTCCCAACTTTGGTTTTACTGTATGTATTTTGATTAAACATATGATATCCAGGGACAATAATTTTGAATAACTTATATTGTAGTTATTTGTAGCATTTAGGATTCTTGCTCTGGGAATGATTTTTGACGTCATCAAGTTTGTATTCTAGGCACATCGTCCCACCACTTGGTGACATTTTGGTGATTTATTTGCATAATCGTTGTCCTGTTGTACGTGATGGCAGTTGGGTGCATTCGACAGCAATGCTTGCCCCAACTGAAACTATTTTAACAATCTGTATCACATTTTCTTTCATGTGCTTTGACATTACAATCGTAAATAGTACTTGGAAGAAAAAAATGATTGAATTTTTAACTGTTTATTTACGATAAACTTTTAACCTTAATAAAAGTTTTTAAACGTTCATTTATTTAACCTTTAAAAGCTTCGACGTCGGCCTGTTAAACTTGAAGATCAGAAAGTACCGAACTCGAGATCTCGCAATGTCAATATTGAAATTTTATTTCATAAAGTTAAATAAATATTCGAGATACTTCGCATGGGTGCTTTTGGTGTTCTTCTCTTCAAATTGTTTTCGAGTGACTTTGCTGTTTTCTCTTTTTGTCTATATATTTATTTCAATACTTTTATCGCGCATTGTCATTTATCTGTCATGCCAAATATTTTTTTATGAATAACATATAATGCACATTAAAGGTGTAAGTGCTTAATCGGAGTTGGACAACTCTTTCAATTCGGATTGTGACGTTTATTTATCTCTAATCTCAAAATGCCGCATTCAAGAAATTACACCAGTTAGATATTAATTAAAATGTACGTTTCGTTGGTTGTTTTGTGAATACATAAAACCAATAAAATGTTTTTTCGGTTCGATCACTAGGCAGTCACTTTTGTGGACTTGTATGATATCGAATTCTCCTCTTTTTGTAGTTATTCAACATTCAGTCTATCACACATATAATATAAAATTTCACAAATAACATCAGGTATTCATTATATTTATTAAAATAAAATATATCTGCTTATAGGTAATAATTCTACAATTGTATTGAATAATCAAGAATTAGATTATCGAGCTCGTACTTTTTATGAAAAAAAAATCAAGAAAATGTTCGTTTGCTTGCCCTTCATTTTCCACCTAAACATAATTTTCAGAGGTACAGACGATCGTTAAATTTGATGAAATGTAACGACCAAAAATCACGAAGAGTTTGGTCATTCATAATGACTTTTTTACGCTTTTATAACCAATCTGACCCCATTAATTACTTGCATTTCGTTATTGACCTTTTTCCACGATATATATTCCACAGATATTTTACAAAAAAAGATAAATTAAATCTAAATATGTTCACGGTAAACATTGATTTTATGTAGAAACTATCCTGGTTTCATGAAGTAGTTGAAATCTCCGCCAAAATAATGATATTACAGCTGATAACAAGGAAGACGCCAGACATATTGAATTGTTTAAATCACATGAGGAAAGACTTTAAAAAATCCACGCACAGGATCTCAAATTTAAAATTCATTATTTTTTAATTGACACTATCGTTAGGGTAAAACTGTTGCTAATAGACCACCGATTCAAAATTAATCCTTTGCTATGATAGTATTGTGATATGGCATCGTTCACCATTCATTTAGTACTTCACTAATTCAATACTTGATTAGATTACAAATGTTTTCCGTTTATCGACGAATACATTTGCGATTGCTAATCGACGGAATTTTGCCACTGACGACCCTGATTTTTTTCTATTAAATAATCGTTGGGCGCCCTGCCGATTTTATCACGTAATTTATTCGCATTATCAAAGCCTAGTACGACGCGTTCACAAATAATCGCGTATTTTTTTGCCCGCCATTGCGAAAATGTCGGAGTGTTATAATAGTACAATTTATTATATTAAAAATACGTGAATTGTGTCGGACAGGCAGTCAGACAACCGGACGTTGCAGAGTTTGGGAGAGTGTGCTTTATTTTTTCGCTTTTGTTGTTCGGACTGCCGGCTGAAATCTATAGTGAAAACGAAATCGCGTTGCATTAGCAATTGTAATTATGTGTGTCACATCGCAAACAAGGATTGGCGGTGGTGTATCGGTATCAGCAAAAACGAGTTATGCGGGTCTTGAGTTTGAATAAATTTGATGACGATTTACGGAATACCATGCGAATTATCTTCATGTTGCTGACATAATTTGGAGAGTTCCATGGATCTGAAAATCGAAATAATTCTTAGATAGTTCTTAGAAAATAGAAATAGTCTAGAAATTGTCAGAGTCGGTGGACGATTCGTGTACCACTCTCAAATCTAGAGTTGTCGAGTGTCTGAGACAAAAAAAGAGAACATGACAAAAAAAACGTTTATTTTGTACATTTTTCTTTATAATTGTTCCGGTTACCAAAAAACCATGATTTTACAAGATACAGAAAAGATTATATCTGGAATCATAATTTGCATACTAATATGTAATATCAAAATCCAATTATCTCAAACGAAATATTATATGATTTATTCCACTTTCATAATAACTGGCAAATACATATGTACATAATAATAGTTAGGAACATGAAAAGTGCGCTCTAAAATTATTTGTTGAATTTAATCATCTTCATTCTCATTCACAATCTCATCATCTCTGTCGCTATATTTATCTACAGAGCTAACTTGGTGCAAATATTTTTTATTCTCTGTACATGTTCTCTTAAAAAGAGACCTGTTGGCCACCCTACTCAAATCTTTTTTTTACACGACTCTGAACTACCACTAAAAATAACAAATATGAATTATTTATTATTCTAAAACGATTCCCAGACACAAAAAAAAACACAAAGGCGGTTAACAAATATCATATAAACGAGAAATTCAACAACACAAGACAGTAATAACTAACAAAAGACATCATTAGATCCTAACACATTAGACATGTCGGAGATTTCTAGCGACGAAAACGATTTATATCTATTCCCACATATAAATAAGTCCCCGAATAAAATCAAGTATATTTTGTAAAATTCATTATTTTATATACCTTCTCTTTGACCATAGTCGCTCCCTATGTGGAGCATATGGCCGCCACACGGCACCTCCATGTTTCCCTGTCTCCCGCCAATTGCTTTGCTTCCTCCCATGGCATGCCAGCATCCCTCAGCTCCGTACATCCTATGGATAGTACCCGACGGGTGTACGGGGCGCCGGAATTCCACCGGTCGACAGAAGAGGCAGGCAGGATTGAGGCTTTCCGGAGGCATCCGCAGCACGTGACCACCCAGCCAGTTATATACCCGTGCATAGTGTCCCCCGGTCGAGAAACCGTGCTCTATCTATATTATTCGAATATGCATATAGCTATTCGAATAAGTATTATTTTTTTCTGTGAATATTTGAAATCTTTACCAGAAATGCATAACACGCTTAGGCGAATGATCGTCATAGTAAGCATCGTAAATAATACGTACCGTATCACACGATGTATTAGATTTTCATTATTCAATCATTGAAATGCTTACAAACGGGCCTGCCGAATGGGACCGGCCGCGGTCTACTTCGCCGCCTGTCGGGTCCACAATCAGAGGTCAATTTGGGCATAATTCAAAGACGGGATTGCATAATGCCCATCGCGCACACGTGCTCCCGGCTGCTCATAATAACGATGCCGTTCGCATACATTATCATAAATTCACTTTTTTTTAAAACATATTTATTCTCTGCGACTCGCGTGCGGCGTGGTGTCTATTGCCAAAAAAATCCAAGCGTTTTTTTTGTACTGTCATTCGGTTGGTTGGAGAAGCGACGTAATTGTTGTAATCTTCTCAATGTGTGGGGCTCGAACGTTTTTTTAGATACTGTGTCTGATAATGAGCTCCTGGAATCGATGAAAGAACTTTTCTTCCTTTTTAAGAGACATTAACTTGTAAGACTTGGGTGACACGTTATCAATCTTCTTACCATGTAAATCGGATAAATATGCATTCTGAAAATTGCAGCAAACTCCATACTCGTATGCTTTTCAGAAAACAGATCAACTAGTCTGAAGTTTTCTGCATATCGAATGTGGAAAGTAAAAAGGACGTAACTCAGTTTTTTTAAAACAGCCTTTTTTCGATATGTATCCAACTTGACACAAGTTCTATCAAAAAAAAATGTTAGCTGCAAATGCCGAATTAGTATCTAAATTTAGTTTTTATGTTTGAAAAAAGATGGGCTTATGAAAATTTGAATCGAGAAAAATTACTGAAAAAAAGTTTTTTCGTAGACAATTTCTTAAATTAATATTAGATGATGTCAATTAAACACCAGTGTTAAGTCACAGTGCACTTCAAAGTTGTGTTTGTCATAATTTTCAAATGGCCGAAAATCATCAAAAACACGTTTTTCGTGCCTTCTGTAAAATTTGTGTGGGTTACGTCCTTTTTCCTTTCCACAGTCGATATGTTGTTGACATGATTTCCAACGTTTGCGGCAGTTTTAAATGCCAAATCATTCGATTCATGTACTCAACTACAAACAAGCCCGGCAAGCGTTACTACAAATAACTTGTTAAATTTAAATCGTTCAAATTTTATTTTATTCATCTGTGCACAGTTCATATTTGATATTGCGATTCCACCAGTCGTTATACTAAATTAAATAAAAAGAACTCATAGCTGCAATAAATGTACAAACTACCTAATTGGTTTGCTCTTGTTTGTAAACTAATGAACGAAAAATTATCAAAATAAGCTACCTATAACCGCTTCAGTGCGGAAATGTGCTCGTCCGAACGCACTCAGCTATCGAAAATTTGAAAAAAAACATTTTAAAATGTCCGCTCGTCTGCCATTATTCACTTGTATAATAATTATAGTCAATTTATTTGTGTGTACAGTGGCCGTTAGCGGCTTGAACGCTAAATACTCTGGTGCCCCCCGCCCAAAAGTGTCTATTTTTAAACGCGTTCATTCCGTGTTTGAACTTCGTTTATCGGATAGTTATTAATTAATTTGTAGACGTTTTTATTTTGCGTTTTGGCACTCATGATTCCGTTGATTAAGAATTTATTCATTCAGTAGCACATCCCTAATTAATTTATTACAGCGAGACGATACAATTCAAACTTTTTTCTTCCATAATACTATGTCTCGCTCTCGATGCACGATATCATTAGTCGGAGTCGTAAAATATGGAACGATTTTTTTAATCTATGGCCTCCTAATGAATTTCCCTCCGTATTTCAAAATAACTTTTTCTACGAGACCTGTTTGTTACCTAGTCGCTCAACCTCTCTTTTCCAGAGTAAGTAGTAGGGGCAGAAGGATAAGACAAGGACATGACTAATAGTCCAGTTATTGAAGGATCGGAAAAGTGGGAGTGAATTTTTAGACATCAGAAAAACCCATGCCTTTGAACAGAAATCGATCGAAAAAATGCTGTTCGTACTGGGGCTCGAACTCGTGAGATCCGGCTCGGAAGCCAACAACCCTTTTTTCTTTAGCTCTTCCGAGATTTGCAATTTTGAAAGAGCCAGGAATTTTATGGTATTAGTGCTATCACAATCCCGGGATCCCGGGATTGGAGGCCCTAGTGAAAAGGGATTATATCCCACTGATCTTAATAAATAAAAGTCGGAATTCGTCCAAATTTATATTTAATTTTTTGGATTACCACAAACTTCCTCGTGGCTAAGCGAAACTTTTACCGCTAGTCGTCGACATATTCTACTATATCCTCTGTTTTTTTTTTACATTGATAACAATATTTATAAGACGTGTAGAAAAAGTTTTGCTTTATAAATCCCGGAATCAAATAGCCGAACCGGTATTGCATTCCCTGGTCACTGGTTACTTCTGAGTAGGGAATCCAATCCCGAGCCAAAATGTTGATCCCGGGATTTCGGGATTAGAATTTTTCAATCCCGGGATCCTGGGACTGGTCCCGAAATAATTTTCATTAAAATACCTAATAAAGAGTTCTAAAATTGACGTGTACATACAATCTTAATAATTTTATTGGAGTAAATAGATGTAATTTAAATATTATTTTTAAATATACCCGATGTACCAAAGCATCAATTGTTTTGCAATTTAGTCTAAAGTTTCGGTTTACAGTTGAAAATTGATATTAATGAACAATAGAAAAATAAATCTCGCAAAACAAACACGTGCAATTGATATCTATCTGATAACATTCATGAAAGTCAAAACACTGATATATTTAAATGTGAAGCTTTAAAATAACGAACAATAAAAACAGTAATCACTGTTGTCAAATGCATTAAAATACAGTTCACTAAAATACGTTGAAGAAATTCAATAGGCATCAAATTACCTTATCTTTTGCGATAACTCTTGTAGTAAATCTAATCGCAAAGAATTTAAATTGGGCATCGTTTATTGCATATGCGTGAAATGCCGACTTGAAAACCATCACGTTTCTGTATTAAAACCAATCCCGAAAAAATCGGGATCATGCCTTCTAATCCCGGGATTGAAATTTATCGAAAACTGTACGGGATCCCGAATCCCGGGATTGGATTCCCTACTTCTGAGTGTGTACCGTCAGTTGGTCGTGATTTGCATCCGTCCTCTTATTATCCGAATGCACCTTGTCGCCGCACTTGCATATTAATATGCACCAGTTACTGTAATTCAGCTCGCTCGGTTCATAGAGAAATCGAAATCTCCAACTCGATCATTTGGTTCTGTTTGGCACTTTCGATCTCTCTATTTTTTAAATTTTGAATGTATCGCTGACTCGCTGCAAATTACTATTTGGATTATTTTAAATCAGTGATTTCTCGACTTGCGTACATAATTTGTGCCTGATTTGCATTTCTACGAAACAGATAATGAAAATACATAGTGTATCCCTCTTTGGATGGGACGGATATAGGTTGCCAACAACATTGTCCCGATGCTGACCCGTTGAAAAATATTTTTGATTTACAAGAAAGAGTGGGGGGCAGATATTGCTAAAAAACGTTTATAAAACAAAGAGAACTTGAATACTTAAAAAAAACAATTATACTAATTCAGACTTTTATTTAATAAGATCAGGAACGGTTTCGCTCATGACGAGCATTATAAACTGATATGAGAATACAATATTACAGTGTTATTTATACAATGATGTTATGAGTATTTTGATAACATTGCCAATTTTTATTCATCCCGCATCGACCACTTGGATTCGTCAAACTGGTCACAGGTTCACCAACGCTGCCCTACTTTGTACGGTATATAAATCTGAATAGGTACGAATTATTAATCAGTGTTTGTATTTATAATGTACGTAAAACAAATATGGGGGAAATAAACATTTTCCCCGGCACATGTGAGATATTATGTTTCTGGCCGAGGGCCAAATTGGCCGGAGCCCATGTATCGATTTTTCCGTCCTGCTGCAGCAAGAGTTGCGGCTCTCTAGAAACTGATTTATTATCACGCGATGAACTTTTTTCCGCTCGACGACGTTTTCACGGTCAATTTTGATCCGAGCGGCGGTGATATATGAAAGTTGACACTGTCGGGTGGTATGGAGATACGTTAGCTGACAAAATTGTCTATTTATTTTTTGCTCTCATGTTTTGAATAATATGTTTCAAAATATCTTTTCGAGAATAAAATAAAAATGTGATTATTGGTTTTGGTTGAGACGAGAATTTTTACTGGAAAAAATAGAAAGTGACTGCTTGAACACGCCACCGCCTACATCTTTATCTGTAACAGATACATTTTTATTACAATATATATAATAAGGTTTTTCTTACATTTAGAGTGTTCACTGTCAATATTCGGTGGAAAAGCATTATATTAATAAAAACAAAATATTCCTTTGTATTTTATTCCACTTTATTTAGGTCAGGTTTCGCTCATTGCGAGCATTGTTAACTGAAGTTGTGAACAATTTCATCTCAATTTCTAAAGCCAAGAAATTTGCGGATTTACCAAAATTACCAGCGTGGGCTTTTCCCAATCTCAAGAATTTACGGATTTGCCCAAATTAGCAGCATGGCACCTTTTTTTTAGGTCTTCCAGGAATTTTAAAATCTAAAATATCGGGGATTTACAGAATTACAGAATTGACCAAAAGGCCGCAAGTTCCCCACGCCTGACATGGACCCACATGGGAAATTGCAGTTTTGCATTGTTCTAATTATTATGCATACGCCCTGCCAAGAATATTTGCCAAAATCGTTCGCATTTTCACGGTCGCCTTATCGCTCGCTTGTAAGCCGAAATCGCAAGTTCTAAGTTCTAGGTCACGGCGATGCCATTAGATATCGCAATACAATAAAACAATGACTGCAGCAGAGACGCCCCGGCGATAAGCCGCGTGCCAAATCTGTCCCGTTGAACGATTTTTAATGTAATTATTTATTTGTACATACATTCAACTCTTTTTTTACATGGTGGGTCCGATTAGGGCATCCAATACCGGGATTCGGGATCCCGTTCAATTTTCTGATCCCGGGATTGACCTGGCCGCGATCGAGAAATTTTGAGCAAATCCCGAGAATTGACACGAAATTGGCAAATTCAAGATTTCAAATTCCTCGATGAGCTAAAAAAAAAAACTAGGTTCTGTGAGAATCGGGGAAAAAGTATACCAAATCGAGGATTTCAATTTTTTCGGTGAGCTAAAAAAAACGAGTTTCTGTGAGAATTGGGGAAAAAGTATACCAAATCGAGGATTTCAAATTCCTCGGTGAGCTAAAAAGGCTCCGGGATTGGATACCCTAGATACGATCCATAAAAATCCGAATAAAAAAGTGATAGTTGACTAATTGAAGACTGGTTCCTTGTATTATTTGAAAAAAAAACAACGTCGTGGTATGGAAAATCGTGTAAAAAATATATCAATGACGACCGAATAAGTAAATTACACAAAATATTCGTAATACGTATTTTAATTGAGAAAAAAATAATACTAAGTATGTACTTACTTATCTCTATTTGATTATATACGTTGGTATTTATTAGAGACTGGAAATAAATCGCTTTCATCGCTATAAATATGTTTAAACTAGGGTATCCAATCCCGGAGCCATTTTCCAATCCCGGGATTGGGATTTACTCACCCAGATTATCACAGAACCTCGTTTTTTTTTAGCTCACCGAAGAATCTGAAATTCTCGATTTGCCAATTTCGTGTCAATTTTTAAGATTTGCTTAACACATATAGGTCCGCAGATTTGCATACTAAAAAATGCGCGGGAGCCGGCCGAATTTTGGGGAAATGGAACTTTTTTTGCGCTCACGTTTAAATTGCGATAACTATTTAACCGATTGATGTATATTTTTTTTTCTTTCAGAAAAGCGTTCGTATGGTTTTATACATATAAAAATATGATAAAATCAGTGTTTCTCAACCGAGGGTTTCATATAAAGAGTCTTAACAACTTAAAAATAAAGTTATTTAGTAAGAAATGGCTATAAAGAGTTGCAATAATATACACTAATTTAAAATAAAGTTACTGGTTACTAACCCCCCCCCCCATCTCCTTCTTCTCAGCAACAACTATTTTAGTTTTTTTGAGATATTGTAAAACCGAAAATAAACATCTGTTCTATATTGCAAGGTTTTATTCGCAACTCTCAGATATTTTTAAATAATTCTTGTTATATTTCAATTATTTAAATATTTTAAATCTTTGAGAATCGTTTGTTTTTGTTAGAATGGTGCAGGTATATGCTATTAATGAATGGTGGCCATTCATATGTGTAATAATTATGAAGCATTAGGGTCACATTTTTTTCACAGGAGAGCCATAAACTTTACAGAAAAAATAGCTCCTTGTCAACAGCGTCTCGAAAAGGGCATTAAGAATTACATAATTTATTGCTATTGGCAAGCCAAACATATATTGAGTAAAAGCGGTGCTTTGTTCGAAGTAAAATAATGATTTCATTTCTTTGAATTTAGGGTTGACTTTCCAATAAGAATTAGTTGCAAAATGTCTACAAAAGAAAAAAAGGATACAGATCTAAAATGAATCTGAGACAATGAATCTGTGTTATATAATTATTGTCATGACTAATTTCACTTTCGTAAAAATCCCATAGAACAAACACTTATTTTTTTTTAAAGAATTGTGAAGCGGTCAAAGAAGCAATAAATAAACTTATCCGAAAATTGAACCCATATTTTTATACGTAAACGAAGCAAAAGATCTAACAAAAAAAGATGCATTTTTCCATGAAAATAATATTACACCAAACGTTAAACGTTATACAAAAAATATTATTTACTAGGTGATACTGTGGAATTACTTCTATATTTACGATTAAAAAAAAATATATTTTTAATATATTTGTTTGACATTATCAATTTCAATATCACTGGCAACCTTGATGTTAAATTTGAAGAAAAAAAATCATCACACAAAGTACCTTTTTTTTGTGTAAACTTACACTCGGCAAAACGAACAGATATGTTCGCGCGGACTCCTGCGCACTGAAAGTGAGATGCACACATATGTTCGCCCGGACTCCTGAGTGTTAAAATTTCTTAAACCCGAAATCCCGGGATTTCGGGATCAAAAAATTGAACGGGATCCCGGGATTGGATGCCCTAGTTTAAACGTCTAATATCTAACATCTAATGATATCTTTTGTTTGTTATTACTGTCTTGTGTTGTTGAATTTCTTGCTATGGGGAAATCGATTATCCGCTTCTGTGTTTCCTGTCTAGGAATCGTGTAAAAATACAGTATTTGTTATTTTAGCTCACCCACGTCCACGCGGAATATAGTTCTACCTCTCCCAAGAAGCTTCCCTAAATGTAGGCTGGTTATACACCCAGGAAGAACAAAAAATTCATGAACACGATTCTTCAAAAAATTATCAGGCAAATTTTGTTTGATATTCTCAAAAATGGCGGGTTTCTCTTTTTTCCTCGTATATGAGAAATTCAGTTATTTAAAGTCACACCCTTAAATAGAGAAGTCTCAAAAGTTTCGAACTTCTGAATGAATTATTTTGCGCCTGTATTAGAAAACCTGTTGACAGTTAGGTCAATTTACACACTTTCCGATTGTTCGCGAACCCTATAGGCGTAACGTTTTGTGGACAGTTATTAAAATCTCTTTCCACAAGTCTTGTTGAAATTCCTTGTCGTACGCGAGGTCTTTAAGTTGAGTAATCGGTTTTTATGTGTTCTTCATCAGTGCCATGTTTCGTTACTCGATAGTATCACTGGTTGAATGCAAACAACACATAAAAATCATTTGATTTTCACCGGGTACAGCTATGTTACTCGTCCCAGGCAGTCCGCATTGAACTCTATAATACTGGGCAATGCTAACAAGCTGGTCAGCATCGGTTTCCGATCCTCGTAAAAATCAACGCCTCCGTGGTTATTTTAAAAAACTTATTCATGCTTTTTTTTGCGAAACTGCGTCCGCAATGCGAACTTATAAAAGTAATGAGTATTCATAATATTTACATAAAATTTACAGAACTATTTTGGCACTCGTCGAAAGCAATACTATTTGCGATTGCCAGCGGCGCTCGAACTTTGATCTTGTTAGGCGGATGTTGAGTTAGATACAAACGCTATTTAGATTTTTTTCTTCACGCTGGATAATAGTGAATGCAAAAAAGTGTAATAAGATACAATGAACACAAAAGATAGGTGCCAAAACATTGGGCCGTTGCAATTTTGAACCAGTATAAAACGACTGCAAATAGAGACTCGGATTTTTTAATTGAATGATCAGGATGATATACGGGATCAAAATTATTTAGCAGTAATTAAAATAGTTTTTTTTTCAATTATCAAAAGTAATAACCGAATAAATATAAGTAAATACCGGGTCACATGGCGCAGGCGCGGTTCGACTCCCATGACGAACAGCAATTTTTCGATCGATTTCTGTTCGAAGGCATAGGTGTTTGTAATGTATACAAATTCCCTCCTGCCCTTTCCCATACATTAACCACTTCCCCGGCGAATTATTTTTGCAAAAATGTTCCAAAAAAAACTATTTTTATTTTCTTTAAATTTGAAGCATATAAATATTATTTTTTTTAACCCTTCAAAATCTATTTTTTTTATTAAATATTTTCCTTCTGATTTTTTATATAAATTTTATACGAATTCCACAAACCTAATTCATATAAATTGAATATCGTGAAATTGTATGAAACACGTATTTGCGTGAACGCCGAAAATCGAACAACGATTTTAAAATGCTTATATGGGCTCGCTTCGGTTATCACACGCATTTGCGTGAGCGCCGAAATTGGAACATTTATTTTTTACACGTATTCGTGTGAACGCCGGGGAAGTGGTTAATAACTGGGTATAGCGAGAGCGATTAGTTAACCACTAATACTGTCTTAAAAAACCTTATCTTTCTATTCCTACTACTGTCTTTGAAAAAAAGAGGTTGAGTGACTGAACTGAGTAACAAACAGTTTTCGTATAAAGGCTTTTGTTGAGAATCCTCCATTAGAAGGACATGTGCTCCACATTGGGAGAGAACATGGATAAAAACAAATCATAAGTAATAAAATCTAATACAGAATGATTAATCCCTTATGAACGTTCACGTATCTTGGGTTTTCACAGCAATTGTTGTTGTCATGATATTTCTTAACTAGGCCGTGTTGTGCGGTAGTCATCCGACGTTTCGAAATCATTACAGGTGTCACCTTGAAAAAACATTCTGAATATCCACCCACCACAATGCAGTATCTCCTCGAGAAAAGAATCATACAAATAATCACGTAATTTACTTGAGAGAATACTCAAGTTTGCTTAATTTCTTTACTCTATAATTCACACGAGTGTCTGTAAATTCATTTCGCGTACTAAGTCCGATTGTTGATAATACCATCTGATTGGATAAGTCATAAATAATTTTGTATGAATGACTATGTTCAAATATTGTATTTTTCCGTCGGTTAAAATTTTAAAAAAATCTTACGCGCCTAGCCACGCGTGTTCACTGAATTTGATGTTCGACTATTTTTGTTTACTAGCTGATTTTTTTTTAACAATGAATTGATTCGGAATTTACTTTGTAGAATTCCAATATAATTGGGGGTCAACGATAGTTATTTATTTAGTTTTAATAAAGTTGACAAATATTATCCATAGTTAAACATATCCATTCTTACTGATGTTTGCTCGTTTCAATATAAAAACCGTTTTTTTTTCGTCCAAGACCATTGCAAATTTATACCATTTGGACTGATAGAGCTTGTTTTGTATGTATGATTTGTTTTTATTCATTTGCACAATTATCGGAGAGGGCAATAAAATCTATAAGACGAGGGGTAAGAAAGAGTTAAGGAAGTTACTAATTAGTTCTTTCGATGGATTCGGCGGTAAATTTGTGGAAGTTCATTTTAATATAAAATAACTTAGATTATTCCACGTATTGTGCTACAAACTGTGACACGTGTTTCGCCTTTCAGAGGCAACCTCGGACAATCTTACTTTCACAAATGCTTGTTTAAATACGAATGATTTCATAATGATGTTTGTTTTCATCCACGTTTGAGAATCCCTGACTGCGGACAAATAGCAGCTGTTAAATTTAAAATTTGATCAGTTTGCCGATAAAGGTCTCATAGCAGAGCGCTTTCGGTACTCTCGTTACGACATCGTCTTCGAACATTTCCCACTCGTTTTAAATCACCTTCATTTTAATAATATTTCTATTACATAATTTTCCATTGTATTCTAAGACCGCCATAGAAAAAGAGGGGTTGCTTCTATGGACAGCACCGGTGGCTGCCATACTGCAACCAACGACTATCAAATTTGAATCGTTCAAATTATGTACATTCACACAAGTTTTGTTACTAACGACCCGGGTTACGCTTTTCGGCATCTTCAGGCGTTCAAGTGCACGGATGAATTGGAACTGTCAATTTAACGCCTGAACTATTATTAATTCTCAGAGCACACTTTCAAAATTTCATCCGTCAACGAGGTCCAGTTGTAAACCGAATCACAGAAATTCGAATCTCAGTGATCTTATATCAACACGAATTTATAAAATATACGCGCGTCGGGCAGAATATGTTTTTTTTTTGTTGTTGCTATAAATTGCTTACTAACCGAGCCGCAAAACCGCCCTTACGATTGTGGCATTAAATATGTTATATGGTTAATATGTCTGCGTCGAATGCGCCATAAAACGAGGGGTTTATAGCTTAGTCAACAGTCTGGTAGCACAGATAAAATTGCTGATTACTGAATGAAAACACAGTGTACGATACGTGGTTGTCAACGTGAGTTGTTACGTTTTTATTTAACACGAACTCTATGATCGCAACGAGCCGACGTACAGCCTTTCTACGAATTCGTCGTGGAGGAGTCACTCGTTTGCTACTACTTACCTACGTAAATATTTGTACCGTCAAGAATCACTTGCTTTCCCACTCAAAAACTGCTTTTTCAATAATTGCAGTTAATGCGAGAAAACAATTGACTCTGTTAGAAATCTATTAGATTGGTTTCGCTATGCTTTGGCTCGTGATTAGGGCATCCAATCCCGGGGGATTGTCTTAATGCCGATCCCGGTAGTTCAAAATTCACTATGGCATGCTAAAAAATCAAATTCAACTTAAATTCTTTCCGATTTATTACCGTATATTTTAATTTAAAAAAAATACAATATTCCTTTGTTTCCTTACATTATTATTTTAAAAGAAGTAGAAGGGAATATTATGTTTGTTTTTTAATATAATATAATGCCTTTCCACCAAGTATTACCCTTCAGTGAATACCCTAAAAGTATATTTTAATAGTAAAAACAATTTGCGACCATGCACTTAAGTTTATTTCAGGGCTGTAGAGTCGCATGAAAAAAAGACGACTCAGACTCCAGCTTTAAAATAATTGACGACTCCGAATCGGACACCAGCTTTAAAATAATTAATGACTCCGAGGAAATTTTTCAATAATTTCATTTTAACTTATATATATATGTATACCATCAGATCATATTTAGTCAGCCAAGCATGAAATGTTAACAATTTTGACTATTTTGTTTAAATACACCATCATTAAAAAAAAATCGAGCCGCTCATGTTTCACGACTCCGACTCAGGCCAAATACCGTGACTCCGCGACTGCGACTCCGATTCCACAGCCCTGGTTCATTTATATACATATGTTCACATATGTTCATAATTCAATACAAGAATTCTTTCAATTTTCATTCGAAAACCTTGGCACAGGTGTCTTTGATATCTCTTCTACTCGAATTGATCTCGAGGAACTGTGGCTTAGGAACAAAATATATGTCGCCCTGGTCGTTGGCTGTAATATCAGTTTTTATTTTTTTTTGTAATAAAATTAGTGATAAGTAAAAAAAAAATGCTATGTGATCGATCACGGTGATAATGCTCGTCATGAGCGAAACCGGTCTTAATTATAATAAATAAAAATGATATTGGTAAAAATGAGTATTTTTTTTATTGCTCACTTTTTAATTTGAAATATTGATTCTGTCTTCAAATATTTCTTTTTTTTTTTTTGGATATCAAATTTATGGAGCTTTAAGTACCAGGACGCGTTAGCGTCAAAGTTCTTCTAGTCGCCTTCATCGATAAAGTTTTTGAAGAATTGTAAATTGTATCCCCTTACCATCGTTTGCAGACGGAAAGGCGTGATCCCTACAGAGATGAGAAGTTCACGGGAACTCCATATGCATTATTTTGCAAATCACATTCTATATGCTTCCCCATACTACATCCGTACATGTACACACACATACGCATACATACACACACACATACAGTACACAAAAAAGTTAAATAAAGAGAGTCATTTTCGTGATGCTAATATCGTTCTAAAAGTGCTAATTTTAGACGACATAAGATCTATGGAGGGTCGTCGAGCAGAACTGCTCTCGGTCTAAAACGATTCTCAGGCAGTGTCTCGTCATAGTTGTGGAGATATCGTTGGGTTAAAATGTTTTCCTACTTCGCTGTGAAACTTTTGAGGTATCTCACGAACGAACTCGCGGATGGTAGGTATTTTCAAGTCTCTGTGAAGCAGCGTATTACGCACGTACCACGGGGCGTTACATATCTGTCTCAGTGATTTATTTTGGACAATCTGGAGAGTCTTCATATGTTTACGGTGAGCGTACGTCCATATTGGAGCAGCGTACACCATGATTGGTCGAGTAATTGCTGTGTAGAGGAGCAGCTTGCTTTTGAGAGTAAGTTTGCTCCTCGCGTTAAGCATAAAATACAACATTGCCTTTGTAGCATTAGCTTGACGTTTTTTAATCTGCGGCGTGTTCATTAAATTTAAGTCGATTATCTAGTGTGAGTCCAAGATACTTAACCGAATTGGACAACTTGATCTCTGCGTTGTGCATGCGTATGCAAGCAAAATTAGGTTTTCTGATAAAACCCTTGGAAAAACATTACTGCCGCGCTCTTTTCGGTATTAATTTTGATTCGCCATTTGTCGCACCAGTCTGCAAATGTATCAGCAGCTGATTGAACTTGGGTGACAGCGCTTTGTCGATTTCGAGATTTAGCTAAAATAGCCGTATCATCTGAATATTGTGCTATAATTGCGTCTTTTTCTCCGCCGGAAGGAATGTCATAGGTGTATATATTGTATAATATGGGTCCCAAAACAGAGCCTTGTGGAACTCCCGCCCGAGTTGACGTTGGTGAGGATCGAATTCCATCCATTTTAACGTTGAAACATCTGCCTGTCATGAATGAATTGAGAATTTTTACCAGTGGTGATCCTATGCCAGCCTTCGACATTTTGAATACAAGCCCTTCAGTCCATACTCTGTCGAAGGCTTTTGCGATATCTAAAAAGAGGCCAGCCGTGACTTCTTTAAGAATGAATCCACTTGTGATAAACTCCGTTACTCGGAGGAGTTGGTGGTTTGTCGAATGGCTACCACGAAAGCCGTGCTGAGTGTCTGGGATGATTTTTTCACCGTAACAACTTCTTGTAACCTAATCTTAATTGCATGCTCTAAGACTTTGCTCATTGCGGGGAGCAGACTTATTGGCCGATGATTTACTGGAAGAGTATGATCTTTTCCAGGTTTTGGAATGAGAATAATATCAGCTTCTTTCCATCGTGCCGGAAAATATTGTAATCTCAAGCACGCATTGATGATGTTTACCAGCGAATTAATGCCCTTTTCCGGGAGCTGCTTGAGAGCCTTGTTACCAATTTTGTCATTGCCCAACGCTTTCCTGTCAGGTAGATTTTTGATGAGACTTTCCACCTCGGCAAATGAGGTGGGATAGATAATTTCGCCATCTGCATCTTGAGATTGATCTAGAATTAACTTTGCAGCGATTTCTATATCAAACGCGTTTTTATTCATGACTAAGTTGCTTGGGTCAATTGTGTTAGGTGTAAACTGGCTTTCAAGGCTGTCTGCAAACTCTTCAACTTTATCACTGATGGTGAAAACAGGTCCCTTTGGTCCGTAAAGTGGCATCAGGGGGTGTTTTTCTGCGCGGAGGGCTTTGGAGAGGGCCCAGTATGGGTCACTTCCTTTAACAAGATCACTTAATCTCGTCAAAAGTTTTTTCGCGGTAAGCTTTCATAGCGAGTCGGATTTCAGCAGACAGACGGTTAACGCGCTGCTTAACTAAGGGGTTACAGAATTTTTTCCATTCTTTTCTTGCAAGCCGTCTGTCATTAATAAGGATTTTAATGTCTATCGGCAGAGATTTCAAATATTTCTAATCACTGTGTGAATCATATTACGATCGACCGTAAATGGGGCTTCACGAGCGGACGACAAAGGCTTCTATTATTATAACCATCACTGGTTTATATTACAGTTTTATGGCGTGCCTTAGCTTCCTGATACAATGTAATGTATTGTCCTTTTGCAGTAAAAATATAAACGAATATGATAGTGCAGCAGATATTAAAAGTCAAACATGACGGATGTTTTTAACGCTGAAAATACACATTAATCTTCTACCGCCTCGGTAATGTGTCTGCGATTCGTATTATATTGAGCTGCTACAATTACACGACTGATTGACGCTTTTTAACTTTTCCGTTTCTAAGCTCAAGAAATGCGACCCCAATACCAACATTTTCATAAATATCTATTTTAATATGGGTGATACAATGTTTATAATTAAGGTATTCTTATATCATAGTTTTTTGGACCTTTTGTAGTTTATATAAATACGCGATAACGCTTATCAGCTGATTAGCGCCCGCGATAACGATTGTTCGTATGATAATTTGGAACGCTGAGACACTCTTCAGTAGTCAATTCATATGTGTGCTGACATGACGTCTTTTTTACGCGCAACTTAAAATATGATTATTTATTAAAAAAACCACAGATTTTTATAAAAAAAAATATGAGGAAAGATGCAGAGAGATATTTTAAAGCCCGTAGACTATTTTTTTTTTTGAAATTCATAAGAATAAGGCCAATAATGAGGAAACCACTGGGGTCAAAAAAGACCCCCATCGCCTGCTAAGTATTTTTCTAGTCTCCGAGCCGCGAGAGTTAATTAAACAAACTCTCATTGAAAGCAACCAGTCTTTGTAAACCGCTGACGTTGATAAATGTACCTAGTACAGGCTCGGCCAACACTGGCGAATCCGAAAATCGAAGCCGTTTCTCTTCCATACGGATATATGTATATATATGTATATACTTTTATCTTGAGTATTTAAAAAAAATATTCTGCATATATTATGTAACTACCGAGACCATTGTAGAAACTATTAAAAGTCAGTTTCCAATCAATACAATTAAAAGAACGATTATTTAGCTTGTTTGTCGTACTTTCTATAAACGCTGGCACCTCATTTAGATAGACACCTCACTTGATGAAAAATTAATTGTCGCCCGCTGTGGTCTAGTTGGTTAGAGCTTGCTCTACCGCCCATGTGGGTCTGGGTTCGATTCCCGGTAAGGTCAATTTTAGATCTTTCAATTTGAGGCCTAACACATGGGTGTTTCTTTGTGATGTCAATTTACCTTGAGTTTATCTCAAGTGACTTACATTACTAAACAATCTCATCGAGTTTTTTCTCGTATGATCTTTCAACTTAAAAAATATTTGGCGCATTGGCATTAACTGTAATGCCAAATATATTTTTTAAATAAATTGTAATATTTTAAAATATCGTATTTTCAAACATCGTCTAAAATAGATTAAAAGTTAAATTGTCTATGTCATAGTTTCTCAAACTTTTTGGGCCCATGGCCCCTTTTGAGTAGCCCCCATACCCATACTAATAAGTTTTTCGATACTCGGGAATTGAAAGATTCCTAAATAATTTTCAATTCTGCTCACGAACATTTTGCTCGCTGGCAGATTTCAAAACAGAATTCTCAAAATGGAAAAACGCGTGATCTTTTTTTAGCTTTTTCCTGAGTTAAAAAATGTTTTGACGCAGCCCGATTTTCAAAACCTGGAAGTTTATGAATATTTGCCCGTGGCCCCCCCAAAACTGTGCTGTGGCTGCCCTAAAATTTTTTTTTTATTAAACCGTATTTTAAACGCATTTGTACCACAAAATAGGACTTCGTAAAGTATATGAACACTGAATGTCAACTGTTATATAAACCTCTTACGAATACTGTTAAAAGGTTAAATTAATATGTCGGTATATTCCTAAATCGCATATTGTCAGCGGATGACTGCGAATGGGAAAAAAATGTAAAAACCCCTTGCGAAAACTGATAATTTTTTTGTCGGGAATTGTTCGCAGTGGGATTTTAACCGCTAACGTTGTCTCTTCCTGATTGCATTATACTTTATTATTTCGTATAAATTTAATTTGCAAAAAAAAACATAGTTTTTTTCTCCTTTAAAGAATTAAATTAACTATTTTCATAGATGCAGCTTTCTCATATTTATATAATGATCTGAAGTTGTTGATCTTGGTATAAGATTTGACTCCTCTTTCACCTTTCATTCACATATAACTTCTATTGCACTGCGTGCAAGCAAACTTCTTGGGTTTATTGTTAGACAAAGCAAACCATTTGAAAACCCAACTGTGTTTCGGACGCTTTATGTTTCTTTGGTCTTAACTAAGCTTGAATATCGACTGTGGAAAGGAAAAAGGACGTAACCCTCAATTTTCCAAAACAGCTTGTTTTCGATAATCACAATGTATACAACTTGACACACATTCTATCAAAAGTATGGAGACTGAAAATGTCGAACAAGTATCTAAATTTACCTTTTAAGTTTGAAAAAGATGACCTTGTAAAAAATTAAAACCAAGAAAAAACATTGAAATAAAGGTTTTTTCGAGACAATTTCTTTAATTAATATTAAGTTATGTCAATTAAACACCAATTTAGAAGTATCCGTGCACTTCAAGGTTGTGTATAATTCATTATTTGCATATGTCACAAAATCATCAAAACACGTTTTTAGCGCCTCCTGTAAAATTTGATATGTGTGGGTTACGTCCTTTTTCCTTTCCACAGTCGATATGGATCCATCATTTGGAGCCCATATGAAAGTTCATACACAAGCTGCAATTGGAGAGAATCCATAAGAAATTTCTAAGATATTATTATTTCAAAAAATTTTAATTCTTCCCCTTTGATAATTCCTTAAAGGAATACTACCCCACCAAATTTCTTTTAGGAATGTTATCATTTCACTCTCTTGAAGCTCGAAGATCGTTTTCAAGCTTAAAGCATTTTTCTCCTCTCCTTCGGGGCCGAGTTAATAATCCTGAAATTCTCAAGACTATTAATTTACATGCTCCCAATTTATTCTTACGTGGGCGAAACAATGAGCAAAAACTTTTATTACTAAAAACTTATACCTCGCTTAGGAGGTATGAGTCACCAGTTCCAAGGGCCGTTCGATTAATCAACGCATTGCTTAGAGAAGTGGACATTTTTAGTGATGGTATTTGTGAACTGTTTGATAATTTTTTCTATTGTATTTCTTGATTTTTTATGTTGAATTTGATGTACTGTGTATTTTTATTTTGTATTTTGTCTTATTATATTTTTCAAGTACATGGCGAATTGGCGTCAGCTGTTATGCCATGCACTGTAATTTTAATTTTTAACAATAAATAAATAATAGACAATCGCAACAGTCAGCAAGTTGGCTACCCCTGGTATAATACATTAGTGGGTAATTGCTGTGTGCGTACAGAAGTCTGAGCACGGAGAGATGAAAGTGAAACCTTTAACTGCGCGGACTGACATACAAAAATACACACGTGTACACGGCATAGTAATTCAACTGCCTACTTGCCGTTAACGTGTTATGCGCCTTTTTAACCTGTGCCCACTTCCTGGGTCAAGCACGGCCACGCCGGTCTCCGTAATTGGTCTGTAAAAACGCAGTAAAGTCGTTGGATTTGACAATACGATCCGCCAAGCAGTTTGCTTGTTCGTACAGGAGATCACACAGGACGTTTGTCGCGTGAAATGTTTTTTTTAATCACCACATCCGATTCAAATTTATTTAGGTCGCATTAACGTTCGCCTTCACCTATAATTTAGTCGATTTACCTTTACTACATAAGAAAACTGTTGTGTGATATGGCAGCGGAGATATTTTAGTCGGGTCCGTGGCGCAACGGTAAACATCGTCATCGTCTTCCGTGACGGATCTCACGGGTTCCAATCCCAGTGCGAACAGCATTTTTTCTCTTCGGAGGTATGGGTGTTTGTGATGTCTGAAAAAGTCCCGAACCTTTTATAGCAGAGTTATCCAAACTGTGAGCCGCGGCTGTTCTATTGGGGCGCCGTGAAATTTTTCCTTTACAAAATATTAAATATTATTATTTTATAAAAAGTAAGTACAAAGTTTCAGGACTTGGTTTCTCAGGAGATCCTGAATATATTTATGTTAATAATATACAATGAAAGTGAAAGTGGGCAAATCGGTAGATTCCTGGGAAAAACTATTAGTAACATAAGGTTTGCCATGAGATAACCAATGTTTTGAGAATGGGGCGCCGCAAAAAAAAACTGATATTTTAAGGGCGTCGGAAACCGAAAAAGTCTGGGAACCCCTGTATTATAGAATATACATATACTACAGACAGGCGCTATCGAATTTCCAGTGAAATATCTACCGTAAAATTTAAGTTCGTCTACATTATTATTTTAGGATATCAGCTTGTATTGCATCTCTTCAGTTATTAAATAAACTTTTGGGCTGTATTTTATTATTAGATAATCAGTATTTATTTTAAATGGTCAGTATTTATATAGATTTTTTAACCATGTCCGCTGCAAATGTGGAGCACATGAATTTCCAATTAATTCTAAAATAACACGAACGACGATTGAATGTCATGAGCGACAAAGAAAAAAAATGTTGCATTGTCTTCGATTTGCTTGTTTTATAAATCGTTTATTAAGAAGGATTTTCTAGATTCACATGAAAATGAAATATTCAGGCATATCATAAACATGTTTATAATTTTAACGGTATACAAAACATATTTTAGATTTTAAACAGAATTGCCTACACAAACATGCACACTTGGACACGAGCATGCGTTAGGTTTTAAATAAATGCAGTAAAGTGAAAGGAGGAGATTTTCTACACCTTACGGATGCCATGCTTTACAAATTATATCTTTGCTATAGACCTGAAAGAAATTATAGCGTATCACAGAGGCTCGAACCGTTTTCAAATCCATACATTATTATTTCAAATGCCGTCGAATTGAAAATCTCATTTAACCCTGTCTCAAAGCTCTTTTCTCGATAAAAATCCATTTATTTTCGTTCAAATGATCATCTATTATTTCCAAAAAACAAACATAACGTATTTTATTGTCCTACATAAAAAGTTTTAAAAAAGTGTTTATTTTTAACAGTTACCGAAATGAGTCTATAAAAAACTTTTTACTGATGATGGTATTACAACTGCTACTGATGATGCTATTCCAGCGCGAAATAGTCTTTTGACATCGCGCCCGCAACTTGAACTAAGTGTCTATCGATACTAGGGATTGCAATACCGGTATTACCGAATCCGGGGTTCCGGTATTCATGGCATTTTTTCGATATCGAAATACCGGTATTTTGATTTCGAAAATGAATCAAAACCGATTTTCGAATGTATAGAAATCATCACATATTTTCATAAAATTGTTTCCGACCAATTGATTTTCTTAAATCTGCCAAGAGTTGTATCAATTTTGACAGGCTCCAGAATTGATGACTCTTTTTAAAAGTGTTTTTAAAAAACAGTAAGTTATTGATTGAATTGGCATTTACTTGGAAGAACTCCATTATAATAGGGTAAAAATAGCAATGTATTTAGTTCTACAGTTTTTATAATATTAGTTAATAGCTATTTCGGCTTTGGCCGTCGTCAGAACTTCAGAAGTTACATTTTGCTCAGCTATATATACTGGCTCCGAAGATATACACAATACATCTTGCTATTCATTCTAACATCCTAATTCATATTACAATTGAAAAATCTCACATTGCTTATCGTTCTTCGAAACACTAAAGTCATATTTAATACATAAATGTAATACTTCAAACGTTTATGATTACGATGTATTTTTTTGAAATTCCGGTTCCTGTGGGGTGCATTCACATTGCGAAATTCTTCTTATTTCAACCATTCGCTAAATACCAATAATATCTAACTGATATGTTCAATTTGAATCGTTCAAACTTAATATTGAAATTCCACCAAGCACCTTCAGTCGAAATCCTAAATGGTAAGTTCAATGATACCACAAGAAACGAAATGAAAATATTACGCAAATTTGTCTGGGGTCACTTTGTACCCCGTCGTTCCTCGATCCTATTTTCGACATATTGATACTCAAGTGTTAATGACTGTATTTGATATGAAATATCGATTCTGGTTTACTTGCCCGGTATTAAAATCGCTGTTGGTAGTTTTTTTTTTTTTTAACTTTTTTCGTCATACCGGTCCGGTATTGATATGTTGATCCGGTATTGTTAACAATCCCTAATCGATACAATATCTCAATATGCATTAGGGGGCGGGCATTGGAATGTCAGCTATAATAACAACAATCACGCAACGACTAACTCATACGTGTTGAAGCAGTGTATGTACTAAGTTTTTGTTTTTATTAAAACTCTGAAATTACGCTCGAAATTCGGCAACTCCCGTCATCTCAGTGATTAGTTGACGTTTGTCATCTATTTCGCCGTGAGTCTGCGCTTTTTTTCATGAGACGTCTATTCAACAAAATAACACTAATATTTATTAATTCCACTTTCATTTTTAATTATCAGGCCCGCTTTCGCTCATGACGAGCATTTTCATCTGATGAACTTTAAAATTTTCGTGATGAGCGAAACCGGTCCCGATCATATTAAATAAAAGAAGACAGCTTATCGCCAGCTGCGGCCCAGTTGGTAAGAGCTACCTCTACCGATCGCACAGGTCTGGGCTCGTTTCCCGGTAAGATCGCAGTGGATTTGAGAACTATTCATTTCAAAGTTGTGATCGAAAACTGGGTGTTTGTGATGTCAATTCACATCGTTTCCTCTCCTCCCACTCTTCTGATCCTTTAATAACTGGGTGTTGCAATAGCGATTAGTCAACCACTGGTCCTGCTCTAGCCTTATCCTTCTCTTGTAATAGTTTGCATTGCTAAGCGGTCTTCAACTTTTTATTTATAGTTTATTTTTCTTGTATTTTGCTTCAATTCATTTGCTTAGTTGTAATACCAATTGTTTGTCATACTTTGTTTTTCTTACTTAACTTTTGTATAAATATCACTGTTTAATTGTATTTCTTATCAGTTGACAATGCTCACCATGAGCGAAACCAGTCCTGATCCAATAAATTTTATGTGGAGAAAAAGTACTATAAATGTTTTATTATTTTTATTATAATGCCATTCCACCAAGTATTGACAGTGAACACCTCAAAAGTTATCCTTCTCACTTTGAAAACCTCACTTTTAAAAAAAGTGGGGTTAAGTGACTTAGTAACAAACAACTATCGTAAAAAAAACTTCTGTTGAGACACCTCCATTAGGATGCCATATGCTCCACATTGGGAGCGGACACGGATAAAAAAAGTACAAACGAGTGTTTTTTTTAATGTCAGATTTAATCTGTTATAAGGTTTTTTATTGATGGATAGTAAACATTTTATCTAATACTGTTTCCTTTTTTTTCTGGACGCAGGAAGGTTAGATACAATTTTTAAACCATGTCCGCTCCCAATGTGGAGCATATGGACTCCTAATGGAGTTTATCTCAACAGAAGTGTTTCTACGAGAACTGCTTGTTACTCAGTTGCTCAACCTCTTTTTTTCCAAAGAGATTAGGGATAGATGGAAAGGGCTAAGACAGGATTAGTGGTAAGCTAATCGCTCTCGATACGCCCCGTTCATGATAGGATGGGTGAGCGGGGGGAATTCAAGACATCGCATACATCCATGCCTCTGAACAGAAATTCAAAAATCGATTGAAAAATCAATTTATAAAACTGTCCGTACCGGGATTTGAACCCGGGCCCTCCGTAGCCGAAGCCAACAACGTTGACCACTCAACCACACAGGCGGCAAACAATAGTAAAACTAATAAGTAATTAAATACTTACTACAAAATCAAATACTTGTGTAAAAAATGTGCGTTTTGCCATGTGCCAAAGAATAGAAATGGCACATGACAGACTTCATTTTAAAAATAATTTTGTAGTGAGCATACCGCATGACATCTTACGAAATATTTTGTCCGTCGCTCTTAATTTTCATTTCACGTATGTTTACGTTTTGATCATATTTGACAGGTAAATATGGTCACTCTAAAAATACGTCAAGCCGTATCGCTAACAAATCAAAACGTCGGTAAATTGTCCGCGGGACGCCACTTGCCCGCCACTGGTGTATCCAATTATTTATTATACTGCACCGCTTTGATTCGAGTCTGAATCATCTCGGCAAGAGAGAGTGATTCTTACTTCCTACTAAAGACACTTAGAGCTAGATTAACCTGATTTTAGTTTAACCTGATTTGGTTAGCGCGTGCATGTGAAACGTTGCAATTACTGCTCATATAAGAATACATTTGCAATGCTGCATCAATGCAGTTTTTAATTGAATTAATCCCATGTTGTCAATGCCGAACACTTATAAATGTAAAAAATATACTTATAAAATATATAAAATTGTTTTTTTTTTTCAAAATGCTGTCTGGTATTCGTCATGATATTGTTTGTTGTTGACTACACTGTAAAATGTCATTTTTTGAAACAAGTCCTGACCTTTGAGAGGAATTGGAGGCTTGAGAGAATTGAAAAGAATTTACATATTACAGGACAAATTCTTATCAATGCAAATTGTTTTTCACACATTTCTGTTTTAATTTGTTTTATATAAATAGCACTGCTAAATTATATATATATTAGTAGATAATGCTAGCCATGAACGAAACCGGTCCTGATCTTTTTTTAAATATAAATAGAAATAAGTACAAAGGAATATCGTGTTTTTCTTAACCTTTAAACGCCCGGCGGTCCTGTACGGGACCAGTGATTATGGTACATTTCGCTATCAAATTACACTGATTTATGATAATAGTATTCAAAATATGAATATTAGCTTACATAAATGATGACTTTGAGATACCGATCAATAATTTTATTTTCAGTTTAGATACATATTTCTGTCATATTTAGTAATATAAACATCTGCATTACAAGATCATCGACTCTTGAAATATGCGTTGTGTTAGGCGGACCGTAATAAATCAGCTTTATCCACACCATACAACATATTTTAATGGGGATACAGTTTTTTTCCATACCGAAAAAATTCTTTATTTTTTGTTATTTTATGGTTTAATTTTTGCAAGTTTTGTCTATTTTTTATCGTTTTAATTCTTTAACTTAAATGTATAATATGATAAAATGTGAAAAATTGTAAATAAAGCTTACATTCATTATAAACAATCTTTTATTTTGCTGATGCTTTTTATTTTACCCAAATAGGCTGACACTAGAGGTATAATTATTTTTATAAAAGCTACGCGTCGCGCAAATATTTCGCAAACAGTTCACGGGCGTTTAATATCATATGTGAGTTTCAACAAAGCTACCGCTATCTTTGTTTATGAAGGTAAAACTTGTATATCGGAGACGCGTCATTCAGTGTGAGTACGGAAGTCTTACCTGTGCAAGTAAACAATTAATAAGTTCCACATAATTAGCCTGCTGATGAATCACGTCGCTTTGCGATATGCAACCGCGGCGGGTATTGTCTGTGATCCCGTTGTACCGTGTCACATTTGTTTGCATCCGTTGCAGTTTTACTGCTTCCTAGGGCTCCGCACTTTTTGGTAAACGATTAGTCAGCGATGCTTCCTTTTATAGCTACGATTGCACTTATCTATCTAGAAAATATTCACTACTAGCTGACCCGACGAACTTCGTACCGCCTCAGAATCAATAAATGTTGTAATAAAAATAATAAAACATTTTTAGTACTTTTCCCACTAAATAAAATTTATTTGATCAGGACTGGTTTCGCTCATCGCGAGCATTATCAACTGAGTTATTATCATCTGAGCATTATCATCAGTTAATAATGCTCGCGATGAGCGAAACCGGTCCTGATCAAATAAATTTTATGTGGAAAAGGTACTAAAAATGTTTTATTATTTTTATTATATTGCCATTCCACCAAGTATTGACAGTGAACACCTTAAAAGTGAATAAATGTTCTGTTAACTTGATAACTTGAAGCATGATGACTACCGAGTCAACCTTCAGTTGTAAATTGCGCGATGGCAAGCCAGGCAGATCCAATAAGTTTAAAAATTAAGTTGGATAGTTGGTTGCTTCGTCTTCGTTTGTTACACGATCGATAGATTTAAAGGAATGCAGTGGACCAACGATTTGATTTTGAATTGTGAAGTTTAAATGATCCACATCTTTGTTCTTTGCCGCAAGAATTGCTCGTTCATTCAACCAATTGTGATTTTTGTGATTAGATGTTCGGGAACATTTTGTTGAATGAAGTGAAATTGCAAAAATTCGGCGGAAACAAAATCAATCCGTTCGATTCGTCGACAGGAACACCCCCGTTACCGATAGTCAGCAATTGCTTCGGCAGATAGATCGTTTAGCAATGCAACTCGCATGTTTGTCGTCAGCTGAAGATTCTTTACATAGCGCCAGAGTCGTGATTTGAGGTAAGCGTTTATTTCATCGGCAGCGGTTGATCTATCTACGTGGCTGCTATTCCAGAAGAAGAAACTGCTACAGCAATTTTTTTATCTCGCATGAACAGTGGCCATAATCAATGACATGAAGAATGTCTTCCCAGCTCCACCGGGCGCATCGAGGAAAAATAAGCCACCATTTCCATCATCAATTACCTTCATTAACGTATCGCTAATTTCCTTCTGTTGAGGGTTCAACAGTGCTACATTCGTTCAAACTGATTGGTTCAATGCATCTCGATCATATTCACGTTCACGTTCCAATTCTCGATTGAAAGCGTCGTTCATTCCACGATCTGGCGTTGGCATTCCTAACTTGACTACCAAACTGCCGCACATGTCTTCGATCTAAAGCAAAGCCTGGTTATGTATCTCTTCATTCACCTCGAGATCGGGATTCCCCAAACTGACACGAATTCGATGCAAAATGTATTCGGACATGTCATCCTTGTACTTGTTCCACAGTTCACGGGGATTCGATGGGAAGCATGTCAAAATAATGATAGAAAATAATGTGCGTATCTGACTTGGAGATTCAGAAACAATTTCTTCAGCGATTGTAATGAGTATCATTTTCAAGCAAATTGAGCTGTTGACATGCAAGTAGAAGCATACGTCATTTTTCGGATGAACTGTGTAAATGCGACCAAGAGCATCAGTAATCATTCGGATGAGCAGGAACCGCATCGCCTTGCTTTCGACGTTCAAATTTCTTCGATGTAGCTTTCCAAGTGTAATAACGTGGCATCTCAAAGTAGAGCAACGTTCGTGCAAACAGCGTAATATTGTTGTCAAAAAAAATATCACACCTAATTATAAACATAACCTTATTTCAATATTATCCGATTTTATTTCGTTTTCATTTTATATCATCGATTTGTTTTATTCTAATCCATACTCTAAATTTAAAATTATTTAGAAGTCAATCGTATGCAAAAGAAGCAGAAACAAATGAATTTTGGAAAAATTGCCACCTAGCGGATGAAATCTGCATACAAACGACATTTTCATTATTTCAAGGTGTTCGCCATTTGAAAACTGTATGAGAATATTAATTTTCTTCATAATTTCTTTGCCGTGATATTTTTCCGATGTTTTAATGCTTATTCTGCTATTCTAGGCGGATACGAATTTAATAAAACAAAGATCATTAAAATCCGAGCTGTTATTCTCGAGATATACGTGGTGTAACAAACCCCACTTTCTTTTATATATATAGATAACTGTATCATAGCGGTTCCGTTCTGCAAAAAATTTAGACAAGTTTATGAAAAAACACTTATCTATGTGAATTAATATTCTCCAGGTCCGACAGGAATCTAGAGTTTTAACGAGCTTTATTTAGCAACTATTTATCAATTGATCCTAACAGAAGCCCCACGTCAACATACCTATTAATGAATCATATGTAAACATATTTTTTTTATTGAATTTGTATTTACTTGGTAGAACTCGGATATTATCTGTATCGAATGTTTTATTTTAGTTCTACATGTTTTAAAACTGGAACCCCCAATTGAACGGTCGCATTCCATTGTCGTTGCTACGAGACGGCCGTCTGTGCGGTGCATACATTCAAATGTTGACTAGCGTCTGTGTATTCAATATGTGTCAGGCTATACACGCATCGCCGGGCGACTGTCTTTGTGCTGGATTTTGCGCTCGCCTTGTATTTTATCACTTAGTAACTAAAGATTTCGTCTATATTTATTTTTTTCAAAACTTAGTTTTGGATTTTTCGCGGAAAAAACAATTCCTGATTTTGTATAAGATTCACTCCCCCAATTACACTACTCCAAATTTACACGGTCTCAACTTTAGTGTAAATTGGGGTTTTACTGTATTAGAATAAGTATTCATTGTAAAAACCTTGGTCTTTTCCGTGTGCCTATACATATACACAGCGGAAGCGTGTAACATAAACGCAGCAGACCGCAAGATATTGAATGCTTTTGATATGTGATGCTGGAAACATATGCTCGAGACTGCGGACAGAGTAAAACCATCAGCTCAAGTTTTTCATTCTGTGATTCGGAAGGAGGACGATCGTATATAAAATTGGTAACATTTAGTTATTTTTGATTTTGATATTTTTGATTTTCCCTAGGGTACTCAACGTTGTACCCACCACCACCCGCTACGGCTTCACACTCTTTTTATAGGGTGTATTCCGTAGCGTAACAACGTTAGTCGTGTTCAAAATTTTGCCAGAAATGTCCCGAGAAGAAATTCTTCAAGACTTGGTTGCATGCACTACAGTGTGCAGAAATTAAAAGTTAATTAATAATTAAGTGCAGTTGAAAACATGAGATTTTATCTATTTAACTCAACTTTTTTTCCAAATGACGCGGAGAATTCTTTAAATGCCCTATAATTTGCCTTCGATGCAACCAAGTCGGCATGACCGACGGGGCCGACAGATCCGACAGATAGTCGTATCGTCTTGAGCAATTTTTCCCGTTCGTTATTTAAGTCTGGACATTCCCAAAGGATGTGATCAGCATCCTGAATCATATATCCGCATTTACATTCAGGGCTATTTACTAACCGGCCAAGCTGGAAGAGCTTGGTAGCGAAGTAACCGTGGCCAGTTATGAATTGGCTGGTCCCGAAATTAGGAGTCAGGACTTTGGTTATCTCCATTCGCCATTTGACGTTCAGAAAGAATTTAAAAGTTTGCCTCCCCTTAGAAGATTTCTCCCATCGAGCCTGCCAAACTTTCATTGCAGCTTCTATCGCCACACTGCGCGCTGCTATTCTATGAGCCTTAGAATTGAACATTTAGTTTTAAAAAAAAACTCCAACGCATGCACTTTGATGTTCAAATTATTACTGCAGCCGAATTTGCTCAGCTGGTTGACCGTATGACCGCTATGCATGTCCTAGCGAACATGCCCTCAGCGCGCGTGACACGTATAGATGTCATGGAAATTTCAAACCCTATATTATATAGGCTGAAATAATTTATTTATGGAACACGCCGTGAACATACGTTACCAATGCAAGATGGCCGCCGTGGCGACGTCACGCCGCAATTGTATGAAGATTGATTATTGTTGAATTAAACCGAAAATACAAGAAATATATTGTATTTTATTATTGAAAAAGTTACTTAGGGTGGCAATTAACATATTTGATTAGTTAAAAAAATATTACAACCTATATTTATAGTCGAAAACGCGATAACAAACTCCGCAAAAAAGCAGCCGCGTACAGGGCATGTTCGCTAAATTTGGTGACGCGGGCAAAGGGTTCAGAAGAGAAACGTAGGTGAAAATTATAGCAAAAATCCCGTTAACCCTTTGAGTAGTGAGCTAATTTTTACTAAATTAGGATTTGTTTTGTATATTTTGATTATTTTTACCATTGATACAAAGAAAAATATAAAAACATTTTTATTAATGGTCAACCTGAAAAGAATATGAAATAATATTTCAGTAGGCAAATATTCTTTTTATATTTTTACGATGTATAATTAAAAATGTAACTATTATTTACAATTTTGATCTAGCTTTTTTTTTCTTTCATCTGAAGACATGTCCCGCTTTATTGACGTTGATTCCAGGAAGGGAAATTTCATTTTACGCTCAATAAGTATTGTACGGATACCGATTTTTGTACAAATATTAACCATTTTACAAAATTATTTTGTTCATATGCAACAAATAATAAAAAAAAATAGCGCGACTGTATATATGTATGAATATATGTATAGGGAACAAATTAAATGGTCAGAATATTTTATACTACTTTGGTTAGGCTTGGTCAGGTCATTTAAATTACGATTATTTATTCTGGCCGATATATTATGACCATTTAACAGCTTAACGACCGTGGACGCGTATTTAAGTCTTTGAAATCCAACGGTTGCGAGCCGTGGACGCATATACGAGTCCTACGTCATACATTCTATTCTATTGAAAAATCACTTGGTCAAGATCGAGTTTGATTTCAAATGTTAACGAGAGATGGTAGCATACACATTGACGCAATATTTAACAACAAAAAAATCAATATTATACTAAAATATTTCGTAAAAATACCCCTAAGATGGTAGACGTTTATTTTTTTCAGGTGTGATTTTTCATAGTATTATTTTACGTTTTGGTAAAAGTTTTATGTTTAAATCGTTTCTGGTTTGTTTCTCTGATTAGCGACGAAATACATATGTAATATTAGCAGGGTAACATGATGCCCAGATGCTCTTGTAGGGTCTCTTAGAGGTACGAACACACGTATCGTAGTATTTTTTTACAACGAATTGCCTTGTGATTTATTGCTAGGGCGGGCGGCGTTTCATGCTGCAGTTCTATGGAGCAAGTGTCATTAAGGCGGTCGAAAACAATTTTTGAAATTTGAATCGGATGGTTGATAATATTGCGACCTATTCAAACTCAGTGGCAGAGGTTCTCAATTCTTAAATAGTAGATATTTGTATTGAATATGTTATTATCCATAAAACGTACTTTTTTTACGATTTTTCGATGATAACTTATAAATAATATATCCAATGAAGTTTTTAATATATATGAACATGAAAACAATATTAAAAAGTAGATTTTATATATTGAAAAAAAAACCTTATAGTAGATTTAAGTTTTTTTGACTACACCACATAAGTATGCAACCCACAGATATAGAACCATTGCTCAAGTGGCATTGATTCATGCGCCAAAGTATCTGGAAGCTATCAAATCAAATTTTGTGAAGATATCTCAATTGGTTTACAAATTATGGTGAATTTAGTAGAATGGCAGTTTTTTGCGAATTTTTCGCAAAATCGCCCGGCCGCCAGGTCAAATTCTATAGAAAACATACGGGCGGTAAGCTGTTAATATAAATTCTGACCGGAAAAATACGAGCCTAATATATATATACTTTTTTTTCTCCGTGTGTGAAAATTAAATAAACATCATGAAAATGGCAATACATATTAGACAACACAACATTCTGCCGTACGTATGCGGCCACACTCCTCGAAGGGTTAAAAACCTCACAACGGCTCGTTTTTATCGAAAGAAGTTTACTCTCATTTCACTTATCGCCTTGATTTGTCCTTCTACGTAAGTTTCTAAACAACGTTTCATAATAAAAACAATGACATTATCCTTTTGAGGCTCGAGACAATTGAATTCCGCGGTGATGACAGTGCAGCAGGAATTCCGGTGGCGGCGTAAACATTGAAAACTCGGTGATGATGCAGCGCTCGTTCGCGTGATGCTGGTCATAATGCAGATCTTCACCTAGGGATTGCAAATTTGAAAACCGGTATTAAGTATAACAAGAATAGAAAATATTAATTACTAAGCTTAATACTCCTATGTCAGGTCGTGGGCTTCCGTGCCGGATCTCAGGGGTTCGAGTCCCAGTACGAACAGCATTTTCTCAATTGATTTATCGATTTCTATTCGAAGGCATGGGTGTTAGTGATGTTTAAAAAGTCCCTCCCACCCTTTCCGATCCTTCAATAACTGGGTGTAGCAAGAGCGATTAATCAACTACTATTCCTGTCCTGGCCTTGTCCTTCGATCCCTACTACTCTCTTTAAAAGGGGAGATTGTGCGACTGAGTAACAAACAGTTCTCGTAGAAAAACGTCTTGAGATACCTCCATTAGGAGACCATATGCTCCGCATGGATAAAAAATAAATTAAACGCTATTATGGCGATCTGTGTTAAGTGTACTAATGTTTTTATTTTAACGACTGTCAATCAATCGAGAAAGTAATTACATCCACTATTTGCATTTTCCGAATGCCGATTTTCATAAAAAACGTTAAATTTCTTGTTTATTAGAATGAAATTGTGCTTTTATTTTTTTGTTTAATTCATCGATATCTAACAATCTTGATCGGATCTTGCAAATAGGGCTCGGTAGAAAAAATCCTCTTAGATTTAATCTTTGGTCGACATACACACATAATTGTAATACTGATGTTTTTCATTTTCAATCCCGGTATCTTGCTATCGAAAAAACAACTAAAATTATAACACCGGTATTCCGATCCATGACTGCATCGGTGCACCCAGCAAAATAATTGCGAATTAGAAGACTCCTTACTTAATGCGACTCACCCGAGGCAATTTGCATGCGGAAAATGACTCGCAATTATAAATTTGATATGATATTTTTGCTCGCCGAACAACGCTGAATTGCAATAATTAAGTTGTTTATGTCTACGAAACTTGAACAAAAAAACAGCACATAATAATGTACAAGGTTATGTCATTATTATGTCCTCGCGTGGTACCATTGTCGCCTAGCACCGCTGTGAAGATTAAGGGAAACCAGCGAAGTACGTATTTGTGAAACAACATTTAATGTAGGCTCCGATTTTCATTGTACCATTGCCAGGAGCAACCTGGTTATTGAATTGAACTTAGTAGAACATGAACATAAAATGGTAAAAGCATAGCCTAGTATTCAGTTACACAAGAATTGTATTATTTTGGCGTGACATATTATTTATAACCATATTTGCGCTACGCCGAATTAGCTATCAACTATATTATATAATTAGAGAGTGTAATTAAAAAGGCATCGAATAAAGTTTTGTCTTTCTACGTCTGTTTTCAGAATCGAATCGTTTAGAAAGATAAGCATGAAAACATCGTCGGCACCATCCTACCTTAACATTCATGAATGAAATGAAATGTCAGTAAATAACATTTTAAATAGGACAGGCGACTCAACATTGTTGAGTTTATTTCCTTCTGGATTTACCCGTTTTCATATAAGTAATTAATTTTTAATTCGCACTATTAGTGTTTCTATCTTACCCCACGGTATAAAGGAAAAAAAACCCACCCTCCATTTAGTAATTAATCTACAAGGTAAGAATTACAATCATGTTTTAATTTGTTTGTAAATAACTTTTCGACAGTTTGTCTGAAAATGCTTCTCAAACTCAAAGAGGCGAAACACTACCTGTGAAATAACAAAGTTATAAAATGTAATTTGATATTAATTGTTTCTATACCGAGACTTGAACCAGTGGCTTCTAAGCCGACTGGACAAAAACCCAACACCGTCGACCACTCATCTACCGAATCAAAATTGAGTACAGACTTGCGTTATGAAAAATATAACTCGTCCGATGGTTTGTTTGGAGCTTAGAAAATCATCGATCGGGAAGACACTTTACATAATGAAACCTCCGTTTGACTTGTTTTTAAATGATAAATATTTTCGTAATATTATTTCGTGACAGTTGTATTTCTGTCGCCTTCTGCCGAGGATCAATTTTCGCGCATTTTTGTTTGTTTTTTCGCGGCCAACTCCTTGACACCGATGACACTTTATTAATGAATGGGCAGCAAATATGCGCGCTATTTTTGAATGATTATTTTTCTGCGTAATAATTATTTATCACTGCTTCTGTTGTTTCAGTTTCCGTTTTGCTATGAAATATCAAGCAAGAAAAATCGCGAGGCTTCGTATAATATGTTTATAATTTTGATACGAAATTATAATATTCATGAAAATATTATCTGATATTTGAGTCGTATAGTATCAAAATTAGAACTGTCCATTTTTCGAATTTGCGAGAAAAACACGAAAAACGTATTGTTGGCTTTTTGAGTTTTATCAATTTAAACTCAATTTTTAACATTGCTCATCAACGAGTGCAACTTAAAATTTGTATGGGACATCACTTAAACTAACTCTGTGATTTTTTGACATCCTGATTTCCAAAACTGTTCTACTTTTGTTTCCAACGTCGTGGACAGTTCTGCTTTTGATACCAAGCATCATTTTCTTTTGCGTTTTTACACCACATTTATTTGATTTTTAAACATTTTTGAAATTTCTAACCATACACTATAACCAGTAGAATAATGTGACAGCATTAGTTTAATTTCGACATATATGGGATAGTTCTGCTTTTTATACCAGACGACTCATTTATGTTTTGTTTGCCGGTATCTATACCAGAGTCCTAAGCTTGACGTCTATAATGTACATAATGCTTTAAATTTCATCAAGGATCATAATTAAATCATATCAACTATTTCGATAATAATAAGTTCTTGACTTAGGCGATTAAAACATAAATATCTTTGTCCCGCTGCGCCCTGTGTACAAAAGAATCAAGATGTAATGCGGTGTTTCCCAACGTGGGCCGTACGCCTCACCGGTGGGCAATGCGCAAATCCAGAATTCCGAGCTTGCGACCGTACCAATCCCGGGATTTCGGAATTAAGACATTTTTAGCAAATCCGTAAATTCATGGGTTTTCGGATTCGGTAATTCTTGGAAGAGGAATTGTTTTGAAAATTGCTATGATTTCCTTAACTTGTATTGACTATATTCATTGGTTGTATTGGCATCTTCAGGTATTCAAGTTTATCCGTGAACTTGAACACCTGAAGATGCCAAAAGACGAAACCCGGGTCGTAGGTGACAAAATTCGTGTGAATGTACATTATAACAGATTAAAATAACAAAGTATTTTAGCTCTACAGTTTTTAATAATTTTATTCGTTGATAGCTATTTCGGCTTGCGCCATCGTCAGAACTACTAGTCAGAACTATAGTTCTGACGATGGCGCAAGCCGAAATAGCTATCAACGAATAAAATTATTAAAAACTGTAGAGCTAAAATACTTTGTTATTTTAATCTGTTATAAATGGAGTTCTACCAAATAAATGCCAAATCAATTAATGAATGTACATTATTTGAAGGATCCAAATTCGATATTATTTACATTGCACAAAATGCATTTCATGGTTCAGTTCGCTGTCCTTCAAGAAATAAGAGTATTTATGAAACTGAATTGATAGTATGCATTTGCCACCTAGTCACAACTCACGTTTTAAATATTGAAAGTATCATTTTCATATTGATTATCATGACCACTGAATTCGACCCCGGTACAATAAGTCAATGGAAAGCTTATCACATATTATCTACTGGCGGTGGTTTCGAAAAGGTTAAAGTGCGATAACCACAAGCTTGATAAGTATTGTGGTTATTATAACGATTTTAGTATACACATATCTAATTGATAAGTGTCAATGGTCGCATTTTTATTTATTTTTAATCTAATATGGACTTTCACCTAAACGGTGAGATTGTCCTTGTCCGACGGTCCTCGATGAACAAATAAATGTGCAGCGTATGCAAATTGCTCGGATTGTTACTTCCAGATTTTAGTTTGACATTAGACGAAATTCAACAACACAAGACAGTAATAACAAACAAAATGCTTACCTAACACATTAGACGTGTCAGAAATTTGTCCCTCATAAAATTCCACGTATATTATCAAGTTACGATGAATAGTATACTTTTTATAAGTGCGCGCGCTTTTACTTTAGTCATATGAGACAATTATTCCAAAATTAATAACTCTAATCTACCGTCGACTACTAGCGATAGTAGAATGTGCGAGATGGTTTGTTTCCCAATTCTCTGGAGATTCAACGATTCGACTTACTGTGCTGAAGAGTGTCGTGTGGTCAGGATGTGGCTCAGACGAGAGAATAGATATCGGAATTATTTTTTTATATTTTTAGTACATTTAAAGCTTATTTTTAAAAATATTTTTATTATATTTTTTTCTTATTCAAAATACATAATTAGTATCAGTGGCGGCCGGTCAATGTGGCATTGGATCAATGCACCCCTTGTTTATGCAGTTTATTTCATGAAATAATATTCAAACATAACATTTAGACCAGTGGGGGGGGCAAACTTTTCGGATGGACGGCCAAATTCTGGAATTCAAAATGAGCGGGCGGGCCGCAAGTAAAATATTTTTTTTTATATGTACACTATTTGTTATCATGAAAAAAACAACCTAATGAGAGGAATGGAACTGTTTTACGTCTTTTAGCATAATTTTAAAAATCAGGTGTTAATTTTGAAGAGATTTTAAAAACTGTTTGTTTGTAAAGAGATTTTATCGAGGTTCACAATTGAAAATGTTTGTTTGATATAATAAATATTTTAGAACATTTTGTTTTATTTTCATCATATTTGTCACTAGTAAACAATTGGCGCATAGTTTGCAAAAGGTTAGCCACTGCTGTTCTACAGTTGCTACGAACGATCTATCGACTGATTCCAAATCGTATTTTTTTTACCTCGTGTTAAATGAAAATATTATTTTATTCGAATATTTGTATGTAATCTTAGTCATTCGGTTTCACAGAAGCAACGATTGGGTCGTCCCATATAATAAATAGGGCGCAACTATTCAACCGCAGAATAAGTTGTGGTTTTGATTCTTTATTATGTACGAATATTTTTGTTTATCGACATTCTCAATGTTATCCAAACATCGACTGGACATTTGCATAATGTCATCTCTCAAGTGTTTTTTTTTACTGTGGAAAAAAAACAATATGTATACATAAACACGAGACCGATAATTTTCAAAGAGGCGTAGTTCATTAATTGATTTGGCATTTACTTGGTAGAACTCCATTTATAACAGATTAAAATAACAAAGTATTTTAGCTCTACAGTTTTTAATAATTTTATTTGTTGATAGCTATTTCGGCTTGCGCCATCGTCAGAACTATGTTTAAACTAATGTTTTGCTCAGCTATATATACTGGCTCTGAAGAGATACACGAATAACTTGATGCATTGTGTATCTCTTCAGAGCCAGTATATATAGCTGAGCAAAACATTAGTTTAAACATAGTTCTGACGATGGCGCAAGCCGAAATAGCTATCAACAAATAAAATTATTAAAAACTGTAGAGCTAAAATACTTTGTTATTTTAATCTGTTTTAGGCGTAGTTCACTATGACTAATATTCTTTGGTCACACTTAGTGCATGAGCAATGGCTTTATTAAGTTATATTTTACACAATGTGTGAGATTGATTAATCAAGAATAAATAATAGCATTACACATTTTTTTGGAACCAATCTTACGTTTAGCGTGCAAACGATAGCAATGATTCATTTAAAAGGCGTTTTTTTTATAAACTAATCAGACCCTACGAATGTTAACTATGATACTGATTATGAGAACAAAGCATTACAAGTCGCTACTAGTTCAAATCGTAGTTCTCATCATATTTTTTTGTAAATGTTTTTGTGATAAAAATAATTGCTGGTTTTGACTAGGGCAGGGATGGCGAACCTTTTTGGTTCCGCGTGCAGTATTTTTTTTTAACAAAATAGAAAAAATTAAAAAAAAAATGATAATTTAAACGATTGTCGTTTATCTAGGGAAACATTTGAAAACTAATTAAACTGAATAAATTAATAATTCACGGATTATTTAATCAAAATTTTATTTTTTAAAACATAAATAATATTTTTTTTGGAATGGAAATCGTTCGCGTGCCATCCAATTTCTCAAACGTGCCACCCCTGGACTAGGGCATCCAATCCCGGACCCTTTTTGTGATTCCGGAATTGACAATTTCATGTCGATTTCAAAAACTCATGAATTTGCTGGTTTCCCAAAATTTAGAGCGTGAGACTTTTTTTGTTCAACTCTTCCAAGAATTTTCGAATCCAAAATTCTATGAATTTCCAAGTTTCCCAAAATCAACAGCGTGAGAGCTGTTTTGTAGCCCTTCCAGGATTTGCAAATTAAATAACCCAGGAATTTACGGAATTCCCAAAATATACATACATTTTTTTTAGACCTCGCTTAAATTTCTGTAATTTTCTCAATCCCGAAATCCCAAGAATTTCTGGATCACAGAATTGGACGAGATCCCTGGATCGGAGACCTTAGTTTCGACCAATCGAGTTAGAATCCTTTGTACAAGTATGTCGTTTGCAGTCCGATTGTGCTTATAACAATTTGATGTAGGACTTAATTTTAAAATGCATCATAACAAAACGCATCGATTGTAAACGATTCACTTTCAATAGACTTGTCGTAATTGTCTATAATTGTAAGTGCATTGACTCTTAATATTATGCAATTATTGAGCTTACGTGACAAATTATTGTGTGAGAATCTTAATTATGTATGTATGTGACAATTAGCAACATAAATATTGAACACTTCATCATTTTTGTTATTGCTTTTTTTTTCGCTTTGCGCGGGGGCGTATCAATATTTACGGCAATTATAGTGTAAATTATATCGGCAAAAGAGCTTAAGCGACACAATTTGGTAAATTACGTTTTAAACCAATAATTGTTCAATATCGCCCAATCAGTGACAAAAATTCTAGAGCGTCATCTCATTCGCCTGATCTTTTTTTAGGGCCTGTGCATTTTAGTGTTTTGACTTTTATCGTTTGTTTGACGTGGACCTCGGTTGAGAAACGCTGATTTAGAGAACTGAATGTAGTCAGAACAGTTGTATTATAATATCAGGATAGGCATTGTCCATATTACTATTTACAAACTTCATTTAAGGAATTCCTTTTTCGAACATACCACGAGAGTAATTTTTTTGTTAGGTCATAAAAATTTAAGATTTTTTTATTGTTATTCGTGTGGATCAAATGACGTCGCAATTAGGCTATCATCATGGAGCATGTATTGCTTTTGTTTTACGACTATGCTTGTCCTTCGTGTCGAGATTAGGGTACCCAATTCCAGGATCCCGTCCAATTCTGCGATCCCGAAATCCCGGGATTGCGGCAGTACTAATCTCGGGATTGAGAAAATGAAACACGGAAGATGTCGCTCTCTTATTTTGGGAAATCCGTCAATTCCCATGAAATTGTTTGAAAAATCCCAGGATTTCATAATCGCTGACCAAAAATTTTCTCAATCCCGAATCTCAATTTATACACGATTTTATCTCAAATGTTTAATTCATAGGATTCCGAAACCCCGGGATCACAAAAAGGGTTCGAGATTGGATACCCTATTCGGGATGTCGTTTAAAGCACGTGGATCAATTGTCATTCTTTTTTATAAATATGCGAAATTATGTTGTTTTGATTGTTACGTCCTACTATATATTAACAGTGAACAATAAAAAAAATATTAAATCTATTTCCCTCCCAAAGTAGTTTTGTTTCTTTTTAGGATTTCGCCTACAACCTCGCTCTGAATATTTATTTATAAAAACAAAATGAGGCCAACTTCTAAGATGGCTCTAACATTGTTTTTTTCGCTCCAACTCTCGGCTAGAATGAAATATATGTTGCCCAGTATCCTGTAGCGTTTGTACGAGGAGAGATTAGCGAAATTATATATAATAGGAGCGAAGTGCGCGCGGCCAAAAGTGGGACAGCAAAATAAGCAATTAGTTTGCTTGCCAAAGGGGGCGCCGGGGAACCCCGCATCGGAAAATCGCAGGCGGCGGGGAGATTAAGTAGACGCCGAAAAAGAAAACGACCGAGTCTTTGCTGCCCACGCTCGCTCATTTCCTCGGCGATTCGTCTTCAGGGCGGGAGGGGATTACCGAGCGCCTCCTAAATTTCGTCGTGACGTCTTTCGAAAACAAAGAGTGCCATCCTTACGATGTGTATGAATTTTCGTTATGTTAATTGTTGGTAAAACAATCAATTCTTTATTAAGATCGTAGAAAGGTTTGTGAGGGTTTTTCAACGGATGGAAAATACGATTCATCAGAAATATTCACATATAAATAACACTGTTCATTAAAAAGAACCAATACTATATTTTTACACAAATTATTTGTTTTAACACGATTCCCAGAAGAAGAAAAAAGCGATAAACGTTTTCTTAATTAATAAAAACACAATAATCCTTTGTACTTCATTCCACTTTATTTAATATGTCAGGACTGGTTTCGCTCATTGCGAGCATTGTCAACTGATAAAAATATAATTTAACAATGCTATTTATACAAAATTGAAAAGTTATACACAACAATTGGCATTGAAAAGAAATTGCCAATTACATTAAAGTGATTCTAAAATAACACAAAATTAAAATATTCAACACATCTAACATATAATTAAAAAGTCATCCCAGATTAATAAATTCAGAATGGCGATTGAAAGTAATTAATTACAAACATAATTAAAATTTGGGAAATTTTTGACAAAGTGATAAAATGCTGATTAATGTAGCATTTTATCACTTTTGTATAAATAGCATTGTTAAATTATATTTCTTATCAGTTGACAATGCTCGCAATGAGCGAAACCGGTCCTGACATATTAAATAAAGTGGAATGAAGTACAAAGGATTATTGTGTTTTTATTAATATAATGCCTTTCCACCAAGTATTGACCCTTTTAGGGTGTTCATTACACCCTAAAAGTTGTCTTAATTACAAGAAATTCAACATCATAAGACAGAAATAACAAACAAAGGGCTTCATTAGAGCCAAATACATTAGAAGTGTCGAAATATTTCCGGCGATGAAAGAGATTTATCTCCAGCCGCTCTTTAAAGTCCCCGTATATAATCTTATTTTTTTTCTCTTAATTGAATAACATATTATGAATAATATTTTGTAATAATTTACTTATTGGGTTTTCATTAGAGCTTGTCGGTTTTTTTTTGCTAAATTTGCGACATTCGAAAACCGGTTTTTGTCAACTTCGTAACCGGCTGTACCGACAACTCTTTAAAAACCATTAAGGAATCAATAAATAGATTTCTTGAGAAACCACAAAAAAAAACCTCACATTAAATAACACTAAAGTCCGAATTTTCCATATACGAGTCTACAGAAAAAAATTTGGATCTTTTAGTTGATGCCTTAAAGACCATATGCCCCACATCATTACCCAGCGAAAAGGAATTTTAAATATAAAGAAATTTTGTTAAAACAATTAGATCATCACTAAGTGATCAGTGGACGCTTTTTGTTTTCTTAAAACATATTTTTTGAAGAGCAACACCAAATAATTTCTTGTTGTGTATGTATTATTATGTATATGATTAAACAAAATAAAAAAGAATTTTAAACTTTTTTTTGCTATTTTAATTGAATTACCCATTTTTGTAAAACTTCGAAAACCGGTTTTTGTATAAGCTATAGTTTTCATAATTACTCCTTTTTCGCACAATTTTGTTTAAAAAACGCAGTTTTTTTTTTTGATTTAGGGAACCAATTTTCAGATTTTCTATGAATTCTTTTTTTTACGCCGTTTTTGTATACACGATTTTTTGTGGAACGTATCTCTGTTGAGTGTATTTGAAAAAATGGTTAAAAAAACATTTTTTTACAAAAGTCCAGTGATAAACGTGCAAGACAAATAAAAAAAATGTTTAGGTACGGTTACTAAATCATTTCAAATAGGTTTCACAAAGATATCAAATCTTTTTATATAACGACTTCAGCTGTTTAGTAAAGTCGTTGCTCATTTCCTTACCGTATTTTTCCGACCCAACGTTCCCTCTGCGTTACAATAATCGAGGTCGTTTCTTTCCCTCATGAAAACCCAAAGTCGCCGTCCCACCTCACTCGACTCACACTTCTTGTGAACTGCGACCTGACAGGTCCCACTTGCGGTCTCATGCTGAAGACGCCATTTGTCAGCTCCATCCTTCCGTATATTGACATTTTACGGCGTTTTCCACCGAGGGGTATCAACAACGACCACGGCGGCGTCAGCAAATCACGGTGCTTTTTCCTACGACGTATTTAAAAAAGCCTTGGGATTTTTTTCCTCCTTGGCAGTACACGTGAATGATATTATGAATAAAAGCTTTAGCACTTTTGGGGTGTTCACTGTCAATACTTGGTGGAAAGGCATTATATTAATAAAAAACACAATATTCCTGTGTACTTTATTTCACTTTATTTAAAAGGTCAAGACCGGTACTGCAGTACAACTACTTGGAAGCAAGGAAAACAGAAAATTATCATTATGTTATTAACTTAAGTAATGTCACTTTGTCAAAAAAAATCCAAATTTTAATTATGTTTGTAATTACCATCAGTCACCACTTGAAACTTATTAATCTTTGATGATTTTAAAATTATATGTTACCTAATGGAACAAACTTACCCACAATATGTTTTTATTTTAACATATTTTTTAACACGGTATCGCGTGGAACTTATCTACCGTGTAAATGGGGAGTTCAGTAAACTATATAATTGTTTTCATCTTCTGTTGTATTTTGTATGAAACGTATTCAATACTGTATATATTGGCGAATAATTCACGCGTAGACATCGTGAATCATGGGAAAAGTGCATACCATCGCGCCGCCTTGTCTACCTTACAACAAATACCCTGCCACTCTTCAATGAGCCAACCCCCTCAACTACCCTTAATCGCAGGTTCGAGCACTATCGGAGAATTATTGCAGGCGACCCGATGTCTGCCCGATAGCCCTCACGCGAACTCTGTCTCGGGGCCCCATTATTAGAAAACTTCCACTGTAACGTGCTGATGGTGGAATATCAGGCAGTTCACCCCTCTGCGCCATATTTTAATTAAATTATCATCAGGGTATCTGTAGCCGGGCAATTATCCGTCACCGATTTGGAAACCGATACTTTCTCTAATCTATAGGGTACAAAATAACGACGAGCAATCGTATAATTCATAGAAAAATTCAAGACTGTTGACATTACTCGCGATTTATTTTCGGAGCGAGTTTCATTTATTGTTTGAAATTTCTACTATTGTTCACGATGTTAAACCCCAAGAATAAATCCCCACTAATAAAAGTCATTACGACAAATACCGCTGGCCTAAACTTGGAGTCCACATGTAGGTAGTTATTAAATCAAAACATCGCCCTACTATCACGAAAACGTTTATTTAAGAAAATTTGCAATCACGAACTTATTACATAGAATATTTAACAACAAAATTTTGAATTATTACAATACACAATAACTATTACAAACCTAGCTTGCTCACACGATTTTATAAATGTAAAATAAAAAAAATGACGTTAAACTCTGCGCAGAGAACAAAATGGAATTTAATTTTCGTCGAAATGGAAAAATATTATTTCTTTCATCTCGGAAAAAAACACAAAACCACAAAAGAAGAATAACTGCAAGTGAATTTACAACTAAAGGTCTCTGGAAGTATCCTCCAGAGACTGGGAAGTCTCCCAACACACGTCAGGTGCGGATGGTATCCCAAAGAGCAAGGAAGAAAAAAACAAAAATCACATCGATATCGAAAAACAATGTTGCCATTTAAGACCATTAACAATAAACAATAAACAATTGATATTACGGGTTGCCTGATAACAAAATTCAAACACAATTAATTTAGCTACACATTTTTTTTAAATCCTGCCAGTTTTCCTCACAAAAGTGGTTGTGGAAGCGGGTGCCAATAAAAACCCAACCTTGACACTGTATTATGTATAGAGAATCGCGTAAAAAAAAAGGAATAATGATGATCCATGCAATATGTAAATTACACAACATATTATCAATAATATGTGATTTTATTAAGTACAGATACTAGTATTCATTGATTGAATTGGCATTTACTTGGTAGAACTCCATTGTAATAAGGTAAAAAAATATAGCTCTACAATTTTAATTTATTATTATTAAAATTGTAAAATTAAATACGTTGATGTTAATAGGTTAAAAATATCTATGTATTTTAGTTCTACAGTTTTTTATATTTATTAGTTGATAGGTATTTCGGCTTTCGTCATTGTCAGAACTATGATTAAACTTAGATTTTTCTAAGCTGTATATACTGGCTCCGAAGAGATACACAATGCCTCATGTTATTCACTCTAACATCCTAATTCAAATTACGATTACAACGTTTCACTTATGAAATATGACTAGTGTTTCTTTACATTGATAAAAACTACAATTGTTTTTTTCTTTACTTTCAGGTAAGAGCTGTGCTGAATTTTGACTTATTCTCGAAAAAAAAATCTGTTTGATACACTATTCGGATTCAGAAATTGAAGGTAAGTCGTTCATTGAAATGCTGTCATTGCATCTAGAGTTTCTGCTGTAGTTTTTTTTCTCTGCCTTAAATAATTTTTAAAAATACATTCAAAACCTTCGTCAAATGAAAACCTGACCTGAAAAATCAGGAGGAATTAAAAGGAAAGAATCTGATGATGTAATGTATGGACCCGGTCTTAAGAAGTTGTAAGTTAATTATATAAACGTTTCTTTAATTTAACTTTACAAAATTTTGACAATAATGTAAAATGTCGACAATTAAAAATGCCACGGAAATCAGAAAATGAAAAACGGTGATTCAACATTTTAGCTCGACAAGTGTATCCATAATGAAATCAATACTTTATCATTTAACTTATTTTATTTATTAAATTTGAATTGTTCAAACTATGTACATTCTCACAGATTTTGTCACTAACGACCCGGGTTTCGCCTTTCGGCATCTTCAGGTGTTCAAGTGCACGGATGAACTTGAACTGACGTTTAGTAAATGAATGTTTCGTGTTTATATAAGAAATAAATGTATCATTGAGTTCAAAACCATTGCTGGCGAAAAGGATAAGCTCATGGGAATGCCCACAAATTTGAGAAGTAAGTAGTTTCAAGAACTATATTTTATTTGTTTGTCGGCAAAGGTTTTATGATTATATTTATATAGGGTACAAAAGTGGAGACCCAGGTAGGTTGAGTATTTCATTTAAAATCGGAAGACTATGCAATTGTGCTCTATTAATTTCCAAAATTTCCTGGAAAAAGAGTTTATGACTGTCCGTATTTGGGTGTAACATTTGTTAAGATTAAATTATATTTTATTTATATTTGTAAAAGTAATATTATAAAACACACTACGACAAATTTTAAACTGTACGCATTTTCAGGAACCAATTGCGTGCGAAAGTCGAGGAAGTCGTTTATACTTTATACGTGCTATATATTATGTTTTTTTACGTATTCGTTCTAGGAAAATTGAGAGGAGAAAATTCTCCGGAACTGTGTCGATTAAGAATGAATTTATAACGTTCACAGAAACGGGACAAAAAAAACTGTCAAGTGCCTACTTCTCAAGTTTCCTTTTCGTTTGCCGAAAATTATCATTATTTTGCATTGACACTCAGATTTTCAAAAAAATCATACTTTAGAAGGCAAAGTTAATAATGAGCTACTTTTTTTAAATAATAAAAAATGATATATCATAATGTAGCCCATTAAATTTTCGGGCTTTTAGCTGAGTTGTCAACGTTATTGTCTTCTCACTTTTAGTGTGTTCGCTGTCAATACTTGGTAGAAAGGTATCGTATTAAGAAAAACACAATATTCCTTTCTAAATTTATTTACCAAGATCAGGACCGATCTCGCTCATGGCAAGCATTATGACAAACTGATAAGAAAAAGAATTTAAAACAGTGTTATTTATACAACAAAAAATTAAATAAAAATGTGTAAAAACAATTGGCATTGACAAGAATTTACAAATTACAGTACATTGGTAGTATTATCATTGATAAATTTACTTACAACAATGCGAAGTGGTTTGTTTTTTAATTCACAATATCTAATATAAAGTTTAAAATAACTTTGATTATTTCACGTAGTCAAGTAATTACTTAAGCAAACTTTGCGATAGTAAGTCTGAAGATGCCTCTGAAAGAGACGAAACACGTGTCACAGTTAGTAGCACAATACGTGGAATAATCAAAGTTATTTTTAATTTTATATATTGAAATGAACTTCCACAAAGTTACCGCCGAAACCTTCGAAAATATCACAAAATCTAACCCTAATGGCTTTTATGTTTTATTACGACTGTTCTCAAAGTATGTCATGCGCGGTATTTTATTTACAGTAGCGGTTTCCAAACTTAAAGTTACTACGCCTCCATTTCAAAAGAAATCTTCGCGACTCCCAACCCTGTAATTAATGTTATAATAGGCATGCCTTAAAGATTCTTAGTAGATTCTGTATCCATGCGATCCACTGTAACTTCGATACCATTATAGTGCGGCACTAAACCATTATTTTTTTCAGAAAAAGATATTTGTTTGCTTGAATATTATTAACTCTGGCTCAGATTTTATTTTGTAAATTTGATTTCCATAGCTTCAATTTTTATGCATTTTCCATACAACAGAAGCGATGGAGCTCGCCACTTTTTTTATTTCTCCGCTGCCTGACGGTAAAACGTTTTAATATGAATAAAAGGTATACAAATCTAATATATAAAAATGAATGTTTGTTTGTTCGTACTTAATGCGTTACCACACCGCTCATCCGATTGCAATAAAACTTTGACAAACTTTTAGCTTGCACTTCCGGGAGGGTTATAGGCATAGTAAAATTAACTCACAGTAGGTCATTTATATAAAAATCAATGTTTGTATGTCTGCCATACAATTTATTTTGACAACGTATGCTAGCACTTGCGCGAAGGTTATAGTACAATTAACTTACTGTAGGTGGCGCGTGTGTCGTACCATAGACAATCGGCAGCAAACGATTAACGTCAATCAGACAGAAAAAGAAGACATGCATTTCAATAAACACAAACACTTTCTTTCTTTGAGTGGCATTGCAACGCTTGCCAGAAACCAGCTAGTGCTAAATGAAATATTAATTTATTCATTAATGTCTTGCTTTTACGTTACAATATAACAGTTTATGTATGTATATATATTATGTTATTAAATTACATTTCTGTTAATTTTCTCGGCCTTAGTCCACGCCCTCCAGTTTGGTTATCGCTGATTCACATTGGAACATTTTGCTTTTTTTACATACACATAATTACGGATTATGCAAAAAGCAGAAATATTTTCGTGAATCATACATTCATATACAAGAAAATAAACAATATCGAACTACTCACTGCTTATAAGACGACATCGCAAAGAAAAGAGATGATTCAGAGGAAAATTTACGACAATATATTGTATAAATTTTCTTTAATAATATCATTTCTTCGAAGCGAGAGACGAAATATTTTCAGGGAATAGTTTTCCATTAGTCAAAGTATAATAGATACACATCGAGACGCTTTTGAAGCTGTTACTATCTTTTCATTATCTATATTTCTCATTTTTATTCGGACTTATTCGAAACTTGGTAGTTGCCTAAATTATTTGATGAAAACGAGCTGACAATTCCGCAGAAGCGGACGAGGGGGAGAGTGCGAAGTTCTTGGAAAATTGGCACAGGGACTTGGGAATTCACTTTCTAGGAATGTATCACTCACTCATTGTAATGTAGTATGTACCCACTTCATCTATACGTACAACAAACACGCTTTCGAGGTTTTCTTACTCGACAGCTTCTAAGTTTTCTTCTTATTTTCCAAGAATCGCTTTGGCAGAAGAGTCTTATCAGCTTAACTGGCTTGGATTATATTACTTATTTATGATGTATAATTGCTAGCGCTCAAAATAACGTGGAGATTTCCTTCAATAATATAAAATAACCTAAGATTATTATTCCACGTATGGTGCTAAAAACTGTGACACTCTTTCAGAGGCAGCCTCAGACAATCTTACTTTCACAAAAGCTTGTTTAAGTACAAATGATTTTAATTTTACTATTCAGATATATTATTATTGTACAAAAAAAAAACGGGAGGCAAGGATGGGATGTTAGAAAAAACAAACAAACAATAAAGGAACTACAAATGGCATTTACGCTAAGAAATGATTAACTTACCATCTTTGTAGCACAGTACGTGAAATAATCTAAGTTATTTTATATCTTATATTAAAATGAACTGCCACAAAGTTACCGCCGAATCCATCGAAAGTATTTCCTTCAATCTTTCGTTTCCGAAAACTTGTGCTACTACATGTTTATAATGGTCGAAACCAGTCCAGATAATAATTTATTGTTTATTTAACTTTTTAATTCAGTTGATGAAAGGTTAGTGCACGGGTTCCCAACCTGGGGATCGCCAAGGGTTTTCTGGGGGGTCGCCAACTTTTTTCGATTTTGAAATCGAGGATTTCTTATTTCACTGCGGTTACCACGCAGATAGTAGTAGTTATTTGTCTAACAGGACAGTATTTGCTGGTTCAAAAACGATCGCCGTAACCGAGTAACCATTCCCTTATAGTTCTCACATTCTGCAACTGTTTTTAATAAGTATTTTTTTAGACCAGTGTTTCCCAAACTTCAACATCGTGTGTACCCCTTTTATAATTTTCGTAACACCGAGTAACCCTCGTCAAAAAATCTATGTTTTTAATCGAAAAAAAGTAAGATGCAACGCTAAGCTACATGCAGCTTAATCCCGCGTACCCCAACCAAATACTTCGCGTACCCCAGGGGGTACGCGTACCACACTTTAAGAAGCACTGTGTTAGACCATATGCATAGTTTTTTTATGTACTAAATTTACTTTGATTATAAATCACTTTCAAATAAAATTTTGACCAAACGATAACTTTCAAATGGGTATATTATATTGGAAATAAAATCGGATAGATGTGTGTTTATTTTTACGCCACACGTATTGGTACTCTGCCAAGTAATTGCTGTCTCAATAATATGCTACGTGTTCAAATGCTTATGATACTTAACAGAACATCATCAGTCATCTGGGCAATGTCCAGACATGTCAAAAATTGATACTAAACAAAATTTAACGATTTCTTGGTGATAAATAAAAAAAGACTCCCTCCACTTCAGATCCAAATTGCTTTGTGATGCCATGGTGTATTATTACAGGGATTGCAAACCGGTGTGCCGGTATTTCGGGATTACAATATAACGATTCAATGACTGTTACGTCTTACAATGTTTGAATCAGAATGGACTTTTCCGTAGCCTTACTTACCTGCATGAGATCTAATATAGATTGGCAAACTCCTTTATCTGCCGTATTTTAATCGAAAGAAACAATATTGTTCAACCATGCGCTCCCAATGTAGAGCATATAGTCTCCCAATGAAGTTTTTATACGAGAACCCGGTTGTTACTCAGTTGTGACAACTTTCATTTTCAAAGAGAGCTGAGAAAGAAGGATGGAGCTAGGATAAGATAGGCACGTGATTTAATTTATTTTTTGTATTTCGATCTCAATTGACCGTGACTATTATTATATCTTATGAAAACCACATATTTTAGTAATACCGACATTGAAGAATTTTGTTATCACTTGTATTCAATATTATTATTGCCTTTTTTTATAATATATCAGAGTAGTAAAATTAAAATCGTTCGTACCTAAACAAGCATTTGCGAAAGTAAAATTGCCCAAGGATGCCTCTGAAAAAGCGAAACACGTGTCCCAGTTTGTAGCACAATACGTGGAATAATCTAAGTTATTTAATATTAAAATGAACTTCCACAAAGATACCGCCGAATCCATCGAAAGTATTATTATTGACGTTTGGCAATAACGGTATTAAAATGAAATATTTGTTCCAATTCCTATTGTCATTGTACGTACGTACATACTAGAGGCATGCACGGGCCGAAATTTTACAAAATTACCCGGCCCGAGCCCGAAAGTCTCAGACCCGACCCGGCCCGGGCCCGAGTCTAATACCACAATTTTTACTCGAACCCGACCCGAAGCCCGGATTTATACTCAACAGACCGAAAAAACCCGCTTTTTTACAAATTTACAACAATTTACGATTCTATATAGAACTGGTAATAATTAAAACCATCATGGCTGACTTATGACACGAAAATAGTTTGATTTTTTTTTTCTGAAGAATAAATTCCTTACCCGGGCCCGGCCCGACCCCGAATCTCAATTGTACTTACCCGCCCGGGCCCGTGCAGACCTCTAGTACATACGTATTACATATTTATGTAGACTCAACGTATGAATAATACAAAAGGCTTTCTGTTTGAGGTTAAATGAAGCGAATAAATGTGATTGTAAATTATCATACTTTAAAATAATGATTACCCTAAGTACATTGTGACTACTATTTTTTTACGCCTACAAATAAACCTTACCCCATCCCCTTGCTCCATGAGGCTCACGACTTACACATAAATGTTATTGTTAACATTGGATTCAGTTGTCAGCTCAGTCGCCATCTTTGTTTAAATGTCGCTGAAGAAGAAACTCGGCTCGATGAATACCCCCGTCGTCACCGACTTATTCAGATCTATAATCACATACAATTATCAATTTGAATTTTGATTCTTGAAAGTTTGCAGTCAGTATTCGTAAAGGGCGATATATTTATTGGTTCGGCTGACCGAATCTTTGGTAGCACATTGCTCATAGTATATAATAGATCGTTACCGCAGTGATGATGAAAAAAATACAAACATTTGTAAAATGAGATTGCTATTAAGTATTTCGACTGAGGGTGCTTGATGGAATTTCAATATCAAATTTGAATTTTGTACTTTTCCATGAGTTTCCATGAGAGAAACTCATGGAAACTCATTCAAATTTGAGATTGCTATTGTTAGTCTGGAATTACTCGGTAGATGATTTTTTATTTTTAATCCATGTCCGCTTCCAATTTCAAACATGTTCTAATGGAGGTATCTCAACAAATGTCTGTTATACAGTTTACAGTCTGTGTTTGTTAGTCAGTTGCTTAGCCACTCTCCTTAGAGATAAGTGGATATGAGGAAATGACTATGACGGGACTTGTGGTCTTTTTTTCAAGCAAACTAGTGCATGGTTCAAAATCAGTCCAGTGAATCTCTACTCGGGCCATAAATTTGAGGGTAGACTCGTTTTTCTGTCGATAGCGTTGTGAAAGGTAGCTATAAATCATTGGCCGTATATTCACAACGGGTGGTGGTGGGAAACCAACTTGTATCTACGTAACTTAAAATTTCGTAGCTGAAGGCTTGATCCGAAATGCTGAAATTCTCTACCAACTGAACATGAAATTTTCTACCAACTCTGTATGACGCCTTTGTATATTTGGGAAAGCGATATTAAGTAGGTCTGTAGTTTGTATCAACACTAGGAATAAATTAATTTGATAGAATTCTTTCTCTCACCTTTGTAGGATCCATATAGTTTCAGTCCATAAAACGATTCTACTCTTAAATGGGATGTGATTTGCATTAAAGTTTTGCCTAATTTTCCAACCAATTTGAGCGAGTCTTTATGGAACGATACCTTTCGTGATTCCATCCGCCAGTTCTTTATAGTTTGCCGATCGCGTTTCAAACATCAATTTTTCTTTGTCAATTTACATTACTTACAATCATTTCTGTCAAGCCTGATAGTCTTCCTCTCGTTTACTTGCTTGGCGTGACTTTTTTGGAGTGTTACTCTTGCGGGTAATTTGACCAAAGAATCACCTCAGAGGGTGCGCTCTTGATATCGCTGCTTCGGCTAGATTTGCTGTGTTCTCAACAGTCCCCACCCCTCGTATAATAATGTTTGCCGTCCTTCCTTGTATCCACGTTACTTCTTACGATAATGGCCGTGCTGATACGGTGGCATTCTAACCTTTAAGAGCGGCGTAATGCGATTTTTACTACGAAACCTTTCAGCGCCGACGTTTTCAGGGGGGGCTGGGGGTACATCATTTAACATCAAACGATCACGCTACGGGGTTGGGGCAGTTGTTTTGAGAAAAATCGGAAGGGTGGGGCGGCGGGTAGCAGCGAGGAGACCTTCGTTCTAGTCGGCGCCTGGCGTCAGAGTTATTATTTGCATACCGATTTAGCGAACGCTTAAAATTCTAAAATACTCTTGATGGACCTATATAAATACTTAGTTTTGAATATACATACGTTTCTTTATGTTCATAGCATTTACCATTTACATATTGTGAGCTTTTAAGTAGTATAATGACAACGCCTACGCAATTTAAAAAAAATGTATTTATCCGTGCTTGCGTATGTGTAGTATGTCTTGTCAAAACTATCACTACATAATCGACGTTGCATAAATGATTCAATCCAAATAGTAACGTCAAACTAGAAATATATATTTATTTTATTTAAAAACAAACAAAAAATTTCAATGCGCTAAATACTTGCCGCGAAATTTTGTAGAAAGTACAAATATCTATAAAGTCTGTAAAATCGGTGCTTCCCATATTGGGGCTGCGGAATTTCTTTTGGGGCCGCCGTGGGAATGCAGGATTGAGAAATTTGGATTCCGGGGAAAAGGTAGAGCAAATTGAGGATTTCAAATTCGTCGGTGAGCTAAAAAAAAACGAGTTACTGAGACAATTGAGGAGAGCCGCGGAATTTTTTTTAGATTTATGGGGCCGTGAAATGAAAAAAGTTGGGAAGCACCGAACTAGACCACAGCGGGCGATGTATTTAATTTAATTCGCAACTCTGTATTATTTACTAAATCAAGTATTTGTGTTTGTATCATACCTCCTCTGCATCCAGTAGAAATAAAAAAAAAACCAACCTCGATTTTGTAATTTATAAGTTAATAATAAAGAATCAAGTTTTAGTTAGTTTGTTTGTTTGTAAATAGCTCTACCGTAGTTTGTCTAAAAATGTATCAGATTTTTTACACAACCTGATGAATATAAAATTTATTTTAAAATTTACCGTCGAATCCATTGAAAATAATCAGTTCTGAAAACTGATCAATGCGGTTATTTTTCGATAATTGTGTATTCTCATATTTCCCGACCTGACACGATACATACGGGAACACGACAGATCGAGGAACAGTAGTCTGAGATAAACAATGTATTGAATATCGCCATTCAAATGCTAATATAATTGACAATCCAAAACAATCCTAGACCGTATTCGACATATTTATTTCATCACAATAAAATGATAAACAAATTCTCTCACGTAACATCCATGCCCCGAGTGCTAATTGTTGAATATTAATTATTTCATTAGCGCACTTCCGTATCGCGATCGAAAAGGCATTGCTTAGAATACATCTGATTAAATATGCGTCTGGTGCTCGATGTGGGAACCCGTCTCCGGATCCTCGTCAGCCCATTGTATGTTTGTGACACATCCACTTTTGGACAAAGTAGCACTTACCAATGTAGAACGGTGACAAGTGTTTATTATTAATATGTTACCTATTTAAATCTCTTACGACGTAATTCATAATTATGTGTATATATGTACCCAGTGGCGGCCGGTCAATGTGGCATTGGATTAATGCACCACTTGTATATGCAGGGGCGGTTATATTTCATGAAATTATATTCAAAAATAACATTTATACCATTCACTCATTTTAAAATCTTCATGTACTTATTTATTGTCTATAATAAATAAAAAATACCATGTCCGCTCCTAATGTGGAGCATATGGACTCCTAATGGAGTTTATCTCATCAGAAGTGTTTCTACGAGAACTGCTTGTTACTCAGTTTCTCAACCTCTCTTTTTCTGAAGAGAGTAGTAATTTAAGAATGGGGCTAGGACAGGACCAACGTTCCCTCTAAGCCGAAGGGTTAGCTGCGCGGACCGATCAAATATTAATTGAGCAACTGTCTTGTAGTGCGCGCCAATCCGAAATGAGTGCGCGGGGGCTTCTCAACTGCTGCGCGGCCGCGCACGCGCGCAGCTTAGAGGGAACGTTGGACAGGACTAGTGGTTAGTTAATCGCTCTTTGTTCATAGTATAGGATGGGTGGGAGGGAAAATTCAAGATATCACATACATCCATGCCATACATCCATCTCGATAGAAATTCATAAATCGATTGAAAAATCAATTTATAAAACTGTCCGTACTGGGATTCGAACCCGTGACTTCCGTTGTCGAAGCCAACGACGTTGACCACTCGACCACACAGGCATTGTAGTATATTGATTGAGTATATTCAAACAATATTCGACAACTCGCAAATTTGTTTGTAGTGTGTATGTAGTACAAATCAACTCCGAGTTGACACACCGCACGATAATAACACATCGCATTGTTATAGAGATAATTAATGTATAAACACATATCGGGAGGATGCGTCTGTTTTGCAAATCAAGCGGTACTGCGCCTCGGGGTATTACCGATTCGTAGTGTCCTTACAATTAGTAATATAGCCATATTATCTGCAAATAGCCTTATCAACGTGGAATTGTTGCTGATGAATACTCTCAATATCACTGTTGATTAGAGCAGGGCTTTCCAAACTATTCCGCGGAACCTAAATAGGTGTTCCGCGAAAATTTTGAATGGTATTATACACTGCAACACATTTAAGCATCTTTTACTTCATATTAAAAATCGAGTGATAATAAATCTCCACTGATGTTTACAACGTCAAATATCTTTTTTTTTTTAAGATTTCGACTGAAGGTGCTTGGTGGAATTTCAATATTAAATTTGAATCGTTCAAACTATGTACATCCTCACAAATTTTGTCACTAACGACCCGGGTTTCGCCTTTCGGCATCTTCAGGCATTCAAGTGCACGGATGAACTTGAACTGACAGTTCAAGTTCATCCGTGCACTTAAATGCCTGAAGATGCCGAAAGGCGAAACCCGGGTCGTTAGTGACAAAATTTGTGAGAATGTACATAGTTTGAACGATTCAAAGTCAAATATCTTGGTACAGGCGGAAATATTGAATCAGTAAGAGCTTTGTTTACTCATATTCTTTGATATATTTTTTAAATAATTACTTAATAAATAATAAGTGGTTTAATAACATAGTATAAAATACTTTTACTATCATGAATTTCCCGACCTAAAAAATAAGCTGTGTTCCGGCAACATTTTCAGATTTGCGAAGTATTCCGTTAGACAATAAGTTTGGGAAACCCTGGACTAGAGATTCCAAACATTCTTTGAAAACAATAAATATTCGAATATCGAATATTAAAACCGTATAGAATTCGAATATACTCGAAGTTGGTTTTTTTTTAACATGTCCGGCGAGGTATATCAATTATTGTTAACTGTCTTGAATGAGTTTTGTGGTGTTTAAATCAGGGCTGTGGAGTCAGGGGTTTTGTCCGAAATAGGAGTTGAAAAGCGACGATAGACCTGGCTTGGGCATGTGCTGCGGATGCCTCAAGAAAGCATGAATTCTGCTTGTCTCTTCAACCAACCGGATGGATTCTACCGTCGTGGAAAGCCATTTATGTATAAGTTCAATGAAATGATAGAAGAAATTCTTCGGAATCAGAGTCGTCTTTTTTTCTTACATAACTCCATAGCGCTAGTTTAAATGAGGTAGTTGAGTCGGACTGGTTTCGGAAAAAAAATGTGTATTTAAATCGCTAGGCTCAAAAGTGGCACAACTGCATGCTACCAAGTCTAAAAAAATAATAAATGTCGTGTTTTGAGCAATGCTGTTGAGTCGTGCAGAAATAAGACCGACTCCAACCATAACTTAAAGTAGCATGCAGTGGTGACACTTTTGACCTTATCAATTTTAGTACACAATTTTTTTTTATGAGAATTCCAAGTTATTAGTTTTTTTCGGCCACGAATCCAGTTAAAACAGTCCGACTCCACAGTCCTGGTTTTAACCCATTTTTTCCCGAATTCGCCCGTAATTGATGCAAATAAAAAAACACTGCTCACTCCGATAGGTTCAAACCTGAAAAAATACTACACGAAACGACCCACACGCTTGCTAGCTGTAGACTGATTGAGACTTGATGCAATCTCAAGTTTTATTGCGTCATGCATAATGGAGTGGAAGTAAAAATACTAAATGTTACAATATTGGAACACTGGGAAAAAATGGGTTAAGCTATGGTCAGAGTTGGAGTCGTCTTATTTCTTATCGACTTCGCAGCCCTGGTTTAAATAAACAAAATAAGTAGTATATAAGTAATGGTGTAATGCGCAAGCGCGCGACGAATGTTATTTTTTGTTAACACACACATTATTTATATTACATTTTGAAGAATTTTTAATCCATATTCGCTCCCACTATTAAGGTTATCGTCGCTAATTTTCTTCAACCTGTTTCAAATGGTTAAAATCACGTTGAAACTTTGCCACTCTACTACAAAATCTGAAGTGCTATTTTTTTATCAATATTATATATACATATTTTCAATATAACCAAATTCACCCGAGGTAATCGACATATTCCCAGCATACCCTTGTATAATGCATACAATACAAGCCCTCCGATTAGAGTGAAACCCCTTAACTTGTCCTTTACTTATCCTTAAACCCTTTGAATCCTTAAATATCATGCCGTATCCGTTTCAGTCTTCGTATTATATCCTCCTATATTGTTTCTTGAATAATTTAGATGTATTATCTATTCTCGTCTTTACAATGTAAATATGTAGGGTTTCCAAACTCCGTGCGGTTTTTTCGATCCCGGGTTTTTAAAAATTGAATTCTGGAATAGTGCAATATTATACTTTGCTAAATAATGCTGTGCTGTAATGGTGACTAACAGCAGATTGTTTTTTACCTGTCGTATGTAATAAAAACATTACAAATAAATAAAAATGTCTGCTGGGTGAGTTTCAGCAACATATATTTTGCGCACAAAACTAAAATTGATAACTTACTAACAGATTGTAGCTCGTGTTTAGCTTCTTTAAAAAAAACTATCGCAAACTAGACGTAAACAATCCTTACCTAATTTTGTAAAATAATACAAATACTTCATGTCAAATTAAATTTGATAGGACTGTTATTCTACTTGATAACAAAGTAATAAAATGTAACTTTATATTAAAAATGAACTTCCACAAAGTTACCGCCGAATCTATCAATGATAATGAAAATACATTTTTAAATAGTAACAATAGTTTCAGTAAGTCGCAAATTTTAATACACGAAGCAAAAGGCTCAAGTTCTTTCGATCACTGTTCTGGAAAACCACTGCTTTTTCAAACAACGGCCCGACCCCTAAATCTGAAAAACATAATCCGCTGCCCTCCTGCACACAAAACATATTTTGCGGCGGCTCCCAGTTTGGGAAGTACTGCTCTAAGCGGTTCATTTGCTTTCATCAAATAGAATTTGCTTTTTTTTAAATTATTCTCGTTATTTTAGATGGGTGTCTATTGACTTTCATTCTACTATTTTGAATCGATCAAAACCTATCCGCCATTATTTCATTTTAAACCAATTTTAATTCTGACGGCAGTAGTGGGACGAAAAAAATTATTTAAATCTATTACCAAAAACCGCAGAACCGACAGAAAATGCAAAAGTATTTTAATAATATTGAATCTGCGAAATCACGGGATTTGCTGTATGAGAAAACTGGCGGGGGATACCGGGACTGCAGTCCCTGAATACGTCCCTGAATCTTTGAGATCCAATTTTGAATGTAGGGCGTGAAAGGGCGGAAACACGCCGTGATGGCTTTATCGAAATTGATTAATTTCCACGATTGATGTCGTATAGCAGATGTGAATCGAAGCGATGTGATAGGAAATGCCCGGGAGAGGACACAGGGTAAATAACACGCCAGTTTTGTGACGATAGAAACATATATGTACATCCTTTTTCAATATTATTCTAATCGTGACGATTAAAACTTACATTTTTTTTTATATAATTTAAATATTTGAAAATTAAAAATATTTCGTGACTCATAATTTAACGACAGACACGGAAAATAAGTACTATGAGAGAAGAAGAAAATATTTGTTTAATATTTTAAAAAAAACACAGTATTCCTTCCACTTTTTATTTAAAAAGATCAGGACCGGCTACGCTCATGACAAGTATTATCAACTGATAAGAAAATATAATTTTACCTCAGTAAGAAAACTATATGCTCCACTTTGGGAGCCGGACATTTAAAAAAATAAGAATTGGATTTATACAAGTTGTGGTTGCCTTTTTGATCACTTTTAGGGTGTTCACTATCAATACTTGGTGAAAAGGCATTATATTAACAAAAACACAATATTCCTTTGTACTGTATTACTTTGTATTACTTTATTCCACTTTATTTAAAAGGTAAGGACCGTTTTCGCTCATTGCGAGCATTGTCAACTGATAAAATTAACCAGAGCTATTTATACAAAAATAAATTGAAAAGAAAAGGTGTAAAAAACAATTGACATTGAAAAGAAGAAGAAATTAAAATGTTTAACACCTTTAACATATTATTAAAAAATCATCAAAGATTAATAAATTTCAAGTATTGTTTACAACTTTTCTTTTCAATTTATTTTTGTATAAATTGCTCTGTTTATACTTTCGATGGCTTCGGCAGTAACTTTGTGGAAGTTCATTTTAATATAAAATAAAATAACTTAGATTATTCTATGTACTTAACCGACGTATTCCGTGGAATAATCTAAGTTACATTATTTTATATCAGCTCTGTTTAATTTTATTTATCAGTTGGCAATGCTCGCAATGAGCGAAACCGGTCCTGACCTTTTAAATAAAGTGGAATAAAGTACAAAGTAATATTGTGTTTTTTATTTATATTGTGGTTACCTATTGGGATTTCCAGTAAATAACTCCCCGAATCCATCTTAAATAATAAAATATAATAACTTCGTCTTTATCCTTCGTATCCTTATCATATTGGTAAAAGCTTTCACGATATACAATATTGTTACACCTGTTGAAAGCACGTATCCAAAGCTCGCTGAATGAAAAGAAAGCTTTCTGCAGGCGATGGCGTTCGGTACTGCGACGTAATGAAATTTTCCCCGTCACTGGGCGTCTAGTTCGATTCTAGCACAGCCTGTCTCCACCCCGTTCCCTGATATTCCGTTACTGTCGGTGTCTGTTATTCTGATGATTTATTGCCCCTGTGTTTTTTTCGGCGTCGCAGGCTCTCTGGTGCGTTCAAAAATAAATTGATCTCGCCATAAATCACATTTTCTCCGCGAATTTCTTTTATCCTGCCAAGGAATCGGGTCCACACAAATGTCATGCCCTTGCAATTGATTTTTGCTTCGCAAGGTTATGTGTCGACCTACTGTTGGGCTTTGTAAAGAAATTCTGGAATATATGAATCGGTTTATTTTTCTGTGAATTGTCACTTTCTTTTTGATAAGGTGGCGAGAACGGGAAAATTTAAGACAGCTTATTCAATTTTTCATTTTTTTATTACATATAATTATTCTTTCTTAATTTACTTTTTATGTGACATATTATTTCATAAGAAATTATTTGTCATTGATTTATTTGTAATAGGACCTTAACATTTTAATTGTAGACAATTTGATCTAATTTGTATGTATCTTAAATTCTTGTCATATTTCTTGTACTTCGTCATTTTTTTATATCCGCTCCCTATATGGTCACCACATGGTTCCTCCAAGATTCTCTATCCCCCACCAGTCTTTTTCCTTCCTCCCAGTTCATCCCAGCGTCCCGTAGCATCGCTGGCTACACCATGTGGATAGTCATCAGTGGCCGTCCACGAAGTCGAGATCCATCTGGTTGGTAGAAGAGACAGGCAGGTTTCAGACTCTTGAGGCATACACAAGCCAGGTCCTTCATCGGTTTTTTTTTATTTTGGACGTAATAAGAGGCTGATTAGACTTCCTTGTCATTAGCTACATATTATACTATAGAAAATTTAAATTAACTTTGATTATTCCACGTATTGTGTAACTAACTGTGACACGTGTTTCGCCTCTTTCAGAGGCATCTTCAGACTTACTATCGCAAAGTTTGCTTCATTACTTAAGCAAACTTTGCGATAGTAAGTCTGAAGATGCCTCTGAAAGAGGCGAAACACGTGTCACAGTTAGTTACACAATACGTGGAATAATCAAAGTTAATTTAAATTTTCTATTAAAATGAACTTCCACAAAGTTACCGCCGAAACCATCGAAAGTATTATTATACTATATATTGTTTTATCCGGTTTGAATTTATCTTTCGTCAGCTGAATCTGCTTGCTAACCATTCGTGAAATGTGTTTAAATTTAACTTTTAACTGCCGCTTGGTGTACGTATGGCGGTACCTAGCACGCCTCGAATTTTATTACAAAAATAAAACCTTCTAAATATATCGTTATCGAAAATCTATTAAAGTTTATTTATAAAAAAAACTTACCAAATAAATGAAGAGTGTGCCAATGTTGTCGTGTGTCCAACATATTTTTATGTTGAAAATAATTGACTTAGGTTAGTAATCCCCTTTAAAGCGGAGCGTCTAAAGACGCATCATTCATATGACCGGCGTCCCGTCCACGGAAAATTGTGCGCCTTAAAACGCTTATGGCAGTTAAATGGTTAAAAATATTCATTTTCACCGAGAATTGTCAGTTAACAACTAAAAAAGTGAAAACTTTGTTTTTTAAGGTGAATGACGATCATTGCGGCATCGATGATGAGAAGGGGCTATAATGCTACCCATATACTTTATACCAGGGCTTTTTAACTTTATTGCGGTGACGGGCGCACTTGAGATTTAGGAAAAGAGTGACGGGCGCAGGACATATTCTTAAAAAACAAGATTTACATACATAGTATTAAAAACTAGTATATATGTATGTATTTATTTTATTATTGTTCCCTTAACAGCTTTACATGTGTTATATTCATTACATCATTATTAAATTATGCATTATAAATCGGAACGTAATGCATTTATTTACATCAAAAAAATAACAAAGCACATTTAGCGCGATCCTTGACATTGCACTTCTCTTAATATATATATATATTTTAAATTTTATTTAATACTATGCTGAGGGCGCACAAAAATGGCTCGTACTGTAGCTTTAATTTTTAAACAATAAATAAATATTCGATTAAAAATACATTTATGAAACAGTTGATTTATACAACTGAAGAGAACGACATTGACCACAGGTCCTATCGTTTTCAGATTATATCATGTTTTTTTTTCCAAAATAACAAAACATACATTAACGGAATGACTTATCGAACAAACTAGCGGTGTACAAAATGGCATTTATTTCCCGATCATTGTGTTTCAAATTCCGGAAATTATCTGCACAATGAAGCAAACTATCCTGAAATCACTTTTGTGCCTCTTGCCAATATTAGTATACCTACTTTGTGCTTGATATATTATGCAAAACCATTATTTAGAATTCGCTTTAAATCGTCAGCCGAAGACAGTCGTTCACAGAATATTTACCGGCGGCGAAATAAGTCAAGAGAGGCGAATGGAAATAGATAGGCAGGCATTTGACTCGGCTGCCTATGTAATGTGGAACAAAAGGCTGAACGTAAGGCTTTATTATTTATTCTGTCGGTGTGCGTGAGTGTAAGTGAATTGTAGGTTGTTGTAGCGAGTGTGCGGTATCAGGTAAAAGCCTCGCACGGGGCTATATTTACATTTCCCGACTTTTCGGCGGTGCTGAACCAGTGCTGATTTTTCCAGCACTGGCCTTCGTCGGTTGTATTGAATTTGTATTGAGTTAATAGCTTGTTTCGTTTTACGTCCTCGTTGGAACTGTGCTTTAACTTCACATAGCTTTTAATCCGTGTCTGCTCCCAATGCGGAGCATATGGCATCCTAATGGAGGTATCTCAACAGAAGTTTTTCTACGAGAACTGTTTGGACATGAACATGGATTTAAATGTAAAAAAATGACAATTATTTAATAGTCAACTTAGTTTAAATTTCAAAGAATGTTTTAAAGTTACATTTGTTTTTCCCTTTATTTGAAATTTTTAATTTAAATAAAACAAAAATGGAGTGAACATTTTTTTCATGTACATTTTTATAGAGGTATAAATAATATCGGGTCCTATGGCGCAGCGGTTAGCATTGTTGGCTTCCTTGCCAGATCTCACGAGTCCCGGTACGAACAGCATTTTTTCGATCGATTTTCGATTTCTGTTCGAAGGTATGGGTGTTTGTGATGTCTAAAAATTCCTTCCCACGCTTCCGATCCTTCAAAAATTAGGCGTAGCGAGTTGGATTAGTTAGCCACCAGTCCTGTCCTAGCCTTATCCTTCTAACCCTACTACTCTCTTTGGAAAAAGAGAGGTTGAGCGACTGAGTAACAAACTTATGTTGAATTACCTCCGTTAGGAGGCCATATGCTCCTCACTGGAAGCGGACATAGATAATATGCTGATACATAAATTATTCAAGTATGTATTCACAAAAATAATCTAATGATGAGCATGAACTTGGTGTGCCCCCAATTTATTCATGTTTTACAGCTTTTTTATGTAAAATTACATCACAATATCGTAGATGTTATCTATTTCAGTTGACAATGTCATAAACGAAACCGCTCATCATCTATATATTAATAGCCGATAAGGTCCGTCTGTAAGGTGTCCTCGACCTCCCAGTCTCCACTTTTTGAAATAAAATAAAATAAAATAATATAAAATAAAATGAAATAAAATAAAATAAAATAAAATAAACTGAAATAAAATAAAATAAATTAAAATAAAATAAAATAAAATAAAATAAAATAAATTGAAATAAAATAAAATAAAATAAAATAAATTGAAATAAATTGAAATAAATTAAAATAAAATTAAATTAAATTAAATTAAATAAAATAAAATAAATTAAAATAAATTAAAATTAAATTAAATTAAATTAAATAAAATGAATTAAAATAAAATAAATTATCTATATATTAATAGCCGATAAGGTCCGTCTGTAAGGTGTCCTCGACCTCCCAGTCTCCACTTTTTGAAATAAAATAAAATAAAATAATATAAAATAAAATGAAATAAAATAAAATAAAATAAAATAAAATAAACTGAAATAAAATAAAATAAATTAAAATAAAATAAAATAAAATAAAATAAAATAAAATAAAATAAACTGAAATAAAATAAAATAAATTAAAATAAAATAAAATAAAATAAAATAAATTGAAATAAAATAAAATAAAATAAATTGAAATAAATTGAAATAAATTAAAATAAAATTAAATTAAATTAAATTAAATAAAATAAAATAAATTAAAATTAAATTAAATTAAATTAAATAAAATGAATTAAAATAAAATAAATTAAACTAAATAAAATCAAACACAATGCAGCAAAAATCTCCCGTTGCTGGGCAACGGGCTTACAGCTAGTCTTATTAAATATAAGTAAAATTAGGACACAAGTTTTTTTATTTTTTTAAATATAATGCCTTTCCACAAAGTATTGACAGTGAACACTCTAAAAGTGATATATTTCATATATATAAAGGTATCGTTGACATTTGTTTGAAAACCAAAGAACACATCGAACAATGCATACAATTGTAAAATAGACAATTGCGCGGTAAACATAAAGGGAAAAAATATATTACTAGCTTTAGGTATATTATACACTAAAACATGAAAAATCATTTTGTAAGGACACAACCGAGTAAGCGAGGGAGCTACACTGCGAACACTTTCATTTTTAATCGTTTTTTTCTAAAATTCCGTTGCGTTAATCTCACCGTCCTTCGATTGTCATCCGGTGAATTGAGCTTCGTAATTATTAATTAAAATGTGTAGGCTATTTTCCATAAGATATCTCTTTTCACCTTGGATTAATTAACGGGAAACAATACGTTGCCCCCCCTGTTATGGATCCTGGAAATTCTCAAGAAAATGTTTGCCGTCTAGCTCTCGGGGTCTTCAATAGGCGGTTTCCCGCCTTGCGGAGAGGAGTGGACGGAGGGACGTGACGTCACAAGCCGGGGTTCGACGCCCGTCCGTCTCCTGCGGCTCTTCGACGGCGCTCGCTCAGAGCCGCACTCGACAAAGCACCTCGGCCCGATTTACCTAAGCAATGTAGAGTGACATGAACGTATGCAACTGTGGGCTTTAAACTAGATCACGATATTAATAAATACACAGTATTCCTTTGTACTTAATTCCAATTTAATTAAAAGGTCAGGACCGGTTTCGCTCATTGCCAGCATTGTCAACTGATAAGAAATATAATTTAACAGTGCTTTGTATACAAAAATAAATTCAAATGAAAAGGTGTAAACAACAATTGTGGGGCTATAATGCAAAACGTACTATTTCCAAAATGAGCGATATTGAGTTAGGTATGCAGATAGGGTAATTCAAGTCTAATGAATCGACTGCCCCTATTATTTTTAATATAAAATGTCTAAAAGACTGTCGTTTTCAAATTGGAAATCATATTTTTATGCAAATCGTTATTTTGTTTGTGTTATTCTTTATAGTACATATACAACTCTACTGAAAAGTTCGAGTTTTGGGAATAGTACGTGTTGCATTATAACCCTACAATTGACAATGAAAATAATTTACAAATTACAGTAAAATTGATTGATGCCTTTCCACCAAGTATTGACAGTGAACACCCTAAAATAGATCACAATATTTGTGATTCATCATTTCGGTGATGTTTCTAATATCAATAGAAATATTTGTTGCGGTATGCCTTTACGCCTTACTTACGTGGACGAAATCAAAGCCACTCAGTGCGGCACCAAAATATCATATGCTGCCCGCCGCTATAGAGCAGTGGTTCTCATGTGTGGCCACCACAGGATTTTTCTGCGGCCGCCAACAGCTTCATAGTAAATTTTGGTATTTTCAATAATGTCGTTTATTGAATGAAAACTTTTAATTTCACCCATTTTTTAGTAAAGGTAACCTGCTATTTTTTTCACTTCACAAAAAAAAAATTTGGTGCGGCCACGAGACATTTCCATAGGAACGCTAATGTCTATAATGCGGCCAAAATACGATTTTACGTGAGAACCACTGGTATAGAGTCCTACGTGACAAAAAGCACGCCACGATCAGTTGAATCACGAATCAGATTTCTATTCGAATACATGGGATGTATATCGAGGGCTTAAAACAAACAACACTATACAGTTCACTTTAAACTTTTTTTTATCCATGCTCGCTTCCAATGTGGAGCATATGGCCTTCTAATGGAGGTATCTCAACAGAAGTTATTTTTCTACGAAAACTGTTTGTTACTCAGTCGCTCAACCTCTTTTTTTCAAAGTGAGTAGTAGGGAAAGAAGGATAATGCTAGAAAAGGATTAGTGGTTGTCTAATCGATATCGCTACACCCAGTTATTAAAGTTAATAAAAACAATAATCCTTTGTACTATATATTTTTTTTTATTTTTTAATTTATATAAAAGAATAGTTAACAAGGGCTTATTTTATATAACAAGGGCTTCTTTTATATAAATTAAAAAAAAAAAAAAAAATATATAGATTTCTTTTGTTAGAATTGATATGGTCTTTGAAAAATTTGTTTTTCAGAATCTTCCTGACTGTCGATTTTGTTTAAGTGATGAATGAACACACCAACTACTTGGAAGCGGGGAAAACATAAAACTATCATTAAGCATATTCATATCATTAAGCATATTCACTTTATTAATGTAACATTTTATCACTTTGTCAAAAATTTCCCAAATTTTAATTATGTTTGTAATTACTTTCAATCGCATTCTGAATTTATGAAACTGGGATGACTTTTTAATTATATGTTAGTTGTGTTGAACATTTTAATTTTGTGTTATTTTAGAATCACTTTAATGTAATTGGCAATTTCTTTTCAATGCCAACTGTTGTGTATAACTTTTCAATTTTGTATAAATAGCATTGTTAAATTATATTTCTTATCAGTTGACAATGCTCGCAATGAGCGAAACCGGTCCTGACATATTAAATAAAGTGGAATGAAGTACAAAGGATTATTGTTTTTATTAATATAATGCCTTTCCACCAAGTATTGACAGTGAACACCCTAACAGTTATTAAAGGATCAGAAGGTTGGGAAAAGAGGAAATAATGTGGATTTACCTCACAAACACCCAGTCTTCGATCACAAATTTGAATTGAATAAATCTCAAATTCACTGTGATCAATCGAATCCAGACCTCGGTGATCAGTTGCGCAAGCTCTAACCAACTGGGCTTCGGCAGGCGACAAATCTTTACTGGTGATTTAAGAAAAAAATAGAAAAGATTGACATAACGTTGTTTGATCATTATGTTGCCGAGAATGTAAAATTACATTATCAAGCAACAAAAAGATACCTCTTTGTAAATTGCGTTGCTTAACTTTAAGTCCTCGTTATGATAAAAATCGCCACTCTTAATTTGATGAGTGTAATCGATAACATCGACGAAAGGGAAACTCTAACACTTTGTCGTCTATTTGTGTATTTTTGAAGAATTATAAATTGTATATCCTTAGCTGTCTTGCAAAATTTGTTTACCTTTCATTGAATTTGTAAGAAAATACCTCTGTTTGATATAGTTCACCATTTCCGCCCTGCTCTTGCGAATTAAACCGTTCATTCAATTCTCGCCCTTCGTATAGGTGTACTCTGTGATACGAAAAAAAATATAGTGTCAATATAATTCTTTTCCCGTCACTCCTTCCACCTAAAATATTGTTTTATTTGTAATGGTTGTTGGATTGAAAGATGCTTTACAACGTGCTACTATTTTTCACACCGAAAATCAACTACATATAACCCACAAAAAATGCACAAACAATGGAATTATCTGTGAAGCTTAATTGCGGATACGAAAGTATCAAAAAACCCATCTTTGGAATCAAGGGAATCGATAAATTCGTGCGATTAACGAAATATGTTTACTAAAATTCATCGCCATACTACAAATATGCTCTGGTTTGTTATAAGAAGTTACATTTTTCATGTTAAACTTTTTCATACTGATATAAAATTCGTATTTCGCACAAATTATCGGTTTTCGTGCCGTGTAATTAATATAAGTCTATATAAAAAAATTTAAAAGGGATTCAAACCGGAGTTCATCGTAGAAGTCAACGACGTTATCCACTGTGCCATGGACCCAACAAGCTCTCTTACTACTAGAATACTACGAGCGGTATTTACATATACCTAGTATGTATTAAAATGGAAATAATATGTTTGCCATGAAATGATAATTATGGTTATTGTGATCAGGAATATCCTCCATAACTCTCCATCTAAATCAGCTGCATGACTGTAGTCTCACAAATTGCACCCTAGTTGGATGTCCAGAACAACATAAATCATCATCGGTCGAGTGAAAAATAGCCTCAATTAACTGTTTACACCGAGGATACGTTCCACGTAAAACAACAAGAATTTAGGTTAGTCCATGGCTTAGAGCAGGGTTTCCCAAACACTTTCTGGAATGGAACAATTTGCAAGTCCGGAAAATATAACGGAACACTTAGCTGAATTTTTTTTTTTTAACTGCTGCAGCGTATAAAACCATTCACAAAAACATTATTTTGGGAAACCCTGGCTTAGAGCATGACATGTACGCGTTGATAACCGTTTGAAAATCAGTTGAAATGAAAAAGCAGCCGAAACAAATTTAATTCAAATAAGCGACGCAACTAGGGCTTCCAACTCGGTTTTAACCGAAACCGGTTAACCGGTTTATTTCATGTTTGGAAAAACGAAAACCGATTTATTTTGCACGGTTAACCGGGGCTTAAAGAAAACCTTTTTTTCACCTTTGGTACGATGGATTTTTATACAACTATTTATATATCCGGTCCGTGGAGCAACGTAGTTGACTTCCGTGACGGATATCATAGATTTGCCAGTACAGACAGCATATTTTCATTAAATATTCCCTCCTCTCATTCTAATCCTAAAGTAGCGGGGCTTAAAAAAAGCGATTTGTTAACTATTAGTTCTTTCCTAGCCCTATTCTTATACCCCTACTCTCATCGAAAAGAAGTTGAGCAATTGTGTAACAAACAGTGCATCTGGAGTCCATATGCTTCACACTAGGAGCGGACTTGGTTGAAAAAAATAAAATAAATTAATGTACCCTTTTATGCACCTTATAAGTTCATGTTCAAAAAAGCCCTATATTTTTTTGGCTTTGGAATATTGGTTTGTGTGGTACTTACAGTTGGTTTTTTGATAATAATTCCGGATTAAACCGGTTAGCCGGTTTATTTATTTAAAATAAACCGAAAACCGGTTAGTTTTGGACGGTTAATTGGATACCCTATATGCGACCATAATAAACAGTTCTTGAACTGGTGAAAGTGCACAGAAGAAAATATCTACATTATGATTGAAGTATTAATTATAAGTAATTTAAAGCTGAAATCACTTCCACACAAATGAATAAGCAGAACTGCTCACCATGGCATTGGCTATTTGTGTTACAACATCTCAACAAAAGTAAATGTTGTCAATTTTACTTTCTTTTTTATCTATTATATATAATTTGGTAATGCACTGTCATATTGCCTCAGCGTAAAGGATTTCTATTAATAGCCACCTGTCTAAAAAGTAATAGAATTTTCTGTCGCTTTTCATCGTGTACACACGCCAAAGTGCGCGACCGCCGAATTTTGTTTATTGCGATGCGTCGTCATGGATACCGTAAGTGCCACCACCGGCTGTAGACGAAAAAAACCTCGCGTATCGAATCAAACTCAACCTGAATCCACCGGCTGTGACTCGCGCTGTCTCTGCCGGCGCTTCCGAAACTGGGGCTCGCGATAAAAACAATAAAAATGTACACGATAACTTAATTATTATCAGTGCTTTTATTACCATGTAACGCGGTGGAACGGCGTTCCGGCACCTTTTTCTTCGACATTTTTAATGTTTCAAATCGATATTCGCAAAATTTTATTTTTATTTTCCTCGGAAAACTTTTGATTTTTTATCGCTTAGTGGACGATTAAATGATAGGTCCCATGCAGATCCGTAACGGGCCAATAATATGAGGAATAAATTATTTTCTTGGTCACATTGCGTTATGGAAGGCGGCCGTTAAAATGCGGCTGCATACACATAACCGGTGCTAGTGGGATACTCAAAAACCAACTTGTATCCCGAAAGACGTTTGAAAATATTTTTTAAATCATTGTCACCCGGAAAAGTATTAACAGTAAAAAAAGAATTAGAGCTAAGATTAGATCTACAAGAACGATTTCTCTTCGAAGGCGTTAGTATTTGTGATATATATCCCTCCGACTTTTAAATCCTAAAATTAACAGGTCCTGTACCAGCTCTATCTTTCTATCCTTTTTTTTTAAAATTCATGTCCGCTCCCAATGTGGAGTATATGGCCTCATAATGGAAGTATCTTAATAGGAGTTTTTTCTACGAGAACTGTTAGTTTCTCAGTCGCTAAACCTCACTTTTTTCAAAGTGAGTAGTAGGGAAAGAAAGATATGGCTAGAACAGGACTAGTGGTTGGATAATCGCTATTGCTACACCCAGTTATTAAAGGATCAGAAGGATGGGAGGAGAGGAAATAATTTGAATTGACATCACAAACACCTAGTCTTGGATCAAAACTTTGAATTGAATAATTCTCAAATTCACTGTGATCTGACCGGGAATCGAACCCAGACCTGCGCGATCGGTATAGCAAGCTCTAACCAACTGGGCCACAGCAGACGACACTATCCTTACTATCTTTTTAAACAAGAAGGTTGAGTAGCTGAATAGCAAGCAGTTGTCATAAAAAAAACTATGTCAAGATACCTCCATTAGGAAAGCATATCCTCCACAATAAGAACAGACATGAATTAGAAAAGAAAGCTTGACAAGAATTCAGTTCCGGCACCTATATTTAAAAAAAAAAACACTGATTATTATAATCTTTTTACACAACGTTTCTCAAATGGGATTATGTGAGCAAAGATATGAGATTCCGAAGAATATAATGCATTGTAGATGCAAGTAAAATATGATTTCTGCAATGATATAAAAGAAGATTTTCTCAAATGCAAAAAAAAGCTTGCAAAATCGTAGACAGTAAAACATGGCATGATGTGCATAAAAACTGCGGTAAAATAGTCTTGCTTTTGTCAGAAACCTGGTGCAAGGTAAAATTCTAGATATATGTTTTTGTTGTGATCGAATGGTAAGAGTAAGGGGGGATCATGTTCCGATTAGGTCGTCAATGTATCAAATTAAGATTTTTCAATTTAGATATATTGTCATCTTGAAAGACTTGTTGAAATTCTCTTCATGTTGTGTGATTTTATTTATTTAATTATTTATGAGACAAGAAATATTACTTTTACCAGGTTTAAAGTTACTAATTTACCTCTTTTATAGATAAGGTTAGGTTAGATTTATGTCCACACACAGTCGTATTATTTTATAATGTGGTAAAAATAATTTAAAAAAAAACAGTAACAAATATCTCGAATGCAACATGCGTATCCGATTTTAGGAGTTGAGTCCATTCAGACACCTCTAAGTTTGCAGGTAATTTTCTAGCGGTGCTTAATTATTCATCACTTTTATAAATATTATCTGAAATCAATTAACACTTATAATTTGTCACTTTTCTACATTCAGACATATAGAGTGGCGGGTAGGGGTCTCGAACGATTCGTGAAAATGAAAAATCATTTTAAAAATTATCATCAAAGGTTATGTTCGATATTTTTAAACCTGACTGAAACATGAATTAGTAAACATTGTGTTGACTGTGTTCGGTCGTTAAAAACGCGATAGCTTTTGCATGTCACGATAAAATTTGATTAAGATTACTTAAGAGTCACTTAGGGGGCTTCCCTTTGCCATTTCATTATGTTCGGCTTATCGCTTAACATTCTCAAGTTTTAATTTTAATCGGCAGGTCACGAGGCTTCGCTAACTTTTTGATTTGCTTATGGAGTCGGAAGTTGAAGTAGTAAATAATCAAGCGATTCCAACTCTTTTTTTTCTAAATATACTAAAATACAAAATCATTTCAGAAATTATTTAAAAAAGAAACGCAAAAACTTTAAGACAACATTTTGTATATTTTATAAATCTGAGTCGTGGTTTTTTCCACGCCATTGATATTGTGGAACCATTAAATTTACTCTTAACCCTTTGATGAGTATCAACGTACCCGTACGTTGGAGTAGCTCGTCATCTATTCCCATTATCATATGTTTTATTGATTTTTTGTTATTTCTTCAGAAATGGATATTAGACACATCCTCCATTGACTTTTGGCCACTACATTATTTTTATTTTGTATAGCAGATGAAGAAAACGTTTTTAAAAAAGGGTAACATTTGTAAAAATTTCGGTAGCCATATAATAATGAGCGTAAAATTCTATTTGGGATCGATTCCTTTCTGGAATCGACGTCTTTAGAGCGGCACATGTAGACAGATGAGAACAAAAAAGATCTTGACACAAAAGCAAAGTAATAGCTTCTAGAAAAATATTTAAAAGTAATAATGAACTAGTTTACTTTACATTTTTAACTAGGAGTTTTATAATTTTAAAAAAATATATACTTCTTGAAATAATAACAAATATTCTTCCCAGATTGGTCCGTATGAAAAAAAAGGTTTTTATATTTTTGTGTGTGGCAATACTACAAATAATCAAAATATAAGAAAAAACTTAATTTAGTCAAAATTATCTCACCACTCGAAAGGTTAAACTCGACTCGTGCGATATGGGAGAAAAAATATCTTCGCTACTCGTCACTGTGGTCGAGTAATTTCGACGTGATCGCACTAGTGCAGTGTTTCTCAACCTTTTTAGGCCCATGACATCTTTTGAATGTCTATTTTTAAGGGGCCTCGATACCTGTTTTGTCCTATTGAAGTATAAGTGTTATGAGGAATTTTGGGACCGAAACGAAAAGGTCTTCCCATAATTTCGAATTTCAAAAAACCGAGGAATTTGCAGATTTTCCAAAATGAACACCGCGGAACCTTTTTTTTTAAACTGTTCTCAGACATTCCAATTTCAAAAACACAAGAATTTACTGATTTCGGAAAATTTTACGATGGTCCCCCAAAACTGTACTGTGGCTTCCCTTAAAGAAATCTCTGCACTAGTGCACCTCACAAATCAATTACACGCTTTTAATGCTTATTAACTGACGCACGTGCGGCTTGATTCGGTTAATCAGTTGACTGATATTTTCATAAACAAGTAATCAGTAAAAAATATAATATGTATTCCATTATAATGATAGTCGGTTCAAAAGGAATTTTCGATACTACATACTTGAAGTAATTGAGAGTGTGAGTCTTGGCTTTATCCTACAGACACCCTTGTGCATGCTCAATTTTAATTGTTTAAACACCCAAAGAGAAATAAACATCTCTGACATATTTTTGAGGGCTTACACGAGGTCAACGTGTGAATTTTGCCATTTTCGTTGGTGATTATTTTTTTTATGAATCGTGGAACTGGCCCTCCAGTGGTGGTCACTGGTTTTGTCACATCGCTTTGGCATTATTACACGACTTACACGCATTTCTCGTGGACTTGGGTGATTTTGGATATTTACTATCTTCTATGTCGCCTGCTGTGGCCCAGTTGGTGAGAGCTTACTCTACCGATCACGCAGGCCTTTCGATTCCCGTTCAGATAAGAGTGAATTTGAGAATTATTCAATTCAAAGTTGTGATCGAATACTGGGTGCTTGTGATGTCACGTTTTCCTCTCCTCCCATCCTTCTAATCCTTTAATAACTAGATGTAGCAATAACGATTAGTCAACCACTAGTCCTGTTCTAGCCTTATCCTTCCTTCCCTGCTACTCACTTTGAAAGTGAGTTTTAGCAACTGAGTAACAATCAGCTATCGTATAAAAAACTTCTGTTGATATACCTCCATTAGGAGGGCATATGCTCCACATTGGGAGCAGACGTGTGTACAAAATGTTTTAAGTAGATTTCATAGGAACTTTGAACTTACTCAGTTGACTTCATTGCAATTTACTACATTATATCATTCGTCGGGTCGCAAAATCAATATATATACATATAAGATATATTTTTATCCCATGTAAAATTTAAATTGAAAAAAATAAAATATCGTATTTCCAGAATCGAGTTTTTTCAAAGACATATTTAAGTTATAGCTTGATTACTAAAACTTTGAGAATCGCTTTGATAAAACATCTAAAATGATACCGGCAATAATCTTGAAAATAATTCCATTGCAATTCTGTCATAACATTGTTATTTTTTTCTCCGATAGAAATCTGACACTCGAGAAGTAACATTTCATGCTGAAACTTAAGATTGATAATGTCGTTTCGGTTTCATTTTTCACGTTTTTTTGTATCAACAATAAAACAAAATGGCGAACGAGTGACAGCTGTTTTTAGGCATATCAACTGTCATTCGCGTCGCTAACTATTGAAATAATACGAAGCCGAGCGTTCCTACTTTGGCCAACAGATGTTTTTATAGATTAGTTAAACCTTATGTAAAACATATCTCCTTCCTACTCGGGCATATAACCACCACCTCCAAGATTTGTCCCCTATTTTTTAATCTCGCTAAAAACTATGTAGTTTCGATGCAATGAAGGGACAAAATATGACCCTAAAATAAAAACTATCTTACGTTTTTTATAAGAAAAGTGTGTTTTTCTCTGTTCAGGAATAAAATGATCTGGTTATTTTTTATCTCAAATTCTTCATATTGCTTCATGGAAATTTATTACATTTTCACAAGTTTTGTCAGTAACGGCCGAGGTCTCGTCGTTCGTCATCTTTGGGCATTCAAGTGCACGATTGAATTTGAACTGACTGGTGCCCCGAACGGCGAATCCCGGGTTGTTAGTGACGAAACTTGTCGAAGTGTAAAAAAATAAACGATTCAATAGTGTCTTTGTAGAGCTTCAGGGGTGCCTACCACGATCTGCTTCACGGTGCCTGTAAACTAGAAGTCTGCACGGGCCCGGGCCCTCACTTGGCCCGGACCGTGGGCCGGGTTCGGGCGGGTAAGCGCAATTGAGATTCGGGCTCGGGCCGGGCCCGGTTAAAGAATTTAATTCTTTAGAAAAATATTTCAGAATATGTTCCGTGTCATAAATCAGCCATGGTGATTTTAATAATAACCAGATCTATAGAGAATCGTAAATTTGTAAAAAACGGGAATTTTTCGGGCTGAGGAGTATAAATCTGGGTTTCGGGTCGGGATCGGGTAACGAGTTTGGTATTTGACTCGGACTCGGGCCGGGTCGGGCCTAAGTCTATCGGACTCGGACCGGGTAATTTTGTAAAATTTCGGCCCGTGCAGACCTCTACTGTAAACGTTTCACAAAATAGTGACTCGCAGAGAAAAGAATCTTTTCCGTGAAAAGGCAGTCGCCCGCGTCGGGTCTTTGGAAGTGCACCATTTTCCAGCTGAATGTGTTGCCGTTTTTTAAATCACCACATCCCAACTAGAGATTCCAACTATTCGTCATTTTCAACTATCCGGATACCGAATAGTAAAACTGAAACTATCCGGATATCCGGATAGTTTTAGTAAGTATGAAAATAACAAAACATTACTTCATCTATAAATTTACGTACTAAAATAATACATTAAAAACGAATTCATTTGTAATATTAGTCATTTATTCGTTCCGTTTCTGTTGATGTAGGTTTTATTGTTAGAAGAATTTAGACAACACGTCCAACTTTTCCGTCCTTTTTTTAAATTGATCTAAGTATTTAAAATCTTTTTTCAGATTATTTGTATTGTCGTCAGTTTCCGCGAGAGATAAAATAGAATTACGCATTTCATGTTGCAAGATGCATTTATTATCTTTTCTCATTAAATGAGTCCATACTTCCGAGCGTCTTGACATGGCTAAAATTGTATACAATATTATTAAAATTTTAATATGTAGGCAGTGGTCTCGATTGCTTGGTTTTCAGTGTAGAACTCGCACACAAATGACGATGTTTTACTATCAACTGATCCTGACTAAATCCTTTCCCACTTCTGTAATGCCTTAGATAGAGAAAATACACATTTCAATACTATTCCATCATATTAAAATATTGAAAGTTTGCAGCTGCATTAGATTACTGCAAAGGCATTTCTTCAATTAATGAAATTTCTGCATTAAAGGTACAGGTGCAAGGTACTGCAGGACTGACTGAATACCGAATATTGGATATAGTAGCTCAGCGGGGCAGCTCAATTATGATGTTTATGAATATATTTTATTATATCCGCTATTTGCATATTTTGTTTTGCAGTCCCGGTGTATTTTAGTTATTTTAGATAATTAGGTGTATTCGTAAAAAAATTCACTTAGAGAATTAATTACGTTTAGATTTTCTGGCTTTTTCAATAAATAAGTTTGCAATTTATTTTTCACGCCACTAATTTTCTGACTATTTCAAAATGCAACAAAGAGGTCAACGGGCTTACAGCTCGTCACAATGAATTCAACTTGATACACGTTCTATCAAAAGGATGTAAGCTGCTGATGCCGAATTAGAACTAACAAATTTAAATTTAGCTTTTAAGTTTGAAAAAGAAGAGCTTGTAAAAAATTAAAACCATGAAAAAAGACTGAAATAAAGGTTTTTCCTAAACAATTTCTTAAATTAATAGAAGTTTAGTTTCAAGTCCAGTTTAGAAGTCTCCGTGCACATCATGGTTGTTTTTATTTCATAATTTTCATATGGCCGAAAATCATCAAAACACGTTTTTTGTGCTTACTGTAAAATTTGCTATGTGTGGGTTACGTCCTTTTTCCTTTCCACAGTCGAAATGTAATGTGTATGACTTCATACAGTTAAACTTATATAAAAAAGTAATCGCATTTTTTTGGTACAAAGAAAAAAAATATTTACAACAAAATTACAAATAATTTATTTTGCCAAATAATTTCCTTCGTTACTTTTAATATCTCTCCACAATTAGAGCAACTTTTCAATGCCACTTTTGTAAAATTCAGGCTCCTTTGAAATAAAAAAAGGCATCTAGATAATTTCTGACTTTCAGAATTAAAATTTTTGTTTCGAAGCGAATGTTCCATGCTTCAAAATAAATGATAATCCGATGGAGCAATATCAGGAGAGTAAGGTGGATGAGGCAGCAATTCTAGTTTGAGCTCTTAATTTTTTTCTTGGGTGATTTTTGCTGCGTTCGGTCTCGCGTTATCATGCTGCAAAATTCGACGTTGATTGTTCACCAAAATTGATCTTTTTTTTATTAACTCTGCGTACAATCTGTCCAATTGCGCGCAGTAAACCTCCGCTGTGATTGTTTTATCAGGTTTAAGTAGTTCATAATAAATCACTCCGGAAATATCCTACCAGATACATAATTTTTTTTTAATATCATACTTGGTCGAGGGGCTGAAATCGGTACTTCCCCCAGAGACAGCCATTGTTTTTTTTAGGAGAGTTGTAAAGGATCCATTTCTCATCTCCAGTAACATTCCTTTTTAGAAATGAATCGGTTTCATACCGGCTAAACAATGAAGAACAAATGGTCACGCGCTGATCCAAGGCCGACTGCGATAAATCATGAGGCACCCAAACTCCTTGTCTATGCTTCTTTCCCAACAGTTTTTGAGGCCTTCCCAATTTTGGTTTATTTTCCGAATTTCTGTCACCAGTCTTAATTTTTTTAAACCACCAATAACACTTGCGTATCTTCAGAATATTACCATAGGTTTCACAAATGCTTTCTTTGGGTTTCAACCCCTTGTCAAATAAAAACAATAAAACACATCGCAACTGCATCTCTTCGATATGCGGCCGTGACATTTTTTCTATGGGTGTAAATAAAAAAAATGTATCGAAGCTGAAACGGGATAAAAGGAGCTTCAAAATAATACCAATATTGACGTACTTTCTCGACGGGAGCCAAGCGCAAACTTATTTTGAAACGCGCACTAAAATCACCTTTCGCTTTACCTAATATATATATAATGTGAGCGAGTGAGTGCTGGTATCTGAAAATGTGTTATATAACCAGCAAATGTCAAATCATCGGCCGACACGCGGTTAATCTACTGCAGCTTTACATGAAAATAACATTATTATTATTATTGTGTGATTAATTATGGATTAAAACATCCAAGAGGGCAATTTACTCTGAAAAAATCGAATGTTTGCTACAGTAAGAACTGTGTTTGTATTCATTAAACACAGATCTACAAACTTTTACACGTTTGTTTTTTTTTTTTTTGTTACAGTTCGATTTATAATTATTATTAATTTAAGGTCAAAACCGCGGAAGCGTTCTTGCAATGACACGTTTTTTTTCTTCTGCCGTATCGTAAAATGCCCCGTTGTGTCGATCGATTTGATATACTGACCATTTACAATTAAAAATACCTCGTTTTTTAAATGCATTTTTTCGAACGTTGTCTCGAAAAATATAGCGGAAAAAGGCGATTTGTCGGCGATCAAGCGAGGAGACCGCGATGAACAGTGATGATGAACAAATGTTCGCCATTTTAGTTTTTTAAATAAAATTTTCCCGAATAAATATTTTTCTGTGAAATAAATCATTTCTTTTATCTATATGATTTATATGAGTTCCTAAATAATAAAATATTTTATTTAAACTTTTTAAAACGCTCATCATTCAAATTCATTGTTTGTTCACTTTGAGGGTGTTAATACTTGGTGGAAAGGCATTATATTAATAAAATCACAATATTCCTTTGTACTTTATTCCACTTTTATTCAAAAGGTCATGACCGGTTTCGCTCATTGCTAGCATTGTCAACTGATAAGAAAAATATATAAATAGTGATATACAAAAATAAATTGAAATAAAGAGGTGTAAACATTTATTGATATTGAAAAGAATTTACAAATTACAATATCAGTGACTCTAAAATTACTCAAAATTAAAATCTTCACACCTCTAACATATAATTAAAAAATCATCAAAGATTAATAAATTTTAAATGGGGACTGATTTTTAAAATTTTTGAATTTTTTAACAGTGATATAAAATTCTACATTACCAAAGTAAATAACTTAATGATAATTTTCTGTTTTCCCGCTACTAAGTAATAAGTATGTGTACTTTAACAAAATCGACAGCCATGAAGATTCTGATAAAGACATTTTTAAAAACCATATTGTTTACAGTGTAATATTTGATAAAAAAAAATATATTTGGCAAACACACACACACAGTTGTCTCGAGTAAACTTCACGTATTTTAACAACGATAAAATGCACACACTAGTGTGTTTTATGACAAATCGTAACAGTGTCATTGATGAGCAATGCCATGGCGACATTAAATTCTTGCAAAATACTAAAGTAACGATTTGTGGTTAGAAGAAATTATTTCTATTGCGTTCACCGCCGAAAAACAGCAGTTGGTTATTTTTGTCGTAAAAAAGTAAATTCCTATTTCGCAGTGTCGTCGATTACTATTCTTGTTTACTCGTATTTCCTCACAGCGTGAAGTAACGGCTCTCTACTGTGCTTCTGAAATTATTTTTCGATTATCAGAAGTGCTGCGCCGGCAAGGACATCTGATTGTTAAAGACAACGTGCCGTCTTTCCATCGCGATTGTCGTTTTCCTTTCCTGTTCGCTCGACGTAGAAATCGACGTGAAGGTTTTCGTTATTTATTTATTTTTGACAAAAGCTCTAAATTGTAATTACCGTTTTCGATTTACTGGAGCAGTGGTAGCGCACAGAGATTGATTGCATCACCCAAAGATATATCAATACTAGGGCATCCAACCCCGGACCCTTTTTGTAATCCCGGGTTTGATCATTCACCATAATATCATGCCACAGTTGCTTGAGATCGTTGTCGAAAAAAGTGGGTAATTAAGAGATTCTAGAGTTATTCAGAAGTCGGAGAACTTTTTTTAGCTACATAATTTGAGAAAAACTCGACTGCCAGTGGGTCCAGGCGGGTTTATTGATTTTACGTGTTATTGGTAATAGCAGTGTGGTGGGGTGATACAGGGGTGGGCTCAGAGGGGCTTGCGCGAGACCCTTATTAGATTTTACTACGCCTGGCGAGCCCCTTCTTAATTTAAGAGAAAACAATATTCTCAAATCAAATTAGTACGTAACTACAATTTCTGACTTCCATTGTACAGATTAGTACATTTTTAGCCATTTACACTGATTAGTTTATGGTAAACTTCATATTGTTGCATATTATAAGTGTATTAAGTAACAATCGTTTGCTTATTTAAGTATTGCATAGGAGTGATAAATTACTTTGAATTTAAGCGAGTCCCCTTGTTAACATGTTGGCAGCCCACCGCTGTATTGATACGATGTACCTACTAGTTTTTCAAAAAGCAATGGCGATATGGGTCAGTAGCTTGGACGCTAGTCTGTGGACTCTCATAAGTGTTTGAGCGAACGATTTGCTAGGTCGGCACAACCATGAGCAACATAACCTCTACGGTTTGCCAAACATTGACAGATTTGTTAAAAACCCGTCGCCTACGCTGGGCTGGACATGATAATTACCGAGCACGGTGAATATATTGATCAAGAGTCATCTAGATCAAAATCTAGAGTTGAACACGTAGCAAATGTTGACAATGTGCTATCGGTTATAATAATCAGTGCTTTTTTCCCATGTAACGCAGTGGAACGGCATTCCGGCACCTTTTTATCGACATTTTTAATGTTTAAAATCAACGTTCGCAAATTTTATTTTTACTTTCCATTGAAAACTTTCGATTTTTTATGCCGAAAGACATTTGAAAATATTTTTTTTAAATCGTGATGATCTCCTTAAAAAATAATAACAGTAAAAAAAGAATTATCATAACTAAGATTAGATCTACCAGATCGATATCTGTTCGAAGGCGTCGGTATTTGTGATATCTATCCCTCCCACTCTTAAATCATGAAATTAACATGGCAAAGCGAGAGCGATTAGTTAACCACTAGTCCTGACTCCTGAACCATTCATATATTTCTATCCTTACTCTCTTTAAAAAAAAGTTGAGCAACTGACTAACAAGCAGTTCTCGTAAAAAACTCTGTAAAGCTACTTTCATTGAGAAGTCATATCCTCCACAATGAGACCGGACATGAATAAGAAAAAAAAAGATTTGAGTTCAGGCACCTTTTTTTTCAATCACTGCGTTTTGCTAACTTGTCCTATGCCGAGATGTCAAACGTATCCACGCCAAAAACGGATATATCACGCATGGATGAGTGGAAATATAACAAATCGCCTCATATGCTCCACTATTAAAGGAAGACAACATTTTTGCTGGATGGAATATTAAATTTAAGCACTATTTTTAAGATAACACATTTCCGCATTTACGGGCACTTTGTGTCACAAGTGTGCAACGCATTAAAAAAAAAACTTATTACCAGTGTGAGACAGCTGATTGTAGATATTTGAAATACAAATGAGTCAGCATTTAAAATTGCGATCAAATTTGAAAAGAAGATGAGAATCAAATCGATATTTTGCATTTGATGTCATTGGTGCCACACATTTTTCATTCGTATGTTTTGTATTGATGCTATGCCTATATTAGTAATCCCGCAAATGAAATTAAATAAATTGTTATTTCTCGTATGTATGCATTCTTTATTTAATGAACTTTCGAATATTTTTTCTCTACCGTAAAAAAAACTCACCATCGACTCGGCGGCTTGGACGTTTGGCGCCAGTCCAAGAGAAACTGTGTACGGCTCCTTTCGAAAAATAATAAAATAAGCACCAGATAACTAGAAGAAGAAAAACATCTTAAGATTAACGTCGTTAGCGCGGCGGGGAGTCCTCATTGATGTGATGATGCTCCATTGCCATGTGTTGTTTTTCTCCTCGCTGTGTTTTGTTAGTAATCAAAAATTATATTGTCGGAATGCCTGCCTGTTAGGAATACTTAGCGCAAGCAGCCGTCGGGAGATGTTGCTTTATTTCTTTCGAGTTCGGTGGTATACAGCGGTCCGCAAAGTTACGCTCGCGATTTCAATTATTCATAAAGTGAGACATCATTTGAAACACTTTTTTTTGTTTTTTTTCTAAAATATTCTTTGTAGTCGGAATCGTGAAGACGACTCCGAAGAAATTTTTCAATAATTTCATTTTGACTTGATGGCTGCCACAGACGAGATATCTCTTAAATTTCTTCGTACTCAACACGCCAGAGACAAGTTAACTCGTCAATAACTAATTAAATGAATAATTACAAATTATAGCCGGCGTGCTAGGTAATTACGTATTTTTCTACGGTAGATAAAAGGCTAACATATATATGTATGTAAACCATCAAATCATCTTTAGTCAGCCAAGCATAAAATGTCAACACTTGTGCTTATTTTGTTTTAATACACAAATCGAGCCGCTCATTTTTCACGATTCCGACTCCGGCCAAAATACCGCGACTCCGACTCCACAGCCCTGGTTGAAATGACTAACCCTGGCTGGTTTTTTTCTACTCTGGTACATCTAGATATTTCGGTATTGAAAAAAAAAGTTTTTACAAAATTGTTAGCAATTAATTAAAATATGTTTTTAAACTGCCAAGAGTTGTATCAATGTGTACTAGTTTCAGAATTTTTGAACCTTTCTATTATGTTTTATTATTTTGAGAAACTGTAAAATATTTACGAAAATCACCCGTTTATTAATTATTATTTTTTTAATGGCGGTATTGTGATCCCAATTGACCGTATATTTTGACCGTGGTTTTTGTTATACAGGTTACTCAGTTGCTCAACCTCTCTTTTCTCGAAGAGAATAGGTATATATTGGATAGGGCTAGGACAAGACTAGTTGTAAACGAATCGCTTTTGATACGCCTTGTCATTTTTGGATAGGAAGGGTGGGAGGTAATTTTTAGATATTACAAACATCCATGCCTTCGAACAGAAATCGATTGAAAAAATGCTGTTCGTACTGGGATTCGAACCAATGTTCCCTCTAATTTTTCTAATGTGAGTGCGGACCATCAACTTCTGTGAGCAGTAAATTTTCAGCAAAATAAAATATGTGCACAAATATAAAAATTTGGTGAAACAAACTTTTTTTTACAATATTTCTGTGTGCGGCCTTGTGCGGGGATGGAAATTAGCGGGAACATTGATTCGAACCCGTCAGATCCAGCCAATGACGTTGACTACTGTGTCATGGACATTACCTGACATTATTGGAATATCGGTATTTAATATGAAATACCGAAATAACGCAAACCAGGGCATCGAGAGATGATTTTATTTTTCCTCAAATTCGAAACGAAGCCCCCCTAAATGACGCTACATTAATCGTGTTCACGGCATACCCCACTGGTAATATTGTTTAAAATATATAATGAATACATCGGGGTACAGTTTGACAATCCTCGTCGATTCTGTGTTACTCATTCATATTCCACAAATAAGTTTTTACAGTAGCGCAAGGAATGTGTGGAATTTCGTTTGGAATCGTTCGACAATGATGCTTGTATCTCGTACGTGTCATTTAAACAAATCTGGCGATTGTTATTTAAATGATTGTGTTATTTCTGGCTCGCGGTGTTTCCGAAGAGTTGAGTAATTTATGGGAAAACATTTTTACCCACTAATAATAGTTTTATTAGTTTGGTATTAATGATGGCAGTGACGGCCGGTCAATGTGGCATTGGATCAATGCACCCCTTGTATAAGCAGAGGCGGTTATATTTCATGAAATAATATTCAAACATAACATTTATACCATTCACTCATTTTAATTCTTCATGTATTTATTGTCTAAAATATATATTTTTATAAATTTTCCAAAATATTCACATTAATAGCCGAATAAATAATCACAAATATGTCCGTAACACTGGCCATTTCGCCCAATGATAAGGGTTTATTTTGAACAGCACATATTTCGGCCAATGCCAACGTCTTATTTTTAATCGCATATTTTTGAATGTTTCGTTCGTCCAATTGGAATCGACGTCTTTTTATATTCATAATTCAAATTTCCTGGCATCTGAAGCATCGTAATAATATTGAGAGAACTTTATTTGAATGTTTGCATAGCTACGAAGTTTTTTAAATAATCAAATATACTGAAAATGACTTTTTTGAAGCTATAATTATAGGGCTGGGAGCTGATTTGAGAGATTTTGTTCAGTGTCATTGATTCGATTATTGGAAGGTGTGGTTATATTTTGCATCTGGCCTTGAGAATCTTTTTAATTAATGACAGTATGGATATTTTATAGAACTATATTTCGACTTTTATTTTAACATCTGCTACTACGAAAAATGATTGTTAGCAAACTTGAACATCATTCCAAAAATGTAATAATTTACAATTTAAATACTGCAGGGCTGTCGATATGCCCCGAGGTCTATTTCTGCTACTACGAAAAATGATTGTTAGCAAACTTAAACATTATTCTAAAAACTAAATAATTTACAATTTAAATACTGCATTGATGTCGATATATGCCCCGAGATATATTTATTTTATTTTTAGAATTTCTGGCTTATTCAATAAATAGGTTTGTAATTTATTTTTCACGCCAGTAAATTTTCTGACTACTTAAAAATGCAACAAAAATCCCTCCGTTAAGGTCAACGGGCTTACAGCCAGTATTTATCATAGACAATAAAATACATGAAAAATTTAAAATGATTGAAAAGTAAAAATGTTATGTGTGAATATTATTTTATGAAATGTAACCGCCCCTGCATATACAAGGGGTGCATTGATCCAATGCCACATTGACCGGCCGCCACTGAATGATGGTAAAATCGATGATAACGGTATTTCGGTATTGAAAATTACCCAAAAGCGAATTTTACACCCATCTTTCTTGACGTCATTGAAAAGGTGAAATCGCGGACATTAAAACAGCCAACACTCTGCCAACAAACCTCATCGACTATTAATATATAGATATTTACCGTTTTAATACCGCGCAAATAAATCATTAATATGTCCCAGAGATTAATATACTGCGTGTTTTTGAGAAAAATAATTTTGCCTAATATACTCTCGACTACTAATACACTCGAATTCGATATTTTAAAAACCTATATTGACCCAGAATAGATGGCACAACACATATTCACCAAAAAATTGCTTATATTCTTTTAGAATACCAAGTATTTGATTTTTTTAAATGTCTTGGACATCCGTGTTCGCTTGCATATGTTCCGAACACCTGTGTCCGCTTGGGATCCAAGTGGTTAAGCTTTGATCCTACATGTATGTCTACGATCAAAAATGGATCGCAGAACAATCGACGTTTGGACTGGGAGGCTTATCAGGATCTGTTTCTGCCTCTATATTTCTGCCTAAAACGCCTTTTCTTCACCGTGTTAATGTGACGGTAAAAAAATATTATATTATGGAAGATTTTTTCCGGTACGATTTCCTGTCGGCTTTGGCCAATAAAGCTACCCGTGTCAACAAAAAAAAACACTTCCGATGTGGGTTTGTCGACCTCAGCGTTGGCCCTATTATCGACGTAACTATTATTTCAGCTATTTCGACAGTGGATGATCATTACTTCACCGCTTCCCCTATTTCCTCGTGCGGATATCTCAGATGCCTCTGACCTCTTTTGAGAGCCTTGCCATAAACACTCTTATTTTCGTGATAACAGCTCACGTCGTTGGTGTTTTGAACGAGGGGGGGCACGAAATGTTTTGATTGACATAAAATATTTATTTATACAAAAAAATCCAATTACCTTCATATACAATCTGCATAATGTTATATATTTATGCATGTATTTAAAAACCCCTCCCGCCTTTCAAATCCTGAAAAAATAACGGCTTAACGAGAGCGATTAGGTAACCTCTAGTCCAGTGCTTCCTAACCTGGTGTGCGAGAAAGCATTTCCGGGGGTGCGAGGAAGCTTCTATTTTGACATACATATATATAAAAAAATGTATATGAAATGTATTACAAAACATCCTGTTCATAAAAATGTAATTTCCAAAATTAAAAAATTGGAATAAATTATCAAATGGGGTGCGATAACATATTTTCAGATTCAAGGGGTTGTTGAGCAAACTGAGTTACAAACAGTTCTCGTAAAAATATTTCCGTTGTGATACGTCTATTAGGAGGGCATGTGTTCCACATTTCCTGCGGACATGGATTGATGTATATAGTTTGATCGATTATATATGAAATGTGTACGTCAGTGTTGTGTAATAATAAATGAAAAATATAGCTCTTAAATTTTGGGAGAAGTTGGGCCAGCGAGCAACGTTCTTTCTAAGCTGCGCGCGCGCGCGGCCACGCAGCAGTTGTGAAGCCCTCGCGCACTCATTCCGGGTTGGCGCGCACTAGAAGACAGTTGTTCAATTAATATTTGTTCGGTCCGCGCAGCCTTTGAAATTTCCGCGCAGCCAACCTCTTATCTTAGAGGAAGCAATGCCAGCGAGTATTTTTTCGGTCTCGAAAAAGTTCGGGAAGCACTGTTTTAGTATATTCCTACTTTATTTTGGCTACCGAGATTATTAATAAATACACATCAGCTTTAAAAACTAACTCCTTTATTTTCTTCCAGACTATGCACCCTGACGGTGACGCGGCTGACGCTGTGCGGCCCACTTCCCGCGGGCCTCTCCAGCGTATCCCTCGCGGCGAGGATGCTCTCGTCGAAGCGAACTCTTCGCAGCAACGAGATCCAGCTGCCGGCCGCCGGAGGACCGCCCCTCGACACGGACCTGGAGCTAAACTTCAGTCTGCAGTATCCTCATTTCGTCAAGAGGGATGGGAACAGGTGAGCTTTGGCGATATCAATTAGTTATACTTTCATGTTATATTCTGTAGAGCTTTCATCAGAAAGATGGTGAGGGATTAGATAGCCGACGTCAAATCGTGTAAAACCTTGATGTAACCCGGAGGTGCTTGTTGAAATCTGTGATGCTATTAACATTATACACATATTTGTATTGTTCTTTAATTAAAATTCTTATAACGTTGCTATTTTGTTTCCTAGCCCCATTGCTCTGTTATGACGATGGCTTGATTCGAAATGAACAAAATATATGTACATACAAGGGTTTAAATTGTTTTGCATAAATAACACTGTAATATTGTATTATCTTATCAGTTTATAATGCTCGCCATGAACGAAACCGGTGAAAAGGTGCAATTAGTACAAATGAGTATTTTATTTTTGGAGATAATGCCTTTCCACTATAAGTATTGACAGCGAACACCCTAAAAGTGATTATATTTCGCAACTAGCGCCAATGCCAGCAGCGAACAACTCATAAAAAGTTTACACGATTATGCATGTATACATACATATTTATCTGTTTCTCATGTACGTTTATATTAAATAAATAAATTATGGTTATTATGTAAAAAAAATACTCTTTTTTTGCGCGTATTTGAAGAGCAAATCTTAAGCGATATTTTGATTTTTGAAAACCAACTTATACGAAAATGAGGTTTATTTTACGCGTCAATTTCTGGAATCAATGTATCGCGTAAAAAAGGATTAGGTGTATATTACATTGTGGAGCAAAATTCTTTACTATTATTTTGTTACTTAAGCATACTTTGCATTCGAATGGATTTTTTATTGATACGTAGAGCGATGTTTTTTCAATAAAATACAATGACATTCAAAGGTCGAATTGTCTCTAACGGTTCCCCAGCTCCTCTCGTGAATTATTTTGTTGTTATGTGAAACACCCCCGTAGTCAAGTCGCGCCTCCCCCGTACCGGATGGTAACTTTCAATCAGCCTACACTTCCGCCGTAGCTGAAGGGTTAAATTGGGTCAATTTTCCGGTGATAGATTGGAAATTTCGAACAACCATTTTCCTTCGCCGACAACCCCATACATATCAATACAAAAAAAAGTGTTCAGTTTTGTCTACATAATAGATGAAGGAAGTTGAGCACACAATTATTGTTCCGTTATCGATTATCAGTTCAATATTGAATATTTGGAATATTTTGTGTTTATTCTAAATTTTATTGGTTACTGATTGCTGATTCCACTCCCAATAATTTACTAAGCCTATTTGCCCTGCGCAAATTCAAGACAATAATATTTGCGATGATATGCAATGTTCCCTTCCCTCTAAGACAGTGTCTGCCAAACTTTTTTTACTTCACGGCACACTGGTGAATGGGAATAGTACCGCGGCACTGCGCGGCACTTCAAAGGCTGCGCGGGCCAATCCAACAAATGCACGGCATTATTTGTCATAAATTGAGCACAAATTAAGAAAATAAGCAGAATCAAAAAAATAATAATAAAAATCAGTCGCTAGTAAATTTATCAAAATTTTCTACTTTTTCACGTCGTTGTATTATATACTTTAGATCAATTTATTTTCTGATAAAAGATAAGAATTTAGTTCAAGTCAAAGTATCTCGATTTCCAATTTCTAATTTATTTCGGCTTATTTTATTCCAATTTAAAAAAAAAATAATAGTTGTATATATTGGAGTGCGCGCCAACCCGGAATGAGTACGCGGGGGTTTTCAAACTGCTTAAAGGGAGATTGATAGTATGTAATATATGATCAGTGGTGTAGTGGGGCGGAGGCGCTTGGGGTCGGTGGTCCCACATTTTTTTATAGACTTGGAAGTTTTGCGACAAATGTTTATTTTTACGCAAATATAAAAAATATTTTTTTGCAACTATGTATTGGAAGAACTTTTTTATGAAAGCTTGTTGGTGCAGAAATTGAATCACTGTTTTTTTTTTTGAATATTATAATTAATCAACGCTCCCAGGCTTTTTTAGTTACCACTACACCACTGTATATAATATATATGGTAGGATATATGTAAATTAATGATTGAAAAAATTGATGCATAATCGGAGTCGCTTTTTGATATGTAGCTAGTGTTTTTTTGCCCGACTCCACAGACCGTGTATAAACACATACAAAGATCATAAGCAATTTCAAGAATATCATTATTTTGCATAGTAAATAGATTGCAACGTTTTCTCGCTTCTTAGAGACGATTTATGTGTTTTCATAAATATTTGATTTTATTTATGGAGAAAGCTTAGGAATATTTTCATTGTTCGACAACTGTTCAAACTGTCGTAGCTGAGGTAAGTCCACTGCCCTATTTCTAACCCTTCCAATCAAATCATAATCGCTAATTCAATTATTAAGCATCTAAATATTGAGTGGCTATCAGATCGATTTCGTCGTTGTCAGAGGGTTGTGGGGGTGGGGGTTGGGTGAGATATAAAACGTGTCTGCGCCATAATTCAACGGTCCTCAATTTTCAAATCACGTTTGAGTTTTTAGGGTTGTTAACGTCGACATTTCGTAAATTATATTAAATTACCGGTTATTCGTGTCAAATTTAATCTGTGTGCTAAAGGAAAAAAGTTTTAAAAATTGATAAATCAGTTGATATGCCATAACAACTACATGTAATACAAACAATACATATCGACTGTGGAAAGGAAAAAGGACGTAACCTAAAGATTTGTCAAAACTGCTTTTTTTCGATAATCGCAATGTATCAAACTTGATACACGTTCTATCAAAAGTATGTAAGCTCCAAATGCCGAATTAGTATCTAAACTTAGCTAAAAAGGGCATGCGAAAATTGCGATCAAGAAAAAAGACTGAATAAAATGTTTTAAAAAAAATATATATATTACAATCAATTAAAAACCAGTTTATCAGTCTCCGTGCACTAAAAGTTGGTGTATTTTGCATAATTTTGCCTTTGACCCAAAATAATCAAAAAACGTTTTTTGTGTCTCCTGTAAAATTTGTTATGTGTGTGTTATTTGTACTAATTACATATTTTTCTTTTAAAGATCAGGACTTGTTATACTTCCTCATCATAAGCATTATCAACTGGTCTATCCTGTATCATTTGATAATGTTCGTGATGTGCGAACCGGTCCTGATTTTTGTTTTAAAATCTAGAATTATTATAGAACAGTGCTTCATTTTTAAAATGAAATAAACGTTTGGCCAAGGCTTTTTTGGTCTTTTTTAATTTGCCCTGACCATCGTCATCGGGCTTTAAGCGTTACTTACTGTCGCTTGTTGAACAAAGGGCGCAAAAAATTGAACCAACATCTCGCCACCCCATAACCGTGTCGTAAATCTTCAATTTTTATATTTTTTTTATCGTCTTTTTTATTTTTATAATCACCTGAAAAATTAACTTCGAAAATGCTTTGTATCTGTCTCGTTGCATTTAATTTTCACTCCGTTCGCTAGTTTTGAAAAGTGAGGTCTCGATCACGTGCTCACAATATTTTCGCGTCGCTATTAATTTCTGATAGAATTATTATTTTTAGAACTCCATTATTTTTTGTCTCTCACTCGTGGTTGTGATTTAATCACGATAATAATAATGGAAAAATTACTTTTCGTGTTTTCATTATTTACAAATGTAATTTATACGCACTAAAAAAATATTTTGTCATGATCAAACTATTGGTGGCAGAAATGTGTTTTTCGCGTTTTGAAATTATAATATACATGTAGCACAAGCTTAATAGTTTATTCTTTACAATCTTTACATAGATAGCACGGCAATCAATAATTGTTGTATTTTTAGGTAATAACAGACATGAGTAAAAATGTCATTTGTTGCCGACATCTTTAAAGAAAATGTCTACTCTCTACTAACAATTGTCTTGAGCATATTTATTTATTTATTGAACATTGCATAAGATTGACAAATTATGAATTTAAGACTTTTACAACGAAGAAAAAAAAACACGATATAATTCAATGTTAATAAAAACACAATATGTATTCCTTTGTACTTTATTCCACTTTATTTAATAGGTCAGGACCGGTTTCGCTCATTGCGTGCATTGTCAACTGATAAGAAAAATATTTAAACAGTGCTATTTATGCAAAAATAAAAAGGTGTAAACAACAATTGATATTGAAAAGATTTTACAAATTACAGTATAAGTGACTCTATAATTACACAAAATTTAAATGTTTAACACCTGTAACATATAATTAAAAAATCATCAAAGATGAATAAATTTGAAGTGGTGACTGATGGTAATCATAAACATAATTAAAATTTGGGATTTTTTTAACAAAGTGGTATAAAATTCTACATTACGTTAAAAACAGTAAAAAAAATGGCAAGGAAGTCAACTGGGTAAGCTCTGGCGAACTCTACTTTTAATACATAAAAAATAGCATTCGTCGGAACTCACCCACGTCTACGTGGAATATGTCGACATTCAAAGCAATATTGTTCAACACCATTAAAGCTCTCCCCATTGGCATATGGTTTTTAGAATGTAATATTTGTTTCTCTTTTTCAGGCTTCAGATTTTGTTGCAACGCAGGAAGAAGTACAAAAACCGGACAATTCTAGGCTACAAAACCCTGGCTGAAGGTTTCATCAGAATGGATCAGGTATTCATTATCTACCATTTTTAGTGAATTCATTGGGATTCATATTATCGACTGTTAATCTGCAAACCGACTACTGGAAAATTCGGAAAATATTTTAGGACATAGAAAAGACACAACATTAATAGCAAAACCATTTGTTTTTATTTGTTATTAAAAATTAAATTAATTTATTTTTGAAAAATTTCTTTATCCAAAAACTGTAGAATCACTAAATATATTTATTGATTAATTAATTATTTGACTTAATTGACAGGTCCTTCAGCGTTCAATGGATATGGAGCTTGAGCTTTGCGATGGCGGGAACAGTGGAGGGGGAAAGGCGGACAAGGGCGGAGCAGGCGGTGGGGGAGGGACGACAATTCCTATTGCGAGGCTAGCTCTTCATCAACTATCCTCTACGCCAGTTGATCATGATACCAAAAATAACAATACTCTACTAATAGCAGGTGTGTTATCTGGATTTTTATTTATTTAAGGTAGAGATTAGTCCTCGTTAGAAGGTTCTTTGTGTTAGCTAACCGATCCATTCCCTTTAAAATACATTTCGTTATTAGTCAATATGGAAAAAATAATATTTATCAGTTAGTGAGTAATTTTTTGCAAGTTTTAAAATGCATCGTAAAAATCATACATAATTAATTCACCGTTATTTTCAAAAATTTATCTTAACGCTTTAACTCCCAATTTGGGCTGAGGATTTTATGGATTTCGTCTCTGCATGCAGTTCTCTATAAACATAGATTCCAGCGGTGCTATTCCCACATGCAATAACACTTATTTTGAACGGTCTGAAATACTCAACACAATTGCGTTTTGAGTATACAGACTTTCCAAAATAAGTATATGCGTACATGCATAGCACCGCAGGTAGGGAATCAGATAGAAATGTATTTTTTCACTCAATATTTTATACAATAAAAGTAATGTGACTAAAAAAAAATAATGCTTGATGAATGAATAGTATCACAATTGACAGTACTCATACAGACATACCGGTCAAAGGGTTAATATCCTGTTTTAGATATGCTGATGATAGTACAGCGGACTCTAGTTTAATATGGTGCCGCGTTACTAGGATGTTTCAGAGGTCCAAAATATTTTTTTAACTTGATGACTGTCACAGACGAGATATCTCATCAAATTTTCCATGGTCCATACACCAAAGACGAGTTACCTCATCAATACCTAATTAAATTAATAATTGCATATTTTAGCCGATGTGCTAGGTACAGACGTACTTTTTTCTATGGCAGCCAAAAGGTTAAACTGGTATGTTTACTTAATGGTATCACAAACTTTTTGAAGATGTACAAGAAATTTATTAGGTCATTAGTGTATGAAGTCTTAATAATTATCTCGACAGAATTTATGTGTAAAAGGTTAAATCAATATTCTCCATTAAATTTGAATCGTTCAAATTATGTACATTCACACAAATTTTGTCACTAACGACCCGGGTTTCGCCTTTCGGCATCTTCAGGTGTTCAAGTGCACGGATGAAATTGAACTGACGCTTAGTAAATGAATGTATCATTGAGTATAAAGCCATTGCTTGCGAAAAGGATTAGCCCATACGAATTCCCACAGATTTGAATGGTGAGTAGTTTAAAGAATTATATTAATTTTTGTTTGTTGGAAAAGGTTTTATGATTATATTTATATAGGGTATAAAAGTGGAGAACCAATATTCTCCAATAATTTTAAAATGGTTACGTCTGACACGTAAAGTATTCATATTGTTTTCAGACCGTGGCTACTCCGACGAAGAAGAAGAAGCGGAATTCAGTTCTGTTGAAGACAACGACGAAGGGATGCTCACTTCGTATTCGTCAAACAGACCTCACGGAGCCATAGCATACAACAAACGGGATCATTCTTATACGAAGGTATTTTACATTAATATCAGTTACTCATAGAAGCGAAAAGGAAACGTAGTTTTCATACATTTTATGATCATTTTAGCAATAATAAATATCTACATCATTACTGTCATTGACAAACGGCACCTTCTAGTAAGAGTTACTATGAAAGCAATAATTCATTTGATTACTGCGCACTTTATCTTAAAACTGTTTCTCCGCCTCACGCTGACGCAAAAAAATAAATCTGCATGTGATATTGGCAGAGCCTTAGATATTATTATCTAATACTCTGATAAGAGAACTTCACGGATGTGACACTTGGCGTTTTCTAAATATGTTTATTTTTTAATAAGCTTGGTCTTGGTAATGACTTGATAAAAAATAAGACGAAATAGAAAAGTATTATTAATTTTTAATTTTTTCGATGGCACTGATATCATTTTTTTTAGTAATAATTCATTTTTTTTAAATATATCTATTAAAAAGTGCAGTGATTAACTACATGTCACCTAAATTGATTGTCTGTGTACGCTTTTAGGCGTTTATCTGTCTAAAATGAATTGCGCAAAACAAAGCGTGGAATCTATAAAGGTATGTGAAAGGTTGACATGAATTTTTGTGCTTATTTTTGTACTTCAATCACATGTGTTCGTCAGGTGGAATATAAATTGTTACTTAAATTTGATCGAGTCAAGTTACAGATATTGTTTTTTTTAAATTGACATTTGTATTGTGGATCAAAGGCGTAAGCATTTTTGACACTGTTCCTTTTTGAATTTGTCTCGATTGATTTCATATATGAGGGTATTACTTGCAAACACGGCTTATCCCAAAATGGTTAAAAAATAAACCTTGAATTTCATTTCGAAAAACATTGTACATTTTAAAGGATTTGAACCCGAGAAATCCAACATGGAATTTAACGACGGTGACCACTGTGCCATAGACCCAACATTAATGTTGTCTTTAATAATAATTAATCAATGATTTCTTTTCAGTTGGACAGATACTCGAATATAGACAGAGATAGCTACATCGGCACAAAAGGTGTGGAGAGAGACAGCGACAGTGAATTCGAGAACAGGCACACAAAACGGAAGGGAGGCAGTCGAGGAAAAATGGCGGTAAATGTTTTTCTTTATTTTTTTAGTCAATTGAATGGATAGAAAGATAACGGAGTTTTTGATAAATGATTCTGTTGATGTGATTGACATTCACTCGGTAGAACTGCATTATAGTTGTGACAATGTCATGAAGCTAACAGTCTAATAATCGTTGTGGAACTCGATATAGTGGAACCCCCAATTACACTACCCCGAATTACGCGTTTGCTTGAAATATTTGCTGCAAATCCCCCAATTGCACTGTCCCATTCCATTGTCATTGCTACGAGACAGTCGTCTGTGCAGCGCATACAGTCAAATACTTGACTAGCGTCTGTGTATTCAACATGTGCCAGGTTATACATGTTTAGCCGAGCGACTATCTATGTGTTGGATTTTGGCACGCTTTGCATTCTATGAACTACTAAATATTTCGTCCATATTTTTTTTTTGCAATACTAAGGAAAATCTAAAGTTTTTGCGGATAAACCAAATCTCTTTTTTTGTATGAGATTCACACTACACCTAATTTACTCATTTAGTGTAAATGGGGGTTTTACTTTACTATGTTATTTTTACATTTTTTTTTCTAAATTATATACAGCAACGAAATCTGAAGCAGAAATTCGCAGCACTTCTCAGACGTTTCCGAATGCCTGAAGAACTAGAGTCCGGCGGTACCAGAAACAGTAATAATATGGAAGGAGACAGAGAAATCGATGAACTCTTCCAGGTAATGGTCGCAATTTGTTTTGTCTTTTTACTAAAACTGCTAGTCATTCAATCACTCAAACTCAAGAGTTAGTATGGGGCTAAGTAGCTGATTGATCTCGCTAAGCAATGTGTTTAGGATTTTATGGCTAAGAAGGAATTTTAGACATCACAAAAATACATGCTGTCGAACACAAATTCATTTATGAAAGTGTCCATACAGAGATTCAAACCCGCGGACCATGTAACCCAAGAGGATGGCATTTATCTCTCAGCTACAACTATTTGAAAAATCTCTGCTTGAGAAAAATATTACAGAATCCTGCTTTATACAAATAGAAAAAAATCAATGTGAAGAAAATCTTTCATAATTATTTATTTTTTATACGAGAATTGTTTTATAAATTTTCTTCAAAACCATTATATTGTGGATAATCCAATCATTCTGCTATGTAAAAGAAGCAAAAGTAGACGAATTTACAACAAAATTTCTATATGACAATATGACCGGCTAAGCCTTTGATGTCATCTGCTGTGGCCCAGTTGGTTAGAGCTTGCTCTACCGATCATGCAGGTCTGGATTCGATTGTCATCTGCTGTGGTCCGGTTGGTTTAGAGCTTGCTCTACCGTTCACGCAGGTCTGGGTTCGATTCCCGGTCAGATCACAGTGAATTTGAGAATCATTCAATTCAAAGTTGAGATGTCAATTCACATTATTTCCTCTCCTCCCATCCTTCTGATCCTTTAACAACTGGGTGTAGCAATAGCGATTAGACAAGTCATGTTCCAGTCATGTTCTAGCCTTATCCATCTTTCCTACTACTCACTTTTGAAAGAAAAAGTGAGGTTGAGCGACTAAGTAACAAACAGTTCTTGTAGAAAAAACTTCTGTTGAGATACCTCCATTAGGAGGCCATATGCTCCACATTGGGAGCAGACATGCATAAAAAAAAGCCTCTGATTCACTTTACATATTTAATTTACTGCTTCTCTCTACCTTCTAGGAGTTGGAATCCCTGTCATGCGGTGACGACTCCGGCCCCGAGATGGACACGATAAGCATCAGCTCTACGCCGAAGCCGTCTCTCCGGCCGTTCTTCGCCAGCTCTCGTAGCCTGGCGCACCATGACAACCATCACAATCCAACTGGTGAGTCTTCATAACTCCTCTACAGTAACGTCAGCTTGCTTTATTTATACCGAGTGATATTATTCAATAACTACACTAACTTCTACCGTGGATGTATTTTATTTTTAACATTTTAAAAGATTTATCCGTTTGGTTTTTTTAATCACACGAGAATGTTTTTTTGATTGACTGAATGAATTTTGTCTGTATAACAGTGTTTGTCAATGTTTTTAACGCCAAAAACTCAGGAACTCGAGAACGTTGGAATAATTTTGAAAGTAAATATTATTATTCACTTGTTTGTTATGAATATCTAAATTATCTAAGTTAGTTAATCGATACCGTAACCGAACTTAGCATGGCACAAATGATTTGCCGAGTGATTGAATGAAACGAATCGAGTGCGAATGAAATATATTTCGTGGGCTTCCAACGGAAAAGTACTTTATAATAAATATTATTCAGTACATTTTTTCAAGTCCTGTGTATCTCTGTCGAGTTGTATTTTGTCGTTAGTAAATCAAAGATGAAATAACTAACAAAATGTGTAATGGATGAGAGAACCTTAGATAGTAAATATGTATTGCAGCTAATAACTACCATCAAAGACTCACAATTAGGTTTTAAAAAATGATCAAGCAATCCGTAGGGGTTGAAATTTCAAACAAAATTTACGATGAATGAAAGAAACGCGTGTTGTGATAAATTACTAATTCATTTTTCTTTTTGTTTTGTTTTAATTTTTGTTCATTATATATTTAAAAACTTAAATTAATATATTGTTAATAAAAAAAATAATAAACAATATTTCCTAGCAACAGTGATAATGCATGACTATGTATATTAAGTAATTCTTGTTATAATATTTATCTATTTTAAGTTACTAATCAATATAAACATGCAACTTGATTTAGTCGGTGATTTTTCATTGATAATCATTTCCGTATTTGATTTTTGTTCAGTAAAATCGTCATCCAAAGAATTGTGCACCAGCTTGCATTTGCTAGATGGGCACTTTAAAAGAAGAGCAATTTTGAAACTTCCGTGCTAGTTATATCCATAAGAAATATGACTGTATTAAAATCACACAAAGATCAATATTACTTGGATAATCTATTCATATTGCTGTCTGCTGTATATGGTGGATAAGGAGGCTTCAGTAGCATCCTAAACGGTCACACTTTTTTAAAAATAATATATTATATCGTCACCTTTCTGGCAGAAGTTGGTAACTTACAAAACTGACAAAAATGAGCTAAGTATACAGAGAGATTCTTTGTTGAAAATTCTTTGTCTGGAATAACTCTGTTAGTGCATTAACTATATTAGTTTACCAAAAAAAAGCATTTATTTTTATAGGCAATTATTATGTATGCCGATTTATAGCCAGGCAATTGTCCATGTCTATTAATTTTAATCTCATATTTGTGTCAGGCTTTATCCTAAAAGATAAAAAAATAATTTTCCGTTTACTCAAAACTACCAATCTATTACTAACCTACTTCTGCTGTAACAGTGACAATATTCACTCGAAAAAGAAATGCCATAATAAATATAATATTTTGGAAAGTGTACCATGTATAAATATCCGACCTACACTATGGTAAGAGAGAAGACTTACCAGCCAGTTATTAAAAAGCGGTGATGCCCCAGGGGAGCCTGAATCTCGCCTGTCTTTTCTTTCGACCGCCATTGGAGGCCGCTGATTACCATCTATCGGATGTATTCTGCGGGTGTGTACTCAGGTGAAAGTGAAGAGACAGGCGTGGTAAGAGAATCTCCGAGGCATCGCGTGGTGGCCATAAATATATATAAATAGGGAACAGAAATCAGCAGAAGGTTGGCGAAACAGTAATGACTAAACGAAAGAAGATATTTTCAAAACTAATTTCACTAGTATAGAATTTTCAAATGTCGCCCTTACTTTTGGAACAAGAGCTTCGGGAAATTTGTGAATATTGTGGAAATTAAAACATAAATCAAGAAAATGGATGTATTGCTTGTTTCAATGCTAAATAATTATAAATACTGTATTGTTTTTTGAATAGAATATAATAATGTAAAATTTATTACTAACTGCTTTGCAGAAATTTTTATGTCATCATTGTAAAAATTATGCAAATAAAATAGTTATATTTATATATTATAATCGATTGTGTTTATTTACAAATATAGTCACAGAAGTATCCTCAGATGTATGCCATTTTTTTTTAACCGGCAATGGTCACGTTGGAATATTTTTTATCAATTTTGGTTTGTTTCATATGAGAATCATGCTTTTGCGGTACGTCATACTGAAAATCTAGATCCCGTCTTCTTTGATCGTGTATTGAAAGTATTTACAACTCCTCTGTTTAATTCCATTGATAATCTTTACCACAACCTTATCTATCCTCGAGCCAATTATAAATGATGAAGCCGTACTACCAATTGTCATTCTGAAATGAATCATCGAGTTGCAAAAAGCACTCTGGAAGTTTTTTCAAATTTCGAGTAAATGAAGAAAAACTGATGTACATACGTACCTAGTATTAAATGTATTATTTTTTTTTGTCATTGTTTGTATCTGTGTGTCAAAAGATTGATTTATTTTTAAATCTCAGTTCTCAAACTGGATTTTTTCAAATGTCCCAAATTTTCGAAATGATTTCCTCAACAAATAAGATGGAATTTCAAGCTCTCAAACACCTTACTAGATAGGATTTAAGCTTAAAAAAAATATAGCGTTTATAGGTAATTTTCAAAAAAATCGTCCATAGTGATTTTTGCAACTCAATGATTCAAATATGCTGCATCGACTTAAATACATATTATGGAGGATTTTATAAAACATACAGCCCGTTTTTTCTCTTGAACACTACCTAAACAATTTAACCTCCTACAGTATATCAGTGGTGGCCAACATTTTTAATGTTCTGACCAACATTATTATTTAAAAATTATTGGCGAGCTACCCGGCAGTCAGGTTAAATTTATGTAGTCACATAGCCGTGTCCGTGGTTGAGTTGTCAACGTCATTTGCTTCAGTTGCGGTGCTCACTGGTTTGAATCCCATCAGGAATCCATATGCTCCACTTAGTAAATAGTCCAATCGCATACATCAGGGGATAGCTGTAAAACTTGTGTAATTATGTAGTTCAAATGTAGGATGACAAAAAAATATATCGCTTTCTAAAAACAACACTGACATAAATGAAAAAAATACGAGCTTAGTGGTAATTTTACTTTATTTTTTGTTACACTAAAAATAGCGAATCACTGTTTTATTTTTTTGTCTTTTGTGGTTTACCATAGATATCCAATATCAACAGATCTAACTGAAATTTCGCTTTCAGACGGAGCATTTAATTTTAAAAATATACGTATCATCGGTTTGATGCAAGGAGTGATTAAAATGTATATCAAAAAAATTTAATGAACTTGTTAACCCTTTGAGGAGTAAGTCCGCATACATGCCAAATGTTGTCTTGCTTTTAATTGAAGTGTCGTTATTTCTTCACATATGGATAAAAAACACATCTCTGTAATTTTTGGCAGTCGCATTATTTTTATTTTCTAAAAAGGTTAATATTTGTACACGCATCGGTAGCCGTACAATATTGAGTGTAAAATTACATTTCGGTGCGATTCCCTGTCTGGAATCAACGTCAGTAGAGCAGGACATGTCTACAGAAAAAAATGTAAAAAATAAGCACTCTGGTTAACCGTTTAAATACCGCGCAAATAAATCATTAATATGTCCCAGAGATACTGCGTGTTTTTGAGAAAAATAATTTTCCCTAATATACACTCGAATTCGATATTTTAAAACCCTATATTGACTCAGCATAGATGGCACTACACATATTCGTCAAAATATTGCTTATATTCTATTAAAATACCAAGTATTTGATTTTTTCAATGTTTTGGACATCTGTGTTCGCTTGCATATGTTTCGGACACCTGTGTCCGCATGGAATCCAAGTGGTTAATATAACTCAGTTTTGATCAAATTGTCATTTAATGATTTCTTGCAGCAAACCGACAATATGTGTTTCATTGTGTAGAATTAACTTTCAGCAATCGACTGACACACTTATACCATGATAGACTTTTTTTAATTGATCTCATTGTTGCTTTCAGGTAGCGATGTATAGAAATGCCAATTTTAGATTGGTTTTTTTAGAATTAGGCCTAGTTTTATGTTACCGATAATTGTTTATCAGGGTGCAACATTATTCATTCAGCCGATGTTTGTTGAGAGTGTAAAGATATATATATATATATTGATGTTGTGATGTAATTTTACATTGATATAACATTTGACATGTGAGAATCCTTCTGAAATATAAACAATGCTAATTGGCTACGTGTTGTTTCAGTTTTTTTTTTAACCCAACAGTTGTGGCACCTTTGTGAAAATGACTGAGCACTGATTTTCTTTCTAATATAACATAAACCCCTGCAGACTTTTGATTGAGCCCTTTTATCATAATTCAAAAAAGACATATGCGCAACTTGACACTTTTACAAAGAATATTATTAACACATTATATACGAGTGATCGCCGAGTACCATTTATCAGTGTAAAATAACCAATATTTTCAAATTTCTACGAAAAAAAAACATGCATTACATAACTCTCCAGAACTTTTAAAATATTCATTTTTTTTTGTTATATATTATTAAGCTTGTGTATGTTTCAAATACATAATACAATGACATAATATTGAAGTTAAATATAATGCCAGAATTCAGACTAAATGAATTACTATATTCACAAATCGCATTAAAAAAAAAGAAAAGACCGACGTCGTAAAAATCGTAAAGTAAGAGTCATCAATTATTTTTCAAAAATTTTACATATTTTCTGACCATCCTGTACCATCATGAGATACATTTTTTTGCTTTAAGTTAAGCCAATCCTCATAACATATTTAACGCGGAATATTCAACAAAACATAACAAGCAATAATACCTTCCCCGTCAATAACTCCCAGACTAAAAAATCGGTAAAAATACCGTTTTCGTATCTAACCATCAGTCAGAGGAAAGGGTACTAACACCCTTCGTGTATTTCATGTGTTAATACTATGGCGCATGAAAATTGTTTGATCAATTTTTTTCAAAAGTGTCCTTTATAAACTAAAACTAAACTAAACTTTAAAAAGTATCGAATAGCTTACATAATTATTATTTAATTTGAATTGTTCAAATATTGTACACTTCTATAATTTATGTCACTTACGAACTGTTAGTTCGAATTCATATTTGCACTTAAACGCTTGAAAATGCTGAATGGTGAAATCCTTATCGTTAGAAACAAAACCTATGAAAGTGTACAAAATTTTAATAATTTAAATTTGATATTGAAATTCCAACAAATACCCTCGGTTGATTATTAAATTAAAACATCGTTAAATAGATCCAATGTTCAATAATTCTTCTTTTTTTCAACATAAATAGACTCTTTTTCGAATAAATTCTTCATAGACAATAGTTTCACAAGATCGTCTATGAAGAATTGCAAAACATTCAACTAAATATCCAACGAGTCAATCTTCTTTTTATATTTAATCTACACTTAATATTCTTTACCGGCGTCAATGTCACAAGGATTTACAATGTGTGCAAAAATTAAATTCACGTAAAAAAAGTTTCATTATAATAAGATCAAAATAACACTGTATTTTAGTTCTACGATTTTGAAACAAATACAAATTCAACTCTATTTTGACGCAGATTTTAGTGACAGAAATAGTTGATGTAAGTATTGCTATTTATACCTACCACAAACTATCCATAAACAATCATAACAGAAGCAAACACTTCGTATTTGTTTCACATACACTATCAAATTATGACTTATCTCACTGTTGCTTTAAATGTTTACACAAAATAAGATATCCTGATTTTTGGATGCTACTTCGCTTAACAAGGGCAGCAATACTTTGCTTTTATTCTGCTAGAATTGTTAATTTCATATTGAACTGTGAAAATTATTCAAAAGAGACCAAAAGGTTCAAAGCTTACTTGTGTTTTATCATTTTATACTTAATAAATATAATTTTCCATTCATTCGACATCTTTGTAAGAATGAAATCCCATTCAATTTGTGTATAGTTTATACTTTTGACTCGAGATATACAGTTAGGTCTACAATAAACACCACAGGCTGCGCACAGTGCTGTACGTGTCCGACAAAAACTTACTATGAAACTAGTGTGGTATCGTTATCGCGCCTTACGTGATGCAGAAGCGCTGCGTCTCTAGCTTTTTTTTTTAACTTTACACTGCTCGGACACTGATGTCTTGCTGAAAATTTTATGAATGAGTTATCAATTCTATATCAGTTGAACAAACAAAGTTTTATTTGATTCAAACTAAAAAATAATTAAATATACATATATTCAATGACAGTTTTATTAGATCGTCTTTAAATATAGTTAAAACAGTCAAAAAGTCTCAAATACTTATTTAATAAAATAACTGTCAATTCGTCTAGTTACAAATACTGACAACTCATTCAAGAATGACAATAAAAACCACGCCGAGAGCTGTACTCAACGTTGGGTAATGCTGTACGCAACTTTTTGCATGAATTCATACTAAAACAATATAATATATAGTCGACAATACCTAATCTCGCTCACAACTTAATAAATATGTACACTTTGGTGTATCACCTTGCCCACAGTGCACAAGCATGCCTGGATTGCTTCTCAATGCATAATCCATTGAACTAATGAATTTTCTCTTATTAAACTTCTCCACATAGCAATATAATAAACATTTACTATCAATTGGAACATCCAATTCTCACATAATTCTGTTGGCATGAATCTTTCTAATATTCCTTTTGTGGGAATTATCTGGAAACATTTATAAACAAAACTATTATTTTGGCTCCTTGATTATCAAAAATTTTCATTAAATTACACACGTATTGAAGTCTTCTATTATTTTTAAATGAATACTGTTTCTAAACGCCAGAGATTATGGCATGTCTATCAGTGCACAAATAACATGACAACTTATACCTTAACCAAATCATTAAACCTGCAAACTTCTGCTTTTAATTCTTTAAAACTCATATGTATTCATTTAAATTCAATAGCCATATAATGTAGGTATGTTAATCTTATAGAAACAACCAATATTCTCTGATATGCATGGGTGTCATCTTTTGCAAAATATAATACCATTCAATCATATAAATATATATAATCCTCAACTACAATGTTAAATGAATGACAATATTGCATTCTGAATCATGATTATTATTACTAATATTACTGCTATAATGTCTTCCATTTTGTTTGATCACGAAACTTGTCCGCCATCTTGTCGAATTTGACAGTTCTTTTTCTCTTCTCAGTTGTACTCTTTGGTGTAATTTTAATGTATTTTGACTAACTGTTTACATGCTAACTACGTCTTTATTAAATTTTTCTCTGTAATAATCTTCAAAGCATCATAAAACTATTATCAGAAGAGTTCATTTTTTTCTGTATATCTATTATACTCAATAATTTGACACTATTGTAAATAATGTCATTCATCAATATTTTTCTTCCGTGTGCAACTCCTTAAGATTTACTGATAAGTGCTTTTTATTGGACATCTGTAATGATTATACTGTATGTAATGGAATTGTCAACAGTGACGTGATCAATTGTATTATAATGTATAAATAACTATCAGCGATACGAGTTACAGCATGACAAAATACATTGAAACCTTTAAATTGCGTTTCTCAAGGGACCAACAGAAAAAGTGGCATTCGAGAGTGATAAATAATAAACACATTTCTTGTTTCAAATACACTGTTTTATTCGAATAAAAGTAAAATGTGAAGATGCTATTTTTTTTTTTAATATTTGGCATTGCACATTGCTGACAAAAAATGAATTATTGTATCTTTGTGTTACATCAAAGACTATATAGCAAGTTTTCACCATTGTCTTTGATGCATCATGCACATCTGGTATATTCGATTATTTCAACAGTTTTTAGTAGTGTGAAGTAGATTGACTTTGTATATTATAACGTGTTGGCTGTACACAGTTTGGCTCTTAAACTTTTGTAACAATGGTCAAATTATCAAGAGACATGGGTGGTCGATTAAAACGGATGACATTTCATGTTATTTTCATGAGTCTGCGGGACTCGTCCACGGGGCGCCATTTTTGTTTTCATTTAGTTTTTGTTTCTGTTTATGCTCTCCCGTTTTGTGTCCCGCCCTTAAACGCGCCCCGCTACGCTCGCTTCCGGTGTCTTGTGCCTGCTTGTGGTTTATTGTGTGTGGCGTGTGGCACGTACTGTGGCGATAAATAGGCGGAGCGGCCCAGCAATCGCAGCCTGCGCCCGCCGACCATCCGCACAGGCCCTCCATCGGCCAGGAGAGAAACGAACGACAGCAGTCCGACCCGAGGGACAAGCGGCAGAACGCGGCAGCCGGGGGCGCCTCTGTCACTCCTGCTGCAGGTTTGTTCACATTGTCAACAGGTGGAAGACGGGCATTCGGTTTGCCTCGCACGGTGGCAGTCGAACATAATATTAACACATCAAAAATATGTAATGAATAGAAAAGCTTATAAAACCCAGACCCTTATTATATCAGCAGTGTATTTCCAAAAACTGATAATTCCTTCATAAATACAAAGAGGGTTGAAAGAAAAATTAAGTTCAATACGTTTAAAAAATATATATTTTATACCTTGGAACAGACTGATGATTCTTATTTTCTATTTTTACAATAATTGCTAAATTATGTTCCTTTAGTTGCTACAAAACAAACATGCTCTCGAACACATTTTGCTCCATCACCTTTATCTTGACAATTTTTCAATTGCAAACCATCTTTTACTATGAAAAACCATTTTGATTGCTTTCTCCAAATTCAAACAGAAAGTAACAAATGGTGATATATCCAAAACAATTTTTATTGAATAGAAAATAATTAAAGGTTTATCAAAATAGTACAAGCTGTTTAGCTAAAAGAGAACAATTTAAGTTATGTTTTATGGACTTGTACTTGTTTTATTTACTTGTTTTATTATATATACTTTTTTTCTGCGCACGAAACTTGCCAAAAAAGAATAGGGTCAGGAATAATTGATTTTCTTTTATGATAATTTTCATATACCATCTCTATCTTATATAGTTAAAAAATATTTTTGCCATCCCACTGTTAAATAAACATTATTTTACCCTTTGGCTTCATCACTTCTTATTTATTGATAAAGATTTTTTCTAAGTAAAAAGAAAAAACTATTTTTCACATCTTCTGTCTGACCTGTATACTATGGTTTACAAATGAAGTGTCCAGCTACAATCTCGGGTCAAGTCAGTTTCATTACTTTTCATTTATCCAAATTTTAACAAAAATTTACTTTAATGGCTACGAAAAACCCAAACACTAACAGTCAACTTATTTAACGTTATCTATTACATTCCATGCAAAATACTGAACGACATTCAGTCAACTGATTCAAATCCTACGATATGATAAGCTTTCAATGACTTGGTCAGTATGATAACAAAACCCCTATGACTTGAGCCCTTTTAATTTTCATACGCTTGTAGTACGATTTTGAAACTGAAATATATATTGAATTGTGGACACATATTTAAATTCCCTACCGGAATTAATAAAAAAAATGTACATCGGCAAAAACATGACGTGGCCGTGCTTGATACTAGACTCCTCAAATGTATTATCAAACATACAACAATGCTCTTTGTTAGATATCACTTCAAAATTTACTATTAGACCAATTCATATGAATATTTCACTCGTACAGAATAGCGCAGAATTTTATTACTGTATTTTCATCACATTCTTGCAGCTAATCCCTGTTCACCAGATATGCTAAAAAAATCACCATGTCTATGTTAAACAGACCTTGTTCACAGTTTATGAGTGGTAATTGTCAAATTAATACAACCGAAAAATCTTATTTTTTTAATTATTATTTCTTCACGTGCAATAATTCTGATCAAAATTCTTTTGCCCAGTTTGACAGTTTTATATTCTATCTCAAAATTTCCGTCAATTGAATTCACAACAACAAATTATTTTTACTCATTTATCTGCTGTTTTTTTCTTTTAACAGCTTAACGACCGCACGTTTTTTTTATAAAATTTCACCTGGCGAAATAAAATTTTGCGATAAATTCGCAAAAATTATAATTTTACTAAATTCACTATAATTTGTAAGCAAATTGAGATATCTTTACAAAATTAAATTTTCTTAGCTTCCAGATACTTCACCTATACGCATATATGTGTCCGCCGGCCAGCAACCTTTGTTTTTCAAAGACTCAAATACGCGTCCACGGTCGTTAAGCTGTTAATACAGAAAAAAACATCCTGTTTGTTTCATTTATCTGTTGTGCTATTCCCACGCGCATAGTATTTATATTTTACATTCTGAAATACCCAACACGTGATTGTGTCAGAGGGTCTGTATACTCAAAACGTGATTGTGTTGGGTATTTCAAAATAAGTATCATACACGCGGGAATAGGATTGCTGATAATCAATATACTGCTGTAATCAGTAAAAAAAACCTGCTAACGGCAAGAGGCGTAGTCTCAATCATCAATAAAACATTATTTCTTTTCTTATGACAGCAGTATAGAAAAAACAGTACATGAAACTTAACGCAATCAGTTGAATTGTATAACATTATTTATATTTTTAATTTTAAGATTCAGGTTATTTTTAAAATAATAAAATTTATAAATCATGTATGGTCAATTAGTCTCCAGTATCATATCATTATACTAAAGTCTTATTATCTTCTGTATTTTTTTTCTTCTAATACCTCTTAAGTATAAGTTTTTCTCCTACTATTATTGCTATGTCAAATTTCTCTCACCTTTTATCTCTCGAGTTACCTCTATTAACCTGTAGCATTGCTTTTTCCGACAGCACATCTCGTTGACCATCAGTGCACAGTATTCAAAAATAAATCGATCACCATTCACTTGAAACTATTTTCATATTAAACTTTGTACTCGTATAACAATTAGTAAACATGTAGTCGAGATTCACAGCCTGATATTTCCACAGGTTATTCTGATAATTATCATTACTGTATAGGGCTATACAAAAGTGCACTCACACAGAAAAATACGAATGTTACTACTCGACTCCTTAAAGAATTTTCATTACAATCTATATACGACTTCTGTTCTAGTTTATTTTTTTTGTATTTATTATTTCAAAGTGTCGTAAGTGGATATAAAATATTCGAATTCCCGTAAATGTATTTTTATATTCCCTAATATACTCGATGCTGTACTGACACGCAACGTTAAATGTCCAAAGAAGATTTGGTTGCAGGCACTTTAATGTGCAGAAAGTTAAATATAGAGAAAAAAAGATTTTATTAATTGAGTTCTATTCAATTTCTATAGCAGCGGTCGGCAAAGTGTGGTCCACGGACCGCCAGTGTTCCAGAAACTTTTGGTGGTCCGAAGAGAAATCTGACATTATTTTATGAACTAGGTGCATTTTTAGACCCATTTGATCACTTTTATATCAGTTTATAATATTTAGCACAAAAATCCATGTAGGTTAGGTTATTTAATAAAAACAGTCAATCGGGATAATATATTTAACAAGACCATAATATTTACATAAAAGATCGAGGAAATCGGGAAATGATTAATGCGGGATTACTTAACATTGTTGTCATAGGTGTGAAATGGGACTATGGAAAATAAACGATCCGTGTGGGAAAACGATGAATGCAAGAACAAGAAAGAAGTTTATTGTAACTTATCAGGTGTTTCACAAAATTATTAAGGGCTATCCCACTCGCAGTGCTATGACTATTGCAATATTTGTTTGTTTGTTTAAACACGGTCGGAAGATCTACGACTATAACAGCTACCTGTGAAATTGAGGAAATATATTGCAGCAGGGTAGGAAAATGATCTTATCGTGACTACATTTTTACACATTCACAGTGATAATTTACAGGAACATTCAGAAATCAATTGGTTGGCTATCATCATGTTATTATCTATGTTTTTTTAGTATAATATATTTTTAGTTTGTACTGTATTTGTTTACAATATGAATATTTTCTCTATTATAATGGAATATTGTTAATTTAACTAAGATTGAGAAATTTAACCAATGTTATGAATTGTAAACAGATTTAAATAGTAGTAAATTTTCAGTTAGATTAAATACTTGCATATGTTATTCCTACAACTAAAATTAATCATGCATTGGAATGTAATTTACATATCATTGGTTACTAACATACTTAATTAATTATTAACAACATATTACACAGCTATCGATGCAAACAAAACTGCTCTGGAATCACAATGAGGGATTTGCATCAAGATACTCACAAAATACCATCCATTACTCTGCAATTATTTTACTTGTGCCCCTATAATTTTCACCCTCTTTTAAATACATTATATATATTTAGTTTATGAAGTGTTGACCCCCGCTAAATCTTTCTCTTTCCACAGGATCTCTCCAATCAGCTAGGCTTTTGCTGTTCGCTTTCAATATTGTGCATCCATCTCGCATGTTCTTGCATCCACCATCAATGTTTTCTGTAGTCTTGTCTCCGTGTCTTGTCCGTATATTTATAAATATGTATTATCTACCCGCACCCGCTTTTGTTTTCTATTTTTCACCGCAAACTCTACAGTCGCTTTGGTAGCAGTGAATGATTTTATTTTGTACTAGACGGAAGTGTAGAAATAAACATTCTCATTATTATTTTTGAACCACTCTAATTTTGATTGCATCATAATAACTACTTACAAAATTATTTCATATTACTTCAACTCGCCCCGAGTTTTTTTACATCCACCGTTGACATAAATTTAAATTTTATATTCACATACTATTCTTTACTGTTTTAAAACAAATTATGCATTTAATTCCCCTCTGGAGCTGTGCGTACACGTAGCAAATATTTGAAGTGTTCTTCCGATGTTCAGAAAGCGAGCAATGGAGAAATCGAGGGATGGAAAGGGGAGCCGGTGGACCGGACGGATCTCTTCTTCCGTTCCTGGACCAAGATGACCCGACAGAACAGCTTCTCTCCAGAGAACAACCAATCAACGATCACCAATTGGTGTCCGGATCACCTCCCAGAGAAAAGGTTAGACCTTGATTTTATTTAAGTTATTTGTTACTCTCATTCTTGTTAAGTATTTTTAACCATATAATAATATTCTTTTTTTAGCAATAAATACGAATACAATAAAATTAATCTCAGTGTCAAAAAACATGCATAAATAATTAAATAATATCTTTAAATTCATTCCTCTATATTACAGTTGATATAATAATGTTATTTGAACAATACACAAAATTTAAATTTTTAATAAATCAATATAAGCAAGTTTCTGACTAGTCAATGATTCTTGCGTCAACAACCATGATATTATTAAACTATGTTCAGACTTATTTTATTTTTTTACTCAAATACAATTATATATTATTAGGATGAAAAGCGATCTCGGCTGTTCAGAACGGCAGTGGGTCCCGGCAGTGGAAGCAAAAAGAAGCAGCAGCAGAACTCGCTCACTATTTCGACAGATCAGCAACTTCGTCCCCTCCATTCCGAACACTCCGCTCAAAGCCCTACAATACATGAAGTAAGTATCCCATAGTAAAACATCACAGATATTCATGCCCGTAATCTATAAAATTATTGAAAAAATTATATGTGGAAGTGTCCACTTGTGATTCTACTATCTCACTGTCTCATTTTTGTCTCCATAGCAATGACTGAATGATTCTATTTTTTCTAGCCCCGTCGTATTCTACTCGATCAAGTGAGCTTAACATTAAATGAACACGACGTCCGAATGCCGGATTCACTGTGCATGGTTCTTCCGGCGAGAGAGAACGCGACGGCAGCTCATCTGGCGCAAAGGCTGTTGCCACTTTTGCCGCAGCCGGCTCTCAACCCTCACAATCCGCTGGAAGTCAAAGCCGTCATGCAGGCCCTGCTCAATAAGATATGCAAACAGTAAGACGAATTTCAATATTACTTTATCTCATTATTTCTTCCACGCGTCGGCCAGTAAATATTGTGTCAGTTACAGAAAAGGGAGGTTAAATGAATATAGTCGATTCGTCCGGTTATTGAAAGGCATCATGCAAACGGAATCGTATTGGCACACTGAAATTTTTATTATCACAGACTTATTTTATGGGAAATAATAAATAGATGATAACAACGGCAGACGACTAATCTAGGTTAAGCTCAAACAGCAATTCAATTTTGAGGTGAATTGATTTAGCTTATAGATATTTAAATAAAATTACAAATCAAAACAAGATAAACTTGATAGGAATTTTTTAATGTCACTCAAGATGAGCATGAGGACAAAGATAACACAAACACCCGTGTCCGGAATCTGGAAAGTTAAGAAAAAAAATTCACATCAATCTTGCTGGTACAAAACCATCTCGATGGCCTAGTTCCATAAAATTATAAGTTAGAAAAATTGATGTTTTGAGTTATATTTCCTTTTATATTTGAATACCTCTTATCTATAACTCCACAAAATTACAAATAGAAATAATTACAAGTGAAGTAAGTGTGTCTTGTATATGTGATATCTTGCAGTTGGAAAACTTTATAACTTAAAGGAAGCAGAAAAATAAAAGAGAAGAAAGAGAAATAGAGCAAGAGCTCTTCTCTTTAAAAGATGAAAGACACCAGTCATTCAAAAAATACGAACAACAGTTTTCACTTTCAGCACCTTCAATAAACAGACAACAGTAATTCTCATTAAAATACACCGATACACACTAACACATCTTGAACAACCTAACTGTACGAATTTTATAGAAGTGTATAGAAGTCAATATAATGGGTTTTTGTTTTTGTGGATATCTGTGGAAGCGTATCTACAAGAATATAAGCTTCCATAACAATTCACATCAATGTTTTAACCAGGGCTGTGGAGTCAGAGTCGCGGAGTCGCCGTATTTTGGCCGGAGTCGTGAAATATGAGCGGCTCGATTTTTTTTTGAAAAATATATTTAACGATGTGTATTTAAACAAAATAGTCAAAAGTGTTAACATTTCATGCTTGACTGACTAAAGATGATCTGGTAGTATAAATATATATAAGTTAAAATGAAATTATTAAAAAAATCCTCGGAGTCGGTCATTAATTATTTCAAAGCTGGAGTCGGAGTCGTCTTTTTTTCACGTGACTCCACAGCCCTGGTTTTAACACATGCTTCTATAGCACGGGTTCCCAACCTGGGGGTCGCCAAGGGTTTTCTGGCGTGAGCTAATAAAAAAAGAGTGTTTCGGGGACAATCCGGGAAAAAAGCATAGCAAATTGAAGATTTTAAATTCCTCAGTGAGCTAAAAAAAAAAAGGAGTTTCGGAGACAATCCGGGGAAAAAGTTCAAATTCCTCGGGGGGGGTCGCCTAGTCACATGGCTTTTATAAAAAGGGGTCGCCACCCGAAAAAGGTTGGGAACCTCTATTCTATAGTATGTATTTTTTTTTTAAATATTTGACATTACAGCTTACGCCAATGCGTCAAATATTTTGAAGTTGTGAAGACATACTCGATGAGAATTTTTGAAAGTCACTTAAGATTAACTCAAGGAGAATTAACTTCACAAACACCCATGTCTTAGATCTCAAATTAAAACTTTAAAAATCCAATTTGATACTGACCTTACCGGTAATCGAACCCAGACCCACCTGATCGGTAGAGCAAGCTCTTACCAACTAGACTACAGCGGACGACTAAATTTTAAAAGTTTTATTTTATACAATATTTTATTTATACTTGCAGGTGTCACACGTCAGCGAAAACGATGCAATCGGTGCGAGTGGTTTTGATAGGACCAGACGCCTTGGTCAGCGGAGCCTTAAGGGCCTACGTAGACCTGTGGGCGCAGAGACCGCCTGACTGGGGAGCACACGTTCGCTTCTACATTGTGCCGCTCGGTTAGTATCCTTTTGGTTATACTTCAGTTATTCAGTCAGACGACACTTTTTCAGCGAGCTCATTGCACAAGTACTATGGGTAACGCGGGCTATTTTTCGCAGATACGTATAATTCTTATATTTGAAGTAAAAATTCAATAATGAATAAATATTTTGACTCAAATATAACTGAAGAATCCAAATATACTGTGGTTTATTATATCAAAATCACCATAGTTTTTATTTAAACTATTTGCTTATGTTTATTTATAGTTTATTATACAGTTATCTTAGAAGAATCAAATAGTCAACGCATTTATTGAAAAAAGGTTACTCTACAAATTTCGCAATTATGAGTTGGATTATTTATATTTTAAAAATCAACTTTGAAATCTGATAAGCACTAATCCATGCTGAAGATGATGTACGGCTTTAAATTAAATTGAAACATACCCAAAGCGATAAATTTAGCTATAGCTACTCATTGATAATGTTAATGTCATAAGCATAATGTTTTGAAAGGATAGCTAGTAATAAAAAAACAAAAGTTCCCTTTTTGACTCATGCGACTATGAACCAACCATAATATGGTTTTATATTATAAAATGTTTTACGCTTTCAAATTTAAACATGCATAAATATATTTAATTTACTTAAAAAGTTAATGTGAATTTTTAGTGTTTATGTATATAATCCTTTTTCCAGGCGTGAATTACATATCTCGATACCTTTCGTCGGTGGATCCCGGTTATGGGATGCTGTTTGGCGGCGAGAGTTGGTTGGCACTTTGCGAAAGAGCTGCCGATGGTTCGCTGACTGATACGTCAGAGTTCAAGAGCAGAATCAACAGGTCAGCGTCAAAATTAGATTAAAATATAACAATCTCAAATATCGAAGACTCTGCGCTCTAAGAAAAAAGTTCTTGGCTGCTTTAAATTGTAACCTTAGGGTAAACGTATTTATGCCTTTCCTTTCTTTTGCAGATACGTGAATGGTTCCGGTCCTACCGTTCAGTTGCCGATCGCTGAGGCCATGGTCGCCTACAGGGAGAAGATGTGCGACGAGGATCCCAGTCAAATATTCGTGCCATTTGTTAATGTAACTTGAACAATATTTTAAGCATATTATTTAAATTTAACTGACGTAAACCGTGCAAGTCTAACTGTGGTGTGGTTCATCTGTCTTCCCACTTTGGAGCGGTAATGTTTCTGTTCTGTTATCTGTATTTCAAAACCCCAGCTGGATACTTTCAACAACAACTATTCGTGAAACACTGAATGTTGAAATCGTCACCGTGCTTGCAAAACTTTACAGGCAACAAATTGATATTTCTGAGTAAACAGCGAAGGAAAATTTGAGTTTTTAGGGTAAAGCCCCTAGCCTCGATATTTTTGTTATATAGATAGTTACAATATTAAAATATAGACTAATCTGACACGAATAAAGTTGGGGATTAATAGACATGTGGCAATTGCCTGCCTATATATAGTACAAAAGCGGTAGAATCTAAACTCTTAGACGAAGGCATGAGCGTGCGCGCGCAGTTAATAATACATTTCAATATTAATACTGTTTTTTTACGAAAAATTATTGAAAAACAACCCGACTTTCACGTCTCAAAGAATTATTAATTCCTTATCAACCTTAGTAAATAAAATCATATTTAGTATGAAGATATATGTGGGAACTCATTTGTTTTATGCGGCTTCGCAAACATACCAATAATCTTCAAATAAAAAAATAAAATAATTAAACTAAAATGACAAGTACCGATTTTTTTTAGGTGTCTCGGTTTGGGGGAAAAATAAATGGACACGTTAATTAATTGCAGACAAAGAATTGTTATCCAAGTGGACTTACTTAGCCGAATGATCTATTTTATGCTATGTCTGATCTGTTTTAATTATTGCAGGATGTAAGAATAGGATCATCGGAGAGCGCTCAGCATTCCGTGGACTTAGAAGAGGCTCTCTCCGGCGGCGGTGGATCCCCTCCCGCCCTCTCTTCCCTGCGACCGTCTCCTCCGGCCACCCCTGCACCGCCGCCCCCTCATTCCCTCTCCATTTCGCTTTCGTCAAACACCTCCTTCTCTAACAATGCCAATTCGAATTCCTTATTGCTGGAGCCTACTTCTGCTATCACATCCGTACCGGCGCAGCATTGGGAGCCGCTGGAATTGAATCTCGATTATTGGCAGGTGGGGCGAAAATGAACTACGTTCAACACTTCTTTTCCTATAGTTGTGTTTTCCCTGTTTTGGTTTATCCTGATTGCGTTTTACAATTGCCTTCAAAAATGCTGTTGTATGATCGAGGCAGTAAGTTGTCAGGCATAAGTAATCATCTCCATGACTTTATTGAAGAAATATTTTTTAAGGAATATGAGTTCTTGCCGTGACAACTTTCCGTTCAAAAGTGACAAGATAAAAAAAAGCTAACATAATATCAAAACTCTTCAAAATCAAGACTCTTCGTCATATTGTTTTGAATTTGTTCCAATTTAAACCCCAAATGTTACTTAATTATACTATTTTCCAGATTGTGAAACCTGGCGAATCCCAAGGAAAACCCGATGAGCTATCAGCTCGACGCCGGCTCGAAGGGCACCTGAAGAGTGCGGCCGCAGCGGCAGCAACAGCAGCCGGAGGGGGAAACAGTGGAAGCAATGCTTCTGCCAATCGGGAAGCGAACCAGAATTCCGGAAACAGCGGCAGTAATTCAGCTCCTCATTCCGGCGGTCGTAGTTCACTCAAATGCACTTTCCGGTTACTCCAGGCCGCAAGGCTCACTCCAGGAGTCGATCCTCAGGCGGCGCCTTCCTTCCATATCACTTATGCTACGAAGGAAAAGAAACAAAAGAGTAAGAATAATTGATTATCATTAAAAATGCTGCAGGCAAATAATATTCAAATCAATTTAAACTAAGAAAAATCCTGTATCAAAGGCTTAATAGATAAATCATAATTAACTGTTTTGTGAAGCAGATATGGAACAGGCAAGATAACGCGCCTTGCAACATTTATATATACACCACATGACATGTTGATAACATCCTAGGCAACATATTTAGCACTAAAAGTGTAAAGATTCTTACTGATTTCCAATAATTGTTTACTAAATAGTAGAGACATATATAAACATTCCTGCAATGGTTGTTCAGCCAAATACTTAGGACAGTCCGCTAGAAATAGACATATTTTAAAACAAATTTTCTGTTCATTTACATCGTTCAGCTACTCTGGAAATAATTTTACTTATTTAACTTACTTACTGCCTTGCTTCAGTTATGCGGCTGGGGAAAAAGAAAGAGAAAGACAAGGATTCTGACACAGGGAAGAGTCAAACATTGGAGAACATCTCGAGGCTCATCTGCTCTGCTAAGACTTCACATAACGTGCCATTACGAGGTAAATTGTCTTATTAATTGATTTGGCATTTACTTGGTAGAACTCCATTTATAACAGATTAAAATAACAAAGTATTTTAGCTCTACAGTTTTTAATAATTTTATTCGTTGATAGCTATTTCGGCTTACGCCATCGTCAGAACTATCTTCTAGTTCTGACGATGGCGTAAGCCGAAATAGCTATCAACGAATAAAATTATTAAAAACTGTAGAGCTAAAATACTTTGTTATTTTAATCTGTTATAAATTGTCTTACATTAATCCTATTACAAATTAGGGAAAATGTCATCAATATTAACGTTTTTATGATTATATTGGCATTTAAAAACATTTAAATGAGACGGCAGAACAAATTATAGATCATCAGCCAATGTTTCAGTGATTAGTGGAAGCTCGTTGTGGGCAATTCTTCCCATTTTTTTTGTTATATCTGGACATGCGAGGTGTAATCATATTGTCACATTGAAAAAAAATACTGTATAAGCCAAACTGGGAGTCCTTTCAGCCAAATTGCTTAGTTATCTTCGATACAGTCTGCATATATTTGGAAAGAATTTATGAGATTGCTTGCTCTCCGGCAAAGCATTTAATTCTTTCTGCTTAATGTGCAATGCAACATCAATCTAAGGCAGACTACTATTCTAAGTTATTGACCATTATATGTTATCAGTTAACAGCAGAGGCTCCCTACCTGTGAGGAATTTCACAGTTCCAGGAAGGGAATCATTGGATTGCTAGATTCTTGTTTTTCAACTGAAACTTGTGTGGAAAGTAACGTGTTATTGATTGGAAATATCAATTCTTTTTTTAGAATCACCTTCTTCACAGAACTGTTTGATTTCTTCTACAACTTCCACCACATTCTTATGAATAATTTTCACGTGACAATACCTATGATATTTAAATTCACAATATTAGTAATAAAAACAAGGTTAATGTCACTTGTGAGCATACATTTGACAAGTTTCGACTTTTACCGGCAGCCAAGGTATAATGGCAGATCAATAGTATTCAAAGTGAGCAATAATAATAATAATAGATATGATTTGATATTTCTTTGTTTCCAGTATACATCGATGGTGCCGAATGGAACAGCGTAAAATTCTTCCAGCTGTCTCTGCAGTGGCAATCGCACGTCAAAAACTTCCCGATCGCCCTCCTCGGAGCCCCACTCGCCCCCCAGGAACTCTCGTAGACCTCACACTAAAGCCCAATGAAACTTTTGAATATCGGTCAGATGTGATAATTATTTATATGAACGAGTCAGCGGGTTTCTTGTCGGTGCTGTGATGTTGTAACCGAGACTTGTAATTTTCAGGGATGTCGACAAATAATATCAAATATTGTATTAAAATGATACGCCATAGATAACGCAAACATTGTGAATATTTCCAGTAACGCACTAGTCATAATGCCTTTTCTTTAGATATCAATATTTTCAATCACAGAGGAACCTTGGTCTGTTGTTTTCCTGCGTGTGTCGTTGATTCTTAGATTCCGGAAGTTTCGCACAATAAATATATATACTTTTTACATAAACGCATCGATGAATTTTCTGAATAATTTGGATTGACTAAACTGACTGTCAGCTCGTAATGTGGATTATGCGGATTTGTATTGAGAGTTTTGGTATTTTGCAATATCAATCGAAGTACTATACTGATGAAAATATCCAGTTGCGGACTGAATTTGAGTTGCGGCATTTATTATGTTGCTATGCGGCGGAACACCTGTGTTCCGCGGAACATAGTTTGTGAACCCCTGATTTAAAGAATGGTGAATTTTCGGCTATTTATATACTCGGCGATATTAGATATTTATACAATAGACCAAGGTATCCACTGTACTGCAACATTTGATTGTAGCTTTTGGTTGACTGTTACAAATGAAATACGCCAAACCTCCCAACCAGTTAAATTTATTTTAACGTTTGTTTGTCTGCAACAATCATCCCGTCGTTATGTTTTGTTCTATTGTCTCGCTGTGCGGTTGAGCCGCGTTGTAATCCAGTCATTTGTGTTTGGTTCCTCGTTTAAAGATGTTCACATCAAGATCTCTCCGCTCGAGAACTAATTATTGTTATTGTCGCTGATGCTAGCTATAGAATGCAATCGTTTGGCTTTCAATTATATATTAATAGTATGAAAGTGTTAGTGAAAGCTTAATTATAATTACTGTATGATATTGGTTTTAACGCCATGCTTGAAGAATTCATCGCGTGAAGTTTTGGTATATTATATAGCTTGTAAAAGTTCAGATCGGTTTGCAGTAATTTCCCGGTTTACGTCTTTACAGCTATACTCAATAATTATAATAAGTTGTTTGTAGAGAATCTTTTTTGAGCCTATTCAAACTCCTCGCAAGCAGCGTATCCAGTATCAAAGTAAATGCATAGCCATAATTATTTTTTTGTGTCAAAGTGTATCAGGAATGCTTTTCTAAAATTTATAGCTTGCTCAAAAATGTGTGTAAATTTTGAAAATGTGTGCAATTAGGTAGAGACATACCTCTAAATAATAGCAAAACTTCTATGAAATTAATATGAACTTTCAAAACAGTATGGCGCTTTTATTTGTAAATAAATGTTACACTTCAAAAAAAGATTGTTGCCACACTGAACATAGAATTTTACTGAAAGTACCGGAAGACATAAATACCCGTTTATGTTTTGCAGGCTTCCATAAATATTACTAACTTCTATCGACAGCTGCCGCAGAAAATGATCTCTTCAGTATTTTATGTCGGCTTTGTCAGTACACGAGTGCTTGACAAGATCCATTGGAGTATAATCCCTAACCGTTGGACCAGTGGTTTTTAACCAGTGCACCGTGAGCTTATTGCAAGTGCACCTCGAAAAAATTGGTAAAAACGAAAAAATCCACAAAATAGTGAAAACGAAAAAGTCAAAAAAAAAATTATGTCCACATATTTTTTTCGATCTCTTAATTCTGGTGCACCGCCACTTTTTCCCATGATCAAAAGTGCACCGTGACTTCGAAAAGGTTAAGAACCCCTGCGTTAGACAGTCGTTGATTAAAATTATTATTAATTTTATGAATACAATATGTAATTAAGCCTTAAAACTTTATCCGCAAACCACATGCACATAAGCGTAATTCGGGAATTACAAAATTCCAGATTGTTGTATTAAAGGAGTTATTTTATATATAATGGCCGAACGTATTGATTTGATTGCAATCGTTAGTGAGTAGTAAGCTGTTTGTCTGTGTTAAAAATCTGTACATAATGCGTTTTAAATTTACATTAAGACCTTAATATATTTTAATAAAATTAGTGTAGTTATGTTGTATGAAAATCAAAAATTATTTTACTCTTTCTACATAGAGTTCTCCCGCTCGCTGTTGTAACATAAAAACATGAAATTATAATAATCGTAATATATATCATTTATTTACCTAATACCTATTTATTACCTATGAACTAGCAACTTTGAATATTGTCTCTGGTCAACATACTTCAACATTTCTAAAAAATTAAAAACATGATTCTCTTGTAAATTCTCTCACCTGTTTAATATCAAGAGACTGACACTTTGTACATAGAAAAAACGTTGAAAATTTTCATGAATGATTTGAATTCTTAATGAATTCATTGACAACACCAATTATTGTTTAATTTTTATATTCCAGATAACCGCCATGAAATGGTTTTTTACATATATAAATATAAAAATAAATAACAAAACATTTTATTAAATTGTTAATATTGCGTATTTCATTTATGAAAAATACGTCTCAAACGATGGCGACCTCTCGTAGTATTTATTACATTTATATAAATGTTAACAACTGCGAGGGCGCCACCGTCTATGCGATCTATCAAAAATTGTATCAACAAGTATACAGTTCATCTTATTGCCACTTCCCTTTTTATAAATATTAACAAATACAGTTTCGGTTGGATACATGAATTTCGGTGTAATGTTGATTAATAATAATAGAAATTATTGAATGTTGTAAATTCATCTTATTGGCTTTTAATATTATCTGGTTTTTGATGATCTCTATATAAATATTAAATAATTTCGCCGACTCTAAATATGCAAATATATATCATATTCCCAGTCAACTCAAAATCATAAAATCTACTTTTGCAATTGTTGATTAGAGACAAGGAATCTGATAAATTCAGGCATTTTGAATTCCTACTATTTTTTCCAACGATAACTAGTAAAATCAAGGATCTATCTTCTTTTATTTCCCTAAATAATGGAGTTTTAATTAAAGTCATAGTTCGAGATGTAACCATCAATTTACTGACTTTATCATTACTTTACCCCTTTATCTATATTATAATAATCTACAGTTACTGGCAAGCTATCAAGGTTTTTAACCCTTTGAGGAGTATGGCTGCGTATGTGCGTCCAAATATTAATAATGAATTCGTTTACTTTACACTTTTAACAATGTGTTTAAAATTTAAAAAAAATATTCTTAGATTAATCTGCATCCGAAAAAATGTTTTTTTTTTATTTTTATGTGTAGCAATTATCTAAATAATCAAAATATAATAAAAAAAAAACTTATTTAGTCAAATTAACTCACTCCACAACGGGGGTAAAGGCTACAAAAAGTCCAAGTAATCAAAACAAGAGAGATTTCCAAAAACCATATAATATTTGTTTCAAGCTAGAATAATCGCTTTTCAAAGAGAATTGATTGAAATTGCTTGAAAACTATTACAATATTGATAACTTACTTTGAGTATGAAATATATATGTAACTATTTAATAAGAGAATAAAATTATTGAAATGTCTTCCCGAAACATTTCTTTGTTTGTTAATAATAGGACATTCATTATTATGTAATATATATATATATACATATATATATCTGAGGATAATAATAGCTATATTACGGTGTACTTCATGGATGGAAACTTAATTTTTATCTATAAAACTAAACAATTAAGTTTACGAAACTCTTAACAAAATGTAGGCTTAATTTGAATATTTTACAATACTATGATTTCAAAATTATAAATGGAAGATAAAAGGTTTTTTTACAAATCGCTTTTTGTATAATAAACTGTAATAAGAATGAATATTAAATACGTAATTATAAACTGAAATCAATGTTCCATTCTAGATTAAATTGGCATACTATAGATGTACCAGCGTAACTTGACTGCCCGTGAGGGCGCCACCATCGCATCATTAACGTTGCCATAGTCAACACGTCCTAGGGCGACAATTTTAGTTCTGAGTTCTGCCACAGTCAAGTTAAAATGGTACATCTCTAGAGCTTTAGGGTTTTTTCTATTGTGATCCTTAATATTAAGTGTATCGGAGAGTATCCATTATTCTTTGTTGCAGTATGAAGTCTACAGTAAATTTCTGTGCCAACTTATTACTGACTGTTTATGATGAAGTGGCATGAAATTTAATGTACAAAATATCATAAATTGGCACCAGAGCCCAGAATGGTCTATGGCCTGTTGGAAAGTGTATACATATATTACTTGTTCTCTTGATGCTATCGTCAATTAATGTTTGGCGACTGCAATATTTTTCATTTCTTACTACTCAAGGCCAGTTGTATCATATCATCAAGCTGTTATCATTGAACGATTGACAGAGCTAACAAAATAACCAAAACAATCTCTCGTTACTTAACACAGAACCCTAATTTGCTTTGAATGACTCCTATGGGAGACTTACCAATGAATGTCCGTCTCTTAATACACTTTCCTATAGAAAAGGGGTATTTTGTAACAACATCACATTATATCCATTGACAAATCAATGCCTGAAAATGTACAGCTGGCGGTTTGACCATGGCATTCCAAAATAATGGAACGTTAGTAACCAGACCAAGGTGAATGTTGTACAAAAGTGCCTTGGATTTGGAGAATCATTGAAACTGGCTGTGCCACATTCAGTGGATGTTTCCAGAGAACTTTTATCCCGATTTGCCTCTCGATTGTATTAACTGTTGGGAACTATCCACAGAATGAACTCAGCTGAACCGATGTGTCATTGAAATCTCAAGGATCAACAAAACTGACTTTATTATATGGAAATTTTCTGGTACATTTTATGTTATTTGAATTTGTTAAAACCTACATTGCTTATACATCTATCTCATGTCAGTTATCAGAAAGCAAAACCTCGTTACATAGTTTAACACTTAATTCATCGCTGGCATTGAAATTTCTTAAAGTTTAACAAAAAATAGTTTACCTGATGATATACAGATGTATTAATTTATATAAAAACAATACATTTTCCATCATAATCTCACTAATCCAAAATTTTGTTTTGCTTCTTGACAATTGACACACCATTCTACTGTATTATATTCATTACTTACCCATATCGAAGACTTGACAATTTTATCGTAGACTTGATGTATTTTATTTAAATATTACAATATTAAAATGGTTGTCATTGATGTGAGTAGTGGAAAATATACATCATTATAAATGTAAATAATTAATAAAATTCGTGTTAGTGAATTAATTAATAAAAATACAATAATCGGAAATATGCAATATGATGATACTTAAAGATTCTTTTCCGACGGAATTAACAAGGCTAAAAAGAGGCTTTCTAAATCTTTTATTCCTTGAGGAATATATGAACGAGCACAAATTTATCAAGATTGACAGGGTGCTAAAATAACATTTCACCTTAGCTCCGTAGGAAATATGAAACCATTTTAGTATTTCATATAATGGAAATATCACCTTGAAATTAATATGTCCCGTATTTTAATCTGCTTTATAACTAATAGTCAATTGAGAGTCATTTCACTAGCTATTCATATTTATCCATATAGCAGAGTTATAATTCAATAGTTCAACGTAATCGAAACAAATTACTACACATATGTTAGAGCTGTTAATGGCAAAAATTCTTGCTTTGATAATATTTATAAACATTGGATTTACCATCATTATTATTATTCACCCTACAACCTGACGCAGGGTCATAACTACCATTAGGAAATGACTACGATCACTTGAGACGTTTGCTATCTTTATTTTAATATTCTTTGGAAATGCGTCTGTAAATAAAAGCAGGAATTTTTACCAGCTTAATTCTACTACTGATTTCATAGCACAATATGTTAATTTATCAACCTTCTCAAATGAAAGCCGTCTCGCAGTCGTGTCTTTTGTCTCGTCGACCTGTTGTCTCATTTCTTTGGCAGCTTATTTTATTCCAGTACAATTGATACTTTTTCTACCCTAGATTAGTTCAGTAAAATCACTCTTTGTCTTTTCGGATTTGAACAGGAGATTTGGAGAACGAAAAATTCACCCATGAGATTTTAATATTGACTTTTTTACGACATTTACAAAGTTTTAAATTAATGATACGACTCAACATAAACACTGAAATACCACTTCCTGCTTCGAAATTGTCTATGTATTGTACTACTTTATATGTATTGTCAATGCATTAATAAATATTTGATACGTACCTAAATATAATATAGTTATGAAAATTTTAATCTATTAGTTGATACTAAACGTATAAGTCTGTAATATGCTTAACACTCGGTGGATGTTCTGTCAAAACAGCTGGTCACGCAGCCATTCCTGTGTCGATGAGTATTCTGCAAACACTCCCAGTTATTTTATCCATTTCTTAAATAAAAAGAAGAGCAAAACTATGTGAATTTAAGATTCGGCAGATATAAATGCGTATTATTTTCCTATCATCTGAAATTGAAATAATGTATTTGAGTAATTGAATGTTTTATCGGCGAATCCATTAAGTGTTGTGACAGATCTGTCTCTAAGGAGCGATCCGGTTGTACTTTACTCTTAAAATGTTCTTAATAATGCGTGTACTTTTTATACTCCATTAATAATTTGCCATACATATCAACAATAATTATTTTAAGAATGATTTCATATTCAAATTATTATAAGAAATTGCTTTTTGTTCTAGTGATAAACTTTGGAGAACCCAAGTATTCAGTTGATTAATGTCGCTTTATTTTATCGTATTCATTTTGTTTGTTTGTTTTAGCAGTAACTCTATCGTACTCTATTTTCAATGTAAATGTTTTTAACATTTGGTCAGGTGTTACTACTTCACCGTGAAAACGCACAGGAAATCATAACCTTAACATACTTAATCATTAATAAGACGTTTTATTTTTCGAAATGAAATAATTTCAAATATTCAGTCTTATTATTCAGTAATTTTACAGTGATTTACATTTTGAATAAAGAAAATCTTCTGAATAATTTACAATATTTGCGGTCTTCTACACGCTTTTGATGAAATCTTTGCTACATTAACTTTTTATATTCGGTATAATTTCTTCAATCGGAACAATATGCTTACTTGTTTCGAAAATTCTTCATTTTAATTTCAAATCGGTTCACATCAAATCAGAATGCCACTGTCAAGGTAACAGATAACAGGAGGAATATTTTCATATACGATGCATTTGATTGAATTGCATAATATTTAGTTGATCACAACAATCTAACAATAAAAATTGTTTCAAGAAAACATGTTGAAAATTTTCTGATAATTTAAAAACATAATATTTACAAGTTTCAAATTTTGAAGATTTAACCTTTTTATCAAAACGCTGAATTTACTGACTTTCGAACAGTTTAATATCAACTTTTGCTTTGAAATGTGCAGCGGAAGAACATACGTATTGCATCACGTATTTGCATTATTTTCAATTATGGAATCGTAAGTTAATTGGATGGCTCTGTCGCAGCATTGAATAAGTTTCTGTCTAAATCCTGAAGCATTTTTCTTATCAAAATGTCTGTTTGTAACTAAGCCAGCAGCAAACCGAGTTATTGATATTCTATTTACACTTATTTCTATATCTACTTCAAAAGCTGAAGCATATTTTACACCTCGTGGGCTTGCTACAGCTTTTGTTAGTCTTTTCTTGAAGCAATAAATGAATATATCAATTTAGTTGATAATTTAATGTCCTTTATACGAGTAGTTTGTAATCTTTATCGCTGCAAAAAGTAAAAAACTATTCAATCAATGGTCATTTAATTGGCGGCCACCAAACAGTTGTAAATCGTAGCTTAGTTGTGATAAAATATTGATGCATAATAAATTATTGTTGAATCGTCCAAGTAAAACTGTATCATCAAAGAAAAGTTGCTTTTGTCTGACAAGTAGGAACTTGGTGATGATTTTTTGAGCTTTTTACATTGATTACCTGACAAGCTATTTAACGTAACGTTTATTAAGTGTTTTTTAAAGACAGATTCCACCATTAGTACTTTATTATATATGATCATTTAATATAAACGTTATGAGCAGTTTCGATTGCAACATAGAAAAACAAATATATCTTTAGTCAATTTATAATTCTGGATATGCTAGAAATAAAACTCTCGTATAAATGTTTGTCGTACGATGTCCAAAAATATACAGATTATTTCTCTCGCTGTTTTCATATAGTTTAGCAACGAATAAATTGTCTATGTGTGTGTTAGAGATATTTAATATATTTATTTCGGAGTAACCGTAAAATTTAGACGAAATGAAATGCCAAATTTTATCTCCGTAAACAATGAATTGTATTCCAATCGTAGGCGTTGGATTTGTTTTTACGCAGCGTTCTGTATTGATTGTAATATTTTGCTATATTTCTATAGGCAAATAAAAAATTTAAACGATAAGATAGTTTCACTGTTAAAAATATTATTAGTTATTAAGATAAACATTAACATAAAAAAATGGATATATTATACTACTCGTAGATAAACTTCTGTGCTATAAATGTTACATAAATATTTAATAATGATTGAAAAGACACTCATTCAAACAACCGCTGGTCATGCGAGTTTGATGACCTAATAGAAAAACTCTGTTTTTAAACAGCTATTCTCGAAACTATCAGGTACAGGTTATAATTCCACATTTTCGAAGATAGTACATATTATCACCTCGGAAGAAAGAAATATTAAATCGGAACTTAGTTATTATTATGAATTCATTCACCTGTATGCAGTACCAAAAACAAAGTTGGCAGATTATCTCGATTAACACTTCTTAGTCGGGCGCTTCAAAAAATAGACTCAGCCTGTAGCGGGCGTTTTTTAGTGATTAGCGCACAAATATATTACATTCTTAAAATCAACACAACTTCTAAACCAAACGATATTTTCGATTGAAATTTAAAAACAAATCATACGTGACATCTAATCATTAAAAATAAAATTAGAACATTTCGATATCATCATAATTTAACTATGTTTCAAAGCTGAATATAAAACCTGTTATCAATTTAGTAGATAGCACTCCGCATGTTATAAATATTAAATATTCAAAACATTCTATATAACAAAATAGCATATTTATCAATATTTTATAATTATATAAATAATTATAATATATAATCGCCATTCCTACAACTTTACTACCACTGGAAGTGTAAAATCTAATGCCGTAAAAATTACAGCGTAAATATTCGAGACACATGTGTCACCCTCTTTGTAAATAATAAATACGAACATTCAATGCATAATAACTTATTAGTTTTATTGCTTCTTGTCAAAAAAGGGTCACTTGCGGTTGCCGCAGTTATTTTGAAGAATTAAACTTATGAACCAATCTACGCAACATGTGTATTGGTTGATAATCATATACTAATATGTGCATGTATCATTTATATTTATCATGGTGTATGCTTTTATATAAATACAATAACAATTGCGTAAACAAACTATAAAAACAATAAAAATACGTCTAAAAAGCAGTGTTTAACTCGTTAAACGACTCGATCTAAACTAGCGATGGAGATCGCAAAATAAATCTATAACAGAGTTGATTTTTTGTTTCTTAGCTCAAACTTCCACCCTTATAATCTAGCAAAGAATTAGGACTAATGTTAATTAGTTGCGGCATTTTATTTAACACAAACCCGTGATATTATGTGTCCCGCAAACAAGCGACGATATAAAAAAACATATTATGCCGTGATCCGCATTCTACCGACAATACGCTAAAAACGACTTTTGCCGTGAGCCGCGTTCTACCGACAATACGCTAAAAACGACTTTGGTCGTGGCCCGCCTAAGAAGTGTTAAGATAGATTTGTAGTGTTAGGTGAGTATTTGTAGCGTTCGGCAGCCAAACAATGCCACAAACACAATGCCTGGCATTATTTTGTTTATCACATCTTTCCAGAAATAAAGATTTTTCAAAGTTAAAAATACTCTAATTTAAGATTTCGACTGAAGGTGCTTAGTGGTATTTCAATATTAAATTTGAATCGGACAGTCAGTTCAAGTTCATCCGTGCACTTGAACGCCTGAAGGTGCCGAAAGGCGAAACCCGGGTCGTTAGTGACAAAATCTGTGTGAATGTACATAATTTGAACGATTCAAATTTAAAAATACTCCCTATTCAGATGAATACATTATGATTTATAACTTTATAAACAGAGTTCTTATCATGATTAAATTGTATATTTATGTAACATTTACAACCGAAACCAAACCATGTTTTGTGCAGAATTATAATAAATGTTTACCCATTCATTCCATGGAATAAAAATTGACTGTTACGAAAACATATTGATTAGGGTGTTGTGTAAATTGAATAAATAGACAAATTAACGCCATTAAAGATTGTCAGCTATTGAATCTTGCAGTTGAAAATAATCTATTAACAGTTGTGTTCTTTTCTCTTTAAAAAAAATATTCAAAAAACAGTTTATTGAATGTATTTCAACTGTTTCCTTTCAATTTGAAATTACTCAAGGGGTAGCGCAATACTTAGCCTGAAGCAATCAAAAGAAGGATCTCATTTCATTAACAAAAATTCTCGTATGTTATGACTAACCCAATGAACATGTCTGTTTTTGACAGATTCTGTTATTGTAAATATAATTCAAATTTATTTAAGAATGATCAGAGTTGCCACAAGTAAATAATAATTATGAAGAATGAGGCACAGTAATGAAATGCAATATTATTAAAATCAGTATTGTTTATTTATAATGAGATAATATTATGTATGTGAATGTCAATAATGTAATCCATAAAATAAAAAATATATATACCTAATGTGCATTTTTTTTATTTCTCTGGCTCTGAAAGTGCTTGAATATGGATCTCTTATTTGAAGCTCATATGAAAGTTCATACAAATTGCAATTGGACTCATTAATCATTAGATAAAATTTTGCTATTTGAATTTAGACAAACAGACAGTGAAAGCAAAATGGATGCGTTACGTGTTTTCTAAATTATCCAATTAGTTTTATTTTTATATTTTTTCCATATACAGTGATCCTCCCAATTACGCAAACTCAAAGTGGGTGGTTGTCTGTCGTGCATGATTTTACCGCCTAGTAACTAAATATTCGTCCATATATTTTTTTTCTATTCATTATTAGTTTTGACAGTTTTGCATTTTTTGTGAAAAAAACGTAACCTTCATTTTTGTACGAGCTTCAGAATCACAATAACGCGGTCCTGACTTTTGCGTAATTAGGGGGATATATCAGATTAGCTATGGTGTTTTTATTAGGATTTTTCTTTTTTTTAATCCATGTGTGCTCCTAATGTGAAGTATATGGCCTTCTAATGGACCTATCTTAACAGAAGTTTTTCTACGAGAACTGCTCGTTACTCAGTTGTCCAACTTCTCTTTTAAGAAGAGAGTAGGGATAGAAGGATAGGGGCTAGGACAGAACTAGTGGATAGCTAATCTCACTCACTACTATTATTATTAAGAATTGGAAGGGTGGGAGGGAATTTTTATAGATAACAAACACCCATACTTTAGGATAGAAATCAATTTTAAAAATTCTCGTAGTTCTGGAACTTGAACCCATGACATCCGACAGGGATGCCAACAACTTTGATCACTGCACCACTGACCGGTCAAGATAATTATACCATAACTATATAATACCATCGTGAATTCATGTGTGCTGAAGTTTTTATTATAAATAAAAATTATAATTACAATCTGAGCTGTTCATCAAGTATAAATAAAAGTTATCTTTGGTAAGTTCATCACATAGTGTGTATCACAATAAACTGTCCTTTGAGTCCATCGTCGCTTGCCAGACCTCCAACTGGTAAAATGTATTCCAGGTTATCAGTTTTACGGTCTGGAGAAAAATCGGTCAAATTTTGATTACTCATTTCCAAGCTTTTTAGTTTCCAAAGACCGAGATGAAGAGATTTGCCTTGCTTTGCAGTGACATAAACATCATTTATATCGAAAGATCCCAATACTTCATTACAACTTTCGGTGAATGATTTTTGTATAATTACTCCTGTGACAATAGCCCAATGAGCCTTATGACCTCTCTTTAGGCATGGAGAATGATTATAATCAGAATCGTACCTATATCAAAACTCAAGGAAAATATTGCCCAAATTGGAAGTAATAGCTTCTAGAAAATTATTTAAAAGTGATTTTAACTAATAGGGTAAAATAGCAACGTATTTAGTTCTACAGTTTTTATATTTATTAGTTGATAGCTATTTTGGCTTTCGCCATCGAAAGAACTATAATTAAACGAGAGGCGAAACCCGGGTCGTGTTTACCCAAGAATTTTATGGAAGTGTACAAAATCAAAATGAAAATAATTCTAAATAACATGATGCATAGCTGAGGAAAGTGTAAGTCATAGTTCTGACGATGGCGAAAGCCAAAATAGCTATCAACTAATAAATGTAAAAACTGTAGACCTAAATATGTTGCTATTTTACCCTATTATAATGGAGTTCTACCAAGTAACTTACAACTAAGAACAATAAGGTAAAAATACCAAAGTATTTTAGTTCTACAGTTTTTAATAATTTGTAAGCGTTGATAGCTATTTCGGCTTTCGCCATCATCAGAACTATGTTTAAACTTATATTTTGCTCAGCTATATACTGGCTCTGAAGAGATACACAATGCATCAAGTTATTCACTCTAACATCCTTATTCGAATTATAATTACAATATTACACTTACTAAATGTGATTCTAGTGTTTCAAAGAACGATAAGCAATCTGGATTTTTTCCTTAAAACCTTAATTAGAATAAAATTAAACTGATATTTATTATTAATTACATTACATTAAATTTATTAACTATGGCTTTAGTGTTTCGAAAAACAATAAGCAATATGGGATTTTTCAAGGTAAATTAGGATAAATTATACTAATATTTATTATTAATTACATTAAGGGTTTAAACAACGGTGATGAATTATTAAAGGTTTGTTCATTTAAGATGTTTTGTTTATGCCTATTAATTTCAAGTTGTTATAATAAATTTAGTTTTTGACCCTTATAACAGAGATGCAAAACGGTTGGCGCTAAACTTAAACTCATGTCATGAGACTCGGACTTATAATTAAGCATTTTCTACTTGAAATAATAAGTAATATTCTTCCCAGATTGACTCAAACCATAGACCAAAAAAAAGGTTTTCATATTTTTATTCAGGGCTGTGGAATCGAAGTCGTAGTCGTGGAATCGTGGTATTTTGGCTGGAGTCTGAGTCGTTAAAAATGAGCGGCTTGAAATTTTTTTGAAAAATATATTTAATGATGTGTATTTAAACAAAATAGTCCAAAAAGTCTAATTTGATAAAAAAATAACTCTCCTTTCAAAAGGTTGATTGCCACCATTCCCAGCAGATTTTTTTAAAAATGTAAATGTTACTTAAAACATTGCAATGAGTAAATCATTTTTACTTTGTTATATATTAGTTTTTATAGGAAATTTTTACTAGGTGAGGTAAGATAAGGTAGCATACTTAAGCCGAGTTTACACCTGACGAATACGCTGTCGAGAGAGAGAACTCTGCTAGTACTAAATAATCTGAACTTAATGTTCAGTACTCAGCCTAGTTTTTTTAAGTAAAATGAGCGAGCAAGTGCATAAACGCTGATTACGTAGCATCTGTATATATATTTTAATTGCAATGACAATGAAGTGGGACTTTGTAAAAACAATCGCTTTCATGCAAGAACATAAAATACGTGAGTTTTTATGAAATTTGAAGTTGCTGACATTCAAAAATAACTATGTTTTGAAGGCATGCAAATAAATTATCAATGCAATAAATTTAGTGGGATTTGGAGTTCCAAAAGTTTTGAAGAAATCCCCATACACTAAAGAAGTAAAGAAAATAGAAGTCTGTTTGTGATATCCTTTTTCTTATCCGGATCTCCAACTCAAATTACAGTAAGTAGCTGGTTCATCGGAGAGATAATTTGAATGACTATTCTAAAAATCTCTTATAGAAGTTAACTCGTCTGATTCGAGGAGTCTCGGCAGTGTACTTGTCAGGTGTAAACGATGGACAGTAATAAAATTATTATGTTAAATGACATCAAAAGGATGTATAACAATATTTAATAATTTTCACTGTATTTATTAATTATTGTATTAATAATTATCATGCAGAACAACCGAAGTCATCAACAAATTAAAACTGTATTCCTAATTTTAGGTCCAAAAAAAAAAAGGATACGGTACAAGTAGAAGACTTCCCTCCAGAAGTGAATTAATAACATCTGTGCAGCAAAGATGGCCATTTTTATGTTCTATTTTCAAATTGTTGATATTTAAATTCTGTATTACTTTCAGGAGCATGTTGAAAACATTTTTGACGCTAAAAAGCTCTCCATTGTTTGAATACTTCGCACACTTGGCCATTTCTAATAAGTCGGCGGGTGATATCTTTTGCTCTAGTAATATGGACATAGCGACTAGGCCGCACGTCGGTCCTTCTTGCAGAACGGAATCAAAATGCTTATAGCGAAATTTCAATGGTTCGTCTTCAGAACAAACATCAAATCTTATGCAGGCGTTTTGTAGTTCAGGAAACAAAAGTGCCCATTTACATTTTGAGGCATCGTAACTAAGTCGAGAAGGTTGGCATTTTGTTTTCGAAATGTTTTGGTTGGCACATTTGAGTAATGGAGGAGGTGGCGGTGTTGCATTTGTTGTAGACATCTTTTGATTTTGATTATTTATTTCAAACCTAGCTCGGTGCGAATTTGGTTATAAAATTTGACAGCTGACGTTCCGTTTTGAGCTTGCTAGTTGTAAAAATAGATCAACGTGAAAATTAATTGAATCTTATAAAAGAATACTTGACAAGCCACTCGCATTTTCGTAAAACTAATTTATTTTTAGCGTTGAAAAGATATCTTACTTTTTTATATCAGATTGTTATTTGAATCCATATTATATAATTAAATTTCATCAATACGTTAGCGTTGTTACTGAAAAATAGTTATTTCAGTTAAAGCGATAAATTAATAACCACAATTGATTCAAAAAAATTCTTATCTGAATCTATACTGTAGAACGAAAATATAAATAAATGATACTTGCGATAATTTAAAATTGAAACTGCAAAGGGTTTTATTGAATTGTACTTTTCATAAGTCATCGAGTTTTTGTGAAAATTAAACTTGAATGTACTCTGTTCGAATGATCAAAAATGAGGTTACTGAACGAGAACAGAAGCACACCAATCAGACTTTCTTGTTAGTGTTACTAGTCATTAAAAAAATCCTTCATTACTGGAAGTTTTAAGCCAAAAAGGTAAGTAATGACATATAAGAAATTGAAAAACAAATTAAATAAAAACTCATAAACATTGGAATATTTATTTGTGTTAGTATATTGCTCATTTTTATTGTTGCTTTGTTTTCGTTATTATTTTTTTAATTTATAATGCTTGCTGGTTGACATTATCGCTTCATACAAATTAGAAAATATATTATTTATCATTTTATAACCAGTGGCGGTTCCTGACCTGAAATCTTGGGTGGGCTAGAGAAAAACATAGCATTGTATACTATTTACGAAATTTTACATGCTTCCACTTCATCTTATACATTAATCTACAAGCAAATTAACAAATATTACGACACTACTGCAAAGCATAAATTACTATATAATAAAATCAATGCTAATGTAAGTAAGAAATAATAAAATAATAAACTTAAATTTGTCTTTCAAAGTGAAATTACAAGTACAAAAAGCAATACAGAGCTGTCACTTTTATACAATACATCGATTTGGTATTTGTGTATTAGTATTTGTGTATGGCCCATGGGCTGAATCTTTTTAGCCCCCAATGAATGACAGAAGCCAGTAAATTTGAAACACAGTCCTGTGAGTTTGATGACGTTTCCGTACATACAAATACAAACAAAATCGAATCGTGCTAGATTGCGTTCCAGTGTAAAGAAATATTGTCTATGATTGCGGGCTGGAAAGCATTAGCGCCTGACCCGTAATACATAGGTGTTGCCAGACTGACGTCACGTTGAATGTTCTCTATGAATTATTTATAGGGGTTTTTTTTTTATGCCGGCTCAGCTTAAAATCGTAATACAAAACAATCGAGAATATTATTGTAGGTAGACATGGCATTGTCTTATATTGACAGAGGAAAATTTAAACAAAGATATTATATTCATTTGGGAAAGGCTAGTTACGCTTATAAATGTATTTATTTTGTTCAGCGGCCGAATTGCTGTTCATTTTTATTCAGCCATCAAAAGTTTTGGGTGAAAAATGCAGGTCGGGCTTAGCCCACCTAGCCCAGTACCTAGAACCGCCACTGTTTATAACATGTTTATAATAAGTACTTAAGAATAACAAATATTGAAATAATGTAGTTTGAGGTTGCATATCAAAATATTGATATGCAACCTCAAACATAGTATAAAATAATATAAAAAAGTAATCTTATAGGTGCAATAAACTTTCTATTCGTAGTTTAATTAGATAATAATTACAACAGTTGAGGGTAAATATGTCTTTTAGTAACACCAAGTAGCACGTCGACTATTGCGGTGAAAAACTTCACAAACTAAGCTGAAAACAACGCCACGATTTAAAATATTTTTTTGAGGGCTTGATAATCGCGTTAAAACCACACGTTAAAAAGAAGAACACGGATAAATTAAACGAAATCTTACGAATAATGGAGGCGAAGATTTCGTATTTCATATAATTTATCAGTGTTTTTCTTTTTAACGTGTGGTTTTAACGCAATTATCAAGCCCTCAAAAAAATATTTTAAATCGTGGCATTGTTTTCAGCTTAGTTTGCCGCAATAGTCTATGTGTAAGTAAAGGATACTTTAAAAAGTGTACAGTGAGAATATGTCATATTTTGGATAATTTATTTATCAGTGTTCTTCATATTAATGTGTGATTTTAACGCGATTTATCAATGCTTCAATAAATATTTTAAATTATGGCGTTGTTTTCAGTTAGTTTGTGAAATTTTTCGCTGCATTAGTCGACGTGCTACTAAATGCCATATTTACTCAGTTGAGAGTAAACAAACACCACGGGAAATATAAATCAAAATTATAGCCAGTATTTTCTATTTTTGTAAATTTTAAAGCGTTTGGGAAAATCGCTTCAAGTTGTGCATGGCAACATTAGTTCCGCATGCTGCGAAGTGCAAGATTCAGAAACTGCGGTCGAAAATATTTTTAACTTTTAGAAATATCGTGCGTCTTTAAATAGTGGTTTAAATATAGCTGTAGCTATGTCGGAATTAAAAAAGCTTAACGTTGACGGTGGAGCCATCAAAACTCCGGAGGAAGTTCTCAAATCCACTTACAAGCCCATCCCTGAAACTGACACTGGTAAGTCGTTAACTGAGAAATCGATAGGATACAATTGCATCATGTTTTTCTGAATAAACGGTATACATTTATATATAAGTGTAACCGCTACTTTATTGATAGACTATTAACGTTGAAGCTTTGTTATTTAATTTTATAATTAACTTTTAAATATTCATATTTTAATTTGCATAATCAACCTACCTAATTTTTTTTCTCATACTTGTCTACGTATACCAATCTGGAATAATTTATTTACTTAGAGTTTTATCAATATTCAAATATGTGTTCTTTATTCAAACTTGAATGATTTAATTTATATTCTGTAAGTTTGATATGCTTTTCAGACAATTATTACAGGATGACAGAAGCTTTTCTTTTATAGAATCAACAGGTCGAAATGAATAATACGATGTTCGTATACAAATTGCTACGTTTCATTAATATGTTAGTTATAGAAGATTTCTGGAGAATGTCTCGCCTCAAGTTGAATAAACGATACTTGAGTTTAGGTATTCATATCATTGGCGGATCCAGAAATTGTCCAAGGAGGGGGCCATTCAATTCGAAAATAAACATCGTACAAAAATAATACATTAAAAAATAGATGATTTAAAAATAATATATCTATAATAAAAGTAGTGTATACATAACTAAGTTTGTATTATATAAAACATCGTAAACTAAACAATTTAAGATCCCATTTCACAAAAAAGTTTTAATAAAGTATAAAAATAAAGGGAAAAAATCTTCTCAGGGGGGGGGGGCCATGGCTATTTTATTTCTATTTATCAAGTTCTTGTTCATTGGGGATCTTTAGTCACTAATATCAGTTAAAACAAATTATAAATGTGGGACATTGAAAAATTTACATATTATTGATTTCTTTTTGGGTGTGGCCTACATGGATGGAATATTTTAAAAGTCATGGTTCAATTTTATAACTGACATAAATAAATCTTGAAAACAATGATTTGAGAAATATTATTCAAAGCACTATACGCTAAAAATGTACTTAACGAAAAAAAAAAGGATTTAGTATTTATCAGATATAATTGTAATTTTTTAAAATATTATAAGAGATTAGTAGTAACCATCTCTGCGTCGATAAGAACCCAGAAATTCAAATTAAACAAACCATTTGTAAAATTTTAAATAATTAACAATTTTCTGATGATAGCGTAATGGTCAACTTCATTCATTTCTGTGACAGATCTCACGGGCTTGAATCCCAGTATGAACAGCTTTTGAATTACCGATTTCTGTTTGAAGACGTGGATGTATGTGATGTCTAAAAATTCCCTATCACCCTTTAAATCCTAAAATAACAGGGCGTAGCTAGAGCGATTAGCTAACCACTAGCCCTGTCCCAACCCTATCATTATTATTCCTACTCTCTGAAAAAAAATGTTGAGCAACTGAGTTACAGGCAGTTCTTGTTGAAAAGCCTCCCTTACAAGACCATATGCTCCACATTAAGAGCGGACGTGGAAAAAAAATCTTGCCAATTTCATTTCAGTATCTTTTATCCAGCGTAACTACTAATATTAAAATGAAAAAAAAATGTTTATTTCTGAAAACAATGTGACATATTTAGTCCGACATGGGCGACTAAAGGGTTAAATATTTTCCGAGGAGAGATAAATAAATTGAATATTCAATTAATATCTTTTATTGGGACGCTCTATCAACCAATTGAGCTTATCAAATGATGTAGTCTGCTAGATATAACTAGTGCTTTAAAAATGATACTGGATCTGAAGAGTACTTTGTCTATACTAGAAATTACATTTTTTAGAGAAACAGCCATCTGACTAGCCACGATTGTATTATTATTTTACAAAAGTGTCTGAGAACCTCAATTGAAATATGACAATCCTTTTGATTGTTCTAATTTAGTGTATGGCAAACAAGCAGTAGGTGTTGGTCTCGCTGGTTTTCGCATACTCTCATGTTATGTTGAAAAAATAGTTGATTAATTCACTTCGGTATATTTTGATTATCCTTACTATTACTACACATGAAAATATAAAAACATTTTGATGTTTAAAACGTTTAGTTACTAGTGTAAATTAAACTCATTCATTATTACTTTCAAATAATTTTCTAGAGGCTATTACTTTCAATTCGGGCTAGATTATTTTCGCTTTCATCCGTGAGCATGTGGCGGTCTACCGATGTCGATTCCAGCAGAAAATCAAACTTAAATGGGATTTTAAACCCAATATTTATATGGCTACCGATTTGTCAACAGATACCAACCTTGTTAAAACAATCACTTATAAATATGTGTTGTGTAGTATCCATATCTGAAGAAATAACAATCATTCAATAAAAAAATATGTGGCAATAGATAATAGATGAAAAAATAAACACGCTGTATCGGCACGGCGATACTCATCAAAGGGTTATAAATTCTTTAAAATAACATAGCTTGGCTATTTTCAGAAATATAGAAACTCGAAAAATTATTCTCAATATTAGTTTTTTTCTTAGTGACATTTGGGTATGTGCATATAAGAAATACATTTAATATTCCAACTGACTTGTGAATTATGAAGAACAGTCTTGAATCTTTCCTATTGTCTGGCAAGGTTCCTATGGTACTCAGTCAAATTCCAAACTAATGTAAAAGTATTCCACGCAATTCACTTAGTATATCACTTACAGAAATGTAACTTGAGAGCTCTTTGTGTGTGAATTATTATTTTCAATGTCACATGTATGTGCATAACATGTGTCATCAAAAAACATAATTGCATGGAAGCCATCTTTGGCAAATATTTTTTAAATCCGTCTCCACTCCAATTATGGAACATATTGATACACCAGTTCAAGACGGAAACAAGTCAAAATAAGTGATATTGAGATAGTCACGTTTTAAAATTCGAAATGAAAAATCGAGCGTATGAAATGTACTGAAAAGTTAAAATTCCATAAATGAACTTCTGCGATATTTTGGAGTAATTGCTTTATAGAAAAATGTAGTTCTTGACATGGCGAATCCAATTAATAACTCGAAAAGTGGTTTTTTGGTCTTGTTCCTGTCTTGAACTGGTGTATCGGTATGACCATCTTATGCAGTTATCTCAATAGAAGTTTTTTTCTTCTATGGTAACTGCTTCTTACTCAACCTCTCTTTTTCATAGAGAGTTGAAATAAAATTTGAATCTTTCAAATTTAATATTGAAATTCCACCAGGTACCTTCAGTCAAAATCTTAAATTAGAGTTAGGATAGAAGGACAGGACAAGTGGTTAACTGATCCCTCTCGCTACGTCCTTTTATTTTAGGATTGGGAAGTTAGGAAGGAATTTTTATACATTAGGGATATCACAAACACCCATACCTTCAAACAGAAATCGATTTTCAAACAATGCCACTCGTACTAGGACTTGAACTCGTGAAATCTGTCATGGAAGCCAACGACGTTGACCACTGGGCCACTGACCTGACATATTTATAAAAATTTTCATTATCTTCTTTTTTTAAAACTAAACTGCCGTTGAATTTTCACGTATGTGTCAAGGATTAGAATTGTCTTTGTATCACTTATTTTTAAAAAAGATGAGAATTACCTTTTTATCAATTTCATGGACTGTGGTACATACACCCTTACCTTGATTTACGCAAATTTGCTTTGCACTTAATTTGGCAGATCCTATCTGCCGTGCAAATCGATGTATAGGTGTATTTAGAATCATCCATCAACTTAAAAGAAACTTCGGAAAAAATCCTCAGAAAAAAATTCTTAATAGGCATGGAGGGGAAACAACGAATTGAATTAAATAAAACTCATTTGGGCACGTTTGTAAGCATTTGGATATCATTCTTGTATATAAGAAGAGAAATTCGACTCCGATATCAGTTCACTGAGGAATGCTTTTGTTTGCGTAATGTAACACATTCTGAATCATAAATCATGTGGCATTCCTTCATATATTCGTTTATTTTTTTCCCTACACAATTATCGGGATAAATTATATAATGGGCAAGAACTATTGTGTAAACATGAAGTATTTCAAAGACCCAAAATCAAGTTACAGGTAGTCCCCGACTTACGACTGAAATTTAAAAAAAAAAAAATTAATTGAATCACGGGGCACCATTTCTCACAGCTTGTCGTGTTTTCCCGGAGATAATGTTGTATGGCAGACGTTGCTCCAAAGCCCAGGAAATATGGTGTTTTCTCCGATCAAGTTTCGACCTTCCAAAAACTGTGAAATATGTGCAGGAGATTCTCTTTTGTTATTTTCTGACTACATAAAGAATTTGTATGCATTACTTTTAATTTGTACGAAAATCTTATTCCCATAGACTTTGCTTGACGTGGGTGTTTGTGATGTCAATTTACCTCGAGTTTATCTCGATTGACTTACAATAAAATTCTCATCGAGTTTTTCTCGTACGAGGTTCAACTTTAAAATATTTTTGCACATTTCGACTACTTAAGTGAAATCATAGCTGTAAAATATGAACCATATGCCCGGTACATGTGCAGGAAGATCACATGGTTCATATTTAAATGTTTTTTTTTTAAATGATGGCACATAGTTTGTTTTCTATCTAATTTATTATGATGGATTGTTACATGGTTCATACTTGAGAAAGCTCAGAAAAAAATATGTATATTTAGCTGATTTTCGTAAAATCGTCACATCATTGGCGGATTCAAGGGAGGGCTACGGCCCCCCCTCCCCTGCCCCTTGGGAGAATTTATTTTCCATTTTTATAATTAATTAAAACCCTCTTGTGAAATGGGCTCTACTAAACTTTACTAAATATTTTTTATAGAATACATTCTTAATTATGTATTGACTATTTTTATATACAACCAATCCTTTTCTTACGCGATACACCATTTACAGAAAGTGGCGCGTAAAAAAAATAACTTCACTTTAATATAATTTGATAAATTGGTTCCGAAAATCAAAATATCACGTAAAAAGTATGAGAAATGTATCAAATTCGCGCAAAAAATATTTTTTTATACATGTTAAATTGAATTTCTTTTGATTATAAAAATACAATGAGAAACAGATACATATTATGTATACAAAGATAATTGTATTCACTTATAGGAGTTATTCGCTGTTGGTTACGAAATATAATCGTTCGCGATTTTTTGAACGGACGTATTGAATGTTACTTGAATCTGAATTTTGCTCGGACTCATTTGTTTAAATGCTTTTTTTCCTAGATTCTTGATCTGAGTCAATTTATATTCCATTGGATTTGTTTTGTTGACCCGACATTGAAACTGTTTTTTTTGAAATACGAAATACTTTTTTTGAAGTGTTAAATATTTTATTTTTTTAATGCAGTTGTTTATTTGGTACCTGCCTAAAACATCACCATATAAATGTTTTTTTTAATTAAAAAATAATTTTTCCAATTTCGGTTCGTATTTATTATCTTGTAATTAAAATATTTACACGTCTGGAGTGCATTTATTTGACAGAGAAGCTCTCTAAAATTTATGACTAAGAAACTATTCAATGAATATAATAAATCCATTGTATTACATGACATGCTTTTTCGCAGGGTAAAACTCTTATGTAAAAAAGCTTCTGTAAAAAAAATCGAGTAAATCGCGTAAAAAACAGTAACGGTGCCGTCCAAAAAATCACTTAAATTCAAAATCGCGTAAGAAAGGATTGGGTGTGGATATATTATTTTTAAATCATCTATTATTTGTGTATCATGTTAATTTTCAAATTGAATGCATATATATAATGCATCCCTGGGACAATTTCTGGATCCGCCACTGTGTCACATGTACCATATTTGGTGTGCAGCGACGACATAATATTTTTTATGAAGTTCGACATACGACCTAAGCTCAGGAACGTATCTCGGTCGTATGTCGAGGACTACCTGTACTTATAAACTGATTATTTTTATATTTGCATAGGCATGGATCAATCGGCGTGTGGCACTTAGAAGGTTAAGATATTTTAAAATGCAACTGTAAAAAAACTGGCAATTTGCCTACACCGAATTTAATGCGATATCTGAAACAAAAAGTTGCTAATTTTACAATATTTTTACATGTATTCTGCTAAAATATATTCAATACTGCTTAATGCAATAAAAATGTGCTCTGTCATCAAATGAAACACAGAGTGTATTGTAACATATTATCTCGAACACGTCGAACGTTTGACGTTGATTTGAAATAGTTTTATTCTTTTTTCTGTTGACAATTAAGTTTTAATTTTTCCTTTCTGAATAGATTTCAGATCAGTTGTCAACTCTAACATGGTGAGGGAGAACGGTGAAAACTGCCCCGATGGAGCCAATGAAAAGATGATGGATGACGAGAAGAAACTGGCCCCGAGGGTAGACATCGCCGAGGTGAAATTCGTGTCTGGTGATCATCAGAATGGTGATGCGAAAATTGACATTATTGATATTAAACAGGTGTGTAAAACATATATGAAATATGTGATAAAATAATCAATTCTTAAAAGACATTGAATTAACATTTTCTATTGCTTACAGTCGTTCTCCGGGCTAACCAAAGAAGAACTGATGAAGTACTGCAATGATCCATTCTGGGTCCGTCTACGATGGGTGATGTTCATCGGATTCTGGCTGCTATGGTTGGGAATGTTGGCAGGCGCAGTTGTTATTATTGTCGGGGCTCCCAAGTGCGCTCCCCCTGCACCTAAGACATGGTTGGTACAATTTTACATTACGATCGTTACACAATGTATTTTAAAATAATATACGTTGTGGAAGCACATTTTTTAAGTCAAAAAATCTTCATTTTATTATGATTGAAAAGCTTTTTGTATTAAAGATAATCGCGCTCATTCTTGTGACGCAAGAGATCACCAAAAATGGTACCACTTAATTATTTTCAGTGTACTTTGGCACCATCTCTGCACGCATGACCTCATGTTTCCCTACGTATAATACGTGTTTCTTTAAACCATCGATATAGTTTATGTTCTCATCTGCTATAAGAGTTTGTAAACTCACGCATAGCAAATCTTCTTTCAATACCTTTAGCAAAACCATAACTGACTTGCTTTTAAATTTAACTGTACCAACAGTATTTTTAACATTTTAAAATTTATTCTTCGGCCTACCTCATTTGGGAAAAGGCTTGCTATAGATAGATCAGCAGTTGGAAAAGTTGTGATCTGCGAGAGAATTTCGGTGAACAGCAGATAAATGTGGAACCAAAATTATGTATTTAGTGGTTCATGAGGTTCTTAAGTTTTCCAATTGCTACTATAGATTACCTATTTTTATAGCTGAATACTCAACTAATTGCCAGACATCTCAATCATGAACTTTTCTTTACCAAGAAGACATACTACACCGTGTTCATCATTGTCCGCCAATCTCCGGAAGAAAAGACAGTAAATCTTCACTAGAACTACCCGTTTATGTTATACCTACATGCTAAAATCTGAAATCATAGCCAATGTTGGGCATTATTATCACATTATCACCAGCTGCAGCTGTCCTAAAAACATGGACCGACAAAAGAAGATATCATAGAAAGTACTTTTAGCATTAACGTATAAGCATTAATATGTTTTATTGAGGTCTTATTTTTTTTATCACATTTGCAATCACATAACCGAGGTTTCTAGTAAAGACGAAAGCAGGATAAATAATATGACACATCACTAATTAAGTCTTTCTTTTGACAGGTGGCAAGAAGGTCCGTTACTTGAAATTGAATCATCCGAAGAGTTTGCGATGCAGAGTGCCAGTCTGAGTGAAATCGAAAGCAAGATTCCTCTGTACAGTGACCTCAAGATTAAGGGCCTCATACTACCGGAGGAGATAGAACTATCTGACGATGCTTATTCAGTGCTTGCTAAAACAGAAGACGCAAAGGCTATAAAATCTCTTGCTGATAAAGCCAAGGAGAAGGAAATGCGGTATGTTTTTTAATTTTTTTTTCTTTGTCCATTTCTTAAACATGTGCGATAAGTTTGCATATTTTTTCACTGCTGCTCTTCATAAGATCACATATTTCATACATTTTTTTAAAAAATAATACAATTTTTTAAGATAAATAAAGTTTGTTCAAAGTGACAAGGTTTCATCAATGAGTTAATATTTCTTTCTACAGCCTGATCGTTGACCTGACTCCTAACTATGTGGCGAAGACCAACGAATGGTTTATTAAGAGCGAGCAAGGCGAGATGCCCTACAAGGATTACTTCATCTGGGCTGACACTAATTCATTCGCCCAATCTGAGAAGCTTCCTCCTAATAACTGGGTGAGTATATTTTATTATTAGAAATCGTTTGTAAAATTTTTACAGTTCACACGAAAAATCTGCTAAGTAGCATTCAGATGACTGTTCTAATTTATTTTCCATCAGTTGACAATGCGATATCCGCGATGAGCGATACCGCTCCAGATCATTTGTCAAAATGTGTTTTATTTTTATAAATACCTTACCTCCAAGAATTGACATCTTACTTAGTTGGAAACACAAGGTTTATGTGTTCAATTAAGTGCTTAAAACTCATCAATCTGGTTTTCTACTACAAAAGTTAGTAGCCCTTGGCGTGTTATCTCGCCTGTTACAGCTAACTGATGAGTCACCGTGATCCTTAAGTTTTCAGCAAAAATCAATTTGTCCCCGGTTTCTTTGTGTATTTTAAATTGAAATCAATGTACTCACAACCATTCAGGCTCAGCAACCTGAAATCGATTCTCAGTCCCAGGAACTTTTTTTTTTTTTATTTTTCAATCAACACTTTGGGAGCTACTGCAATTTCGGTTTTTTGGTTCCAATGAATAAAATAATGCGCCCAGCTTTTGAACACATGAATTGAAATATATATATGGATTGTTTACTTTTGAAAAATATAATTGGTGTCATTCAGACAAATCACTGTACGGTACCATTTCATTTTATATTAAAAATGAATTTCCACAAAGTTACCGCTGAATCCATTGAGAATAAAAATATTAGAACTTCCGTCAATATTGATGAGAGCCTAAATTATTAATTGCCAGATGATTTGAAAATCAATCCTCCGAGGGAAGCTTCAATTGATAGATTAATTAAATATATTAATCAATATTGATTCTATTAGGTGTCTACTTTAAATGAGCCAGCGTGGACTTATTCAACCGTTCGCAAGGAGTTTTACCTTCACCAATTCAACAGCTCGCAGCCTGATCTCAACTTCCGCAATCCCGAAGTCGTGAAAGAGTTCGACAAAGTCATTCAGTTCTGGGCCGAACACGGAGTCTCCGGAATCAGGTACAAAAAGACTTACAACACTGGCATTTGTAAAATTTTCTACCCCTTTAAACCTTGAAGTGGTATTGCTGCACTATTGCTTTGAAGGGCTACATCGTCGTTAACTTTTAATGAAAAATAATAACATTTATTATTTCATGTATTTATTTGATTGTTTCCCTCCCACCCATTAAAAAAGACATTAGGTGTTTATTGATACTATTGAAATTGCTTCCAGGAAGAGAGTAGAGTAGTGTGTCATTTTTTTTTTTTTTAAATTATGGATATTTTTATTAATTTGAATGATAAAACTTGAGTGACCGCCAGAAATTACTTATGAATATATGCAGTATCTGTAAAGAAAAAGATAATGATAATTTTATCAAAATTACAATTAAGTCCAGGGGGTCACCAAACTTTTCGATAAACGGGCTTGGATGATTTTGATAAAAACATTGGAGTGCGGAAAAAAATATTCTTGTTGGAATCCTGCTTGAAATTAATATTATGTATGTTATGTAAAATATTTATATTTAAAATTGGGGGGTGGATTTGGCCCGCGGGCTATAGTATGGTGACTTTTGATGACCCCTCTGATCTATACAAAAGATACTATATGACAAACACTCGACTGCAATAGTGCATCGAAACTGCTCAAAAGGTTAAACTTAAAAGTTGTGTGTACTTTCCGCAGCATTTTTTTTAGCATTATAACATTTGATAATCACCTTTGTGTTTCCAGGTTGTCAAAGGTGAAGCATTTATTAGTTGACCAGTCATTCACAAACGAGACGATCGGAGCCAAGCCCGGCACCATTCACACAGAGTATGCGTTCTTCAATCACGCCAAGACAACCTACTTGACTGGCTTGGCTGATATCCTCGTTCACTGGAGAGCTATTCTCCTCAAGCACACTGAGGGAGAAGGTAATGAGAAGACTCAATTATATTATATTAGTTATATGAATTTTCCAAATGGCTTGTGTTGTTTAGTGATCATTTGTGTTGAGAATCTTTCTGTATTTACCGCTTGTAAATCATTTTAACTCAAATATATAAAGCAGGCCTAAGCTTATTCTAGTTTTACTAAGACATGTATTATCAATCTACTTATGTTGGGACCATTAATGACTCACTAGGTCCCTTTAAGCACGTTAAGCCGTGGAATGAAAAGGGACATAATATTATCTCAACTCTAATATTGTTTGGAAACTGCATTGGTTGTTGAAACTGTGTAAAAAATAAATATTGATGGGAATAGATCATCTTCAGGAAACTTCTTGCAACGCAAAATACGATAGGGTAAGGATAAAAGTATGGGAGAAGAAGTAGTTAGCTCAAAACCCTCTCTTCATCTCGACTTGGCATTGTATGAATATGGCCATTTAGGAATTCGAAACATTCTCCCGATAACTGAATAGGTCGAAAAACCACAGCAGGGAAATGTGTATTACTGTATTATGTTTATTAACGGTGCTTGTAATGTAGTCCATTGTTAAAACTAATCTATATTTACTATATATATTTCAGGTGTTTTAACATTGAAAGAAGATGCGGAGTCTATAGAATCTCTGAAATTCAACGGAACAATTGTGGTAGACTTGCCTCGTTCGTCGCGGGCCCTGACTCATTCTTCAGCGGTGGCATCAGCAAAATCACTGCAGCAGTCCATTCAGTCTACCTTCAATCTTATCGGAGATAACGCTTGGCCTTCGTGGCAGGTAAGTTTATCATTTTATTCTCTTCGGAACTTCTCCAGTGATTGATTGTCTGTTATCTTTTTTTGCAAATTTAATTTCAATTACGAACGGTATTTGACTTTTGTGGTTAACACAAAAAAAGCAATTAAAAGAATTATTTAAGGTATGCCTATTTTATCTTGATATATTGTTCAACTTAATCATATTATTGATTTGATTGTTTCAGTTTGAATCGGAAGACGACAGCCTATCTTCAGAATTGGAAATCATCGGCATGCTTTTGCCGGGTTCACCAATCATTTCCTTGGAGCAAGCGATGAAAGCAAACTCCTCTCAGGTAATTTTAAATATCAGCTTTATAATTTTTATATTTATTATCCTTCTAAGACTTTTAAATTAATAGAAATTAACCGAAATATCTAATTTTTCGATGATGTTTAATTTCAGGGAAGCGATGAGTACATGGAGTTGGTGGCACTGCGAGCAATGCCCAGCATGCTCCACGGAGGCTACAAGAGTTTCTTGCTAGCCAACGAAACAGTCTTCTCCTTCACCAGGTAAACATTAGAAAAAAAATTAAAGTTTCAATAAAATAAAATAAATGTGATATATTTTGTACAGGCATCTTACTAACAAATTTATCTCTAATTTTAATTTGCCGCCTGGAATCAATAGGATATGGTAAGAAAGGTTCACTGGAATATTTCAAATAGCGGAAATAAATAATCGAATTATTTTGATAGAACAAGTTCTTATAAGCATCCTAATACAGTCTTAAACAATGTAACAAATGCAATGGTAAACTATTGCCTTTGCTATGACCCATGGTTGAGTGATCAACGTCATTGACTTGAATCACAGCGCTAATGGGCTCGAATCCCAGTACTGACAGTGTCATTTTTCGATTGACTAATGAATTTCTATCCGAAGGTATGGGGATATTTACGATGTCTAAAATTCCCTTTAACTCATCTGATCCCTAAAAAGAGGCGATACAAGAGCTATCGACTAACCATTAGACCCCTCTTAGCCCTATCTGTCTATCCTTATTCTCTTGGAAACAGAGATTGATCAGCTGAGTTACAAGCAGCTTGTAGAATAATTTCTCTTGAGATAGACTACATTAGGAATCTATATGCTCAGCATTGAGAGCAGGCGTGGTTTAAAAAAAATTTAACATTTAACGCTGATGATTTCCAGTCATTTTAATTTGAAATATTTTGTGCTTAGGTTAAAATCTGGCAACCCTGGATGCGTGGTGTTATTCAATCCTGAAAGCGCTACGGTGTCTGTAAACACCACCACGATAGAGGGAGTTCCCACTGAGCTTACGGTCCATATGCTCAGTCATAATTACAACGAGATGAATGTTATTCAGAAGTAAGTAGTTGTTTTTTATACTTTACTGCTATATTTAACTATACACTAATCACAAAATCTCAACTAGGGATTGCATTTGTGATTGCAAAAAAAGTTTAAATAAAGCAAAAAATACAACCAATTGAGATCTCAATACTAGGCGAGTAAACCGAAATCGGTATTTCGATATTTCATATAAAATACTTGAGATTTTCTTAAATAACAGTTTCTTAAAATAATAATATACCATTAAAAGTGTCGTCAATTCTGGAACCATTTCAATATTGAAACAACTCTTGGCTGATTTTAAATATTTCAATTCGTCACGAACAATTTTATTAACATATGTGATGATTTCTGTACATTCAAAATTCGGCTTAGGCCAATTTTAAAAACTGATATTTCGATATTGAAAAAACATCCTGAATAACCAGAGTCCCAGTTTCGGCAATACAGATATTGAAATCCTTAATTTCAACATGTCATTGTGTCCATACATTTTCAAACTTCAATATTTGTTTATTTATTGTTTCAGGGGTAAAATGCCTTCTGATGCGGTGCTGGTTTCGGGTAAATCAGTCATTGTGCTCACATATGTACCCAAGAAAGAAGAGTAAACAATAACTTGCAGCGGTTTACAATAGTGTTTATTGTAAACATTTTTAACACGCCATTGACCTACGTCTGATAATGCATTTGACATTTGAGAGTATGCTTATTTATTCAATTCACAAGATTATATTATTACATAAGTATTCTTCAGCATGAAAATTGTGTTCATGTATTTTGAAAGTTGTTTTATATTTTTTGCAAGCATAAAAGACATTTGGTATATTCATTCATGTACTGTTTTTCATTTAAAACGATATCCTAACCTGAATCCTCTCCGTCCAAACCACATATAGAAGTTTTTGCCACTATAATATTAAAAAATAATTTGACAAGAGTTACATACAAATAAATGGATGTCTGTGAATACTGGCTAACTGTGTTATATGTGAATTTTCTATTCATTTAGGCATTGCAGTCGATGGCTTGGTTATTTATACACTGTTAAATGAAATTAAAAATTTCAAGTGATAATCTCAAGGGAAAATTTAACAAAGTTTCTCAGAAAGATACCTCTACTATTAAATTATCATTCATTATAAATCATTCTAATTGCAAAGGAAGCTCAGCCCAACTATCAAATGTAAGATTAGTTAAAAAGTCATTTAGCTAACATCGGTTTGGCAGGTTTTATTAATTTTGTATATTGTCAAAAATTGAGCAATTTTTTTGAAAAACCAATCACTGTCGCAGTCGCTAAGTATTTAGAATTTTTGGAATTTTTCGTAGAATATCAATAAATACAGTTTTATAATCCACAAACAAAGTAGTCATTGTATGAAAATATATTACATAAAGAGATGTGAAGCTGGTTAAAGCTCTCACCTACATTAAATGTTAGATAAAATTTCATTTTTAAATAACCAGTATTTTAAGGTTATAAACATAAAACAAAATACATTTTTGGTCAGATCTTACTTTCAGTAGATTCTTTTTTTCTTATAGCATTTCCTTAGAAACACTTTGATCCAGCAACTTATAGGTTAAAAAAATATTATTGTTTTTGAATGACCATTGAACTGCAAAGTGAATAAAATAGACATGTCAACATGGAAATATATGAAATCGTCTAAATTTGGCTCGGGTTGTGGATTGCACAATAATGATTATTGGGTAAAAAATAATATTATATGTTGATACATTACACCTAAGATTAAATTGATGGTTTTTTTTATCAGTTTATTAATGAATCAAAACAATCATCATGAAATTAAATTTCTATTACCTGATTACGCGCTAATCAGTGGTGTATTTCTAACCAAAAAGGTCTTGGAGCGTTAATTAATTATATTTTTTTAATACACCCTACCCAAAGCTATCCAATTTCAGCACCAACAAGTTTTCAACAAAACGGTCATCCAGTATATAGTTACAAAAATCATTTTTTTATATTTATGTAAAAATAAACATTTATTACAAATGTCTAGAAAAAGGTATGGGACAGCCGACCCCAAGCGTCCCCGCCCCACTTTACCACTGGCGCTAATGAAGAATAATAGAATAGAGAATATAATATAGAATGAATAGAGTAGTAAATTTTATTTTATTTGTTACCATGTCCGCTCTCAATGTGGAGCAAACGGACTCCTAATGGAGTTTATCTCAACAGAAGTGCTTCTACGAAAACTGCTTGTTACTCAGTTGCTTAACGACTTTTTCCAATAAAATAATATTTATTAAATAAAAAAAACTATTATTCAGGTAAGGCTTGAGACGAAGAAAATACTTGAATTAGCCCTTCCATCTATGTGCTGGGCATTGAATCAGGGGTTCACCAAAATATGAGGCTGAACAAGCCCTTTTACGATTTCAATCCAACCAACAAGTTTTTTTTTTGAAAATGCGTATAAGATTCCAGTAAGACTTTTTCGTCAGGCTGCATGTTTTTGAAAAATCCATCAGGCCACTTTCTTATGCTTGTTGATCCCTGTTTTAAATTAAAGCTACACTATTTTTTGTAAATATATAAGATTCATTCGTAATAAAAAGCACCGTACACCGCAAGGCATTATATTGTTGTATGATTCCTATTTAGAATCTAATAAGAATATTATGTTACTCTTTTTATCACGAATCAGGTCTTCTATAATATGCTAGTTTTTATCCGTTGGGTGAAATCTTAAAATCATTTTTTGAATTAAATAATATTTTTTTTTGATATGTTGTTTATTGTTATTATCGGTAAAATGTAGGTAGGCTTATTATATTAACTTTGTATTTAAAATGTGCCGCCATGTCATGTTAACCAACCTGTGAGTACTAAGGTCAAACATATTTCATAATAGTCTATCATTATGAATGATATTTTATCATTTCACTACTTATCTGGCAAATAAATACATAATTATTTTTAGCGAACAAACAAAAGCGTTTCTATTAATACTCGACTTTTTTATCTCACATTCTTAACCAAACAAGACAGATATTTGACTTTGCCGAAGGTGATTCGAATCGAATATGGCCGGACTGTCAGTATTTTTTGTGCCTTGCCTGTCAAACTTCGGTTTGCAGTTTGCGTCGAGAGGTCAGAATGAATTCGGCCGTCGAAGGCGCGTGTGAGATCTGCGGTGAAAGTGACAAGCTTCTTAGGTGTTCGCGTTGTAAATTAGTATTATATTGTAGTAAAGAACACCAAAAACTCGATTGGAAACGGCACAAAGCTCAGTGTAAAAAAGGCCTCCAAAGTCAAAATGCACCGTCTGCCATTAAAAATATTCGCGATAAAACGTCAGATGAAGTGTCATATCGGGAGGTGAATAGTAACAATACAATAACATTCGAAGGCTCGTCCGAATCGGAGATTTTAAGTTCGAATGCCGAAACGTTGAGTGCTCCCTTAGAATTCAAATCAGACAAGAGTGAAAAGTACTCGGACGGTATCAATTCAATTAACACAGCGAATATAGAAAATACAATGCCCATTTCTGGCGAAAATGTGTTTCCTGAAAGACGTCACAAGTTTAAAGAATTTCCGGAGATATCCTTAGCCGGGGAGTACAGCACGGGGCTGCCTCCCTTTTTGCACAACAAAAACAATTTCGGTAAAGAGAACCAGGAGGCTGGCGAAGAAATATGCCGGAGTGTAATAAGAGACATGAATACTTACGGACTATGTGTGTTAGACAACTTTTTAGGAATGACGAGAGGACGCGCAGTCCTCCAAGAAGTCCTGGACATGTATTCGGCAGGAGTATTCAAGGCAAGTTCGCCAATCGGCGAAATTTATCTCATACATACGCTTTCCATCTGCCAGCTAAATATAACTCAGACAGTGCTATTAATGTCACTGCAACTCTGTCTATTAAAAGAACTTAAATTTCTCATTGTTTACATTGGTCTGTCATATGTAAACATCGGATTTTTATATTGGTTATCATTGATTATTTACAGTTTGCACTCACCTTATTCACCCAGTTTGATTTCAAACAAATACAATTTTTTTGTTTAATTTTCGATGTTCTAATTTCAAATAATTTATTGCATCATTTCTGTTTAATCCCTACCTATTCAATCTCTTGCTTAAAGTTTTTCATTTGATCCATAAATGTTCCATGTAAATTTGTTATATTTTTAAGTAAATATTTTGTTTTTATCTTTTACTATAAATAATATAAACTGCAGTATGATATTAGCTGATTAAATTATGAAGAGGTTTTGCAATATTAGATATTATTGATAATATTCAAAGTTTAGCAATCTTTTTCATTTCACAGTTCTCTAGATTAGAGTTCATTTAATTATTCCTACTGATAAAATAATTGGTAAGCAGGAATTGATTTCACCAGTGGCGGATTACTCCATGAGTGCAAGAGGCGCGCGCTTGGGGCCTCAAAATCTTGAGGGCCTCAAAGATAGCATACATTATAAAAAAAACTCTTACATTTTAATTTCAGTTTTCAATATTCATTATTGTTCTACGAAGAGGTTTGCAGAACTTTTATGTTATTCAAAAAGCATGGCCTTCAAAATGTATTGCGCCTGGGGCCTCCAAAGTGGTTAATCCGCCACTGGATTTCACTGATTACTAGTAACTTTATCTGCACAAATTAACTCTTGTGGAATCTTGATGTTCATTTGTACAATGCAAGAAATACCATGATATAAAGATCTTTTTGAAAATAATATTAATAATTTGAAAATGTTCTACAATGATCCTTTTTTTTTGTTGAAAATTTACTATGAATGTTTAACCTACCTTTAAATATTTAAATAAATGGACTGTTATTAATTTCCACCTTTTATTTCGCCTATTAAAGTATTTTATTCAATAAATATAAATTTTGCACAAAAATCAACATTCGGGTTTATTATATTGTTCCCCAATCAAAATTGTATCTCATTCTAACCTGGTCTAATGGACATAGGCAATCAGCATGATAAGCTCATGCGGGTCTCGTAGGTCATTCTATTTTTCCCATACATAACTTGGTGCACCATGTCTCGTTTGTTCACTCTTCAAATCTGTATAAACATGCACAGCACGCCAAAAAATGCTGTTTTTTTTATGTCCATTTATAATAGCAAAATTTCATAGATTTCTTTCAAATAAACTGGATTTCTTATAAAGATTAGATTTTAGTTTTAATTTTACATATTTTTAATCCAATAAAACTATACTGTTATTTATAATTATTTTTTTTCCAATTATTAAATATTTATAATATATCAGTCCCGGGCGGTTTCTCTCAAAAGAAGATCTCTAGAAATACCTACATTTAACATTGACATAAAAATCGAAAAATTACTATGTTACATAACGTTTGTCAAATTATAAATAATTATTGTTGTATAAACTATGTGAAAGTTTTTCCATGGAAAATAAATGAATATTAAAGTGAGATAAATTTACTCCAATTATTGGACATGAAATAATCTGACTTGGATATCAAATATTTTATTCCTAGAAAAACTTTCATTAGAATTAGCATATTAGATAAATTTAGTTTACTATGGATATATCAGCAAAGACAATAAGTTACGTTGTGATGATAAAGCTACCGGTATTTGACGACCCTGACCGACTGATATATATTTTCAATCTTATTTTCTTGACCTAAACATTTATTTTGTTTGTGTACATGGATTCTTATTGGATTCCTATCCTGTTTTTAGGATCGGATGTGTAAGAAGTTGTAAACATCCATGCCTTCGAAAAGAAATCCATGAATTAATTTATTTAAGTGTTCATATCGGGATTCGAACCCGTTGTTACCGCAACAGAAGAACACAACGTTAACCCATCAGTTATTTTTAAAATTTTGAACACTTGACACTTATCGCTTGATGGTATTTGATTTTACTTTTAAAACTATTTTATGCTTACAGCATTAGCTGTAGAAAACTATTTTGTTGGAAATTTATTACAAATGTAATTGATTAAATTCAGTTTTTGTTGACCAATTAAAACTTGATTATTTATGATTTGTTTGTTTATTGATCAATGAATATTTTTTTTGGCAGAATGCATAGAAGCATAAAATTTATATGTAGTTTTCACTCAATAGCCGTGTGAAATTATGTTTCATCGATTATAAGATGCACTCCTTTTAAAAAAACTACATGTGTACAAGTATCATGCTGAGTATATACTTCTGTTGTGTCACTTTCGGAGATCTTCTTTAAATACATGGTGTTCGATTTTTATTTATCGACACAGAGTTGTTGTCTGGGTCTTCTTTTAAAGCACTCTCATCTGCACCGTATACTACTTTCTATAAGCTTTGTTCCTTTGAAACGTTTTTATTTTGTTAGGACTCTGTACTTGAAAAGACTTCTCAACATCAATTTTCATAGACATATTGATAAAATTTAAGATTTCGACTGAAGGTGCTTGGTGGAATTTCAATATTAAATTTGAATCGTTCAAACTATGTACATTCTCACAAATTTTCTCACTAACGACCCGGGTTTCGCCTTTCCTTTCCTTTTTGCCAGCAATGGCTTTGGACTCAGTGATGCATTTGTATCTTATATAAACACGAAACTTTCATTTGCTAAGCGTCAGTTCAAGTTCATCCGTGCACTTGAATGCCTGAAGATGCCGAAAGGCGAAACCCGGGTCGTTAGTGACAAAATTTGTGAGAATGTACATAGTTTGAACGATTCAAATTTTACATATTGATAAGTAAATTTTCCAACAATTTATTACTTATTTGCTTGCCATATTGTGTAAACACTTTCAACAGTATAAGTAAAATTCACTCACAAATACTTAATGATTAAATATAAAAATATACTCCACTGCAAATATGTATTAACAGTTACATATGTTAGGATGCGGATGACCTATCTGCAGCGAGCTCGAAACTCAGACTAAATTTAGAGCGGCTAACTTTATAGCAATGACAATGTAAATAGTAAGTACGTGGCAGAAGGAAATATTTGTGTTTCTATCGACTAGAATAATTTATGAATTTGCTATGATTCTATTCAAATTAATAATAGCAGAATAAATGAAACGAGTGAAAATTATTAATATTATATTTTTTAAAAAGCTCAAGAGTGCCACGAGACATGCTTTGAGTGCTACAAATGGCACTCAAAGTTCCCCATGCGCATCACTAGATCAAAACACATAGCTCTGTTGATGTGGACTGGGCCACAGTAGTCAGTAAATAAGAGCAAACAAGAAACTGTTCTAAGTGGGCTGATTAATTTTGTTAAAATGGAATTTTCTCGAGTATTTGAAGAAAACTTACTGTAAACTGAACCGTCTTTTACCCAATACTTTCGATTAATCAGCTAGCTTATCACACAAAGAGAGAACTCACTATTCACTTAGGAATAGAGTCACATTTAACTAAATGGGGACTGTCTGGGACATCCCGAATACCTTCCAATGTACCAATCCAGCTTGCCTCTGCCCACTGGTAAAATCAGTGCCTGGATCACTGTTTGGTCCATTGGGTGTACTTGGTGGAACTGAATGATATACATATGGAGCTATTATGGTCCATGAAAAAGTCTTGAATTGTTCAGTTTTTAAAAAAAGGCTATATGAATGAGAAGTCTCCAAATTTTTTTTTTTCAATTTTTGCACAAATACAAAAGTAAATAAATTATTTGACACCCCCACCACCAATTAGACACACGCCCGTTACCACTTTCTTATGGCAATCTGCAAATGATAATTGAATTTAATTTAAGTATTTTCAAACAAAAAAAATCATGTCGCACTATGTTGACTTTATGTATATTACTTTCCAATATAATTTTTCAGTGTGGTAACGTGTGCTCTATAGCCTTACTTGGTCATCCACGTTGTTTGCCAGACAGTAAAGATAATAATCAAATTGTCTCTTGATTCCCAGGATGGCCAAGTGGTGTTGAGCACGAGGCGGAGAGACCTCAAGACAATCCGTGGGGATCAGATCACATGGATCGACGGAAAGGAGCCCAAATGCACGCACATCGGTCAACTCATCCACCAGGTAAGCCAGCGTCAATTTATTATTGCGGCACACGTCTAAGTGCTGAACCAGCTTGCTTATGGTTATTCCACTGGGAAGTCTATGTGTCTTGTCATAGGAAGCTTTGATTGGATGAAGGAAAATTGCTAGTTAATTGAAATAAAAGCATTTTCTTTTTAATATGACCCAGTTACGAATATTGTCCAACAATTGAACATGTTCGGCGTGGACACGAGTGAGCTAGATTAGATTTGTCAGAAAGTCTTTTGATAGACTTCCTTGCCAATTATTTTTGGCAGTCTGATTCTCAGTGGAAAAAAAAACAATTCATATCCACAACTTTTTAGGTTATTGTTACGCATGTACAGTTTTTAAGTTGTCATAAATGATATAATTGTCTTTTTACACATATTTACAATACAGAAATAGAAAAGGAGCGAAGTACCAACAAGAAAAAGAAAAAAGTGCATATGCAGAAATGTGTCACATACAACATATTTTCTTACATAGTACCTTTTTTATTTCCTGTATTTATAATATGTTATCATGACAAAAGGAAAACTAGTTCGGTAATAGTCCAAGAAATATTCTAACACGTTCAAATAAAATCATTTCCATTTTGATTATAGAGTTAAACCTCAATACAGAGGGTTTCAGATTTAACAGAAACATTTGAATGTTGTAAAGTCATCCTGTTATTCTTTGCATGCTTCAACCGAGAGCCACAGCCTTTCAAACAATATTCTGCTTATAATAAACATACGATGACACAGTTTAAATAAGTGTTGGCCAATTATTGTCGAGATGTGGCTTTGTTAATATAAAAATTTATCCAATAAAATTTTAAATTCAATAAAATAAAATATTTTTTTCTAAAATATTTATTATAGACAATAAATACATGAAGAATTTAAATGAGTGAATGATATAAATGTTATGTTTGAATATTATTTCATAAAATATAACCGCCCCTGCATATAGAAGAGGTGCATTGATCGAATGCCACATTGACCGGCCGCCACTGCCTTCAACAGCAATTAGTCTTTCATATCGGGGTATTATTTTATTCTTAAAATTTTTTGAGCCAAAAAAATTACACCAATCATTTTTATGGAGACTAAACAGAGATGGGCTGGTCCTTCATTTAAGTTGAAGCATTGCATTGCATTGCTCCCAGTTGTTAATATTTAAAACTCTGTATCAGTCGAATGGCATTGGATTGAAAAGATTAATTAAGGAACAAAAGATCAAGGTTCTTGTCCCGTCAGTTTGCAATGTCTTACCGTTGACCTTTTTTAAAATAACATTCATAATTATGCAGTTGATAAATAAATTATGTTTTTTTAGAAACCTCCTTTGCTTGAAACTTAAAGCATATATACTACAAATAGGTATTTCAACAGCATATATGTTTAAAGAAAGATTGGCTGTAAATGAATAGCTTGCCAGGCCTGTAACCGAATTGTCAATGTCAACCTCTGCGGTTACATTGTCTCCTGAATTTGTATCCAAATCCATAGATATCACTGATATCAGTAATGTCTGTACACACATCGTATCCTACAAATGATTTATAGTGAAACTAATCGTCTTGTTCTGGCTCACTCTTCAAAAAATAAAATAGATTAGGCGACTGAATAAAAATCAGTTCTTGGTGAACAAACTCTGTTGTTCTGGTGGAGCAGATAAGTTTGAGGGGAAATAAAGTAGAATCAAGACAATTATAGAGCAATCGTTGTAATTCCGATTCAACAATGGATATGTTCATCACTCATGGTTAGGTCCTATACATTTTTAAGGCTTGGTGAATGATAAGAAGCTGAATAAGCTTTTCTTTAACAAGAAATAAAAAAAAAATACCCTTTCCAAACCATTAATGAACAAAGCAGTAACAGTTTTGGTTATTTTGCTAGGGAGAAAAGTAAAAAACTTTTAAAATTATCAATCAAAAAGAAGTTTATTGATTTTGAGTATCTCAGAGTTCATATAAATTAATAAAAAATCTTAATAAACAGCAAATATCATTTTCTTGGGTCCATGGCACAGTGGTCAGTGTTGTTGCTTCCATGCCGAACCTCATGGGTTCGAATCCCAGGACAAACAGCATATTTTCAATCGATTTCTGTTCAAAGGCACGGATGTTTGTGATGTCTAAAAATTCCCCCTCACCATTCCAATCCTAAAATAACAGGGTGTAGCGAGAGTGATTAGCTTACCACTAGTCCTGTCCTGCCCTATAATTTCTATCCCCTACTACTCTCTTTGAAAGAGAGAGATTGAGAAACTCTAGTTGAGATACTTCCATTAGGAAGCCATATGCTCCACATTGGGAGCGGGCATGGATTAAAAAAATATATTTTCCTCTATCAAAATGAACAAAGGTGAGTTACTGCTTTGTTCGTTGAAGTTGACCCAGAAATTGATGTTGAATTATATTTTAAATCTATGACAGTAGTGTGTTGTATTGTTGATGCATAAAACCCATGTTAAGTATGTGTTATTTTGTTATGTTCATTATAACATACACACTCCTTTTGGCGAAAGAGAGATACAAAATGATAACTACACATATTTTATATAATCAAGAACTTATGTTTACAAACATGATCACTATCTTTCTTTATATTCAAACAAAAACAATTTTATACATACAGACATATTTTGTTAAAAGATATTGTATTCCCCTTTTGTTAAAAGTATAAAGGTACATTATTTGCTAAATGATTAGTGATAAGTGATAACATGTGTTATACAAACTAGATAATAGATAGCTATCGTTGTTAACATTTTGAATGTACAATTATGTAGATTGTATGTAAGTACATACCCATTAATTTTATTAATTGTTTGAATTGTTGAATCGTTCAAATTATGTAAATTCACAAAAGTTTTGTCACTAACGACCCGGGTTTCGAACCGTTGAAATCTGTAGGCATTCCCGTGGGTTAATCTTTGTCGTCAGCGATGGCTTTAAACTTAGTGATACATTTATTTCTTATATAAACAAGGTTCATTCATTTACTACGCGTCAGTTCAAGTTCGTCCGTCCATTTGAACGCATGAAGATGCCGAAAGGCGAAACCCGGGTCGTTAGTGACAAAACTTGCGTGAATGTAAACGTCAAATTTAATATTGAAATTCCCAAATTTCGTCAAATTTAATATGAACCGTCGTACAAATATAGCGGAAGCCGCAGTGCGTTACGTCATCATAATATATAGGGTGACTGTTCCTATAGTCAGCCAGTCAGAAAAAAATAGAATTGTTTAAATATGTGTCAGTAGTTAACCACTTGAAGATGTATATTTGTACTAAACTGACTTCTAAAAGTGAATGCCTATGAAAGGCAAACTACTGATTTTCGGTGGCTGAGCACTTTTTTTGCCATTTCTTGGAAAACTGTTCTTATTTTATGTGTGGAACGATATTATCTGTTTTTATTTTCACTTGATTACATTATTTGGTAATAGAAAATTTAAATTAACTTTGATTATTCCACGTATTGTGTTACTAATTGTGACACGTGTTTCGCCTCGTAATTACTTAAGCAAACTTTGCGATAGTAAGTCTGAAGATGCCTCTGAAAGAGGCGAAACGCGTGTCACAATTAGTAACACAATACGTGGAATAATCAAAGTTAATTTAAATTTTCTATTAAAATGAACTTCCACAAAGTTACCGCCGAAACCATCGAAAGCATTATTTGGTACTTGTTTTTTTCAACATATATTCATTAATTCAATATATCTTTCGAAAAAGCACCCGTCTGCACTGACACTGGCTGACTACTGGAACAATCGCCCTATAGACGCCCCCTTATTAATTTAGTTCATTGGAATTAACTTATTTTTTTATTTTCCGCAGGTTGACAACATCATAATGCGGGCGAATAAAATGATAAACAATGGAAAGTTCGGAGCCTACACGATTAACGGGCGAACAAAGGTAAGTTGTCGATGATCTTTCTGTATGTGTTTAATATCTATTTACTTACGTATGTGTACGGGTAACCCTCGACTTTCGCATTTTATACTACTTTCTTCAATTCGCTATTTCGTACATTTATTAAAATATATATTTTTGTCAATATCGTAATCGAATGCTTCGGCGTCGTAGGCTTTGGTAACGGGTTCGAATACCAGTACAGAATATTTTCATTTTCATTAAAAATATTTAACATTACAGCTTACGCCAATGCGTCAAATATTTTGAAGTTGAAAGATCATACGAGATACAGTCGATGAGAATATTTTGAAAGTCACATGAGATTAACTCGAGAAGAATTGACTTCACAAACACCCATGTCTTAGATCTCAATTTAAAATTGAAAAAAAAACAAATTTTGACATTGACCTTACCGAGAATCGAACCCAGACCCACCTGATCGGTAGAGCAGGCTCTAAAGCTTGGCAAATTGATGTAATTCAGATAGGTGCATCGTAAACGTATATTTATTACGTCGTCCTTGGAGGTCTTCAAAATTTTTGTAAAGGATTATAATTAATTTATTAATTGTACATGCAGGAAGGGCATACTAGCTTGATAATCAGTTATTGTACTCGACCTTAAATATTAACTTGATATGGGATGCAATGGCCGACGTGCCTACCCTACCCATGGATAGATAATGCAACATTACCTATATGTATACATAACGAATCCATTTCTTGCGCTCGTTTTTGTTACGTACCCCAACCGTCCTCCGTTCGTATATGCACGCGTGTAAATCTTCACGTGTGTTCGTAAAACCTTGTGATCGTCACGTACTCACTTTTTAACTATGCCTTCAATCGCAATTATTATTACCTACCTGCGTTAAATTATTGTTGCCTTACGCCTTCGTAAATATTTACAATGTGACAATTGTGTTTCAACATTTGAGTACAATAAATTATTGTCTCTACCCACAATTCCACGTTGCTCTTAAATAAAGCGGGAAGTGTGCATTTTTATAAGTTACTTTTTCTTTATTATATTTTCGATGAATTCGGGAATAAATTTATAGAAATGCCCGCTTGGTTAACTTGCATAATGTCATGAACATAATGATAAACGCACTTTGACTCCACAGCCCTGGTATAAATCTTAGAGGGTTTTCTTGCAGTCGGTTGTATTTGATCGGATCTCGATTTGCCGATTCTGGCTCTGATGAAGAGGTGGCATCTGTAAAGATATATTTTCATTAAATTGAAAATTAGTATTCAAAAAAATTTACGTTATATTTTTTTATGTATGTGATTTGAATTTAACGAAGTACCTCATTCGCAATTATTGGAATCCCTAGGTTTAACTGCATCTTTTCACAGTTGTGTCAGATTTCTGATATCTATTCGCTTTTGTCGTAAATCAGTATTATACGGTTTGCAACGGCTGTGTGAACGTATGCATTTGTAAGGTCATACTGTAAAATTTGCGCAACGCTGTCACGGTGACTAATCCCGTAAGAGAATCCAGTAAAAGATTTATTTTAATTAACACTACTAGAAACGGTGGTGTGTTCTCCTCGTTGGGTCTTGGTTCGATCATTTCCGATTCGAAGCGTATATCCACTAGACCTCGTCCAATATTCTCCCGTTCTTCTTCTCATGAGATTCTAACGTCCCGTAGATCCGCCAAGTCCACTTTTTCGATTCTCAACAGCGGTCTTCCAAGATGATAGAATAAATCCGGTTACAATAAGAGACAGGCGAGATTCGGGCTTCATCGCGGAAATATTCATGGTTTATTATTAATACTTGTTCTGGAATCTTTAAAACAGGAAAATCTTTAAATTGTTTACACGATTTCGTATTTAACGCTTCTGTATTATATTGACAGCAAACATGAAACATATCACAATTATTTTCTGTATTTTCCTTGATTAGCAAAAAAATAGTGCCTCTCAATTCAATTCATCTTCTTTGCGGGCTGCACGTCAATTCATTTAATATATTGTAGCATTGTTCGACATCTAACAAACATCGCAGTTACTCGTCTTTGGCAGCGGTAGGCTGCCAATACGTTAACAAGGGGCTCGCTTAATCTCAAAGCAATTCTCGGTGTTCTGGGGAAGAAGTGAATTTTTTTATCACTCCTATGCAATTATATCCAATACTTAAATAAGCAATCGATTGATACTTAATACACTTATAATATGTAACAATATGTAATTTACCGTAAACTTATCAATGTAAATAACTAAAAATGTACTACTGTGTATACTGAAGCTGTCGTGGATAATATATTAATCAGAAATTGCAGTTATATACTCACTGCTTCCTCAGAACACCGATAATTGCTTTGATATAAAGCGAGCCCCTGGTTAACTTATTGGCAGCCCACCGTAATACGTCTCGTGTTTTAGCCCATTACACTCAAATCTTTTTACACGATTTTGAAATAACACGGTCCACTAAAAATAACAAATACTATATTTTTTCACAAATTATTTGCTACGATTTCCAGAAACAAAAAACAGAAGCGGGTAACGGTGTCCTAATAACAAGAAATTCGACATCACACGACAGTTATAATAAACGAAAAGGCTTCATTAGATCCTTACGTGATTTATGCCCAGTCCCTCATAAAAGTCCCTGTATATAATCAAATATCGATGAATAGTATTTTTTTAAAGTTATAATACATATGAATAATATATTTTGTAATTTACTTATTGGATCTTCATTATCACTTTTTTCCACGATTTTCTTTACTGCAATGTTCTTTTTTTAAATTCAGGCAACGATCTTTAATTTTTCTTTGTATGTTTTTAAAAGTACGTATGTACCGTGTAAAAAAAAAGTTAAGTGTCTTGAAAATTTGAGCACATGAAAGATATAGCACAAGAAACCTTTTCAACATTATATTTATCGTTTATTTCATTTAATCAAGGATAAGTAGCATTCCCCATACGAAAATTAGTATGTCAGTGTGGCACAGGCCTGTGATATTGGTAGGCACTGCTAACTGTAGAAAATCGTTGTATCCAGCATCCAATGCTAAAATAACTGGCAGACTCAGTCGGGTACCTGTACATGGCAAAATAATCGTCATGCCGCCGCGAGTTGCTTGTTCATAGTAGGCACACTTCTGTTACACCGTTTTTCGCGCGAAAATGAAGACAGTTTTCTTCATGCGGTGTTGCCGTTATGAAAACTATATTTATGTATCGTTTACAAATCTTCATCGAAGTAATAACTAAAAAATTCGACCTGCGAGCTTTTATCCCGATAAACAAAATAGAAATTTGTTCTTTTATAAAAAAAGATTAAGTTTTTATGTTCATTTAAAAAAAAATGATGGGTCAAAAAGCGTTGTTGGTTTCGATTTCACTGGCTCGATTTCCAAGTAGGGTTGCCAGATTTCTTGCAAGTTAATCCGGGACATTTGTCCGATTTGCCGACTTTCGAATCCAAAAAACCCAGGAATTTATCGATTTGCCCAAAATACCAGCGTGATTCGTTTTTTTAACTCCTCTGAGACTTTCGAATACTAATTCGAATCTAAGTTAAATAGTTTTCTCTAAATTTCCGGGACAATTTAGTAGTCATCCGGGATACGGGACATCGATTGCAATTCCGGGACAATTCCGGCCAATCCGGGACACCTGGCGACCCCATTCCCGAGACAGACAGTGTCTTTTTTTAAATTGATTATTGAATTTATGTTTAAAGGAATGGATGTTTGTGATGTCTAAAATCTTCTCCTATGCATTCATTCGGTTAATTGAATGCTTAAATTAAAAAAAATATTGCTTTTTACCTACTTATATTATTGAAACCCTCGTAGACATTGGGTAGGGATTTTTTCAACCCTACCGATTTATAAATAGTGCAGCTTATCCACCCCTTTCGTTTATGAAAAGATGAGATGAAGCACTTATGAAACAGTTCAAAAAACCGGTCGTTAGTTAAGCGTATTACTTAGAAAATACGCTGATAGATTTAAGGTTCGATACGTTCGTGATATCTATCGGTAGCATGCATAAATTAAATTTAAGTATAACAAATTCAAGTATAATAATAGATAACTACTCTGTACATACATATACAAAAGCACGCACGTATGAGAGCGTGAATAATCGAACATTACACGACTGCCGCGACTCGAGCGACGTTGTAAAATGAAAACTAATAAATTTAAATTGAGAATTATTGCGACTGCAGCTGATGCACTTTGCTTTGTTTTGGCATTCCCGCGCACGCGCACCGCACATAGCCCCAATTCGCACTCGTCCCCTTCTCCCCCCGCCCGCCGAGCCCTACCCGTTTTCCTCCCGTCGCTGGTCTACGTGACTAGCTGCATGACCCACTGCATGCTATCTATTCCTCGCGAGACAGGGACGCACTCATCTGCCGTCTGTCCCGCTCCATTTCGCTCAGCTGTTATTTCGCGGGAAAATTCACGGCCGTTGTGTTCATCCGCGCGGCAGAATTTTCTATTTGACCCTTTCATTGCCGACGCATTCTTTTTTTTAAATTCATTGTTAACCGTAACCGATCTCTTTGTAATATAGACATCTATACATTTTTAAAATAGATAATCATACAGAGGAAAACTCGGATTATTATCTAGCATAGGTTTATTTGATTATATATTTTTATTTCACTATTTCTATAAAACTCTTGAATATTTTCTAAAAGGTTTAGTCTTGCACGTGATCAACGCGAGTTAAAATAATTAATGTTGATGGAGTTTTAAATATTTCAAACGCAAAATGCGGGAAATAAAAACGTGAAATCGGGTACTATATTATGTATTTTAATGCATACATAATCGAAACAACGTCGATTCCGAGATCGTAAAATCGGGATTTTACAGTATTTGAACTTTTTATGCTATTATTCTAGTCCCATTCGTGTGTTCACTTGGCTCCTATTTAACAACATTTTGCAACGCTCGAATTTTAAATATTTCAATATAGAAAATACATTTCAAAAGCTTTGTCGTTTCAATTTAAACTGAGCTTAAAATGTACTGTAAAATAAAATATTAAATTCGCGTACCACAGCGAAACCTTTCAAGCGTTAAAGCAATCGAGGGTGTTTCCAATCCATAGTCACCCCATTGCTTCCAACGACACACTGCTATTGTGCTCTCGAAAGAATAAAAGAGAAATTAACATTTTCGGCAGTTAATTTGTTATATAAAAGACCTTTGGCTATACTGCACGATGTTCGATTGTGCTACAACACCAATTTTAACACATAAAATTGGTAACATTGTATTTTTATTAATTTAAACGCAAACAGTTCATGTAGAAAAAATATTTCATTGCCAATCATTAGGTTAGTACACACTTACTATCACACTCGGGGGAATTTTAAATAAAAACCATTCATCAATAGGTAACATGTTTTTATATTTCCATATTGCAACACTTATCATCAACTCATTCGCTATCTGTACCTTGTACCACCTGTGCGGAATATTTTTAGATTGTTATTTTTGCATCCACGTTCTGTATTCAAACCAACATTTCCACTATATACACTCAAGAGAGAGTTTGATAAATATGAACATCTTACCTATAAAATAGAAAATGTATAAATTCTGCCACTTATACTGTGATAATATCATTGGTATCGTGGCTAATACAAGTTTCGTCCCAAATTTGGACGATATTAAGACATTCGCTCATTTTCAACTGAACCCAATTGAACTCGTCCTATTTTACTTTTCCATCAATAATTTCTATATAACCGTTATCAAGTTGATCACAGACGAAACTATCAAAACGAGTATTTCAAATTAAATACCGGTATTGCAAATACACATAACAAATGTTTAAATAAAGCAACAAAAAAAAACACAGACAGTTATAATCGGAATACCGGCCGAATCATTCAAAATCTGTTTAATATTTCCATAATAGGTATCATATAAAATACAATCATAAATAGATTTACTAATTCTGGAACCTTTGAATACTAGTATTACCCCCTTTTTTATCCATGTCCGCTCTCAATATGGAGCATATGGACTCGTAATGGAGTTATCTCAACAAAAGTTTTTTCTACGAGAACTGTTCGCTCAGTCGCTCAACCTTACTTTTTCAAAGTGAGTAAGTAGGGAAAGAATGATAAGGACTAGTGGTTGACTAATCGCTATTGCTACACCCAGTTATTGAATATTAAATGATCAGAAGGATGGGTGGAGAAGAAATAATGTGAATTGACATCACAAACACCCAGTCTTCGATCACAACTTTGAATTGAATATTGAATGCCACAGCAGGCGACTCTTAAAAAAACCAATTTATAGCAAAAAAAATTATGATTTTTACTAATTTTCAATACCGATTTTTGTATTTTTTAAACCCGGTATTTCAGTATTAAAAAAAAAACAACATGGAAACCTGTATCTCGATTTCGCTTATACCGGTATTGCAATCTTTAGTTATAGACTCAACAACATCGAAGACAAAATTGTGTGTTTAAATATTAAATAAAAGCTTTTTCATACATTACAAAATTATGTACGTCGTATCTACTTTTCCATTCTAATTGACTAATTGACTCACTAATCATAGTCAACCATAATAACAAGAGTGTAGGTTGGTTTCTTTGAGAAAATAACAAAAATATTTACATAAAATTGGCAACTGGTATGCAGAGATACATAGTTTATTTTGTACTTCTCATCCACAGCTGATAGCGCTAGTATGCCATCATGGAAGTGAAGCCGGAACACTTGCAAATTTGCTCGTATTCAGTGGCGTTCGGTGGGTGTTGATAGGTGTACTGTACACCATTTTTTTTGTAATAAATTTTATTATTATTTAGACATCAATTTGATTGTTTGCTTTTGAGACTTGAGATTGTTTGCTTATGTCGTAAAATATGCCCTTCTGCGTCAGCTCGGTAGCCATTATTATTTTTTCAATTGAAATGAAGCCTAAGCCTATTCGGGCGGGCGTTGTTTACCAATTATAAAATATCTTGAATACTATTAATCGTTATTATATTATTATTAAGACAACTTACTTACTTAATTACAAAATATATTGTACGTATGTTCTACCATGTTCGATTTTTTTTCGATTATCCGGATTTATCCTTATCCGGACTACCTTCACCCCCAATTAGTCCGGATAATCGAGTGTATTTTAATAACGATGTCCGCAATGAATTGAAATATTTTAAATCTGTTGAAGAGTCGTATTAATAGTGACAGGTTCAGTTATTATTTTAAGAAAACTTAAGGTTAATTTTGAATCGTTCAAATTATGTACATTCACACAAATTTTGTTACTAACGACCCGGGTTTCGCCTTTCGGCATATTCATGCGTTCAAGTGCACGAATGAACTTGAACTGGCGCTTAATAAATGAATGTATCGTGTTTATATAATAAATAAATGTATCATTAAGTTTAAAACCATTGCCGGCGAAAAGGATTAACCCATGAGAATTGCCTACAGATTCGAATAGTGAGCATTTTTAAGAATTATATTCATTTTTGTTTGTTGGAAAAGGTATTATGATTACATATAGGGTACAAAAGTGGGGGAATTCAGCATATTTACCTGTTCGTTCGAAAATCGGAAGCTTCGAATCGGATTGCTCTATTTATTTCTAAAATTTACTGGAAAAATAGCTTATGACCGTCCGGTATTTGGGTGCAACATTTCTATCCCTTGTTCCTGATTTTACACGTGTCTTTCTGAAATTAAGTGAATAACAAGAGTATACGTGTCTTTTTTTAATCTAAAGGTTGCCATGTGCTCTGACACTCATTCAATGGTCCTTTCGGTTTTTCCGATATAAAATTTTGTGCAAAAAAAGCATAGCAATTTATTTATTTATTTAATCAATGCATTCTATCTTTATTGTAACGTAAGGTATTTATCAAAATTAGCCATTTATGATTATGGTATATTTTTTAGTGGCGGTATTTTATATAAAATATCGATTTCGATTCCCTTTCAGTTTGTGCTTTATTTAAATATTTTTTTTGTAATGCCGTTATTGACATATTTGTCTGGTATTGCAATCCTTAGAGAGCGGACACGAATAAAAAGTGTAGGTTCATGCGAAGGGTTGGTATTACCCGTTTACAATCGTGTTGTGGGGAAATATGTATAAAACTAAAATCTCAAAACCCAGCAAAATATGAACATAACAACATTCTTGTGTTTTGTGAGAACTATATATTATAATGGGTTCGAGAAATGAGATTCTATTGAGAAAAAAATACCAAAATGGTGTGACATCATTTACGTACAGTCGTTGAACTGCTTTCGAAGTTCATAGTAATTAATTAATTCATTTTACGCGAAATAAAATCGTCGCCATACCATCAGAAGTCGGTAAGTAACAAATTGATAGTTCTTAGTCATTAGCCAGGGTTGTGGAATCGTTGAAAAATTAAACGAATCCGACTCCGCCTCTGAATTCGGTTATAAAAAAACCTCTCTTGGAATATATATTTTTTTTCAATCATTATCTTTGCTTCTGGTATTTACAGTAATTATTTCACCAATCAATACGGTGAATATGATATTTGTCTTATATTGTATTTACTTACGGATTACAATTTCTTATGAGAATGGGGGTGTGGATTCCTCATATCAGTATCTGTTCCCATTATGTCTATAAAGAGTAGAGAAATCCGTATTTCTTTGTAATCTTAAATACTTTTTTTTTACCAAGTCCGATCCCAATGTGGAGCATATGGACTCCTAATGAGTTTTTATTAACAGAAGTGTTTCTACGAATACTGCTTGTTACCGAGTTGCTCAACTCCTCTTTTCCAAAGAGAGTAGGAATGGAAGGATTGGGACAGAACTAGTGAAGCTAATCGCTCTCGCTACGCCTCTTTCATAAGATAGGATGATTGGAAGGAGGGAATTTAAATATTAATTTATTAAAGAATTTAATTTTTTGAAATATGTTCCGTATCTGTAATATTTTGTATGCTTGATAACATTTAGTGGCGCAAATTTCGACTCGCATGCTCAAAAAAATTAACACGAGTCGGAGTCGTTAGTTTTTTAGTTAGTTAGTTAGCCCTGTTAAATGTAACGAGAAAAATAATGACAAATTCGAGCTTTTAGAATATACTTCTTGTCTCAAAATTGTATGCTACGTAGAGAGTTTTTAAAATATTTAAATACAGATAGATTTTTTCTGATCTGACTCAAAAAATGTTAGGAATAACTAGGCAGGGGCAATTGCCTGCATTTAAATCTGCATTCATGATAAAATAAATTTATATTTTTAAAAAGTAGTTCAATAAATACACACCAACCTAGTTATCCAAGAATCTCACTTTGTTGTTACCTGATTTTTGACAATTTTGTTACTTACCAGTGCTGCGAAGAAATAATCTTTCTCTATATTATGCTGAAATTATGTTAATTTTGAAATATATAACCCATTCTTATTAGGCATACGTGAAGATAAAATGACGCGCCTGTTCGAATATGCATATAAATAAATAAAATATTTTTCCGCATCTTTTTATTATATTTACCTATATTGAAAACATGATTCGCAAATGACAATTTATCCGGTTTTATTGTATGCATTCTAACGCTACCTATGTCTCTAAATAGTCTTTTTAATTAAATAAAATACAATCGACTTATATCACTGTGCTTATAATTATTTTTTTAAAACCATATCCGCTCCCCACCCAGGGTATTTATTTGACCACTGCGGTTCCTTCAAGATTCTTTGTCCCCCGCCGAGTACATCCTATGGATGGTTATCAGCGGCCTTCCGCGGCGATGGGATCCATCCGGTTAACAAAAGAGATAGCCACATGTCCAAGCCAAGTCCATCGTCGCCTTTTTATTTTGGATGTAATAAGAGGTCGTTTAGCCTGCTCTCTTAAATCTGAATTACTGACAAAATCAATGCATACACTGAAACTTTAACTCATTGACTACGGGAAACGCAGAATACGCGTTTTTAGATTTAGATTCGCCTTTAAGCATCTGTTTTCAAAGTATCATTATACCACTGCTATGTGTCTTCGTAATGTGACATGACTAGCAACCGCAAAGCAGCACTGGCAAGATGAATGTGTTAACCAATTAGCGCATGGTTATGAACCAGTACAACCGCAAGTTCCAGACTTGCCGCATTTGATTGAAGATTGCTCCAGTTAACCCTTATCGATCAGCGCAATATTTGTAGTTGTCTATAATTAAATATAAAAATTACAAAAAATGAATTTCAAATCGTTCAAAAAAAATGAAAATAAAGGAAATTCAATGACTTATTCGAGGAGATAAATCTGCAGGTTTTTTGCGGGGGTCCGCAAAAAAATTCATCCTTTCAACATTCTTTGTGATAAAATTTATTTAATTGATTATTTTTTTCGGGGGTTCGCAGATTATTGTTTTCATATTTAGGTGTCCGTGGCATGAAAAGGTTGAGAAGCACTGTCGTAAGACTTGACCTGTGGTCCAGTTTTATAAAAGTTTTATTGAAAATAATGAATATTGGCCTCGAGATATTTATGGTCCTCAATATTTTTTTCACTAGATTGCAAAATTCGGCTAATGTATAGTGTTTCTTGATGTAAGTAGATAACTTTTTATTTAACATATCTAATAAAGTTTTCTTAGGCCTCAGCTATATATTTTTTTCTAAATTTAAAATATTTTGATACATTTATGGAATATATTATAAAATATTTTATAATATCTTATGTAAATTATTTCCGCTCCACGTAAACCATTGTATGTTGACAATCAAAGATTGTAATATATATATATATATTTATTAACAGAATTGATATCGAAACTCGCATACTAACGTGTTTTTTTATACACTGATAAGATTTGAAAAAATCAATCGATAGTGAATATAAAGTTTTAGCAAATTAAATTTTGTTATACTGAGAGATACGATCAATATTGTGTAACAACCAACGACGATCGCGATCAGCTGTGCTCGTTCGTTATGACACGTGCGCCAGTGCTTTCGTCGGCACGTGTCCAATGCAAGCGGTGCAACCACCACTACAGAAATATACACCCGCGCACTATTTTTACCGCCATCATCATAAAGCACGGGCCGGCCTGGTAGCGCGACCGAACAGGGAGGGAGGCAGGGGCACAGAATGCGTCCGATCTGGCGTACGTGGTGCGCTGGGCGTGCGTCGTCGAGGACGACCGCTCCCCGAGCGGGGCCGCGCCCTTCCGAGTGCACTCTGTGACACGCGTTTTCCTTTACGCGAGTAAAACTAACGTGTATGTTAGCTATTAGATTGCTTTTCGGCGAGACTTTTTTTATACTATATATCCAACGTTCAAATAAAGTCCTAGTTTAATGCCCTTTTGAAAGAAAAGATTACTGTAGGCCAGTGATTCTCAAACTTATTATGCTCACGGACCCCTTCATTGAGAAAAATTTGACCACGGACCCCCAAGTGAAATAACATAATTTCATAAGAGAAAAATTATAAATTTTAATTTGATACATTGAATGGTAAATGGTGTTAATAAAATATAAATAAAACATTTTGATATTTTTTGCAATAAACGCAGATATTATGCTTTAAGTTTTGATTAAATTAAGTTCATCGCATTGTAGCTTCAAATTTGTTTCATCACATTTGGCAAATAAGTAAGTCATAAGCTATGTCATTTTTTGAATTAATTAAATTTAATCTCGAATCATTGTCTTTAATTTCCATGAATTCTAATACTGAATAAAAGAGTGCATACAATCGATCCAAACATGCACTCTTTGACAACCAACGAACATCTCTGTGAAAAAGTAAATGGTTATAGTCTTCGTCATTTTCTAAGTAAAATATGGCCGCAGTTGACTTGTTTGCAGGGTGTAATATTTGCCCATACTTGTTTTTTGAATATACAATGTGTACATTTTACTCAACACCTAAAAATTATCATCAAACTATTTATTGCTATTTATTTTAACTTTCATATCCTGAAAATGTGCTACAAATATTATTTCAAATCGAACCTTTCGCTGACCCCCTGACGTTGTCCACGCACCTCCAAATTAATTTTGACCGGCCACGGACCCCTGGGGGCCTGTAGGAACCACTTTGGGAACCACTGCTGTAGGTGCTCTAGATGCATTTACGTATTGTATCAAAAATCAGGTGCTTATGATCACAAGGTGTATCTACGAAAAACATTGTTTTAAGTGCACTGAGGTGTATAAAAGGCGATTTAGTACTTCGTTACTTAACGCCGGGCACTGAAAATGCAACGGTCGCCGGTGCACCTCCACGTCCAGATAGGTCGTTACTCGACCGATTTCAAAATATAAAAATAACATTAATTTTTTTTATGTGTTCTCAAACATCGACTTCAAGGCGTTAGTTGCGCATCGTGTTCATTCATTGTTTCGTCAAAACGGGACATTGATTTATGTTTAGTTAATAGTGTGTGTATCCAATAAAACGAGACGTAGGTATAGTCACATTTCGTATTATGTAACGTATCATATGGAAAGGTTTCACCGCTTGGCGGAAAACAACGAGGCACCGGCGTTTTTTCTTTGCTTTTCTTACATTATAATTTCATTTGTAGATATACCCACCCGTATCTTTTGTATCACTAATAAATATGATTATGACAATGCTTAAACCGAGCTTAACTAAAAACACGCATTTTTGTAGTTAGGCCCCTGTGATCCAAGCCACCGAATTGTAGTTAACAAAATAAATAAATTTTGCTGTCAACTAAGCGGCGTTAGTAGCAATTTATTGGTAGTGTTTTACAACAAAAAACTTGAATTAAAAAAGATACACGCTTTTTTCTCCGTAAAGGGCTCATCTTTATCAAAGTGCTTTTTAGAGGAGCGTAATAAATTTCACCAATGGTAACACAAATGAATAGACGTATTTTTTTTCTATACCAATTTTATATCAGCTCCATCGGAATACTTGTAAGCGGTAGTGTAGTGGGGCCAGGTCGGCGACCTGGCACCTGAAAATGAGCCAGGACGCCGCCCTGCCACCTTTTTGACTTGTAACTTATTTTTAACGTTTTTTTATTGATTTAATTGTTAAAACATGCGGTTTTTTTTAACTTCGGACGGAAATAAAAAAAAATATGGAAGAAATCAATGACCGACCTGGTACCTATTTATTTACCATATCACTACTGATTGTAAGACAATCGTTCAACCTTTCATTTAGAGATTGAAAAATCGCTCTACCCACCGTTTTAATTTGTACTTGCAAGAGTAAATGTTGACGGCATTATTGAATGGCTTGTGTATAGAAAATTTCAGTCTCTGAAATCGGACCACATAGTGCGGTGTGAATTAGCAACTCTTTTTAGCTGTCAATTACCCTTTAAAATATATTTGTCTCAATATACAGGACTATCGCCGTAGGATTAATGAATAATACTTTGTATATCACACGGCCTATCCGATCTGAAAATCACTTTTGGGTGATAGTATCAATCATGAGTCGATGCGTCGTAAATTTATTACACGGCGGCTCATTGTTGGGTGTTTTAGAAAAATACACTCTTTGAATAACATCTTCCGACTGCGTCTTTAGAGCGTAAACGAAAAAGTCTGTTGAAGATGCATCACGTTTCGTTGTCATATTTCAAAATAGTAATTATACTTCAATGATATCCGTGTAATAAACAAAATGAATCAAGCGCCTCAGGTTTTTACCATGTACACATAATTGTATTTAAATAACCAATTATCATCGGCCACTAAGTGGCGTGTGCATCCTATATACGGCCCTGATGTCATGTTATTTCCGAGAGACAGACGACTGACAAATCCGCGGGCAATCAAACAACATTGGCACGTCAACTTCATTAATCCGTAGATTGAGCGACTCTGCCGATAACGATAATTTGCTGCGCTTAATTGTCGTTGTTTTGGGCAATGGATGCGCCGGCTTATTATGGTTTTGTGATAGTGTCGTGTTATCACGGTTCGTGCATCTAGCACGTACGCTTTCATAAATTAACAATGAATTTATGTAAATAACACATAAGAAAATCTATTACCGCAACGATGTAGACGTCGGTAAAAGTAAGCACGTTTGTCAGTTTCACCGCAAACACACAATGCCGGATTGGTTTCCTCGGATATATTTTTCTTTCGCAATATCAACATAAAACGGGCCTAGAATTATAATCTTTCAATCACAGCCGTTAGAAATCAATTTAGTTCGAAAATATTCACTGTATAACTATAATCCAGGTTGAAAGATAGTTATATTGTCTATTTATAAAACTGCTTCTACTGGAATTCGAATCCGTGAGCTTCCGCAACTGAAGCCAACGACGTTTGCCACTGGGCCACGAACACGGCATATAAAATAATTACTAAGCATTTATTTATTTTTGATATATTTATAAAAAAATTGCCAGTATTTATACTGTAATATCTGTATTTTAAATTTAAAACATTTTTACGTTGACAATATAATCTAACCATGTTTTTATAAACCATGATTGACCATTTTTTTTTTAAAGAATTGCGGAATTTTCTATCTTTACACTGACCAATAGTGGTGTAGTGGGGTGGGGCGCGTGGGGTCGGCGCTCCCCCACTTTTTCTATACGATTTGGAATCTTTTTGATAAAAGTTTTTTTTACTTAGGATCTTTGTAATGCTGTGTTGGAAAAACGTTTCGTTGGAAACTTGTTGGTGTGGAAATTGAATAACTGCTGTTAGGAGCATTACACTATTATAATTAATCAGCCCTCCCAGACTTTTTAGTAAACACTACACTACTGCTGACCAAACTTAACTTTATACTGACCGTTCGCTTAATAAAATACTGACAATTTAACAATTTAAAAAATGACCATACGTAATGTCTACTAGTTTTTTGCTTGAGCCAAGTCTGGTAAAAGATACGCCATTGTGTAGCTAAAATGAAATTGCCTATCAAATTTATCATTTCTTTTGATATCTTTTCGTTCATTGTTATTTTTGCTGCCTTAACGTGAACGAGTAATTGTTGGCCTTTTACATAATTGATCTCAACTTAAAGAGGAGATGATGCTGTCGTAACTACCTTATTAATGATACATATTCGTTCTCTTTATTTTACAAATTTAACCCAATTATTTTTACTTATTCCCGTCCGCATATGAAAACAATTCCTGAATTCAACTGAAATAAAATAAAATAAAGCCCACTAGAGGTTAATATATTTATTTATTGTTAAACAGGAATAATCGCTGTGCGGAGAATTCGTGTCCGGAAGAATCCGTTCACCGATCATCGTCGGTATTGGAATTTTTTAAAAGTCACCAGATGTCGCCTCTGCATTGCCAATTCGAAAGTAACAATTCGCTCAAGGGTGCCGCAAAACTAGTCCAAATGGAATTAACGGTTTTTAATCCAAGTAAAACTATTTTTTGTGCTCGATAGTCTATGTAGGTCACGGAATATAGGTCACCCAGTTCATATGTAATGTAGGTACATAATGTGCCAGGAGAAATATCACGAAATTTCTAAAAAGTTTTCATATAAAAAAATATATTGTATATTTGAATCGTTAAAATGAACGTTTTGTCGTCATTCGGGGTTCCGCCTTTTGACATCGTCAGGTATTCAAGTTCACTGACGAATACCTTCAATAAATTGGCTGTATCGTGTATATAATATATGAGAATAATTAAAAGAAAATATTATCACTAATTTTAAAAGGCATTGATGCGCTTTGAACTATTTATTCTATCGATTTGACGTTCAATCTTAACCGGAAAATAATACGACAAACCAGGGATCACTAAACAACGACTCGCGGGCTGAATCCAGCCCTTCATGATTTTCATTTGCCCCCTAATTTATATAATATATATCGACTCTGGAAAAGAAAACCCACAGTTTTTCCAAAACAGATTTTTTCGATAATCACGGTGCATACAACTTTATACACTTTCTTTTAAAAGGATGTTAGCTAAAATTGCCGAATTAATTTCTAAATTTAGCTTTTATGTTTGAAAAAAGAAGAAAGACCCTGTGAAAATTGCAACCAGGAAAAAAGACTTAAAAAAAGGTTTTTCTTGAACGATTTACGAAATTAATATAAGGCGAATTCAATAAAAAATCAGTCACCGTGCACTTCAAGGTTTTTATAATTCATAATTTGTCTTTGGCCCAAAATCATCAAAAAACGTTTTTTGTGTCTCCTGTAAAAGTTGTGATGTGCGGGTTACGTCCTTTTTTCTTTCCACAGCCGATATACATATAAATATTTCGGGGAATATTTTTTTCATAAATACGAAATATTTATTTTAAAATTTTTCTAGCGTGATTCCAACAAGATTCCAACAAGACATTTTTTCGCAATTATTTACTAAAAAATAATTCACTCTTTTTATCGTTGTTTGTATAACTGAGATGAATTAGTTTTATATTCTTTAGTGCTACATATGGCGGCAAGTTGTGTCTTTTATGACCTACGACCTTTCCAATGTATGGGACCGAAAAAAAAACATTCACGACACCCATAAAAACTCGATCAATTAAAGAAATCGATCGTTTGCTTATGCAAACGATCGATTTCTTTAATCTAGTTTCTTTAATTTCGTAAACATTGTTCAAATAGTTGATTGAATTATGAAATCTTCAGACTAACACTGTCATAAGATATTTTATTATAACATCAACATCGACTTAATCTATAATTATATTATACATGAAATATTGATAGTGCAATTTTTAGTTGGCAGATTAAAAAAAATACTACCTTATCAAAAATGAATTTCCACGAAGATACCGCCGAAGCCATCGAAATTGTTTTTGAAATAGCCATTGAATAAGATCTCACATTATTGTCTATCTATAAGCTTGTAGCTTAGATCAGCGATTTCCAAACTGGGAAGCGTGAACAAATGTATTTTTCATAACATATCTAATTTATATCAATACAAATAATAACATGAAATAAAGGGTGGGGAGGTACGAAGATTTTTTGTTTTTGAAAGAGAAGCGTAGTTAACTAAAGTTTGGAAACCACTGGCTTAGATGTATGGTAGTCAAATAAAGTTTAAATGTCGTTTTCCCAATGATCAAAACATAGTTATGGAATTATATGTATTAAAAATGCGAATTGATAAATGAAATTGTATCAAATTCGTAATATTCGGATTGCCGTACCGTCCATCAAGGGAGCGGGCATGGTTGGTTACAAAAAAAAACAATTTGGGGTTTAATTTTAAGAACTGAATCGGGTTGCATTGTATTACATACACCTTTGTCAAATTAGGTTAAAGTATTGCGAAAGGTCGCGGAGATTGCAGGCAGCGTGGCTAGACGAAACGCAGGTGCCGCGCAGTGGCGCACGTGAGAGGTCACGCGTTGTGGAAATCTCTATTCTACCCCCCGCTCTCACTTCCGCGCCGCTGGAAAATGTCGCTAATGTTTTCACTGTTTATTGACCTCTGTCTTTTGATTTGTATGATGAGAATTAGTGTATCAGACAATAACACAAAATTATTGTTTTTATCCATCAGTTTCCTTCCAGTGTGGCTCATATGATCTAATGGGTGGGATGGAGGGGGCTCGGAGGGGCTCGCGCGAGCCCCTTGTTATATGTAATAGAAAACAATATCCTCAGATCAAATTAGTACATAACTGCAATTTTTGACATACTATCTACGACAGCTTCCAGTATACACAGTAGTACATTTTTAGCCATCTTAACATTAATAGCCGATAAGGTCCGTCTGTAAGGACGTCCGCAGTAAGGTACAGACCAATGATTTCGATTTATTCTGAACAGCACATTTTTGAAATGTTGTTCTATCCAATGGGAGCGGCTTATTTTAAACCGGGCGTGAATGTTCTGATATCGCCACGTTTGAAAATTTGATATTTCTTGGTGTAGAGCTAAAGTATTGTATCACCATACATCATAATATTCGAATAATCAAAGACTTTAATTCGACTATTGCAAACTATGATTATAGGGCTATCGAAATGAATCGTTTGATCGTGTGAGTCGATGTGAGACTAATATTTTTTGGAGCGGATTTGATCAATTGAATCATAATGATGAATCTTTTCACGTCTGACCTTGAAAATCTGTTAGAATTCTTTAATACATTAAGAATATTCAAATTATGATATGGATATATCATAGAATAATATTTTGCTTTTTTCATACACTTGCACAAAATGTGCAACTGATTTTTTATTGAAAAATTGGATTTGATCTTTTGATTTTTATTGGAAATAATTGTTAAATAATTTAAAATCCGAAAAATGGTTGTTAGCAAACTTGAACATTATTCCAATAATTCAATAATTTACGAAATTTCTGCTACTACGAAAAATGGTTGTTAGCAAACTTCAACATTATTCCAAAAATTAAATAATTTACGAAATTTCTGCTACTACGAAAAATGGTTGTTAGCAAACTTGGACATTATTCCAAAAATTCAATAATTTACGAAATTTCTGCTCCTACGAAAAATGGTTGTTAGCAAACATGGACATTATTCCAAAAATTCAATAATTTACGAAATTTCTGCTCCTACGAAAAATGGTTGTTAGCAAACTTGGACATTATTCCAAAAATTCAATAATTTACGAAATTTCTGCTCCTACGAAAAATGGTTGTTAGCAAACTTGAACATTATTCCAAAAATTCAATAATTTACGAAATTTCTGCTACTACGAAAAATGGTTGTTAGCAAACTTAAACTTTATTCCAAAAATTGAATATTTTACGAAATTTATGCTACTACGAAAAATGGTTGTTAGCAAACTTAAACATTATTCCACATATTAAATAATTTACGAAATTTATGCTACTACGAAAAATGGTTGTTAGCAAACTTAAACATTATTCTAAAAATTGAATATTTTACGAAATTTCTGCTACTACGAAAAATGGTTGTTAGCAAACTTGGACATTATTCCAAATATTAAATAATTTACGAAATTTCTGCTCCAACGAAAAATGGTTGTTAGCAAACTTGAACATTATTCCAAAAATTCAATAATTTACGAAATTTCTGCTACTACGAAAAATGGTTGTTAGCAAACTTCAACATTATTCCAAAAATTAAATAATTTACGAAATTTCTGCTACTACGAAAAATGGTTGTTAGCAAACTTGGACATTATTCCAAAAATTCAATAATTTACGAAATTTCTGCTCCTACGAAAAATGGTTGTTAGCAAACTTGGACATTATTCCGAAAATTCAATAATTTACGAAATTTCTGCTAACTATAAAAATAAAATAAATTAAAATAAAATAAAATAAAATAAAATAAAATAACATAAAATAAAATAAAATAAAATAAAATAACATAAAATAAAATTAAATTAAATTAAATTAAATTAAATTAAATACCATAAAATAAAATAACATAAAATTAAATACTATGCAACAAAAATCTCACGTTGCTGGGCAACGGGCTTACAGCTAGTTTACATTGATTAGTTTATGGTAAACTGTATATTGTTGCATATTTTAAGTGTATTAAGTAGCAATCGTTTGCTTATTTAATAGTATTGCATATAATTGCACATGACTGATAAATTACTTTGATATTAAGCGAGCCCTTTGTTAACGTATTGGCAGCCCACCGCTGTGTCTAACCGGTAGATCGCGATCGACCGTTCGATCCCGAAAGGTTCCGTGAATTTCGAAAAAATATATAATTTAAATAAGAAATATACTAAAATTGAATTATTTTTCAGCACATACCTATATAATGATATGTATTTCGCATTTGAAAATAACATTTCTAAGTTTGAAGGGAAAAACCATAAATAAATACATTTCTTATAAGAGTCATGTTAGAAGTCGATCGCGAGAAAACTTAAGATTGAAAAGTCGATCCCAGGGGAAAAAGGGTTGGATACCCTTGTTCTAATGCAGGGGTTACCAAACTTTTTTAGAAGCGGGCCGGATTGAACTTTTTAAAAACTAAGGGACCAGACGACAAATAAATTCTTATTGGAGTCCAATCAGAATACGATTTCATTTTATGTGGTTACATAATAATTAGAATGTAAACAAATGTTTGCCCTTATTAGAATTTCAATAAATGAGAATATCGAAATAGTGAACGAAAATCTGGTCGTCTCGCCTCCAATTTCTATCCAACTTCCTTCACTTTGAGTCCCCTACCCTGTCCCTGAAATAAATAGCCGCCGTGAATTCACAACTAAATCGTGAAAATCTATATTTCTTATATGAATAATTTATATGCAAAAATCCAGAACTTTTCACGGGCCGGATGAAAATCTTCGGCGGGCCGTAATTTGGTGACCGCTGTTCTAATGTATCATTACAACAGATTTTTCAAAACAAGAATCAGTTATTTTACAGAATTTATCAGTTCTTCCATTAACCCTAACAGTAGTGAATGTTTTCACACATACGTATCCTGTAAGTGAGTTTTTTTTTATGTGGCACTAAAGCTAATGCCCACGCGCCAAATATTTTAAAATAAACTCAATAAGAATTCACTCGAGATCAGCTCGAGCATAATTGACATCACAAACACCCGCGTTTTAGGTCTCAAATTTTTATTGAAAAATATCTAAATTTGACATTGGCCTTACCGGAAATCGAACCCAGACCCGTTTGATCGGTAGAGCACTTACCAACTAGAATACATCTGGCGATATTATTATCCCTTTCCGCCAAGAATTGATGGTGAAATAACTTGGAAGTTTTTTGTAATTTTTTGAAATGTCTTTTTGAAACTTGTGAAATTACAATTACATTTTTTACGTACATATCGGATTTTTTATATTAGGTACATTTATATTTTTCAAAACATGAAATAAAAAGAATCTGTTGTAAAACTGTTTCAAGTCTTTTTCAGAGATAAATCTATCGAAAACTGAAAAAAAAATATTTGTTCATTTGCAGACAGCTAAATTATAATTTGTAAAATAAATAAGAATTAATAATAGCATTAATAGAAATCAATAAAAATTATATAATATTTTAATTTGTTTTCTCTTAAAATGACTAAACGTAGAGTTACTGCTTTACGTAGTGTCAAAATGTCTTTTAATTTAATTTTAATATTTAAAACGTTAAAAATGTTGAAAATATATAATTTTTTAAGTATATGGATTAAGAATTTTTTAACAAATAAATTTTATAGCAAAGCCTTATTATTCAATAAGGGAATTCATTTTATGTATTTATGTATTTTAAAACACAAGAAAAAATATGTATAACATAATCTTTATTTTTATTAAAGATACATTTTTTTTTTGTGTAAAACTAAAAAATTTACAATATGTGGTATTTAATGATAATTTGTAAGAGTTTAAATATTTTTGTTAAATATTTCCAGGCCATGGTGGCATGTTACCCTGGGTCTGGCAGCCACTATGTGAAACATGTGGACAATCCCAACAAAGATGGCCGCTGCATAACCGCTATCTACTACCTCAATATGAACTGGGACGTCAAAGACTGCGGCGGGCTACTCAGGTACTTACATATAAAATTTAATTTCTTTATTGATTATAAAAATATAATCGTATTTTTTGAACAATGTATTGAATTTTGCTCCGACTCATTTGATGAAATGCTGTTTTTCTTAAATTCTTGACCCGAGTCAATTATTATTACATTGGTATTATATTTGTTTTGTTGATCCGACGAACAGTTGAAAATGATTTTTTAAAATACTTTATTACGTTCAGATGTTTATTTGGTACACATGCCTAAAACATCACCTTATAAATGTTTTTGATTAAAAATCTTCTGTTTGTAATTACTGTATTGTATTAAAATATTTGGACGTCTGGAGTGTATTTATTTGACATAGTAACTCTCGGTGGTAAAATTTATGACCGGGAAACGTACTATTCAACGAATGCATTGTATTTAAACAAGTTTTAGAGCAGAATTACATCACATGATTTTGCGCGGGGTCATCAATTCTTTAAACGCAGGTTTACCATTTCTAATGATTTTTTTTTTGTCGAAAACAATTCACGTAAGCAACGAGTAAATTGCGTAAAAAAAAGTAACGGTGCCATCCGAAAAAATCGCGTAAAAAAAGTACTGGGTGTATTTAATTCTACAAGAATTGTAGGATTTGGTTGACAGCTATTTTGACTTCACGTCATTGTCAGTTTAACTATGTTCTGTGTTTTTTTTTTTACTAAGTCTGACACTAATGTGGACCATATCAACTCCTAATGAAGTTTATTTTAACAAGTGTTTTTCTACAAGAATTGCTTGTTACTCGGCTTCTTAGACTCTTTTTTTGTCAAAGAGAGTAGGGATAGAATGATGGGGCGGAAACAGGGCTAGTGGTTGTCCAACTGCTCTTGCTATGACCCGTTTCAAGTATTGGATTTCTAGATATCACAGAAATCTACAACCTTTCATCAGAAATTTATAAACCAATCTATGAAAAACTGTCCAACTAGTTCTTCTGTGTATGTAGTTTTGAATCAAATCTTTGATATTCTCATCTTTATTTGACAGGGCGTTGTTATCTAGCTGAAATATTTTATATCTTCTCATTCGTCAATTAAATATTTCTTAATTTCAGCAGAAGCCAATGTCGAGTCAATTTGTAAATATTCCCCGAAGTCTTAGACTGTACAATTTCAAAGCAGTAATTGGTTTATGTAATTATCATTAAGTAATTTCGAAAATAAGTGCATTAGGATTATGCATTAAGATCCAATATGAGGTTGAATAATAATTGCAGTATTTTTCTCACAAATTCCGCAATAACCATTATCAATGAATGTTACGTCTATTGAATATATTTTAATTAGTAAAAAGGGAGGGGCTATTCAATTAAAAAAATATTTTTCGAGAATCAATCGAGACATTAAATTATATAATAGTTATAATTGACATTTTGACTTATTAGTTGGTTGTGAATGAACTTAATTTAGAATGTCATAAGGTCTGTTCTTGTGCGCAAACGTCAAAACCAACATTCCAACCGCATTCCAACAAATTCCGCCAAACCCAGTTTGCAAGTGCAAAAATGAAATTTTCGCTCGAATATCGGTTTTGTGCGATGTCATGTACAAATGTTTCCCATAATTTCGTTTTAAAATGCTCCATGCTTTTCAAGTCAAACAAAACAATATTTTTAACTCAAATATTTTGACAATTTACCATCATGTTAAATATTTGACTTATAAAACTTTTATATAATCTACATCAGTGACGTATAACTGTCAGTTTGACATTTGGTATTTAGTCGGCTAAGTTGTCGTTTGTAACGAAATTCGCCATTCTGAGGTTGGAGGTTGGTACTCCAAAACAGTTTGCGGTATCGAGCATGAATCGTTTCTGACGGTTTGCAAACGGTTGGAATGTGGCTTTGACGCTAAAGAACAGAAACAGCCTTCAAAACTGTAGTCCAAACTATGTGATCAAAGCTTTGAATTAGATTCTAATCCGAAAACGGTTTGCAAACCGTCAGCAAACCATCAGCAAACCATCAGAAGTACACAGAAGAACAGAGCTATAATTATAATATTGTAACAATATACCATTTAAATTTTAATACAATATTCCATTAGGACCCTTGATTAGATTTATGAATGAGATTTAAATTATTTACTGAAGTATTGTTACAAATCGACTTCTTTTTTATATTGTACTTTGTATATGGTGTTGAAAACTAAGCAAAATTGAAATATGTTGGAAATTTATTGATTTTTGATTTGCCATAAATCGTTTCAGAAGAGCAGTGTTTTTTTGTCTGTGAATTGGCACACGGGTCATTTGTTACATGCATGATTTTTTTTACTGCCTTTCCTTCAGTCCCGCCTTCTTTGCAAAGTTTGGACTTATTGCCGAGTTTCATTGCACAAATATGTTAGTTAAATATAATTTTGTTTATTTATATTTATTAAACCCAAATACGAACGCGCATAAACTATTTTTCCAAGAAATTTTAGAGATAAACAGAGCACAACTGAAAAAAGCACCAATTTTGAATGAGCAGGTACATATATCTGCCGAATCTCCACTCTTATACCCTATATCTGAGTAAATATAATCATAAAAATTTCTCCGACAAACAAAAATAAATATAATTCTTAAAATTATCCATCACTCAAATCTGTAGGCATTCCCATGGGTTAATCCTTTTTGCCAGCAATGGCTTTAACCCTAGTGATACATTTATTTCTTATTTAAACACAATACACTCATTTACTAAGCGTCAGTTCAAATTCATCCGTGCGCTTGAACACCTGAAGATGCCGAAAGGCGAAACCCAGGTCGTTAGTGACAAAAGTTGTGTGAATGTACATGATTTGAATGATTCAAATTTAACCCTAGTTACGCCCATGAATGGCCTTTAACAGTCAGTTTACGCCGCTTTATTGTAATGCTTGATAGAAATATTTGCAATCTAGCATTGCAAAGCAGATAACACGGTTTCAAAATACGGTGCAGAATTCATTAGCATATACATTTTTATCAGGCTTTTACATATTCAGTGTTATCTCCTTTTCTTTGACACATTTTAAATCTCTTATCAATTATTATTGTTGATAAATACACCTCTCGACCAGATAGTTTGCATTTATTTATTTAAATGCTACTAGCAATGCTATTATAGAATGAATAGAATGTCATGCCGTAAATTGAATCAAAAGATTGTAACGAAAACAACACATTATCAATGTACCAGAAGAATTCGGTACGTAACAAAAAATTGACAAAAATTCATTTGGTACTCAATGAGATTCTTGGATATTGATTTATTTTCTGGAATAACTCTGTAGACGCATTTATTGTATCAGTTTGGAAAAGATACCAATTTATGTTGTCAGATATTATAATTAATGCCAATTTATAGGCGTGTAGTCATCCATTTGAATCAGAAATTGTCATTTATATCATTTATATCAATATTTTCTAAAAATGTGCATATACATATCGACTTGGAAAGGAAAAAGTACGTAACCCCCAGTTTTTTCAAAACAGCTTTTTTCCGATAATCATAATGTATCCAACTTGATACAGGTTCTATCAAAACAATGTAAGCTGCAAATGCCGAATTAGTATCTAAATTTAGCTTTTAAGTTTGAAAAAAGATGAGCTTGTGAAAATTGAAATCAAGAAAAAAGACCTAGTTTTTCCTAGACAATTTCTTAACCCTCCAAGGACGAGCGTCACCATATGGTCACACAAAACACCGTTGTCTATTGATCCTACTATTCATACTTTTTCTACCTGAATATCGTTGCTTTTGCTCATATTTGGTTAAGAAGGGTACGGACTACAAGAAGTCATCAGCCGTGGGAACAGGAACGGTCTCCAAAAGCACATGTGATTTTTTGAATTTCCGTTTTTTTTAATTTACTTTTTGAAACTGTTAGATATTTTTTTATAAAAACATAAAATTATTTACAGTTATTTTGCTAATATATTTGTTTTGAAATTATGTTGATCTAAAGAGGTCAAATTGTAAATATTTTTAAAAAAATCACGTTTAGCTATATTTCAACCCCGAATGTTTGCAAGCCCATACGGTACCTTTTGTCCTTACTACTGTCCGTACTCAATATTACACGGTAATAAAAGGATAGGCATGACCATATAGTCATGCGGGGTTTCTATACAACGACTTTGCGTTTTTTTTTTTTTAATTTTGGATAGGAATAAAAGTTATCCGTGACTTCAATATGGCTTAGAAAATAATTTTTTTTTGGGAAAAAAGCTCTCGTCTCTGGAGGGTTAATTAAATATTAGATTATGTCAATTAAACACCAGTTTAGAAGTCTCTGTGCACTTCAAGGTTGTGTACATTTTATAATTTGTATATGGCCCAAAATCTTCAAAACATGCTTTTTGTGTCTCCTGTAAAACTGTGTGGGTTACGTCCTTTTTCCTTTCCACAGTCGATATGTACAGAAATTACATCAATTTAAGATAAAGACTGAAGGTGCTTGTGTGGAATTTCAATATTAAATTTAAATCATTCAAATTTTGTACTCTAACGACTCAGGATTCGCCTTTCGGCATCTTCAGGTAGAGATGACACTTTTATCATTTTTAAAATTTCAAGTATTTTCCTTTAAAAAAGTTGGGAAACACTTCTATATAGCCTTTCATTGAACCTTCTGTATTTATCTTCTGAAATCAAAAACTTTATGCCCTAGTTCAAGTTTTTGAAGAGATGAAACATAATTTTAGACTCTTTTACAAGTAAATGTGCTGTAGTTGATTTAGGCAATCTGCGTTTTACACTTTACGATATAGTCTTCTTTACGATATAGTTTCAATAATGAAACAATTTTTTTTTCCACGTTATAAGAGCCAATTTTAGAAACGATGCTAGTTTACACTTGCGTACTTAATCAACCATATTGACTTGAACTACATACATCCCACCCTTCCAATTATAAAATAACAAAAAAAATCTTGAAATAAAAAGAGGTTAAGCAACTAAGTAACAAGCAGTCCTCGTAAAAAACTTCTGCTGAAATACCTCAGTTAGGAAGCCGTATTGAGAACGGACATATCTTGTAAACTCTTATATCTAAACTTGTATATCTTGTAAACATATCTCCAAATTGAGAACGGACATATCTTGTAAACAGTAAATATATTGACAACGCGACATAATACATGTTTGAATTTATCAAAAATCTATAAAAATCTCAACTTATATATGTTTCTAGTAGAAGTTCTAGTTATATTTAAATAATATTACCGTATGTCATCTCAAACATTGTCTTTCCATTTCAGGATATTCCCCGAGGGCTGGCAAGACCAGGTGGCTGACATAGCACCTCTGTTTGACCGTGTCCTATTTTTCTGGTCCGACAGACGTAATCCGCACGAAGTACAACCTGCCTTTGCTACTAGGTAAATATCATGCGTCCAATAATGACCAAATCACCAGAGGCATCCATGCCTTTGGCCATATATATTAAATTATTAAAAATATTTTTAGATTTTAAGCTGTCAGCATGAACAATTAGCCAAACTATTTCTTTATTTTTATCATTCAATGGCAGAGCTTGTAATATTTCTTTTTACTATTTTCAGGTACGCAATAACGTTATGGTACTTTGATGCAGTAGAAAGGGAAGAAGCCTGTAGACGCTACCAGAAAGAAAGTGAGTGCATTATCAGTAATATGAAATTTATTATGTGGTCCTAATACTGTGGAATAGACAGTTTTGGTGTAAGTTTTTGTCATACTCTTATTCAGCAATCATGATAACCTATTTGAATTCGTTAATAGTTAATACAAGTTAATAATAATAAAAATAATAAAAAAACATTGACGGAAGCTATGCAATTTTCGTATTTCCCCCCTCCAGCCCACCCCTGATAGAGAGCATTTCAACTGATAGAAAAAAAAATATAAAAGAGTTCATATAATATTATTTTTGTCTAGTGAGAATGAAAATTCAAAAACTTGTTAAGAAAAGAATTTTTAAAATTTGTATACAAACCGTAAAGAAATGAAATTATTTATTAATTGTTCAAAGAGCAATACACAATATTCCAACTGACACTAAAGTACCATGAAATTGGCAAATAGCGTTGTGCGTACATATAACAGCTTTGTAAATATTCTATGGAGAATTTTACCCTAATATGTTTTGAAATTTCACAACAAAACATATCAGCGATGTTAATCAAATTTTGTGAATAATTTTCTAGGAGACGCAGACCGTGCAGCGCAAACTAAGTGATCCTTGAGAGAGACTTGGACTGAAACACTCGCGACTCTCTTCTCTCAAAAACTCGCTCGCCGGCTCTCGCTCCCGCAGCACATCGGACAGTCCGCCAACGAATGAAGAGAAAACACCGGCCAAAGTCCGCCGGCCCGCGGCAGAGAAGAGGCGCCCCGAGATCTACACCATGCAATTTAAGCGTTAGATTATAATACCCCGCGTGCGTAGATAGCAAGTTAAATTCAACAATAAAACCTCTATTTAATTTATGATTTTTGTAAACAAACACTAGTCTTCGATGATGGTAAATAATTTACGCTACTCTCAAGTTACGACCGTCCCTGTCGGAGATATTGAAAAAACAAACATATGTTTAATTAGAACTTTGTTTTGCCACTGGGTTTTAAGAATATGATTCGGCATTGTCACATATGTTGTGTGTAAGTCTCGGTTGGGCTACATTTTGCATTCAAATTTGATAGTCCTTTTTTAAACTAGTTAACAGCGAATAAGTTTTAATTTTGTCCCTAATCAGTCTGAAAAAGACTAAGTGATCAGTTTACAATCAGACATGATAAAAAAAAAATGGAGGATTCCAATGACACGGTGAGCACTAATCGCAAACGCAAATAATCAGTGTTATATTGTCGATGTTTATTAAAATTAATGTAATGTTCATGACATCTATACTTATCAATTAAAAGATGCATAATTATCAACACTCGATTGTGTAAACATGAAAGCTACGCTGCATTATATAGTGATCTTCAATATCTATTCGCAATTAACCTTTAGAGGAGTGTGTTCTGCTTCACTTCATTCAATCGGCACTATTCTTAAACCCTCTGGCGAAACTGGAAGTGGCGTCTCCTTAATAAGTGTACAACAATGAATGTTGAAAATGCTTCCAAGTCAAATATGCCAACAAAACAATCACATCCGTATTGCAAAGAGACCTCTTTGATGATCGGAATGTCTTGCATAAAATGCTTAAGTGTGATATTTGTTTTCTAGAATAGAAATATTTCAATTTTAGCTTGAAAAGCGTCGTTTTTATCTCTATCAAATTAAATCTCAAGCAATCTTTATTCCTAGCGGGTGACTAAATAACCGATAGATACTAAGAAACATTTTAATAAATCTCTCTTAAAATTAAATATTAAATCAATAACTTTTTACACTTCTAAGATTTGTTTAATATTCCTTCAGGTTAAAAACATTGCTTCAAAAGTAGATAAAATTATACCGGTTACGTACAGAAACTTTCTTTTATAAAAGCAAATTATAATTAATGAAGCGAGTAAGCTTTTTTACTTAAATTCCCCTTTTATAGCTATGCAACTGCTGTGCATGCAAAGTTTCTATTATACCTAAAATGATTTTCTTTCTTCGTGTTTCCACCCTGAAGAACTTAGACTAAAGGTGGTTTCAAAGGTTCAGTTACACTCTGTTTCTAAAGCTGTCAGTTATGATGATTCAGAAATAACACTGCAGAGTATAGTCACACATGTATGTTATATATCTACGATGATGAATCATATGATAGAGTAAATTTGCGGTTATTTTCTACTGCAAAGATTGACTCAAAAAACAAAAAAGTGTGAAATATCCAATATAATATTCACTTAACCCTTTGAACTCCGATGTCGAGGTGGCCTCGACATTTTCTACTATATAGCCATTTAAAATATTATTCGAACTATTTGAATGTTTTTTTTTTATTTGGAATGTTGGGTAATGGCAAAGGAAAGATATATTTCTCGTTTTGCGATGAATCATCCTTTCATACGCTTCCTGGAATGTTCTTTGCGAGTGTCGTCGACGACCCATTCCCGACGTAATGCAGAATGCAAAATTTTTTTCGACAGCCATCAGATTTTTTGCGACACTAAATTGATCGCATCCCATATTGGAATATTGATCGCATCCCAAATATGTGTCGCGAAAAGTCTGATGGCTGTTGAAAAATATATTGCATTCCAAGTTTGTGTCGCAAAAAATATTTTGCCACTTGAAAAAAAATTGTCTCTCGGCGAAAGTTGATCGCATCCTAAGTGTGTCGCAAAAAATCTGATGGCTGTCGAAAAAAATATTGCATTCAAAGTTTGTGTCGCAAAAAATATTTTGTTACTGAAAAAAAAATTGTCTCAATACCTATCCTATCCCTATCCTTTCCTTGGAAAAGACAGTTTGAGCGACTGACTAACAAACAGTTCTCTCGGAAAAACATCTGTTAAGATACATTTGCTCCACATTGTAAGCAGGCATGGAAAAAAGATACCATTCAAATTATTAACATTATTATTTCACTCTGGGGTCCACGGTCAGGTTTTTGCTATGAAAGGGGTCCACGAGCATAATAAGTTTGGAAATCATTGATGTACACAATGAAAAGGCTTAGTAAATAAAACACTTTTTTATTTAATTATTCTCACCCTTTTTTTCAATGTATTACCTTTAAACATAATTTTTCGCAATTCCTCCTAAAATGGCTTGGATTTGCTGGTAAGATTTTTGAAAATCCTTCGGAGTGCAAAAGGTTAAATCATATGGCCATGTAAACTGTTCATATTGTCCTTCAAATTTACACTATCTTACAAGTTAATAGAAAATTTAAATTAACTTTGATTATTCCACGTATTGTGTAACTAACTGTGACACGTGTTTACACAATACGTGGAATAATCAAAGTTAATTTAAATTTTCTATTAAAATGAACTTCCACAAAGTTACCGCCGAAACCATTGAAAGTATCTTACAAGTTAATTGAAAAACTGCATTTATATTTAGTTTGTTTGTTCATTCAAAAAATATAAACGGTATTCATTATAATAAAACATTTTATTGTACTATTACAACAATTTAAAAATACTCGAGGCTGATTACGCTCATCGAGTGTGGGGTTACCACTTGACCGGATTTTAAGAGCTTACACGAAAATCTGCCCGTATTCCATTTGAGTAATTGTTAATTTAACGTATTAAAATTATTTTTAAAAATCAAAACTTTCAGCCATCTACGAGCGGCTTTCCTATTTTAGCCCTCGGTAACCCTCATCAGAAACATTTTCATTTGATAGACTTTGTTTTCATAAATATAAAATCATTGCCACCGAGAATTGAAAGCGGTTATGAGAGTTACGATAACATCTCACGACAGACATGATGAAATCTATTGTAATACAATGCCGCCAGATTTTGAACAACGTTAAATGATTATAATCTTTCATCGCAGATATATGACATACAAATACGATTGTGTAATATTCATATTAGACGGAGATCTATTCCGATGATTCCGCCCCTTTATCATCAGTCTATGAATAACCATTGCAATAAATCGGACAAGTGTGTTTGATTTCATGTATTATTTTCTGATTAACATTGTCATGTTTTTTTGCATCTATTATCAATGAAATTGTTTTTTAACAACAGCTCAATTGGACAGTCTTAATTCAAAAGTATTTGGTTTTATGTAAACTGATATTACCGTTATCGGAAATATATTTAATATTCAATTGCACATTCATAATGTTATTATAACTACTTTTTTTTCATATGTTTAATCTTAAATTTGTTCAGAACTTCAAACATATTACAGTTTCTCAAAACATGTATCTATCATAATTACGCCACACTCACGGTAAAGCCTGAAAAGACAAATCTACTCCAGATAACAATTAGCAATTAGATTGCTGCAATTTTACTCTTGTCAACTATTATCTAAGACGAGATGCTTAAAGCATATTTTAGTATCACATTCGACCTACTTTACTTGAAGTGAGCAGCGAGCTTTTTATCTCCTACAATTTTAGAAAGCTAATTAATCAATCAAATTTAGCGTCTTTCATCTTGTTAAACATATTTATTGGTAATAAAATGGTATAGTGTTAAAACACCCTTTTAGTTCATTATGTGTGATAAAATTGATGTAAAGCTTCTGATATAATCTTAATAAAAATCCAATTCGAATACATTGATCATAGTTTGTCGTTGAAAACAATACAACACGTAAACATTCACGAATTTGTGTATTGTTGTGTATGGATATCCTCTGCGGTTAACAATTGAAAAATTATTGTGAATTTCTTGTGAGATTTGCGCTATTATTTACCAGAAATTTCCAAATTCGCACAGACTTGATCGTCAGTGTAGGGTGCAAGAAATGTGTTTCTGTGACCCAATAATGCCATCGCATGCTAACGTTGTCTTAAACAGAGACATGGTTTACCCACTCTGTAATTGTTAACATTGATATAATTGTGTTTTCTATTTGAAGTGAAATCGTTTTATATCCATTGTCGTCGTCCCCCCAACCAATTTAAGAGCGTTTTTAAAGAGAGTCGTGAGGTTACACTATCATAGATCTTAACCTAACCTATAATTATAGTTACTTTTACTTTATAGTCTTTGAAATGTTAATTTTTCATCTGTTTGTTTGTTTGAACTATGTGCAGTAATGATTATTAACACTTAAGATTGTTGAATTCAAAAAAACATCTTTTAATATATATGTCGAGTAAATTAAATTACAATAGTGCTGTAAGTAGTGAATCGAATATCAACATGCAACATTTTTACCAATGTATAATGTATTTAGATACGATATCCTTGAAATGAAATGTATACATTGTAAGATATCTTTAAAGCTATATCGTCGTCATACTCGATGTCAGTAAGTAACAATATTAACAAAAATGTTAGTACATAATGAGAGTCTTCCTAGTCTGGAATAACGTAGGTGCATTTATTGTACCAGTTTTTAACAGCAATTTAATTTATCGGTTATTATTATGAATGCACATTTAAAGGCAGAAAACTGTTCCTGCTTAGTAATTACTAACTTTACTAGTGTCTGATCGGCACCAAACTACCTATAATTTGATATTATAAATATCTACATATGCTGCATAAATTATTGAGGCTAGACACTTTATCCTAAAAGTTCAAAGTTTACATTGCGTTTACTCAGAACTATCAATTTGTTATGCGTTGTTGTTGATATGTTGGTTTATTTTAGTAATATTCTCATGTCACAATTTTGATGGTAATCAATAAAGGTACTCTGAGAAGATACAATATAATCTTCAAATTGAGGGTCGATCGCTAGAGAATCCGAAACAACAAATCTCATCTTGAATTTGAAATTGAACAGGTTGCACTATATTAATTCAAATAAAACGCATTCTTTTTATACTGATTTCACAATTTCATGTTATCGTCAAGACTGATTTCATTCATATTGCAAATGGGAGTATAATGAACTAAATTATCTGCAGTAAAAATCTAAACACTCTCTTATAAATAAATTAATAGCGTACCTGTAAGCAAAAATCTAATCACAATGAAAGTAAATCAGGTATGAAAATTTGAGTTTTTAAAATAATTTTTAACTATTCACCAACAAAATATGGTAAATGGGAATTTATTTTGCAATAATATAAAATGATTGTGCCTATGAAAGAATATCAATAATAATTCATGTAATACTATCGGAAAAGTTAACTTTACAGTGTGGAAAACCATTCTTGATAATTTTATTGGAATCGTGGAATTAGATTTATTACTAAAAATATTATGTCTTTCCAGCAAGAATTGACAGGTGAAAGTTTAAAAAGATATTATATACGAGCTAATAGGCTCCAATTGAATCATTCTGACAACAGTCTCATACACAATGCTCTAAAATTCAACTAATTTTTCATATCCAACATGTTTATACAAATTTTTATGTTCTATACATTGGTAAAATGCTGCTTTTTGGTGTTTGATGACTCGTTGTGAATGTATTATTAAATATGTGTTTGCCATTGATGTGTTTACTATCTAGAGAAGTCACCGCTTCATCACAAGACTATCTAAGACTATGTATTAATGGTGAGCGGAGTTTTATATGTGAGCTGACGAACGCTTCTGTATATTAAACGACCTGTCTGGGTCGTAAAGCAAGTATTTAAGAATATAAAGTACACATCTGAATTAGGTTTATTATTTTTAAATGTAATGATTAAATGATTCTGAAGTTAACACAAGAATTAAAGAATTATTATATATATCTGCCATTTCGATCGGCCTCTATGGTTGCGAAATAAACTAATATACATGAATAAAAAGATATTTCATTAGATTCAGTTTTTTTATTTTACCTTAACAGCTTAACGACCGTGGACGCGTATTTGAGTCTTTGAAAAACAAAGGTTGCTGGCAAAGGCTATGCGTATAGGTGAAGTATCTGGAAGCTAAGAAAATTAAATTTTGTAAAGATTTCTCAATTTGCTTACAAATTATAGTGAATTTAGTAAAATTATAATTTTTGCGAATTTATCGCAAAATTTTATTTCGCCAGGTGAAATTTTATAAAAAAAACGTGCGGTTGTTAAGCTGTTAATATCCCAAACTCCGACTCATGAAGGTTTGAAGAAAAAAAAATATTGTTTAATTACATTGATAAGAATTCTCTACATTCTAAATCTGTATTTTATTAACCTTTTTGACACCATTGTCTTCTTTACCACAATTAAATAATTTACCGCTCACCATCCAACTGAAAGTAAAATTTCCAGATTACACTGCTTTTATCGGCAGAAATAAAAAAATATAAGAAGTGCAAATTAAAACACATTTTGTATTATTTAAAAACACATATCATGTATTCATCTCGTAAAGATTGACAGAGCTGACTGATATCATCGCAATAATTTATGTATGAAAACGCCCTCAAGATGGTCACACCTCTTACGAAACACTTGCCAATTGTGACATACTGCTTATATCTGCAACTGTAACAATGAATTTGTGGGTCGGTGTTTTTTAGTGAGATATGTTGTAAAACATTGTAATTGAGATATCAATGCCAATCTACTAAAAAAAAAATACTATTTCAATGTGCACAATATATACACACCCTGACCCACGAATTATTTATCTGAAAAGTTAGTTGTAAGATGCTGGCAATGCTAACCGAGTGCTCGTTACTGTGCTCAAAGATCTGATACACCCCATTTTTAGGATCGGATGGGTGGGAGGGAATTTCAGACATCCATACCTTCGAACTGCCTGTTCTAGGATTTGAACCCGTGAGCACCGAAGAAGAATGTTTATCACTGAGTCACGAATACCAAAGTGTATACAAATATACATTGCATTGTGTTTTTAATCTGATAAATAAGTATTACAAACAAAGATTACATTGGATATTTGAGACATTTTTATTTTCTTTAGAAGGAATGCTGAGCTAGAGCGGTTCTGTAAGGTTGGCTATAATAATTCAACAGGAAGAAGAAAAATATTTATTTTTTAATATAATAATAGTTTATTTATATATAAAATAGTCCTTACAATATAAATTCAATAAAATAATAAATAAAAATATTCATACCATAAAACCATCATCATTCAAATTCTCTTATTATTTATAAGGATTAGAAAAAACAAAAGATTTAACATCAAATGTGTAGATGAAAATAATATTGTGTTTCTCTTCTTGCACACTTGAGAATTCAGTCTTCTTTAGGTATCTGGGAGTCTTCAACAGTTTTGGTGCCTGGCATGTACACTTTGAAGGAATATTCAGTTCTCGGAAAGGAACCCTGAAAAAATATTTTATATTTTACCATAATAGAATGATATAAAGATAATAATGAGAAGGAAGATGTTTTACAACTCTGATATAAGCATTTAATTTTTAATTGTGAACACATTTTTTTTTCAAACCATGTCCGCTCTCAATTTGGACTCATAATGGAGTTTATTACAAGATTTTTTTTCTACGAAAACTGCTTTTTTTCAAAGATTATAAGGATAGAATGATTGGTCAAAATAGAACTAGTGGTTAGCCTATCGCTCTCGCTACACACTGATTTTAGGATTGGATGGATGAGAAAAATTTTTAGGCATCAGACATTCATAAAATGATTGGAAGATGAATTTATGTCCACACTGGTATTCTGGTAAACTGAAGCCAACGACATCGAGCATTCAACCACAGGTATTATTTGTAACCGGTTGAATATAATGAATTGTTTGAGACAACCCTAATAATTAAGCTTTGGTAAAAACGGGGCTTCGAACTGCTATTTTTTTTGTTCCAGTTTTCGTTGGTTCAGCTCGAATCCAAAAGCCTAGAAATTCGTTATTCTTAGCTCACTGATGAATTTGAAAATCTCAAAACCCTAAAGTGATTTACCAATTTGCCTAAAATATCTCTGACTCTTATTATTTTTTTTTAGCTCACTGAGGAATTTGAAAATCTCAAAACCCTTTAGTAATTTACCGATTTGCCCAAAATACTAGCGTGAACTGAAAAAAAAAATGTTTTTTTTTTGGTTCGGTTCCGGTTTTCGTTCTGGCAAAAATAACTGTTTTCGGTTCCGTTCCGATTCAGAGCCCTGGGTAAAAACAAGCTAGAAGTGTATATTGCGTAAATAAATTTTTACATGGGAATGATTTAGTTCTAAACTAGGAAGATTTAAATCAAATAAGTATACTAAAGGTTTTGCCTTTTTTGTTTTAATAAATTTGTTTGTGTAGTAAAAGCTGTCAAAGGGTTAAAAAGCTGAAAAAAAGAGGGCACTCACTGGGTTAATAAATTGGCAATTCTGATGTGATCTCGTGTACGGCTGGAAGTGATCGGCTATCACCACAACGTCCGGCATTGGGTAGAGGCTCAAGGCATCCGCGTGTTGCCAATACAGCGGCTGAACACCGAGTGGAAGGGGAGCCAGAGTGCACTGGCTGAGCAACGTTTTTGTCAACTGAAAATAAAAACATATTTCAAAAAACATCAGTAAACCTATCCTAGCCTGTGGTGTGAAACTAGTACACATTGATTTTAATAAATTAAATATCTCTATTAATATAAAATGTACTGGGTTTAGATTTGAGGCAATCCTCTTTGACCATTTGATCAGTAACGCTGTACATTAATGGCATACTTTTTTTATTGATTGTCTTTTGCCTTCTCATATCTATTGTTGGCAGTCATGTTATTATTATTATTTATTGAAAAATTAACAAATGAATTTCGGAACATTTGTAATCTAATCGGCAGCCATGTAACATTTAGTGTAAGATTCTATTTTGTCTCTGTTCGCTTCCTGGAACCGAGTCAGTATAGAATCACCTGCCTACAGTTAAACACAATAATGATCTAGGCCCAAAAAGTTTCTAAAAAAATATTTAAAGGTAATAATATGTATATGTATATTAAATTTTCATTTTCACTTTAAACTACACCTCTTAATTTTTTTAAAATTTAAGTATTCATTTTAAATAGTATAATAACAGTTTTAAGATTTCAACTGAGGGTGCTTGGTAGAATTTCAATATTAAATTTGAATGATTTCAATTTGAATCGTTCAAACTATGTACATTCTCACAGATTTTGTCACTATGACCCGGGTTTCGCCTTTCGGCATCTTCAGGCGTTCAAGTGCACGGATGAACTTGAACTGCCGCTTAGTAAATGAAAGTTTCGTGTTTATATAAGAAATAAATGTATCACTGAGTCCAAAGCCATTGCTGGCGAAAAGGATAAGCTCATGGGAATGCCAACAGATTTGAGTAGTAAGTATTTTCAAGAATTATATGTATTTGTTTTTCGGCAAAGGTTTTATGATTATATAGGGTATAGAAGTGGAGATTCCGGAAGGTTTAATATTTCATTTAAAATCGGAAGACTATGCAGTTGTGCTCTATTTATTTCCAAAATTTCCTGGAAAAAGGAAACTTTCATTTACTATGCGTCAGTTCAAGTTCATCCGTGCACTTAGAACGCCTGAAGATGCCGAAAGGCGAAACCTGGGTCGTTAGTGACAAAATCTGTGAGAATGTACATAGTTTGAACGATTCAAATTTGATATTGAAATTCCACCTTCAGTCGAAATCTTAAATGAATGATTTCAATTTAAAAACTCATCGGATGCAGCAAATATTTTGTTGAAAATTAGGGATAAACAATCAAGTGCGCTCCAATGAGTTAAGTATTATTCTAGCTGTCAAGTGAAGCTCGAATATGCCAAACTTTAACAAACTTACATGATCTGGGATATCTCCAGTTTCTGGGAAGTGAACAGCATTTCTGCACATCTTGGTGACGAGATTGTGACGCAGGACTACTATTTCTTGTGTACAGTATTGGATACGGCACGGATTACTTGCAAATATAACACTACTGCCAAGTTTGGCCCTGATATCTTCAGTAACAAACTCCGGTAAAGGCGTTCTGAAACACAACAGACATTATTATTGTAACGATTTTTATTAAATGTCACAGAACCCTGTTTTTATCAGTAAGTAAGCTCAACAGATCAGATTTGTGTACTTCAATTGCTTGTTCAATCAATAATATTGATCAAAATATCTTTCCCAATTGTCCCAGATTCCCCATACACGCTCCATTTATTACAGACTTTGTTTATTGGTTTGTCTAGTGATTTGGCGTTAACTATTGCGATTGAGCTGGATTGAGAATTTAGTCTTGCTTTTAATTCAGATTATATTATGGCTTTCAAATTGATACTTTGTTTACTTTTATTCATGAAATCTCCAGTGCAGAGATTTCAGTAACATAACAGCAGATAACAGTAACAATCAGTCCATTGTAACTTGGCCGCCAGCAGAATGCACAATTAAAATAGTCAATAAAGGGCATGGAGCTGTCAAATGTATTCTCACAAGCGTTATGAAAGTTTTTACAAAATAAACACGCTGCAACAAAGCGTAATGTTCATTTCAGTTTCCCCCCATGAATGCTGCAAAGCTAGTATTGATTTGCCATTATAACATAGCCGCTGGCTGAAGTTGGATTTAAAATAGTAAGTATAGGCCTGTCAGCTGTCAAACATAGACTCATGAGTATTGTGATAGTTGTTTTTATTAGTAAAACTGTGAAAATAAATATGATAGGCAAGTGTTTCGGGGTTGTTCTAAAAGTCTTAAAAAATAATTGACTGAAGAAGAATATTGGCGTACATGATAAATTATAGGATAAATTAGACCCCGCAACTCTAACACCCATTTAAACAGACAAATTATAATGAATGATATGTTTTATGGTATATATTGTATTATTATATATTTTAACTATTATATAACAAAATGTCTGAAATAATGAATATTTTATGAAGATTTTCAGAATTGCAACTCACAATAAAATCAGTATTAACCCTCTGTACGCCAATGTCTCACCCGTGAGTCGCATGCGTATTGACTCCATACACCAACGTCTCACCGGCGAGTCACGATGTTTTTTTCGTTGAAAATAAAGATTTTTTTAATAAATAAAAATTATTATGCTAGCAACCTCTATGTTTGAACCCAATAACGTTCTAAAAGTTTAAAATTTCTAAATCTTTGGGTATTATTTTAAAATAAATATAACAGATGTCGCTAGGGCTGCCTGCTGGTAGTATTCTATACGCGCGAAAGAGAATCGTAATTTGATACGTATTTGTCACACCTCATAAAAAAATCTGGTATGTATAATTAGTAGGGGAATTTCATAAATGGCTACAGAATGGCTACAGGGTTGTCAAATGCAGAATTATATTATTTTAAAAAAAAATCATAATAAATTATTTTTGAATCGTTATTCTTGCCACATGTGTTTCACGATTTTGTGCAGTATCTTTGAACTGAAGGGGGGTCATTTCTTTTATTTGAAAATTACAAAGCAGCGTGATCCTATTATATTACACATGTGCAACTTGATATGGGTTCGGGTCTTTTGTCTAATAAAGTGATAAAATAAATTTATTGAGGTTTTCTTCTGACAACTTGAACATCCATATGCAGCTTCTTTCGAAAGACACAAAGAAGTCAGAATCACTAGAATTAGAATTCAAACACATGCAAACTATTTAGGCTTTTGTGTTGTATTTTTGTCATATGGTGAAAATAATGAAATATTTCAGTCTTCAGATACGTACGGTACGTCTTCCAATCATCACTGTTTCGTATTTGATTGGCATTGTCTTGTCGCGATTTTTTTTTAAAATTGATATTTTTGCGTCGCGATTTTATATTTGAAAGTGATTTTTTGACTTTTTTGTTTATTGACAATATTGTTTCGTGATATTGTGCTGTGAAAATTCTTTCGTGATCTATTTTTTTGACTGTAAAAATTTTATCCCCTACCAAGAATGGAATATATTTTTTTTTCGGACGAATGAGAATTTTCTGATAATCAAGCTTTGCAGATGATATAATATCTTCAGATGATGACGACAATGAAACACTCTTTCAACAGCTGAAAACTGAGAACGTCTTCTCTTGGAAAGATACAGGTTTCAGTCCTATACAGTCCATGTCACGTCCGCTCAGATTGGGTTTGAGATAAGAGAACAGAACAGAACAAAAAATATAATGTACAACAAGCCCTTTCCAAGAAAGTACATACCTGATAATCTTTTGCATGACATTAATTTATGGGTCCTATGATACCCTATATATTCAAACGAGATTAACAGTCAATGGCTTCCAAGAAAAGAAAGCTTTAAAATAGAAAAAATAAAATTTTAAGAACATTTATTAAAATTTCGAGAAAAAAAGGTGCCGGAACGCCGTTCCGCCACGTTACAGGGTGAACAAACCCCTGCCTATACTTCATTCGTTTGATGAGAACTTATTGGGAATCAAAGTAAACATCGGTGGTGAGAGTGAAAGCGAATCTGAATATTTTAAATATTTTGTGAATGATGATATGGTAAACACCATTGTTACTGAAACTAAACGTCAATATCGTTATGTGTCTTCTTAATTGCCATTTTTGAGCAAACATTTGAAAGCGTGGATTGATACTAATTTGGATGAAATGTAAATTTTTTTGGGTATATGTTTGTTATTCGCGCTGAATTCGAGGAATGTAATCGAATCCCAATGGTCAACGAATCCATTACTTTATTCGCCAATTTTTTCCGAAACAATGCCCCGAAATCGATTTTAATTGTTACTGTATGTGGCATTTTTCCAACAATGAATAACAGGAGCGTGGCAATGGTTTGGAAAAAAATAGACATTAATTAGATAGATAATTTTGGATATATTCCGGAAAAATATTTCAAGTTGCTTTTACCCATATGGCTCAACCCTGAACAGGTAATAGAATAAGCCCGTAAAACAATGTGTAATGTACCAGTGAATAAATTATTAAATTGAAATTTAAATTTAAAAAATATATTCATCAAGTGTTGTGACAACCCTGAACACGGAATCGAATAAGCCCATAATTTGTCCCGCAGCACAGGATTTATTGTACACACATGTGCCAGGACACACGAAAACATCTTCAAACTATAAATTATGTAAGTTAAATCACTTTTTATGCAATTTCTATATTCTCTAAAATCGTTGGCGTACAGCCGTAGAATACTTCGACGTTGGCGGCTAAAAGGTTAATCACACGAGGGTTTGAGATATCTGCGTGATAGGTCAATTTGTCATTGGTTTATTTTTACTCATTAAATAATTATTGAACTTATTTTTAATTCTTTTCCCGTATATTTACAATAAAAAAATATTTGCAAAGATCCTACGAACTTGTATTTTGTATTCCTAATGAGATTTGACTTGTATTCTGAAAATTATGAGTACTAATGATCCCAAGTGTGAGAATCCTTGGTTTAAAATTGAAAGTATTAATTGATTGCTGAATGACTGATAAATTTTATTAACTTACTTCAAAAGATTCTCCTGAACTTCTTATCTGACATCACTTAAGTATTTATCAGATTTATATTAAGTTTAATACGTAAATTAAATTACCTGGGCAATATATTCGGAGCGGCGGGATCACCGCAACCAGGTACAAAAACAAACTTGCAGGTCTCTAACAGTTGAGGGAATCCAGCTATCAGCTCTCCGAGTGCTTTGAGAGACGATTTTAATTGATTGCTCTGCTCCGAGCCATAGGGGCACGACAGAAACTCCCCCATAAAGACAATTGCCACAGGAGGTATCTCATTGTAGCCGGAAAAGAGGAATTTTAATTTTGACATAACCTGTAAAAAGATTATCATACAAATTAAGTGACCATGTTTGCAATTATTTTTGTTCCTCAGTCGTAACTGATTTTTAGAACAAGACATATATTATCATGATGTTATCAGTGTGCATTACAGGCAATGGCAAGAACATGCAATAATAAGAAGCGCAGTTGGCACATACTGATTTTTTATTTACAGTCCTTTTCTTTTTACAATAGATTTAAAAATAATACTACAGACAAAATGTGATAACTGTTTTCCTAAGAAAAAATATTTCAGCAACATTCTGTTAGAAACATACTCTCTCTTTGAAAATACTTGAAGATCTCTTTCTTTCATCCCAAGTCATGCTATGCAGTAAAGACAAATCACAAAACAATAAGGTTTGTATGAGGTCAGACAGAAGCAAAAAGAATCGTCCTCTCGGGCAGCCACACATTTTAATCTAGTTTATGTCAGAGATACATTTATTTATCAGCAGAATTGAGTTTTATAATTGTATGGCTTTATCGGGTCTATGGCGTAGCGGTTAGTATTCTTGGTTTCCGTGCTGGATCGTCCTGGAAGGGTTTTTCTCATAGAAAAACTTCTGTTGAGATACCCCATTAGTGGGGCATATGCTCTACGCTGGGAGCAGACATGGATTTAAAAAATATGATTGCACCACTTATACCGTGTTATTTATTATTTGTGCCTGGAACTCTCGCAACTAACCTTAATGTTATCAAACCAGACATCAGAGAGAAAAATAATCATGGCATCTTCGTTGCTTTGCTCAATTTTCAGAAGATTTTCTGAATTTTTCAACAGTGTCTTCGACCTGCCTCCAAAAGTGTTCACATTTCCAAAATAAATTCTGTAAAAGAAGCACAGATTTCATCAGTTTTATGCCCCTTACCGAAACTCAGTGTACTACATTGATGCCATATAAATTTTATCTTGGATGCCTGTAACCAAATATAGAAGCTACATAAACATAAACCAATAACGTCATTTGATTGACATCAGAAAACTCAACAACATGTCAATAAAATAACTGTTAGGTTACAAATAAGTTGCAAACAAGCTTGCTCGCAACAGTAAGTGTAATCTGCAAAATACATTATGGTTCATAATGAATAGTATCACGTATAAGGTATAACGTGATACTATTCACGATGAAGCATAATGTATGCCTCGCCGCTACAAACCTCTCCGAGACATTGCTGCAATCGCTGCTTGGGATTTCTCACCAAAACAACGATGACCTTCAAGCCTGCCACATCAGCCTAAAAGATCAACACTGCCCTGGATAAATAGAGTAGAAGAGCTGCGAAATTCTGCTAAAGCACATGCTTTTCACCTCATGTTAACCTTTTATAAAAGGTGATATCGTATAGTTGCAGATACGGCATATTGTGTGTGATCTTGCCTTAGCAAGTTGAGAAATCTGACATATTAACAATGGTTTTTGTTAATAAAGTAGAACCTCGAAATAACAAACAAAATGTATATTTCAATCCATTCATTTTCAGTAAATAATAAACTGTTGTGCAGTTGTATAAATCAGCAGCCACCATTGTAAACGTCAGTGCTAAGTTCAATCTATGAGCGTGACAGCATTATGACTCGAATTCAAGGGAGAGATGTATGACATCACTTGTCAATTCAATGGTTACACTTGGATTCAAGCATGTATAACAGGATATCTTGAAAAAATCAATATTAACCTCCGAGTTGTAAAACACTTCTTGTGGTTGAATTCACTATATACCAATTCTATCTAGCATGGTAATCTTCAATGAATCCTCAACAAATGCTATGTAAATATTACGCATTTTTTTCTGGGATTACTTTCTACCCTCTTGCTCTTCGATCCTATTTTCGACGTTTCGGTACTAAAGTGTAAATTTGGTCAGTTTTAGGCAAGTTCTAATATATTCAGTTTGAATCATCAAATTGATTATTATTTGAATAACTCACTGGCTAGTAGTTCTCGGTTCTGCAGGCGGCATTACTAATCCCATCACACATAGCACCTTATCTTCGTAGTATCCTTCGGCTAGTATAAAACAGTTTTCAGTAAATAAACCAGAGTGGAACCTGCAATGTACGCCAATAACCCATTAAGATAATAAGCCTTTGAGCAAATTTCACATTCTTGGTGGAAAGATAATGCATCACATTATCGTTTTCGTTTCATTGTTTTCACACGGTTCCAAACTAGCGGGTCCACAACAAGGGAATAATTAATTTTAATTGTTACATTTATAAACGATTGCTTTACTTCATGAATATGAAAAAATTTCAAAATAAAAAATCTATCTAGTAATTGTCTGAATAAATCGCCCTTTGTAATTTAGCAGATAAGTGCTTTAACCCATTTTTTGCCTGTAATTGATGCAAATAAAAAAACACTGCTCACTCCGACAGGAAACCTGAAAAAATACTACACGAAACGATCCCTACGCTTGCTAGCTGTAGACTGATTGAGACTGATGCAATCTCAACTTTTATTGCGTCGTGCATAATGGAGTGGAAGTAAAAATATTTTTTTTTTTACCATGTCTGCTCCCAAGTGGAGCATATGGACTCCTAATGGAGTTTATCTCAACAGAAGTATTTTTACGAGAACTGCTTGTTACTCAGTTGCTCAACCTCTCTTTTTTCAAAGAGAGGAATAGAAAGATAGGGCTAGGACAGGACTAGTGGTTAGCTAATCGCTCTCGATACGCCCCGTTCATAGGATAGGATGGGTGGGAGTGGGGAATTCAAGACATCACATACATCCATGCCTTCGGACAGAAATTCATAAATCGATTGAAAAATCAATTTATAAAACTGTCCGTACTGGGATTCGAACCTGTGACCTCCGTAGCCGAAGCCAACAACGTTGACCACCCGACCACACAGGCGACAAAATACGTAATGTTCCAATATTGGAACATTGGGTAAAGATGGGTTAAACTTTAGCCCCAGCAACAGATGGTTCTGGGATGAAGTACTGGCAAGATCAATACCAATTGGAAAATTTTGGGTATTGTTCAATAATTAATGTACTTATGCTCTTTTTAGCGCGAGATACAGGTTTACACCTGAAGTTTAATCCGTTACAAATTTTCTTTTCTTGAAATCTTGGACATGTAAGTGTAATTCTCATTTTGGGTCAGGACAGGGAAAGAGTTGGTCACAATCAGTATGACAAGTATTTTTACAAATGTTTATCAATTTCAATCAATGGATGGTGACAAAAGTTATAATTGGGTTGAGTTAAACAAAAAAACAACAGCAAATTTCCATATTGGAGATATTGAGCTTCAAAGTTTGGACTTTTTTTTTTGATATTTTATGTTATTGTTGTGAACATTCGTGGTTATGTATTAAATTTATTCAACCTTACATCACTTGTTAATTAAACATATCGGATACTTTCTACAAAAAGTATGCCTTTTAGACAATTTGCCCGCCAATCAAAATGTAAATAATGCAAATAAAACGTAAAACCAGGCTAAATTACTTAGACTAGTTCCTATTCGTAACTCAAAATACCTAAAACGTCGGTTGGTTCCTTTTTAATTAGCCCAACCCAATTGACTGTCAATTCTTGACGGGACTTATATTTAAAAAAATATGTTTTAGTCACCTGGTAGATGAAAGGTCTAAGGCTACAGAACCCGTTGGATCTTCGAGATAATATGTTCCTTCCGTTAGTTGAGTAAGTAATCCTGTTCAAATACGTAAATCTTTAAATGATGCATTGGACACGAAAATATGAATATAGATATAATATAAAACAGTTCAAAGCAATAAGATGTTCTTTAAAATATTATTTCTCATTTAGATTCCATATAAAAAAGTTACCTAACACAATAACTTCATTCAATCGGCTTGAAGAACTCAAGAGACATTCCACCATTCTGAGATTAAAAACTTTCTCTTGTTTGAATCCCGGCAGAGTTTCGGGAGCAAAGAGTTTGTTTCTATTTGTCCTCTCATATATTAGACTATACCTAGAAAAGAACAAAATATATTTGTCAATTATAATATTTATTGGTTTGCTGAAAGAAGTCACTGATTGACAATTTGTTACAACACTGAGTTATATTAACAAAAATGCTTAATTTTTCATTTTGCATAAATTAAAAAAGTCACTTAGTGATATACCAGTAAATAATTATGATGTATTTCATGCACATACCGGAATGAAAGACATCAATAACCAGCTTATATCATTATTGCGAAATACATTTTAATGTCTTCTTGCATCAAACTGACGATCTTGACCCGTAATAGGCAAAAAACCGTAACCGACAATTAATTAATTTTACAGATTTTTTTATTCAATTAAGTTCGAAAAAGGAATTCCTTAAGTGCGGTTCCTGATATTATAAAAAAAATGTCTGATTACTTTCAGTTCTCTAGATCATCGTTTCTCAACCTTTTTAAGTCCGTGGCCCCCCTATCCATAGTAATAAAATTTTCGGGGCTTGTAAAAAATGAAAAAATATACATTTATTTTTTAAAAATACAACACAATAAAACTTTGTTTAAAAATTATTTGTTAACACGCCAGAGACGAGTTATCTCGTCAATAACTAATTAAATTAATAATTGCAAATTATAACCGGCGTGCTAGGTCATCTACGGCAGCTAAAAGGTTAAAAATTAAATTATGCTTAATTTAAGATTTCGACTGAAGGTGCTTGGTGGAATTTCAATAAATTTGAATCGTTCAAATTATGTACATTCACACAGATTTTGTCACTAACGACCCGGGTTTCACCTTTCGGCATCTTCATGCGTTCAAGTGCACGGATGAACTTGAACTGACGCTTAGTAAATGAATGTTTCGTGTTTATATAAGAAATGCCTGGATACTATATGTCCTATTTTCTTTGCTGTGGAAACTTCTTAAAGCGTTTTAAATTTAACAAATGGTTTTTCTTCCATTTCCATGTGTTTTGTATAAAATGGATATTAGCATTAGTGAAGCAAAACGTATTAAGCATATGAGTTTCATATTATCACGGGGTGATGAAAGAAATCCGTGGACAAGGTAGTCAATACAATATTGTCGACATTTACTTTTAGATGCAGTTATTATGGTATCTCTTAATATCATTGGAAAATAATAGAAAAAGTATGTATGATAAATACATTATGTCCTACTGTATTCTATTTGATTTTAATATAAATTTTAGTTCTTTATATTTTGGGTGGCCGTGGCCTCCCTAAAGTCTGCTGTGGCTCCCCAAAACTGAAATTTTCTTCTGTGGCCCCCTTGGCAGATGCTGTGGCCCCCCAGGGAGCCACATGGCTCCCGGTTGAGAAACGATGCTCTAGATCAGCGTTTTTCAACCGGGGTCCATGTGGAAACAAACGATAACAAGTCAAAACACTAAAAAGCACACACAGGTCCTAAACAAGATTAGGCGACTGAGATACCGCTCTAAAATTTTTGTCACTGATGCCTTAGGCTGTATTGAAAAATTATTGACTTAAAATTCCATTTACCGAATTGTGTCGCTTAAGTTATTTTGCCGACCATGGGTCGATATGTTTTCTAAAATACCAGAAAATAGATGATTAGATGAGAAATACTAAGCATATAGGTTTGATTTTGAGAGGAATCCGGAGATAACAGAGTGGACACACAATACCCTAATTAAGTTGAAAACTAAAAAGAGGCGATGGGTCTGCGTTAGACATGCGCTTGCAATGCTTTAGGGGAGGGATGGCGAACCTAAAGCACGCGTGCCCGAGGTGGTACGTTTGAGAATTTGGATGGCACAGAAACGATTTCTAAGTTCAAAAATTTTAAGTTTAAAAAATTTAAAGTTTGATTAAATAATCCGTGAATTATTAATGGTAAAACAGCAAAAATCTCATTGATAAATAACTGATATGTATTTTTATTGATTATGAATTTATTTTTAAGAAACTCTATTGTAATTTTTGAGCTTGTAAATAAAATTCAGAAAAAAAATCATTTTTTTTTCTTTTTCTGCTGGCTCAATTCCAATATTTGAAGATTTTTGGCACATGGACCCAAAAAGGTTCGCCATCCCTGCTCTAGGGCAGTGATGCACAAACCGTGGCCTGGGGTCACTTTGTACTCGTTTACTCGAGTGTTAATAAATTTGATTTGTTAAAAAGTAGTCAAACAAAATTCTGACTACTGAAAAATTAGGTGGAACAGACTTAGCTATGTTTGATAATGGACATAAATATCAAAAATATAAATAAACTATCAAAAATGTATATAAACTATCAAAAATGACTTGAATATGTTCAAATATTCAATTAGAATCTCCAGCCAGGATAAAGGAAATTGCGGAGAACAGAGAATTTTTAAGACACTGTGTGGTGGCCATAAGCAATGGCAAAAGAAAAAATTGCCTTCTTATAGAAAATATGATGATACTTGCCTATCTATTAAATGTTGAGCTTTCCATGTGGGAGATGAGTAAAGGTCAATTTTATATGAATTTACTTCGTCGCGCAGGAATTTCTTTCTTTCGATGCTAAAATTAAACTTAGGTATTTCGAATGTATTAATAACACTGAAGATTGTTTCTGTTTCATCCAATCCCGTGTTACTGCATTCCTGAAATTCAGTGATAAAATATTTCAATATAAATAAATCATCCGGTGACTGGTGGGTAGAGCCTTAAAACTATTTCATAGTAGAGCGGTATATTTTTTTTTTAAGCCACTTGTCATGAATTGTTTTTGAAAAATTGTTATGACACTAATATATTGCCACTGTTTTACGAATTTAAAAAAATATATATTTATTACCTTATTACAATGGAGTTTATTACCTTAAGTAAATGCCAATTCAATCAACAACCAAAAAATACGATTTTGATATAATAGAATTGTGTACAAGTATGTCGATTTTGTCGAGGACTGACATTGTAATTCGTACTGTTTTTTAGCATGTTTTGAGATTACAGCAATGTTTAAAAAAAAAACAGTGGATTTTGAAAGCGCAATGACATTAAAGAATATTAGAATTTCAGCGCAAATTCTGTTTTTCATCATATGTGTGTTATCAGTAGTATAGGGATCATTCCTTGCTTCTAGGGATTCTGAAGTCTCAGGTTTTTCAAAGTCCCGGGACTCGAGACGTGATAAAGTCAAAGTCCCGGGACTTCCCGGGACTTGGGACTTTTATTTCCTCTTCAATAAAATTATAAATTTAATAAAATTAAATATTTTTATGTACGTACTAAAAAGGGATGATAACGAACAGTACATTTATTGAAAAAATATCAATGAATTGGGTAAAATTATGACCGTTACTTCACAAAACACAATACAGCTTTTATACCTTTTTTTGTCTTATTGAGACATTGGTAACTTTGTGCAATAGTGAAAAACATTTGTAAATAAAACAACATCAGGTATGAACATTTAATTTTAATATTTTGTAATTTCTTTTTGCAACAGGTATATTTTTATACGATTATTAATCGTTTTAAACAAATTTCTAATAATATAAATGGAGATATCTTTCTCCCAATTTTTTAAAATGTTTTCTTGCAATTAAACTATTTTTTTGCGCAGCTTAAGCCTGGAAAATTTTTCGTGGCGCCAAAAGTATGTGTTAATTTAAAAATACATTTTTGAACACATTTATTTATTAATTATCAAAATATATAATTAATTCAATAATGTGATGAACTCTTTCAAGATGCCTCGATAATCCAGTTGTATTTGACCATTTGCATGTAATTTGTTTTGGACAACGGGTGCTTTTTTAGTGGTTTTTTTCGTAATGTTTTCATACTTCAGATTGATTTATTTCCATTATGGGCTACAATAATAATATATAATAAAACGATACCACTTATTTAATTCGAGATATGTGAAATTAATAACAGCCTTTGAGAAATTTACTGGAAATGTTGATATGTACATTCTGTTAGCCACACGTCAGAGACCGGATACAAAAAATAAGTACGATCTTGCTCAAAGTCAGGAAACAAACTGATCCTTCGTGTATTCCTTTCGATTTTTTCAACGAATCTATTAACCCCAGCTGAACCGTTGTTAATAAAAAAATTACAATCGCTTTGATATATGGCACTATTTTCCAGATATAACTGTGCGTTCCATTATTTCTTAGAATTATGTGCGGTTATCTCATGCTATAACAATAGTTGTGCGAACACGTGCCTAAGTGTTTTTTTTTTATATCGGCATGTCTGTACCCATCATAAAAATCATCCACTTTTCTTGGAGCTACCCTCTTATACCTGCTTTCATTCAATACACATCAGTCCTTTTGAGGGTTTCTTAACCAGAATTGTTTTTTCAAAATTAAAATGTACAATTTATTAGCACTTTTTAAATCGCAGTCTTAATTCCCGGGACATTAGACAACAAAGTCCCGGGACTTAAGACAGCGAAAACCACAAAAGTCCCGGGACTTTTGTCCCGGGATGTCTCGACACAGAATCCCTACTTGCTTCCAAGTAAACAATGAAGCTATGTCATCTGTTAAGGAAGGCTTTTTCTAAGGAAATGTTTAAAATTTAAAACAATTTTTATTTTTTATTGAATTATCAAAGCGTTGGGATCGAAAGAAAAGACATTAAGAAGAAAAGACATTCACATACCTTTATCGCTAATTCCACATGATTTTTCTCAACAATTGGCTGACTGAGAGATTGATTCTGAATGTGTGCTATTAGCTTATCGATCCATTTGGTTCTTTCTTGTGGACTATAGTGTATGAGCTGATCAGATAAGTAAACTGTTGAATCCCTAAAGACAATTTTCACTAATAATTATTTTGTGACACATGATTTATGTTTTAAATTTTGTACATATAAAAATAATTTAAGTAACTGTTTATACACTACATTCGAATATTGAACAAACCTAGAAAATCAACAATATTGATAACCTACCGTCGAATCGCGAAACCATTTAATTTAAAAGCCATCGTAATCTCTTGTTTACATCGTTGAGAATCCATTTTGTTCGTGTTCTGAATGGAAATGTTATTTATAAAATAACCAAAAAGACAAAACTTGACGTATCTGTCACTGAAATAATTTAGAAGTTTTGCCGCCAACTTAATAGAATACTCCGTTTTAGCGCATGCAATTGATTATAAAGAACTGCATTGTATTTATACTTTGTTTATAATCAGTATATGTATTAAGTTTTGTTATTAACTTGTACTACCTACCTATAATTTATAAATATGAACCAGTGCAATGTTATACGAAAATAAATAATATGATCATTGCAAAAATAACTTTTTTAAAAAATTGAAATACTTAATTAATATTCAAAAGATATTGTGGCCCGCAATTTGTTGGCATAATTTTATTGTTTGAAAATCTCGAAATAAAAAAAAATATCACCAAATTATAACGCAGCAAAAAATTCACTGTTGTTTTTGGTTCAAAAAATCTCGTTCAAGGTTTCTCATTCAACCCAGTCGATAAAATAGAAACGAAACCGCCTCAAACGTCACAAATTTTAACGAAAGTCACATGACATGTTTCACCAATCACAGAACAGTATCACAAATCTGTAGTAAAAAGTCAGGTGTGTTGTTTAACCCTAGTTTTTTCAGTGAATTTTGAGGATTATGCCGAAAAAAGAAAAGGTAAAGGCTGTTTACAATAAATTCGACTACCGCATAATGCGTCATATTAATCCAGATGATATATGTAATCTTTTTAACGGTTACAGCGTGTGTTGTGATTAAATAAAGTCGGCATTTATTCAGGGGTGTAACATAAGTCATTCGTTGCCATGTCAGTTGAATTGGTGCGGTCGAATGCTAAATAACAGGCCTCTGCATAACATCTTTCGCCGTTAATCGGAGCTAATATAAACATGTCAGAAATATTCTGTAGTTGAGAAAAAATCGCTTTACTTAATACTATTTTGGATCTCTTTATTTACAGGAAGCAATGAAAACGAAACCAGAAAAGACCAAAACTGAAAATGACGTTGAGGTGAGTTCGTTTTTATACTATTGTTCGAAGTTAGAATTCTTGCACAGTTTATATTGTTCATCAAAGCGCGGAAGAAATTTCATTTTTTATTATTTTTAAAGAAAGATATTTTTTTTCTGATTACTTAAACAATCAAGCTGTCAATATTATTTGAATGTTTTTTTTTACTGGCGCCTGTAATTGTGCAGACTTCATTTGGCACATATGCATTTTAGCACTGTGCTAATGAATTCGAAATAAGAAAATACAAATTATGAACATCCAAACAAATTTAATCGGTGTTATGAATTCACAAATTTATTATCAACAAAAAAATTCAAAATGGGATTTATCATGATAATTGTTATAAAATTAAAATTGAATTGTTAAAATTGTTGTGTATGTGTTAAAACATTTTATTTCACAAGCAATATCCATAATACACAATTTTTAAAACCATTTAAATTTATTAAAATACTTGTGTATTTGACTCATTATAAATTGTCGAGAAAATCCATCATAAGAGTTTGATATACTGGTCTAAACAGTGTTTGTATGAACTCGCTCACGTCCATAAACAAAAATAAACAGATGGTAGCTTTAAGTGATATTTATTTTTTCTTGTTTGATATATTGATATATAAGTTTTCTAAACAAAATGTATGTCGTATATATATATATATATAATAATAGTATATGTTATGTATATTTATTATCCATTTCCACTCACTAATGGAGCATATGGACTCTTAATGATTGAATTGGTAAAAGACTACCTGAACGTCAAATATTATTTGACGTTTAATCCAATATGGCCGTCGTGTCAGTGCTGCCAATACAAAAACATAAGTCACTCATCAATTATTATTTTTATTACCTAAAAAATGTAATTCTCTCTGATTACCCTTAGAAATACTCCAAAAAACACTGCCTGGGGAGCGAAATTCTTAAACACAAATTCCTTCAAATAGGACGCGAATAACCCCCTGCTTGTGTCAAATTGGCGTTTCAGCTTTTAGTTCGCTCGCATCCACATATCCTCAATATTTTGCGTTTAATTCATTATTGTTTGAATCCACAAAATTATCTTGGCGAACCACAAACGAATGCGTGTATATTCCATCCACGATACGTGGAATATACGAAATAATGTGTGTACCGTAAATTATTTCTTCTTGAAAAGTACTTGTTATTATTATCGGTCCACTTCTTGCACTCTTCTATTGACAGCACTGACACGACAGCCATATTAGATTAAACGTCAAATTGTTATTCGATGTTCAGGTAGTCTTTTACCAATTGAATCTATTCTACCAGAAGATTTTCTACGAGATCTGCTAGTAGCAGTTGCTTAATTCTCTCTCTTTTTTGGAGAGAGTAAAGATTGAAGGATAGGGCCAAGACAACAAGCATTTAGCTAATTGAACTCGTTACGCCTCGTTTAGAATCGATTGGGTTAAAGAGAATTTGGGACATCACAGACACCCATGCCTTCGAGCAGATTTCCAAAATTCCATTTATGAAACTGTCCATACTGGGATTCCAACCCGTGAACTTTTACAGAAGCCAACGAAGTTTACTACTCGACCACGGAACCGGATCTCATATTAGTTGAGGAATAATATTTTGATACAAATGAAATTGTCGCTGTCACATAAAGTGCAGTTTTTCTTTTATAATGTAATAAATTTGTTTTTTTTAGAATAATATATATACATTCTTCTGAAATCGTTTTGTTCTCTACTCGTTTCTATTGTAATCATGCTATTTCATGCAATGTAAACGGTAGAAGCAATAAAATATATCGTTTTATCTGCAGACATGTGAATTGTCATACGTGTGCATGTTACAGCATGATACCATTTTTATTACGTCTATATACTGTTAGATTTGTGATGCAATCACCCGATCTTCCTCAATATGGCACGAGTGGGCCAATGTTATTGAATTTAAGAAGCTACAAAGTAATTCAATAGCAAAGACCTCTGCATCTTAATTGTAGATCAACAAAATCACACCTTTTTTTGTAACCGTGTGGACTCCTATTGCAGTCTTCAACTCCACAGAAGTTGTTTTACAAAAACTGCATATTGCTTAGGCTTTTTCCTAGAGAGATTTTTTTAGTTAACTGTTTGTGAAATACCTTCTTTTAAATGAGTATTGAAGATTCAGTTCTTTTCAATATTATGAGATATTTTCATTATTAGTGAATTAATGAAATCAAAACATGATATTTTGTCAGTCTTCTTTTCATATAGGGTAAGCGATTGGTCAAAATTTTCAACAAATTGTATTTCAATTTGATTACAATAAATATAGTGGAATTCAATTGAAATGATACCTCATTTTATTTTAAACAAGCTTTATAATAATTCTTAGATTCGTTGCCCACTATACTTACTGTTTATGTTAAAATATTGGAAAAGATTTGACTTTATTTTGTTTTATCGTTCTCAAAGTAATTTGACTGCTTCTTTATTTACTTTAAAAATGAATCGGATCAAACATTCATGTATGGTGGGAAATCAAACAAAACTATTCTGTTGAACTGAAAAAATTCAAAATTGTAACTTGCTATTAAGTTTTTACAGAATTACTAATTCACGGTACATGTAACATAGTTTAAGAAACCCTGGTATAAAATATCAATAATATTGTTTCTGTAAAATTTCACACATTTTGTTCAGTTTGTTGATGTGACGTATCGACTTAACTTAGGCTTGATTGTTAAGGTCTGTCAGGGCATTGTTTGCAATATTAATGGATTTTTGGACTTGTCGGACAGATATTGATTGAGGCTGAAGCAATTTTTACACTCGAGGAGGTAATTGGCCTTAGCTATAACGACTTGTTTGTCGCTACCATGCGACATAATAGGCCACACACTAATGGGATATCGTTTTCTTTGCCGCCGGGAAATTTACCTATGCTCTTTTTAATGACTCTGTTTTTTATTTATTTATTAAGTATGTAAGTTTTTGATGGTTTTAGTTTAGTGCTGTACAGTAAGAATTGATTGTTATCAATTTAATACCAATGCCTTTCCACCAATTGTTTTTTTTTATTTAAATAAATTAGACTCTTTTTGTATTCGATTTTGAAATTATTCGTTCTAACAGGATTCCCAGACATAAAAAACTCAAAAGTGGATAACGAATTTCCTAATAACAAGAAATTCAACAACACAAGACAGTGATAATAAACAAAAGGTTTCATTTCATCCTAACACATTAGATGTGTCAGATATTATGCTACGTAAGTCCAGTCCCTCATAAAAGTCCCAGTATATAATCACTTTTATTATACAGTTTTTGGTGGAACGTACCTACCATGTAAAAAAAGTGTTGTTCATACAAAATTTTATATTATCGATGAACTTAGTGGTAACTTCGGAGTACATTTGAATTGTTCAAACTATGTACATTCTCACAGATTTTGTCACTAACGACCCGGGTTTCGCCTTTCGGCATCTTCAGGCGCTCAAGTGCACGGATGAACTTGAACTGACATTTAGTAAATACAGTAGTACAGTAAAACCTCAACATAACTGACATCCATATGATGGACTTTCGATTTAACAAACAAAATTTTGCATATGATATTGAGCACTTGACCATAGCTGCAGCAGTTTCAACGCTTGTCGTCTAATGATTTGAGTTGCGCTAAGTCACATCTCACTAAAATCGAATATTGAAAAAATTGCGAATTCCAACATTTCCTAAAACTCAACTTAACTCTGTTTTCGAAGTTTATATTTTGTCGAAATACTGGCAGAAGGCGATAATTCAAAAACCGGTTATGAATGTAGATAGATAGTAATACGCTATCTTCTAAAGCCATATTCAGCCATATTTTGTGTATTTTCACATAATTCAAACAGAATATGCATGAAGTCAATTCCGATTAAAACTATTTTTGGGAACAAAAAAACTATCTTCTTCTTTGACCATATTCGCTCCCTATGTAAAGCATATGACCGCCATGTTTTCCTGCTTTGCTTCTTTCTGTGAAATGCTAGCATCCCTCAGTTGGAATATGTGAATCGAATTCGTTAATCATTATCGAACTTCATGAAGTTTTTAGAACGGTTAGTAATAAAGTGCAAAAATAGACATTTTAATATTTCATTGTTTATCTCAAAACAAAGTTTTTCTGAATACCGACGATTTAATAGGAAATTATATTATGATGTTCATGTAGTCTCAAAAAAACTGTGGATTATGTCATTATTATCAATCATAAAAGTTGGTTACTAAATAATATCATTTGTTTTGTGTGACTTATCTAAAATAATAAAACCATGAAGTCATTATCTTTCTTTTAAATACGAATAATAATATTGACGACCTGACGATAGTAATTCCAACCCAACTTTTTTTTTTCTAAAATGACAATGCATTTATTTATTGTTGACGCTTATATTAAATACGAAATACTGTTTTAGAATTTCATTTCACTCAGTTTGTGTTGGAATATTAAAATTATTTGTGTATGTAAGCTAATACCGAGATAAGATTAATAATTCACATTTACGTGTTGAATTGGCAGAACATACATTGTCCTTGCCTGTAATTTGTTTCTCCGGTGTTATTTTATCGCTAGTTTCAAATAAATATTTAATCATAAACGTTTTGTTTATGAAGCATCAATATTAGCGTAACAGACTAAAATAATGTGTCGCTAATATAATATCCTCGATATGGCAATTATCTGAACCAGACGTTACTTTTTAGCTTGATGTCAAATTTCATAATTTATGTAATTGGTAGCCGATATTTAACGCTGGATTCAATTGAATATCATATTCCAAAATACAATTTGAAAAAGTCTGAGTGAATTAGTCGGAAAACACATAGTCATTTATTCAGCATTTGCATTCTTCTGGTGCTGCTTTCATTGTAGTAAATCGTCTTATTTGACAAATCATCTCTAGGAGTGTGAAAAATATTGTCAAGTTTCTCGACTTCTCTGTCCAAAGTGGCTATTCTTCAGCTTGAGTAAACAGGGCTTATACACAGATCTTTCTTGACAGAAAATCTTCAGTCTACCTCTTCTTTTTTGTCCTGTTGTATTATTGGACGTCACTCTTTTCGCCGGGTCATTGTATTTCATACGCTGTGTGTGACATAGCCAGTGCAGCCTCCCAATCTCAATCGAATGGCTTGCTCTGGAATCTTCACACAGACCATGAAGCTTTTCGTCATCTTTCATTTCACTCCATTTTTTTATACATTGTTTTTTGGAAGCCAGTCTTACATGTAACGTACCCCTCGTTTGAAAAAAAATTTGATGTATTCTCCTCCAATTGTTGCCATCCATTAATACGGCAGAGAATTTTTCTTTCAAAAATTTTCATGTCCCATTCATTTTGTAGAGCTTAAAATTCCATAGATTGGAAGATCAGATATTGTTGACACTGTTGGGAATTCACAGGCAAAACAGATGCCTCTGTAGTTAATAGCAAAATACAATCGAACGTGATTGTGATTCTCAGACAAGTCTATTTCGACAGTAGCTTAAACTGTTTGCAGAAAGTGTTAGCAACAATAGTTAACTAATAGATTTTCCTATGTCACATCTAGGAACAGATAAGATGAATAAAGGGTATTATTTGCGAACCTGGCTCGTTCCAAAATTGGTGGAAGATGGACTATGAATGTAATTTAGAAAAGAAAAATACATTTTTAAAGTATTTTTAGAAAGTAGTCTCAAACCTCGCTTGATAATTTACAAGATATCATTGCAAAGTAATCTAAAACAAAAAATATTTTTAAATTGTATATTATTTTACGAAATAAATTTCAAGATTCATTTTTCAACGACTTTGGAACGAGCTAGGTTTGCAAATGATATCCTCTTTCCAACTTTTCAATGGTTTTAGACAGAAATCCATAAATCAATGTATAATTGTATCTGGTCTGCATTTAGTAAATTAAGAAATGCACTACAGATGATTGTGTTTCATAATTTCGAGTTCTCAAAAATATGTTTACTGTGACATGTTTTTTTTATTTCAGGGTGACAATTTGAAATCTGTTCATAACCGACCACAAATTAATTCTCATTCAACCGATCATCGATCGATTGTGTAGTAATGTCTGTTTACGCCACCTTTTTTCTGTTATTATGATTTTTAAGTGTTAATGGATTTGATTATTTTGGATTAGTGAACTAATCTTTACGATCTTGACAATGTTTTTTTTTTATTTAGATTTTCTTTCACTTGAAAAGTTAGTAATCATAAAAATAATAATAATGTTCGCTTAACAATAATTTACTCTATAAACAATACTTGCTTGGCTTGTTTAAAAACTATCGAACTTGTGGTATTTAAAAACAAATTTTGTATGGATACTATTTATTACTAACGAGGCTATTGATATGAATCTAACAGACATGTGTAGCTATAATTCTACGCAATAAACAATATTATGATATACAGTGCTTTTTTCCCCATGTAACGCGGTGGAACGGCATTCCGGCATCTTTTACTCGACATTTTTAATGTTTCAAATCAATATTAGCAAAATTTTATTTTTATTTTCGATTGAAAACATTTGATTTTCTATGGCGTTGGTATTTGTGATATCTATCATTATCTTCCAATCCTTTAATTAACAGGGCAAAGTGAGAGCGATTAGTTCACCACTAGTACTGTCCAGCCCTATCTTTCTGTCCTTACTCTCTTTTAAAAGGTAGGTTGAGTAACTGACTTACAAGCAGTTCTCGTAAAAACACAATTAAGATACCTTCATTAGGATGCCATATCCTCCACATTGAGAACGGAAATAAATTAGAAAAAAAAGTTTTACAAGAATTGAGTCCTGGCACCTTTTTTTTTTTTGAAAAAGCATCGATATATATCGATCGATTTGTACAGATTTATATTTAATTCAAACGTAATGATACTATATTCTGTCGAATCGAAAAGTGGTCAAGGGGGTTGTCTTTGTTTATTAGGAATGCTATCATAAAAAGCGGGGGTCTTCGCCAACTCGATTCAGGAAATAAAATAACTATAAAAGTCTCATGTAAAATATGTTGCAACAGGCCGAGGATTCGAATTTTAGTTCTATGAATCAAACCACAGGTTGTTTTAATATACCATGTGTGGACATAACGTCGACCGCAAAGTCATTCCTAGTTGCCCGCGTGATGCTTTAAAACAAGAATCAGCATGTTCGGTTGCATAGATGCAGATGTCATTAATAACTGCTAGTATTAAAAGAACTAAATATATATTAATTTTGGGTTTTAACTACTACATTTCTTATGATCACTTAGCATGTGATTAGACTGCCACCACTAATTTTTATAGATGGTCGCCCGCAGCGGTCAAATGTTTGGTCACCCATGCTATACGAGAACGGAGTACATATACTGAAATTTCACCATAGCTTGTCCCGGGTCTGATCTAAATTACCAATATTAGTTTTTTCCTTTCTAACCATTTCCTTTGGTTTTATATCAATTGGTTGAAGTATTTGACATTGCGGTATTTAATGCTGTAATTTTAATTTTTTTAAAAAAAAATGTCAGACATCTCGCATTGTATCCAAATTGTTTGGATACAATGCGAGATGTTTGTGATGTTTTTGTCACTTGCGGTCCACCATTTCTGATCATTAATAAAAAACGATCCACTTACTATTAGTGCTTTCCCAACACCGATATTTTATATTAACCCTTTCTGAAGACCGCTTGAAAGTCTGACTTCCATTTTCGTTATCATTTTTGTAAATTGATTTTACGGTGACATCATTGCTTGATTGCTTAGTCAGTGAAACCTTAATAATTGATGGTAAAAAAAAACATCACGTACAGTGTATTTAAAAAACGATTACAACTTTGCAACAATATATCCAAACGTTAGTGTTTAATGAAAATATTACACAATTGTGCTGAGTACTGCCGTTTTGAATAATGGCAGTTTTATAATTTATTCCGTTTGCCTAGTTATCAGAATATATCAAAATAAAATCTGCCTGCGCTGCACATTGAACGTTTTCTTGCATACAATAAAATGACATTGTTCTTTATTGCCCATCACTCTTTGTGGGCATTTTTTATGCTTACAATGCTCAAAGCCACTGGAAGAATAATTATTACTAATGATATTTTAACTCGGCAATGCTCCCAGAAGGGCCGAACTTGTTTTTGGAAGGGTCGTGAGCAACGTTCCTTCTAAGCTGTGCGCGTGCGCGGCCACGCAGCAGTTGAGAAGCCCCCGCGCACTCATTCCGGGTTGGCGCGCACTACAAGACAGTTGCTCAATTAATATTTGATCGGTCCGCGCAGCCTTTGAAATTTCCGCGCCGCTAACTCTTCGGCTTAGAGGGAACGTTGGTCGTGAGGTAACTCTGCCCTCTCGAGTCGATTAATTGCCGGACTGTTGCAGACCGGTCAACGTCATTACCTTCAGTTCAAGGATCCGAATTCAAGTGCGGGCAGTGTCATAAATATCTTTTTCAATTGATCGATGCCATATTCATTCATCTGCAATCTAACGAATCCGTGTTCAGAAATCATCGAATTGATATTCTTAAAATGTTTGTATATTATTTTGCTGGGCCTGTGTCCGACTCTTTGGTGCAGTGGCCAACATCGTTGGCTTCCGTGACGGATCTCACAGGCTTAAGTCCCACTAAGAAAACCATTTTTTTTTCAATTGATTTATCGATTTCCACCTACCCTTCCAATCCTAAAATAGCTTTGCATAGCGAGAACGATAAGTTAATCACAAGTCATGTCTTAGCCCTTTCCTTTCTATCCCTCTGAGCTCTTCCAAGAAAAAAAATGAGATTGAGCGACTGAGTAACAAGCCGTTCTCGCAGAAAAACTTCTGTTGAGACCGTATGCTTCAAATTTCGAGAGGATACGATAATGTAAAAAATACCTGAGTTAAATAATATATATATATAGATATAAAAAAATATATATATTTGGATTCTAAGGTCTTATTTTTCATACTACGTTAACCTTGAAAACGAAAGGTTGATCAAATTGCCCACACATAAAAACTTATGTTAGGCTAAGCTCAGTAGAAAGTGTTTTTAAAAAAAAATGTCCAAAAATACTTTTATTATGCACCTTATTTTTTTTCATTTTTCTAATTTATTTTTAAGCCTTCATGTTTCATACCTATCGGTGTGCTTTGGGATATAACACCTTCTAACCAATGAGAAATCTGAATCTGCTTCTGCGTATCTTTTATTTGAATGTTAATAATAATTTTGTGTCAACGTTTCATGGAAAACTTGAATTATGATATTAAAATTGGTAATCAGCCGCTGCTTTACTCAGAAATTGACCATCAGCATTTTGTTTAGATCGGTATTTCTTTACACTACGAAGCAATGAAAGAATTTGAAAAAAAAACTGTATATCCAAGCTATATTTTTAGTCTCGTTTGCAAGTTGGAGTATATGAACTAATGGCTTGTTCCCACTAGTCGAGTAGATTAGTACAGTGAATTAGTCAGTTGGTAACTAATCCTGTGTGAACATACAAAATTAGTCAAGTAACATTGATTAACCGCTACTTTCCATTTAATTATATTTTTCGTTAATAACTACTAAACAAGCCACCGTGGACAATCCTTGTTAGTAGACGGAGAAATTTTGTGCAATCGGAGCGAAGATGCCAACGTTAAATTTGTTTTGGCTTATTATAACCGTGAATTCCTTTGGAAAATCAAATCTCGACTGTATAAAAACAAACAAGCCTGGCAATCTGCTTATACCGACATGGAAAGTATAATGAAATGTTTTTATTAAGATAGTTAATGGATATCTTAATCAAAATAAATTGTTTGTGCGTAGAAAGTATACGTTGATCTTTCTTTTTAATTTTTAGATCTGCCTTATCTTTTTGGTATAATTAAAATTAAGAGTTTTGTTTGTAACTTGGTCAACTCCACATTGTTCAATTTATGAGAGTGCTCGTATTTGAACTTGTGTACAAAGCAACGGAAGCCAATAGCCTCGATCACTCGATTACAAGCCCTTCTTAATCTATTTGAAATTCTTACAGTACTGTGAATGAATGTTATTTTAAGAAAACTGCTATTAGTAGGGATTTTTTTTCCGAAATGCGAAACGCTGTCAAATAATATCGAAGCTATGCCAAGAAAACCAACACATGCATGAACTGCATCGTACATACTATGCATATTTTATTTCCAAAGTGCATCGTATTTCACTGAAATACAATTTTTTTTTTGAGAAACAGTGAAAATTTATTATCATCAATTTTTGTAATTGAAGCCACACGCGGAGTCAATTTAATTTACAAACGCAATTGTTTGAGACAATATAGGTCAAAGCTTTTTTTCGTTCAATCTTCATTATTTTGAAGACAATTCAACAAGTGATGTTTCATATTAATCACTAAAGATCATATTATATAAGACAATTTTACAAACTGAGGATTATTTTTTTTAAAACTTCAACCGTGCCATTGATTTAAAAATATATATATCACAGCGAAAACTATTATAAATTAATAACTGACAGACCTTAACGCCTTCATCCATTTTCAAATTAAAAAGTAAGGTTTGATTTTACGATGTCTGATATGTCCATAACATTTTCATCCACAGAAAAAATAGATTTTTCCATAAATTGTCACATAACACCTCCATCAACTCTTAACATCTTATATGAAAAATATCATTAAAACAAGTAAACTTTTATTTTTCTTCAATAAACACTCAATGCCGCATATGCATTTTATTGTATCTTTTATCATTTTAATTATTGCAAGATTATTATGCAATAAAGTGCTAGTAAAAACATTCATTTTACTGTTTCTTAGAACACAGGTATTTTTCTAACATTGCATTTGCTCTCTTGAGGATATTTTGAATGGAAGATTTTTTTTCTCACCTCAAGTCCTGAAGTGGGGAGTCTGCAGCCTTTTGACTGAATCCAAATTTTCATTATTTTACAAAAACTTGGATATATTTTAAGTGTATCTATTTGAAGATTCTTGAATGCAGACTCCGTGGATCCAAATTATCCCACAGTGGTCTCATCATTACTAGTTATTGTTAAGCCAGCAATTCTTTGATAAGAAATTATTCAAACCTTTCTTTTGGAATATTTTTATGAGAACTAATCATTGACTGGTATACAGTTATATACCTGCCCTCGTTAAAAAAAATGTTTTAATTCTGACTTTGAGCTTTAATGGCCCCCTTTGCTGTCGGTAGGAATATTTTAAACATGATAAAATTAATCAGTTCATATCTCCATAGAATTTAATCTCAAACTGACAGCAATTTGTGGGATAGATTTATCCAACATTGCTTTGTGCTGTAATGGGAAGATAATTTCTATATCTATATAAACTCTTATCAATCAAAAATACTTTCTTAGCCCGCAGCAATAAACTTATCATTTGTTTTCAATTTTATTTGCATGTACACATATTTATATTAAAAGTATTCTCATTATAATTATTATGTTCCCCAAAAGCATTAGAAACTGTTTTGTAATTGCAATAAATATGCAAAACAAGATTTTAATTTTAGGCTATTCATGTTCAAAGCGTTTCATATTGTGTTTGGCAAAATTCCATCGGAAATAGCTGCAAAAAACTAATGTATTTACGTCTGGAGATATATTTTTAGTCTTAACATGTAGTACTCGGTGGACGGAGAGTACCTTGGCATGCATAATACCATCATGGACAGTCTGTTATTGTTATTTTTTTCAACGTATATCTGATGTTTTTCGTAAGTGATTCAGTCAAGAGATGGCGTTACGCTGTAAATTTTAATATTCAAATTGTTTGAATTGTATTAGTATTATTTGATTCCATTTAAAAATGTATTCATAAATGGATCCTTTTTACTACGTTCACTAATGTCCTTTATTTTCGTAATCTGCATAGTATTTAGAATTAATATTCAATCAATCAATTGTTTTTCTGTATCCTTGTTATTGTTTTTTTAACATTAATGTTTTCTAAATTTTAACCAAGTGGGAGAAGTTTTACTGACACTGTTGTGAGTTATATACATCATAGTATTACAGACTTGCAATTTTTATTTTATTTTAAATTTAATATAAGGGATAAATTAAATATTTAACCTGTACTAGCTGTAAGCCCGTTGACCTCAACGGAGAGATTTTTGTTGCATTTTTAAGTGGTCAGAAAATTTACTGGCGTGAAAAATAAATTACAAACCTATTTATTGAATAAGCCAGAAATTCTAAAAGTAAAAGAAATATATCTCGAGGCATATATCGACAGCCCTGCCCTGCAGTATTTAAATTGTAAATTATCTAATTTTTGGAATAATGTTTAAGTTTGCTAACAACTATTTTTTGTAGTAGAAGATTTAAAAATAAACGTCGAAATATAGTTCTATAAAATATCCATACCTTAATTAGAATATTCCTAATGCATGTAAGAAATTAAAAAGATATTGTAAAGATATTGTAAGAAATTAATAAATTAAAAAGATTTTCAAGGCTGGATGCAAAATATAACCATACCTTCAAATAATCGAATCAATGACACTGAACAAAATTGTCAAATCAGCTCCCAGCCCTATAATTATAGCTTCAAAAAATCGAATCAGTATATTTGATTATTTAAAAAACTTCGTAGCGATGCAAACTTTCAAATAAAGTTCTCTCAATATTATTACAATGTTTTAGTTCTAAGCCAGGATGTTTGAATTTCGAATATTGATGATAATTTCCTATTGGACGGATCAAAAATGAGTGGTTCAAAATAAGCCGTAAGCATTGGTCGAAAAATGTGGTGTTCAAAATAAAGCGTTATCATTGGGCGAAGAGGACAATGTTACGAAGTGATTTGTGATTTGTGATTATTGTATCGGCTTTTAATGTGAAGATTGCATTAACTACTTGAAATACTAATTAGTAGCTTTGATAAATAAAGTCTACATCATCATATGGTCTGCGACACATATATCAGATTTCGGAGATTAAAAACCCATTATCAAGAGAAGCATGTGTTTTTATCTGCTCACATTCAAAATTTATTAATATAGAATTAAAATTTATTCAAATCATCTAAATTCACCAGATACCATAATGGTATTTTAACTCCTTATTCAAGTATTTCAAGAGAGATCATTTTTCACTACTGGTTACTCGCTCTTCATCACAGTTCTCCTTAATTGGCATCATTACAGTGATACTTAAAGTAAATTGGACAAAAAAAAGGCTGATGGAATATTTAATTATATACACTTAAGCGATCCCGTTCCTTGAATCCTACACACTGCCAGAATATTGAGATACTATCAACCAAAGCTGTCAATGTAGATCAAGTAGGCGTCCCGATTTCAGCTATCATGTCTTGGCATCCCAATCGGACCTTTATGTACAGCCAAATGTTTTTTATTGTATTTATTTATTTTTCCTGCGAGCAATTTATCAAATACTTTGTATTTTCGACAGTGTAGGGGGTTTAATTTCAATTGAAGTGTCCCCATTTGGACATCAATAAATCTGGAAACCTATGTCAATGTGATATGGTGTTCAATTGGGCCCATTAGAGGTGAAGTGAGCCAAGTGTTATATTAGAAAAAAAAGTTGACGCATTGTAATATTCTACATGTCTTAAAAGTATCGTAAAATTGGAGTAACCTCAGTCAATAATACACATTGCAATAGTGTTTTCTCTGTAAATAAAAATATGCAATCCACCAAAACACCAAATAAAGACGTGATTGTACTTGATCCAGGATTTTTTTTTACCATTTTACTAGTTGGCTCACTTCACCTTCCGAGGGCCCAATTAATACACATATACATTTTTTTATTGTTTGTATGGTGTCAGCTTGTATTAAAATATCACCTTAACACAATCGTTCATGTTTGTTCAACAATGAGTAAACAATATAAAATTTTCCAACTTATTTCAAAGAAGAGATAAAAAAGATCTTTGAAAACTTTCCCTTTCTTTTGTAAAAACAATATATTTCACATAGGTATAAATTTTATAAACAGATTTAAATTTTTAACATAAACAACCACAGTCAAATGTCTATTCATTATTGTGACCTGCTTTAGTTTAAACTTCCTTCTCTAATGTTGGGTAATTTGAATTCGATTGTTAAAACTTTTGATTATCCTCACCATCCACAGATGTCGATCTCTCCCTGCGCTGTAACAGAGACGTCACTTTTCATTCATTTCTTTCTAATCTCATGTCGCGCCCACTCTGTGGTCGAAATGGTCGCATCATATGCCACCATTTGCATTGCAATACATTCTATCTGTCAAACGTGAAATATTTTATATTGTATGTCTAAATTGCTTAATTATAAATGAAGTTTTATATATTACGCGTGGAGAAGTTGTTATCAATTCGTATATTGAATTTCAACAATCGTTTGCATCGTTGTACATGACTTTAAAACGATTATACGTTAAACATTAATGTTGTCATTAACGTCTCATACCATGTTTTTTTCCGCACTTAACTTCGTTAATGATTTTTGTGAAGGTCGTCTCACTTTATTTACGCCGGTTATAAAAATATTTTGATGTTTCATTTTTTATACATACAAATAAATACAATAATAATGTTGCTCATCCAAAATGCATCCATAATACATACGTTTTTGCCCGTTTCTTAAGAAACGTTTATTATTGCAATAAATCTTTTCACACTTTGCGTTCAATTTTATTTCGCGTAATATGTCATCATTTTTGTACGATAATAATTATTTGTTTAGTGGCGCTGGCAAAACATAGAATGATTTTGAATCGTGTTAACTTTTGCACTGACGATTTTATTGTATTCATGAACCTACTATCGGACTTATTCAATAATTAAATTTCAAAATCTTTTTATTATGTCTTAACGTCATGCTTTCCTTAAAGGGGTCGGGAGTCTTTATATATTATAGTTAATAATTTACGAATATGTGACGTCATAAAACCGTCAAATATCTATATTGAACAAAATTCGCTGCAAATTTCATCGACAGTAGTTTCGACTACGTAAGATAAATGTCGCCTGCTGTGGTTCAGTTGGCCAAAGCTTGCTCTACCGATCACGCAGATCTGGGTTCGATTCTCGGTAAGATCACAGTGAATTTGAGAATTATTCAATTCAGAGTTGTGATGTAAGACTGGGTGTTTGTGATGTCAATTCACATTATTTCCTCTCCTCCCATCCTTCTGGTCCTTTAATAACTGGGTATAGCAATAGCGATTAGATAACCACTAGTCCTGTTCTAGCCTTATCCTTCTTTCCCTACTACTCGCTTTGAAAAAAAGTGAGGTTGAGCGACTGAGTAACAAAGTGCTCGTAGAAAAAAAAACTTCTGTTGAGACCTCCACCAGGAGGCCACATGCTCCACATTAGGAGCCGACATGGATAAAAAGAAGATAAATACTGCAAGTGTTAAGAAGAGGAAGAGGGTCGTAGAATATTTTAATATATTTTCTAATTCAGTGGGTCCCAACTCCCAACCAATACCTCCCTCTCCCCTCCCCTCTAAGACAAGAGAGCTGCGCGCAAATTTCAAAGGCTGCGCTGACAGATCAAATATGAATTGAATAACTGTCTTGTAGTGCGCGCCAACCCGGAATGAGGGCGCGGGGGCTCCCCAACCGCTGCGCGTCCGCGCGCGCGCGCAGCGTAGAGGGAACATTGGTCCCAACCTTATTTGCTCCATTCCTCTCTTTCACTATTTTCAGAAGATAATGTAAAATTTTCTAAGGAGTCACCAGACCGTTGTTACGACACTGAGTGTGGGTTGTTTTACCCCCGCAGCTTAGATATAAAAGTAGATATCGGTGCTCAAAATGCTTCACGTGTTCATTTCGAACACTTGTATGTTTTTGTTTTTCGGCGAAATGTTTGCCTAATTAATTATTTCGCCCACTTTGTATGGCTTTGCCCCATATTTAATACCTCACTCGGATGCGTTCACCGTCCGTGTACAGCGGCGTCGGTGACTGGGCTATTATTTCAGAGTTTGCGGAAATTTAATCCCGTTAAAACTTTTGCCATTTCGGGATGATTCGACGTGTCATCATAGGGCACAGCTATTTCCGTGAAACGTACGCGCCCATAGACAAAGCGCCGTCGAACCTAATCTCGTTAAAATAAACGGTTTTATCGTTTCGAGCCCGGCTTATATTATTATGGTTGTCAGTGGGAATGGTTGCATGAATGCAACGCATGGTTCTTTCATGTTTTTCTTTATCTACAATCTTTCATCGGGTCTTATAACTCGTGTTTCATGAAAAAGCATATTGTGCAACGTATGGTCCTTTAACCCAGTGCTTCCCAACCTGGGGTCCGTAGGTTTTTCACGGGGGTTCGCGAAAATTTTCATTCTTTCAACATTCTTTGTGATAAAGTATGAAAAAAAATCGGGGGTCCGCAGATTATTGTTTTAAGATTTACAGGTCCGTGGCATGAAAAAGGTTGGGAAGCACTGCTTTAACCCATTTTTGCCCGAACTTGTCCGTAATTGGTGAAAATAAAAATCACACTACTCACTCCGACAGGTTCAAACCGGAAAAAAATACTACACAAATCGATCCCCACGCTTGCTAGCTGTAGACTGATTGAAACTGATACCATATCAACTTTTACTGCGTCCTGCATAATGGAGTGGAAGTAAAAATACTAAATGTTCCAATATTGGGACACTGGGCAAAAATTGGTTAATGTCTTTCTTTATCTACACTCATTCCGTGAGTCTTACAACTCGTGTTTCACGAAAAGCATATTGTGCACAAGCTTTTCAGTATGACCATCTTGAAACTTTTTGTTAAAGCTGAGTTTTTGTTGAAGCGCTTGTTAATTCCAAACTCGACGCAGTATTTCCTCGGTACCATACGAACATACATTTCGAACGATTCGTTTAAAGCGGTGACATAATTTTAATTAGCACTGAGATGCGTTCTTGGATCGTGTAGTAATCTTAATCATTTGCTTTAATTCCATAATCGTTTCAATAAGAGCTCCAGTTTATTCTTGCCTTTGACATTCTTCTCCAAATGATGCTTCGTGCTTCTATAGCACAATACGGAAAGATGTATTTCCTTGCGTGTACACACAATAAAACTGTGTAACAATATCAATATGTCGATGTTTTAGTGCAAAGATGTCCAGTAGTATGTCCAGCTGTGCATGTTTTGATAACATCGAATTCGAACTTTTTTTTGGATATCAAATTTATGGAGTTAAGTACCAGGAGCCGTTGGCGTCAAAGTTCTTCTTGAAAAATTGTATTCCCTTACCATAGTGGCAGACGGAATGGCTTGATCGCTACAGAGGTAAGAAACCACTAATGAAGCCAGTTAACTGGGACTCCATATGCATTCATTTGCAATCACATTCTATATACTTCCCTAATACTATATCCGTACATGTACACACACACATGCGCTTTCATACATATACACATACTGACTGTGTTATTGTGTTAGACACGTATTTGTGTACTGTATGATACAGTACACAAATAAGTCATCCATGGAGAGTCATATTCATGATGATCAGTTCGTTTTTTGCATGATAAATATTGGTGGAGCGGGCACACGTTTTCTTTTCATCTATGACTATATTCGCTACGATGGCGAAAGCCGAAATAGCTATCAACGCATAAAAATGATTAAAAACTGTAGAACTAAAATACTTTGATATTTTAAACCTGTTATAATGGAGTTCTACCAAGTAAATGCCAAACCAATTAATAACCTATGTGGAGCATGCGGCCGCCACGCGGCACCTCAATGTTTCTCTGTCTCCCGCCAATTGCTTTGCTTCCTCCCACAACATGCCAGTATCCCTCAGTTCCGCCGAGTACATCCTATGGATATTACCCGATGGTCGTCCGCGACGCCGGAATCCCATCGGTCGTAAGAAGAGGCAGGCAGAATTAAGGCTTTCCGGAGGCGATTTTCAATAAAATCAGGATACAATAAAGATTAAGGTATAATGAATTTTATTTTATTAATATCCTGAGTTGATTTTTATACAAGGGAATTTTTTCGCCACTATTTTTTATTTTTGTATTCTTTTTTACACGGTTATCGCGTGGAACGTGGAACGTATCCGCCGTGTATAAAAGAACGTCATGTGTATTTGAATGATACAATATTTCACCAAGACTCTTTCAACGTAAAATAATTTTACAGCATAAAAATATGGTGCAAGCAAACATTATGAGGTGTATGTTAATTGACACAGTTTCGACAAAATAATACGTAATACCTTTGCACAGAGCCATCAATTTTTTCTCAGCGTTGAGCATTGTGGTATACTGGTGAAAATTTTATCCTAGCGAGTAGCGATCATGTGGTTCTATTTGTTTTTTTCCAATTTGAAATTTGCGATGGTTGGGTGTTTGTGATGTCTTTCCTCCTCGAGTTGATGTCTACCCGGTTCCCGGCAAGCGTTGCAATGTCACTCAAAGAAAGAAAGTGTTTGTGTTTTAATTGTGTTTATTGAAGTGCATGTTTTCTCTTTCTGTCTGACGTTTGCTGCACATTTTCTATGGTACGACACACGCGCCACCTACTGTAAGTTAATTGTACTATAACTTCGCGCAAGTGCAACCATGTGTTGTCAAAATTAACTGTATGGCAGACATACAAACATTGATTTTTAAATATAAGACCTACTGTAAGTTAATTTTAATATGCCTATAATCTTCCCGGAATTACAAGCAAAAAGTTTTGTCAAAGTTCTATTGCAATCGGATGAGCGGTGTGGCAACGCATAAAATACGAACAAACATACATTGATTTTTATATATTAGATTGACAATCTACTATTAGGTGTATGTAATTAATTTCAAATATCTTGTTCTCGTCGTATAGAAATAATCGCGACTGTCATATCGGACATTCAGACCTAGTAAATTATTTTAGTGAATACTTTTGACTTCGTTGCCCCTCACTATTCAGTCAATAAATATTGAAAAAAACTTGTGTCCCCTCATTTTGTATATTTAACAATTATTGGTGACTTTATTTATTTACTTACTGTTCATATAAATTGTATGGATGTATGTGATGGCTCGAGTTCCTCCCTTCCACACATCCTATCCCAAAAACGGGGCGGGGATTAGGGAGAGCGATTAACTTATCACTGGTCTGTCCTATCCCTTTCCTTCTATCACCACGCTCGTAAGAAAACAGAGTAACAAACAGTTCTCGGAGAAACACTTATGTTGAGATAAACTCCACTATAAGTCTTTATGCTCCACGTTGGGAACGGAAACGGAAAAGCTAAAATGTAAGGAACGCATTTTCTATCGATTGTAATCGACTTTTTATGAGAATATATTCACATGGCGCTATCGAGCGAAATACTAGAGTAGTGAAGGGGAACCTGCGACCTTTTGGCTACTCCGATGCGGCCTTTTGACTTGATCACAATATTCACTTCTATCAAAAAGTTATACCTTCGACCGTCAAAAAAAAGGGCAAGGGGGGCGGCGGTGTCAACGTTTTCTTTACTGCGGCCTTATGTAGAATCAGATAAATGAATGTGGCCTTTTGAAATGCAAAGGTTCCCCACCCTGTCGTCAAGTAAGGTTTATAAAAATGAGATGCTACGATAATCTCTTAAAACTAAATAATGCATTACTTATATATATATATATGTACACACGTAAGCATACATACAAATAACACACCGCTCATTCTCTTTTGTTGCTTATTTTTCTTTTTTTTAATATCTCTTTGGATTAGTGATGAAACGCTGCACCAAGAAATCATTTTAAACAATTTGTTGACCGAGTTGTGCAAAGAATGATCATCAAAATATCCGACTGTAAAATTATATACATACATTACGTAATGGCTATTAAAATTTGATTGCATTTATGCTAATGCCGACAACGTGCAGTGTTACGAATGTATCATTGTTTGTTTAAAAAATGTACTGTTTAGCATTCGTTCTCAATAGTTTGTTTCAATATCCAGTTCACAGCAACCTTCAAAGACGCGCGATGACAGCTGACAGAGATACATACAGCCCAGTAAACAATATTAATAACATAAACGTGCGGTTAAAAATACCCGGCTAGCTAATGAAAATCATAGACCATCATATTACGGTACTTGTTTATATTTATTTTTTATAACCCGTTGTGAATGACGACTAGCAACGGGCTTGAACCATCATTTGACTGCAATATCAAAACTAATTTTCTCTGTTGTTATTCCGCCAACCACTGCGACGACTTGACTATTTTTTACGGTAGGTCGTTGGCTGCCATATTTTGTCGTTCTTACCAGTGTTTATCGATTTAATGTAATTTAATTTAACTGGGTATCTGCCGAAGCGGAATAGTTAAATCTACTCCGCGCTAAATTTAAGGAGGAATCAAGAATATCCCGTTCCCCATATGATTTTGCAAATTTATCGAATGCCTCAAAATTGCAAAACAATATTTTATTGTATCAATTCCACAATTTCCGGTATCGCCAATCGCGGAAAAAACATATCAGTTCCTCAGTTGTTCTGGGAAAAAAATATGCACCGCAGGCGAATAATTTTTAATTTTCCAACATTCCCGGCATAGCGTGATTACATTGCACAATTCACTGCTCGAATCGCTTCAAGTGTTGTGATCGACCCGTTGGGTATCCGCGCCGCGCATTGTAAACAATAATACTTTTATATGTTGATGGGCATCGTGTCGTGGGCGGCGTAACTATCTGGGCCTTGTCTGATCTACGATATCAATCATTGCGTAACGGTCACAACGGCGACCGTGCGAATCTGTATTGTTTTGACGCGGGATATTATTATTACGCGCCAGTGGGATCCGTGCCAAAGAAGCTCGACAGAAATACATTTTCGCTCGCCATCCGTTGCCGCGAATCATTGTGCGAATGGCACATTTTTCCGAGTTCGGGGGCGCAGGGACGCGGCTCCGGTCGCCGCTTACAGCGGGGGCCCGACCGCCTTCGCGAAGTAATGGCAAATCAATGTTGTTTTAGACTTGCCGGAATGCTTCGATACCTAGCATCATTATTGCAATATTGAATCAAAACATCGATTCCCCAAAATTCTCTTAGAATAATCGTTGAAAACTCAATTTAAGTTAATCTTGCCCGTATTGGGATTCTAACCAGTGTTCCCTCTAAGCTGTGCGCGTGTGCGCACATACATTAAAACAGAGCGCACAAAAATTACATCAGCTATATCAGACATTAAATAGTGTAGTTATTTATTATCATTATTAAAAATCAACCTTTTCTTTTAGTAGGTCTAAATACCGTTGTGTGGCGCAAAAATCTTTTTATTTCTTGTCAAAGTTGCACAACCAATAATTTTTGCGCACATAACCTTCCGAAAATTAGAAGAAGCATTGATTCTATAACCCCTGTGCTACGTTAACCATTTGATGAGTATCTACCTATATTTATGTCCAAGTATCTTGTCGTCGATTATCTATCGCCATTCTCATATTTTTTGTAATTTTTTTAGATGTGGATACTAGACTTTTGGGCGCCAATTTTTTTTGTTGTGTTGCAAATGAATAAAACATTTTTTTAAGAAGGTTAATATTTGTAAAAAAATCGTCAGCCACATTGTATTGAGCGTAAAATTCCATTTGTGATCGATCCCTTCCTAGATCGTCAGATGTATACAGATGAAAGCAAACAAAAAAATCTAAACGCAAAATCGAAGTAACATCAAAAATATTTATCTAGAAAAATATTTAAAAGTAATGAACGTTTTATAATTCCAAAAAAATGTTTTTATATGTTTGTGTGTCGCAATTCTACAAATAATCAAAATATAAGAAATAACCTAGTTTAGTAAAAAAAATAAGTCAATGACGTTGACCGCTTTGGATACAGGTCTGCAAAAAAATTCAATTGATTTGTTTTGTTCGAAGGAATGGTTATTAAAATTCCCTCCCACCGATGCGATTCTAAAAGCAGGGCGTATCGAGAGTGATTTACTAACTACTAGTAGTGTTACTCCCCGTAAAAGAGATGAGCGGATGAGTAACAAAAGTACACATTAGGTGCGGAAATGTTTCCAAAGAAATAACTTGTGTACAAGACATATTTCGAGGAGTAAACTTTTATGATACATAAACAAAATTTCCATCATATCAATCATTTAGTGATCATCGATAGTCAAATCACGCCGTCTTTTTATAATGTCTCGCTTTGAAATTATCATGTCAAGACAGTTCCCGAATCCCGAGTATATTTACGTCTTACGCTGTCATGAAGGATCAAATGATTCAACAAAATTTGCAAAGAGTATTTGACGTTGTTATAACAATTCTTTAGCGTTGCGCCATTAAAAAGGAACCGCGACTTTGACTTCTGGAATAACAAGTGGTGCGATGTCGACAAAAAGATGCAAAATTGTATGTAGGTATAGTCTGCGTATTTTCTAATATCTTACAAAAAAAAAATGTGTTTTAATTCAATGAAAAAAAGGGTTGTGGTCGCCCGGTTTTTTACAACTCCACAGCCTTGGTTTATAGTCACCAATTTCCAACCCCAACTATTTTATTGCAATTGGATACTGTTGTTCCGTCACGTCTAGCTAGACCAATTGCATCGGAAAATACTTGCAGCCAGAAAGCAACAGTGAAATAAATTGAAAAGAGTCGATTTTAAGATAATTATGCAAATCGATTGCTGGAAGGTACACCTATATAACGAAACACTGAGGTATTTTAATCTATCTAATCAAATATATAAAAAAATAATGTTTGATCGTACTTTATGCCTTGCCATACTGCTCATCTGATTGCAATAAAACTTTTTGCTTGCACTTCCAGGAAGGCTATAGGCATAGTCAAATTAACTTACAGTAGGTCTTATATATAAAAATCAATGTTTGTATGTCTGCCATACAGTTCATTTTGACAACGTATGCCTGCACTTGCGCGAAGGTTATAGAACAATTAACTTACAGTCAGTGGCGGATTATCCCATAAGCGCAAGAGGCGCGCGCTTGGGGCCTCCAAATTTTAGGGGCCTCAAAAATAGTATAAATTGTATAAATCATTGTATTTTAATTTCAGTTTTCAATATTCATTATTATTCTACGAAGAGTTTTGCAACACTTTTATGTTATTCGAAAAAATAGAGCCTCCAAAATTTATTGTGCCTAGAACCTCCAAAGTGCTTAATCTGCCACTGCTTACAGTAAGTGGCGCGTGTGTCATACCATAGACAATCGACAGCAAACGGCAAACAGGCAGAAAAAGAAAACATGCACTTAAATAAACACAATTAAAACACAAACACTTTCGTTCTTTGAGTGGCATTGCAACGCTTGCCGAGAACCGGCTAGTATAAAATAAAAATTTTCCATTTAAAAGAATCTTACTTTTATAATTGTTGATATTGCCCTGTAACTTCAAAGCATCGGTAAAATAAGTAAGATAAATAGATACGAATAATAGTAAACATAAAACCTGTTATCTTATATCACAAGCCGTAAAAGAAAGTAAATAAAACGATAGTTAACTATTTAAAATGTACAACACCAGCATTCAAGTTCAATTATCTCGAAACTAGTATTTTCGATTGATCTAAGTGTTCCTTTCAGGTTTATATATATTGCATGTGAGAGATTCGTTCTTTTTCGATACGGAGAACGGTGACCGTCCGTTTTTTAAGGGCAGATTTTGAGAGTCAGTGTCGAAGAGTTGTTGTGGCGTGCCGCTGCGCCAAGGCGGCGTTCATTGTGGGCGTCCAGAAATAGTGCGGAATGCCGAAGCAGTGCCAGAGAGTCAACGCGAATCGGATCTTCCTTTCTGTCATCTAAATCTGTTTTGCGATGGATTCGAATTAGCCAATACGACTGGCCTCCTGCAAATAGAGACGTTACTACATAAGCAAATACATAATACGAAACAATATATTTTTGATACAGTGTGTATACTTTTCCGTCAGATTTTTTAAACCTTTCCTTGTCAGGTTTAAAAATCGTTTTCTGTCATATAAGGATATAGAATCACAATTTCATATTTAATATTATACATAAATGGTTTGTGAGATTGGAAGACTTCAACGACAACCTTTGGTGTAAATCCATTAATTGATTGAACAATCTACGTTTTGTGTAACAAACCATCAAAGTATATTGATAGTTGAGAGATGTGTCTGTGAATAAAATTGTTTCTATATTTTTCTATTATATTAATTTACAATGTTTTTCTCAATGTTAAATAACTTATCTCCCCCCCCCCCCTCCTACCCACCCTATCCTAAAAACGGGGCATAGCGAGAGCCTTTAGCGAACCACTAACCCTGTCCTAGCCTTCTCTCTAGAAACACATATGTTCTCGTAGAAACACATATGTTAAGATTGCCTCCATTAAGATAGAAGTCTATTGGGAGCCGACATGATAAAATTAAATATCCTAAATATCTACCGACTCGTATATGTAGACCTTGATTTGATAACTTTTTTATTCCACTGTTTGTATTACAGATTGTTAACATCAAGTTAGCTATTGTGAAGTGAATCATAAATAACCTTAATATAATAATTCTGAAGATGCTTCTCAACGAGGAGAAATTCGTGCAACAATTTTTAGCACAATCAGTAGAATAACAACGTTATCAAAGTGAATTTCTTATTGAAATAGAATTTCTAAAAAGTTCCATCCAATCCGAATCCATCGAAAATACCAGGGCTGTGGAGTTGGACTGTTTTAATCGGAGTCGTGCTCGAAAAAAACTAATAACTCGGAGTCTTTTTTTTTAATGTGTATCAAGATTGCTAGGATCGAAAGTGGTGCATGCTACTAAGCCTAAAAAATAATTGAAGTAGTGTTTTAAGCTATGGTCGGAGTCATATTATTTTTTCACGACTCCACAGCCTTGGAAAATACCCTCTGACTTTACTACTTTTCCCATCGCTTGACTATAAATAATTATTTTTCGCTTAATTTTGATGGCTTGAAGAATTTATAAAATATCTCCGCGTCTGATATAGTGATATCTATCAGCATCGTCTAACTCTACCATTTAGAGTTCAGACTAATAGGAAACCAGACCTTTGCAAAAACCAACAATATGGACTCGATGTTTTCCAATCGATGTGTTCCGAGAGCACCGTTTGTTTTCATGACTTAACTACCATTCGTTACAAAGAGTGTTGCGTTAATTATCTACTTCTGGTTCAAATAATCAATTAACAGTGTGACGTAGATACGGCATACCAAATAAAGTAAGATACATTGATATGTATGGCATATCAGACCACGCAATCGACGCCGAAATGTACTCAGTGACCGGTTTAGGCACACTTTTCAAAGTCGGTGTTAGTGTAATTCTCGGCATTTGAAATTTTACGATTTCCGCATTATTTTTTTCACCGTGCATAATGTTACCATGCTGATAAAAACGGCTCTGTATTCGATATTAATTTGTTATTCAAATCAGGATTCGGCGACGTACTACCAGCTGACCAAATCTGAATCGAACACCAGTTTAGTGTAGTATTTATGATCACAGATAAAGTAAATCAATTTTTCTCACTACTAATTTGTATGTCGTATGATTGTGTATTAAATTTGAAAATTATATTTCTATAAATGTTTTCACGGCGCTATAAAAAGGTAAAACTGTTTTTTTCTGTAAACAGTTTGGTTGCTGACTCATCGAGATTAGTTTTTCCGGCCTCTTCGTTCACGGAAAAGGTGTGCAGACTCTCTATTTAGAGTATTTAGACAATGAGAAAAACCTCGACGGATCTATATTTGAATGTCTTGATAAATGCAAAATTTGTAGTCATTGACATTGTTCATAAAAAAATGTTCTAATAAAAATAATAAAACATTTTTAGTACTTTTTCCACATAAAATGTATTAGATCAGGACCGGTTTCGCTCATCGCGAGCATTATCAACTGATAAGAAAAATATATAAACAGTGATATTTATACAAATTTAAATTGAAATAAAAAGGTGTAAGCAACTATTAACAATTTAAAGGATTAGCAAATTACATTATAATTACACAAAATTAAAATGCTTAACACCCATAACAATTAAAAAATCATCATCAAAGAATAATAAATCTAAGTGGCAAACGATATCAATTATAAACACAATTAAAATTTGGGAAATTTTTACACAAAGTGAAACACTACATTACTAAAGTAAATATCCTAATGATGATTTGGTGTTTTTCCCGTTTCCAAGCAATGATGTACTTCAACAAAATCAGCAGTAATGAAGATTCTGAAAAAGACATTTTTAAAAACCATATCAATTCTTACAAAAGGAATAAATTTTGAAAAACATATAAATAATATAGAAGAGCAGTTAACATAGGTTAGAATTAGATTAATGAAACGGATATAACAAAGGTGATGATGCAAATACAACCTGTTCGTTTAATAAATTAGAGTTAGGTAAAAATTTATGTCTATTTATTTCTAAGATCTCTTGTTTATCAAGTTTTAACGATTTATTGTTGACATGCAGGATTCTAAAGTTTTTAGAGATATCAAATGTATGCTTATGTAGGAACAAATGGTTCCCAAATGAAGATAATTCATTCCCTTTATGGGAGCAGGCTAGATGTTCTTTAAATCTGATATTAAAAGCTCTTCCCGTTTGACCAATATACCTGGCTCCACAAGAGTCGCAATCAATTAAATAAATGCCACTTTGGTTAAGAATATTAAGTTTATCTTTAGAATTTACTAAAATGCGTTGCAAGTTAAAAGAATTATAAAAAATGACATTAAAAAGGTTTTTGTTGAATTTTCTTGAAATCTTTTCTGAAACTCTACCCAGGTAGCTCAATTTCACCCACTGTTTCTCAACGGCAGGCTCCTTAATCACCAAACTAGAGCTTACATTTAGCAAAGCTAGTTTTTTGTGTTTTTTTAAATAAAAGACGTTCTATTAAATCCGAATCATAACCATTATTCATCGCAATTTGTTTTATCGTATTTAACTCAAGCTCGTAACTTGCTTTAGTCATCGGAATCAACAAAAGACGATGAATAAAGCAATGAAAGGTTGCTAATTTATGAGAGATATGATGTCTGGAAGAATTGTTAATGATGTTATCGCTGTATGAATCTTTTCTAAAAATACTGAAACAATGCCGATTATTAATAATCTCGATCGTTAAATCCAAAAAGTTTATTTTATTCATCCCCAACTCCATTGTAAATTGAATATGCGGGTTAACGTTATTTATAAGTTTTAAGAATTGATTAAGTTGTCTCTCTGTACCTCCCCAAAGTACTAAGATGTCATCTACGTATCTATACCAGTAAATGACATTTCTAAAGAGATCAAAATTACTGATTTTAGATTCTAAAAAATCCATGAAAAAATCAGCTAAAATAGGAGACAAAGGGCTACCCATTGCCAACCCATTCAACTGTTGGTAAATTTTATCATTGAATTTAAAGAAGTTTTGGTCAATACAACAATTGACAATAGATTTAATATCATTAACTAACAAGGGATTAAGATTTTTACTATCTATAAAGTCTAAAAAAGCTAACTTTAACTCAGGTATAGGGACACTCGTAAATAAACTTACTACATCAGAAGAAACAAGCTTAGAATTTAAAGGCACTAAGATATCTTTAATTTTAATATAGGTAAAAAATGTTCTTCAAAAATAGGGAGGACAGAACACAAGATTCAGAATTATGTGATCAGGTAGGTAAGTACCCTGAGTATTTTTGTGTCTAGCAAATTCTGTGACATATTTGACTTTACTCTATCGTTAATTTTGGGGTTATAATGAAAAACGTACTATTTTCAAAATGAGCAATATTGAGTTGGACTTGCAGATGGGGTAATTCAAGCCTAAGGAATCGACTGGCCCTATTAGCTTTAATATAAAATGTGTAAAACACTATCGTTTTCAAATTGGAAATCATATTTTTATGCAAACGCTATATTGTTTGTGTTATTCGTTATAGTATTTGACTCTAATGAAAAGTTTGAGTTTTAACTCCATAATTCTTTGTGTAAAAAGTTTCCCATATCGTTTTGTCCCAGCTAAAAAGCAACACGATGGCAGTTGGTAGCCCGAAGAAATACGGCCAATTTCAAACATCACTTCCGGCCCTTCATGTGATCATAATTTCATACTTCTCACAATACGAGGATGCATTATATAATATAACTAATGCAAAAAGGTAGCGTTCGGCTTTGGTCTTTAGTCTTTCTGAGAGTTATAGAGCTAACATTGGTGATGATCCGAAAGTTATGTCAGCCAGTGATTAATCCCGAGAATTTCGCAACGAAGTTTGGATAAAATAATTATTCAAGCCTACTCTTCGAACTGTGCTATATCACAAGTCACCTTCTGTCGAGTGTTCACTCTACCCGTTAAATTATAATGTCTAATTATATTATCAATTTTGTACGGATAAGGGTAAGTGCCAGACGCCTTCTGAAGTGTACCACTCAGCCTAAGGCAAGGGTGACCGTATTTAACTAGATAAACAAGAAAACGGAACACCTGTAGGATAATTTTACATGCTTTTTTTGTAGCATACTAAAGACTATTTTTTTATTTTAATAAAAAATTAACAACTTTTTTTCACTGGTTATGAAAAGTATTAGGCAACATCATGTAACAAAATTCCCTCGGATGTGAATATTTTCATCGTTATTTCTGCATATGTATATTGCCGGTAATGTGGATATTGTAATAAAACCGATAGCATTGAGTGGAGAATGCAATTGTAAAAAACCCTTTCGAATACTGACTGGGGTGAAATTTAATATACGCGAATGTTACCCTTTTATCTGAAATTCTTCATCATTATTTTATTTTTTTCTTGAAAATTTTATTACGTTTGACTACTTGTACTCATCTTATTGAAGAGCTGCTAATTTTTAACAGTTTTTGAGAACATTGTGGAGCATATGGCTTCCAAATGAAATTATCTCAATCGAAGATTTTACTATGAGAACTGCATTTTACTCAGTCGCGTAATCTCTCTTTTCTGGAGAGTCGGGATCAAAAGTTAGGGCTAGGAAAGGACTAGTAGTTAACTAATCGCTCTCGCTGCGCCTCGGTATTTTCTTTTAGGATAAGACGGGTGGGGGGATAGATATACAAATCACACTTGACATCGAACAGTAATCGATTAAAAAATATGCTGTTCGTACTGGGACTTGAACCTCGTTACGTAAACAAACGACGTTGGCTGCTGGGCTACAGACCCAACGTATGTTTGTAGTACTCGAAAAATCATTCCAGACCATTATTCATACCTTATTTCTGATAAGTATTAAATACATAGTTTAAATAAGAATATTTTAAGAAAAGAAATATAATTTGTAATGATTTATTTTTTAATTTATTTATTAATCACGTGTACAGATATCGAACGTAACAAAGGTTCTCCGTGTATTATTGCATTTATTGAAGCATCGATTTTCATGAAAAGAGACACATAATATTTCCAAAAGACAGTAACTTTCGGCAATAAAATATATTGATACATCGTAAATTAAATGCATCACGTGGTCACCTTCTGTCTTAAGTAATGATGGGAAACTATGTAACTTAACATAAATGTCAGTTTAGGTTGTTCTATCTCCGCGAAAACGATAAATGTTTTGGAGTAATTATCAGAAACTGTAATACCGTTCATTGGAGGTAATATAATGGAAATTGTGCGATAATTTACCAACTAAGATGAAGCCTCTTGTATGCTTAATTTAGGATTTATCTGTAATAAATGTATCGACTAGAAATTCTACGTGCACGAACGAATCCATACGACATAATTTTTATAGTGAACGAACGTCACTGTTTTACTACTAAGGAAATATAGATGATAGCCAATGTTCCCTTTAAGACGAGAGGTTAGTTGAGCAGGCCAATCAAACAAATGCACGGCATAATTTCAGTATTTTGTCATATTTTTAGACAATTTTTGTTTTACTTTTCAGAATTAAAGTTATTACCATTTAATAATTTATATTTACAGAATTATTTTTTTTATGAAAAGTCATTAAAATTTATTAAAATAAGCACAATGGAACAAATCATCAGTCGGTAATAAAGTCAAAAAAATGTTTTTCAATATTATCGTTTTTCACGTCGTTCCTTTCCACTAATTCATATACATATTATATATATGTACTTCATCTAAATTAATTTCTTGTCCTAATGATAGGTAAATTTCTAATAAATTTTAGTTATTTAGGCTCATTCCGTTTTTTTAATTTGAATAGTTGTATTGGAGGACAGCTTTGCGCATATTAGAGGGAACATTGAATTCATAACGCATATTATCAAAAAGCGGGTTCAAATCTATACACGGACATCGATTTATGAGTTCTATTTCGAAGGTATGCATGTATGTGATGTCTAAAATCACCTCCCAACACCTATTCTATCCATTGATCGTAGCGGAAGCGGTTAGCTAACCAATAGTCCTGTCCTATCCCTATTCTTTTATCCCTACTCTCTTTAAAAAAAAGAGAGGTTGAGCTACAATACTGAGTAACAAGCAGTTCTCATACAAAAACACATGTTGAGATCAACTTTATTGGAAATCAACATGCTACACATTCAGAGCGGATATGGTTTTAAAAATATTTAGGACTCGGTCATAAAAAGTACATACACAAAACTGATCTGCGAGAATTAATTTCGAATGGAAGTTAAAACAATATCGTTTCACTTTTTTCCCACACAAACTGGCTTGTCTTGGGTATTTCTTATGTCACATTTTTTTTCCTTTTAGTTCGGTTTTTCTTAGTTGGGATTTTCGATTTATGCCCCTTAAATTAAACCTAATTTTTTTTAAGCCATGTCCGCTCCCAATGTGGAGCATATGGACTCCTAATGGAGTTTATCTCAACAGAAGTGTTTCTACGAGAACTGCTTGTTACTCAGTTGCTCAACCTCTCTTTTTCCAAAGAGAGTAGGGGTAGAAGGATAGGGGCTAGGACAGGATTAGTGGTAAGCTAATCGCTCTCGATACGCCCCGTTCGTAGGATAGGATGGGTGAGAGGGGGGAATTCAAGACATCACATACACCCATGCCTTTGAACAGAAATTCATAAATCGATTGAAAAATCAATTTATAAAAACTGTCCGTACCGGGATTTGAACCCGGGCCCTCCGTAGCCGAAGCCAACAACGTTGACCACTCGACCACACAGGCGGCAACCTAAAATTACAATACTTAATTTTTATAAAAAATAAACATTTTCGGAATTAATGAATGTGTACATGCGAATAAATTTCTTCAAACGCTCCCTGTCTGGACGAAACCAGTATATTGTGTATTCTCTTTTAGTGTTTAATTAACTGTCAACGCCGTTGAAGTGGAAAATTATTATTATTGAAGAGCGGCAATTTGCAACTGCAAAGGTAAAGGTGATGAAGAAGATCCCCAATGAGAGGCGATTATCAAAGCTATTATACCAACATAGATGTCTGCAGTTACAGGGGGAGTTCAATTTATTTAATCTATTCAATCAATGCATAATTTATAATAGCAGCTAAGTACGATCGTTAAGTAAATTGAATATTTATTATTTTTTGCGTAAGATCAACCTGTCGATTCATAATAGGCAATTACAATTTATACACTTTACAGAAGCTTTTTTTTTTAAATCAAAAAGAAATTCCTTAAGTGCGGTTAGTAAATAGTAACGTATGGTCATTGCCTATCCTGATGTAATACAATTGTCTTCTTTCTCTAGATCAGCATTTCTCAGCCGAGGTCCAAGTAGAACAAACTATAACAATTCAAAACACTAAATTAATAAAAACACAATATTCCTTTGTACTTTATTCCACTTTATTTAAAAGGTCAGGACCGGTTTCGCTCATTGCATTGAACTTGAACTGACTCAGTCAGTTCAAGTTCATCCGTGCACTTGAACGCCTGAAGATGCCGAAATGCGAAACCCGGGTCGTTGGTGACAAAACTTGTGTGAATGTACATAATTTAAACGATTCAAATTTACTAAAAAAATTTAATAAATAGGTTTTTTAAATAAAACATTTATTTTGGTATTATTTCAACATTTCCCGCATTATCGGTCGGTATCTTACATTTTTCGTCGGTTTTTTACGGTTCCTTGAAAAACGTAAAATCGGAGTTTCACTGTATAAGTATAATCGAACCATGCTATACGACTGATGTTTTTAATTGTGTGCATAACAAGTTCTTGTAAAATCGGTTTCGTTGTGATCATTACAATGTATTATGAATTGATTTCGGGATTTCACTGTTATAATTCATACTGTTGACTATTTCATACAATTAAGCTGATACTACTAAACTGAATAGCAAATAGATTGTTGATATTTATTAAGTTTTTTTATTGGTCGTAGAATCGATGACAGCTGTAGTACTGCAACGTAGGGTATGCAGTATACGCTCGTTGACGTTGCAACACCTCGTATATATAACTTTGCTATGAGGCCCGATCCATTCAATCACTGAACTTTGTTACGGCATTACGTTATTTTATTCGAATGTCGTTATGTTGAAACTACCAAGAGAGAAGTCGGAACAGACCAATCGTTAAAAATATGCAAAATTTCAATGACAGCTAGAAATAATAAATTAGAATTACTGCTTCTGAATAAGCGAAATAATCTGACGATGACATGATATTTGTATTTAATTGCTGTTTTATCTATGGGCTAAGTTTGACTCAGCCCGTCTGACGTAATGACTGCAGGCTGTATACCGAGGCGCGGTCGTGTACGATTAGATGACGTTTCCGTATGGCCAACAAGATTCCTTGATTTCGCTAAAATTCTACAAAGTGAACAAAATTTATCATCGATATTTTACTCACAGAAACTGAAAGTAGCCTGCTAAGCGAGCTCTGTGTTTCCTGGCTATTTTTATATCTAGTGTTGATATTGCTTTCATGCATGTATTCCAGCGTAGTACCATATTACTTTAGCTGAAGGTTTCGTACGGGGAAATAAACAAAAACCCCTTATGAATAATGTTATGTTCTTACGAAGACTTTTTTGTAATTTACTTGAGCTGTCAGCATAAACTTTTTACCAGACTTCAATAAATTAATAGTGACACAATAATATCTTACTTTCATATATTTAAAAATAAACCATTTGTTTTTACTGGTTTGATATTATTTTTCACAGATCTAGCCCGGTACGCTCATTACTAGTATATAGTGAAACCGGTCCGGATCTCTAATAAGTAATGTATAATTAGAACAAAAAGTGTTTTATTAATTAATATAATGTCTTGCGATGATTCCATATAAATAAATGATTATTCTTTATAATCTCATTCCTCCGAATGGGTTTTGACTCCTGGCTGTTTATTGAATTCCTATCGGCTAATGAAATTTGTTAATTTAATTGTGTTTATTGTTATCGTTGAATAATACATTTTACACTTACGAGGTATTGGTCAATGTGATATGGATGGCGGCCGAAACGAACCTTATAGGTAAGTACGCTATAAACGCAAGGTGAATAGCCACTATGGCCGTATTCCAGGGGAGCGTCAACTTTTTTTAAGAAGGCTATTGTTTGTTACTGCAATCCAGTCGGCCGATTTTTTTTATTTTTAATAAGATGACAAACGTTATTTTTTTCTTATTCGTATGAAAATATTACGAAGGCATTTACAATATTTTCGATGGTTTACTTTTTTAATTTGTAGTTTTATAATTTAAAGTTGATAAAGCATTATAGAACAAAATTACTTTGAAAATTATTGGCAAATATTACTGATGGCTATTTCGGCGTCACTCTATCGTCATAATTATTATACCAAACTGTTTTTCTTTTCGTTTAATTTAAATATAAAATAATAACTTTTTTTACCATGTCTGTTCCCAATGTGGAGCATATGGACTCCTTATAGAGGTTATCTCAACCGAAGTTTACTGCGCCTGATGGTTACTCAGTTGCTTAACCTCCTTTTTTTGAATATAGTGAGGATAGACTGTTTTTAGGATCGGACGGGAGAGAAATAATTATACTATGATTAAATACGTTTAAGGCGTTAAAAGTTATTTAACCACTCTAAAGCTAACGACCCACCGGTGTGTCGCATACCTACTAGCCACACACGCTACCCACCAGTGTGTTATCATTATTACGATGTCAATAAATATTTTTTAGAGTTTGCATCATTGAAAAAGGAGTCACAAAATGAATATTAAGTTTTCCTTTATTAGTTTTTAGAAAATTGCTAGCTTACAGGACAAAAAACGTTATTTTTTTCTAGCTGTTAACGAGTTAAAAGGTCAGGACCGGTTTCGCTCATTGCGAGCATTGTCAACTGATGAGCGAAACCATGAGCAATTTGCGCTCATTGCTCATGGTTTCGCTCATCAGTTGACAATTCTCGCAATTAGCAAAACCGGTCCTGACCTTTTAAATAAAGTGAAATGAAGTACAAAGGAATATTGTGTTTTTATAAATATAATGAGCATTTAATTTGATAAGAAAACCCTTGAATAGACGTCGGGAAACATCATAATTTGAATGCATATCGTGTGATGTAGAATTATTAATGCCAAGATTCATTGGAAATTTTCTATTCGGTTCAAACGCCGAAGATTGGCGTCGAGCGTATCTCAAGTAGGTACATAATTTGAAATTGTCGCTCGGCGGCTTCGCTGACTGCCCACGCGGCTACTCGACCCAGTACCGCCGCGTTCCCCACGCCATAAAGTCGCTTCTCCGTTTGTATCTAGCAGCAAATAAAAAGAATCCACAACAATAATAAACAAAAAACATCCCCAATTGTTTATACGTTTTCGCAGTGGTGGCAACACCGGCGCGGAAAATCGCGAAGTTCCAAATTCGAATTTAATTTTCGATACAGTGTTTGTTTGTGAGTTGTTCGACGAAAGACATTTCGTACTGTGATTTAAATTTATTATTTTTTAATGTCATTGCGTGCCAGTTTTTTGTTTTTGTTTGTTTTGTTTGTGAAGTGCGTCCGCCCGCCCGACGTAATTGGATTGAAGTTATCTCATTTGACTTAGCGAGAATCTTCGCTTTGTAGATTAGTTTAATTTAATGTTGTTTTTTTTATTATTTTTGCTCTCCTTCGGGCTAAATTTCGTGGATGCTTGTTCTTACGAAATATAAACCGTATTATATGGCAACACATAGCAGCTGTTGTACATATAAAATATTTAAAACCAGCTTTTCATTTTATACAAAACCATTTATTCTTTAAACAAAAATTTGCTTACACAAGCCGTTTTTAGTTTCGTACGTTTTACTTGTTCACAATTCGCTATTCCGTATATATACTCATTTAAATTTCGGTCGATAATGCAAAAACTTAGCGCTTCTATGGAGGCGCTCTTTGCTTCTTGTCATTTTATGCTTCATTTTATACAATACCATTTATTCGTTAAACAGAAATTTACTTACACAAGCCGTTCTTAGTTTCGTACGCGTTACTTTCCTTCGACTCGCTATTCCGAACACTCATTAAATCTTGGTCGATAATGCAAAAACTTAGCGCTTCTTCTCAAATACTTGAACAAGTTTTGTCTTTGTATGATAAGATATTTCGCCCTTATAAAGTTATAACACGAGTGAGAAATGGCTAAACTGCAGTGTTGAAGAACTCATCAACTTCATGCTTAAAGAGAAATCTGGACATAATTTTTGGCTTTCTGAAAGTGGAAAAGTTTCAGCTTCACACTACTTACCGTTCAAACAAAAATAGTCACGGTATAGTGATGGGTAAAATTGAAAGCTATTTGTAATCGTGGATTGATATAATAAATTAACATCAAAAAGAGTTTGAGTTTCAGTTATTTACGGTAAATGTCTAAATTTGCATCAATATTGGGAGACTCGATTAAAAAATGATTCTGACCTAAAGTAAATACTGGCACGACAGATTAAATGTTGATATTTTAAGATATTGATCTATAATTTGATTTAAAAGTATTTCAGAATAAACATTGTGATGATTTTATTTGTACATTCTTTTTATTTCGTACATTCAACATTCATACACATTTTCAGGAATCAATCACGAACGAAAGTCGAGGGCCATCTGTATAATGTTTATTCACAGGATATATTATAATTATCTGTGACCTTTTCAACCCTTACTACTTCGTGACTATTGTAAAACTATTTCCCAATCTTGTTATGATAATATTTTTTTAAAATGTAAGTTGAGGAATTGACTTTCAACCAATCTAAACACGTTTGTACAATGTGTTAAAAAATAGAACTATCTACCAAATTAATTGTGATTCGCCCCTGATTTTTAAAACCATAAATGCTCCAAAACTGTAGCATATAGACTTTAATAGTTTGTTAAATAATTAACGGATACGATAACGCCTCTCAGACATGGTGTTCGCTATGGAATATCATTTTTTATTTTAAATTGTAGCACAGTCCAAGTAAACTTTAACCCTCCAGAGACGAGAGCTTTTTTCCGATAAAAAAATATTTTCTAAGCCATATTGAAGTCACGGATAACTTTTATTCCTATCCAAAATTAAAAAAAAAAAAAAACGCAAAGTCGTTGTATAGAAACTCCGCATGACTATATGATCATGCTCATCCTTTTATTACCGTGTAATATTGAGTACGGACAGTAGTAAGGACAAAAGTGACCGTATGGGCTTGCAAACATTCGGGGTTGAAATATAGCTAAACGTGATTTTTTTAAAAATATTTACAATTTGACCTCTTTAGATCAACATAATTTCAAAACAAATATATTAGCAAAATAACTGTAAATAATTTTATGTTTTTATAAAAAAATATCTAACAGTTTCAAAAAGTAAATTAAAAAAAACGGAAATTCAAAAAATCACATGTGCTTTTGGAGACCGTTCCTGTTCCTACGGCTGATGACTAACTGTAGTCCGTACCTTTCTTAACCAAATATGAGCGAAAGCAACGATATTCAGGAAGAAAAAGTATAAATAGTGGGATCGATAGACAACGGTGTTTTGTGTGACCATATGGTGACGCTCGTCCTTGGAGGGTTTTAAAGCAATAATTTTCCCCAGTATTTTTGTAATTAAAAATAATAAAACATTTTTAGTACCTTTTCCACATAAAATGTATTGGATCAGGACCGGTTTGGCTCATGGTGAGCATTGTCAACTGATAAGAAATACAATGAAACAGTGATATTTATACAAAAGTTAAGTAAGAAAAACAAGGTATGACAAATAATTGGTATTACAACTAAGCAAATGAATTGAAGCAAAATACAAGAAAAATAAACTACAAATAAAAATTTGAATCGTTCAAACTATGTACATTCTCACAGATTTTGTCACTAACGACCCGGGTATCGCCTTTCGGCATCTTCAGGCATTCAAGTTCACGGATGAACTTGAACTGACACGGGTCGTTAGTGACAAAATCTGTGAGAATGTACATAGTTTGAACGATTCAAATTTAATATTGAAATTCCACCAAGCACCTTCAGTCGAAATCTTAAATTACAAATAAAAAGTTGAAGACCGCTTAGCAATGCAAACTATTAGATTGTATTTCTTGTATATTACATTGTATTGTACGTTGTATTTCTTATCAGTTGACAATGCTCACCATGAGCGAAACCGGTCCTGATCCAATAAATTTTATGTGGAAAAATTACTAAAAATGTTCTATTATTTTTATTATAATGCCATTCCACCAAGTATTGACAGTGAACACCTTAAAAGTGATTTTTGTAATTGCTAAGCGAAACCGGCCAACATTGATGTATATTTTGTGGGGTAACTACTTAGTATTCATGCATCCAATTTCCATTGCGGTTTACGCATGACGAGCATTGTAAATTTATTTCAATTGCTTATATTGCTTTTTTTAATACATCATTTCCAGTAAGGTCGAAAAATAAACAATAAAAAAAGATCTTCATCAACCTTCAAGACGAAGTCGATGTATTTTTCTCACAAAAATATTGCGCGCTTACGGCATATGACAACGCAAAAACTGAGAAGCTTAGAAATTTCCTTTAAATATTTTTTATTATTGGCTTTATATGTCATTAAATTATTGATGGAGGCCATAGACGAGAAAAACAAACTTATAAATTACGTAACCTAGACTTCGTCATTGCTGTCGTACTCGTACCTTAAATAGGGAAGAAAACGATGAGGTTTTAACTATTTTCTTAATAACTGCTCTATTATGCGTAATATTTTAGAATAGATACGATTGTTAGTAGGGATGGCGTGTTGTCGAAATAGCTATCGACAGTGCTTTTTCTCCATGTAACGCGGTGGAACCCCCTACGCTCCTACTCTTCCAATCCTAAAATTTACACGGCAAAGCGAGAGCGATTAGTGAACCATTGATACTGTACCAGTCCTATTTATCTATCCCGACTCTTTAAAAAACGGGAAGTTGAGAAATGAACTAACAGGCAGTTCTCGTAAAAAACTCTTGAAATACCTCGATTAGGAAGCCATATCCTCCACATTAAGAAAGGACATGTATTAGAAAAAAGTTTGACAAGAATTGAGTTCCAGCACCTTTTGTTTTCAAATAAAGCACCGGCTGTCGATAATACATGACAAATCTTCCCAAATAAATTTCTTCAATGAAAACGGTTGCTTCATATCTTAGCTGTGTTTCAATCTCTCGCGAGAAACGATCATCAATTCGAAAGCTGGGTGAATTGGGGGGAATTTTAATGTATTTTGGAGATTCGATCGTTGAATGCAGAAATAATGTGTGTATGTATGTACATACCGTTTTTAATTTAATTATTCATTTAATAAAATATCAATCGTTTCAATGAAACCTTATTTGAAAACGACAATATGCCAAATAAAATTATTCATACATCATTTACAAGATACTAATTCAATTAAGTATGTTGTCTCAGATTATGTTACTTAATAAAAAATGTTTTACTAACGTATCGATCTAAAATATGTATAATATTGTTCAGTGGACATTTTCCTAACCGTCGAGCGAAGTCAATGCAGAAAGCTGACAGTCCACATTTTTGTAAAAAAAAAAAAAAAACAACGAGTTATCACACTTCAATCAAACACGTTGATTCTACTTTCTGCATAAATCAGTCGGGCTGCTTTCACACAAAAATGTTCTATAAACGAATTACTTCAACATTTCACAGATCAATTAGATCAAGAAGATTAATAGCAATCAATTGTTAGTAAGTTACATTTCAAAAAGAGCAGATGACTGACCACCGTTACAATAATTTTCATTTCGTTACATTTATAGATCGTTGAATACGCTACATTTGTTTTGCAGAGAGCGACCAAACTTTGTTAAAATCATTTATGTACATATGTTGAATTGACCTTATAAACGTTCTAGAGAAAACACGAAACCACTTTTAACTGATTATAAATTTAATTATTTGCTGAAATATTTAGTGCACAAAGCATGAAAGTCTTTGAATTCATATTAATGGCTTGTTTGGATTCGGACTTTGCGAAAGTAGTTTTGAAACTTGACGAAGAAGAACATTATATATTATACCGTGTTATATTGTAGAACGCGTAAGTATAGTCAACTTGGATACCATTTACAATCGGAACATTTCACGTAATTGATTTTGACGATTCCAAATTCAAATTCGGATATCCGAATGACAGCGGCCCCCTGTCACTGCATCTCCCGATGAAATGAACCGATCAATCAAACGGAGGGTTTAATTTTACTGTTTCCAGATAACGCCCGTGTGCCTACAATAAATCCCTTTCCTATCACTGACCGTGATTAATTTGGGAACGGATTCCAACAGCCATAACATCCGTCCACTAAATAACTTACCAACGTCCCATTTGCGATGGTACGGAATTCTGCAAAAGACGGCGATAAATTTGATTGTTTTTGTCAATAAATCTCTATTACATACTTGAGTTGTGTTTGTCGAGTAAATTGCAAATTGAGAGAAAATATCAGATTTACACATTTACCGATCCATGAAAGAACATATACAGCAATCCCCCAATTACGCGAAAGTTTGGACCGCGTAATTGGGATAATGAAGTTCATACCAAAATAAGAGTTACGTTTGTTGCGAAAAATGCAAAACTAAGAATAAATAAAAAAAAATATGGACGAAATATTTAATTAGACTGTATACACGACACAGATAGCCGCCCGGCTGTGTGGGTACAGCCGTGAATATGTTTGGAATACGCGTAATCGGGGGATCACTGTATAAAGCAAAGCTTTGAGTAATTAATTTTAAATACATATCAAAATGAGAAGTCGTGGTCGAATTACCTGATTCCCCGTTTCTATAATACCGGTATTGGCAATCCTCGTACCACATATGGCTCCATTTTCATTATCTTAACTCCTTACTATACTGCAACACGCCGATATTCCATCGTGATGTCGATACGTTGTCAGATTGTCTTGTTAGCGTGGACTGGACTGACTTTGTTGTGTGTTGGTTTGCCGACTGCTTGACCTAGGTTCAATCCGGTTTAGTTTCTCTGTAAATAGTTACTTGGTCATTCCACTCCTCTTTCGGTACATAATCGTAAGTGAATTAATTAACCGTCTCATTATCGACGTGATTTATTATTTATTTTAAATTATTACAACTTATGATCTGGGAAGTGGAACGATAAGTATCCTACTTAATAAATAGTTTTTTTTACTGGCGGCTTAGAATCAAGAAAATATTATCATTTGAAGCCACCTGCTGCAATTTTTACGCTGTCCTTAATTTTTTATCATTCAAAGCAATTCGTCCGAAAAAATCTTCAAATATTTCAGCACTTACCTAGAATACAAAGGGATATAATGACTCAGTCTGTCCGTACCCACCCTAAAAATAATAAAAGGCGGAAAACTTTGAATCTGCTCCTCAAGTCTCGCATAGTTTGAGAAGATTTATATTTGGGTAGGAAAAAAATACGCATGAGTTATATTGGCGGAATGTCGGTATATACTGGTATTTGCCTGCAGGGGTTAAACCATATTTTTTCATTCCTTACGTATGACGTTTAAATCAATCTTACGCACGAGTTGAAACATGTTAAATCGATAATGGCCAGACTCTCTTTCGCGGCTGTAAACTTCAAACAGATGTAGATTTTACACTTTGTTTATCACCTGTCATTCCCAAGCCGAGCTTAATGGCTTCGATGTTGCCCTATATTCAAAACTATATCCGTGACTGCGGCCCGCCATACTTTGCATACTGATCTTAATTTATTATTCATGAATTGAGGACCACGACGTTATTGTTGTTGTTTTTTTCCCCGTCTGTACTTTGGCATCGTGACAAACCGCTTAAAAAAAATAACAAGATACGGTACACAGTTGGGATTTGTTTTTGTTGCTGCATCGTCTTCTTCTTCGGTAGTGACTTCGAGTCACACTTCGACGCGGTAGTGAATTAACGTCGGAAGCAGGCAAACCTTTTAAGAGAGTATTTTCAAAGTCCTTATTTAACACTTATAGGATGTTCTCTGTCAATACTCGGTGGAACGCCATTATATTTTTTTAAAAATACTCATCTGTCCTAATTCCACTTTTACTTTATATGACCTGGACCAGTTTCGAGCATTACGAGCGTTATCAGTTGATACCGGTGGTGATCATGTTAAATAAAAGTGGAATTAGTACAATAATGAGTATTTTATTTTTTGAATCCTTATTTATGTATCGATTACCGAAAACTCGATGCGTTTCTAATATCTATGACTATTCTCAGCATCTTTTCACGAACCATTTGTTCCGAACTGGATCTTAAAATTATATCGTCGGCTTTATCCTAACATAGCGTAAGTCAGTTAATTTTAGGGGTTCAGGAGACAGCCAAACTGAGCGAAACCAGTCCTAATCATGGTAAATAAAAGTAGAAATAAGTACAAAGGAATATTGTGTTTTTCTGAAAACAGTGACGCTGATTACTTGGCTACATACCTGTCAACTCAGTATAGTATAACTTACATCATACTGCAAGCTAATTTTAAAGTGCCGCACGTGTTCCGCCTCCGTCAATGCAATCGTCTGAATTGCCTATAGGTATTTGCAGCTGCTGTACGCCCAACACTGCAGCTCATTCAAAGCTATTCTGTGGATATGTTTTTTTGTTGTCGAATCGAAGTCGACTGTGGCATTATTCCAAAGTATGTGAGCGAGGTCGGACTCTTCATCTCTTGAGAGTTCGCCAATCAATCTTCGCAACGCGTCGCAGAATCGAATTGCGTAGGGCTGTACTGGACAAAAAAAACAAAGTAAATGATAGCAAGCTTTTGAAATTGTCTGCAATGCAGACTGTAATATTTGTCTCTTTAATTTTTCATTAGAGATGACAATTAAATCAGGCTTCCAGCCCGGCTTATTGCCTGTTTTAAAAAAATAGATATCTGGTTTATTTTGCATGGTTAACCGGGGTTTATTGGAATTTCTCTTTCTGCCTTGGATACAATAGGCTTTTATACAACTATTCATATTTCGGGTTTACGGCGCAGTGGTCACCGTCGTTCGCTTCCGTGACGGATCTTGCGGGTTCAACTCTCAGACAAGGAGTATTTTTTTTCATTTAAAGGCGTGTGATATCTAACAATTCATGTTACCAATATTAAAATAACGAAGCGTAGCGAGAGCGATTAGTTAACCTCTCATCCTGTGTTAGCCCTATCCGTTTATCTGTCATTTATTTGTTACGACAAAGAGGACAAAGTTGTAAAAATGTTTCTATCCTAAAGCATAGTTTGTCAACCTGTGGCCCCCATACTCGTTCAAAGAACTTTTTAGAGACTCGGTGATTGAAAGATTCCAAAATAATTTTCAATTCTTGGAAAATTTTGCTCCCTAGCAAATTTCAAAATTTTACCCAAGAATTTTTGGAATTCCCAAAATGGAAAAACGAGAGACCTTTTTTCTAGCTCTTTCTGGATGGCTAATTTCAAAAACCCAGGAATTTACGGATATTCCAAAATAAAAAAGCCTGTTTCCCGATTTTAGCTACACTGATATTGCAATCCCTAGTGAACACCGTAAAAGTGACTTCATGAAATGAATACGGAAAATCTCCACTGTTTGTCGACGCCTTATGATAAACAACGAACATCACATAGAAAAACTTTTGATCTCTCACTGTATCTCATCTCGTACTCTGACGTAGAGTTTCTATCTATGCTATATACCCACTAGCCATTTTCATCTTGTAAATTTTCCTGAGCCCTACATGACATGAATTAATCATTTTTTATCCGACTCAATTCAATGAAGTTTTCCTCGTTTTTTTTTCTCCATCGCCTTGTTTTTCCTTAGGAATGATGATGTATGTATTGACTCCCATCTTAGCCGCGAATTATTCACGCGTAAATTAGCCGGTGAAGAAATACACATACGTTGAATTTTAACGGAAAATACTGAATTCAACTGAAATTTATTATTATCAACTATTTTTTTTACAATCTATCTTATTTATCACTGTTTAATATAAACTAGCTGTAAGCCCGTTGCCCAGCAACGTGAGATTTTTGTTGCATAGTATTAATTTTAATTTAATTTTATGTTATTTTATTTTATGGTATTTTATTTTATTTTATTTCATTTAATTTTTATTTATTTTATTTTATTTTTATAGTTAGCAGAAATTTCGTAAATTATTTAATTTTTGGAATAATGTTTATGTTTGCTAACAACCATTTTTCGTAGTAGCAGAAATTTCGTAAAATATTTAATTTTTGGAGTAATGTTTAAGTTTGCTAACAACCATTTTTCGTAGAAGCATAAATTTCGTAAAATATTCAATTTTTGGAATAATGTTTAAGTTTGCTAACAACCATTTTTCGTAGTAGCAGAAATTTCGTGAATTATTGAATTTTTGGAATAAAGTTTAAGTTTGCTAACAACCATTTTTCGTAGAAGCATAAATTTCGTAAAATATTCAATTTTTGGAATAATGTTTAAGTTTGCTAACAACCATTTTTCGTAGGAGCAGAAATTTAGTAAATTATTTAATATTTGGAATAATGTTTAAGTTTGCTAACAACCATTTTTCGTAGTAGCAGAAATTTCGTAAATTATTGAATTTTTGGAATAATGTTCAAGTTTGCTAACAACCATTTTTCGTAGAAGCAGAAATTTCGTAAATTATTTAATATTTGGAATAATGTTCAAGTTTGCTAACAACCATTTTTCGTAGGAGTAGAAATTTTGTAAAATATTTAATATTTGAAATAATGTTTAAGTATGCTAACAACCATTTTTCGTAGTAGCTGAAATTTCGTAAATTATTTAATATTTAGAATAATGTTTATGTTTGCTAACAACCATTTGTCGTAGGAGTAGAAATTTCGTAAAATATTTAATATTTGAAATAATGTTTAAGTTTGCTAACAACCATTTTTCGTAGTAGCAGAAATTTCGTAAATTATTGATTTTTTGGAATAATGTTTAAGTTTGCTAACAACCATTTTTCGTAATAGCCGAAATATCGTAAATTATTGAATTTTCGGAATAAAGTTCAAGTTTGCTAACAACCATTTTTCGTAGGAGCAGAAATTTAGTAAATTATTTAATATTTGGAATAATGTTCAAGTTTGCTAACAACCATTTTTCGTAGTAGCAGAAATTTCGTAAATTATTGAATTTTTGGAATAATGTTCAAGTTTGCTAACAACCATTTTTCGTAGGAGCCGAAATTTCGTAAATTATTTAATATTTGGAATAATGTTCAAGTTTGCTATCAATCATTTTTCGTAGTAGCAGAAATTTCGTAAATTATTTAAGTTTTGGAATTATGTTTAAGTTTGCTTACAACCATTTTTCGTAGAAGCAGAAATTTCGTAAATTATTTAATATTTGAAATAATGTTTGAGTTTGCTAACAACCATTTTTCGTAGTAGCAGAAATTTCGTAAATTATTTAATATTTGGAATAATGTTCAAGTTTGCTAACAACCATTTTTCGTAGTAGCAGAAATAGACGTTGTAAATTTTTAATTGTGATTATTTTATCGAATATTAATATATAGGTATTTATTTTTTGAAAAACTTATCACGCTTATCAATCGGATTTTATTATTTTCATACGATCAAGATGTACTGTGTTTAAAAAAAAAATGTTATAAACCAAAAAAAAAACGCTCGGGGTCAGACTCGAACCACTGACCATCAGCTTACCAATCTAGCGCTTTACCTTTCGTGTACGTTGGAATTAATGAATGTGCTAAAATTAGGATATATATGCTGTGTTTCAAATAAAAAACAAAAGTTTCAAAATTCGAACGTAATACAATATATATAATGTAATTTTATCGTATCTGGCAGTTGTTTGTTTACCCGAGTGGTAAAGCTCTCAACTCATAATTCAAGGACCGTGTTTCGAATCCAGACCAAGGTGCTTTTTTGTATGAGAATTCAATTTTTCAGCGATTTGATATGTTCCATCAAATAATAGTATTCTAGCTGTAAGCCCGTGAGCCCAGCAACGTGAGATTTTTGTTGCAAAGTATTTAATTTTATTTTATTTTATGGTATTTTATTTAATTTAATTTAATTTAATTTAATTTTATTTAATTTAATTTAATTTAATTTTATTTTTATTTTTATTTATTTTATTTTTATAGTTAGCAGAAATTTCGTAAATTATTTAATTTTTAGAATAGTGTTTAAGTTTGCTAACAACCATTTTTCGTAGTAGCAGAAATTTCGTAAATTAATGAATATTTAGATTAATGTTCAAGTATGCTAACAACCATTTTTCGTTGTAGCAGAAATTTCGTAAATTATTTAATTTTTGGAATAATGTTCAAGTTTGCTAACAACCATTTTTCGTGGTGCAGAAATTTCGTAAATTATGTAATATTTAGAATAATGTTCAAGTTTGCTAACAACCATTTTTTGTAGTAGCCGAAATTTCGTTTATATTTAATTTTTGGAATAATGTTCAAGTTTGCTAACAACCATTTTTTGTAGTAGCCGAAATTTCGTTTATATTTAATTTTTGGAATAATGTTCAAGTTTGCTAACAACCATTTTTCGTAGTAGCAGAAATTTCGTAAAATATTTAATTTTTGGAATAATGTTTAAGTTTGCTAACAACCATTTTTCGTAGTGGCAGAAATTTCGTAAAATATTTTATTTTTGAAATAATGTTTAAGTTTGCTAACAACCATTTTTCGTAGTAGCAGAAATTTCGTAAAATATTTTATTTTTGAAATAATGTTTAAGTTTGCTAACAACCATTTTTCTTAGGAGCAGAAATTTCGTAAATTATTTAATATTTGGAATAATGTTCAAGTTTGCTTACAACCATTTTTCGTAGGAGCAGAAATTTCGTAAATTATTTAATATTTAGAATAATGTTCAAGTTTGCTAACAACCATTTTTCGTAGTAGCAGAAATTTCGTAAATTATTTAATATTTGGAATAATGTTCAAGTTTGCTAACAACCATTTTTCGTAGGAGCAGAAATTGCGTAAATTATTTTATATTTGGAATAATGTTCAAGTTTGCTAACAAATATATTTCGAAAAAAATGATGACTCTGGGACCATATATCGACAGCCCTGCTAATGTTTCAAGTATCCAAACAAATATATTTCGTAGAAAAGGAAAAATATCTCATAAGTATTTGACATATTCTATTTTCAATTATTCAAATTCGTTTAGTGCAATCTTTTACTAACAGATGTCGTATGGTCACTAAGAAATAACATATTTCTATTGGTTTGAAATTTTTATAATAAGTAGACGTTCCACCTCGCTAAATTTAATCGCTTTGTGGAACAATGGATATTTGTTCAAACGATTAGAATGAAAAAGGGACATGGGTTCGATCCCCAGCTTGACAGAATATTTTTGGTCAGTACGAAAATTAATTGTTTTGTCATGACTAATAGACGTCAGAGAAAAATGAACGGATGGCGATAGCGGGCAGAGGGGTGGGGGAAGGGGACCGTCTTCAGGAGGAGGGGAAATCAGTGACAATCATGCAATCAAAACGGACATTATCGACTACTAATAAATAGAATTGGCCGAAAAAGTGTGGTGTTCAAAATAAAGCGCTATCATTGGGCGAAGTGGACATCAGTACGCACACATTTGTGAAAAGTGAAAACTTATTTTATCGGCTATTAATATATAGAGGACATCAGTACGCACACATTTGTGAAAAGTGAAAACTTATTTTATCGGCTATTAATATATAGATTATAAATTTAACAATAATAATAACACAATTTATTATCCGATGAATCGGAGACATAAGCCCAAAAATGTTGGTTTTTTCAATAGAGCCGAACATTTATCTAAAAGTGACAAAATCAGTTTTTTTTTTTTATTTTTGCCCTCGTTACGTTAGAGCAGGGGATTCTTAACACTCATCTTTGACAGTTGTCCAACAGCAGGTGGTCAGCCTGGGGTGGATTAAAAAAAAATAAAAATGATAAACTGCTTTCAATGTTGTTTTATAATTCATTTTTAAGTATACTGTGGTGGTGGAAAGGGATTATACACCTTTGTAGTAATTTTAGTAGTAGATCAGGATCGTTCTTGCTCATGGCGAGCATTATCGAGTGAATAGTTGCTTAGCAATTAGTTCATCTTTATGATTTGTTGAATCGTATAACAAATAAATTAATGATATCGACTGAAGTCGCTGGATGGACCTCACTCACTGCCAGGGTTTCGCCCTTCGGGTCACCTCAGTCGTTAGTGACGGAACTTAAAAAAAGTGTACACATTTTCGTTGAAAATTGACCCTCGCTGAGTTTAATCAGGCCTAATTAGTGTTACGAAATTGCGAGTACTAAAATACAATCCAATCCGGGAATTGGAAGGGAACACTTTTCAAGATCGAAACTGGCCGAAAACAAACAAATATCCGTCCATTTCCCCGCCCAGTCGGCATCCGTAATTCTTGTATGTAGAGTAAAGTGATCGGAATCGAACCCGTTCCGGTTTGGTTGGCTGGCGTATGTGTGGGGATTGAGGGACTGCTAGTATTGTACCTAGTTACAGTTGTGTCCACTGGGCGTGACATGACTAGCGGGTCTAGTTGTTGTTACAATACAAAAGCATAGCTCGTTCACCTACTGTCGATTACAATATCATTAAGATATTGTCCGGTTTGGCGGTAATGTAGGTGAGTGGTCAATTTTATCGAGCTCTGTCCACTCAGCTAGGTAGGCAGTGGCATAAAGAAAGGTTCATTCATACATTTTTTTTACAATTAATGTTTGAAGCAATTTTTTCGTCTTCCCATTCTAAGCATGAAAAACTGGATGAGTAATTCCTGTCGTTATTTTATCACTCTCTCACATAAAAGAGATCGAGTAACTGAATTATCAACGAAAAAATATTAGTAGCAGAAAAGTGCAAGTTGGTTGTTGAGTATCCCACCACCACTCGTTATGCGTAGCAAGCCGCATTTTCACGGCCGCCTTCCATAACGCAATGCGATCAAGAAAATAAAAGAATTTATTCCTCATACTACTGGCCCGATACAGAGCTGCACGGGACCTATTTTTTTAACCATGCACTGTTGTGCTTATAAGATAAATATAGAAAGAGAAAAGGAGAATGTGATTTGCTCGATCATTTAGTTTAAGTGATATTAAGTATCCTGTGTATCCGTATACTGAGAATCCGCCGTAGCGGAAGAGTTTAATCTACTCCGCGTTGAATTCAAAGAGGAATCAAGAATTAATTACCCGTTCCCCATATGATGTTGCAAATTAATCGAATGCCAGCAACAAAAAGTAGTAGGATTTTGTAAAAAATATATTAGTCTGGGGCTTGGGATAACACATAGGCTTTGGAAATTAAACCTCCCGATCTCAGCCATATACTATTATGTATCGTCATACCCAGACTGATAGATTTAGCAATTTGATCAAAACAAGTGATCGTCACGGCTAAAATCGAAGCGAAACAATTCCGTGGAATAAAAGTAGCATTATATTTACAAATAGCAATACATGGGTTGTCAAATATCGACAGCTATCACGCTCGCGGTAAGTGAAACCGGTCCTGATCTTCACTAAAGATGTATAATTAGAACGTGTTGTTATTTTCGTAATATGCGCCCATGAGAGGTGAAGTGTGCCAAGTGTTATTTTAGGAAAAACTGAGATGTGTCCGTTATAATATTCCACAAGTGAGTTTCGTAAATACACACTGCAATTGTGTTATCTCCATAAAATAAAAATATGCAATCCACCAAAACATCAAGTAATGTCGTGATTTTAATATTTTATTTTGACTCACTAAACCTCTTGAGGGCTCATATAATACCTTTCCACGAATAATTGACATTGAGCACTTTCAGTGTGATATCATTACAGTTTATAAAACGTTAGTCCATTTATTGAAACGTTTGAAATAGTACGCGAAGTAACAGACTAGCAACAATTTAAGAAGCGTGCATGTTTAGATTCTGTAATATTAGCTCATTTATCTTAAACAATAATATAAACAAAAAGTATCGTGAAAGAGTCAATCTGACAGGTGGGCGCTTAATGTGGAACTCGAACCAACAGTAATTGAACATAAAATGGCGCTTAGCCAAGAAATCCTGATTTTACTTGGAAACTAGTGTTTTTTTTGTAGCACGCATTCTAAATTCAGTTTTTTTTTTGTTTATTTCGTAATGACGATTTCGCCGGAATTCTGTAAACAAATACGCCTTCTTATAAAAAAATGTGGTCGGTAAAAGTTTTTTTTGTTTGTTGATTGACATATCTTTGCTTAGACAAGTATCGGAGTAGTATGTTGGCGAATTCTGTTTTTAATTGCAGCATTCGAGATTTAAATGACCGTATTTTTCTCAGTATAAACTGTGGATATTGACGGCGTACAAGAAATTAGCCTAAATTTAAGTTAAATTTCTTGTCACCATTAAAAAATCTCCTTTTTTTGCATTCCAAAATAATAATCTTTATCCTATCTCAACCGGTCCAAGAATTACTGAATTTGCTCAGATTGGAGACATTGAGATAACTCTTTGGTTTTCGGCAATCTATCCATCTTAAATTTGGGTTCTCGATTTTAAGTTACATACTGCTTTCTTGCTCATGCAAGACGATTCTCTCAATTCGGAACTTCTTAATTCATCTGCCATCCCCGAGATCGCAGTATTCCACAGTTGCCGTTTATCAAAGCAGTTTTTTTTTTGTACGTGTAAGTAATCTGAATGCGGTAGCACAGAAATTAAACGTGGAAAAACGTTTATTTTACATGAACAAGTTTTAGTTACTATCAACGCGGGTAACTTCGGCCTAGCTCTGAAGGTTTTTTTGTATTTTAATATATCGCCGTCACTATTAATTATGTGTGCTATTATTTGATAAAGATGAGTATCAACGTTTTCAGATTCAGTTCTCTGAACGTTTTTGGAAATATTTCTATGCTCGATATATAAATACAGATAAAACAGTGTGGGCCAAAGTTATAGTCACCGTATATCGGATAACTTTGTCCCGTGCCACAAATTCTTACAATAAATACTATGATCTCAAGAATTTTAAGGCATTTGCAACTTTTTTCCACTACTTGATGTATTTTGTACATAGTCGTAGACTAAAAACATTTAACCCATTTTTTACAGAGTAGGAATACAAATTAAAAATATTGCCGACCGAAGTTTTTTAAAATATGATAAGATACCCAACTGACAACTACCAAATTTCATTACATATATAGCAAATACGATGCATTATAATTCATATGTTTACCTCCAAACAGCTACACAGTACCATTACTTTGTTAAGACACATACAGGTGCCAATGCTATAACCATAACATTATAACTGCATAATATAAAATCTTTTTTATTCTGTGGGCCAATGTTAGACCAATGGCCAAAGTTACCCGTATTGACTATTATTATTATTGATTTAGTTGTATTACCATCACATATTTTACACGTGAGGTTATATCATTCACTGCCACGTGTACTCTTTTATGGAGTGTGAAGGCTTATGTCGATGGCAATATTAAAATTCCCGGTAACTGTATCCGATAATCCTTGGTATCTGGTTTCCGCGTGGTATCGTGTTGTTTGAATCCGTGTCGATAGCGATCTGTTTGCGAGATGACTCCTCTGCGGTTTGGTCGCGCGTCACGCATTCAGACGTATCCATCGCACGAAAACAATATTATATTGAACCTCCCTGTTAACACACAACATTGCGCCCGTGTCAACAGTGCATAAGGCAGCTGTTCGACTCTGCTGGCAGGCGGGCCACATTCGAAACGTCTCCAAAATGTATGTCTCCCTAAACGAGGAACTAAATTGTGTGTTATTTATCGCAGATTCGCTGTCATCGACCCTATTAATATTTTTAACAAGATATCAGACGAGATAGGGAAGGCAATATAGACATATTCTAATCAGAATCAGAATGCCATCTAAATACTTCAACTAGGCAACTCGGTTTTCAGTGTTTTTGAATATGAATTACTTCAAACAAAATTCAATTGAACATTATTTGATTGTTCCCAATAATACAATACACAAATTCCATTTTAATTTAAACCATCACAATACAGTAGTTGTGTGTTAATCAAAAAATGTTCGAATTTCATGTTCCCAACAACTATAAAATCAGAGTATTATATAGTCTTTATATAGTCAACTCAATACTGCAACCAACTTACTGAGTCAGCTAGAGTTCATCCGTGCACTTGAACGCCTGAAGATGCCGAAAGGCGAAACCCGGGTCGTTAATGACAAAATCTGTGAGAATGTACATAGTTTGAACGATTCAAATTCAAATAAATATGTTTATAAAAGATTAAAATCGCCACACTGTTAAATTCGTCCTTTCTATGCAAAGATTTTGCCAACATTTTTTTCTTGATACTGAATTATAATATACAAAACAAAACTTTTGCTTCTTACCTGACGTTGAGTAAAAATGGTGTGTCAGTGCCTTAAAAATTTAAAAAATATACTATTTACAAAATGAATACTATATAATGACCTTTTTCGATTTGAAATGTGCCTCGTTCGGATTGAACTTGTGAAAAGGTTCGTCATTCGTGAAATAAATAAGTTCGGCCTCGTGTCACATTGGGCGCACAAGCTCGATTTTGGTGTGAGGGGTACGGCGTATTAATAAACTCGGACTCGCGTCACGCGTGTGTGCATATTTATCCACACACCCCCACAATACAATTATTACTGGACCGCAATGAGGAGGAAAAGACTACATGTTATTGCCGAGTTTTCTTCCCGCAAACGGTATAATGTAATTAGCATACAGATTTGATAGTTGATTTGATTATATTCGCGACTTTCGCAGAATCTTAGAATTATGTGTATATATATATAAAAAAAGGCATTGACATTTTAAATGGTTTCGTTTATTGCGAGCATTTTCAAACTGATCGTATTTAGATGACATACAAGATATATTACACAAAAATGCTAATATTGTGATATATTTTTTAACCATATTGGATCACATGGACGCCATATGACGCATTGAACAGAAAATGTTTTACTTAAACGTGTTCAACTTCTTTTCGGCTAACTTAACCATGGAAGGTTCCATATTATTATTTTTATAACCATGTCCGCTTCCAATGTTGAACATACCGACTGCGAATAGATTTTATCTCGTTTTGTTTTACGAAAACTGCTTCTTGTGTAAAGATAAAATGGCGGGGCTAAGACATGACTAGTTTTTTTAGCCTATCGCTTTCGTTAGGTCTTGTTTTTCGGATACAATGGGTAGGAGTGAATCTAAGAGTGTAACCGACAACCGTACCCTCCGAACGAATTTCGTACTGGGATTCCAACCCATGGAGTAACCGAACCCAGCAACGTTAGCAACTCGACTGCGGACAATGTTGTGTTTTTTTTCAATCCATATTATATCGATTGAAAAATCAGTTAATGTCCGGTCAGGATTTAAACCTGAAACCCCACAGCCGGTTAGTGCGAACGCTCAGGCATGTTGACCACAATGCAAACAACCCCACCCCTACTATAACCAATCTAAGCGCTTAACTTGGCAGGTGCACCTTTTTTGATATTCCGAAAATTGATTTTATATATGAATACTTAAAAGCAAGAATCACTACGACTGTGTTTCAGTCATTATGGTTGTTTATGTAGTGTTATGTATACACAGTAGCACCCGCTTATGAGTATGTATAATTTTGTAATGTCTGTATTTTATATGAAATCCCAATTGGTAGTATTTTTTGTTTTATTTACACGTGTTGTCGAACCTCATTTATTCGTCCGATATTGTGCAATCACCAGTATTGATTTATGACACCAATATGCATATACATACTAACATGACATTATCCACACAACTTACTCGGACCGCTTTCTCAGTTATCTCTGAACAAGACACCAATAACACTGAATTATATATTAGTCCATTACGTTTACACAATAAGTGTTTTTACCTGACCACGTTCGTTTTGTATTACGTAGTTTTTCTTTGAATAAAATAGTACGTGTTATTGTATGTTTTTCTTTAAAGTGAAACCGCGTAAAACTAGTATCAATTAAATCTAAGTATGGGTGAATAATTTTAACTATCTGACGATATAATAGCGTAATGCCGACTACATATTGCAATACCACCGGGATAAATGAATCCGGGATACTTTTATTTCGGATTTTTTCCAATATCGAAATGCTGGTTTTGAAATTGCCAAATATGTACATATATTTCAGTTCACATGTTCTATTTTATATACGCTTAGCTTTTTTTGTCAGATCAGTATTGAACTGTTTTACCGTCATATTTTATTTTTCAAAGATACAATAAGATTTCTTTTACCAGTTGACAATGCTTGCGATGAGCGAAATTGGTTGTAATCTTTCTTTTTTTTTTTTAAACATTTGGAATTAGTTTCTACAAAAAAATAGTGTTTTATTTTTAAATTTAATCCAGTTTCGCCAAAAATTGACAGTGAATCTTTTAATAGTGACTATGATATCAGTAAGAAGGAACTGATCAAGCTAGATTAGCAGTGCATTGGTACATGGCAATATTTGTCTCAAATAATTTTATACATTTGACAATTTTTGTATTTATGATACAGATATTTTTAAAATACCATGCATCGATTTATTCGTCCGCTATCGCGATTCCAATTGCCCGTTTTTAAAATATTTTGCGTATTCTATCAAATTTTTGGTGACTAACCCCCCCCCCCCCCATTCTAACTTTTAATGGTCACGTACGGATATTATTTTTAAACAATTTGCTTTGATTAATTATTCACGATCGTATTTCTATCGCCGGCCTGCGCTTAATCGTTCCCCTCCCCCATTTCAATCGATTACTACACGGCCCCGTCAGGTAAAAATAGGTAATTATTTCGATAAACACCGATGCTATTTCGGCGCTCCGATTTTCTCGCTTCGCTGCCCAATAATTATTATAAACGCATTTTCACCTCACCCGACCGGCCTATTCTGAATACTGTAGATTCAATTTAACGCTCGCACGTTATCGATCTGCAATACTTCATTATCGGATCGTTGGATTGATGGGTTCGTCTGAGAGAATCAATTCATCTGGAAAGTATGGCTTAGCTCAAACAAATGTGTTATATCGGCTTATAATGATCGTCTACGTCGGTGTTCTTCAACCTGTGGTCCGCATGAGTTTATTGCCGGTCCGCGGATAGTCATAAGTCGAGAGCTGACTGTACTCCCAAATCTCTAGACAAGCCCCCGAGCATAACAACAGTTACACATTTTTTGTTATCTCCTAAAATTGATTTCTGCCAGTTTTAGGATTTTTAGAAATAACGACTTCGATTAAAATGATAGTGACTTCTTACTTACTTAATTCATGCCCTCTCCCTATGTAGAGAATATGGCCTCCTAATGGAATTATCTCGGAACTTTTTTCTATACAACTTTTGCTCAACCTCTCTTTTTTTAATTGAGTGGGTATAGATAGAAGGATAGGACTAAGACAAAACTAATGGTAACATATTAACTCTTACTAGGTATGTTATTTTAGAATTGAAATGGCAGGGGGGAATGTATTTTTATACATAATAAACACCCACGCCTTTAATCAAGAATCGATGAATCGATTGATAACATGTTGATCGTACTGGGTCTCGAACTACGTCGACCGCCGCACCATCCGACAAAAGTTCTACCACACTAAAAAGAAAAACATTTTGACATTGTAATATTTTTTATTATCATTTTGAAAGATCACTTATGTTGCAACTATAATATAATATATGTCCTGTTGGGGTTATACGGCGGAAATTATTAGTTGGTACTACATATTGATTTAATTCTCCTGGTAATATCAAATGCGCCCCTCGTGTATTCAGTGGAAATTATTTTCTTCTTCGCGGAGGCAATAAATCTTTCCCGGGATTAGATCCTATCCGAGTCACTCTGCCTTATTACAGTTTTACGTGCAGAAACGGCAGTTTATTACAGGAAGTAGATTACCTATTAAATCCTTAATTCTCGCGAGATTGGCTCGGACCCGTCCTGCCGTGTAATTTGTCTCCCAAGACGATGAACTTGACTGAGGTAAATTTTAAACGTTTTTTAGTACAGCCAGCCACTCCGCATTATTGGCCCGGGGCTTGCGGCCCGCAATGATCTAATCGAGATTTCTTGGTTTGGGGTAGAAGTTTTTTTTGTTACGTATTTCGTATAACGTACAATGTGATTCAAAAGAATATGTATTTTGCAAAGTAGCACGAAATGAGTTGTTATTATAGTACCTTTATAAGTGCACGTCTAAATATAATTTAGACAAAATATGTTGTTCGACAACACCTGGAGAATTATTAAAGAATTCATACACGCTTTTGTTGAAAAAATATTAATAAAATATAAGCCCCCGAGAGGTGAAGTAAGCCATGTAGTATTATAGGAGTAAATGAGTTAGATCAGTGATGCACAACCTGCGGCCCTTTTTGAATTGTTTTGCGGCCCTCGAATATTTTTACTCAAAAATAAAATAAATATCTTTTTCAAGTAAATCTTTGAATTTATTAAATATGAGCTAGCGTTTTCGTTATTGAAGGAAAATAAATCGGTTCATAGAAGTTGGTTTTCTTATGAAAGTTTAGATTCAATTGTACTGCTTTAATTAAAAAAATAAAGATATTAAATCATTTTTTTAAATAATGTCTTAAAACTATAACTAATTATTTGCCTTTATTTTTTCCTTGCGGCCCTAACACATGATAATTTGTTTTTATGAGGCCCACTAGAAGAAAAAGGTTGTGCATGTCTGAGTTAGATGCTTTATACTATTTTACATGCAAGCGAAGTAACCACATTGAATATACACCGCGTGTTTTCTCCCTAAATTAAAATCATACAATCCACCATAACACCAAGTAAAGACGTGATTGATAGAAACGTTTTACCACTTTACTACTTGGCTCACTTCACTTATCGAGTGCTCATATATAATATATATTTTTTTCAAACTTTTAAAAAATGGTCGTGGGAGATCGACTTACTAGCTGTTATTAAAGTAGAAGAATTTCTCGCGTGGTTAAATTTCCCGCGGCCAATTTTCCGTTTGATAGTCTATAATCTATATAGAAGTTATCTTACTACTATTGGCTACAGCGGACAACGTTTTGTTTTGACAAATACACACATCATTCTTATGTTACATATATGTAAAAATGCATTTGTAAAAAATACATATTCGGCATCTGTGGTGAAATAGTAAGAGTTGTACCTTAGCTATATGAAATTAAATGGCAAGGGCATTATGAAATTTAGATTTTTTCAATCGAATATTAGAGATCGCAGACATGTGTGATGCCTGTTTTCTTAAGATGATCTCGAGAGGCTTCAAAAATTTTCGCCGACTTTTAGCACTTTTGTGTTTTATATTGTTTTTTTACTTCAAGAATTATTGTTCAATATAATTGATAGACAATTCGGCGCCATCTGCTTCACAGTTCCATAGTAATTCTGACGATGGCGTTGTGCCAAAATTCCAATCAAGCGTATTGCACAATTCTTGTGGAACTAAACACTTTTAAAAGTTTCACCATATTATCTTAATGTTATTATTACATTATCATTCATTTCTGCCAAGAAAATGTCAATTCAATCAATGCGTTTTTTTTGTTAATTTGCAATACTGGACTTGGGATATAGCGGTCTTGCCCGTGGTGTACGTCGTGAATACATTTGAACATGACTTAATAAAATATTATGTTTGCAAATATCGTCGCCTGAGAGCTGTACTAGGTCTAGTATCTAAAAAATCTAGTATTGAGGTCCTATACGATGCGGGGCTATATTTTAAGACGCACCTAAGTGGTTTTCCTTAAAAAAAGGTAGCCCACTACAGTATTCATTAACATTCATCATTATTCATTAAAGGAATTTTCCGGGATTTATAGACTGCAATGCTTTTGTTGCACAAAATTCCATATCGGAAAAACAGAAAGATCTTAAAAACTAGACATTCGGAACACATGGCCGCCTTTAGGTTACAAAAAGACACATCGACCTTCGCCAACTTCGGCACAGTTGAATAGTTTACCAATTTTGCAAGAGCAAGTAAATTTGCTAAATTCCCCACTCTTTTATCCTATATGTGAATAAATATAATCATATTTTTTTTCTAGCAAACAAAATAATTATAATTCTTGAAATTACTTACTATTCAAATCTGTAGGCATACCCATGGGTTGATCCATTTCGCCAGCAATGGCCTTAATTAAGCTTAGTGATACATTTATTTCTGATAATATAAACACGATACATTTATTTACTAAACGTCATTTCAAGTTCATCCGTGCACTTGAACGCCTGAAGATGCCGAAAGGCGAAACCCGGGTCGTTAGAGACATTTTTTTTTTGAACGTACATAATTGAAACGAGTCAATTTTTTTATCGAATGAAAAAATCCAGCAAAAACAAAACACCTATTTTTTAGAGTACAATTTTCAAAATATCAAACATTTCGAAATATCAAACACTTCCCAGCAGTTGACATTGTAAATATTTGAAAAACTCAAGATTTAAAAAAAACAATGATTATTGTGAATGCATCACAATGTATCTCGATTTATCAATGTATTCACGCCATGTATGGAATAACGACTGCGCTTGCAATGTGATCCGATGACAATGTTCGGATCTGGCCGCGTAATAAAAATGATGCGCCGCATTACATACATTGTGGCACGGACGTCATACCAATGCGAAACGATTGCAGCGGATCGGGTGTCGTAAAATTTTACTGTTGTGCTTTGTGGTCGGTACCCCGCCATGTTTATATGGGATGTGGGTCGAATTCCGACGCTTCGCTGTTATCAATATCCCGCAACGGAATTGCATTTTTGCCATTTTCGCCATATTAAATCTTCTCTTTAATGTCCGTAGAAATCTGTTGTTATGGTTTATCGATGATCAACGGAATTGCGCTATGAGAAAATAATAAAACGGTTGCTATGTATGCTTAATTAAAAATTAACGTTGGTTACCATAGCGACATATTAATAATTGCTAACATTATTTTTGATGGATTCAACGGTAACTTTATGGATATTAATTTTCAATGTAAAATTAAATTCCTAACATTCACTGATTATGTAACAGATTGTCAGTATTTCACAGATTATAACACAATCAGTGGAAAATTGGCACTATGTTGATTAATTATTTGTCTCTTATTAGCCCATATTGGAACAAATAACGATATATTACGTTCCTAAAGAATAATTCTACGTATATAAAATAATATATCGTCCTTGCGCTTTCAAAATCCGATATGTGTTTTTTTTTCAAAACATTGCTGTAGTCATTAAACATGTTAAAATACAGTACGAATTACAATATCTGTCCTTGACAAAATCGACATATGTACCTTATATCAAAATCGTTTTATTTACGGGTGCGGTGAATTATTATATATATTTTTTTAATTTTCGTGAAAATATGCACTATTGCATTTTGAAAGCGCAACGACGATATGTTATTTTTTTTACTACTTCCACTTTATTAATGCTTGTGGCGATGGAAACATCTGATTTTTAATAAATATTGTGAAATTGGTACAATATTAATTTTTAATATAATGCCGTTCTATCAAGGTTTGACGGTGAAAACTTAAATGCGATTTTTGAAGTTTTTTTTTCTTTAAAATTTATCGTACCAGATGGCAAATGAAGTCTCTGGTAACTGTAGATATATATGTCATCAGATCGATAACCAAGGCAATGTCGTATAAGGAGTCCTGAATGGGGGCCGCCCATATACAGGCAGCGGCCTCCGCGCGACGTGCCGCGTCGTCTGCGTTATCTGCGGAATACAAATGGCGCAGATTGCCCATCACTGTCAGATCTATTCCGAACAATAATCTAGCGTTAATTAGTCGGTTGCTGTGTGAACTCAGTTTAGCGATCAGAAAGTTTTGGGATCACGTTGCGTAAGATCAACATGAAACGTTAAACTTGTATACTTTGCATAGAATGCAAAATTAATTTAACTTTATATCCTTAATAATGAAAAACAAAATATGCAGCGTACAAATGCAAAATTATTGTAGCTTTAAATCTTTTTTTTAATCTCGTAGTAATAATGAAAAACAAAATATTAAGTCTAACACGAGTAATATCGATCACTAAAATAAAGTACCATGGAGGGGGGCGTCTTCAAAAATAAAATGTATGCAATAAAGCTATATTTAAATCTTGATCTGTAGTAAATCTTTCGCCATCATTTTAATATAAATTTGGGGTGTGGCTTAAGGAAATATACGGTATTTTCTTGATTATAGTACACACCCTGAATTCAGAGACACCAAAATAGTATGAAAAGATGCGTCTTATAATCGAAGAAAATGGTACAAATTTTTTACTTCGTTTCCGATCGACAACGTTTGCAAAATAATGTTTAAAACGTCCTAATTAGCGTTGTAAACTATGTACGGTCTTGAGGTCCTCAAGTGCGGCCAACTGACGGTGGAGTCGCGGTATTTTGGTCGGAGTCGTGAAAAATGAGCGGCTCGATTTCTTTTTGAAAGATATATTTAATGATGTGTATATAAACAAAATAGTCAAAAGTGTTACAATTAAAATTTTCAATTAAAATATTAAAACATTTTACGCTTGGCTGACTAAAGATGATTTGATGGTATACATATATATAAGTTAAAATGAAATTATTGAAAAATTTCCTCTGAGTCGTTAACTATTTTAAAACTGGAGTCGGAGTCGTCAATTATTTTAAACTGGAGTCGGAGTCGTCTTTATTTCACGCGACACCACAGCCCTGGAAAAATCCCTGCATTAACCCTACGTTTTTCATCAAAGCTTTATTATTTTGTCATTTGTAGTTAGCTACATTTTAAGAAAAAACACAACATTCATTTGTACTTATTTCCACGAGCATAATCAACTGATCAGTTGTATTCTCTTATCAGTTGATAATGCTTTTCATTCGCGAAACTGGTCCTGGTGATATTTAATAAATGTGGAAATAAGTAAAAAATAATATTGTGTTTTTATTAATATAATGCCTTTCCACCAATTATTGACAGTGGACACCCTAAAAGTTATGTATTAACTACCCTTCGCCAAACTGTTACTACTTGCATAACTCACTCTTTCTATGCTAGTCTTCCGTGTAAAAGTAAAGTGACTGATTTATCACAGTTTTCATATTACCGACGCTAACCATATCTTGAAAATTATTAGAGGCGTTGTTTATTACTCTCATATTATTTACATTGAGATTTGGTCTAAGTCCAGACCTAAACATTTTTGATTCGACGAGAAGCTTGATTGGCAAACTCTTAATGACCCACCCTACTGCCTTACTTCTAGTTAAAACACACTTTTTTAAATGTTCTACACTGGGTGGTTCAAAAAAGCTGTTGACGAAGATAGTCATCTCTTAAATGTAAAGTACATACTCTTAATTAGCTTTTATGGCCGTTCTTAATAACGAGTATGCAAGTCGGGCAAGGTCGATTGTTCTTTACTCCGCACTCAACATTTTCAACGACATATTATATTCGAGTGTACTTACGAGTAGAATTGAATTATTAGCGACCTAAATACAAGTGCAAAAGAACTTAATTTTATGAAGAAATTTCACTTTACGAACATGATTATTTTTTTATATATATATACAAACAAACATACACATTAAAATTTAAACAATATTATGCTTATTTATTAAGGATTTGTGAACAATACTTCCGTTTTACAAAAAAACATATTTTGATCTAAAACAAAACAGTTATACCAGTTGACAATACTATGAAAAAGTGTGACGTGTTCAATAGACTGGTATTAATAATACTAATGTGCGCTTAGTTTTGAGCGATACGACTCTTCCACTCTGATACAAGTGAGCGGTTGTCCCGTTTTATCTCGATGGTCTCTCGGCGCTGGTGACGCGGGAAGACACTCAAGTTCAGGTCTGCGGGCGAAGGTCGCTGGGCCTTCCGAGGGCCGTGTCGTCAGCTCCCGAGGCCGGTCGGATGTTCGTGTCGGCGGTGGCCGCCACCGCCAACATGACGGCCGCATCCTTCGGTAACATGTTCCGCCGGAAGAAGAACTGGCCGGCCGGCGAGACGGTGAGTACACCACGCTTACAAACCTGGCTGATTAAATGTAGATCGACCATTCATAGTTGTCCGTACGGAGGTTGACGCTAGTGTCACGGGAGGAATGCTGTCAAACTACTTTTCTTGTCATTGCCGGTTCGTAATCCTCAGCGTTATTGGTTTGAATTATAAAGAGTTTTTATTTACCAACATTAAAGAACTGTTGAACTTTTAGAAAACCCTCGAAATACTTTACATTACTTTGTCGTATTTATTTTCACAGCTCTACGAATAAAACAACTTTCTACTAGCTCTCTAGACTTACTTATACTATGTTAGTTCTGACTTCTGGCGACGGCAAAGTTATAATGTTAAACCAATAAAACCTTTGCGGTATTCATAGGGTTCGTAAGTAATTTTAATTACCAATAAAGTATTTAAATAGTTAAATATAAGAATACAAATTTTGAAATTAATAAACATCAATATATTTGACCCTTTTTAGCGCTCCACTCAATATTTCGCCAGCCGTTGTCAAAGCTATACCGATAATCATTTGCTCGTGTAGCTGTCGAAGGCAAGGGGTTAATCTTCAACAGCATAAAAATGATTATACTATCTTCTCTATATATATATATAAATATATATAAATATCGTGTCACGGTTCCAAACTCCTCCGAAACGGCTTGACCGATTTTTATGATTCTTTAAATGTATATTTGTTAGATATGAGAATAGGTTGTAAAGTGTATTTCATCCCGCTAGGTGAAGGGTGTCCCTATCCAGATTTTTTTTCAATATTCCCGACATCCGTCATTCGAATTTAAAACAATTGAAATGGACGTCTTTTTATGTTCAAAATTCAAATTTCCTGGCTTAGAACTGAAGCATCGTAATAATATTGAGTGAACTTTATTTAAAAGTTTGCATCGCTACGAAGTTTTTTTAAATAATTAAATAGGGCTGGGCAAAGATTTTTTGGAGCTGATTTGACAGATTTTTATCAGTGTCATTGATTCGGTTATTGGCGGTATGGTTATACATATTTAGCATCCGGACTTGAAAATCTTTTTAATTTCTTACATGCATTAGGAATATTTTAATGACGGTATGGATATTTTTTTTACGGTATGTATATTATTTCGACTTTTATTTTTAAATCTTCTACTACGAAAAATGTTTTTTAGCAAACTTAGACATTTCAATTAGTCTACGAAATATATTTGTAGACTTTTTAATTAATCTAAAAATTATATTATTTACAATTTAAATACTGCAAGGCTGTCGATATATGTCCCGAGATCTATTTCTTCTTCTACGAAATATATTTGTTAGCAAACTTAAAACATTTCAAATATTCTAAAAATTATATTATTTACAATTTAAATACTGCAGGACTGTCGATATATATCCCGAGATCTTTTTCTTTTTCTACGAAACATATTTGTTAACAAACTTAAACATTTCAATTATTCTAAAAATGATCACTATCTCTATATAGGCTTTACCGATTTTTATGATTTTTTTAAATGTATATTTGTTAGATAGTAGAATAGGTTTTAAAGTATATTTCATCCCGCTAGGTGAAGGATGTCCCTATCCAATTTTTTTTTCAATATTTTTGACGCCCGTCATTCTTATTTCAAACAGAACGAAATTATTTATGTTGTTGAATGACAGATGGCGCTAAGTGCGCAGCAACTTAAGCCCAAAATAGGCAAATTGTTTATGACTGCTTAGTTAAGTTTGATACGTGCCATGGTTACGTCAAACAATCAAAGGGTATTGTAAACAATTATCAAGTGAATTTGTAATAGTCGTCACAAAGCATTTCTTTCGCTGTCAAACAATTATGCCACCTAAAAGACTAGCTATTAGTTGATCTAGACTCAAGCACGAAAGAAAACGGCATCACGAGCTTCAGAAACAGACGAGCAAGTTTGGAAACCGTTCGAGCTCGCATTGCTCAAGCCCGATCGTCTGATACAATGATATGCAAACAACCCTTTTGACCGTGATTAGGAACGAGAAACACAATTCTATGTCGACAAATTGTGTACATTCGTTCAAACAAATCTTCCGAAATTGGTCCCAGAACAACGCATAGCGTATGACAGAATTATGCATGCAATCAATCCCAAGCCAAAATGTTGGATCACGAAACAATATTGCATTGGCAATCGCTTCATCTGCAATTGCAGCAAATCTTTTGGATGGTGGTCAAACAGCGCATTCAGCAAAGAAATTTCCTTTGAACACCAACATGCAATATCAAAAAAAAAGTCATGATTGATGAAGGACTTTAATCATATCAACTCATTAAATGGGACGAATTTACTATGGCGCACAAAAAGGCATTGGAAAATCTTCACTATATGTACACTAAAAGATTTGAGAGGAAATGAACAGGTCTTTGGTGGCGCACCTTTTTTATTGTCTGGTGATTTTTGACAAACTCTACCAGTTATACCACGTTCAACAGCTGCTGATGAATCAAATGCATGTCTCAAATCATCAGTTTTATGGTGACATGTGCAGAAATTGACTTTGAAAGCTAATATGCGTGTAGAATTGCAATATGACGCATCCGCTGAACGTTTCAAAAAACAATTGTCGGATATTGGTAATGAAAAATGAAAATCTATGAATCCACACATTGCCACCAAGCTTCTGTAAAATTACAGGAACCATAAGCGAATTGGTGCACAAAGTTTTCCCAAATATCGCACAGAATTACAAAAATCATCGGTGGCTCAGTGAACGTGTTATATTAGCAGTCAAAAACAAACAAACTTCAGGATTCCAAACGAAATACCAGGCAAAGAAACAACGTATAAGTCATTCGATACTATAAATTGATCAAGACGAAGTTGTCAATTATCCAACTGAATTCTTAAACTCACTTGATTTGCCAGGCATGCTACCGCACGGTTTAACACTGAAAATTGGCGTACCTATCATTCTTCTCCGAAATATAAATCCACCACGACTTTGCAACGGTACCAGGCTTTCAGTGGAAAATGAATGAACAATATCATCTAAGCTACAATTTTAAATGGAAAATTTAAAGGATACGATGTACTGTTTCCAAGCATCCCTATAATTCCGACAGATAGGCCATTAGAATTAAAATGTTTGCAGTTTCCGGTGCGACTCGCATTTGGACAATCGCTACAAGTGTGTGGACTAAATTTAAAAAATCCATGCTTCACACATGGACAGCTGTATCTGGCCTGCGCACGCGTTAAAAAACCTTAAGGTCTATTCATTCATATACGCACCAGACAAAAAAACTATATATCAAAAAGCACTTAAATAAACATAATTAAAACACAAACACTTTCTTTCTTAGAGTGGCATTGCAACGCATGCCAGGTCAGCTAGTAATATATATATATATATAATGACTATACCTAATTTTATAACAATCGCTTCACAAAGTACCTCCGACATCCAGCCAGAAATTTAATGATATACCGAAACTTTTCCGAAACAATATTTCGAGACGGTTGTTTTACACTTTATTATAAAAAAAATGTATCATTTGGATACTGGAATTTTGTGCATGGTTGTAGTTGTAGGAATATGATCATATATTTATATTAAATGATTTATTCTGCGATACAAATATGTAGCATATTGGTGTTTTGGGAGTCATGAACTTTGAACTATTGGCCTCTGAAAGTTTTTTTAACGTCTGTTCCCATTCGGTCGCCGGTTTCCATTCACCCTAAATGACGCCGCCCTTTTTGCCATGTCTGCCAATTTAAATTTGCGACACTGGGTTTGCAAAATGTATTATCTGATATGTACAGTGTACAAGTTACGCAGGAGCACAGCTTTGTAAGGCGTTTGACATGGCTTTCAATTTAATAACAAACCGGGGTTAATACACGCCACTTTCTACAGGGGGCGGCGGATATTACAGTTGGTGCCGTCTCTCATAGGACGCGCGTCCGTTTTACATAAATCGATGTTCATTTAAACTGCGATTTGAATACTGTGTATATTTGAATGTCAAGTATTTCTCACATATTTCAAATAAAAAATAAAATATGTTCTGTTGTCAGTGGTTAGATATCGATTGACATTAACATAATAAATTATTATATTTTTAAAAAATAAACTTTTATTTAAATGTACTAAAAAGATAAAAATAGTTCCGATATCTATTCCCTTAAAATAATTCCTTCTTCTAAGCAACATCCTGACCACATGACACTCTTCAGCACAGTAAGTCGGATCGTTGACTCTCCAGAGAATTGGGAAACAAGCCATCTTTCACTTTCTACCATCGCTAGTAGTCGACGGTAGATAAGAGTTATTAATTTCGGAATAATTGTCTTATATGAATAGAAGTAAAAGCGCGCGGTGAAAATATTTATCTAAAACTTAATATAGAAAGGAATATTGTGCCTTTTTAAAATATAATGCCTTTCCACCAAGTATGAAAAACCAAAAATCATTTACACTGGCATTGAAAGGTACATCAATATTATAAGTATAAGAGGGTGACTTTTAGGATGTTCACTGTCAATACTTGGTGGAAAGTCATTATATTCAAAAAAATAAAATACTCATCTGTACTAATAACACTTTTATTTAGTATGAGCAAGACCAGTTTCGCGCATGACAAGCATTATTAACTGATAAGAGAATACAATATTGGATTTATATTTATACAAAACAAAATTGAATTATTAGGGCCTAACAAACAATTGGTAATGGAAGGAATTCTGTATATTCTATAAAAATAACATCTTATGTGAATTTTCGTTTCGTTTCGTATAATTATTTGCTAATATTTAAAACTCTATGTAGGAGCATTTCAACTGGTTATATAATAAATACAAAAAAAACTTATAACCTCTTTACAATTTTACCATTCACGTGCATAAATTCAAACGGACGGCCATGGTCAGAATTTTTCTGTATTCGTTATATTATATCACTTCTCTATTTTAGAGGCTGAGCAATTACGTAATTAATTGTTGACCGTCTTTTTACGCTTGATGGTATCGTTATTACTACAGGTACACGTGTACTAAGATACTTACATGATGCGATAAAAAACGTGAAACCTTTTAAGACAGTGTCGAACCGTTTTGGTTCGGTGCGGTGCCCTTCTATTACCGTTTTTGAAAATACGTGATGACCTACAGTCAACGAATGACCGACTACTACCTGCACGGCATTAGTACGTACTAGGGCGTTCAATCCCGGACCCTTTTTGCAATCCCGGGACTTACCAAATAATCGCGTGGAGAAATTCGGGATTCGAGATTGAGTGATTTCAATTTAAATGATCTACAAAATGTGAAAAAAAAACAAATTTTAACATTTTTTTCTCACCGATTTTCAAATCCTGGGATCTTACGGATTTCCTAAAATGAAAAAATATGATTTTCCCGTAATTTAAGAATTCGACTGATGGTGCTTGGTGGAATTTCAATATTAAATTTGAATCGTTCAAACTGTGTACATTCTCACAGATTTTGTCACTAACGACCCGGGTTTCGCCTTTCGGCATCTTCAGGCGTTCCAGTGCACGGATGAACTTGAACTGACGCTTATTAAACGAATGTTTCGTGTTTTTATAAGAAATAAATGTATCATTGAGTTTAAAGCCATTGCTGGCGAAAAGGATATGCTCATGGGAATGCCCACAGATTTAAGTAGTAGGTAGTTTCAAGAATTATATTTATTTGTCTGTCGGCAAAGGTTTTATGATTATATTCAATTCTTTGTTTACTTGCTAGCCGATTTCAATAAACTCAGAAATTTACGGAATTCGAAAAATGAAAGACGACATTATTTTTTATGCTCTTTCAAGAATTCCAATTTCAAAAGGCCGGAATCGCCAAAAATGTGGGAAATTTTTTTTTACCTCGCGGAGTTCAAAGATTTTTTTGTCGCCGCCCGATTTTTAAAACTTGGGCGTTTATGCATTTTCCCGTGGACCCCAAGGGGGGCACGTGGCCCCGATTAAGAAACCGTGCAGTAGAAGATTAAGCCTGCCCAAAATTTTGATTCCTAATCATTTCAAAACTGTTTTTTGATTTGTCATACTTTTGATTAGAGATATGGAAGTGAGTTCTTATCAGAATCATTGTTGTTTGTGTGATTTAAAGTGAATTCATTTGAACATACCCAAACACGAACTGACTTCCGATAGTGGCGCAATGGCAACCGCATAGAGCTTGCGACATAAGGTTTTATGCGCAATCTATTCTTAACTTTCTCTTATGCCGTTCCCTTAATTATCGATATTGTTGCCGGCCACCTGCTAACAAGCATTGCATATTAAACTAGTTGCCTGAATATTACGGAATTGAATCGTATAATCGATATTCATTTGATTATAATAATTATATAATTAGAAGAACCATAACATCATTTTCATCTACCTTAGAGTTGCAGAAGACCAGTCGCCACTACATAAGAAGTATTGGGATTTGGACGAAGTCGAAGCAATGAAGAAACCATCCAAACTAGGGCTTCACTTTCACTTCCTTTCGCTGCATCACCTCGAATTTTTATATTGTGCAAGTCTATCGAAATATACCGGCAGAACTGGCATTGCATCCATATACCCAATCACGAAATCCCGTCCAATTTTGTGATCACGAAATCCCGGGGTTATGATAAGAAGTAAAAATTGATTGAAAAGTTGAAAAAAAACTCATATTTTTTTATAAAGGGAAATCCGTAAATTCTCAGGATTTTAAAATCGGTCAGTGAGTAAAAAAATCTGAAATCCGGGCAGCTAGCTAAATAAAGGCTGTTTTATTTCTTTTGTCGATTATTTTAATATCCCTCAATTTCTCCCAGAATCTCAAAACCCTGTGACACAATTTTACGGTGAATGATCAATCCCGGGATCCGAAAAAATGTGTCCACAAAGAGGGTCCGGGATTGGATACCATTATTCTTCTTGGTTCTTAAGGAAAAAACATGCGCTATGAATCGAAATGTAATGCGATATCTACAAATTTCATGTATAGATATTCGTGCTGTGGTCGACCGTGAAAATCGAGTAGCGGTTTGTTTACCGCTCGCAAAACGCGAGGTGTTTGTTGGTATTTATAATAATTATCATGTCTGTTTGCTCTTGAGAACAGAACAGAGCCGTGCATTTATCTGTAATCTGACCGGCGCGATGCGCAATTCTGTTTTGCGGAGCAAGGTCTTGTGAGTAGGTAATCATTTTTTTTTGAATGTCAGATGATGTGCAGACGACCACGTAGGAAGCGGAATCGTAGGCATTTATTAAAATAATTCCTGTGCTCTTATACTCACTGTTTCTGCTTTAAAACATATGCGTTATAAATACTTTTAAGGTAAATACAGCAATTTATTTTATTAGATCTCGATTGATTGATCTTTCGTTGCGCGCGTACTATTCTTGTACTATAGCGCAGTGCTTCACACTACAGCCCCCTAAATCTGAAAAAAATTATCCACGCTCCCCTTCTCAATACAAAACATGTTCTGCCGCGGCGGCTCCCGGAGAAAATCTGCGGTCCCTCAGGGGGTCGCGGACCGTCAACTTCTGTGAGTAGTAAATTTTCAGCAAAATAAAAAATTTGCGCGAGTATGTAGGTTTGTATTCACTGACGCTAGCGTCTAGATGAGGAAGAAAAATGTGAAAGTTTTGATGAGTTTAGTATTAGAGAAAACATAAAATTTTGTGTAAAAAACTTATTTTTACAATATTTCTGTGTGCAGCCTGTGCGAAGATGGAAAAATGTGTGCGGTCACATTTTGGGAGGCGTGCTCGCGCACACTTCAGCAGGAACATTTTCGCGGACCCCGGGTTTAAAAGCACTGCTATAGCGTATGCAACCAAAAATTGAGGAAATTAATTCTTTCCAACCGGATCCTTTGCTAATTCCCAGTGGCCATCTGATAATTTGAAACACCACCCCGTCTCCGTTATTTTTGTTTGGCGCCTTAACTTAACTAAGACCTTAATTATTTCACAGAATTCTGGTATTCCATGCACAGCATCCTCATGAAAAAGCAGATTTATTTGCCTTCGTTCACCCACCAATGAAGTCTAGCCCTATGTTCAGTCTCCACGGTGTCCAACCATCAGTTCTTCGATCAGTTAAGCACTCACCTCCAACTAGGGATTCTGTGTCGAGACGTCCCGGGACTTTTTTGGTTTTTTGCTGTCTTAAGTCCCGGGACATTTAACAACAAAGTCCCGGGACTTAAGACAGCCAAATTTTACATTTTTAATTTTGAAAAAACCATTCTAACAAATAAAAATTGGATGCAAGCAATCGCTAATGTGACCTAAAAAGTTAATTTTGATTTAAAATAAAGTTACATTGGTGTCTATCCGCGGGATCAGTTTTGAAAAAAATGCATTATATTTAGGCTAAGGATTAAAGGCCGGGGCTTAAACAAAATTAAGTATGCATATATAACAGGGATCTATAAGAAAAGAAACAGCTGTTTGGATTTATAATTGCAGAAGTTTTAAATAACATCTATTTATATATTGTAATAAGAAACAACCATTTTAATGGCTAGAGAGAGACATGCAGAAATACAAAAAAAACTTAAATACGTGTTCGCTTAACTATTTTTGCAGCATGGGATAATCGCACAGAATTCCAAGAAATAATGGAACCAATAGTTATTTCTAGAAAATTCTGTTATAAATCAAGGCGGCTTATGTTTCATTACCAACCGTTCTGCTGAGACTAATTGATTTTCGAAAAGAGTACACGAAAGATTTTGACAAATGCTCCAAAACAATATTTTTGAAATACGGAGATAATTTACTACAACGTCTTTTCTCCGTGGAAAAAGCTATCGAGGTATCTGAAGAAAATATCAATGATGCGATAAATATTGCAGAACTGTCACTGGAAGAAGAATTAAATAGACAGATTACAAAAAAACAAAAGATTTCTCCATTAAAAACGAAACAACTAAACGAATTTAAGATTTTAAAATCAACTGGAGAACGGAAACAAAGATTATTTTTTATATATATCATTAAAGCAACATCGACTGACAATGATGACGAGCAACAACGTTTATTACAAAGATGAGAAATCGGCTGGCTGATTCGTCATTAAATTCATTATTATTTTTAAAAGCATATTTGATAAGCAAAAATAAAATATTAACTTTTGTGTAAATAATACATACTATGTATGATTTGAGGTTGTGACTTTATTATTGAATTAATTTAATATATTTATTATTAATAAATAAATGTGTTCAAAAGATGTATTTTTTTTTAATTAACACATATAGGTCCGCAGATTTGCATACTAAAAAATGCGCGGGAGCCGGCCGAATTTTGGGGAAATAGAACTTTTTTTGCGCTCACGTTTAAATTGCGATAACTATTTAACCGATTGATGAATATTTTTTTTTCTTTCAGAAAAGCGTTCGTATGGTTTTATCCATATAAAAATATGATAAAATCAGTGTTTCTCAACCGAGGGTTTCATATAAAGAGTCCTAACAACTTTAAAATAAAGTTATTTAGTAATAAATGGCAATAAAGAGTTTATATAAAGAGTTGAAATAATATACACTAATTTAAAATAAAGTTACTGGTTACTCACCCCCCCCCCCCCATCTCCTTCTTCTCAGCAACGACAACTATTTTAGTTTTTTTGAGATATTGTAAAACCGAAAATAAACATCTGTTCTATATCGTAAGGTTTTATTCGCAACTCTCAGATATTTTTAAATAATTCTTGTTATATTTCAATTATTTAAATATTTTAAATCTTTGAGAATCGTTTGTTTTTGTTAGAATGGTGCAGGTATATGCTATTAATGAATGGTGGCCATTCATATGTGTAATAATTATGAAGCATTAGGGTCACATTTTTTTCACAGCAGAGCCATAAACTTTACAGAAAAAATAGCTCCTTGTCAACAGCGTCTCCAAAAGGGCATTAAGAATTACATAATTTATTGCTATTGGCAAGCCAAACATATATTGAGTAAAAGCGGTGCTTTGTTCGAAGTAAAATAATGATTTCATTTCTTTGAATTTAGGGTTGACTTTCCAACAAGAATTAGTTGCAAAATGTCTACAAAAGAAAAAAAGGATACAGATGTAAAATGAATCTGAGACAATGGATCTGTGTTATATAATTATTGTCATGACTAATTTCACTTTCGTAAAAATCCCATAGAACAAACACTTATTTCTTTGTAAAGAATTGTGAAGCGGCCAAAGAAGCAATAAATAAACTTATCCGAAAATTTAGCCCATATTTATATACGTAAACGAAGCAAAAGATCTAACAAAAAAAGATGCATTTTTCCATGAAAATAATATTACACCAAACGTTAAACGTTATACAAAAAATATTATTTACTAGGTGATACTGTGGAATTACTTCTATATTTACGATTAAAAAAAAAAATATTTTTAATATATTTGTTTGACATTATCAATTTCAATATCACTGGCAACCTTGATGTTAAATGTGAAGAAAAAAAATCATCACACAAAGTACCTTTTTTTTGTGTAAACTTACACTCGGCAAAACGAACAGATATGTTCGCGCGGACTCCTGCGCACTGAAAGTGAGATGCACACATATGTTCGCCCGGACTCCTAAGTGTTAACGCATACTTTCGCCGCCATTTTAAAGTACGCATGAAAAAAAATACGTCTAACTGCGTAAAAAACGCTCAAAAAAATAGTTTAATTGAAACGAAATATTAAAAAACGTTTGGGAGAAAGATATCTTCATTTATGTTATTAGACATTTGTTTAAATCAATTCATAATCGTATTAAAAATATAACTCTAGCAAAAACAAATTAAAAAATATTATAATTAAATGTTTATACCTGATGTTGTTTTATTTGCAAATGTTTTTCACTATTGTACAAAGTTACCAATGTCTCAATAGGACAAAAAAGGTATAAAAGCTTTATTGTGATTTGTGAAGTAACGGTCATAATTTTACCCAATTCATTGTTATTTTTTCAATACATGAACCGTTATCATCCCTTTTTAGTATATACATACAAATATTTAATTTTAATAAATTTATAATTTTATTAAAGGGGAAATAAAAGTCCCAAGTCCCGGGAAGTCCCGGGACTTTGACTTTATCACGTCTCGTGTCCCGGGACTTTGAAAAACCCGAGACTTCAGAATCCCTACCTCCAACACCACATCCGAAAGGCACCGGTGATGTTTCGCAAATGAAACTTGGAGGACGTGAGCATTGTCATTGCAGATGATAAGCTGATTTTACACTAATTTAATATTATTATTTATTAGTGTTGGGCATTTAAACCACTCGCACGCCAGCGACTCGCCGGTGCGTCAAACGTTTGCTGACTCCATACGCCAACGACGCGTCGGTGCGTCGAGATGTAAAAAGATCAACAAACAAAAAAATTGGGCAACTATAGTTTTCATAAATATGAGTTAAATGTGCAAATTTACAAATTATATCCATTCGTACTTTACGAATAATATTTTTTTTTGTTTGCAGGTAAAAGCAACCAGCAACTCGGTGGCTCCAGGGGGCGCCAGTCCAGGAGCGCCCGGCGCGCCCCCTCCCACCAGTATCGTTCCGAGGGCTGCAGCCCTGGCCGCGCCTCCAGCACTCCTCAGGCGAGACAGGCGACAGAACAGTTCTCGTTTTAACCTCACTCACAACAGAGAACTTACAGGACTCCCCCCGCTAGCAGGTATGTTCAAATAACACATTTTTTATCTTTTAAATCATATCTGCTTCCCATGTATTCTTTGTATGTGGCCCACTAGAAGAAAAAGTTTGTGCATAGAATATTGATAAAATAACGGTTAACACGTTGATAGTTAAATCAACTCGTACAGCATTGAAAGTCAATATAAAGATGCTTGTCGATGCGTCGAAACACGTGTAGGATAAAGTAATAGAGTTTATTTATAAATTGATGATGTTATTTATAGCATTGGTATTATTTTGAGTTCCTAGTCACTATAGAGGTTTTTCGATTGTAAGTAACCGTATACCAGTTAATTTTTTTTGGATCTATTCAAATTGAAAAAAAAGGGGGAATACATACTCAAAACTCTTTTTGATTGTATGCATGTGTCTAAAATGTATGCTTAACACTGTATTATAAGACAGAGAATTTCAATATTTAATTATTTTTTTCAACCATATCCGCTCTCTATGTGGAACAGAGGTTAAGGATCGATAGATGAAGCTATACAATGACAAGTGAATATCTAAAAGTCTGTGACTAGAATTGGATGGGTAGAAAGAAATTAACGCCAGACTTATCGTTTTAAAAAAATAATTCGTGCCATTTTCCGTACGAGGATTTGAACCCGGAGACAAATATTCTCGTTATAGTTATTATTATAACGGAAAATATATACTCCCGGCATAATTTTGGCAATGTAAATGTTCACTTTTAAGGTGTTTACTGTCAATACTTGGTGGAATGGCAGTATAATAAAAATAATAAAACATTTTTAGTACTTTTTCCACATAAAAATTATTGGATCAGGACCGGTTTCGCTCATGGTGAGCATTGTCAACTGATAAGAAATACAATGAATCTCAGTTGACAATTCTCACCATAAGCGAAACCGGTCCTGATCCAACACATTTTATGTGCAAAAGTACTAAAAATGTTTTATTATTTTTTAATGTAAATGTTGCTAAACAAAATTAGAGGGGGCAGCAAAAACAGCTGCCATGCGCTTTAAAATTTTAGGGGTTGAACATTTAACCTTGAAGCTTAAAATTTACAGCCTGATCGTAATATCCGATAGTGAGAATAATTGTTTTATTTGTTTTTTTAACAAAATCAATCAGTAATACCATTTAATATTTTCTTTCTTGTCGTATTAATTTTTGAACGTTAAAGTAAGGGGGCGTATCCGGCTGCATGAACCCCTTGGAAAATTATTGTATTTTAAACTATTTATTTTTCAATACGGATTGGTTCATTTTTAAGACTTGGCACGTCTACAAAAGCTTTCACAGGCATCCATAAAAAACATGTTTTTTGTTTTAATTTGGTTGGAAAATAATTAAAATCAATACGGATAAAAAAGAAACATGTATAAAGATTTCCATTAATTTATCATGTTATTAACTTTTCTATTGAATTGAATGTAACCTCGCGAATCGTATTATAAAACACCGGAAAATGATGAAATCTGTTACCATACTTCATTTTCGCGAGATGAAAATTTTGGCTTGCGTCTTTGCTAAAGTGGTTATTGAATTAGTTCGCACGACTCCCGTTAGATGGTGTTTAGCGTATTGCCAAAAGTGAAGGAAAATCATCATTTCCCGCACGTTTTCGGCAAAATAATAAAATTATACAGTTAATCAAATTAGCATGTGATAATAAACAATACGAACGCGTTCCTGTTATTTTCGAAACACTATTTTTAGTTATGGCGTATTTTGATTGGGTACATTAATCACTTATATTGGGAAATGTTTATTAATTACTCACATTCTGTTATGTGAATAATCACTGTGGAATGAATAACTTAATTACAGCAGTAGTATCGAACCTTTTTGTAGCTGCGCTGAATGGTTTTGAAAATCAATCTACAGCAAAGTAACGTGTTTTGATTGACTAACTGGAAAATATTAGTGTATATTTAATAATCATACATTAAATTATTTATTTTTCATTTTGTAATTTTATAATGTAAGAATTAGTATCAAGATTTATAAAAAATAATAAAAGATTTTTAGTACTTTTTTCACATAAAATTTATTAGATCAGGACCGGTTTCGCTCATCGCGAGCATTATCAACTGATCAGTTGATAATGCTCGCGATGAGCGAAACCGGTCCTGATCTAATAAATTTTATGTGAAAAAAGTACTAAAAATCTTTTATTATTTTTTATATAATGCCTTTCCACCAAGTATTGACAGTAAACACCTTAAAAGTTATCAAGATTTAGTTTATCGTAAATAATATTACGATTGTTTGCCTGCAGATGCTTCTCAACGAGGCTAAGCAAGTGTCACAATTTATAACACAACCTGTGCGATACCTAAGCTTTCAATTTTGATTTTATTATTATTATCATGTTCATATTTCATTGCTTATTATGATGTTATGCCGCTGATATATATATCTATATATATAAAAGAAAGTGGGGTTTGTTACACCACGTATATCTCGAGAATAACAGCTCGGATTTTAATGATCTTTGTTTTATTAAATTCGTATCCGCCTAGAATAGCAGAATAAGCATTAAAACATCGGAAAAATATCACGGCAAAGAAATTATGAAGAAAATTAATATTTTCATATAGTTTTCAAATGGCGAACAGCTTGAAATAATGAAAATGTCGTTGTATGCAGATTTCATCCGCTAGATGGCAATTTTTCCAAAATTCATTTGTTTCTGCTTCTTTTGCGTACGATTGACTTTTAAATAATTTTAAATTTAGAGTATGGATTAGAAAAAAAAATCGATGATATGAAATGAAAACGAAAGAAAATCGGATAATATTGAAATAAGGTTATGTTTATAATTAGGTATGATAATTTTTTTGACAAAAATATAACGCTGTTTGCATGAACGTTGCTCTACTTTGAGATGCCACGTTATTACACTTGGAAAGCTACATCGAAGAAATTTTAACGTCGAAAGCAAGGCGATGCGGTTCCTGCTCATCCGAATGACTACTGACGCTCTTGGTCGCATTTACACAGTTCATCCGAAAAATGACGAATGCTTCTACTTACATGTCAACAGCTCAATTTGTTTGAAAATGATACTCATTGGGACATGACAATCGCTGAAGAATTTTTTTCTGAATCTCCAAGTCAGATACGCACATTATTTTCTATCATTATTTTGACATGCTTCCCATCGAATCCCCGTGAACTGTGGAACAAGTACAAGGATGACATGTCCGAATACATTTTACATCGAATTCGTGTCAGTTCAGGGAATCCCGATCTCGAGATGAATGAAGAGATACATAACCAGGCTTTGTGAAATGTGTTTCCTTATGTGCGGCAGTTTGTTAGTCAAGTTAGGAATGTCAACGCCAGATCGTGGAATGAACGACGCTTTCAATCGAGAATCGGAACGTGAACGTGAATATGATCGAGATACATTGAACCAATCAGTTTGAACGAATGTACCACTGTTGAACCCTCAACAGAAGGAAATTTACGATACGATAATGAAGGTAATTGATGATGGAAATGGTGGCTTATTTCTCCTCAATGCGCCCGGTGGAGCTGGGAAGACACTCCTCATGTCATTGATTATGGCCACTGTTCGTGCGAGATAAAAAATTGCTGTAGCAGTTTCTTCTTCTGGAATAGCGGCCACGTAGATAGATCGACCGCTGCCGATGAAATAAACGCTTGCCTCAAATCGTTGACTCTGGCGCTATGTGAAGAAACTTCAGCTGACGACAAACATGCGAGTTGGATTGCTAAACGATCCATCTGCCGAAAATTTCTCCAAGCAATTACTGACTATCTATTTAAATTTGAATCGTTCAAACTATGTACATTCTCACAAATTTTGTCACTAACTATCTATCTAACTATCTATTTATTTATTGTTAAAAATTAAAATTACAGTACATGACATAACAGCTGACGCCAATTCACCATGTACTTGAAAAATATAATAAGACAAAATATAAAATAAAACTAAATAATACATCAAAATCAACATTCAAAAATCAAGAAATAAAATAGTGAAATTATACAAACAGTTCACAAATACTATCACTAAATATGTCCACTTCTGTAGGCAATGCATTGATCAATCTAGCGGCCCTTGGAACTGGTGACTCATACCTCTTAAGCGAGGTGTAAGTTTATAGAAATAAAAGTTTTTGCTCATACTTTGCTCTTTCTTTCCCCCGGGATACACCCCCTCCGTCATAAGTAATTAGTATTTCAAGAAGAATTTTTATTATTTTTCAAATAAAAGACTTGGAATCAATGTCTTGTACTATGTAGCATAAAATCAATGTCGGAAATTGATTCCGAATGTGACGAAATATGTGGCATATATAGTTACACAACCATTGATGGAATCGATCATCAATTTTATTGTTATATTAAAAATTAATTTCCACTCAAAAAAAATCTGTGTTTTTGCTTCCAGTTTAATATCACTGTTTAAAAATTCCTCTAATTTCAAATTGACTCTTAAATCTTTTATCTTGGCTTTTATATTGGCATTCGCATTTTCGGGCAATAATTATTTAAGTTTATACCTAGGTAATATCCAATTATTTACTAGGAATGTGGCACGCAGTATGTTGAGTAATTATTCAAAGTGAAAATTCACCGTTCGTTTTATTATTTATTTTGGAGATCAATACGTCGGAAAATAATCATTTGTAATAAATAATGGCGAACGCATTAATGGGAATATCATTACCCCCTTTTCGTGAATAATAAATCGAATTTAATTATTGTTAAGAGCAGCTGGCCGGCGAACAATTGTACTCACACGTATCGCCGTTTGTTAAAAAAAATAACCAACTACGTTGCTCGAACGTTAGAAAGTAAAGATTGGCTATTACGTACACTTTTTGTAGCACATGATATCAATAGTGTAAGTGTGTAGGTATTTTCATAAGCCCTGTTTCAAAGTTCGTGAGTTTTTTTGCATTACTAACTTGGTCTAATAAAATTAGCTTATTTAAAATATTTATGTTAACTTACAAATAAATAGAGAAGTTTTTTGAACCCATCTTTTAGTACTTATTCCACTATTTTATTACATTCATTATTAATTGAATATAACGAAAACTGTCAGAATTTCCTATTTGAATATATGAACAACTCTAATTTTGTACAAAACAATGAATTATGTATCTCGTATTGATATATTTACAGATATTATATGACGATTGGTAACATATTGTCATAAATCTGCCAAGCAATGTCCCGTATAACAGCAATGGGAGAGATTGTGTATGCCCATTGACTAGAGTTTTATTTAAATAAATGCATTGGTTTTATTGTGTTGGATTCTTTTGTCATTCAATGATGTTTCATTTTCAATCCGGACTTTTCAATCGTAATGATTTTTGTAACAACCGGTCCTAATATATGTATACCGACAAAATCCTATATCTAGCAAAGCGTTTTCCGGCAACATTGTTCGGTTATCGTGGATTTTGTATTAAATAGATATTATTCTTATGTTCAAGTGGTCGAATACAAATCACTAAAATTTATTATCATAATTTTGTACCTTATTGAATGTTTGATTTCAAATATTTTTTTTAAATTTTGAATGTGGCAATCCATTTACCGATTTTTTATCGAGATACTGATTTATTAAAGAGAAACATCAAATCGTAATGAATTTTACGTAAAATGTTTCCACGTTTATTCGCCATGGGCTAGATGTAGATAGCTAGATACTTTCTGTTGCCGTATCCTTACTTTCACCGATAGTAATAATTACAGCGTCGCCACTTTTGTTTGGTTACCTTGGTAACCCGTGGACGTAAACTTTGAACTTGGAAAAGTGGAGGGACGCCATATTTGTAATAATAATGTTGTTCCCTGTCATTATTCGTAAGTACGGTACGCCTGCCTATTCGAAATTCAAATTCGATTTATCGATTTGAGAGACAATAAAATTGTATTGCCATTCTTTATGTAAGTTGTTTATTCAATTTGAAATACTGTCAAAATTCATTCCACTGCGGTTGTCAAATTGATTCTTACAAGCGACTTTTTGAGTATTGTTTTTGATTTATTACAGGCACGCAGGAAACACGAACAAAATATTTCACGAATAGAAATTATTAATACTTACAATAAAAGTAAGAGAAAAAGTTGTCCATTTATAAATACTTACTTATACAAGTACAATTAAAACTCCTTTCATCGAATATTTCGTAAACAGAAACTTCAAAAACATACCATTTTCGAATAAGTATGCCGCGGGTACCATCAACGAATTTATTTAAAATTTCATTAAAAACTAAATGTGAATAGTAAATATATTCTCTCGTTATCCACACCGAATAATTTTAAACTTTTAGTCTATGGACTATTTGAATTTGGAATAGTTGAATAAGGAAGGTGAGTTTCTAATGGGGGGTAACGAATTACTGCTGTCATTAAACGGCTTGAAACAATGTCTGCAAAATCGATTTTGTGCTCTGCTATCAATCATTTGGGCATATTGCGTGACTACAATGCGGTCTAGACGTGGCGTCGGATCCCTCAGTAAATATATTCCGTAAGTAGTTAACTTGTTATATTGTACTGATACATATATTAACCTTAATGATGTATGACTATAATATTGCGGAAAATCTTTTCTGATTATAATGAGGCCGTGTGATCTACAGCAGTGTTTCTCAAACGTTACATTATAGCCCCTACATCTTGAAAAAAAGAAAAGTACGAAAGATGTGCGAGAACGGAAAATCTTCAGGACGGCACGTAAGTATTTAAAAAAAAGTATTGGCTCTATTTGCAATTAAGTCGGCGTTTTTTACTTAAATGTATTGAATTAAGTATTGACGAAGATGTGGAAAGGACGACAAAAGGATACAACTCAACAACAAAGTTTACACCAAATATCCAATAAAATATTATTGATCCTAATAAAAATCACTGTAGCCATTAAATTTTGTTATTTATAAATAAAAGATGTATGTTTAAAAAAAATAATTTAAAATATCATTCGCTTTGATAAATTTAGTTATACATACATATAAAAAATGTGTATTGATTTAAAAAAAAAATATTGTTCCAATGTATCAAGATTTTTTAAAAATTAATTGTGGCGCACCAATTCCTTAGTTTAACTGTGATAATTATAAATTATTTTATTTTGCACTGATACACTGTTTTCCCTGCAAAATGTGTGTGGGGTTGTCCTTGTAAAATCGGTCCTGACTTTTTATACAAATAAAGTGGAATAAAGTACAAAAGAATATCGTGTTTTCGTATCGTGAAGTAATTAAAAGTTAGGATGTCAACTGATGGTGTTCGCAAATCATAAAATTGTTAAATTTGAATCGTTCAAACTATGTACATTCTCACAGATTTTGTCACTAACGACCCGGTTTTCGCCTTTCGGCATCTTCAGGCGTTCAAGTGCACGGATGAACTTGAACTGACTTGCACTTGAACGCCTGAAGATGCCGAAAGGCGAAACCCGGGTCGTTAGTGACAAAATCTGTGAGAATGTACATAGTTTGAACGGTTCAAATTAATATTGAAATTCCACCAAGCACCTTCAGTCGAAATCTTAAATTTATCATAAAATTGTTGTTTGCTACAGAGCTTAAAAACTAATAGTAGGTATTCATGTTTCAATTTTTTTTGTAACTTTTTACCGATTCCGTTAAAAATGATTTGTTCTTATTATTCTTAATTAAATATTTTTTTCTTATTTAAATTTAATATAATTTCCCTGAGTCGCGTGTAGAAGAAAGTTCAGTCATCTCAAGAGTTTGAAAAAACTTTTTTTTTCATTACAACATAAAAATAGCACGCTCATTCATGAACATGATTCGCATTATGTTTTCTTTTTCTTTTATTATCGTCGCCTGGTAGATATAGGTGTGTTCGATATGGCGTGTTCGGGAATGGGGTGCTTTTTTTGCAGTGTACCCATTACCTGGTGGTAGTTGTTGCGTCGGTTTTCTATTTACGGACGCCGCCCTAATGTACTGCAAAGCTGCTGCGATTACGACCAGGGTTGACAGGGGTCGGCGATTCGACAGATTTCACCCGCTTTTACTATCTTCCTTTTCCGCGTAGCCCTAATATTTGTAAGCAATGGACATTATTATTTAGAAGACACGGTTTTTGTACAACCATATCCACTCACAGTGAGGTGCATTTGAAATTTTCCTGCAGCATCACGATGAAGATGTTTTATGAGAATTAATATCAACTGATGACCTCGCTCGCGATGAACGTAACCGATCTTGATCATTATTGAAAACGTGTAATTAGTACGATTTTTTTTTATATAATACCTTTCCATAAACAGTTTTTGACGCATGAAGATTTATGAAAATTAGTTTGTATTAAGTCACTCAGTCATTATTTGTTTGCATGAAAATACATTAATACAGGGCTATTTATTCTAACCCATGTAAAACTGATAAGGGTGTAACAAACAATTGGTAATAAAAAAAATAAAGAATTTACCGATAAAGATACACAATCTAAATGAGTGATACTAATCTGGCTATAATTACATTGCTTAAAACCAAATAAATGATACTCATTTGCAATCGGATAAAAATAAATAAGTAAGAGAGGTCACTAAACTTAAATGTGCAATTAGTAGAAAAAGTTTATTTTTTTAATATCCTGCTCCGGATCCCTGACACGGAGGAACCGCTTTTTTGAATTGCTCCGCTCCGACACCTAAATACTTGCTCCAGCTCCACACTCCAGATCCCTGATTTTAATGAGGTAGACAACGCAGAAATGTAAAAGTGAGGTTATGTATCGCTTGTCAGGTTTGCCCTCCTATTAAATGATACTAGGGTTAAAAAACCATCAAATATTGAATTTATCATAAATTTAAAATACATTTTATAAAACATTTCATTTTTAACTTTTGAATAAAACTAAAATATATATTATATATATCGGAGCAGTGGAGCACAACAAATTTTCGTGCTCCGGCCAAAAACTTGATGATCCATTGCTCCGCGCTCCGCTCCATATGCCTGTATAATGTATCTCCATATAATATTGACAGTAAAAACGTTAAAATTAAAATGTGTCACTTAAAACACAAATAAGCAGAGCTTTTCTATGTCATATTGAATTTCTGAAATGCCAATTACAAAAGAAAACCGAAAAAAACAAATCGTTTTACAAAAACAAAGTGTTTTACAAAATAAATAAAAACGCAACTGGTTGTGCATCGCTTTGTGTAAGTTCCGACGTCGTAGTCCGATCGATTTTCCGTTTCCTAGCCTGCGATGACGTCACCGCCCCAAATTAATACTAGGCAGCCGGCATCGGGTCTTACGTGCACGGAGGCGGTGCCGTTGGCGAATGAAAATTTTATCGGGTAGCGGGTGGGCTGAGTGGAGCGGCGGGTTGGAGTGTCGGGAAATCCCCCACGGGAAAATTTGTTCGTTTGCAAATGTTGCCAGATTGCGCTTAAGACCTCGCGTCGGTGTTGAATCAAAAGAAGTATAGTCCGCATAAATGTCTGGACGAGAACCTATTATTTTATTAATTCAATTGAAGCTTAAGAAAGCCTTAACCGGATTGTATTTATGTGTGGTATTTTGTGTGCTTATTGATACGCCGCACGTAAGTTTACTGCGACCTGAAAAACAGATGAACGGTGAATAAATTGAACTCCGTTCAGTCAAATGCTAAACCTCTCGCCTTCCTAGCTGGGGGGGATACCTATGTTTCTTTATGCCAAATATTTATTTTCAATTCCACTTAATTTAGGTCAGGACCGGTTTCGCTCATTGCGAGCATTGTCAACTGACAGTCGCTCGCAAAACCGGTCCTGACCTTTTAAATAAAGTGGAATAAAATGCAAAGGAATATTTTGTTTTAATTAAAATAATGCCTTTCCACCAAGTATTGACAGCGAACACCCTAAAAGGGAATAAGCAAGTTTTATTACTATTTCATAAAAAAAAATGCTGTTAATTTTTTTTTTTAATAAAACCATTTTCATGGTCCGCGAGATTTGTCTTTGCGAATTCAGTGGAACGCGAAATCTGGAAGGCTGGCGACCGCTGCTCTGGATCAACTCTAGGACAAATACATCACGAATATCTCAAATTTTATATTGAAAATAAATAAATTTGATATCGAACTCTCCGGTATGACCAGCTATCTATTTATCTATAACATACTTTGCTTGAAGATGCCTCTCAAAGAAGCGAAAAAACACTTGGACGAATTAATTTGGTTACTGTAATTTTATTTCTAATAAAAGTTAACCGTGCGCTATGGCAACACCGGTTGCTATGCGCTCCTGCGTGGGTTTGATGGATGTAGACAGGATGGCAGTATCAGGTGAACGACTATTATTATAATGATAATCGTGGTTGTATATTGCTGCCAAGTACCTGCCTATCTGCACAATACAGGTGGAAAGTTTGTAACGTGTTTTGGCAGTTGATATGTATTGATGATAATACTCCAGACTCGTATCATCAGGGCTGGTAAAAAAAAAACCGACTCCAACTCTGCCTCCGAATTGATTTTTTCGATCAAAATGATTCTGGTTATAAGAATAATTCTATTACTTAGTCATCATTTCACCAATCAATAATATGGACTAATATTTTTTTTCTTCCTGCGTGGTCGAGTGGCCAACGTCGTTGGCTTCGATTACGGAGGTTGCGGGCTTGATTCAAAGTACGGACAGTTTTATAAATTTATTTTGTGAATTTCTGTTCGGAGGTATGGATGTTAGTGATAGTGGTTAGAGAGCGATTAGCTAACTACTAGTCTTGTCCTAGACCTATCCTTGTATTCCTACTCTCTTTGGAAAAAAACAAGTTTAGTAACTGAGTAACAGGCAGTTCTCGTAGAAACACTTATGTTGACATAAACTCTATTAAGAGTCCACATGCTCCACATTGGAAGCGGACTTGGTAAAAAAATATCAGTATCTCCCCCCCCCATCTGAAATTAGGGGTATTCAATTTTTATGTTCATTAAAAACACTACATAAAAACAATACATTTATAATAATTGTATGTACCTTTTTTATTGGCTAACAATTAACCTAATTCTGTTGTTTTCTTATGTTTTATTTAATACAATTATTTGTAAAAACTTATTTACAATCTATCAAATGATAATATTTTTTCTTGTGCAAATCACAACAACGACAAAAAAAACACTATTTTCTAAACAAATATGACAAATTATGCCGCGCATTTGTTGGATTGGCCCACGCAGCCTTCGAATTTTCCGCGCAGGTAACCTCTCGTCCAAGGGAGAAACATTGACTAAGGTAGTATTAACTTCCTAAAATAAAAATCGGCGAAGTTGCGGGACGCTGGGATGACCTGGGAGGAGGCGAGGAGACTGGCTGGAGATAAAGAATTGTGGAGGAGCTTCGTAGTGACCATATGCTCCGCATAGGGAACGGATATGGATTAAAAAAATATATATATTCAATCCACAAAAAAATTCACCACTTCGTTATTTGGCTTACTTCACTTCTCAGGGGACCTTGAATAAAAAAACTTCGCTTAACATCTTCTCTTCTTTTGTGGCTTTATGCCCCACTTGGTATCACAGTATGGCGGTGACAAATTATATTGTAGACATCTTAGCTGAAAGCTCGATTCCTTTCACTCCAACATTAATGAGTTGAGTATTTCCGACTGAATGTTTTTTATTCGGTGAAAACTTTTCGGTTTCAAAACGTGATGAATAAATATTTTATTTTAGAATTTCCACCCTCACTGTGACTACTGAATATTGGGGCGCATTTATATATTCATCAATTCGTTCGTATAAATAAACGTTCTATTTCAGTTATGACTTATAGTCGAAGTTGTATCTTTTTTTAAGTCGTTATCATATCTCACTAACCATAACTGTACATTCGAATCGCTTGTAAATTATTTAGAAATACTTTTAGTTTACAATAATTATTTTATATTTTAATAAATTACACAGGTACACAAACTATCCACTGGGTAGATCGCAATTTAACTTATTTAATACTAGTTTGATTAAAAAGAAATCCAACTGTATATTTACTTTTTTCTCTATAAAATGGTATTAAGCCTAAAATGAATAAAGCTAAGCAGTAGACAAGGAAAGTACACTTAACTCTTTTATACGAATATATCGAATAATATATTTTTACACGAATTATTTCGCACAAAATCGGATAACGGATTTCCTAATAACAATAAATTCAACAACACAAAAGGTTTCATTAGATCCCAACACATTAAACGTGTCAGACGTATCTAGCGGTGAAAGCGATTTATGTCCAGTCCCTCATAAAAGTCTCCGTTTATAATCGAAATAGCTGTGAATAGTAATACTATTTTTTTAATTTAAATACATATTATTAGTAATATTTTGTCAAGTTTACTTATTAGGTCTTTATCATTACCTTTTTTTACACAAATTGTGATAGATATTACAACAATAGATAAACAACTTACTATTTACTACGTATATTTACATCAATTGTCGTCATTTACATCAAATCGTTCGTTTGCCATTTTTGTCCACCTTTGCCTAATTAATGACCCTTACGTAGGATGTTGTCGAAAACTATTTTTTAAACAACTCGAAGAAAATGATGAATGCATATTATCCACAAATTTGACTCTTCGTCTACGAATATCAATAAGACATGAGAAAGGTTTGCCATTCGAAAAAGGTAATATTATTGATTCCTGAAACGGCGACTGTCAATTGATTTGGCAATGGGAATGGATTTAAAAATTCATAATCTATTTCTTTTCATAAATAATACGTCAAAAAATCAATATTCTACATTACAAGATGTAGGAAAGAAAAGTTGTTTTATAATCCAAATAACAGACGTCACTATACATCGAGCATAATCCCGCAGTCTGGCCGTTGACTTTTCCGCCGAGCAGTCTTGTCTGGAGTTTTTCAGCGGCGCACGCGCGCGGGGCTGTTTCCCTCCCCCGACGGCGCGATAGTCCGGGAGGCGGGGGCGCAGGCGTGCCGCCGAAGCCTCCCCCCGTCGCCTATCGATTTTGCCCGACGGCGCTTCGCATCGCGCTCCTCCGCCATACTTGACACTGTCCCCCAGTGTTCGCCGAGACACGCCAGCCGAATCGAAAACGGGCCCCGAACTGCGATCGTCTCGTTGTAATCGATATGTGCCGCGTAGGAGGCTCTGCGCTTTCGCCACGGCCCCCGCCGGTCTCCGGGAGTCGCCTGCAACACTTCCAATGTGTCTGCCCGATTTTGTAAACATTGCGAACACCCTCGTCGGTGAAAATACTTCCACAGACCCGGCTGCCGTTTCCGTCTGCAAATGTGCTGTGCAATAATATAATATTTCGTTGTGGTTTCATATTTCCTTTATTAAATTAGTCATAACATGACTGTCGAGAGATGAATTTTCTTCTGAAATGATTGGTTCTACGTACACCTTAAAATTAAAGAACCTGTAAATACAAACCATGAGTCATTCGGGCTTATAGCAGTTTTGTGTTAAATCTATTTAAATTATGTTATCCTAGTGTTTCTTTTGCAATGGTTTATATTTTGTTAGCTTTGTCTTAGCTTAGAAGTAAAATTCAAATGTTTGTCGGATGGGCGTAGAGGAATCGATTAATTCCCCGGTCGGTCTAAAGAAAAGTGCAGTTGTTTGGTGTTTTGAGTGCGCAGCTGTTTGCAAATACGCCGACATTTAAAAATATACTACACAAAGCGATCGGTATATCTCTTGTGTTTGTAAAATTATAAGTTGCATTTGGTCGCAAATAAAAGGCGACGTATTAATGAAGGGGAACAGGAACCGGTAAACCATTGCTCGTGAACCAGTGAGCCCGCCGAGTCGACGGCTTTCCCGGATGTGCCATGGTCCACGCCGGCCTGTCGACCTACGCCGGGCTCACCCGAGCGATGTTCTTCAGGGACAGGGACAAATCGAACGGCAGCAGTGACAAGGACAAACCCCAGCAACAGCAGCAGCCCCAGCAGGCCTTCGTCCCCAAGGGAACAGTCTCGCCTCTGGGCATACCCAAATCCCCGTCTTTTCACTCCGGCTTGGACTTGGTGGCCGGCGACCGCGACGCGAAGAGAGATTGCGAATTCGCCAGGTCGTTTCGTTTCGCCCCAGACATGATGATGAACGGAAACGGACGCAGGGTGTCCAATGACGGGACAGGGAGGCAGGCGACGAGGCCTGTCGGCGTACCCATCGTCGTCACGACCACCGCGAACAACAATTCAACCGAATTTTCGGCTAGTTTTAAAACCAGAGACAGAAACTGTTACCACACCGATGCTAGAGACTTGGTGCAACTCGCATATCTTAGAGGTAATTGATATCAATAGTAAAATAATTGGTCAAAAAAATGTCTTTCCGTTCTATATAGCAGTGCCTGCCAAACTGTGTGCCGCGGAAAAAGAATGTTAATTTTAAATATTGCCTCTTCATTTAAATTTTCTTCAATTTTAAATAAATTCAGCATCTAGATATTCAAATAAATAATTGTCAAGTTCGTAAACAGTGATCGACGCGACACATTTTCCACATTTCTTTTTTTAAATGAACATTTTCTTTTTTAAAACACTTTTATTTTGTGTGCCGCGAAACAAACCTCTTTCACCAGTGTGCCGCGAAGTAAAAAAGTTTGGCAGACACTTGCTATATAGTATTATATTTCTTCGAAAATGATTTAATTGCTATCATTTTTTTTCCACTGATTGCGTTATATGTTTAGCTTCTTAGAGAACATCTTCAGACGATTCTTATTCTTATCTCATATATGACAAAATGAAGGGTGGCATTTTCTCAGTATTTTTAAAAATATTTGTTTTTTTAAAGCTCTTATTAAATCTCAATAACTTTAAACTATTCATTTTTAATCCTTTTCTATTAACTCGATGGAGTAGTTCTACGTCATATATTTTAATTTTATATTTAATGACCTTTTTTGATTAATATTATTTACTGCTGGAGGAATTAAACCATCAAAGTCTAATGAAAATACGCCGATATTATTTTGGTGTTTTAAATCAATTGTTAATAAAACTCCGACCTAATTATTAAACATATAAACTTAAATCATACGTGCGCTCGAGAGGTGAAGTGAGCCAACTTTTAAAATGGTAAAACCTTTTTCTTGGACTTCACGTCTTTATTTGGTTTTGGTGGGTTGCATATTTTTATTTTACGGAGATAACACTATTGCAATGTGTATTAACTGAGGTTACTTCACTTTTACGATACTTTAAAACGTGTAAAATATTACAACGCATTCAACTTTTTTCTAAAATACCACTTGGCTCACTTTACCTCCGATGGGCCCGTATAATCTATACTATATCAGAGGTGGCTCGATCTCCCCCGCGATCCAGGGGTAGCCCTCGTAGCCATTTACGGTCTCGCATTGTCAGGGGTATTTTACATGTTTTCATTGCGGTCGAATTGTATTGATTTTTCCAACACGTTAAGAATTAATTTAGTTAGACGTTTAAATCCATGACTGGCGAAACTAATTCTTGTATATTTTATAGACTATAATATGTAAATTTGTCTCAAAGTATATTATACGTAGCCACCTCGAAAAAAATATACAGCTTTGCTGTGTATGAAGAATTTGTTGGTACGAGTTTTTGATCAGAATTGATTGAATCAGAAAAAAGGTGATTTTTATTATATCGTTTTGTATTGGACATGATTATCCTTAACAAAATAATATCGTTTTTTCACAAACTGATGTCATTTTGCGAGAAATTATTTGATACGTTTGCAATACGGTGTCCAATTTTGTGATCCTTAAATCCCGGGAGTGTGTCGGTACTAATCCCGGGATTTCGGGATTGATAATAAGAAGTGCAAAACTCTCGACAATTTTAAAACCTCGCGAGACCTAAAAAAGGTTCGTTTTTTTCAAGCTATTATTATTTAAATAATTTTAGAATCTCAATAGCCCTGGAATAAAAACAGGGTCCGGGTTTAGATGCCCCCTAGTACAGAGGTCGGCAAAGTGGTCCGTAGTAAAATCTGGCATTATTTTATTAACTTGGTGCATTTTTTGACGCATTTGATCACTTTTATTTCAATATATAATATTTAACAAAAGTGTGCAATTAGTGGTCCGCTGGATTAAAATTTTGAATTAAGTAGTCAGCGAGCCCAAAAGTTTTTCCGACCTCTGCCCTAGTAGCAGTCTTCATAAACTAGAGTAATTTAAGGACTTTTAGACAGAATCCAATTTTTCCGGAAAGGCAAAAAACTCACCCTGAAACTACATGTAATTCTCAGATTTGATTTTGTCATTTTGTCTATTATTTTTGTATTTCGACACAATTGGAGATGATTTTGACAAATTTTATCGTCGCTAAACGGAAGTGTTGTGTTTTGTCGGAATCGATGATCAATATTTTTCCACGTTCTTATATTCCGGACATATGATACTGTATACCAGTGCTTTCAAAAATTTTCAGGTTGGGAAGCACTGCTGTTTACAATACCGTCTACGAATCTTCATTATCTTTTAATTTTACTATTTATTTTTGACAAATGAGGTTCTGTCAAAAATCCCTTCAATGGTTCGCCTCTAAATTACATTTTTTACATATCGCTTGTCCCACGATATACGTACAGCCATTACGCGACGTTCAAAAAAAGAACTGCGTGTTCCGAATTCATTTATGACATGATATATGTCTATCTATGTAATTGTGCTTACTTTATGGTTTTGTTTTACAGTTATTTATTGCTATTATGTATCATTCGAGTTAAGAGCTCTTAAAGGTCCTTTGGTTCAATTCAATATAATATGTAGATCAGCGGCTTCTAACCTTTTTAATTTTGACCTGCGACCTTTGCCGCTTTGTCTATTGAAAGTTTGACGTACAGCGAGACTGATTTTTGTTTCTTCGTCGACCTTAACTCGGTCCTACCTAAGTGGTATGTGAAAATTAGGAATTACAATGGAATACTCCATATTCGAATAATATTCGTTCTAAGTGTCAATGTATATTAAACCATTGGGTAAATAGGTCATTCGGCGTCGAATTGTATATAGAAATAACCTTATTTGTTTATTTGAACAACACAATACTCACTCAAGACGCGCGCTGACAAGTAGTATACACTCAACCCATTTTTACACTGTTTTGAAATAACACGGTCCACTAAAAAAAACAAAGACATTATTTGTATACGAATTATTTCGCTCAGAAGCGGATAACAGATTTCCCAATACCAAAAACAACAAAACAAGATAGTATTTGACAAACAAACACCTTCATTAGATCCTAACACATTGGGCGTGTCGGACGTCTCTAGCGGTGAAAGCAGTTTATGTACGGTCCTTCATAAAAGTTTTCCCTTGAATATTTGTTGATGTTATTCAGATACAAATTATTTATTTACTATAAAGAAAGAAACTATTTGTTTACAAATCTCAAAATATATATTATGATTTAAAACGTAACATTTTATATCGCGCTAAGAAATTCTGGTATATAATATTTTAATACGTTTTGCCATCGATATACGTCAGTGTGTATCGGTACACACTAACGCACCCGAAACGACTTAACCGTACGAATTTCGAAGTAGTACCGACCCGATAGGATGTGCTTGTGTTGTTTATGTACATTTCCAGCGGCGGCGCGGGTTTTTTTTTTGTTTAATTATATTTATTTCCGTTTGTTTCCGTACCATGAAAAGACGCGAGACTTTTTTTAGCTTTATTTTGAATCCAAAATCTCAGGAATTCACGAATTTCCCGAAATAAAACGACGCGAGATCTTTCTTTTTAGCTCTTCCGGGAATTGAAATTTGAAAAAGCCACGAATTACCAGCAAAAACAATTTTGGCACCCTTTTTTTCATCCTCGCACAACATTCTTTAATTTTCTCAATCCTGAAATCCCGGGATATCGGGATCACAAAATTCTACGGGACCCGGGGATTGGAGGCCCTAAAATATGTTTCCCTTAAAACAGAACATTGGCGCGAGCCAACTAAAAAAAAGTGATGATATTGGAAATCAGAATATCTCTTAGATAGTCAGACAGCCAGGAAGATTCTGAAAAACAATGTCGATTTTGTTTAAGTGATGAATGAACACACCAACTACTTGGAAGCGGGGAAAACATAAAACTATCATTAAGCATATTCATATCATTAAGCATATTCACTTTATTAATGTAGCATTTTATCACTTTGTCAAAAATTTCCCAAATTTTAATTATGTTTGTAATTACTTTCAATCGCATTCTGAATTTATGAATCTGGGATGACTTTTTAATTATATGTTAGATGTGTTGAACATTTTAATTTTGTGTTATTTTAGAATCACTTTAATGTAATTGGCAATTTCTTTTCAATGCCAACTGTTGTGTATAACTTTTCAATTTTGTATAAATAGCATTGTTAAATTATATTTCTTATCAGTTGACAATGCTCGCAATGAGCGAAACCGGTCCTGACATATTAAATAAAGTGGAATGAAGTACAAAGGATTATTGTTTTTATTAATATAATGCCTTTCCACCAAGTATTGACAGTGAACACCCTAAAAGTGTATTGGTATTAAGCGTATGGTTGAAATAAGAAAAAGTTTGGAATGCGAATGCACCCCATAGAAACCCGAAGGTTAAAAGAGTCCATGTCCGCTCCCAATGTGGAGCATATGACCCCCTGATGGTGGTATCTCTACAGATGTTTTTCTACGAAAACTGCTTGTTACTTTAGTTGCTCTAACTCTCTTTTTTAAAAGATAGTACACGACTAGTGGTTAGCCAATCGCCCCGCTATTTTAGGATTGTAATGGTGGGAGGTAATTTTTTAAAATCACAAACAATCTTGTCTCCGAACAGAATATCGATTGAAATGTTATCAAATTTAATTGTACAATATATTAAAAATGAAATTCCACAAAGTGACTGCTGAACCAATTGAAAGTATTATTTTATTTTCAAAACACTTTAAAAAACATTATACGGACTAATTTTACACAATGTGTTCAAGATCAGGGCCGGTTTCGGTCATCACTGGCATTGGCAACTGATGTATACATTGATACTATACAAAATATGTCTTACTCTATTATATATATGTAGTATTTCCACCGGTAAATAAGTCATTCATGCACTTGATGTAAGATCTTATGTCGTCTAAAATTGACAATTTAAAAACGAACTTAGCATCACGAAAATTTTTCTCTTTGTTCGACTTTTTTGTGTACTGTATGTGTGTATGTATGTATGCGCATGTGTGTGTACATGTAGGGATATAGTATGGGGGAAGCATATAGAATGTGATTTGCAAATAATGCATATGAAGTTCCCGTGAACTTCTTATCTCTGTAGTGATCACGCCCTTCCGTCTGCAAACGATGGTAAGGGGATACAATTTACAAATTTTCAAAAACTTTATCGACGAAGGTGACTAGAAGAATCTTAACTCTAGCGCGTCCTGGTACTTGAAGCTCCATAAATTTCATATAAAAAAATGCACTTCATAAAACCTGAAGATGCCGAAAGGCGAAACCCGGGTCGTTAACGACAAAACTTATGGAAGAGTTCAGAATCAAAAAGATTCAAATATAATATGGTAAAAATAACAACGTATTTAGTTCTACAGTTTTTTTTATATTTATTAGTTGATAGCTTTCGGCTTTCGCCATCGTCAGAACTAGCTCGTTTAATACGTTGCTGTTTTTACCCTATTATAATGGAGTTCCACCAAGTAAATGCCAGATCAATTGAGAGATTCAAATTTACCATTTTTTAATTGAGAAAACTTCGTTGTGCCACAAGGGATCGCCCCATCAATTAACATCTACAATATATTTTAAAACATTCGTGGCAATATTCGCACGCGAACCGTTAGTCTCTAGCAACTGCTTTCGGGACTGCCGTTCTAGCGTGTCCCGCTACCATTTAACTTTGCCTTTGAGAAAATTTATTTCAAATAAGCACACAATTTTCGTTTAGTTCGCCTATTATTTGTTTATTTATTTTATTATTGCTTTTCTCGCTTATAAAATAATAATACACATGGTAGCGAAGTGATATGTCGTTCTTAATGTCATATATCACGACACCGCGCCACTGCTGTTTCATTTTATTTGCCAAGTTTTCGACAAACGTATTAAACGATGGAATAAATTTGAATTATGGTTTTTTGGTGTTTTTTTTTTGTTGTTTTATTGTTTTCTCGGTTTTTGTATTGGTTTTTTTACTGCTGTAACATTTTTTTTTATCGTTTTGGACTAAAAACTCCGAGACACGATTGTGCAGGCACGTATGTCAAATTTGTATTACTATTGTCACATATTTTTATTACACAAACTAGGGTTTGTCTGCTCGTACAATTTTGCAATATTCGAAAACCAATTTTTTTTTAAACTGTTTCAAATACTAGAATTAAAATTATTTTTCACTGTTATCTTATTGAAAACGTCAGTATTTTGACTTGAAACTGTCCTCATTATAATTAAAATTAGTTAAAATGTATTGCATAATAGTCAGTAGCAATGCGAGAGGTTAGGTTAGGTAAAATTCAAAGGCTGCGCGGACCAATTCAACAAATGTGCGGCATAATTTGTCGTATTTGATAAAATAAAATTAAACATATATCAAGAAAATAAGCAGATGAAAAAAATAATCAGTTGCTAATAAATTTACTAACATATTTTACAAATTTATTTATAATTTTCTAGTTTTTTACGTCGTTCCTTACAACTACTCCTCGTATTACATATTCCATTCAGATCAATTTCTCGTTTATTCTACTTGAATTATCTCAATTTATTTTGGTAAAATTTGAATAATTGTTTTGGAGTGCGCGCCAATCCAGAATGAATGCGCGGGGGATCTCAAATTGCTGCGCGGCCGCGTACGCGCGCAGCTTAGAGGGACATTGCAGTAGACATCAAGAATGCGTTAAAAATATTATATTTTATAAATATCTAAATATTAATATCTAAATATTGTTTATAATAATCGAAAATTAAAAAAATGCTTTCAGAAGATTTTTTTTCGCAATTTTTATTGATTAACCCTTTTGTATTCTCCGCCTTTTAGAGCGAGTTTTATTTGAATTCTTAGCTATTCGTTATCGTTAATTCATTTTTAAGTAGATATTTTCTCAATCCTTTGAAGGAATACCTTCAATCCACTATTGTAAATTCAATATTATTGTGGGAGAGAAAATAAGGGCGGTGGTGTGGCACGATGCGCTCCGGGCGGCAAAACCTCGTGGTACGCCACTGCGATCGTACAACTTTTTATTGAAAATATTGAACACGTATTTTTTAAAATTGTAAAATAAAATTAGTTGATTACTCGTCATTTCCTTATTCGGTCCTCTGTCATTATCATTCTTATTTTTTATAAATCAGACTTACAAACCACCCCTTAAAAAAACTTTCTTTGCAATGATTTATTGGGAATCCATGCCCCAAATTAAATGATTCGCATACAATATTATATATTTTAAAATGCTTGGCTTGGCAATGGCTTGGATAATATTACTAGAATTACCAGTCCATATATTAACATTTATATTCCCAATGTTCTTAATACAGTAATGGTTAAACCAAGGTCGTCAATCACAACGCTTGTTAAAACTTATGCCAAAATTGTAAAACAAAGATTCCCAAAGATAATGAATGATAGCATCTTTTTTATGGGCTCTCCAATGCAAGTATGCAGTAGAAATACTTGCTAATTATTCGTTTTCATAATATCATGAAATCATATATTATAACATTGATTTCCTTTTATTGCAGAGGCATCCCCCAATGACCGTGAGGACCTATTCGTCCAAAAGCTGCGGCAGTGCTGCGTGCTGTTTGACTTTGCCTCTGAGCCACTATCTGACCTCAAATGGAAAGAGGTGAAGCGGGTGGCGCTCATGGAGATGGTGGAGCATGTCACAACCCAAAAGGGTGTCGTTACGGACGCCATTTATCCGGAAGCACTCAATATGGTAAACGAAGCTATTTATATAAGATAAATTTTACTTCAGATCCAGATTTCTCTAATAAGATATGACAATCTGCGGGATCACTAATGTCCTATTCACCACACTGAAGACATAGTTTATAAATTGCAGTTGTACTCACTCAGCCAGAACCTAATGCCACATATTCAGTGCTTATGTTTTGTTTGTACTGCTTAACAGTTATGTGTAATGGCATGTAAATAAAGTTTAGGATAACGGTATAAAGTGGATCTCTGATCTACCGCTCTTGCATTTATTGTTTTCCCAAATTCATCTCTTATGTCCCCACCAAACACCCCATAATAACAATGTTAAATAATCCCGCATTCATGCTCTCTGTTCTGACATCTGAATATCCATAGACCATAGTCATGTCACTAATTTTACTCCGATTGATAGTTTGTCAAACATTCTTCATCCTGCTAACTAGCATGTGCGACCTCATACAGTCGCTATTTAAGGCATATTAACCTTTTGACCGCGGCTAAGAATATAGAGAACATCGTCCATACGCGGCACCTTTTTGGCGAATTTGTTAATACGATTTTCAATCATAAATATAGATCGTAATATTTTTATAAGTATCCAGATATGTTAATTGGCATCTATAGTATTTTTTTAAATTATGAAAAACATAATATTTCTTATAGTTTCGGGCTAATGTTCGAATAATCATTCTTATCGAATCATTCGTATCAAATCGCCGCCATTACTTACGGGAAACAGGGAACACTGCGCCGTCACCGCGCGTAAAATAATATTTACCGGAACGTAATATTTTGTGAATATAATGATACGTAATGATATTCATTCAAGTAAATATAAAAAAACAACTTTCTAAAAATATCTTTCACAATCCCCAGCCGGATATTGTCCTTTTATTGCACTCATCACTCAAACATGTCATCCCTAATTTCATGGAAATGCTGGTAAAACTTATATTATTGTTTGATATTAGCTTTCATAACAGAATTTCATTGGGTTAACGCGTTGAGAGGCACTGGAATGTTTTTTTTTTCCCAGTTTCATTGAATAACAGAATGAGTCCCACAAGGACACATACATAAATAAGATAAATGCATTTTTTTTTGTTTCAAAGGACATTTTGTGCTAACATGATTTCTAGTTAACAGTGGTTGAAAAATACTACGAAATATGTATATGAATACCCTAATAAACATCATTCTATATGGGACTAGATTTGTGTCAAAAATTGAAATACTTTGTTTATCAAATATGCCGAACACGGGCTGCGAATTATCCCACATATGTTCTCGTTTACACCAATATTACATAAAAATACATGAATTCCTTTCAAATATTATATAAGTAGCTAGATGTTTGTAAATATCTTCATATTACGTATTTGAAAAAAATATTGATTTAGTATTTGACGATTTATATAGACTAGCTGTAAGCCCGTTGCCCAGCAACGTAAGATTTTTGTTGCATAGTATTTAATTTAATTTAATTTTATGGTATTTTATTTTATTTTATGTTATTTTATTTTATTTTATTTTATTTTATTTTATGTTATTTTATTTTATTTTAATTTATTCTATTTTTATAGTTAGCAGAAATTTCGTAAATTATTTAATATTTGGAATAATGTTTAAGTTTGCTAACAACAATTTTTCGTAGTAGCAAAAACTTCGTAAATTACTTAATTTTTAGAATAATGTTCAAGTTTGCTAACAACCATTTTTCGTAGAAGGAGAAATTTCGTAAATTATTTAGTATTTGGAATAATGTTCAAGTTTGCTAAAAACCATTTTTCGTAGAAGCAGAAATTTCGTAAATTATTTAATATTTGGAATAATGTTCAAGTTTGCTAACAACCATTTTTCGTAGTAGCAGAAATTTTGTAAATTATTGAATTTTTGGAATAATGTTCAAGTTTGCTAACAACCATTTTTCGTAGAAGGAGAAATTTCGAAAAAATAAATTATTTAGTATTTGGAATAATGTTCAAGTTTGCTAACAACCATTTTTCGTAGAAGCAGAAATTTCGTAAATTATTTAATATTTGGAATAATGTTCAAGTTTGCTAACAACCATTTTTCGTAGGAGCAGAAATTTCGTAAATTATTTAATATTTGGAATAATGTCCAAGTTTGCTAACAACCATTTTTCGTATTAGCAGAAATTTAGTAAATTATTGAATTTTTGGAATAATGTTCAAGTTTGCTAACAACCAGAGGAAATCGAAGAAAATCATAAATAACAGTGTATATTGGAAAAATATGTCTTTAGTATGAATAAAAAGTGACAGCGCGGCTCTGTGGTGGAGGAGGGGGAGGGGCAGGGGGAGGGGAAATCGAGGACATCCTTCACTCACTCACTCAAACAAACAAACAGAATAGATTAAAAAAAAATTGCGATCTACATAAGTTTTTTCAACTGCTGGAATCTATTTTTCATAGTAATAAAAGTATTTTAACGAAATCGGTTAAAACATATTAGTTTGTACAACTATTTATTACATCATTTAGTTCGGATAAAAAGTTTTCAATTTTTAAAAAAAATCAATTAGAAAAATATATACAGATAAATATTATGCATCACAACGGCGCATGGTTAATACAAACAAAATTACATCGACAATCGCCGCCATATTGTGGGCGTATTGGTAATTTCGTAGGTGTTCACGGAAATAATATTTTAGCTGGTATGGTTAATTTTTCTTGTGAATCTAATAGATGGCGTTGGTAATATACAATATTTGGTAGCATATTCAAGTGATTTTAGCTCTAAAACACCTATAATAACTGAGATATAAGGCTCAAATTACCGTGCACACTTATGGCAGCAATCCGCGTATGAGGTATGTCAGCTTGGGCTGCGATAGCAGCCAGCCGCGGTCAAGAGGTTAAAGGCATATTAAAAAACTGCAAAATAAGTCTTTTTTTTTAAATTTCGAAGGGTTGATGTCACCCGATGTGGTTATTCCTGTTACAACCCCCCCTCACACATTTTCAGGTAAAAAATTGTTTCAATGCAAAATTAAATAATTTCGCATTGTCAGTGTCAAGCTTAGAACTTGGTGCCCTACTATTATTTATAAAATTTTCTTTTCCTGATACTTCGGCTTATTAGCCAGGTGTATAATTTAAAGCTAAAATTCACTTTGTATGCTTACAACGGCTACGGAAATGCTTTCTTGTTACCGCTTTTTTATGAATGTATTTTTTTAAAAGCAACATTAAATTTTTTAATTCATACAATTTTTAAATTACTCCATGGGTCGGATATAATTTCATGGGCCGCCATTTGCCCGGGTCTGGTTAATACTATAAGGTACAAAATTTTAACGCTCTGGATGTTTATATTGAAGTTGATAAAGAAATTTCCTTTTTTTAGTTTGCAGTGAATCTGTTCAGAACATTGCCGCCCTCATCAAACCCCAACGGAGCAGAGTTTGATCCGGAGGAAGATGAACCGACGCTGGAGGCGGCTTGGCCGCATCTTCAGCTGGTTTATGAGCTATTCTTGAGACTTCTCGAGAGTCCAGACTTTCAATCAAATGTGGCCAAAAAATATATAGATCAGAAATTCGTTTTGCAGGTATGTTATCGTTAAATATTTTTTCTTGTTTGCCACCAAAATCACCATCAATACACATCAAAATTTATGACCATTTTTTCACTGGTAGTTTCACTAGGTGTGATACTTGTTTCGCCTCTTTGAGAAGAATCGTTAGGCTTCAAAATTAATTTCCATAAAGCTGCCACAGAATACATCAAAGATGCTATCCTACTTATATGCATGATACATTAAACAGACTCCTTTTCAGTACCGCGATGTTTTATGCTAAAAAACATTCACTCACATACCTACCGCATGTTTTTAATAATTTTTGAATAGTTTTAAAAAATAGGACTGAATTTATGAATATTAAAAGTTTACTTATACAATGATATATATAGTTTAATATTTTCAAGTTACATTCATGGTAATTTAGTTGTTTTCGGCGGTAACTTTGTGGAAGTTCATTTTAATAGAAAATTTAAATTAACTTTGATTATTCCACGTATTGTGTTACTAACTGTGACAGATGTTTCGTCTCTTTCAGAGGCATCTTCAGACTTACTATCGCAAAGTTTGCTTAAGTAATGAAGCAAGATTGATTCTAACATTTTAAAATTATATAATTACAAAATGGGGGTTTGGGTTTTTTTTCCTTTTAAGAGGAGCAAGGAGGGGGGTGTAGAATCGAAATAAAACAAACAGATAATGATACTAATGAGTTGTAATCAATCAGATTGGGATTTTTCCTTTTTAAGGGAAGCAAAGAGGGGATTATAAAATCAAAACAGTGCAAACAAATTTAATCATACTACTAATGACGTTAAACATTACAAACTATTAAACTAATGAGCTGCAATTAATCAGCTAGGTTTGTGATTACTCTATTAATTGGAAACAATTTGAGTAACGGGGAACCACCTGTGCTATTAAGAATATTATTTAATAATATTTCTTTTTTGTTTTATTAATTTTATTAATTTCTAAAAATTCTAAACTATTTATCTTTAAACCCTTTTTATTTACTCGGTGGAGTATTTTTAAATTACAAATCTGATTGATTACAATTCCATTTTGTAATTTTATAATTTTAAAATGTTAGAATTAATCTTGGTTCATTACTTAAGCAAACTTTGCGATAGTAAGTCTGAAGATGCTTCTGAAAGAGGCGAAACACGTGTCACAGTTAGTAACACAATACGTGGAATAATCAAAGTTAATTTAAATTTTCTATTACATTCGTGGTCTTCAGTGGCCTGACGGTATTCACGCCGTTCGTATGTAGCGGCCACCAGTGGCCTTACGGTACTGAATCGGTTAATGCTCATACTTTTGGTTGAAAACTATTTTCTAGCTTCACTTTTTCCTAAATATGAAATCTATTTAATTGCTTTTCTCTTATTTTCAGCTATTAGAGTTATTTGACTCGGAAGACCCGAGAGAAAGAGATTTCCTGAAAACCACACTCCATAGAATATACGGAAAGTTTCTAGGACTTAGAGCATATATTCGTAAACAAATTAATAATGTATTTTACAGGTTAGTATATTTTTGTTAATTTAATAAAACTTCAATCATGCACTGACAATTTCCACAGTGTTAATTTTATTTTCAGGAGGAAAGTAAAAATATATGTTATTATATTAACAGCTTAATGACCGTGGACGCATATTTGAGTCTTTGAAAAACAAAAGTTGCTGGCCGGCGAACACATATATGCGTATAGGCGAAGTATCTGGAAGCTAAGAAAATTAAATTTTGTAAAGATATCTCAATTTGCTTACAAATTATAGTGAATTTAGTAAGAAGTCTTTGAGTGAAAAAAACGTGTGGTCGTTAAGCTGTTAACACTAGCTGTAAGCCCGTTGCCCAGCAACGTGAGATTTTTGTTGCATAGTATTTAATTTAATTTAATTTTATGGTATTTTATTTAATTTTATTTTATGTTATTTTATTTTATGGTATTTTATTTTATTTTATGTTTTTTTATTTTATTTTATTTTATTTTATTTTATTTTTATTTATTTTATTTTTATAGTTAGCAGAAATTTCGTAAATTATTTAATTTTTGGAATAATGTTTAAGTTTGCTAACAACCATTTTTCGTAGTAGCAGAAATTTCGTAAATTATTGAATTTTTGGAATAATGTTCAAGTTTGCTAACAACCATTTTTCGTAGAAGGAGAAATTTCGTAAATTATTTAGTATTTGGAATAATGTTCAAGTTTGCTAACAACCATTTTTCGTAGGAGCAGAAATTTCGTAAATTATTTAATATTTGGAATAATGTCCAAGTTTTCTAACAACCATTTTTCATATTAGCAGAAATTTAGTAAATTATTGAATTTTTGGAATAATGTTCAAGTTTGCTAACAACCATTTTTCGTAGTAGCAGAAATTTCGTAAATTATTTAATATTTGGAGTAGTAGCAGAACAGATGTCGTAAATTTTTTAATTTTGGGACATCAGTACGCACACATTTGTGGTTTGTGAATTGTGGGTTGTGATTATTTGTGATTATTTTATCGACTATTAATATATAGATAATGCCTTTCCACCAAGTATTGACAGTGAACACCCTAAAAATAAGTTATTACCGTCATAAAATTGGTTTGTTGATAATAATCACTCGATGTTTCGAAAAAGAATATTCTCAATACTTCTAATAGTGCTAACAGTGAGAAAATTATGAAGAATGTATACGAAAATAACTGTCCATCATGATATAAAAAAGTTATTTAATAATCAATGGTTATTATAACATGAAGACCTTGAGGCAAACAACTTTTTTATTGATTTTTTGTTGCTGTTATATTGAAGCCAAAAAAATACAGTTATAGCATAGGATAAATAAAGATCAGTAGTTAATTTCAACTTATTACGTTCACTAATTCAGTAAACGCTGATTTGACTAGTTTTCTTCCATTTTACGCTCATGCGTATTGTAGTTATTATGGCATATTCAACATATTTTTCAAGTTTTTAGACTGAATGCGGGTTTGTTTTTGAGTAGAATTGTTTTGAAAAATGTTTATATATTAACCCTTTTAATGCCGGACGATTTTGCTATGCATATGCTAAAATTGCCAAGCGTTTTTTATAGAAAAAATCGTCTTACAATTTTTCAAAAAAAGTATTGAAAAGCAATTTTTTAGAAACTTAAAAAAAATACTTCTAGTATTCTCTGATCTATGGAAATAATATTCGGAGATATTATCTGCATTTTACAAACATGATACAACAATAAATAATATTAACGTTGATTAAAGAAAATTTAAAACAAAAAAACAAAGTTCCCTTAAAAAACAGTTTACTTTGAACGCCATTGTCTCACCCGTGAGTCGCATATGTATTGAATACTTAGACGTTGGCGGGTAAAGGGTTAAAACATATATATTTTGAAACACTTTTTATGTCATTATGTAGTAAGATCTATTAGTAGTCATTAAATGAAATAAATTTTATCATTTTACGAAGCACCAAATTTTTTCGCATATTTGCACGCAAGTGAAAAAAGTGAGTTTATCTATGTCACATTACATTGCGAAAAGATTGATTTGGGCCGACGGGAAAGATTGATATGCTGGGCTGAAAAATCGACCGGGAGCATTTTACGCATCTGTTGAATAACTCACATAATACAAATAAAAATTTAATGGGTGTAAATTTGTTATCTGAAGCGCCAGGCCGATTTTTCGCATAAGTAGGGAGGGCCCTCCGGCATTAAAAGGGTTAAACAATTTCCATGCCAAATAATGCTTTATTTTATTGTATATTTATTACTATGCCATTTGTGAACTGAACGTGTGCTTTGTAATTCATTAATAATATTTTTGTTGTGATTTTCCAGGTTTATATATGAAACTGAGCATCATAATGGCATAGCGGAACTCTTAGAGATATTAGGATCAATTATCAATGGATTTGCACTCCCGCTTAAAGAGGAACACAAAGTATTTTTATTAAAGGTAAAGCATTTTTATTTTTTTTATGTGCACGTACCAAAACAAAGAAAAATTAACTGATGCTGTCTTATGTTAAGAAATTATCCAAAATAAACTCCGATTTCTATTTACAGCCTATTAAAAATATTGCCTGTTTGTTGTCAAACAATTATTAAAAATGTTAAATTTAAGAGTGTAAAAATAGAAAGAAGCAAAGAACATTTTCGCTAAAATGGCAAAGACATGGCACATGTGTATGTTAATAAAAACAATAATCCTTTGTACTTCATTCCACTTTATTTAATATGTCAGGACCGGTTTCAGTCAGTTGACAATGCTCGCAATGAGCGAAACCGGTCCTGACATATTAAATAAAGTGGAATGAAGTACAAAGGATTATTGTTTTTATTAATATAATGCCTTTCCACCAAGTATTGACAGTGAACACCCTAAAAGTGACATGTGTATGTTATTTTGAAGGGGATTGAACGCATGTTGATTGCCCTCTGCTATTCGTAACAAAATCAAATGACTCGTAGTTCAATTCTAATATGATTCTTGGCCAAGTCCTTCGTTTTCTCACTCCTTCAGTTATTGACAAGCCGAGAGCCTTCTGCTTGGATTTTTTGGTTTGCAAATGCATGTGTACAATACTTCTATAATCATAAATCTAAAAATCATTTTAATGAGTGAAGGTTTCACTGTTGACCTTTAACAGGCTAGTGATCTCTCGGGATCAATTCTTGTCTAGGCAAGTGTAACATTCATTATTCCACTGGTCATATTGCTAGTTATGACATGTGTCTCGTCACCTTGAGGAGTATCTTCGGACTATCTTAAATGTTCTCAAAGTTACAGCCAGTTATTAAGGCAAGGAAGTTTGTGTTGTTTTCCCCCCGAGTTGATTCCAGATGATGTTGTCCATATAGCTATTAACAATATTTGAAAATAATTGTAAAGCCCGATTATAATTGTGATCTGTCAATAGAATAAAACTATTATTTTTGTTTTTTTCTGCTTTCAGGTATTATTACCACTTCACAAAGTGAAGTCATTATCAGTATTCCACCCGCAGCTGGCTTATTGTGTCGTGCAATTTTTAGAAAAGGACGCGTCGCTCACCCAACCTGTTATTAGGTATGTCATTTTCACTCTTTGATCTCTCCACATGATGTCGGTTTTTTTAATTTTTTATTTATAGAAAACACAGGCTCAATAGGTGCAAATTCTTTATTTAATCCTACGATTGATATGCCTTTAGGGATAACTAACTAATATAAGAAATGGCGCAATTCTATTTGAAATAATTAATAAGTAAAATATGTTCCATATTTTTTGACCAGATTGTACTAATATTGTCAAGAATTGTCAAGAAACACCGGCTTACTCGGAACCACAGGCGGCGCAAATGTTTTTTTTTTAATTTTTCAAATATTTGATGGTGTTTGAGACAGTGTCTATGAGTATGATCATTAGTTGCCTGACATAATTGAATGCCATTAATCTTGTTCTTTCTTTTTCTGTACATTAAAATATTTGATTCTTTGAAAAATTTGATTTTTATTAGTTGTGTGTAGTAATTAGTGAAATTATCTACGAAAGGTATTATGGAAATTTTGATGTTATGTAAAATGTTGCCAAGAGATCGTTATCAAACAATTATGATCAGATCTTTGATCAAGTGAATGAAAACATTTCTGTACATGAATTACTTTAATATTTTGACCCCACCCAACACCAAAATTGATTCATCCTACCGCAAATAAATTTAAAAAAAATAATTGGCGAGTTATTATGAATTGTAAAATTCAAACTGGTGGATCAAAATTTCTTATTCACAGAAAATAAGTTAACCGTAAATGTGTGCATCTTTCAGAAATAAAATGATTTGTTATTGATCATATTGATTTTTAATTTACAGGTGTTTATTAAAATTCTGGCCAAAGACGCACTCGCCCAAAGAAGTGATGTTCTTAAACGAGATGGAGGAGGTGCTGGATGTCATTGAACCTGCCGAGTTTCAAAAAGTTATGGATCCATTGTTCAAGCAGCTTGCCAAATGCGTTTCCAGCCCACACTTTCAGGTATTTTATTCTATTTGATACCAGCCTATTTAACATTTGTAAAATTCTGTGCGTAGACTGAAGTATTTATCGTATCGATGCTTTTTTTAATCGATACTCAATTTAAATCAGTGTTTCTTTACTTTATTGAAGCCATCACCCACTTTACCGTGGTAAAATTTGTTTTTGAAACACTGTTTTATTCGATTGTGTGTTTTGTGACCGGCAGGTGGCGGAAAGGGCTTTATACTATTGGAATAACGAGTACATAATGTCGCTGATATCTGACAACGCGACGCACATCCTGCCTATCATGTTCCCGGCGCTGTACCGAAACTCCAAGAGCCACTGGAACAAAACCATTCACGGCCTCATCTACAATGCTCTCAAGCTTTTCATGGAGATGAATCAGAAGCTGTTTGATGAATGCACACAGCAGTACAAGCAGGAGAAACAGAAGTGAGTCAAAAATTAACCATACTACATTATTTGCACAAATTTTATGCAAACCTTTCGGAAGTTACCTGTGCTTTGTTGAGTTTGATCACACTCTCAGGATGTAACTGTATGGTTTATCATCCAATAACTTGAACCACACCTCACTGTGTAAAATATTAAATGAGTGATACAGTGAACAGATCCGATTAATTTTTGGGCATATGATATCAGGCAACCGCTCTCAACCTTTTTATCATTGGTAGTATAATTTGCATCGTATTAGGGGTACCCAAAAGAAATCCATTTTTTTTGCATGCCTTGTTTGAGATCAGTTTGTCTCCGGACACCGTGAAGTGAACATCTCTGAGGTTTTTTTTCTATAGTACTATTTCTCTGCTTTTATTTTTTGTTTTTTACATATTTTTTTTATTTGGGGTAAAATGAGCAAGCCTGAACAAGCAACAAAGGAACATTTACGACACTGCATGCTCCTTTTTTTTGATCAAGGCTGAAATGCAAAAAAAAAGGCTGAACATCTCATTAGAATTTATGGAGCGGTAATAACACCTAACAGATGTCAGTTTTGGTTTCGGTGATTTAAATCGGGCAATAGAAGTTTGAAAGATTTGCCGAAATCGGGAAGACCCTTGAAATTCGACGATGACATGCTGAAGGCCATAGTGGAATCTGATCCTCGTCTAAGTATCGAGGAATTATCACAAAGACTCAATATTCCGTGGTCCACAGTGCAGACACTTAAAAACAATAGGAAAAGTTAACAGAATGGGAATCGAAAAGAAGAGCTTCTTCTTCACGACAACGCACGCCCACACATGGCATTGATGACCCGTGAAAAACTTTCTGAACTGAATATTGAAGTTATAAATCATCTTCCATATTCACCAGATCTCGCGCCATCTGATTATTATCTGTTTAGGTCCTTAGAGCATTCACTAAGGGAAAACAATTCAATAGTGTGAAAGATGTAGAAAACCATTTAAATTTGTTTTTTGCATCAAAGCCTTGTTAAAAGGGGGATTGAAAAGTTGCCTGAAAAATGGCAAACAGTCCACAATAATAATGCCGATTATATTTTAGAATAACTATGTGCCTGTAAAAATATATCAATAAATTTTTTATTGTATTTGAAAAAAATGTATTTCTTTTGGATACCCCTAATATACAGAATATAATTCAGATAAATAAATATTATTCTATAATAAGTGAATGGTAAATTTGTTCAAGTCCTCCAACGTTATTGTTGAAAATTCGTTACTCAAGCAATGAATTTCTAATATAAGATTTCATAGTATGTTTATTTACAATTATTTATGTCATGGAATGCAATATGATGGTGCATCTCATTGATATCCAGACTCTCAGACTGATTGTGGTGTCCACAAGGTCGAATCCCAGTATGCCAAATTTGATAAATTGACTTTTCAATCAATATATGGATTTGTGTTCAAAGACAGGGACGTCTGTGACATCTTCATTTCCTTCCACCAATCTCTTCTTAAAAAGGCATAGTAAAATCGCTAAGCTTACTAAGCTAGTCCTGTCCTAGCTGCATCCTTCTATACCTCTCAAAATGAGTGATTGGACTTTTGAATAAAATGCTTCATATGAACTGCATATCCTCTACATAGGAGTGAAGGCAATTTAAAAAAAAATACTGATTTATCCATTAAGCTTTTTTAGAATGTAATTTACACGGAACCTTATCGTATGTTTTTCGTTTTCAAGGGAACGAGACCGTCTCCACCAGCGTGAAGAATTGTGGGGCAGAGTGGAGCAGCAAGCGAGACCGCCGCAAACAAAAGTATCTGCAACTCCTGTCCTTTCGAGGCCCCCGGCGCCTGTTCCCAACGCCAACGCTGTCAATGCCAATTCCGCTGCCGACTCCGAGGCCCCAGATCATCTCAGCTATGAGATGCTAGAAGCCGAAGCTAGAGAGGTCAGTTGTTTCACATTTAAAAATAGTTTCAATGAGATCATCCAGGGGATTAATGTATTACTTTGGCTTTGCCACCCTTTTGTAAATATTTAATGTATACGTCCATGAATGTCATAATAATCAACATCTTATCTTGGCTGACATCTGAAGTTTAGGTCTGATTGAACCCTGTCCTAACCAGCGAGTCTCTACCTAAACCGGGCCTATGATCAGATTCAGATATTCTTTAGAATTCTCAAACTTATGCTAAAGCTTAGATCTCCATTCAAGCTACTCAAGATGTACAACTTCCGCAGCGCTTTCACACTCCTCACCTCCTAATCGATGATCCCTCTAAGCTGCACGAGTGGAAGAAATTTATGCTCGATAACTATTACTTAGTGTTCCAACCGCTTCATGAAATTCGGTAATGATTAACTAATTTGATCCACATATTCTAAGGATTGCCAAAAACAACTGAACAGAATTAACTTAATGTATATTATGTATAAGTACACATTATATGGTTGAACTTACAGCCGGTTTCTGACTTATCGCCTTCTGCCAGTATACCAACGATATATGAATTCGGATTTAACTTTCAAGGTTAAAAACGTAGAATAAATAAGAGATTGGACACTTGCATAATTGGATAATTTGATGACTATTTTAATTATTTAGAATTTTTCGTGTCAGTTGAGCAATTTTAATTAAAAAGAATGATCTGAAAACCTATAAAACCTTATAATATTCTTACGATTCAAAGCATTATTAACGATTAATGACTGATGTAATTATCTTGTTTTCAATCACTATAAAAAATTTATATCTTTGTATTATTTGTTTTTTTTCAATAATTAATTCTCACTATTATATGCCTATGAAATACTAATAAAATTTTTAGCTATGAGCAAAATGAAAATTTTAAAATGAGCAAATTGACCATGTAAGAGTATGATATAGCATAAATTTTCATTAATATTTAAATCTTTTGAATAAATATGAAATATTTGTATTGGCTAATATCGCATTTGTTTGTTTGGCCTACTTAGTGCCGCTCATAGAACATCTAGTTTTAGAGAAAACATTGCTTCATATTAACACTTAATAGGCGGGACACGGCAAAAGCCGTTTTTAGCGTACTGTCGGTAGAATGCGGATCACGGCATAATAGGTTTTTTTATATCGTCACTTGTTTGCGGGACACATAATATCACGGGTTTGCTTGTTGGCGTTAAATAAAATGCCGCAACTAATTAACATTGGTCCTACTTCTTGCTATATTATAAGGGTGGAAGTTTGAGCTAAGAAACAAAAAATCAACTGTGTTATAGATTTATTTTGCGATCTCCATCGCTAGTTTAGATTGAGTCGTTTAATAAGTTGGACTATTTTTCATACCGCTTGCGTTATTGTTTCGTATTTTATTATTCGAATATATTATTACCATTCTATGAGACGTTTTACTAACAAAAATGTCTTTAAAAAATAATAAGTGACTGAAGATTACGCCGACAATTTATCAGATAGTTCGTTCATGAAATAATAATAATCAATAAACGTGTTGGTAGATTGACTCATAGATTTGATAGTTTCTTCAAAATAACTGCAGCGGCAAGTGACCCTTTTTGACAATAAGCAATAAAAATTCTAATTTATTATGCCCGGAATGTTCACATAGTATTTTTTTTTAAAAGGCGACATATGTTTCTCGAATATTTAGGGCATCATATTTCACAGTTCCAGTGATCGTAAATTTGTAGGAATGTGGATTTTATACAATAATTATTTGTATAATTGTATGTTATGGATTAATGTTATTTTTTATACAGAATATTTTGAATATTTCATATTGATAACAAGTGGAGTGCTATCTACTAAATTAATAACAGGTTTTAATATTCAGCTTAGAAAAGTAGTGAAATTATAATGTATTCAAAATGTTTTTACTTTATTTTAATGATTAAATGTCACATATGATTTCTTTGAATATTTCAGCCAAAAATATTGTTTGGCTTAGAAGTTCTGTTGATTTTAAGAATGTAATATATTATTGCGCTAATCACTAAAAAACGCCCGCTACAGGCTAGAGTCTATTGTTTGGACCGCTCGACCAAGAAGTGTTAAGATCATTTTACAAATTTTATTTTTATATATCATATATTCATGTTTTTTCTTTATCTCTACCCGTTTTGTACGTTTTTAATAATTACCTTTGGAAATATGATGAGCAAATTAAGTATGCCCCCGAGCTCTGTCACTCGTACAGTTCATCCTTAATCAATGCTTATTTTTCCTCAGGCACGAAAGACCCGAAACAAGGACAAGCCTTTGCTGCGCAAGAAATCCGAGCTGCCGCAGGATTCTTACACGGTGAAGGCGCTCATCGACCACAAGAGAGCTGACGAATTCCTCCCCACCCCGCCGGACGTCAACAAATGCTAGTGCTAGTCGCAACACAGCCATTATCGAGCCCCCTCCGTCTCTCCGACCGGAGTGGAAAGACGAGCACTTGCAGGTTGCGGAACGATCAAGCCGGGCATCGGAGTGCGGTGAAAACATTTAGGATATCCTTTTCGGTCTACCGAGCTGCTCGCATAACAGTAACCTCCTCTACTCGAGTTAAGTATTACGGTTTCTCGCAGTAAACTGATACTGCATGCATTAAGTGCATCGCATATTTAAAGAAAATATACAAATATTTTGGCTGCTATTTCTCATGCATACAGTGATACCTTGCGGTCAATTTGTGAATGACTTGGCAAAATTCCTTGAACCACAACGAAACAATACGCCACAGTCTCGGCGAGTGCAGTGATTTTGATTTATTTATTGTGCGCGTGAATATTTGTAACGCATACTGATGTCGTCATTTGACAGTGTTAAATTTACATTGTCAAATTATTGCTGTTTTTTGTGAGATGTCGTGCAGTGCTTGTGGCAAATTGAAAATTAAAATTTACATACGGTCCCCGTTGAAGAAACTAATCATCGGCGGCTGTATTATGTCGGATGTCTCTGCGCTGCGTTTATGTATTATGGCAGCCAAATGTGCAATTTTAATGCGTAATGAATGCCGTTTGTCAAAAGGGAACATTCATTTTGCGTCGTGCATTATTGACTTAACAAATCATTTAGTGGCAATTCAAGGAGCTAACTAACCATTTGAGAGAGTGAACACTGAAATTTTGCATGCGTTTTTAATACTTAAATCATATCAAATCGTGGTCATTTTTACATGTCCGCATTTTGTACGATAACAAGTTACATTGAAGGGATGAAAAGCACAGGGGCGCAAGTAATACAATGTTCAAAATCTATTGCAATCTATGCTTTGTGAACTTTTGTAACTCAACTGATGAGTGTCGCACTGAATAGTATACAAACGAAAATATAGCAACTGTTAGACTCATTATCCATAGCAATAACATCTAATCTATACTAGGGTTAACACAATCGATGTATATTAAACTGACTTATCGGTAAGACATCAGATTTCAGCGCAGAACCTCGCAAAGTATCGAGTGTCAATAGGGATGCTCAGGGTGTGTAGATTCTCAAAAATGAATCTGTGTTAAAGTATGAGTAACCCTTATACGGGATTCATAATAATATGAAAATATTACCCGACCCTTTCTGGTACTTGTCAGTAAGTTAGCTTAACACTGTTGGCTTAATTCTTGAACCCAGACTTTATGCCTCAGTAGGGTAAAATTTAATACAGACAATCACGGTGATCCAGTTTATGTTTAGTCAAAATTGAGTTTTAAAACCGTTGATGTCTATTCAATTTTCATATTTCTTTTTACTATATTCAATATTCAATCCAGAAATTGGGCATATAAAGATTGATCAGTCAACAATGTCTCCTTACCTTGTCATTATTTCTCTACCTTCTCTGAAAACGGCGGTTTGCAAGTTGAGAGAGTAGATCGTAAAAATTATTCTCAGCTTATATATACTAAATGAATCAAAAGAGAATCCGGTGCTGTCGTGTGTGTGTTATCGGCCTGTAAACTAAGCAAACACACCAAGGTTTCTCTTATTCCTCAAAAAGTGTCCAGTGGCTGTTCATTATTGTATCATGATGTTACTTGTACCTCAATGTCGTTCATTCCCTCAAATGATAGATTGAAAGCCAAATGTTAACCATATAGAGATCGATGAATGGAATCTGTTGGCTTTAAAGTGTGCGTTTGTACAGAATAAAGATCTATCTGCCTTGTTTTTTATTGAATTAAAAGAAAAAAATCGCGAGTACAGTTGATGCCATACAGATGAATTTGTCAAAGAAACACACATCACACTAGTTACACAACAAGTGAAACAACAAAGCTGTCATTCTAAATTTAGTATTTTTAAAAATCCACAAAGTAACCGCCGAAACCATCGAAAATACACAGTTTTATAACTTTATATTTTAGACAATTTTACACTAAAAACAGTCAGCAATTTTACACTATAAACAGAGCAATAAATGTTGGCACTTTACTGTTGTACATTTTGAACAAAGCGTATTTACTCGAAATGAAAGTATCTACGGTGCTCTCGACCCCTTCAACGTTGGTTGGTTCCGTTTTGCATAGATCTATATAAAACTATAAATATAAATTTGCCATCCGTGCCACTTCTGTTAATTTGACATTAAAGCGGTGTAATGTATTACATTCGATTGAGTGACCTAACTAATAAGTGAATTGTGAAATTAAAACAGAACGGGATGCCGTCTCGACTGCCATGTTCAAATAATAAGGTGTCTTGAAACTTGAGTATTCTTATAACAAAAATAAAATCACCAAGTAGCCGAACACTCGTCTGTAATTTTTACGATATTTATAATAAGTTTGCACTAGTAACTTTTCGTACAGGCTGTGGTAAGAGTCGACAAGATCATGTCAATTGTTTTTTTGATAACTGCATAATATTGTTAATAGATATTTTTTTCGGTAAAAGAATCTCATTGTGGAGGTCTCCGCTGGAGATGCGGCGGTGCATAATGTTTGAATCGTTTGAATCGCATCGAAACAATGTCATATAATACTCAGGCCTATTCCGACGTACAGTGAGTGAAACGATACATATATCGGTCTTAAAGATAATGTTCTTAACCTCTAGGGTTCACATTACCTTATTAGTACACATAACTGTCCACATTGTAACTCTGACATTTTGTTCTTTTATTATAAACCAATTCCTAGAATACTTTGGCTGTAATGTGGCATTGCACGGTTAGATCTTATATAAATGAATATGACCCTATGTATATTAACAGTATATATCAAGTACAACAATAACTAGTTAAATCTCTCACCTTTCATGTCAATATATCTTCACGTCAAGTAACTTAATTTTATTTATATTCATTTTAGTGAATATGTCAATTCAAGACTTTTAAGTATGTTGATGATTTCATAGATGCTTAATTCTTTAATATGTTTTCAACTTTTGCCTGTAGAAAACTGTTTATTTGTAAATTTTGGATTTCATTGTTTGTGGATTATAAACGTAGTGATTGAAAGTAAATAAAATGAGTCTCATTTCTTGGGAACTACTAAATCCTACATGCACGTAATTAGATATCGTCACCTGAATAAAAATTCTACGACTGATTATAAATATTTATTTGCATAAATGGTTACCTCTTTTCTTTACGACTTATTCCAAATCTTTTTATCAATTTTTAAGAAGCACCGTGTGCATTAATTACTAAACTTGATTTAACGGTTTTAATTTGGCTGCTTTTTTACACTCCTTTCAAAGATATGGGTCTCTATTATCACTGTTACAATTCAACCTCGTATCATTTACTCTGAATTTTTGCTATTTACATTCTTACCAATACAACAAAACTAAATCAGACTCATAGAAGAAAAAATGGCAATTCTATTTGTGCTGCTACAGTCAATGAATTGCGAAATATTTTTGAAAACAATGATATTTACATGAATTGAGTTGAACCATTGATAATGAAGCTCTGTAAGTTCCAATTCAACCAATAATTCAGTCTCTTTACTGCGGTTGTACACTTAAACAAAAGTATGTATTATCATACACTTTGTCGCCTGTAATAATTTGATTGTCATGATAACAGGTTGAGTCTCCGCAGGAACAGTTTCGAACCGAAATTAACTAATTCTTTCAAAAGGTAGTAGTAGCTTACACAAATTCAGTATACTGCGGGGGGTGGACGAATTCCGTGTGCGTGTTTGACGATTGACATTTGCATGAAAGTAATTAACTTGCGGAAACATGCAGCTGGTTCTGTAGTATTTTCGCATCTGAACATTGTGCACTTTGACTTAGCAATGAGACTCCATCAATGAGAGATTGTTTGTTGCCGGGATCCTCTTCTCGGCCGCATCATTTGCCTTAAGTGTTGTTTATGCCTAGTTAATTCATATTAAGGTGTATCATATAATTAAAATTAACATTATTTAACAACTATTACTGTTATTTCACATCTAATGTGGACAATTAATTATTAATCTACTGTAATCTCTGTTATTATGTAATTTTGCAAAGGAAAAATATCATTAAAAGCAATGTATCAATCAACCATTGTTGTATCTAACGCTGTCGTTAATAATATTATATTAGTGCTGTATCGTTCAATATTGTTTTCCATCTCTTATCAAAAGTACGCCTCCGAATTTTACTACATATAGTGTTATGGACTCATGATAACGTTTTATAGTTAGATTGACACATTTTATGCGAGGAAATACCACCACTTTTATAAGAATTGTGAACCAAATGGATTGTAGTTCAATTACTTAACCTCTGTTTACGAGTTAAGGTAAGCATAGAAGGATGGATGGAAACAACTAGCAGTGTATGAGAAGGAAATGTAAAAATCACAGACATTATTTAACTCTTACTCTCGAGGATTTTATAAGAGTATATTCTTAAAAAGTTCATTACATTTTAAAAACATTATTAATGGTCCAAATATTTTCAAATAAAAATTAGCAGTGTGCATAGTAGACATATTTATACTATGCCAGTGTTGACAGTTTCTGCCAAGCATACCTCATCTAAACCAAAAGGGCCGTTTGTTTATTTTGAATTACTAAATTTGTGAAGCATACTGCATATTACTTGCAGGTGTCAATATAACACTCAATTATAACTTACTTTATTGCTTATTGCTTTTTAAATTAAAATAATCATTAGATAATTATGAAACTCGTAGGTATGAATGAATATGAATTTCATTTAAAAAATAATGACGATCGATCAGTATACGGATCATAAAAATACAAGCATTTCTATATACCACCGATATATCGGTGGTATGAGAGTAAGAGGGTTAAGCCATAAAATCATTTGGTTATTTGAACTGATGAATTGAACAAACTATCGATCGCTTGGTTATACACCTGGCATATCAATAAACTTATTGATGTATTCATTTTTTTAAATCGAATATATACTTCCATACTTTTTTAATGAAATCAAAGTGATGTTGTAATTTATCGGATAAAGCTTTCTTGCAGTGGATAATATAATATAATAATTTTTTGAAGCATAGTGGGAACAAATTAAGAAGTGATGAAGAAATTTTGTCAAAGAATACTTAATCACTTATCTATTACGTGGCATGGTATCCAAATAATTCAATCAAAGATACTAACTGTATTAATTTTCCCGCATAGGATGTGTTAATTACATTTGTATATTGAAACGACACTTTCATATTTAACAGACAGTAATGAATGTTATTTATATGGTTATTTTTATATTTAGCTTAAATTCTTTTATATGATATCTGTTTTACAATATGGACTCCGGTAATTTATTGTTTTTTTTTTAACAATCAAATAAAAAATCATAAAATATATAACACATGAATGTCATTTTATTCTCTTTACCAGCAATGCAAATGTTTGTTTTTCATTGGCAATTATTCTTTACTCTCCTGTTTTTGTTTCTTTTATGTCTTCTGATGACAATCAATTTTTAACAGCGCCATTTTCTTCAGCAAATGACAGTAATTTGAAAACAACTGCAGCTTTTAATTTTCTCAGTATTAACGTTTTTAACATTTAGACTTGCAGCTATTTTATGGGTTAATTTTATTTAATTAGCTATTTTGAAGATTATCGGAACATTTGAATCATTAAATATATTGTTGTTATTTAAAAATCAGTATTAAAAGTAGTTTCATACCATCTATTTTTCAGTATTCAACTTCATAACTAAAAAAGAAATTTTATCCATTCAATCGAGAAACAACTGTTTCTTTTTTTATTTTATTTCTTGCATTATCAAAAAAATAATAAGGTATTCAATCAAATATAAGATGACATATTATATAGAAATGACGAATAAGACACTGAAAATTACGCTATAATAGAAAAACTTCATCTACAATTGGTTGTTTACATCAATTAGGACTATTTATTTTAATAAAAACACAATAATCCTTTGTACTTCATTCCACTTTATTTAATATGTCAGGACCGGTTTCGCTCATTGCGAGCATTGTCAACTGATCAGTTGACAATGCTCGCAATGAGCGAAGCCGGTCCTGACATATTAAATAAAGTGGAATGAAGTACAAAGGATTATTGTGTTTTTATTAATATAATGCCTTTCCACCAAGTATTGACAGTGAACACCCTAAAAGTAAACTATTTATTTTAGTTTGAAGACGATTGATTGGTTCCGTATATACATATCGACTGTGGAAAGGAAAAAGGACGTAACCCACAGTTTTTTCAAAACAGGTTTTTTTTTCGATAATCACAATGTATCAAACTTGATACACGTTCTATCAAAAGGATGCAAGCTGAAAATGCCGAATTAGTACCTAAATTTAGCTTTTAAGTTTGAAAAAGATGACCTTATAAAAAATTAAAACCAATAAAAAATAGTGAAATAAAGATTTTTCCTAGACAAATTCCTGAATTAATATTATATTATGTCAAATAAACACCAGTTTAGAAGTCTCCGTGCACTTCAATGTTGTGTATAATTCATAATTTGCATATGTCACAAAATCATCAAAACACGTTTTTAGCGCCTCCTGTAAAATTTGATAAGTGTGGGTTACGTCCTTTTTCCTTTCCACAGTCGATATACTTGAACAGATAACGCTCGGTATTCTAGAGAACATGTCCATTCCCCTTACCGATGAATAGAGGTTGCGCATTAAATCTGTTTTAATCCATTCTGATTGCAGTTCGATTGGTCGATCTCCCACTGTCTGTCATCTGTGAAAAGTGACAATTTTATAGTATATCATGCAATCGGTAAATTCAATTGACATGCCGACGATTAAAACTATCGAGTTCAATAAATAAACCAACCAATCACTGCAATCAGATCGGAAGCTGACTTGATGCGAAGGTTTTATCGTAAGATTTTTTTACAAGTAAAATGTACAGTCTATGGATGTCGTTGAATGTATTTTAATTGAAATAGACGCTTGGTTTTTGACACGCTATATTATGCATGTTCTTAAATAAAAAAAACAGATTTATCTAGCTGATACTATAACAATAACATTTGTTTGAATAATTCATTATAAAAGGTTGGACATTTCGAGAACCGTAATATTCATCAGTATCAGAAGGCCGTCGCAAGATTAAAAACTCCAATTGGAATCGGAGATCAAAAATATATTCTAACAGTATTGTATGCCGAAAAATCTGTATGAGAAATTTGTTTTTACGATGACTTATAACCCACCTGCACGGTTTATCAATTTTATAAAGCAATAATTATTTTTACAAAACGTCTCGTATATGGTTTAATACGGCAATACTTAATCAGTTAATATGTGCAAGTATGATTATGTAATAATCATTTCATTATTTTTCATCAATTCAACAATCTCACGATTTTTACAAAACCATCAGTTTTCATTTACTCTAATATGAAATTAAATGAATACTAATTTATTGTATCGCTTGAATAAAACTAAATCACTACTCGATGATTGATAGCTGCCATGTAATTTTTATCTAGTTGTTTTTTAAGTCTTTCTAGTATACACCAAGAAAATATATTAATTTAATTTTATTAGGTAAGTGCTGAATTAGATATTACTATTATTCTATGTACCTACTCTTGTAAGCTGTTTCTTTGGTAACGTTCTGTACTCTCACTCGAGCAGTCTCGTTATGTGTAAAAAACACTATTTTTTATTTGTAAATAACATATATTATAATATTATAGGTCCTTCAAAGTATACATACAAAATAAATATTTCTTTCCACGGCCTTTCCTCGAAATCAATACATTATTGATTTTGAATAACTGGTGACACATTATTATATTGATTATTATAGTAATTATTGTTGCATTCTATGACAACATGATATTTTTTTAAAATGTAAAGCTTATGCTTAAAAAAAGTAAAAAAATAAAAATAATGCCCGTGTTTTTATTCACAACCTTCCCTGACCGAAATAATAATTTCAGCATTAGCTCGTCACTAGACTGCCTCCGCAAGAAATCATTCACAAATACACATTAGAGCAGGGATGGGGAACAAGGTACCCGCGAGTCACGCAGTGACCCGCGTGAGAAATTATCTAACCCGCTTGAACTTTTAGAAATTATTGTTTTTATCTAAAGCTTTAATTACTCAATCTATATTCTATGTGACCCGCGACATGATTTTTTAAATTTTTAAAAAAAAAAAATTTGACCCACTTGCGAAAAAGGTTCGCCATCCCTGCATTAGAGCAAATTTTGTCACAAAGAATTAGAAGAAATTTCAGTTAAATGAAAGGAAGTCTTCCACAATGAAGGGTGGTTGACAACACTATTTGTTTTGGTGTAGATAAGTGTTTCTTAACCTTATTGAATCCTCCCTTTCTGCAATCTTAGTCAACAAATCAGAACGAAGTTTTAAAATAAACCTCGCTGCTAATATTACTCAAAATTAGACTTTTAGGTCTGTGGCGCAGTGATCAACGTTGTTTGCCTGGGTGACAAATCTCACGGATTCAAATTTCAGTAAGAACAGAATTTTTTCAATTGATTTATCGACTTTTGTTTGAAAGCATGGGTATTTGTGATCACTCAAAATTCCCTCCAATTTTTTCAATCCTAAAAAATAACGGAGTAGCGAGAGTGAAAAGTTAACTAGCTGTCCCAGCCCCTTTTCTTCTATACCAGGGGTACCCATAGAGTGTCCCGCGAACCAATTATATATTTATTTTAACACCACATTTTCTTCTTCATACAGTAAAACCCCTATTTACGCGAAAGTTGGGACCGCGTAATTGGGGGAGTGAATCTCATACGAAAATTAGGGTTATGTTTTTTTCGCTAAAAATGCAAAACTGCCAAAACAAAGAATATGGACGAAATATTTAGTTTTTAGGTGATAAAATGCATGGTGTTGGCCAATCTTTGACTGTATGCACCACACAGACAGCCGCCCGGACACAATTGTCTCTGTTAAGAAACACAGTTGCAGATCAAATAAACACCAACTAGAAAATTAATAATTTAATACAGAAAAGATCTACAGGCTCATTATCTCAGGCTTTTATTAATTTCCAATAATTCTTAGGTGACTTTTAGGGTGTTCACTGTCTATACTTGGTGGAAAGGCATATTAATAAAAACACAATATTCCTTTGTACTTCATTCCACTTTATTAATTAGGTCAGGACCGGTGCCAATTTCGTGTCAATCTTCGGGATTTGCTCAAAATTTCTCAATCTCAATTGACACAGCCGCGATCCCGGGATTTCGGGATCAGAAAATTGAACGGGATTACGGGATTGGATGCCCTAGTCCTGACCTAATTAATAAAGTGGAATGAAGTACAAAGGAATATTGTGTTTTTATTAATTCTTAGGTGATTCATTTCTAGTTTCAACTTGTTTTTCTTTCTCTGGTAAAATGACCAAAATTAATTTACTTTTTTGTCTGTTGGGGTTCTTAAAATGTAGATATCCTCACCAAGCAGTTTCCTTGTGGAAATTCTTAATATGTACATACATATAATGTGTAGAATTGTTTGTAACAAAGTGTACTTTGTCTAGCTAAAGAAGCACAAACATCACATGATTATTTTAACACAGTTGATTATAACGAACATAGTAACGAAACCAACAAAATAAGTACTACAAAGAGTTTCAAATATATGAAGTGTAATTTAGACAGCAGGTTAAAGTATTTTTGAAAGGGTTGATCATCTTATTTCAACACATTAAACACATACATATTTTTTTGTCCATATCCGCTCCCTAGTCGGAGCATATGGCCACCACATGATTTCTCCAAGATTCTCTGTCCCCTGCCAGTCTTCTTGCTTACTCTTATGTCATTCCAGCGTCCCGTAGCTCCGCCGAGTACATCCTATAGATGGTCATCAGCGGCCTTCCTCAATGGCGGAATCCATCTGGTTGGTAGAAGAGACAAACAGAATTCAGGCTTTCTTGTGGCATCCTCAGCACTCATACATAATATTGATGTGCTTAAATGACATTATGTCATTCCACTACAGGCTAACAATACACAATATAAAGCTAACAGCTCACATCCTGAATATGTTGACAGCTAATTGTTGTTAATTAAACTTGTCAAGGCATATGATCTTGTGGATTTATGATAAAATACAATTAGGTTGTGTGAGCCCAAACTAGAAGATGAGATATAGCAATTAAGCAAACATCTAATTAAAAATGTACTTTGGTGATCATGTTTTTTTGGTCAAATCTCCTCCCTGTTTGAAGCATGTGGCCACCACATGCTGCCTCTAAGATTATCTGTCCCCTGCCAGGCTCATTGATTCATGTCAGTGTCCCTTATCTCTACCTAGTTCATCATATGATGGTCATCAGTGGTCTTCAGAACGACGGAATCCATCCAAACGGTAAAAGAGACACAAAATTTAAGTGCGCTTGGAGCGTCTGCACTTCTGATATTTATCCCTAAATACCTGAAGCCGTTAGCTGTATAAAGTACATTTTTTTTATATTGAAAACACACTATGCTTAAAGTTTTCTTGTTTGATTGGGTTTGTGATAAAAAAAAGTATCACGACAGCATGTTAAATTATCTTTTTATTAAGTAACTGTCTGTAAAAAATATTTTTTTGTCATATAAAAATGTCTATGCTAAAAACCATAGACTATAAACAACATTCTGTTGAACCGTCAAATCTGTCATTATCTCGTTTGACAGCTCATTCGGTGGTCACTTTACTAAAAGGCGATTTTGTATGTGTCTACCGAACCATGGAGAGTACTCCATCCGGTGATTTACAAGCCAAATACCAGAAATTGGCTTCCGAATATTCTAAGGTAGGTTATTTTTGAATCCTTATATAAACTATCTTTTCTTTGTGAAACTATCAGCAGGTCATCGGGGTTTAGAGGGCGTAAACAACGCTATCATTTTAAAGAATTAGTACACACACGGTGTTCATGCAAAATAATAAGTGCTGTCGTATTCCAAAAAAAATAATATTTTTAAGGTTCTTATATTTTGCACGACCTCAAAAGCTTTTCTCGTAAATAATATTATACCGACTTAGCCCCTAAAAAATCTTTTGTTTTCATAAGTGTGTTTAAGTATTCCAGTATCCAAACACATATAATAACTAGGTAATTATAGAGTATAGCTCGTCATGGATTATTACGGCGATAAACTTCACAAACTAAACTAAAAACAACGCCACGATTTAAAGTTATTTTTTGAGAGCTTTATAATCGCCCTAAAACCACACATTATTACAAAGAACACTGATAAATTATGCGAAATACGAAATATTTTTCAGTACATCGCCTCTGTTTTCCATTATGGCGGCGCCGCCATAATGGAAATGAAATATTTATGCAGTTTGCCTTTATCATAAAATTATTTTTACACTCAAATCTTTTACTTTATCTTAAAAATTTCATTCCTTTTCCGACTATCCTGCACCTTCAGTACATGTTTTCATTGTTAATTATTACTCATGAGATAGTTAAGTTAGCACATTATCAAACAAAACATATTGGGTATTGATACATTTTTGTTTTTTTTTTATCCATCTTCGCTCTCAATGTGGAGCCATAACGCCTCCTAATGGAGCTATCTCAACAGAAGTTTTTCTACGAGAAACGTTGTTTACTCAGCTGCTCAACCTCTCTTTATCAAAGGGTAGTAGTAATAGGGATAAAAGTAGTAGGGATAGAAGAATAAAGAACAGAAAGAGTGAGAGGGAATTTTTATAGATATCATAGATACCTTCGAACAGAAATCGATAAATCAATCAAAAAAAATGCTGTGGGACTCCAACCCGTAAGATCTGGCACGGAAGCTCAACACTAACCGCTGCGCTATAGATCCTGACATTATCGATATGTTTTTTATCTGTAGATAAGATCTCATGTCCACGTACTGAAGAAAGGAATATTTGACGAACAAGCTAAAAGCTCCGAACTGAGAGAGCATCTCAAAGAGAGAGAGAAGAACTTGAGGAAAGGCGAGCTGGAAATCGACTCTTTAAATTTTAGGAACCAACAGCTCACCAAACGAGTTACAGTCTTACAGGATGAATTAGATTTCGTACAGGTTGGATTTTATTTGTTTTCCGCATAAATCAAAAATTTAAAATATCTGGCGCCCTTTTTAGCTGCCAAATATAATTTGAAAATTTAATTTAAATATATATACTCCCTATTTAAACCTAAACGTATAGAGCCGTTAGAAACGTAAAAGCATGGTGCATGCAACATACCGATTCAAAGGCTGCAGCCCAAAAGAAGGAAAAGATATACATTAGATTAAATTGGCTGCCAAACTACAGCCTGCGGGCCGGAACCGGCCCTCCAAAAATTTCAATCCGGCCCCTGATTTTTAATATGCAAATATTTTAAACATATGAAATATTGATATAAGAATATTTTTCGTCTGACCCACAACGTTATTAAAAAAATCATCCAGCCCGTTCCTAAAAAAGTTTAATGACTCTTGGTTTAAATAATACAAGTACTCGTTGAATATATTTTGATTTCCACACAACAAAGGCTTCTTTTCTTTTATTAAAATCACGCCAAGGCAAAGAATGTTGTTTATATTTGAGGCTATGCAATCAAAGCTTTCATATCGTTATGTTTAATTGAATGATACTTCTTTTACAGTCACATAAAGGTGCTAAAAAAGGAAAACACAAAAATGATGAACGCGGAGCCCCTAATTCCCAAGGAGAGGTGTCTCACAATGCCCTCTTGCAAGAAGAACTGCAGAAGAAAATTATAGGGAATGCGCAGCTTGTTTCACAGGTAATACTAAAATCATATTTCCATTGGACCCTTCTAATGCCGTTGAGGGTAACGGCTAAATCTTGATTGAATAGAATTGATTTCCTCAGAATATCGAATACTATTAAGTAGCAGAATAGAGCTCAGATGCAGCCTTACCTTGGTTACAATTGATGATACATATCATACTTTTGCTCTGATTTTTATGCAGTTGTTGCTTCGTGTAGGCACTTGATTGTGGCAACAATCTGATATTTTCCATGAGAAAGTAGGTGTAGACTATTGTCTTAATGTATCAAAAAACGGAATGATAGTGCACTGTCCAATATTCTGCTTTGTCTACATATTTGGTCTGAAAAAACATATCACCTTTCTGGCGGCATAAGTTGGTAACTAAACAAACATGCAAAGAGACTCTTTCATATAAATTTAATTCTTTATCTGGAATAAATCAATTGGTGCATTGATTACATAATTTCAACTTAAACAGCATTTATTTTTCTAGGCAATTATTATTAATACTGATAAAGACAGGCAATTTTCCTTGTCTATTCATTTTAACCTCTTGTCTGCGTCAGATTAGGATTAATGCATCTATATTTTGATATTATAATTATAATTATTATTTCTGTAACATATCATGCTAGAAGAGGCTTTATCCTAAAAGATGAAATTTTTCATTTACTGTTTACATAGAACTATCAATCTGTTACTTACCAACATCTGCCAGAAAGGTGACGATATCTAATTTTCCTTAAAGATGCGCAATTATCCATGACCATATCGGGGAAACGGGGTTTTTTAAAATATTTTTAGCATTTGAGGAGGATAGTTGCAGAAACCTAAGTATTATTATTTTAAGATGCCAGGAAAACCAAATTAGTATTGACAACGATCTATTGAATATGGTTCTCTTCTTCTACTTATCACCAATTGCCAGTGATAACTCTGTCAACACATATGTATTCTCTCACGAGATCGATAACAAGAATTAACAATTCTACAAATTTGAATTTCCAAACAGAATAACAGTGTTTTGCTTGTATTTCTTATGTTATTTTTTTCTCTCTAAATACATTTATTGAAATATATAGTCATTATTTTAGATGGCCGATAAAGACTTCGAACTGTCACAGCTGCAATTGAGAATGGAAGACGCAGAGAGGCAGCTATCGGAGGTGGAAACTAAATACAAATGCGAGACGCTGAAGTTGCGCAGTATGAACCAGGACTTGCAAATGGCACTGGAGACGGCGTCCAACGGTCGAGACAAAATCAATCTGCTCAGTCAGGGGACCCCGAGCAGACACTTTGCTGGGTCGCTGAATCATAATCAACTTCCTAGCATCAATGGAGACTTTTTATCGGAAGGGGGCAGTTTAGTAAGTAGTAATATTTTAAAAAATATAACACTTTGTAATATGTAATTCCAATTAATAATAATGTTGTGTGGAATTAGTACAAAAGGTGCTTTATTTTTTAAATATAATGCCTTTCCATCAAAAATTGACAGTTATCATTTTAAAAATCATCATAACCTTAATAATCGCTTTGTCTTATGCTTCCTGTATAACACTGTTCCCTGTTGATTTCTGGTTCTACAATATTTTTCAATCTGTTTCTAGATCGGTAGTGAAGATGCTCTCTCTGCAGAGGAGTTGCAAATTAATGAACAGCTGAGTAAAAAGGACCAACTTCTGGCCAAGTTAGAGCAGGTAACTAATCATTTATCTGTTTCGCTTATTTTTACAACAATACAAAAATTTATTGCTTTTGCAACATTGTAAAAAAGTAAAATTAAAAAAATTAGAAATTGGCAAGATAGTCAACCGAATAACTTCTGACAAAATCTACTTTAAATAATACATACAAATATAGTACTCGTCTGAACTCACTCGTGTCCTCAGTAGCCAGGTGGGCATCAACACTCTTGAGTGTTACATGTTATCAGTTAATCGGCAGGTTAATTACTTATATTCTATAAGCGTAACGCAAGCTATTTTTTGTACAATTTAAGTATTTTGCTAGAATATTTATAACGCATACAATTGAAGTCATCGATCATTATTTATTATTTTATTTCAAATCAAATCTAACTGAAGGATCCATATATGCTGAGGTTAACGCCCAAATCACCATAGTTTTTATTTTAACTAAAATTAAATCTTAATTTATAGTTTATTATTCTTCCGAGATCAAAACATATTACAGTCAGATTACAGTTTTTTTTATTTACTAGATTTACTAGATTCAACCGAGTTAATGTCAGTGTGTCACACACCAATCAGTCGACCGCAATATAACTCAGATTTTAGATGATTAACTTTTATTTAAATTTTATCTTACTACAGGAAAATCAAACATTAAAAATTGAATGTGACCTGCTGAGGATGGAGCAAGAAATTTTAAAATCTGATTCTAAAAAGACAGCCAACATAACAAAAGACACAAGTATACCGGAAACAACAGAGTCGGAGAGAGCGCGCAGAGGCAACACGAGAGACTCCGATCCCCACGTCGCGGTACGACTGGGAACCCTCAAATCTCCGACGGTGACCGAAGAAGAAGACGTATCGAAAGAAATTATGCTTAAGATTTATTTTAGGGATAAAATATCAGCTTTGGTGGCTGAAAAACAACAGTGTGATAGTATGAATAGGCATTACATGGAAGAGGTATTCACAACATTAATTATTTATTTATTGCGACCCTTTAATTCTATTTATCTTTTTTTACGGGCAAATTATAACTCTAAAATAAATAACCTTTTATATTTGCTGCCGGGAATGGAATCGAATGTACAGAATAAATCATTAACAGAAATGAAACATTAATAAATAACGTTTTCAATAGAACCTAAGATAGAAGAAGATAGTTTGTATGATGATGCTTCTTACTGACTTGTCACAATTTTTTACGCAACCTTCAAAGTTACATATCAAATTTAATTTTATATAAAAAATGAACTCTCACAAAGATACCGCCAAATCCATCGACAATTATATATAATTTAATTGTATAATTTAAAATTAAAACGATGACAATAATATTTTTTGCATGATTTATTTTATAAAAGGTTGGATTCAAATAAGGAATCGCTTACAATGTATCTCCGTGCATGTGTTAATTATAACTTTTTCTTCCAGAGTGAAGCTTTACATTCTCGATTAGAGTATCTGCACAAGGAGAAAGAGATGACGGAGCAGGCAATGGGAAGCACGCAGTCCACAATTAGTCGCTTGGTAAACTTTTTTATATTCAATTTGAATGATTCAAATTTAATATTGAAATTCCACCAAGCACCCTCAGTCGAAATCTTAATTTTTTTATGTTCGATTTTTTTTCGTTGCGTGTTTCTTAATTGCACTTTTGGTTAGATCACATTGACTTTCTTTTTCAAATCCCACTCATTGTTTTTATCGATTGGTAGCTAAATTTTAATATATCTTGTATTATTTGTCTTAACTCTTGTTTAGGTCTGTATAACATTGATGTAATAATTGCAGCCATTTTCACTGCTGTTTTAGCCGATCTGTCAAACGTCAATGATATCGCTAGTTTTTTGAATTTCGTTTTATTCTTTTAAGTTTTTTTATGTCTGATTAATCATGTCGACTTGTTATACGTATTCAAATGATTGTAAGAATGAAACAAGGTTCTGTTTTTCTTACCTAATGCCGTCAACTACTGTCATCATTGTGTTTGACTGTGAATATAGCCGCAATTATTACATTTATGTTGTACCAACCTAAAAAAGCATGTAGGCAGCAAACACAAAAAACATTATGCTCACCGTGAACTTCCCTTTGTTGGTTTTATTAGTGAGTTTGTTCCATGTTTGGAAATGAATTCAGAAATAAAACAGTCAATCTAAAGAAGGCATAATACGTGTCGCATTTAAGTACACAACCAGCCGAATAACAAAGTTATCAATTTTTATTTTATATTATAAACCTTCATAATTGATTTTTGATTTTATTTAAGGATTTGTGCACGTGGATATCAGTGATGTCAATATTTTCAATACAAGGATCGCTTTACTGACTGCCTGTTCTCTCATCACCTTATTCTTATATCTGAAAAAAAGAGAGTGCACATTATATTAATATGAAACTAATTGTCTACCTGATTTTAATTTAATTTACAGGAAGATGAACTGCATTCCACCAGCACGAATTACGAGCAACAACTTTCACTTCTTACAGAGCACGTCGGAAATCTCAACGATAAACTGACGCATCAATTCGAAGAGATTCAACATCTCAAAGGGCAACTTAGTAAAAGAAAATGAAAAAATATCCTACATTGTAAAATATATATCATGATAGGTATTTCTAAGAAATCAATAAATATATGGGCCCTTTATAATATTGCCTTATTAATTGTATCATTCCAGGCGATTTTTATTTACTTATTGGGCAACATTTAATAGCTTTTTTGCTATCTATTTTGTTTTCTTGGAAATCATTTAAAAGACATCATTCTTTAATTAAAATAATCTCTATGCTCAGCTACAGTAAAACCTCAATATAACTGACTAACAGACAAAATTCTTTTTGACATTATATTTGATAATTTCTAACTCGCTAAATATTTTGAAATCGTAAATAAGTCCCTCGAAACCAATTGGAAGAGAGAAAACATCGTGAACACCCATGCCCAAGATATCAAACTTAAATTTGATGTTGACTATTTCTGGGACTTGAACCAAGACCGATCCGATCACTAGAGTCAAGCTCTTACCTCTAGATTACAGAAGCCAACAATTCTGATCAACCGTAAACTTGCATTATACTCTGCTTTCTCTAAGTTGAACGATGCGTCACATTGCTGCTTATCCTGTCACGTAATCCTTTCCTTAGGGTCAGTGTCGGTTCCATATTAGTTACAGAAACCGCCACCACGGCCCTGTCACGATCAGAACAGCACTGTCGCATAGTAGCATGTGATATCATACAGCTCCAGTAATTTTGCCATGTACTGATGAATGATTTTAAATATGAAAACCACATCCAGCTGAGTGAATTTAATTTCTTTTTTTTATTTAAACAACTTGTTATCCTGTCTTTATAGTCATACAAAATGTTGAATGACTCTCTTTCGAATATGCAAACAACTTACATTATAATATAACTGACTTTCGACTCCTCGCCCACATTAGGCTGTTACATTGAGGTTTTACTAGAATTTATTTCCGGGTTATTCCGAATTTATTAACATATTGTATGCAGGACAAACGAATTGCAGTTATAGCCACGTCACACACAAATTGATGGAAACTGTAATGTAGTATATGTTCAGCAAACACTATGTTGTCAGCAGGAAATTGTGAAAAATAATTTACATTGACACCCCTAATGAACAAAACAGCAACTCATAAGTTTGGTCATTTTGAAAGAGACGAAAAAACTATATATATGTTCTAATAATTGATTTCTATCAAGGATTTGGTTAGTAAATTGTCAATTAAATTTAACTGAGTTACTCTGTAGTTCGTTGGGTGTGTCAACGTAAACTTGACGGCACAGTTCACTTATTTCTGTATTTTTTTTAAAATTACATATCACCATTTTTACTATGAAAGCCTTGTAATAATGCCCACTCCATTGCCAAAAATGCAGTCGATATTTTAAGTATTCCTCGCTAAGTCATTTTGCACTATGAAATTTAAAACAAACAACAAAAATATATATTTTGTCTAAATCTTTCTCAAGTTCACGCAACTAATCAGAAGCTACAGAGCACCTTTACAAAATACTTTATTATTCTTGCGAATCTCAGTTTTATTTATCAGTAATAAACTATTGCCAAACTGTTTTTTTTCAGGATATACTATTATTTTTCAGATTGTTATTGAACATGATAATATTTTCTTCAAAATTTAATTGAACATCATCTTTTATTTGAATTACAATGATTAAAGCTTAGATCATGCCTGTGCAAATAGCAGCCTGCAGATTATTTAAAAATTGTATCAATTAAAAACATTTAATTAAAAAAAACATTGAAAATTGCTTTAAAAAAGCATTTCCAAATTGAATGACTATTCGGAGGGTTAATCTTTGATTCGGAGAAGGTCTGTGAGTTTTATGACCCAGCCTTCCTAATTTAAAAAAAAATACTTAATTTTGCAGTTTTGTGATATGGCCAGTGGCCAAACTTACATCCCCAATGTATCCCGACAGCCAAAAGATTTGAATACCCCTGGCTTAGGATGTATGTTCATGAAATACAGATTGAATTTCATTTTCCAAACAATGATCAAATCAGAGTTACCTAGTTGTAGTATTGGGGCGGTGATATATTTTGTAGAATTTTATTTAAACTTTAAAGCCGGTTACTAAAATTTCTATGCTGATTTATCAAAAGAATTATGGTGCAGACTTTACAAGTTTACGATTTTAACCCTTTGAGTGGTGTACTATTATCTATGAAATCAACTTTATTAAGAATATTGAATATTTTTACTGTTATAAAAACATTACAATAATTTTTAATTCAAATAAATTGTTTGAAAATAATTTTTCAATGCTTTTAATTCTAATTCGCACTTTGATCTTTATCAGGTTTATCTGTGAATATGTGGTTCTATTGAAATTAAAAACGGAAGGATAATTGAATGACAAATGACATGATTGTTTTCAAATGTTATTTTTTGCCAAAATTTATTCTTTATTTTAAACAATTATTAAAAAATCTCAGATATTTGGAGAAATAATGATACAACTCAAAGGGCTTAAGTGGAAAAATTTACAATTAAATAAACTGACTACTAGAAAAATTGTTAGCTCTTTTAATAAAGAATTAAGTGTTTGTGGTTTAGTTCCCTTTAAATTTACAATGGTAATAAAAGATAGAGGTATATTACACATAAATAGGTAATGAAGGATAAATTCACACACTGGCAGAAAACATTTATTTTGTTTAACTTGTTTTCAAGTTGGCTAGTTGCTTTCGTTAGACCCTGTTCTTTGAATTCAACGGATGGAAGAGAAATGTGAAAATCAGACATATTTGCTTTTGAAAATAAACCCATCATTGGATGTTGTTTTGCAATAGTCATTCAAGTGACAAAATTAGGTTTTTTGATTTAACACCAAATGAATATGAATTCGTAAAAACAATTGTTGAAAAATTTGGTCAAGATTGCCATCTGTGAGACATTTAAAAATGTGCTGTCTATACATTATATTGACAGGCATAAACTCAAATTCATTTCAGCCAAAACTCTACATGTTTTGATAGGTAACCGGTTATTCCACAATACCATCTAATTCGATTTATGAAATTGGCTTGCTTTGTAACCAAGTCAAAAAAAGTAGAAATTGAAGTGGAAAGAGGACATACCGCTGACATTAATTAGATATTCACTTCACTATAAGACACGTGTTTCTTCCTGTTTTGGTGTCTCTGAACACAGCTTGGGTCTTTTAATTGTTGGCACCTTACAATTTCTTCATTCTTTGTAGCATTCTAAAAAAAGAACGCACCAAAGATTCTTCAAAAAGGTTTTTTATTGTCCATTTTATGACTTCATTCGTTTCAAAAGTTAAAAGGAAATACTGGAAAGAGGGAACCAGCCAGTAGAAAATATACTATTCCTTTATCTTTTATTACCATGGTGTCAGATATGACATTTGTATGATGAGTGAACGATTTATGTTGCAGATTTTGCGTTGAATAAATATATTAACTAGGGCTCTATATTCACTAATTGTGTACTGCATGAAACATGTCATATGACATTGAGTGACAATAGATTTAAGGTGTAAATACTATTATTATTTGAAAACATGTTACTATATTATTTTTAAAGATATTTATGTTACTACGATATCCTAAACATGCATATTATTATTTGAATAAAATATCAATCAAAATTAAAACTTTTTGTTTTATTTATATAATACATGACTGAATGAATGGTGCTGGAATTACGCATAAGAGCAGTGGACAATCATATGTAGTAGCAAATTTAATAGGGCTGGCGGGGAAGGAGAATAGACAAAGTTGAGAATCAGCAACCCCACAATATTTTTTTATAAGAAATCTTTTACTATATCCGAATTTAAAATGGTAAATGTGAGAGAAAACAAACAGAATTCCAGACAATCTCAACAACCATTAAGTAATTAGTCATAAGTCAGTTCTTGTTCATCCGTGCACTTGAACGCCTGAAGATGCCGAAAGGCGAAACCCAGGTTGTTAGTGATAAAATTGATGTGAATGTACATAATTTGAACGAATTCAAACTTCATCAAGAAAACAGTATTCCAAATTTAAAAATTTAGAATTAAAAATGCATTTTTAATTCATTGTGCCTTACATATATCAGTTTAAACGTTTTATTCTTTTACTGGCCGTTTATTATTAACACTTTATTTGCATGCTATTTTTTGGAAATTCGCAAAATTTTATATTTTTTTGCTAAAATATTTGTCTACATTTCGTCTACATTTGAAGTCGTAATTCAATAAATATTTTTGATTTTTACTCGAATTTAAAACGGAAAAATCCAATTATTGAGAAGTATACCAAAATCATCATAGTTTTATTTTAAATAAATGTCTATGTTCATTTATAGTTCATTTTTCACTTGAAATAAAAAGCTGATAGTTGCATTTGTAAAAAAAGGTGACGCACGTAAATAAAGCTATATTCATTTAAAATTACAAGTTTCATTACTTTATTACATTTAATTACTTCTTTTTATTTACTACACTTTTCTATAGGACATTCACAATAATTTTTGATGGGTCTGTTGAAATCTTCCGAGTCCTCTGTTGCATCCATGAGACGGCAAGATATTGTGCAAACTATAAAATTGTTATGTGTCAAATAAAGATTCAATAAATAGAGATCACGCTTAGGCGACAAATATCCTTGTATTAAATTACTAAATGTATTTACACAATATTTACAAAATTTAACTTTGTTTAACAATATTGAATTGGTAAAATAAAAATAGGTTTCATTACTCAAATTAACAGATCCGAGGGTCTTTATAAAATGTGATTCACCTTCAATATAAATTTCTATCGACAGCCTTGTGAATTGAATACCTTTTTTTATTATTAAATATTGTCAGCAGACAGTGGTCAGAGAATTGTAAGGCTAGGTTCTTTAAGGGAAAGAGAATCGAGATTCTAGTGGATAAAAACGATTGAAACTTTTTTATGAATATTGTTGGAAACAATTTAGTCTAATGTTCCATCATCAAAAATAAAATCCATAAAATTGTGTATTCTAATTGAAATTAATCCTAAAACAATGTTTTCTTTATTTACAAATGACCAGTTGTTTACTATATAAATTAAGTGTGAATATTATTGAGTATATGAATTACATTAAGAATTCAAATAATATTTTTTTAATGAAAAATATACTGTTTCGCAGATTAGGTCTCAATGTGTTAAGGGCAGCAAAATTTGGAGAAGCATCCTCATCATAAGAATATGTAATATTAAAAATCATAAATCTAAAAATATAAATAGCTTTGGATTATCACTGTTAAATGTTACATTTGTTATCATAAGTATATTATTCTGTTGAAAGTATTATTTTATGAACTATTCTAGTTTGATTGAAAAGCTGGCTCCGCACGAGCACCCTTGCTCCGCTTTGGGATTCTTTACAACGCGAAACGCAGATTTTATCAGTTCCTCGTGGTAATCAATTGTCGAGCCTTGGACATACTCCAATGATGTTTCATCGATAATCACTTTCGCTCCATCCTTTTCGAAAACCCTGAAGACAAGTTATTAACAATATTTATTATTTGATAATGAAGTTTTGAAGATCGCTTAAGAGTAAGAAATACTTTGAATTATGTTTCCTTTCGACTTTCATTCTTATTGCGGATATTTCGTATTATTTTGTGTGAAAAACGAGTGGCGATTTTAGGAAGATTTACAGTTCAATGTAATTATATAGACTAAAACATACTTATCATCAGCTGACGTGTTAGTATCTAAATCGAATTTATATTGGAATCCGGAACATCCGCCTCCTTCCACAGCTAATCGGAGATGAGAATTCGTATCTTTGCACAAATCTTTTAATTTTTTTACACATTCGTCGCTAAGTTTTAAGCCAATGTCATTTGTATTGGTTTCTTCTTGCTTCGTCGTATTTTTTGTTGCGGATAGGTTTCTGAATACATATCTTTGATTTAACAACAGTCGTATTATTCGGGGATACGTCGTAACACGCACCATGTTTACATATATTTTTGACAGCGGTTCATAGACAAAGAAACCTACAGCTGTTTCGATGCGTCAATTGTTACGTTCTCTATTGGTTATGGTTTTTAAATGGTGCCATACTAAATCAAATTCACAGGTCTGTTCTTGTGCGCAAACGTCAAAACCAACATTCTAACGAATTCCGCCAAACCCAGCTTGCAAGTGGCGCAGAAGAACAGGCAATTTTTTGTTGTGCTGCCAGTACAGGTACTCCCCGACTTACGACGGTTCGACATACGACAATGTGCACTTACGACCGAAAAAAAGTCAGCAATTAAAAAAAAAATGAATTAGATCACGGGGCACCATTGCACACAGCTGACTTATTAAAATATATATATATCGTGTCCTTGATTCTTCTTTAAGATTGCCGTGCTTTCCCGGAGATAATTTTTCATGGCAGACGTTGCTACAAAGCCCAGGAAATATGGTGTTTTCTCCGACCAAGTTTTCGCCTTCCAAAAACTGTAAAATATGTGCAGGAGATTCTCTTTTGTTATTTTCTGACTACTTAAAGAATTTGTATGCATCACTTTTAATTTTTGTGAAAATCTTATTCCCATAGACCAGTGATCGCCAAACGGTCGCTTGCGAGCTACCGGTAGCTCGCCGAGGCTTTTTCGGTAGCTCGCGTAGGATATTTTATCATATTTATAAATTTACCTATAACATTTTATTATTGAACTCCGAAAATAAAAAAAATCAAGATAAATTTCAAAAGGACGTGTTCTTCGTCGTTTTAATGACCTACAATAGTCGAATTTTTCAAAGTAATGAAACATACTCAGAGCTTACAAAATTTGAGTGGCTGCGGAATTTTGCCTTTCTTGCCGATGTTCCAGAAAAAATAAATGAATTGAATGTTCAACTTCAGGGAAAAGATTTTTTTTGGGAAAATAATCTCAAAAGTACAGGCATTTTCAAATGAACTAACATTCTGGGCGCACAACTTAATTCGTGGAGATATTAAACATTTCCCCTGTTTCAATGAGAAGCTAGAAAAATAAATAAATCGTAAAAACTACAAAGGAGAAAATCATGCCCAGATTCTTTCGTGATTTAAAAAAAATTGAGCTTCTTGGAAAATTAGTTTCAGCTCCATTTATATATTTTGATATTGAAAAACTATCCAGCTGTATCGTCGAAAATTTTCAAGAAGATGGCCTTTCATCAGAAATGGAATTGATAGAATTTCAATGTGATTTGGCGCTTAAGAGTGTTCCTCAACTATAGAATCTGTATTGCCTTTCGTCACAAAAGAAAAGTATCCAATTTTAGTTTGAGTTGCGCTCAAAATTAAGGCATTGTTTTGTTCTACCTACCTGAATCAACGTTTTCCACCATGAAAGTGGTTAAGAGTAAATGTAAAAAGAGACTAACAGATGTACATTTTGATAATTGCGTTCGGGTGGGAGTGACAAGGTACTCACCGAGAATTGAAAAAAATGTGGAGGAAAGTGAATGGCATTCTCATCACTAATTATTTTTATTTTTATATTTATTTTTACTGACACTTATTTTTCAATTATTATTATTTAGTTTTAAAATAAATAATCAATGTACGCATTTTATGTTTTATTAGAAAATCTGATGTTCTAATTTATTTTAAGTAATATTATACAACAATATTATGTATAGTACGATAAGGGCCGATGATAAGAAACTATAAAGAAGGAAAATGTATAGCTAGCTCACCAGCAAATTTCAATGTCTGAAAGTAGCTCACATCCTTATTGAGCTTGGAGACCACTGCCATAGACTTTGCTTGACGTGAATGTTTGTCGTGACAATTTACCTCGAGTTTATCTCGAGTGAGTTACAATAAAATTCTCATCGAGTTTTTCTCGTATGATCTTTCAACATCAAAATATTTGGCGCATAACCATAAGCTGTAATGCCAAATATTAAAAAATACGTATACAAGGCGGGAGCAATTTCGATTATTTTAAGTGCAACCATAGCTGTAAAATATGAACCATATACCCGGTACAAGTGCAATAAGATTACACGGTTCATATTTAAATGATGGCACATAGTTTGTTCACTATATCATTTATTATTTTGTATTACATGGTTCATACTTTAGAAGACTAATAAAAAAAATAGAAAAAACTGTATATTTAGCTAATTTTCGTAAAATCGTCACATATGCCATATTTAGTGTGCAGCGACGACATATTTTGTATGAAATTCGACATACGGCCAACTCGACATAGGACCAAAGCTCAGGAACGTATATCGGTCGTATGTCGAGGACTACCTGTACATTAAATAATTATATATTGTTTTTTTCATAGTAGCAATTTCTAGGTCTGTAGCCAGATTTTTACAAGCGGCAAAATCAAAATAATTAACTATCGACATTCAGTTATTTTTAAGGTGTTCACTGTCAATACTTGGTGGAATGGCATTATAATAAAAATAATAAAACATTTTTAGTACTTTTTCCACATAAAATTTATTAGATCAGTTAACTAATAAATTTTACTGATCTAATAAATTTTATGTGAAAAAGTACTAAAAATGTTTTATTATTTTTATTCAGTTATTCTTAGATCAGCGAATACGCCTTTATAAGACTATGGAAAATTTTTGATCGTTCATAAACAACTTAATGTTTTTTTTTTCGTGCTATTAAAACCGTATCGCCATTTCGAACGGTTCGGTGATTCTTCCGAACTCAATTATTCCGAACACGAACACTCCGAACAAGAATGCTCCGAACACGAACTCTCCGAACACCGAATATTTCGGACACGGAATCTTCCGCACATCGAACCTTCCGGATATAGAATACTTCGCACACCGAATACTCCGGACATTTAAATATTTTAAATATGAAAATCATTGTTTTATTGTAACGTGGAATGTTTTATGGAAATTATGCCAAATATTTTTCAGAATGAAAAGAAGCAAAATATTTAATTATGATGTGTGTATATATTGTATTTGAACAGTTTATCATTTAATATTTACGTATTTTGAGTTCTTTATTTAGAAAATTTGTGTTGTATCCTGATAGGGCCGATATATTTGATTGTATTGAAAAAAAATATCATTCATACAGGTATTTATTATTGAAAATTCACATACACAGTATTTTTACATGGTTTTATTATCTTATTGATACTCATATATTTATACATTTAATTAAAAAATGTGTATGTATATCAAATTTAAAACATACTTTATAAAATTTTAATTTAAACATTAGACTATAGTTATTAATTAAAACAATTTTCAATGAAAAAATTAACAATACTGATGTTGGTAAATAGAAAAATCTATGTGCTCCCTGTGTGATCAACGTCGTTGGCTTTGGTTACGGAGGTCACGGGTTCGAATCCCAGTACGGACAGTTTTATAATTTGATTTTTAAATCGATTTATTAATTTCTGTTCGAAGGCATGGATGTATGTTATTTCTTAAATCCCCCCTCCCACCAATCCTATCCTATGAACTGGGTGTATCGAGAGCGATAAGCTAACCACTAGTCCTGTCCTAGCCCTATTTTTCTATTCCTACTCTCTTTGGAAAAAGAGAGGTCGAGCAACTGAGTAACAGGCAGTTGTCGAAAGTATCAAAAATGTTTATTTAATTTTGTATTTTATTTCAGAACAGACAAATCAATTTAAGTCAGTGGACTGATTAAAGAGTTTTAATATACATATTAAGTTTTGATATTATGAATATGGCTAAAGTGATATAAAAATATTTGATTCTTAAATAAAAACTAACACATACATTTAAATCTATCTATCCCTACTCTCTTTGGAAAAAGAGAGGTTGGACAACTGAGTAACAAGCAGTTCTCGTTGAAACACTTATGTTGAAATAAACTGATGGCTATAGACTAGTATACTTAGGACTGTGACTTTTTATTTTAATTTTCAATACTTCTTTGTGAATTAATGTTATACAATGACAAATGTAGGTATTATAGCTTTAAGATAGATTTTTGTGTTATTTTTTTTTAATTTTATAAATCATCAAAAAAATAGTTTAATGTAGTTTGGTGGTTTGGTATTCAATATAAGTTTTTATTTCAGAATTAAAGTCAATTAATGTTATTGTTGAGAGTTTTAATACATTTTTTGATGTTATAAAAACGTCGTAATCTCATGACAGTAGTGCTTTTAAAAAAAGTAGTTCATTCTTAAATAAAAACTCACGATATAAGAGATAATACATATTTTGCCGAATATAAACATTTGTTTCGGATTAAATGCACATACTGCTAAAAGGTCTTTTGTTTACAAAATAATAATGTTATTATTTTACAATCATTTCGTGCGAAATATTGTAGATCTGTAAATGGCTACCGACTCTTCTTATACTTCAGCGTCAGAGGATTAATACCTGAAGGGGAGAAGGGGAATCTTAACCTATAAAGTACGTATGATCCACTCCGAAGAAAAAATGCAAGAAGAGTACTCGAAAAAAATGCTTTATTTATTTATTTAACATTGCCTAAGATTGACAAATTATATCCACAATGCGTTAAATTTCTTATTTAATTGTAGTCATCCTAGTATGTGGTTTCTTTTTGATGGGTTACAAAGAGATCTTGCCTGTCACAGATTGACATTAGCCAACGCAATCTCAGGTCACGAAGAAACGAAAAACAGAAAATACGAAAGGCTTCATAATGCGGTTGCTAATGCTGTAAGAGAGTATGATGCGGCAGATGACAAAATTAAATACTTGTCAAAATTAGCTACAATGCAATAGCGATATTTATTTTTATAGTTTTTGTATTTATATAGTTAAAATATGATATTGTATGTATCTTGTATTTGAAATAATAAAATTATGTCTTCACAATGTTAACAAACAATCGCATCCGTTGGACAGTTGCTATGGAATGTGTTGGTCTAGGATAAAATTGTTCTCAATGCATGTCACCTACATAATGCCTTTTTTATAATTTTACGAAAGTTCATTCTAAATTTTCTTATTTTTTATATTACGAAATGATATAAATTCTCATTATAACAAAGAACGCAACATTGTCCAAATCTTCAATATTATATTTATGAGATTTTCTTTCATAGAAAATTTAAATTAACTTTGATTATTCCACGTATTGTGTTACTAACTGTGACACGTGTTTCGCCTCTTTCAGAGGCATCTTCAGACTTACTATCGCAAAGTTTGCTTAAGTAATGAAGCAAGATTGATTCTAACATTTAAAAATTATAAAATTACAAAATGGAGGTTTGGGTTTTTTTCCTTTTAAGAGGAGCAAGGAGGGGGGTGTAGAATCGAAATAAAACAAACAGATAATGATACTAATGAGTTGTAATCAATCAGATTGGGATTTTTCCTTACCATCGAAAGTATAAGGTTATGTCAATTAAATACCAGTTTAGAAGTCTCCGTGCACTTCAAGGTTGTGTATAATTCATAATTTGCATATGGCCAAAAATCACCAAAATACGTTTTTTGCTGTAAAATTTGATTTGTGTGAGTTACGTCCTTTTTCCTTTTCACAGTCGATATAAAAACAATTATATATGGCGATCAAAACTAAAATAATGATTTGATAGTATTCTATAACAATATAATATGTATACATGAAAAGAATACTCATTTTTTTCATACTTTCATATTTATCATATACTTTTCACAATTCAGTATATATTCTAGCGACAGTGATGAAGATGAGACATAAATTCAAAAAAGTTTTTTTTTTAAATGGATATTGAAGATTTCGACACTAGGGCGACGATTTCGAATTCTGACATAACCAAGTTCGTGGTACATCTCTAGCTCAAAGTATGAAACAAACGAATTTTGGAAACATCGTCATCTAGCGAATGAAACCAGCATACAACGACATTTTCATTATTTGAAGCTGTTTGCCATTTGAAAACTGTATGAGAATATTAATTTTATTCATTATTTCTTTTCCGTGATATTTTTCCGATGTTTTAATGCTTATTCTGCTATTCTATGCGGAGACGAATTTAATAAATCAAAGATAATAAAAATCTGTGCTGCCATTCTCGAGATATACGTGGTGTAAATAACCCCACTTTTTTTTATATATAAATATATAGATTGCAAGTATTTTAAAAGTCGAATAAAAAAGTTTTCACCAAAATAAAAGGATATTTTTTTTATTTATATTTTTATGTCCAATTATATGCCTAAAATGACATTTTGCACATACTATATTTATGATACTATCAAAAATAAATATTCGCTAAAAATCAGTTTTACTAAAATGAAACTGTTTTATTTACTCCTATTGTAATGAAAAAAAAATCTAAAAACTGATATGGGTGTGTATAAATGTATAAAATAGTATTAAAAAATAAAAAATCAATACTTTATTTTTTCATGGATTATTGACACTTCATAGACATTTATGAAAACAGTTGTCGTAGTTAAAGGGTTAAACTGCATAATATTGTTTACTGATAGTCCATGATTGTTATTGTTATAGTATACACAAGTAATAAGAAAATTATTGTGTTAAGACTTTCTGCACTTCACTATAAATCTCCTCCAAACATTTCAGGCGAGGCTTGGTATTCTGAAAAAAAAAATGAAAAATTTCGTCAGGTAAGAAATTTATTGCTATCCAACTGGTCAAATGCATTCCGGTGCAATGAAACGTCAACCCATCAATCAGTAAACAAAGAAGGTCCTGGAAATAACATCAATTACAATTGTGTATTATTACTACAAAATATGTTTCAAATGAAAATTGCAAATGGGAAAACTCATGAACCTGAATAATAAATATTCTTGATATATTTTTAATTTAAAAGAAAATATCTAGTGCAGTGATGGGTACTTTAAGTGCCACTTGTGGCACTAGAAGCATTACTCGGTGGCAATCTAAGCTTTTTAAGAATTGTGTTTTTTTTTATTTGGTGTTTGATTAGAATTATAGTTAAGTAAACCAAAAATATTTTCTTTAGCTACAAACACATACTATTTACATTGTCAAAGTAATGAAGCGAGCCATTCTAAATTTAGTCTATGTTTAAAAAGAGTGTTAAAAATGATTTTCAGGTCTTCGTAAAGAAAATGTTTTATTACTTGCTAGCTTTTAAGTATTAAGATGAGTGACTTTTTTTAACATACCAATATTATGAGAGGATGGTAATTCAGAATCAGAATATAATAAAGTTCTCCCTGAGAATGCTTTATTAAGTTCTCTCAAAAATTTATGGAACATTGCATATGGATACGGATCATTTAAAAGAGATAAGGGTTTAATTTTTAGAAAAATTAGAGAATAGGTGTGTTACAAAAAAATTGTCACGTATGTTTTATGTAATTGTAGCATTTTGATGGACTACATTAATCACGAATAAGTAAAATTAGCTGTTATTCAATTTCATAATTAATAATTAGCTATGGGGTTTATGCAATTTGTTTTCCTTCTTTTATTACTTACCACAAATAAAGGTACCAAGTAAGATTTACTTGATATTCTGTCGTTAACAATAACTGTTAAGATGTAATGAATCCTGTGCTAGAAAAATAGAACATAATAATTGATGGTTATACATAATATTTGAATTGCTATATTATTAGAATAATGTTTTATGGCAGACGTTGCTACAAAGCCCAGGAAATATGGTGTTTTCTCCGAACAAAGTTTTAGCCTTCCAAAAACTGTGAAATATGTACAGGAGATTCTCTTTTATTATTTTTTGACTACATAAAGAATTTGTATGCATCACTTTTAATTTGTGTGAAAATCTTATTCCCATAGTCTTTGATTGACTTAGGTTTTTGTGATGTCAATTTACCTGGAGTTTATCTCGAGTAACTTAACAATAAAATTCTCATCGTGTTTTTCTCGTATGATCTTTCAACTTTAAAATATTTAGCGCATTGGCATAAGCTGTAATGCCAAATATTAAAAAATAAAATTTTAAAAAAGGCAGACAATTTTGACTACTTTAAGTGAAATCATGCTGTAAAATATGAACCATATACCCAGTACATGTGCAGTAAGATCACATGGTTTATATTTAAATGCTGGCACATAGTTTGTTTTCTATCTCATTTATTAAGTTGTATTGTTACATGGTTCATACTTTAGAAAGCTGAGAAAAAAAATGAAAAAACTGTATATTTAGCTAATTTCTATACCATTTAATATACCATATTTGGTGTGCGTGACGACATATTTTGTATGAAATTTGACATACGACCAAAGCTCTGGAACGTATCTCGGTTGTATGTCGAGCACTACCTGTAATGTGAATTCTTTAAATTCACAGGCATTTAATTGTTAGAACTCTATTGAAATAAGGGTAAATAGATGTATCAAGTTCCTTAAGAGTGATGAAATAATCTAGAATAGTATTTTCCGATAGCAGGACCAGTTCTAACGATGACATTATGGCCAAAATAGCTAGTTGTCAACTATATTTCTTAATTATTGTAAACCTGAATAATTAGTTATTTATACCGTATTTATTAGGATTTATAAAACGAGGTTAATCATCCTGAGAAAACTTAAAATAGAGTAGACACAAAATTTTTCCCATAAGATTTTAATATATTGTTAATAAAAGCTTAATAACAACCTGGAAATAAGTTATCAAATATTTACCATATGAATAACTTCATTGATGATTATATCTTTCATGTCTTGCCAGTGTATGAACAAATTACTCTGACGTCCATAATTATATTCTGTTGTGTACTGCAAGCCAACAGATGGAACCACCAGAAATTGTTCTGTAAAATCAAACAAGGTCCAGTTTTTAGGCAATCACCGCTTTCGCATGTAACCTTATCGAAAATGACAAAAGTTTTACAAATGAAAAGGTTACAATACAGGAAAGATAAAAATGATGAACCATGATGATTTTCGTATGTGTAAGTACATCGTACTAATTAAATCTAATACCTTCATTAACTATATTAGACTGCAAAAAAGCAGCTATGGAAAGAAGAAACAGCGCCGCTAAATAAATGATTTTATCAACTTTTTCTAATATATACGGCAGAGATAAGCATACACTGACAGCTGTAAAGATCAGTAATACGAAGCGCCCTTTACGAGCCTGACAATTCTTGAGAGTGAACTGACATCCGTCAGAATTTGGAAGAAATTTTCTATAGCTCAAGACTATATCCTTTCCGTATATATTTTTATAGTGATTATAAAATGCAAACATTTTTTACATTTGAATACCGTTTTAATAAGAGACATATTTTAATGCTGAAGCATTGTTTACTTTTCGGTTACTTCAACCTCTAAATTGAAATCTCTCAACTGTCAAATTAAATAATCAAGTGCTGCCAGGTTATAGTATAGTACAGGGATGGCGAACCAGGACCCGCGTGAGAAATTATCTGACCCGCTTGAACTTTTAGAAATGATGAAAAACGGTTTCTGAGACAATCTGGAAAAAAATATACCTAATCGAGGATTTTAAATTCCTCGGTGAGCTAAAAAAAAAAACGAGTTTCTGTGACAATCTCGGAAAAAGTATACCAATAACAGGCTTATTCTGGCGGCATGGTACTTATTTCCGACGGTCTGAAATATTTACCATAACCAATATTTTATTTTTAGGTTGGTACCAATGATAAATCGCGTTTGTCCACACTAATCGTCGTACTCCTGTCAAACTATTCTCTGACGTAAACATAACCTCTATTACTATGGTAAACAGAGATGATACTTTGGTTATTTAAATAAATTAATCTATGAAACGAACACGATGCCAGGAACTGAAAATATTCTTCCAGTGTTTTTATGCCTGATTAGTTCTGCCCACTCGCTATATGCGCATAAGAGTGATTGTAATGAGACAATAACATGTCTTACGTTTGGTAATCATTAACACTAGAGTCTGAAACTATCTGACAGCTAATTCGGCGTCAGTGCTGCCAATAGAAAAACATACTTTCTCTCTCGCTCTTATACCTAAGAGGAAATATTATTGTTTATACCTAAGAACAACACCATATCCGTAATCTTAAAAGTAAACATCTTTAGTTCTTAATATAACTCAATAATTATTATGAAATATTATTTGTTAATATTGTACATACCTAAGAATAGTATTGTCTTTCATAACTGTTAGAAATACTCCGAAAATATTGCTGCATGGGGAACGAAACAAATTCCTAAACACGAATTCATCTAAATAGGACTGGCGTTTCAGCTTTCGCTTCGCTCGCATCCACATGTTTTCGGAGTTTAGAGTATGTAAATCACTATCGTTTGGATCCACGAAGTTGCTTGGTGAACCACAAACGAATGAGTGTATAAGAGCGAGAGAGAGAAAGAAAGTATGTTTTTCTGTTGGCAGCAATGACGCTGAATTATCTGTCAAATAGTTTCAGACTCTAGTGGTAATGATTACCCTTACGTTTACTACGCTAATAGCTCTGTAATAGTTCTGTAGGAAATTGCCAAACTATCATACAAGGAGATCAGGGAAAGCGACAATTTACGCTAAATACGAATATGATATCCGTATGAAACAGAAAGATGTCGAATTGAATTTCTTATTGCAAATTTGAAATATAATAAAGAAAATCTTGAAATTGTAAATTATTTAATTTTTAGAATAATGTTTAAGTTTGCTAACAATCATTTTTCCTAGTAGAAGATTTAAAAATAAAAGTTGAAATACAGTTCTATAAAATATTCATACTGTCATTAAAATACTCCTAATGCATGTAAGAAATTAAAAATATTTTCAAGGCCAGATGCAAAATATAACCATACCCAATAATCGAATCAATGACGTCATTGATCAAAATCTGTCAAATCAGCTACAAAAAATCTTTTCCCAGCCCTATAATTATAGCTTCAAAAAAAATCGAATGAGTATATTCGATTATTTTAAGAACGTCGTAGCGATGCTAACTTTCAAATAAAGTTCTCTCAATATTATTATGATGCTTCAGTTCTAAGCCAGGAAATTTGAATTTAACGACGAATTGTAAGGAATATTGAAAAAAAAATCTGGATCGGGACACCGGGAGCGGGATGAAATATAGTTTATATTTGATAGATAGATAGATTAACTACGAACTGGCGCGCTTGTCTTCGTTCCAATTGTCGTTGTTGATTTCTTTCAGCTCGTACCTCTTCTGATTGAGATGCACGTAATTGTGACATGATCACACGCTCATTTTCATTATCTTGTTGGATTTGTTCGTATGTTCTTTCTGCTCTACTACTTTGCTTGTTTGTTGTTTCATTCGTTCGACAGCCCAAATCAGCCCCCTTGCGTTTTGCTGGCATTGTTCACAATAATACACGCACACAAATAGATAAACTAAAATAAATCTTACACAATTTTAAAAACATTCGATAAAAACAAATGCTGAATGAAATTTCAATATTATGTGACACTTCTTGCGATGAGCGCCATCTGTCATTCAACAACATAAATAATTTAGTTCTGTTTGAAATTCGAACGACGAATTGTCAGGAATATTGAAAAAAAAATCTGGATCGGGACACCCTTCACCTAGCGGGATGAAATATAGTTTACATTTGATTCTCATATCTAGCAAATATACATTTAAAAAATCATAAAAATCGGTCAAGCCGTTTCGGAGGAGTTTGGAGACAAACACCGTGACACGAGATTTTTATATATATAGATAGAATAGATAATTAAATATTTTGCTTGTTTCCACTCTGAAAAATATTTGGCATAATTGACCTAAGACATTACTCACTATAATAAAACAATGATTTTTATATTTAAATGTATGGAGTATTCTATGTGCGAAAGGTTCTGTGTGCGGAATATTCTGTGTTCGGAAGAATCTGTGTTCGGAGTATTCTTGTTCGAAGAGTTTGTGTTTGGAAGAATCAAGTTTGGTGGAATCCGTTCACCAGTTCGTTGATGATGTTGTTGCCTGCCCGAGAGGTGTTGCTAGCATCTCTTCTGAATGTGGCTGTGGGCTTGAAATCCTGTAAGGATAAAATATGCCATTAACGATTACTCAGGAGTCTACTGTTCTAATTTATCGAAAGATTTTAAATTTATATCTAAATTCATAATATTGTGTAATGGTATAGAAAGTAACAATTTCAATGAAACCTCTATTATTCATTTAGACTTTGAAAGTTTGTGACAGGGTAAATAATAATATTTTTAGCCTTATGAACTCAAAGTGCTTTTTTTTTAACTTGTCTAAGATATGTAAAAATCAATTCAGGATTGACATATGCCAAATATATTATAAATAATTTCTTCAACTATAAAAATCATTATTAATATGCCACGTTAGAGACCATTTGATGCTTAGTCTGTTTTCGCACAAATCTGCATTCATTTGGTAATTTGTAAAACCAATTAAATGAAATATCGTATGGATAGTTCCCGACGGTCGTCCAGAACGTCGGAATCCCACTGGTCGAAAGAAAAGGCGGACAGGATTAAGGCTTTCCGGAGGCATCCGCAGCGCGTGACCCAGTCGCTGTCTTGTACGTTCCCTTATCTCCGAATTCCTCACAAAATTCAAAATATGTTTATATACCCATCAGAAAAAAGTTCCAATCCTTTCGTTGACTAATATCTTCCTTTCAATCGTAATGTAAGAAGTGTTAAAATAGAATTCATCGTAGACACTTCCTGGATATCTCGCAATAACATCCAGAATGTTAAGATCATTGTCGCAAATCTGAAAATGAATTAAAGAAATATCAATTGATACAAAAAATATTTATCACTTCACTTAGACTAACAATTTGAACACTAATGGAATAAGATCTATGATGGTTTTAGTATGCCTCTTTATCCACGTGTGGAGTCACAAATCTAATAAGATATTTTTTTAAACTATATTTTACACAAATAATAATGATACATTTACTTTTAAGTACTTTGAACTATCATCCAGACAAATGAAGAAAATATGACATTCTACTATGTGACATCCTATGCGTTTGACAGATCGATAATAATAATCAGTAAATCTTGCAATGTTTGTCGTGTACCAACCTTCAAATGATAATACAAAAAAAATTGTGCTCGACTCGAACGGGTGAAGTATTTCAGACCGGCTGAAATAAATTTTACTATTGATTCCGACGGTCTATTATTTCAACCCACTCACGCCAGATACGATATTTTTTGTATTGGTATTTGACTGTTAGTACTCGTTAAATATATTTGCATTTATGTTCGCGCTTTTTTTCAAACGTATGTGGGGAAACTTTCTGTCGTTAACCTTAAACAGAGGCGATATTTTGTTTATTTTTATTATTTGATTGAACGAAAAACGAATACGATGTCGGGAATCGAAGACCGAATTTTGATTATTTCTTTCATATTTTTAAATGCTTTACAACATGCTAAGTACTCATTTTCACCCTGAAAATTGTTAAATTTCACAGAAAGCAATGCGATTCTTAGGATATTTAATTTCCAATTGGACAATATACAAAAACAAATTTAGGAATCTAAGGAACCGATAATCGATGCAGATTAAAAAAGTATAAGGAAAATTCGTCGACGTATTTCAAATTTGCTCTATTATGGATATAAGAAATTCAATTCGACATCTTTCTGTTTCATACGAATATCATATTCGTATTTAGCGTGAATTGTCGCTTTCCCTGATCTCCTTGTATGATAGTTTGGCAATTTCCTACAGAACTGCGTTGCTATTAGCGGCATTTAGTTGATTTTCAAGTAGAAAAGGTAGCATATTTGTAGTAGAGGTAAGACATATTATTGTCTCATTACAATCAGTCTTATGCGTATATAGTGAGTGGGCAGAACTAATCAGGCATAAAAATACTGGAAGAATATTTTCAGTTCCTGACATCGTGTTAGTTTCATAGATTAATTTATTTAAATAAACAAAGTATCATCTCTGTTTACCATAGTAATAGAAGTTATGTTTATGAGAGAATAGTTTGACAGGAGTACCAGTACGACGACTGGTGTGGACGAACGCGATATATCATTGGTACCAACTTAAAAAAATATATTGCTTATGGTAAATATTTCAGACCGTCGGAAATAAGTACTATGCCGCCAGAATAAGTCTGCATGCCTTTTACGTTAAACCAAAACAATTTTTTTAAGCCAAATATTTCTGAAATCTGCTATCATGTTTGTCATATAGTTGTTTACTAACTTTTATTTTACCTCTTATTTCGACATTAAATTTGACGTTTTGTTGGTCAAGTTGTCGCAACAAGCGGTCGGTACAAATTTCGCCATTGGGTTGGTATGACGGCTTGCAATTCACCGTCAAACCTCAATTAACGGTAAATAGTTCCCCCCATTAACGGCTCAATAAAAAATAATATTTTCCGGTATATGACTGCATGGGTCCTAGATTGAAACGGGAATAATTTTAAATGTTTTTCTTTTTACATAGATATGGAAATTAGTGATTAAATAATCACTTATTTCAGTATATTATTGGCATATGCCACGTCGACTTTGGTTTATTTGGTAAGAAGTTACATACTTAAGCAGTGGCGGATTAAGACCATGGAAGATCCCAGGTACAAAAAAATGTGTAGACCCTGTTTTTTAGATAACTTTAAGCGTTTCAAAATTCCATGTAGAATAAAAAAATACTACAAAAAACTGAATTTAAAATATAAATATTATTTGTAATGAGTTATTTTCAAGCCCTTGTGATTCGGAGCTTGGACTGAATTTTGTAACTTTTTGTCCTGCAGATGAAAACGATTGTTCTTTTACAATATTATTATTGTCATCGGTTGGCAAGTCAATTTATTTGTAAAATATTTACGAATACGTATTTTTTAATTAAATCGAATACACAAACAATGAAGAAAATATAACAAAATATTGTGTAAATATTATGTAAATACTATTATTCCGCGTCCTCTTATCGTCTGCGTTGACGTCTTGATGTAAAGCCTGATATTTTCACTAAAGTATACTGTCTATGATTTTCAGTATGCTACCCATAAACTAGTATATTTTATGCTACCAAATGTCATAATATCGTGTCTTCGCTGTCGCTGTGCTTGCTGCTTATCTGGGAGATAATGGCCAGTATTATTAAATATACCCTGAAAGAACTAAAAGAGTTAATAACGGACGATATATCATGCGTCCATGTGGAAAATGTCGTCCAAAATATTGCTATGCCGCCGTGGGGATTAACAAATTTGCAGCAATCCATTACAAAAATATTGGACTGTAAAATAGGAAAATATGACAGAGAGTAAGAAATATTTCAGCAACAAATTAATATATTTACATAGTATGTTTTATGCGTTCTCTGTAAATCATTTTCGTTAAATATGCCAAACGACTTGCTACTTTTTTTCTCCCCGGCAATTTACTCAATGCCATGAAAAAGCATTACAATTCTCTAAGAAAATAATTGTGGATAGGAAAATATCATTAAAACAAACGTTGGAATCAAGACATTCGATAAGTCATGTGAATAAAAACAATATTATAAAACTTTGTCGCTATATTTAGAATTCCAAGTTCCATATTGACATGTTATGATAGATTTTTCCCTTTTTTCAATAAATTATATACATAACTGCATTGCTATTAGCGACATTGCACTAATTATCAGATAGGAACACAAACACAACAGTAGGCAAAGCATCTTATCTGTTTTTTTTTTTTTTCGAATCAATCTGTATTGTTTTCGAGATTAAAAAAAGCAGAAGTAGATTTGATCAGCTCGATCAATATACATTGACCAATTGTTTTTATAAAAAGTTATACAAAAAAACTTTATATTTTTTTTTTGAAAGTACACTTTTTATTAAGTATTTCGACTGAGGGTGCTTGATGGAATTTCAATATCAAATTCGAATTGTTTGAATTTTGTACTTTTCCATGAATTTTGTCGCTAGCGACAAGTTAGCGACAAAACTCATGGAAAAGTACAAAATTCAAACAATTCAAATTTGACACTTTTTATTATTCCCATTAAATTGTATCCTTTTATAAATACGATTTTTACTAAAAAAATGCTTCGAATTGACGGTATGAACGCCTGAAGAATTGTGAAGTGCAAGAGGTTAAGCTAAATATTGTCAGGTCCATGTGCGAGTCATCAACTTTGTTTGTTTCGGTGCTCACATGCCCTGATATGGACAGTTTCAAAAAAAAATTTTTTTAAATTAATTTATATATTTCTTTTCGATGGCATCAATGCATTATACTCCCTCCCACCCATTTGATTCTAAAATTGGTATACATAGCTAAAGAGATAAACTAGCCACTAGCAATGTTCCCGCTAAGGTGTGCGCGTGTGCGCGTGCACACCTCCCGAAATGTACCTGCACATATTTTTCCATCCCCGCACAGGCCGCACACAGTGCAATATTGTTTATTTCACCAAATTTTTATATTTGCGCACACTTTTTATTTTGCTGAAAATTTATTGCTGACAGAAGTTGATGGTCCGCACACAATATAAAAATTAGAGGGAACGTTGGCCACTAGTACTGTCTCCTTCTTTACCCATTCTCTTTGAAAAGGAGATGCTTTGCAACTGAGTAACAAGTAGTTGTTGGAGAAAAACTTCTCTTCAACCCATTAGGAGTCTATATCCTCTGCATTGGGAGTGGACTTGTGTTTAAAAAATAATAAAAGAATAATGCTTATATTTTTAATGGCATGATACTAAATGTTTTAAGACAATCGATAAATCACATTATTTATCCACTTTCCCTAAAATTCAGATTAATATTTTTCATTTGAATCATTATGGCAATATTACTAACTGATAGGTTAATAAATGTTATAAACCACTGACTCTTATTTAACTGTTTCTTTCAGATTAGATGGCATAATTATCAGCTACAAAAATGTAAAGATGCTGAATGATCTCGGAACCATCAGGAACGATACCGCAGAGATCTACTCGGATATCCGGTTAGACTTGTATGTGTTCCGGCCTCTAGTGGGAACCATGCTGCGGGGTGTCATTAACAAGAAAAGTGTTACACATCTGGGGGTTTTAGTTCACCGATTATTCAATGTGGTCATACCGAAGCCGACCGATCAAGCGTGGGTCGGTTCGCAGCTCGCTGTCGGTCAAACGGTGGTCTTCGAAATCATAGTGGTCGATTTGTTCGGTGCTCTTCCGTACATCCGGGGGTCTTTGGATGAGAGGTGAATACATACCTTATATCTAGTAATAAGATGTAAGAACTTTCTTCTAAATAACATATTGTGTATTTCTAAAGAAATCTATGATTTTCTGTAAAAGAAAATTTGTCAATATTCTATATTGAGTAACCTTCCGTGTGACTCATGCATTCATAAAAGCATGCCTTCATTTCCCATTTATTTTCAGTCATTTGTAATACATTATCTTTCAGTTCCTTGCCACCGCTACATGACGAAGGTGATAATTCCGAAGAAGAAAGACTTAAAGTAACACATGTCAACTTTGATGGGATAAAACCTAAAGTAGCATTTGAAAGCGTGACTTCTAAAACAGGAAAGGAATTTAATTCAAAGGCAAGTCTGGGGGTCTCCGAAGCGGATTCAAATGAAAACAGAAAGTCAAAATCTGCTCAATCTCCGACGACCGCCATGCAACACGAGATGGAAAAGTTACGAAATAAATTATCCAGAGAAAATTCCGAGAGCGACAGTATTTCTGACGTCGATGATGACATTATTATCAATCAAGCTAGCACTATCAAAAAGATTATGGAACGCGAGAGATTGATTACTTCAATCGATAAAGTAAAGTCTTTGAATAAAACTGACAGACTAGGTGTTAAAATCTCCGAAACGCCGTCCAGCAACACACTCGAAATGAAACCCAAAAAGCTCCAGTTCACTCCGCCTCCAGATAAAATATCTCCCGGTCAAAAGAAATCCTCCCCGATGCGACAAAACATGAAAAAGATTACGAAGAATCAACTGAACAGTTCGCCGTCTGTAAATAATAAATCAATCGATAATTCTAACATAGTTAAAACTGACAAATTTAAAAATTCGCAATCTGATGAATCTGAAAGTTCTGATAGTGAAATAGGAATATCCCCTTGCCGCACAAATAAAATTTCTCCCGGTAAAATTGCTACTTCTCCGAAGCAATTAAATATCAGTTTGCAGACACTAAATATTAAAAGGCTGTCCAATACATCAGATTTAGCAGTACCTAAATTGAAACATAGTTCCGATGATGAATCAGAAAGTTCAGATAACGGAGCGGAGAAAGAAGCTGACGATTGTTCATTAATGCAAAGTAATATCCAAAAAATATTGAACAAAAGAAAAAGTTTGATCTTTAGTCCTGCAAACACTTTTTCTCCTACGGGAGCTTTAGTAAACAGTCTAAACAGTAAATCTAAACTAAAACAAAAGCTTTCTCCGGATTTCGGTGTTCCTAAACGTAAACTGACCCCAATAAGTGACAAGTCAAAAGACCAAGATACAAAAAAAAGCAAAACGAATACTCCCAAAGAGATTAATATAAAAGAAGGTCTGATAAAATGTGAATATACCTCTGAAGAAAGACAGACAAGTATGGAAATGTCTACGAAGAAGAAAAAAAAGAGTAAAACTATGGAAAACTCAAATGAAATTCTCCGTATCGATCCTGAAGACGGTAAAAAAAGAGTATCGTTCACGCCTGACTTAAATTTAGATAAATATGATAAAACAGATGTAAACTCAGAAAGTGAACTCAAATATTCGCCAGATTCTGGTAAATTGAAGAAACAAAAGAATTTAGATTTGAGTGAAAAAAAACAATTGATTCTTGATATTCTCAAAAAAAAAAATCTTACTCCTGAATCGAATGAGCATAAGAAAAAACATATAAATGTTACCCTAGATCTGGGAGAGAAAATCAAACATTATAGAAGTCCTAGGGAGTGTGTTACAGGCATTGTAGAAAATCAGCTAACTCAAAACAATATAGAGTACAATATGAGCGAATCTAAGTATGATGTATCGTTGAATTCTCCTTGCAGTCTTAATGGTTCAATAGACCTCAAAACGGGGAAACCGAAGAGCAAAAGAAAATCAAAACAGTCGTCTCCTGATACAGAATACCCTGAACAATTTTTAAATACTAAAAAAAGAAAACGGTCACAGGTATGCATCTATAGCTTTTTTTTCATAGCTAATTAAAAAAAGTATATATATATAACCATTCAACATATGGCGGTCGTATTCTCAGATTTATCAGCGTTGGTGCACAAACAGTTCCCGGTCAGTAAGAAAGTACAGGAAAGAGGTCAGTTGCACAATCACTGATCACAAAAGCTGAATAATTAGCTACATTGTTTTCACAAAAATATAAAATTATATGAGCCTCACTGATTGACACTAATTTATCTGAGAATAGGTTTGCAGTTTTGTTTCACCGTTGTTTTGAATTCCTGAAGCTTTAAACATGGCAGAATAGTTATTGACTTTATCCTATATCAGTACCGTATAATTGAACTGTATCAAGTCTCATATCTCAAACTTCTCAGTAGAGCCGTTTGAGTAGTAATATTTCATAAACATGTTTATACTGTTAACCATGGTATAGAGCAGGGTTTCCCAAACATTTTCTGGAATGGAACACTTCACAAGTCTGGAAAATATATGGAACACTTAACTGAATTTTTAAGATTGTTTTAAACTGTGTTGCAGCGTATAAAACCATTCCAATTTCTTTTTCGGAACACCTACTTTTTCTCCGTGGAACACCAGTATTCCGCGGAACATAGTTTGGGAAACCCTGGTATAGAGTATTTGAGTTAATACAGTCCGTTTCTAGGGTGCTGATATATTTTCCTTTGAATACTTTGATATTTTTACCGTAATCCCATAGAGTTCTACCAAGTAAATGACAATTCAATCAAGATATATTGCTGATGTTTGAAACCCTTTGCACCCGTCATCCTAACCTATTTTTTTATAATTTGTCAGTCCATTTTTAGTAAATTAGTAAATGTTTTTGTCTTATGGGTTTGCATTGTCTGTGTTCCAAAACACTTGAATGCAACTTTCATAAATCAGTTTAACAATCGATTTATTGTATAATATTGAAAGGTATGTGATTTTTGATTACCTTCTCACCCTATACATATGATTGTAGATGGTGACTAACTAGCTAGTTACATGTTTTCTATCAAAAGGAGTCCATATCTTGCATATTTTTCTTTATGGCTATATTTTGATATTTAAACAAGCCACACTGTAAGTGACATTATTGAAATTTAAAAGTAAAATCAAGCTAATATTGTTGTTTCTTTGTGTGACAGGAGCCGATGGAAGATTCTGATGACAAGTTGAAGACAAATAAAAAAAGGAAAATTGATTCTAGTAAAATTACATCATCTCCTAAGCATCAAAACAGTGTAGATGACAGTGAAATATCCAGCACGCAATGCCTCACCTACATGGACAAAGATCCCGCACTCAAAAAACAAATCCAACTTCTAATCAAAAAACATTTGCGTAACGTTGATTAAATTCTCTAATTTCGACAAAATGTATTACTATAAGTTATTATTTTTTGATTGATTATTTAGTCTCCACATTGCATCCGATTTCATCATCAGGTTTATGGATTCATTTTGCTTTGAAACGGTCACCTTTTTTTTTATTGTACAGTGCAACCCTGATTCATCATTTTAAGGAACTCTACAAAAAACAATGAATACAGGAAAGATAGGTCAGGGTTCCACTGTACAGTGTTTATTTTAAATTATAATGTTTACTTATACAGATGTTAGGAATGGAGAAGAAAGTAAAGTAAGTTCAATAATTATAAACTGCCCTTCCATTGTTACCGAGTTCTTGCCAGATTCTTATCAAATAATCAGTAGTCAGCAGTAGAGTAATCAAAGTAATATTTAAAGTTATGCGTAATAGGGATTTCTTTCTTCCGCACCAATCTGGATGCCTAGTGATAGATGGAGCTCTTCCTTGTGTAGCAATTTATGGCATCAAAGATTTTTACTATTGAATCATGTTAAAGCAAACATGAGTTGAGGTAACTTTTTATTCCAAGGAACAATCTCCTGTTAAACATATAAAGCAGAAAAGTTATCAGTTATGTAAGGCATCTAAAAGCAAAATCCGATGTCATAATGTATTTCCAATTTAACATTTTGAATAGTAACACTGTACATGTACGACAAAGTATTTTTTCAATATTATGTATTGCCTTTCTCATATTGTTTATTGAATTACTATCATATATCACACATCTATCAGTGATTTTTGGCAGCCATATTATTTTTATTATTAGTTGCAAACTAACACTTTGATCGCCAAGAGGGTCACCAGTGACCGGCAAGGAAGACCTAGCTTTGAGGTGTTATTCGTTATATAGCGCAAGCGGTTAACTGTGAGTTTTTTATTTGAGGAGATCGAAAAAATAATAGTAATTGTGTAAAAATGTATCAAAATAAAAAATAATCAATATATTTTCATAGAATAATACTTAAAAACAAAGAATCATTTTACATTAAACTTGTTCATCGATTGATGCATTATACAATAGAATTTTGTAAAAATGTTAATATTTATTAACAAATTGCCAGTAAAGAGAACCACACACCCACAGATGAACACGATAAAAAATCTATGCCCAAATTGGAAATAATTGTTTACTATTTAAAAAATCAAGTGATATTCTTTCCAAGTGGAATCTTTATTGTGTCTGTAGTAAGAGTAAAAAAAATCAAAATATACAATCAGCCCCCATTTTAATAATAAAAAAATACTACTAGGGGTTAAGAGCAATATCACTGATGTTTTTTTTTGAATGAACTGCTTATTTTTCTTACTACCGACTACAGTTGGTAGTATGAAGAGCAGGGATTTCCAACGTGGCTGTGTCCACTCGAGACTGAAAAAAGTAGTAACTGAGAAAAGTTGAATCAAAAAAAATAATTGAATTGAAGTATTATATTGTGTGTTAATTATTGCAAATTGTTACATTTCATATTTATAGGTCTGTGAAGGTATATTTTTTGATTCAATCGTTTTTTAGACACAGTCTTTTCTGGAGCTCATTTTGATTTGTGTTAACAGGATATGTTTAGTAAAAGGAACTTGGCGAAGATTCTCTTTTTGTCTTGTGGATTATTAACTGTTTCCTTAGTGTGGCTTATATTAAATGTTAAATTGTACTTGATCTTCTCTGAGTGCAGTGATTTGATAACTCATGATAATCTTTCTGCTAAATAATTACCATTTTCTGATAAGAGGGAGAATAAACAAGCTACGGAGAATCGTACATGGGTAAAAATTGATGGTGGATTTTAATTTTTGATATTTTTTTTGCTAAATACCTCAGCACGGTACTTATTTAGCAGCATTTAATGAAGTTTAGTTACATATTATGATAAAACAAATAAACAACTATACTTCCGTTGATAAATATACATGAGTACGTTGAGACGGTACGTTTGGTGTTCCTTGTGTTATTATATTTTTTGACGGAGAAAAACGGTGGTAACGGTTTGATAAGCATTTTTCCGAAACATATAGATCATTTACTTGTTTAATTTTGTACTACAATATTTACATATTATAAAAAAGATATAATAAAACTATTTTACAAACTTTTTTAATTGTTTACTTATTTGATAACATGTCCCACCAATTCAGCAAAAGATAAGTAAAATACAGTCGAACTTGGTTATTGCGATCACGAAAATAGCGAGATCTCGGTGTAATGAGGAAATATTCGTTGACATATAAGTTTATGGTTTTCTCCATACATTTATTCACTTTTATAATGAGCTACTTCTCGTGCATACCGAGAAAAAAATTGGTAAATAATGAGAGTGAAAACAATAAACCAAAAATAAATAAACAAGTATCAATTTTAAATTTTATAAGAAAAGTGTATTGACAGAAAAATGTAGTATGTGTGTAACGGGTTTGTAAATGAATTATAATTGTATATTTTTGTTTGAATTGCGACTTGTTGTGTTATGTGACCGCTCCAGATACTTCATCTCTTCATGCGATAGGTATGTTTGTAAGTATTTGAAAATACCTTTTCTTTGATATAACGGGTAATGTTTATAACGAGAAAATTCAGTCAGTCCCATCTTCCTCGTAATAACCAAGTTCAGCTGTATATTAATTAAAACAAATGTACATTATACTAAATTTGAATCGTTTAAATTATGTACATTCACACAGATTTTGTCAATAACGATCCGGGTTTCTTCAGGCATTCAAGTGCACGGATGAACTTGAACTGACGCTTAGTAAATGAATGATTCGTGTTTGTATAAGAAATAAATGTATCACTGACCTTAAAGCCATTGCTGGCAAAAAGATTAGCCCATGGGAATGCCCATCGATCCGAATGGTGAGTAGTTTCAAGAGAGGAAAGAGAAGCATTCATGCGCCGTAAGGGTGAAGAAAATAAAATTATGAAAAAGCTCAGCTTCTCTTCAACCAGTTCTGACTCCACTGCGAATATTTCTTCTGGAGAAAGTGAAATAAAAGTAGAAGAGGAAATATCTGCTGATAAGAAACCTCCGAGAAAAATCGATGCCGAATTCGTCATTGTCACAATATGACGCGAAATACTATCCCGGAGTGGTCGTGAAGGTATGTTCATCAGCAGTTTTGGTTCTGCTATGCAAGCAGTAGGTTGACTATAGAAATGGCCGGAGCGTCCTGACGTATTGGAATACCCGTGGGAAGCATTTGTAGTTGGCATAGAGAAGCCAAAAACGACAAGCAAAACAAGAAATGTGTTCAACGTGCCAGAACTGTGTGAATTATTCAAATAAAACATTCATTTTACACTTCATGACTAAATAAAAACTCTATTATTTCTTAACCTTTCTGTCATAAAATCTCTCCAAAAGAATTACTTGGTAATGATCACCTTAAATCTAGGTGCCCAATTACTGGTTCAAAGATGGTGATTTACTGAGTTTCCAGGATTTTCAAGTGGCCAAATAAGTGCTAGCTTAAAAACACCTAAGGTAAATGTACTAGTGGCTGACCATGTACCAGTAGTTGACCTTTTGGCAATAAAATTGACCAAAATAAGAAATGCAGACGCGGGATTGCTCTAAATTGTAAAGTTCAGACAAGTCGAGCCATCTGTGGTCAGATTGAAAAACTAACCCATCACCATATATGTCATTTTAGTGTAATGGCAGCCATTTTAAAACAACACCTAGTGAGATAAGTGTTTTATTTGATATTTCTTAAGGAAATTGTTAAGGACAGGAGTGAATATAATCATATGGCAATTCAATGTTTTTGACTTCATAATCTATATATTAATAGCCGATAATGTCTGAGTGGGTGAGTGTCTGTTTGAGTGAGCGTCCATTTCACACCTTCCAGTCTCCACTTTTTTATTCATACTAAATTTATATATTAAAAGTCGATAAAATAATCACTCGCTTTTCACTTTTCACAAATGTGTGCGTACTGATGATGTCCTCGAGACATCTTCTTCTTCTACGAAATGTATTTTGTTTGCGTACATTTTCAAATTAATAGATAATGAAATGAAATAAAATAAAATAAAATAAAATAAAATAAAATAAAATAAAATAAATTGAAATAAATTAAAATAAAATAAAATAAAATAAAATAAAATAAAATAAAATAAAATAAAATAAAATAAAATAAAATAAAATAAAATAAAATAAAATAAAATAAAATAAAATAAAATAAAATAAAATAAAATAAAATAAAATAAAATAAAATAAAATAAAATAAAATAAAATAAAATAAAGCAAAGCAAAGCAAAGCAAAGCAAAGCAAAGCAAAGCAAATCAAAGTAAAGTAAAGTAAAGTAAAGTAAAGTAAAGTAAAGTAAAGTTAAATTAAATTAAATTAAATTAAATTAAATTAAACTAAATAAAATTAAACACAATGCAACAAAAATCTCACGTTGCTGGGCAACGGGCTTACAGCTAGTCTATATATTAATAGCCGATAATGTCCGTTTGTTTGTTTGTTTGTTTGTCTGAGTGAGTGAGTGTAAGATGTCCTCGATTTCCCCTCCCCCTGCCCCTCCCCCTCCTCCTGCCAAGCCGCGCTGTCTCCATTTGTTTATTCGAACTATGGTCGCGATTTCACCTTTTCGATGACGTCAAGAAAGACGGTCTCCTTCCCCCCACCCCTGCCCGCTATCGCCATTCATTCATTTTGTCCGCGATTTCCCCTCCCCCTGCCTCTCCCTTTCCTCCACCCCAGCCCTACTGACAACATTTTTTAATTCATACTAAAGACATATTTTTCCAATACACTGTTATTCGATGAAAAATTGAGTTCTCATACAAATACAAAAAAAGCACAAAGTGCTGGGATTCGAAACACGGTCTTTAGATTATGAGTTGAAGACTTTACCTCTAGGGTAAACGGGGATCTGTTGGACGTAATGAAATAACATTATATATATTGTATTGCGTTCGAATTTTGAAACTTTTGTTTTTTATTTGAAACACAGCATATCTATCTATATATTAATAGTCGATAAAATAATCACTTTTCACTTTTTACTTTTTACTTTTCACTTTTCACAAATGTGTGCGTACTGATGTCTTCTTCTACGAAATGTATTTGTTAGCGTATTTGAAAATTAGTTGAATAAAATATATATACTACAATAAATGGTTGTTAGCAAACTTGAACATTATTCCAAATATAAAATAATTTACGAAATTTCAGCTCCTACGAAAAATGGTTGTTAGCAAACATGAACATTATTCAAATCTATATATATAAAAGAAAGTGGGGTTTGTTACACCACGTATATCTCGAGAATTAAAGCTCGGATTTTAATGATCTTTGTCTTATTAAATTCGTATCCGCCTAGAATAGCAGAATAAGCATTAAAACATCGGAAAAATATCAAGGGAAAGAAATTATTAAAAAAATAAATGTCCTCATACAATTTGTTTTTTTGAAAAATACAAATGGAACGTGGACATTGTATGACACGTTGTATGCTGTTTTCCAGTAAATCCACCAGATGGCATTGATTACATTATACTTTGACAGTTGACTGCTCGCTATGTAGGTATACATTATTATCTCTGGTATACATGCGCCGTTATTTTGAGTTTTCATCGATTTTTATTAGGTTTTAATTCCGATAAATCATTCTGATGTAAAAATCTATTTATCCAATTATGGTCAAACACGGGATTCATGGCTCATAGCGGGAACAGTGTATTTTAATTAGTTTATAATGTGGCGCAACTTCTGTGAAATAGTATTTAAACGATATTGGATACGAAGCACACCGTTCATACAATGCATTGCAATACTCGCTAATGTTTTGGCAAAGAGACGATGAATATCAATTCAATATCAAGATGATAAACCTATTGAGCGGTGGGTATCGAAATCATTATTTTCATTTCAACATGATAATAGTTTTACTCAGCAAGAAGGTTAGCTCGATGAATTATTACGCATAACGCATAACATTGATTTGAATAGAATACACCAACTTAACGATTAAAATACACTGAACTCTGTTTTAAGACGATTTAGAAATAACACGGTGCAAAAAAAGAGAAATAAATCGACTATTCATTTAAAAATTTGGACAGAAATATTACACAGTTTCTGGATATCTCAAGAGATGAGAGATATGTCATTCAAAATTTTCGTAAAAGGCTTCGTCTATTGTCTCATAGTGATAGCAAATAATTTTTGTAACGTTTGATTTTTTTAAAGTATTTTTTATATAACATTAAGATACAATAAGCGATAATGAATTTAATTTTTTGATATCCTTAATTTATTTTTATGCAAGGAAACCTATCTACCACAAATTTTAAATTTTAATATAATTGTTTACACTTTTTCTTTACTCGGTATCGCGTTGAGCGTATCTACCGTGTAAATGGGGAGTTCAGTGTAAAGGTGTTCTACTGAAAAGGGAGAACATATCGATTTTTCTTAACCATGCTCGCTTCAGATGCTGCAGTGTATTTTTTTTTATATATACAAGCTGTAGATAATCGATCTTTATTAATATAAATACTTTCTTGAATAGTAAAGGGAAGTGTTGATAAAATTAAGATTGTTTAAATAAATAAACCATTTATTCTATAGATAGAGTTGTTATTTTAAATTCGTTTAAATCTATCTATATATATAAAAGAAAGTGGGGTTTGTTACACCACGTATATCTCGAGAATTACAGCTCGGATTTCAATGATCTTTGTTTTATTAAATTCGTATCCGCCTAGAATAGCAGAATAAGCATTAAAACATCGGAAAAATATCACGGGAAAGAAATTATGAATAAAATAAATGTTTTCATACATTTTGTTTATTTGAAATTTCCAAATCGAACGCGGAACATGATTTTGTATGCTGTTTACGGTTAATGCACTAGGTGGCGTTGGTTGCATTATACCATAGACTGATGATATTGACAGTTGACTTGACGTCAATCGCGATGTAATTATACGCATAACGTTTTAAATATTATTATTTCATTGATTTGAATAGAGTACACCAACTTGGGTCGCGATAAAAATACACTGAACTACATTTTAAAACGATTTCGAAATAATACGGTGCAAAAAAAGAGGAAAATCGACCATTCATTTAAAAACTTGGACAGAATATTACACGGGAACTGGATATCTCAAGAGATCAAAGCGATGTCGTACAAAATATGCGTAAACGGTTTCGTCTATTGTCTCATAGTGTGGTGAATGTTTTTTGCTACCTTTGATTTTTTTTAATTATTTTTAAATAAAATTAAGATACAATAACCAATAATGAATTTAATTTAAAATAACTTTGATTAATTAAATTTTATATTAAAATGAACTTCCACAAAGTTGCCGCCGAAACCATCGAAAGTAATAATGAATTTTATTTTTTGATATCCTGAATTGATTTTTATGCAAGGAAATCTATTTACCATTTTTTTTTTATCTTCTTTTATATATATAAAAATCTCGTGTCACGGTGTTTGTCGCCAAACTCTTACGAAATAGCTTGACCGATTTTGATGATTTTTTTTATGTATAGATATGAGAATAGAATGTAAACTATATTTCATCCCGCTAGGTGAAGGGTGTCCCGATCCAGATTTTTTTTCAATATTCCTGACAAGTCATCGTTCCAATTTAAAACAATTGAAATGGACGTCTTTAAATTCAAATTTCCTGGCTTAGAACTGAAGCATCGTAATAATATTAAGAGAACTTTATTTTAAAGTTTGCATCGCTACGACGTTTTTTAAATAATCGAATATACTGATTCGATTTTTTGAAGCTATAATTATAGGGCTGGGAGCTGATTTGACAGATTTTGTTCGGTGACGTCATTGATTCGATTATTGGAGGTATGGTTTTATTTTGCATCTGGCCTTGAAAATATTTTTAATCTCTTACATGCATTAGGAATATTCTAATGACAGTATGGATATTTTATAGAACTGTATTTCGACTTTTATTTTAAAATCTTCTTCTGGGAAAAATGATTGTTAGCAAACTTAAACATTATTCTAAAAATTAAATAATTTACAATTTCAAGATTTTTTGGAGCTGATTTGACAGATTTTGATCAGTGTCATTGATTCGATTATTGGAAGGTATGGGTTTATTTTGCATCCGGCGTTGAAAATCTTTTTAATTTCTTACATGCATTAGGAATATTCTAATGACAGTATGGATATTTTATAGAACTATATTTAGACCAAATTTAAAATTTCCTGGCTTAGAACTGAAGCATCGTAATAATATTGAGAGAACTTTATTTTAAAGTTTGCATCGCTACGACGTTTTTTAAATAATCGAATATACTGATTCGATTTTTTGAAGCTATAATTATAGGGCTGGGAGCTGATTTGACAGATTTTGTTCAGTGACGTCATTGATTCGATTATTGGCGGTATGGTTATATTTTGCATCCTGCCTTGAAAATCTTTTTTATTTCTTACATGCATTAGGAATATTCTAATGACAGTATGGATATTTTATAGAACTATATTTAGACCAAATTTCAAATTTCCTGGCTTAGAACTGAAGCATCGTAATAATATTGAGAGAACTTTATTTTAAAGTTTGCATCGCTACGACGTTTTTTAAATAATCGAATATACTGATTCGATTTTTTGAAGCTATAATTATAGGGCTGGGAGCTGATTTGACAGATTTTGTTCAGTGACGTCATTGATTCGATTATTGGCGGTATGGTTATATTTTGCATCCTGCCTTGAAAATCTTTTTTATTTCTTACATGCATTAGGAATATTCTAATGACAGTATGGATATTTTATTGAACTATATTTCGACTTTTATTTTTAAATCTTCTACTAAGAAAAATGATTGTTAGCAAACTTAAACATTATTCCAATAATTAAATAATTTACAATTTAAATACTACAGGGCTGTCGATATACGCCACGTGGTCTATTTCTGCTGCTACGAAAAATGATTGTTAGCAAACTTCAACATTATTCCAAAAATTAAATAATTTACAATTTAAATATTGCAGGGTTGTCGATATACACCACGAGGTCTATTTCTACTACTGCAAAAAATGATTGTTAGAAAATTTAAACATTATTCCAAAAATTAAATGATTTACAATTTAAATACTGCAGGGCTGTCGATATATCCCCTGAGGTCTATTTCTGCTTCTACGAAAAATTATTGTTAGCAAACTTCAACATTATTCCAAAAATTAAATAATTTACAATTTAAATATTGCAGGGTTGTCGATATACGCCACGAGGTCTATTTCTACTACTGCAAAAAATGATTGTTAGAAAATTTAAACATTATTCCAAAAATTAAATGATTTACAATTTAAATACTGCAGGGCTGTCGATATACCCCCTGAGGTCTATTTCTGCTTCTACGAAAAATTATTGTTAGAAAATTTAAACATTATTCCAAAAAATAAATAATTTACAATTTAAATACTGCAGGGTAGTCGATATATGCCCCGAGGTCTATTTTTTTAGTACGAAATATATTTTTAGACTTTTTATTAATCTAAAAATTATATTATTTACAATTTAAATACTGCAAGGCAGTCAATAAATTATGTCCCGAGATCTACTTCTTCTTCTACGAAATATATTTGTTAGCAAACTTAGAACATTTCAAATATTCTAAAAAATATATTATTTACAATTTAAATACTGAATGACTATCGTTATATATCCCAAGATCTTTTTCTTTTTCTACGAAATAAATTTGTTAGCAAACTTAAACATTTCATTTATTCTATCTCTATTCTAAAAATTATCTCTATCTCTATATAGGCTCGACCGATTTTTATGATATTTTTAGTGTATATTTGTTAGATAGTAGAATAGGTTTTAAAGTATATTTCATCCCGCTAGGTGAAGGATGTCCCTATCCCGAATTTTTTTTAAATATTTTTGACGTCCGTCGTTCATATTTCAAACAGAACGAAATTATTTATGTTGTTGAATGACAGATGGCGCTAAGTGCGCAGCAACTTAAGTCTTTTTAAGTTTGATACGTGCCATGGTTACGTCAAACACTCAAAGGGTATTGTAAACAATTATCAAGTGAATTTTTAATAGTCGTCACAAAGCATTTCTTTCGCTGTCAAAAAATTATGCTACCTAAAAGACTTGCTATTAGTTGATCTAGACCTCAAGCACGAAAGAAAACGGCATCACGAGCTTCAGAAACAGACGAGCAAGTTTGGAAACCGTTCGAGCTCTCACTGCTCAAGCCCGATCGTCTGATACAATGATATGCAAACAACCCTTTTGACCGTGATTAGGAACGAAAAACACAATTTGATATCGACAAATTGGGTACATTCGTTCAAACAAATCTTCCGAAATTGGTCCCAGAACAACGCATAGCGTAAGACAGAATTATGCATGCAATCAAACATAAGCCAAAACGTTGGATCACGAAACAATATTGTTGGCAATCGCTTCATCTGCAATTGCAGCAAATCTTTTGGATGGTGGTCAAACAGCGCATTCAGCAAAGAAATTGCCTTTGAACACCAACATGCAATATCAAAAAAAAATCATGATTGATGAAGTACTTTAATCATATCAACTCATTAAATGGAACGAATTTACTATGGCGCACAAAAAGGCATTGGAAAATCTTCACTATATGTACACTAAAAGATTTGAGAGGAAATGAACAGGTCTTTGGTGGCGAACCTTTTTTATTGTCTGGTGTTTTTCGACAAACTCTACCAGTTATACCACGTTCAACAGCTGCTGATGAATCAAGTGCATGTCTCAAATCATCAGTTTTATTGTGACATGTGCAGAAATTGACTTTGAAAGCTAATTTGCGTGTAAAATTACAATATGATGCATCCGCTGAACGTTTCAAAAAAAAATTGTCAGATATTGGTAATGAAAAATAGAAATCGATGAATCCACACATTACCACCAAGCTTCTGTAAAATTACAGGAACCGTAAGCGAATTGATGCACAAAGTTTTCCCAAATATCGCAAAGAATTACAAAAATCATCAGTGGCTTAGTGAATGTGTTATATTAGCAGTCAAAAACAACGATGGTAATGCCATCAACTTCAGGATTCCAAACGAAATACCAGGCAAAGAAACAACGTATAAGTCCATCGATACTATAAATTGATCAAGACGAAGTTGTCAATTACCAACTGAATTCTTAAACTCACTTGATTTGCCAGGCATGCTACCGCACGTTTTAACACTGAAAATTGGCATACCTATTATTCTTTTCCGAAATATAAATCCACCACGACTTTGCAACGGTACCAGGCTTTCAGCGAAAAATTAATGAACAGTATCGTCTAAGCTTCAATTTTAAATGGAAAAATTAAAGGAAACGATGTACTGTTGCCAAGCATTCCAATAATTCCGACAGATAAGCCATTAAAATTTAAATGTTTGCAGTTTCCAGTGCGACTCGCATTTGAACAATCGCTACAAGTGTGTGGACTTAATTTTAAAAATCCATGCTTCTCATATGGACAGCTGTTTCTGGCCTGATCACGCGTTGGAAAACCTTAAAATCTATTCATATACGCACCAGACAAAAAAACAAAATATATCCAAAAGCACTTCAATAAACATAATTAAAACACAAACACTTTCTTTCTTTGAGTGGCATTGCAACGCATGTCGGGTCAGCTAGTATTAAATAATTTACGAAATTTCTGCTACTACGAAAAATGGTTGTTAGCAAACTTGAACATTATTCCAAATATTAAATAATTTACGAAATTTCTGCTCCTACGAAAAATGGTTGTTAGCAAAATTGAACATTATTCCAAAAATTAAATAATTTTCGAAATTTCTGCTAACTATAAAAATAAAATAAATAAAAATAAAGTACAATAAAATAAAATAAAATAAAATTGAATACTTTGCAACAAAAATCTCACGTTGCTGGGCAACGGGCTTACTGCTAGTCTATATATTAATAGCCGATAAGGTCCGTTTGTTTGTAAGGTGTCCTCGATTTCACACCTTCCAGTCTCCACTTTTTTATTCATACTAAATTCATAAAATAAATTAAAAATAAAATAAATTAAAATAAATTAAAATAAAATAAAATAAAATAAAATAAAATAAAATAAAATAAAATAAAATAAAATAAAATAAAATAAAATAAAATAAAATAAAATAAAATAAAATAAAATAAAATAAAATAAAATAAAATAAAATAAAATAAAATAAAATAAAATAAAATAAAATAAAATAAAATAAAATAAAATAAAATAAAATAAAATAAAATAAAATAAGATAAGATAAGATAAGATAAGATAAGATAAGACAAGATAAGATAAGATAAGATAAGATAAGATCTTTTACTATCAGAATTTCTGACTTATTCAATAAATAGGTTTGTAGTTTATTTTTCACGCCAGTAAATTTTCTGACTACTTAAAAATGCAACAAAAATCTCACGTTGCTGGGCAATGGGCTTACAGCTAGTATTTCACTAGTGAATGTATAATTTGAGCGGTGAATTGTTATCACCAGTTAATGTATACTTTGATTAGTAAATTTTTGTTTTCACTTGTAAATGTAAACTTTGACTGTTGATTTTTTATTTTTAGTTAGTTTTGTATACTTTAACTGGTGAATTTTCATTTTCACCAGTAAATGTATACTTTGACTGGTGTTTTTTTTTTTTTCAATAGTGAATGTTTACTTTGACTTGTGAATTTTTGCTTTCACCATTTTATGTATACTTTGAATGGTGAATTTTTGTTATCACAAGTTAATGTATACTTTGTCTGGTGAATTTTCGTTTACACAAGTGAATGTTTACTAAGACTGGTGATTTTTTTTTTCAATAGTGAATGTTAGCTTTGTCTGGTGAATTTTCGTTTTCACCAGTGAATGTGTACTTTGACTGGTGTTTTTTTTTTCAATAATGAAAGTATACTTTGACTGGTGAATTTTCGTTTTCACAAGTGAATGTTTACTAAGACTGGTGATTTTTTTTTTCAATAGTGAATGTTTACTTTGGTGAATTTTCGTTTTCACCAGTTTATGTAAACTTTGACTGGTGATTTTTTTTTAATAGTAAATGTATACTAAGGCAAGGTGGAGAAAGGTTTTTCGGGGAATTTCGGGACTTCGTTTCGGGATTTTTGTGATTTTTTATGGGAATTTTTCAAAATACTTCAATGATTTTTTCTCATTTTTTTCATGGATAAGGTAAGGTGGAGGAAAGTTTTAAAGGGATTTTCGGGATTTCATTTCGGGATTTTCGTGATTTTTGTTATAATTTTTAAAAAAGCTCTAATGATTTTTTCTCATTTTTGTGATAGGTAAGGAAAGGTGAAAAAGGTTTTTCGGAGATTTTCGGGATTTCGTTTCGGGATTTTCGTGATTTTTGATGGGAATTTTTCAAAAAAATTAAATGATTTTTTTTATGGATAAGGCAAGGTGGAGGAAGGTTTTTCGGGGAATTTCGAGATTTCGTTTTCGGGATTTTCGTGATTTTTGGAGGGAATTTTTCAAAAAACTTCAATGATTTTCCCTCATTTTTTTCATGGATAAGGTAAGGTGGAGGAAAGTTTTTAAGGGATTTTCGGGATTTCATTTCGGGATTTTCGTGATTTTTGTTATAATTTTTAAAAAAGCTCTAATGATTTTTTCTCATTTTTGTGATAGGTAAGGAAAGGTGAAAAAGGTTTTTCGGAGATTTTCGGGATTTCGTTTCGGGATTTTCGTGATTTTTGATGGGAATTTTTCAAAAAAATTAAATGATTTTTTTTATGGATAAGGCAAGGTGGAGGAAGGTTTTTCGGGGAATTTCGAGATTTCGTTTTCGGGATTTTCGTGATTTTTGGAGGGAATTTTTCAAAAAACTTCAATGATTTTCCCTCATTTTTAGATGGATAAGGAGAGGTGGAGGAAGGTTTTTCGGAGATTTTCGGGATTTTCGTGATTTTTGTTGGAATTTTTAAAAAAGCTGTAATGATTTTTTCTCATATTTTTGATAGGTAAGGCAAGGTGAAAAAAGGTTTTTCGGAGATTTTCGAGATTTCCTTTAAGGATTTTCGTGATTTTTGATAGGAATTTTTCAAAAAATTTAATTGATTTTTTTCTCATTTTTTTTATGGATAAGGCAAGGTGGAGGAAGGTTTTTCGGGGAATTTCGAGATTTCGTTTTCGGGATTTTCGTGATTTTTGTAGGGAATTTTTCAAAAAACTCCAATGATTTTCCCTCATTTTTTGATGGATAAGAAGAGGTGGAGGAAAGTTTTTCGGGGATTTTCGGGATTTCATTTCGGGATTTTCGTGATTTTTGGTTGGAATTTTTCAAAATGCTCTAATGTTTTTTCTCATTTTTTTGATAGGTAAAGCAAGGTGAACATTCAGAATTTCTAAAATGTGGTCTTAACGCCGTCCTACATTCTCTCTATCACGTGATGGCCAGGGTGTGGGACGGTGAGCGTTGTCCTAGGGACTGGGTGGACGGTGAGGTGTTAGCACTCCAAAAAAAGGTGATCCCCTCAGCTGTAACAATTACCGAGGCATAACTCTTTTCAGTATTCCTGGGAAGGTAATGGCACACATTCTCTTGGCGAGAATAAGAAGTCCCATTATGAAAATACTTAGGAAAAATCAAGCGGGCTTCCTCCTTGGAAGGTCGTGTGCGGACCAAATACACAATCTTCGATGTCTCCTCCAGCAGAGCAATGAATTTAACAGTGCTCTTGCTTGTTGTTTCGTCGACTATGAGAAGGCATTTGATAGTCCGCACAGACCCTCTTTGTGGAGGATACTGGGTGCATACGGGATTCCGCCAAAGATTGTGGCTATTATCAAATCCCTACATGAGAATAGTGCATGTTGTGTGAGAATCGGTGACTCAAATACCGAATGGTTCGGGGTCACAACCGGAGTGAGACAGGGGTGCGTTCTTGCACCGTTCCTGTTTATAATTATCTTTGACTTCATACTTCGCAGGTCAATTCCGACTGATCGAGGTGTAGCTGTTGGTCCCGGTCTGAAGCTGTGTGTCCTTGAATATGCTGATGATGCTGTCATATTTGACAAATCTATTGAGGGCACCCAGGAGACTATTGATGGGTAAGGAACTAACTCAGGTCACATTGGTCTAAAAAATAATACTAGTAAGACCAATGTGATGTGTAACCAAACCTGTCATGACTCTTATAGGACCCTTACCAGCGCGGGACAGATCATCGAGAAGGATGAATGCTTTAGATACCTCGGCGTTCATATCCCCGAAGACGGTAGTACAAAAAACGAGCTCGCCATTCGTTTAGGAATGGCTAGAGCCACATTCAACTCAATGCGGACTGTCTGGGACACACAGCTGTACTCGATTAAAACCAAATGCCACTTGTTCAACGCTTGCATTCTGCCGGTAATAATTAACGGTTGCGAATCATGGCACCTGACGAAGACTCAGAAAAACCGTATACTGAGCTTCGAGAACAGATGCTTGATCAGATGATGGGGGTGAGGTGGTTTGATTTTGTGAGGAATTCAGAGATAAGGGAGCGTACAAGACAGCGTCCCGTCACTTCAGTGGTTATAGAAAGACGTTGGAACTGGCTCGGTCACGTGCTGCGGATGCCTTCGGAAAGCCTAAATCCTGTCTGCCTCTTCTTTCGACTGGTGGGATTCCGTCGTCCTGGACGTCCGTAAGGTACTATTCATTTTCGTTGAATTTCGGGATTTTTCCCCGGTAATATTGTGATTTTTCAAAAAACTTCAATGATTTCTTCTCATTTTTTTCATGGATAAGGCAAGGTGGTGGAAGGTTTTTCGGGGATTTTCGGGATTTCGTTTCGGGATTCTCGTGTTTTGAAATCAAAACTTTTCAAAAAACTTCAATGGTTTTTTCTTATTTTTTTCATGGATAAAGCAAGGTGGTGGAAGGTTTTTCATGGATATTCGGGATTTCGTTTAGGGGATTTTCGTGATTTTTGGTGGAAATTTTTCAAAAAAATTCAATGATGTTTTCTTATTGTTTTCATGAATCAGGCAAGGTGGCGGAAAGTTTTTCGGGGAATTTCGGGATTTTCGTGATTTTTGATGGGAGTTTTTCAAAAAACTTCAATAATTTTTTCACATTTCTTTAATGGATAAAGCAAGGTAGAGGAAGGTTTTTCGGGGATTTTTGGGATTTCATTTTGGGATTTTTTGTGCGAATTTTCTCGATTTATGTTCATAACCAAATTCTTTCGAATTAAAATAAATGGTAGCCCTGAAAAGGGCTTTCGTTTACGTGTGATGTCATTGTATCGTGCAATTTTCGTGATTATGATCGGGGTTAGTAAGGTTAGGTTAGGTTAGGTTAGGTTAGGTTAGGTTAGGTTAGGTTAGGTTAGGTTAGGTTAGGTTAGGTTAGGTTAGGTTAGGTTAGGTTAGGTTAGGTTAGGTTAGGTTAGGTTAGGTTAGGTTAGGTTAGGTTAGGTTAGGTTAGGTTAGGTTAGGTTAGGTTAGGTTAGGTTAGGTTAGGTTAGGTTAGGTTAGGTTAGGTTAGGTTAGGTTAGGTTAGGTTAGGTTAGGTTAGGTTAGGTTAGGTTAGGTTAGGTTAGGTTA